>JBAJHW010000001.1:125315981-126630356 GCA_037013535.1 Intellagama lesueurii | reverse complement strand
GTAAACGAGTAATATTGTTAATACGCTGAAAATTATATTGTTTATATTATAGATTGGTAGTAATGTACTATATCTATTTACATACCTTCTAGATGGAAAGGTTTATGTATACGACTATGAATGATCAGTAAAGAGACTAATAATATGGTATAGAGAGAGATTCTTATTTGTCTAACGACTGAGGGAAGAGAGATGATGTCGGGCCAGATGTGTTGAGATATGAAATATATATTATTGTACGTCAATCTCTCTTCCTCCCCCACACCCCTTCTGCCAGCCGATTTTCAAATTCCCGAGCTGTCAGCCTGTGAACCACCTGGCTCTGGCGCTGGGATTTATGTTGGACGCAGACTCTCTCTCTTTGGACGAGGTCTGAGTGAGGGCGCAGTCCCGACCATGCCTGCCTCCTGGGAGCAGCAAGTCCGAAGCAACCTTTTCAGGATCGGGCTGCTTGTAGACCCGGAAAAATGCCCACTTTAAAAACGTGACGATGGACCAAGTGGTGCGAGCGAACCGAGAACCCACCGACTTGGACAGTCTTCGTTGGGCGGGGGGGGGGGGGGAGGGGAAGAAAAGTAAGAGGTAGAAAAGTTATTCCGGCCATCTATGCAGATCAGTCTCTTATGGTACCCATATTATGCTACTAATGCTTCCGGAGAAACGAAATAACTCTCCGGTCCCCCTTCCTTCTCCCACACACTTCACTCATAAATACGCCGACTGTGACATAGGCGTGTGTGTTGCCACCTTTTTACCATCCTGCTGCGACGGCAGAGAACTGAAAGGGGGAGGGATGCCGGGGGAAACAAACCCCAATGGTACTCTTCTCAGGGGACCAAGATGTGCCCGAAACGTTCGCGCCTCTACGGGGATCTCCCGGTCTCGACTTTCGGGATCTGGGTGGGGAGGGAGAAACATCGTGTCCTTCCGTTTCCCTGGCTTTTTACTTTTTAGTAAATGCCGAGTCACGGTCTGTGCGCAGGTTTTTTTTGGGGGGGGGGGACGGGGGGAGGAGGAGGGAGGGTGACTTTAAAAATAAAACGCACTCATTGTTTCCGTCAACAACTTTTTCTTCTTGAGAAAAGTGCGTCTCTTGTGCGAGTGTCAAGGACTAAAGTAGGCAAAATAAAATAAAATAAAAATAAAATAAAATACATGCGGAAGGGGCTGTAGCCGTCCCAGGCCGTTGCGTGAAGGGACCTGATGCTGAAGTTAAATGAGTTGGAATTTGTTCCGTGCCTGGATGGGAGAATGTCTGAGAAGGCCAGCTAAGGCCACTTTAGAAGACCGGGAAGATCAACATTCACGCAGGATACACACAAACCTGATGCAGGGTGGGCCACCATCCCTAAAGGCTTGTGCCACGTGAAACTTTCTGGTCTGTAAGGCACCCCGGGGTTCTTTGTTGCCTGCGGTGCAACCGACGCGCACTCACTCACTCACACCTACACAGATATGCACACAACACGAAGAGTCTTAGGCAGGACTTCCTATAGAAAAGCAAGCGTTTGGCTTTCAGGCTGGGTGGACCGGCGAGGCTGGGGGGGGGGGGCACGTGCCCAGAGGGCCGCCAGCCGGGCCACCGCCTGGATCTTGGAGGCAATGCCCTGGATGCCCGAGAGGGCTCGAACTCCACCGCGAAGCGGAAGGGGCGCCTATACATCCCTGCTGGGCGTCTTCTCGGCCCCTTTTCCTTCCCCAGGCCCCCCTCCTCTCCCCTCCCTTCCCCCAGCCCCACACTCCCCGGGCGAAAGAAAGGTAGCCCGTCCGGCTTCCCACGCCCAAAGGCGAGACTGGCGGGCCCTTGATGTGTTTACTTTCCCAAGTCAGATATGATGACAGGAAGGACGCCGCAGCAGGAAACTTCATTAATCAATCAATTAATTTGTGAATAATCGGATAAAATCCAATGCAGGGCATTGGCAAGCCGTAAGGTGCGAGCGGTCACCCTCACTCCGCTTCCTGGAAATTGTAATTAATTTGTTGTTCGCTCTGCAGCAGCAAAGCAGCAGGCAAGTTTTGAAAGGGGAGGGGGTTAAGGTAATTAATGGGCACGTTAATTTCTGCGCGGGAACGGAGGAATGTAGCGTTATGTCTCTCCCTCCCCCCCCCCCCCGTGAGTTCTATAGGAAGGGGTCTCTCCAGTAAACCTATGCAACTGGTCTTGCAGCGTCGGTTCCTCCAACTCGCTTTCGGTCCTTCCCAGCAGCTTCTGATTCTGATTCTGGGCGAGACTTCGAGATGCATCCAGGCGTTTGGGTGGCAGCTCCCCGCGGGACCCGTGCTGAGAAGCGGGGGAGGGGGGGCGCTTGCCTGGCAAAGTCTGGGAACAGATCCCCTTTTGGGAAGTCAGTTCGGCAGCTGTTTGCCTGAGTTACGACAGAGCTTCGCTTTACCGTCGGAGGCTACCTTTCCCAGAATCCCCCGCCCCGTTCCTGGAGTCGGTGCCCCCCGCCCCAAAACAGTAAGTTCCCGATACACTGCGTTGCAACGCACACAGGCCTGGCCAGTCCCCTCAAGGATCCGTCCTTTCCCTCCCCATCATCCGCCAAAGAGACTGCAGTGAAAGATCACAGAATAATAATAGGATTGGAAGGGGGCCTCTAAGGCCATCTAGTCCAACCCCCTGCTCAATGCAGGAAACCAAATCAAAGTAGAGCTGACAGATGGATTGCGGGGGGGGGGGGGTGGCATCCGGAGAAGAAAGGTCGCCCAAGAGCAGTGAGTGGCCAAAGGGGCGCATTAAAAAACGCTCCTCTCGGGAGACACACAGGGCCGCTGAAATCCCAGAAGTGACGCCAGAACAAAGGCTGCAACACATAGCAGTGGAGCCGGCGAGGAGCCCCGTGGCACCTCGAACGCTGCGCTCCGAGATGGACACTCGCTTGGCAGTGACTCCCGCAGAACTCGGGAGGGGCTTCGCTCTGAACAAGTAAATACACGCGAGTTGCCCTCTGCGCCCGTTTTCCGCCACGTCTCGGCCCGCGGGACTTTTCTAACAGGAATCTCGCCCAGAGGTGGAGGAGTTTTCTCACGGCTTCCGAGAAACAGGTGGAGAACTTGGGGCCTCTCCGTGAAAAGATACGTGTACCTCTGTGCGTGGGGGACGTGCTTGTTCGCTCTCTCTGTGTAGCTTTATAGAGATAAATCCCACCAAATAAAATCCCTCCACTTCAGGGCCAGTTCTTTGTTCTGAAGTCAACCCGCTCACGACGGGCCTGGGTGGGGAAGCAGAAGAAGCGGCGCCTATGGCGAAGACTGCCGGGGGTGCAAGAGATGGGGGGCGGAGGAGGAAACGATAGTAAGGTTTCTGCACCTGGAAGGCGCCGCCAGGACAACAACCTCCTTCACTGCGCCCCCGGCTAGCCCGGGATATAGCTTGATACAGGGAGACCCTGAGCTGGTCCCGCGTTCTTCACCTTCTCTCTTCCGCGTCTTTGCGAACTTGGGTTCAACAGGACAGACGTTCCTTCAAAGCGCTGCCCCCTCCCTCGGTAAGAGATCTTTGGTTTCCTTTGGTGAATTAACCAGCGGGCTGGGGCTGGGGCAGCCATCCGACTGGGACATTCAAGGCACTCCAGTGTGGTGTAGTGGATAGAGTGAAGGATTTTGGACTCAGGAGAACTGGGTTCGAATCCTCGCTCAGCAATGGATGCTCACTGGGGTGTGTGGAACCGGTAAGTAAAGCCACTCTTTAAATACCTCAATTACTTTGAGAGTCCTGTTAGGGTCGCTATAAGTCGGTTTCTGACTCGATAACACAGAACAACAGGGCAATAAATAGCACCTGCTCGGTTCAATGGGACTTGCTCCCTGAGTAAACTCCTATAGGACGAGGCGGGAAGAATGCCCAGGATCGCAAGTCTAATTTGACCACTGCCGACCCACCTCCTCTCTTCTGCTCTTAAAATTAGATCTGTCCGTCCATTTGTTCCCGGTTTGAGGTCATGGGTGTCTCGCTTCCAATGAAAACAACACGGACTAAAAACAAATGATATAAATGAGAGGGAGGGGAATACAAATGCGGGGGTGAGGGAGAGATTTGGGCCACTCGATGCAGGATCCACTCGTTTTAGTGGACGTCTGCGTGTTTCAAGTAACCGCGCATGGAGTTAGTTTTACGGAAGCGGCGGCTCCTGTTTCCAGACCCGTTTGAACATCGCGCCCGTTTAAGAGAAAACTCAGGACGTTCGAAACTTTCAAGCGACGCGCTTTTGCGGGACAAAAGGCGGCGACCCCGCGTCTCCCGGTAGAGGAGGGCGCGCTGTGAGTGCGGCCCAGTGGTTGCAGCCGGAACTGGGCCAGGCTCGGAGCCAAGAGCGGCGGGTCACGCCTGTCATGTTGCCCTCAAGACGGGCCCTTCTTTTTTCTTTTCTTTTTTTAAAAAATGGTTATTCGGTAAGCTCTCGTCAACAACGGAGGGAGCGATGAAGAAACTCATCTCCCAGGCCATTATTTCAGTAATTGGGGAGAACGTGATCCCCAAATTTCCCGAAGAAACGAGAAGGAAAGAAAGGCCGAACGAAAGAGTGAAGTTTAGCTTTGGGAGAAGGCTGGGATTCTTCCTTTGAAACCCTGGCCAGCATTTACAGTTGTCTGGTCACGCCGCAACGGCGTATCGCACACGCCAGACTGTACTCACTTCCGTCTTTCAAAATTATCAGATGGGTTTCAAATCTCATTAGGCTATCCAGGCAAACACTTAGAAATGGGGGGAATTCCTAAGACAAGTGGTGGGATCTACTCGGAGTCACTGGCCTTGATTATGCTTTACTACCTGCACGCACCGTGTTTTTGCTCTTTCAGATTCTCTGTACTCTTCCGTGCTCGCTGTCCTCTGCCTTTTGCATCTGCCGCCTTAGTTTTTCGTTCATTTCACAAAGGTTTATCTCCCAAACCTAGCCCCTCTCCAGGGAGCCGAGTCCTCTTACTAAGGAATTGGTTCCACTTTACGCTATTTGCAAGGGGAAAGCGCCACCTGCTGGTCGGTCGTGGAGAGACGCAAGATTTTACAGTATTAGAACGCTGACCTTTTGCGCCGGTGTGTGTGTGTGTGTGTGTGTGTGTGTGTGTGTGTGTGTGTTTAATGGCCGTCAACTTTTCAGACAGAAAAAAGAGTGTCCTTTCTTGGCGCGCATTAGTGGTTCCTTCTTTTTTAGTTTTTTTATGGGTGTTTTGTTTGTTTTGTTTTTTGGCAGGTTTTGGAGGTCTTTGGTTTGATGCCTCCTGAGACAAGTAATATTTTCTGTGAAACAAGGAATTGCGCGGATTACAAGGCTCAGCACCGCTGGGGGTGATGGGTATGGTAGTCCGAGTCATTCCAAGCATCGGGGGTGGGGTGGGGAGTATTGGTTTCTGGGTGGCTCCCGGAACTATTACCACATCTCAGCCGGTGCCAACTGCAACCAAAAGAACTGCTGGATGAAGTCCGAGATGACATCGACTCTGACACCCCCGCTCAATCTTCCTGAGACATTTAATTCGAATTGGGGAGCCCCTGTGATGTCTGGGCGAAGTCAGTCCCTTTAGAATGTCGGTCTAAATAACAACCGAACAGTATCCAGGGCTGACCAATCCAGAGATAACGTCGATTCAGTCCGAATTGTGGGGCGGCCATCAAAACTGCAGGCCGCTCTTGGAGCCACCGAAAAACTCAAGAAGGGGAAGCCCTACAGATTTCACGCCTGGGCGAATGGAAGCAAGGCTTCTACGACGTCACGTACGTACAACGGGTACAACATTTTTCAACTGATATTTTAAGGCGCCATTCCGTGTTACCAAGGCAGTGACAGCTCCCGTCCTGCCCTTGCGTTTAATCGACTGCGCTCTTTTCAACCGAGTCGTGATTTCACCACTGATTTCAATACCGGCCGGCCGATTGAACGGTGAAGGGGCACGTGCGCATCTTCGAGCGCCCACCGTCACGTCTGAACCCGACTGACTTCCCTCTGACGCTTGTAAGGTTCACGTTTCCAAGGGTTCACGAATCCTTCCAATGGTTCTCTGGTTAGCCCTACGCGAGGGGATCAGGCGAGTTAATAGGAGACTAGTCCTGTTAGCTAGCCCAACAGCCCATTCAGACGTGTGCCAAGTTCCCGGGCATACACAGCGCACCTTCCTGGGCCGCTCGCTGCTGAGCTTTCTATTTCTCCTTCTCCTCACCAGAGGCCACAGGGATTTTCCTCGGGGTTGCAAGAATCCTCATAGGAGGGATGCCTCTCCTAAACCTCGTCTAGAGCAGTGGATCTCAAACTGGGGTCCCCAGATATTCTTGGACTGCGATTCCCAGAAGCCTTCACCACTTGCTGTGCTGGCCAGGATTTCGGGGAATTGCAGTCCAAGAACATCTGGGGACCCAAGTTTGAGAACCACTGGTCTAGATCTTAGGAAAAGACGCCTTTCGGCCACAGAGACCAGGCGGACCAGCACCTGTCCAAGGTTAACCCTATGGCAGGAGTGGCGCAGATTAGAACAGCCTTCCCCATTGACTCCAGATGTGTCAGACTACAAGCCCCATTACCCCCAGCATGCAGTCCGGAGGACCCCCTGCCCCAGAACGGGGAAAGGCTGAAGTCGAATAATGTGGATTTACAACCAAATTATTGGACCCGCCTCCCCTCCGCCCCCCCGCTTGGGGTCTCCGCGGGAAAGGATTTTTGCTACGTTCTAACGTTCTGAACTAACTCGAGGGTTCCGAATTCCGGAATTCGAAATATTTCTCTTTTGCGCCGGGATTCCCCGGGTGGGTTGCCGGCTTCGACCGAGGAACCGGGTAGATTCAGCAAACCTGTAATCTGTCGGTCCCTGGCATAGGTTTTGCTGGCCGACGAATGAGCCAGCGGTCACTGAAAAGCTTCAGGATTTGGTAGGAAGTCACTGTGGTTGGAACTGGGATCCCCTCACCCTCTATATCGGAGAAAGGGGGGAGGGTGTCACATAATGCGTTGGCAGTTGCGTCGGAAGCGAACGGGACAAGGGCTGCCATGGATGGCTTCTACTTTCTTCCACCTTCGCTTCTAGAAGGCCGCCTTCTAGGGCTCCTTGACCTCGTTGGCCAACTGTGAGGCGGGTTTGGTTTAGCAATGGAGTTTTGACTCCGAAGGAACTGTGCCCTTTCAGCGCGGGACTCCCCCACCCCAACTTCCTTCTTCCGCTTTTCTTCGGACACTTTAACCACTCAGCTGGGTTGCCACTGGAGGGGGTTGACAAGGGTAGGGAGAAGGCAGGAGACCAAAACACCCCTCTGGTCATCATAGAGAGGAGAGCAGGGCATCCACATGCGATAAAACAGAGACTCTCTTAATGCGCACTGACCCCCAGGGTGGGAAGCCTAAAGCACAGAGAGGAGAAGCAAATGCTCTCTCTCTCTCTCTCTCTCTCTCTCTCTCTCCTCTTAATCCCCCCTCCCCCTTTGACAGCTTTAGCAGCCATGGCAAGTTTGGGAGAAGTCTTTTTTTCACATGCTATGTGAAGAGTTCAGTCTTCCCATAACCTGTGAAACAGACCCACTGGGTTCCTTCAGGGCCAAAGAACTCACTGTGTTGACCTTAAAATTCTCAAGACGGGATTGTCTCCAGCAGAGAGAAGTCCTGTTCAGGTGAGAACACGATCAGACCTCTGGATGCTTGAGGGGTGAGCTGAGGATGGCAGTGAATTTCTATCTTTACCTCTTTCAGCCCAAGTACTTTGCAATAGTTGTAGGTTTTTCAGGCTGTTTGGCCGTGTTCTGAAACACGGCCAAACAGCCCGAAAAACCTACAACAACCATCAGATCCCGGCTGTGAAAGACTTCGAGAGTACTTTGCAATAAATTGCAATAAACTCACTGGGACTTCTGGATTGGGAAGTAAATTCATCAGATTGTGCCGCTGGTTGAGATGGGTTAATGGGAAACTGGAGTCTGCCCATCAATGTGCCAACAACTGTGGGGATGTGCCAGCCAGTCCTTATCCATGCTTTCTCAAAGCGAGGCCCACAGTGTTCTGCAGGGGTTATTCCCAGGTAAGGACACACAGTATTAGAACCAGCCAGTGCTATCTGTGAGCATGCAAGCTCTGACTGGTACAACCAAATCCTATGCAAAGCAGAAAGTTTTTTGGCGGGGTTATAATACCTTTGGCCCTCCAACTATGTTGCTCCATGGTTTAGGCATCTGGCTGCAGGACCAGAGGTTGGGAGTTCAGTTCCCCACTGTGCCTCCTTGACAGGGGCTGGACTCAAAGATCCAGAGGGGTCCCTGCCGGCTCTGCAGTTCTAAGAGGATAATGATGCTGTAGAACATCTGCTTCCAGAAGCCCCAGATGGCAATGCAACGGTAAGGGATGGTAGAAGCTGGAAGCTGAAACATCTGGCCCTCCAAAGGTTCTCCATCATTGCCCTATTAGATTCAGTGTAATAAATATTGTTTTACTAACTGTATGTCAGAAAGTTAACCAGAAGAGGGGGGAAATCTTATGGCCCGTCTTCCCTGGCTCACTTGTTTTACTGAAAGTGCTCTGAATCACTTTATTATTTGGTAATTCTTAATTATTTGGTAATGTGTGCCTGAATAACTTTGGTCCTTCTTGTCATGATACACATAGTCCTGTAACTACCCCACGATCATTTTTGCCAGGACAAGAAAGCAACCTCACAGAATCCTGGAGAATATAGTTCTGTAGAAAGAACGCCAGGATAAAACTCCCGTGATTGTTGGAGAGGAACAACTGGCACAAAACCTACAGGCTGGATCTAAAATCTGCTCACTGGGGCAATGACCAGGAGAGGGGCTCCCTCCTGATTGTCTGGGCTTATACTTTCTGTGCCACATAAAAAGTATGACCTCCCTTAGGAGGACTTTTCAGTCCTTGGTGTTAACATTCCCAGGGAAGTGAAAGAGCTTCCACTGCAGAAGCCTTTTCAGGGAACCAGAAGGACACAATGGTTAAGTTCCTAAATCTGGATCCAACACTAAATGTTTTATATTTGCATTGTGGGAATTACAACAGGGAGGTGTACTTTAAACCAGAACTGACTGATTGATTGACTGACTGCTTATTGCATTTCTGTCCCACCTTTCCCTCAATGAGCTCAAGATGGAGTGTGCAGTTCTCCTTACACAGCAGCCCTGTGAAGTGGGCCTGGCTTAGAGACTGTAACTGGTCCAAGGATGCCCAGTGAGTTTCATGACTGAGTGAAGCATTTGAAATTGAGAGGCCTGAGTCACACCACCACATCAGCCCTCAAGGCTATTTCAAAGAAAATCTGAAGAAAATACATTCTTTTCTTCAAGAAAAGTCAAGTCAATTAGAGGAGAGTTAAACCACAGCCGTAAAGGAAGACTATGGATAACAGTTAATTCATTGAAGCATTGCCCTCTATTTTCTTCAGACTTCATTACGGTTTGAGAGAACAACGTTGCGGTTCTTTAGATGCTAGTTTTGTCATATGTGGCTGGGACTCCTTTTGGTTGTTACAGTAGTTACTAGTGAGCAGAGTCAGGGTTGACAGCCAGTTGCTAGCTTCTGCTGCTTCCAGAGATGTACTGATAAATATAGAACTGCGAGTGCTCATCAGGGCAGTCCTCACAGCCCTGGCAGAGAGGTGGCAAGAGTGCAAAAATGCAGGCAGCTGGATCAGTCCCCATCAACAAATGAGGAGTAGATCTTTGGGAAAGCTGGTGGCTCTTAGTTCCCCATTTAAGACCAAACTGCACTCAAATTCTTTGTATTATGACAGGATAGCTTGCAACAACTCTTCCTAAGAAAGCCCATTTTCCTCCAGCTGAAAATCAGAGTGCAGCTAAAATTAGAGTGAACAGAGAAGCCCGAGGGGAGTGGCAGAGGATCTCATAGTCCCTGCTAATCAGAAAGTCCTGGGGCTCTGACCCTGTGAGCTCTGGTTTCACTACTGCACTGGTTACTTCCCCCTCCTCCCCCTCAATTTCTCTCTTTTTCACACCAAGAAAATGTTCCCACTTGAAGTAATGAGGCTGGGAGTTCAGCAGGAGGAGAACCCAGGTGGGGCGCTGACCTCTGCTCTGGGTGGGCAGGTTGAGCAACATCTGAGCCTGAGGTGGGGCAGTGCCCCATTGACTTCGGTGGACCATCTGCAATGAATGTTCATTGATATATGGCACAGAGACCAGAACAATATTTTATCTCTTTTTGTGCAGGGCCTGCACTTGCTTTCTTCAACCTCAGATGGTGGAGGGGTGGGGACATCCATTTTTGTCCACAGCAGATGGTCCTTGTGGTGGTACCTGAAGCTCCTGATTGTGGTGGCTCTCTGAAAAGTAACAGTCAACACTTGGAAACATTATTCTCTCTTTTTCTTTTCACTATTACTCCAAGAACTCCCTTGCCAACTTGGGGGTGGGTGGGATTCTGGCAGTTGCAGTCTGAACAAACAACATTTGCAAGCTCTGGGAACCGCGCTATATTTGGACTCAGTTTAAACTAACACAAAATTGTTGTCTTTCCCCAAATCAAGCAAATCAACAAAAATTTGCACCTGCCGTTCAAAACCCAGACTCAAATTCTGAAATATGTGTAATGATAAGTGTACCATTGAGCATATGCAGAGTACTTCCCCCCCATAAGTATTAGCACTCATTCATTGGAAGACCAGAGAGTGGAACAGTAAACATGCTGTCCAAGAGATTCAGTTTGGTTTGGCTTTTATATTGTGCTCTCACCCTTAGGTAGAGGTCCATAGAAAATGACAATGGGTGTCCCATCCCAGGATCTGTGATCAGGCACAAACAGGCTTAGTTTCTGAAGCAGAATTAGATGAAGAACCACCATGAGGTCAGACTGTTGCTCTGTGCCTTGGGCTGTAAGCCATTCATTCCCTTCCATGGTAGAAAACAGCTCTCTTCGTATAAGGGTCTGATCACATGAGAATCCCAAAGGAATCCCAGTTAGACCCTAGTTAGATTGTTGCATAAATTTCTGGTTCCATGATGCACAACCATGATCAACTCATTTTCCCGGCTGGCGGTTTATATGTGGTTTATTTCCCCCTTGCCGGGAGGGTTGTTTTATTTTGTGCCAATGATGAATCGCTTCATCCCTTACCATTTCAGCCGGTGTGAACATTGCTGTTGATTTATTTCCTTGCAAAAGGCTCGGGTTTCTGGGTGCTGTTAAGAGCAATTAAGAGCAGTGTAGCCGGCAATAACGTTTCAAATAGGAAGAAATGAATCGATATAGTTTTTTTTTAAAAAAAAAAAAACACAATGGGAATGCTCCCACCGGTATATATACCATGTGACGGCAAAAATAAAGGTATCGGTACAACACAGGTAGAGAAAGAATTGAAATAACTGGGGTTCATTTGGCTCATCTGATCAGGCCCTGAGCTTTGAATCAAAATGACCAGGAAGGGATGAAAACCAGCTTGAGCTTATGAATTTGTATGAAATGTGCTGGGTTGGGTCCAGTGGCACCCACTGCGCAAAGACAATGACAGTTCTGAAAACACTAGTGGGACATGCCAAACTACCTTCGTTTTTTAATTCTAGGGAGTTTATTGCTCCCTCAACATTCCCCCCTCCAGGTACTTTCACTCTAGTTTGACAGGCAGCTAGGAAATTTGTCATGATAAATACATGATTGCATATTTCAGCAGGTCATTATTTAACAGGTTTCAGAGAAATAAGTTGGCTTCAGGAGGTCTCGGAATGGGTTCTTTAGGGGAGTCTACAGCTGGTTTTGTTGAATTGGAACACAAGTGTGGGGTTGATTCCTTTGAATATTGAGCACAGAGTTTAGCATCTATTTTGCTGTCCTTTGGTTTCTTCCATTTTGTTCAATACATATGAATTGTGCTGAATACTTCTCATTTCTACCTATTCTATTCTCTTACAACAAGTATGCCAGCTTTCTTGCAGTCTTGCCACAACTATGCAATGATCCCAAGGTTTGCAGGGGGGGGGGGGAGGAATGAGAGTAGGTGTGGCATCCCAGAAAAGTGGAGGGGAGGTGTAATGTAGGAGGTTGGAGGGGGAAGTTGGGATCTCTTCCCCCCTCCCACCCCCCACCATTGACAAGGACAACTTACATTAGCTTTATCCAAAGATTCTTGGGAGGTAGATCTTAACAGCAGGGGAAATTGAGGCATACAAATGTAAAGCTGTGGATTCACAAATGCACATAAGGCTGACATGACAATAACCACATCAACTAGCTAGCAAGTCACCTAGGGTTTGCCCCCACTTTGGGTGGCCAAGAAGACTGTGCGCACATAAAGACAATGATAGACTTCTTCACAATTCATGTGGCAACTCCGCTGTGGTCTTAACTGTTCAATACAGTTGATAAGTCTTTAGGCAGATAAAGAAGTTCTCCCAAGGCCTGGCTCAGGGGTAGAATCACTTGTTGAAAACTTACAACCTTTCGTGCTTCACCTTTAACAATATGTGTCTCTGGGGAGAATACTCTGAATCTGCTACGAACATAGAGTTTTTCTTTTTCCACCACTCTGAGTCCTTGAGACCACCCTGTCTTTCCCGGCTGCCCCCTTGTTAGCTGCCTTTCCTGTCTCCTTTATTTTCTGCTCTCAAAAGATAGGAGCATAGAGATGTAGCTCCTCAACTTATGTATAGAAGAACAAAGCCATAAACTGTGAGCAAAGGTTTTCTGTTTCTTTCAACCAAGAAGCATTTAGGTCCTTCCGTGTTTTCTTTCCCAAGGAAGGGAGTGAGACTGAACCGATCTCTCCATGCCTTTCTCTGAACCAAAAAGGGAACAACCGGATTCCAAATGCCCACCCCCACCCCCAAGCATCACTCAGACCCATTTTGCTGATCTGAGGAAGTCAAGACTGCACTCTTTGAACTGTACCTATTAATCCCTTTGCCCTCCCTTCCCCGACCCCTGGAGCACCAAATGGCCAACAGGTGGGCTAGTATAGCAAACGATTCTTGGACAACAGTCAAATGGGTAGTCGGGAAGCTTCTACGTTTGTTATTGTCACAGGGACGTACTTAGACTGTGGCCATGCTGGCTTGGGACTTCCAGGAGTGGCTGTCCAAATAAGATCTAGATGTATTTAAAAGGCTCCTGTGTTATAGAAGGGAAGAGCGGGAAAGGATGAAACAAATGAAGCTGCAGGGGGGCTGCTTGATACATTCACCCCTTTTCTTTGAGCAGCCGAACATCTCCATGTTTGACATTTGGTTGCACTGAAGGGAACAGAATTTTTCAGTACAGCTGCCAATTGGTTACATGATTTAAATCAATAATTTTTCCTTCCAATCTGTGATTCAACTGCAATCTGAATGATACGAGATATGACAGCATCTATGTTTCATTTTATTCTGTTTATTTTTATTTGTTTTTTAACTGTACCCCACCCTTCAGCAGAACTTCTGGGGAGATCTCAGAGAAGAAGACCATGTGCACCTTCAGCATAATTGTGCTACAGGGTTCTGTGAGAAATACATGAAGCTTGATGATTTGAAATACAAGTGTTGGGGCTTTCTTCCCTTCTCTGTCTCCCTTGCAGCCCTCGGTACTGCCTGGCAACTAGTCACAGAGGGTGTCCCAGCTGGTTTGGGGGATTTATGGGGAGCTGCAGTGGGGATTAGTGATTCCACTGTTCTGCCACCATTGAATTCTATCATGGACCACCCTCACTTTCTCTCTCTATGGACACCAACCAGATGAAGTTAAGCAGGCTTAATACCTAGTGATTTTGACAGAGAGGGAAATTCGAGAAGAAATCAAACAGCACTTCAAATAAATGACTCTTCATAGATTGTTATGCCCTTGTGCTCACCTTTAGCCAGAAAAGCTCCAGTGTCATTCAACAGTTTTTCAAGACATTTCCCCCTAACTGGTTGCTCTCTGGGTGTCCTGGGCTACTATACCCATAAACTACAGATATGGCCATGCTTTCTGGGGATAATGGGAGTTGTGGTTCACTCATTTGGAGGGCGCTGGTTGGGCAATGCTGCTCTAAGGCATCTCCAAATTGTGTGCCTGTTTTAAATCCATGCTGTGTGCTCCATTTCTTTTGAGCCCTACAGCTACAGTTGAATTCCCTCATCAGCTAAAAACATGGCATTCCTAAGCTCAAGAAATGATGAAAACTCCCAGCAATCATCCAATGAAAGGACTCTCTCCATTCCCCCTAGAGCCTTCAGATCCAAATATAATTAGCACTCAACATTTTGTGTATATGGGATTTGCTAATTCATCATTGCCTCAGAGATTTCCCACCCAGAACCTTGCCATCCTTGTGCGTGTGCTTGGAAAGGGTGGGGCTGGTTATGGTTTAAGGTTATTTCTCTTATCTGATCTTCTGTTCCCTTTGAAGGTCACACTTCTTAATTCATCAATGCAGCACTCAGCTGAATTTGCAAACCAGTCAGACTGGAGAATTTGGACAGTTAATAATAATAATTACATGCTTTCAAGCTGATTCTAATGAATGGTGACCCTTTCGGGATTGTCTGGGTATAAAGCACCCAGAAGTAGCTTCATCCGAGGGCCCAGATTGAAGGTCCACAGTAGCACACATATGGTACTTACTCTGTGTGATAATGCTCATTTTACACAAATTACACAAGATAGTGTTGTGCTAATTATCTTTACATTTTCCAAATAAACATTGTAATGACAGCAGAGAAGAATAAAGCTAAACTAAGGAGGAAACACCTCAGCATCAGTGCAGCATCTGCCTAGAAATGAGAGCTTTACCTTATAATTGCTCAATGCATATAGAAATTAGATCTGGACCTACCCAGGGCCGGCCATATTGTTAAGCCTACTTACGGAGTGTTTCCCCACCACAATGATCATGGGGGGCTCAAGATGGCCATTAATAATCAACACAGAACTGCTACACATTCACAGAAACAGAAGCTTCAGGTTGTTGTTGTTTTTTTGCCAGGAAGCTTGACCCAGGACATTCAACTGCCTGAGGCAAAAACCGACAAGATGGTATCCTCACTCCCTTTCCAATCACACATGCTAACTAGAGTGGCACCTTCCACTCCACTTGGAAGCCACCTGGAGGCACCAGGCCAGCTAAGGGAGTGTAGGATAGACTAGGTTAGGAGATGTAGGGCAAGTCACAAGGCACCATGTCCCAACACCTTGGTGCCATCCCTTGCCCTGCAGAATCCGCTGCCTGAGAGAGTCACAAGCCTGGCAACAGCAGTGGTGAAATTACTCCCATGTGTATGAATCGGTGTTATGAAGCACCATAGCCTACTAATGTGCACCATGTGCATATTCATGTGTAAGCAGGTGTCACTTCTTCAACAAAAAGAGGCAGAAGCATGAGCCCCACTGCACACATACTGCACTCTCACTCTTTGGTCAATCCACCACCAAGTCTGTTATTTCTTTAATTAAAAAAAATGTTTCCTTATTACCGCATTCTTGCTTCATAGCGCATCCAAAGATGAAGCAGTGTTAGTCTGTCTCAGCATATTGACAAAATTAAACGGGGGGGGGGGGGAGAGTTGTGGGGTGAATAGGGGGAAGAGGCAGTGAGAAAAGTCAAACTATTATGGAACTTTAAGGACAAATAGATTTATTGCAGTGTGAGCTTTTGTGGATTCAATTCTACTTCCTCAGACACCCATCCAGCTGGGGTCCACAGGGAACACACAATTGTGTCCTTTATTTTCTATCATGTTGGCCCTCCAACCAAGAATGAGTCATGTTTGGAGCCAAGTGTATGATTGCACTATCCAGGAAACCATCCTGATGTGCCATGCAGCAACGTTCGTCCACCTGGTCCATGCATGTGGGATGACATTTCCTATCAGCTGGAGCCAACATAACCAATGATCAAGCATAATGGGATTTCTAATCCAAAATACCTGGAAATGCATCTGATTGGAAAGGCTGCCTGAGGAGACACCACCATTTTAGTTTCAATAAGGCATGTCATCGTTCAGTTTGTGCTTAGAGATGAGTGCACAACCCACAGCCCAGTTGTTCTGTGTTTCCATTTCCAGCTTGAGCACATCTCATTATCAATGGCAGATTTCAAGAGACATCTTGTGGTTTTCCATTGGTACTGCACATCATTAAATTCTGTAACAATGGAAAGAGTGGGCCATTCCGTTTGCTCGTCTGGACTTCAGATTAGTTTCTTGGACAGCTTTCTATTTCTCCTGCTTTGCTATTGACACTCATCGGAGGTTCAGAAGCAAGATTTTGGACCCTCCAAGCAGCACATTGCATTGTACTCATCCATTGTTAGGAGCACTTTAATTGTCATCTGTATCATCTGTGGGTTTGTCAGTATTTCATAAGAAGAATCAGCCATGTTTTGGTTTTGTACTGCCTGGAAAATAAGCTAGCTGAAGCAGCTTGTGATCAGAGTGTGGGATGGAGTTCCCTCTCAAAACGTCAAGGTGAGGTGTCTCCCCTGCTTGGTCCACGAGTCTGCCCTGTAACCCTCTGTTCTCTCTGAAGATTTATAATCTAATCTGGTCACAGCAGATTGGCTAATAGTACATTAAGCAATTCTTTTCATTATTGTCCACTATCAAGAGGGCATAAAGGCCAGTGCTGATTGTATACAAATGCAAAATTCATTGATGGTCAGTGAGTCTGAGCTGAATAAATACTTGCAATAATACCTCCTTTCCCATCAGCAAAATGAGCCACATGGCTATAGGTGTGCATGGAAGCTTTCCCTACAGCCAGATGATGGACTTTGTTTTTCTATTTTTCAGAGCTTCCTTTTGGACTACAACTCCCAGAATTCCACAGCATGGAACCTACTGGTTGCATCATTATTTTAATGGAAGGTTGGGCAACACACTGCCTGTGGCATACAGGTAGGCCCCAGAGCCTCAAATGCAGCACCTGAGGCCCCCAACACCCTCCTGCATCGCCGAAATTTCAACAATCATCTTGAGAAAAAATATTTTAGACTTCAAAAGTCTACGTGGTAAAAAGTCTGTAGGGAGCAGTCACCAAAAGGCAATAAACAATTACTTTTTAAGCACAATATTATTGTATTTTTACTGCCAGAGAGAATCTCTTAACAGATTTTCTGCCAGAATAATGTGACTGGCCTTGGCTACTCTGTGCCTTGACACGGCCGAGAGACATAATTTGATGACCAGTCTCTGGAATCAAAATATATCTGAAAGGTATCATGATGACATCAAAACCCACTTTTTTTACTCATATACAAATATATTTCATTTATTAATTAGTTAGTTGTCTAAAACTATTACTCCACTAAGGCTTTTTTTAAAAAGCGGGTAAAAACCCCCAGAGAATTGCATCTGTACATTTTTTGGGTAATATCTGACATTCATTTAATGAATTGGTTACAATAGGTTATGGAAATTTCAAAAATGTAGTGAGTGAAAGATAGCGTCTCAAGTCTCTGAGATACCCTCATCCTTTTCCAAAAGGACAAATCCAGAATTTGGAGACTAAGCTCCAACATATGTTTAAACACAGAAATTATTGGAAAAATAAAGAAAGAGATAAAGAATTTTTATGAAACTAACAACAGAGAAGAAACTAAGCTAGCACAGCTATGGGATACCCTAAAAGCTTATTTACGAGGAAAATTCATTATGAAAGCCTCTAGATTAAAGAAGGAAAGAAATAAGCTCCAGGAACAACCGGAGAACAAAATAAATATGCTGTCAGAACAACATAAAAGATCAGGATCAAATAAGGTACTAGCTGAACTATCAAAAGATAGAGCTGAGTTAGAAGCACTAGATGCAGCTAAGGCTCAGACTGCTATGAACTATTTAAAGAGAGAATATTATGAATATGGGAACAAAAACACTAAAATGTTATCACATGTAGTTAAAAAGAAGGCAATTAAAAGGACAATTGTTTCTCTAAAAACGAAGGAAGGAACCATATTAAATTCACAACAACAAATAATTACTACATTTATGGAATATTATAAAAATCTGTATAAATCAGAAATAACACTGGATATAAGTACCAAGAAATTTATAAACTCCTTACCAATCAACCAAATTTCAGAGAACCACAAAGATCAACTCAACTCCCCAATAGCAATAGAGGACATAAAATCAGTTATTAAAAAGCTTAAGAAAGGAAAATCATCAGGCTGTGATGGATTCCTGGCTGACTTTTATAAAATTTGGGAAGAAGATGTCATAGAGCATCTTCTAAAGTTATTCAATTCAATCTTGAAAGTGGGAGAAATATGAGTGTCATGGTGAACAGTGTCAAGATTTGGGGTGTGGGAGATGATTCTGAGACAAGTCAGTCTTCCAGGTTGACAGCAGAGAAACTCACAGAGACAGTAGCTTCCTTCACCCGCAGTGAATTTACAGACTATGTACAACGGAACTATGTACATCAGCCAACAGACTTAATAATACACTTACAGTAAATAAATGGACAGCACTTCGTGCAGCAACTCTCCGATACAATACTCCACACAGCACCATAGTGTGCAGCACTTATATAGTTTGAACAACCAATCACTGGGCACATCACCTGATGTCTTCTCCCAGACATTACCACATGTCCAATACACATTTCATGGATTGCATCAGCTTCACGTACTGACTCTGTGACTGCACACCTGTTTTTAGATGGATGCCTGTTAGTAAACTTTGGATCACGTACTAAGAGTAAATTCTCTATTGTGGGTCATAATATCCTGACAAACTCCTCCAATTTACTTGTGTACTGAACTTAATCCCAGCCTTTTTACAATTTCCTTGTGCCTTTGCCCAGGAACTGGCTTTGTTAAAACACCTGCCTAGTTTTCTTCTGTTGGACAATATTGCAATTTAATTAACTGCTCTCTTATTGTTTCTCTGACTTTGCAATATTTGATTTCTATGTGCTTGCTTCTACCATGCATTCGTTCAGATATGGCCATCTGAATACATGTTGTGTTGTCCTCACATACCAGAATAGGCTTATTGACAACATACCAAAAATCTGATACCTTTTGTTTGTACCAAACTATCTCTGAACAAAGATCTGACAGAGCTGTATACTCCACTTCTGCGGTTGAAGTGGCAATATTTGTTTGGTTTTTTAAGATTTCCATCCTATTAGAGTATCTGCAAATTTGATCACATAACCAGAAATTTGTTGAGAATTCGTTAATGGTTTTGGATGTAAGCAGAGTTAGGAAATATAAGGTTGCAATGAAACTATAACACTGAGAGAGTAAAATTCAACATAGTGTATTTACAAATATACAGAGAGCATAGATTTCAGACATGAAACTGGTAGTATGACATGATATGATACAATATGTAATATAGAAATAAATGATCTGACTTACAGCAGATAACATGTCCCCTTTACACATGTCCTTTATACATCTAGGGACCAATCAGAATGTACATTATATAATTGTACACTTACATAAGATTACATCATTTTCTCCAGCTGTACAATATTAAGTCTTTAACCTTGGTACACACCTGAATCCACTTTGTACATGACTCAGGTTATAACAGCAATTTTACATTTCACTATACAACATTATATTTAATACCTTTATAGACTGAAAAATCTCAATAAAATTGACTTTCTGTCTTCCATACAATTTGCCCAATCACTATCTGCAAAACATTCAACACTATAATCTGTGCTTGGATCTAATACTAGACATACATTTTAGGTACCTTTTAAATATCTTAACACACTTTTAATACCAAGTGTTTCTGTGCAGGATGTGTTGTATACCTACTAAGAATATTGACAGCGTTGGCAATAACTGGGTGTGTCCATTGAGCTAAATATAGGAGACTACCTATGGCTGATTGATATACTTCCTGATTTTCAAAAACTTGACTGTTCTCATTGTCCTTTTAAAAATCGGTTGTCGTAGGAGTTTGCACACTATTGCAATATTTCATGTTGTATTTCTCCAGCAATTCCTCCACCTTGGCACTTTGGCTCAGGACAAATGTATTCTCTTCTCATCTACAAATGTATCAGTGAACACATTGTGTTTATGCATATTCTGCATCTTTTCACACATGGCTTGTTCCCATTTGTTCCCTTCATCCTTTGGAAGATTAATAACATCCAAATAACTCTCTGGCTCATCAAACCTAACATTCAGAGCTTTTGCGTTACCAACCACAATCTCTCAGGTGGTATCCCACGTGTGGAACGTTGTGAACGCCTTAATTCTAATGGTTCCTCTTTTTTTAACTTCAAAACTTGAATCATCCTGTTCTGACTCAAATTCACTAGTGCTAGCTTCAGCTTCCAAATGCTCAGAGCTTTGGCTACATGCCTCTAGCTCACCCTGTTTGATTGATTAGCTAGAACTGCTCAAAGGAAACATAATTTCAGGATTGGCATGAACTCTCTGCCAGTTTTCATGTTCTGCAAAGCTAGCAGATCTGGATATTACCAGTTTGTTGTTCTGGTCTAAAAAACTATACACCTTGGAGGTTGGATCATAACCCAGAAACTTCACCTTTCTGGCTTTTCTTCCTCCTTTTCTCTGTAATGCCTTTGGGATATTTACCCATGCACTGCAACCAAAGATTTTTAAATGACCCAAATAAGGCTTTTTGTTGTACAAGACGTAGTATGGGGTCTGGTCTAAAGATGATGACCACAGCCTGTTAAGCAAATAGTTTGGTGTTAAAATGGCTGCTCCCCAGAATGCATTACTCATCACTGAGTCTGCTAACAGGTAATCCTTCATGGTTCTGCAATCCCATTCTGATGTGGAGTATAGGCACATGTTTTTCTGTGGCTTATATCCCTCCTACTCAGTCACTGCTGAAAATTTGCTGCCAAAAATTCTGATCCTCTGTCAGTTTGCAGCTGACACACTTTGTGATTATATTTTCTCTCAACAAAATTTACCCATTGTTTCAACTTTTCAAACGTTTCTGATTTGCGTTGCAGCAGATACACAAAAGCAAATATCATGTGGGAGTCTACAATCACCAGTACAAAACACAACCCTCCCATAGAGTACACTAAAGGACCAATAAGGTCTGTATGAACAAGCTCAAAAGGTCATTTTGCTCTTTGGCAACTTTTCCTGTTTATAGGACTGACCTTAGACTTGGAGACTTTGCACGTGACACAGTCTAAGTAGTTGTCACAACCCTTTACTACAAGACCTGTAGCCATTTTTGGCATTTTCTCAAGCACTTTAAAACAAGCATGACCTTATTTTCTGTGTAGCGTATGGATACATTGATCATGTGGATTATTCAAGGTTGTGTGTGCCCTCATATCTCTTATGTTTTCTTGCATGACATAAAGACCATTCGTCTTTTTACCTTGACCATAAACCTTGTCATTTTTACATAGTCTACATACACCTCTTGAGAAAACGATTTCAAAACCTTCAGTATCTAAGCATGAGACACTTAGCAATGAGAAATCTAGTGTGGACACATATAAAACTTGCTTCAGAGACATATGGAGCGTTCTGGCCATCTGGCAAAACCACATGGTCCTTTGGAGCTGGATCTAAAACAGAAAATAACTATTTATTATTGCAAATATGGTGGCTAGCACTGCTGTCCAGTAAAGTTGAAACTTTACTGTCATTTGGAGTTGACAAAACAACAAACACTCTCTTCTGTAGCTTTCCTTTTCTCCTGGTCTTGGCTTTTTCTCTCAACTTGCATTGGTTCAGTAAATGGTCACTGGAGCCACAATGAAAACATCTCCTGACAGAGCAAATGTTACCTCCTGGATGCTCCCCCACATTCTTCGGCGCTGGCACTCTGTTTGCAGGCTGTGAGCAAACATTTTTATCAACTGTGATTTTTCTCTCCTCCTGTTTCTTTTCTTCATCAAGAAGCCTTCTGGTTACATAGTTCTAAGACAAATCTGCTTCAGACATTGACTCTAAACTTGCCACTACTAAAGTATACGACTGATCTACTTAGCTGAGAATCACGTACACCTTGTGCAAATCTAGGAAATGCATCCCAAGCTCTTCAAGCTCCTGGAACATCTGCATCATGTCATCCAGATGGGCTGACACCTTTTCACCTAGTTTCAGTCTGGATCTGTACAATTTCCATGTCAAAAAGACTTTTCCAGCTGCAGTGTCCTAAACATACAGATGCTTCACAGCTTCCCAGCACTCATGGGCAGAAGTTAACCCACAGATGTGAACTAGCTGATTATCCTCAAGGCATAAAATAATGCTGATAAGTGCTTTTTCATTCTTATCTCGCTGCTCCTCATTAAGAACAAAGGGTGGAGCTTGCACTATCTCCAGCAACAGTCTTTTCAAGAATCATTTCCATTTTTTAATGACCAGTGCAGATAATTACTGGCGTTTAGCCTTGCTACAGGGAACCCCCCCCCCCCCCCAGTCATGAAGCTGCTGCCGGCATGCATTCTGGCTACTTAATGTATATAGTTTATATAGTCTGAACAACCAATTACTGTGCACATCACATGATGTTTTCTCCCAGACATTACCTCATGTCCAATACATATTTCATGGATTGCATCAGCTTCATGTGCTGACTCTGTGACTGCACACCTGTTTTAAGATGGATGCCTATTAGTAAATTTTGGTTCGTGTACTAAGAGTAAATTCTCTATTGTGGGTCATAATATCCTGACAAACAGCCAGGATAATAACTATATTAAAATCAGAAAAAGATCCAATGCTCTCTTCATCTTATAGGCCAATAACATTGCAAAATCAGGATCAAAAGATTTCTTCATCAATACTGGCACAAAGATTAAGCAGCTTTGTCACTAAATATATCCGTACAGATCAATATGGTTTTATGCCAGGAAGACAAATGTGTGATGCTATTTGCAGAGTTCTGAATGTGATATATATGGCCAATAAAGAAAAACGAAAAATAGCAGTTATCTCACTGGACACAATCAAGGCTTTTGATTGAGTAGAATGGCGATATATGTTCAATCTTGGAAAACATGAATATGGGTTAAAACTTCATTAAAGTGTTAAAGGAATTATATATAGGGGCAGGGGCTACAGCATTTATTAACAGGTTAGAATCTAAGAAATTTACTTTTTTCAGAGGAACAAGAAAAGGCGACCCTTTGTCTCCAATTCTATTTGCTTTAACAATAGAACCCCCTGTAGCAAAAATAAGAGAAAGCGAAAATATTAAAGGACTGATGTTTAAAAATAGACATTACAAAATAAATCTTTATGCTGACAATATGTTTCTGTTTTTGGAAGATTCACTAGAAAAAATAGAATCTTTGAAGCAAATATTACGAGAATATAGCCATTATACAGATTTTAAAATTAATTTTCAAAAATCTAAGCTGTTATGTTTAAACATGCCTATTACAGAACAAAATGAAATTTTAAACGTGTCTCATTTAGAGTTATGTTATTCGACTTTTAAATATTTAGGAATGTGGGTAACAAAAATTTAACTCAATTAATTTATAGAAATTATAAAGAACTATTCAAATAGACAAAAGAAAAAAATGTAAAGTGGGCCAGTTTGAATTTGTCAATGTTAGGGAGAATAGCCTTAGTTAAAACTTATATATTACCAAAATTTTTATTTTTATTCCAAAACACACCTCTACAACTGGATATAAAAAAATTAAAATTATGGCAAAGAAATTTAGAAAAGTTTATTGCGGAAAAGGGAAAGAAGATAAGATTTTTAAATGGGTTAAATATGGACAAGGGGCAAAAGGAGGATTAGGGTTGCAAAAATATTATGAAGCTTTACAAATAAATCAAATTACTAAATTTATACAGACAGAAGAAATTCAAGAAATCCCTGACTGGGTTGAAATGGAGGTTGGTGGAAAAATGGATATCATAAATATGCATATTTACACAACAAAATTATTTAGAAAGGGAGAACAAATACAGAATCCTTTTATTTTTGAAACATTAAGGATATGGCAAAAACATGAAAATTTTTACTCCCCCAATATCCCCCTTATGTCCTCTATTGAATCACTCAAACTTTAAATTTCATGAGAAATATGCGCAATTTAAACATTGGAAACAAATTGGAATATATAGAATTAAGTATTTATTTGAATCAGGGGAACCAATTGCTGTTAGACAAACAGAAGAGAAAACAAGGCAAATAAGAACCAGTTGGCTGGAAATAAAACAAATAAGGAGCTTTGCAATACAATTATGTCAAAAATCTGGCCCTATAAGACAGTTAAGGGAATTTGAACAATACTGTATACAAAAAGATAAAAATAAAAGGATAGGATTGACGTCATTAATATATAAATGTATCATTGAGAAAGAACACGGTAAGGGTAGAGGAGCCAAAGCATTCTGGGAAAAAAAATTAAATATCAATATACCTGAGGAGGTTTGGATAGGAATATGGAACAAATAACCATATAAATCAGTATCAGCTAAAATGAAAGAAACCGTTCTGAAAGTTGTTCACACAGGTAGCATCTATACCCTACAGAGCTACATAAAATCAACAGGGACATATCAGATAAGTGTTGGAGAAAATGTGGACGAAGGAGAACTTTGGAATGCCTGTGGAGTTTTTGCCCCAAAATAGAAGCATTTTGGCATGACATAATAAATTGGACAGAACTACTGACTAATCAAAAAATAATCGTGAACAAAACATGACCATTATTTTCAGCATTTACAGGGGGAAACAAGAAGCTACTTAACAAAGGGGCGTGGTGGCGCTGCGGGTTAAACCGCAGAAGCCTCTGTGCTGCAAGGTCAGAAGACCAGCAGCCGTAAGATCGAATCCACGGGACGGAGTGAGCTCCCGTCGCTTGTCCCAGCTCCTGCCAACCTAGCAGTTCAAAAGCATGCAAATGCGAGTAGATAAATAGGTACCACCACGGTGGGAAGGTAACGGCGTTCCGTGTCTAGTCGCGCTGGCCACGTGACCACGGAAACTGTCTACGGACAAACGCTGGCTCTACGGCTTGGAGACGGGGATGAGCACCGCACCCTAGAGTCGGACACAACTGGACTAAATGTCAAGGGGAACCTTTACCTTAATTGCAAATATTATAGGGACGGCAAGGTGTGAGATTGCTAAAAGCTGGGAAAATGCTCAAGATCTTTCATTGCAGACATTTTTTTTAAACAGGATATGGCAAACTCTCTTGATGGAGAAATTGACCAATGAGATCAGAATATACAGAGGAGAAATAAAGCACAGTCAGTTTTTCTAAACTTAGGAACCTTTATGAAACACACCGATGAACTAAGAGGAAAGTCACATGATTTGGGAAATAATCCAGATTGCTCCAATTGTCGGTTGTTAATTTTCTAGGATGGAATGGGGATTTGAGATTAACTGTAATTTTGTTAAATGGTGTGAATAGCTGGTGTTTAGAATGTTAAAATATTTAGTAAGTAAGATGAATAGTATTATCTGTTTGTAATGTGATTGCCTAAAATAAAGTTTCATTAAAAACACACACCTAGAAAATCTTTTTTTAGAGTTGCCTTGAGCACACTGTGGTGTCTGAGTACATATGCATAAGGTGGCACAGTTTAGTGTCATTCTGGACAATGCCCATTTTTAATTTATCTGGAACCACCGAACGGCTGCCAAAATCATAGCATAATATGAATGGTGTAGTTATACAGTACTTATATCATAGAATCAGTAGCTATGCTGCTGGGAAATTGCCAAAAAAATTTACCTGTGTGCAAGATTAAAGGAAAATAACAATACAAAAAGCTGTAGCATCTTTTTATTAATGACTTGAAAATAACCATTGTAAACATTCTTAAGGGGTATTATATTGTGTTTTTATGTCTTTTACATTTATTGTACCCTGTACTATTTGTATATAGAAGTACAACAAAGAGAAAGGATGTCGTGCACTGTTTCATGAAATGTCATTGGCAAATTTTTTAAAAAGTCATTTTTGTGCAGCCTTATTTTACCAGCTTGAAACTAATTCTGTAACCAAGTATCAGACATGTGCACAGCTACTAATGTGAGAGGACTTTCTTTTGTTCCCGCCTGAATAAAACACAACCAGAATCAACACCCATTTCATAATATTATGCCACAAAGCAGTTTGGTACGTGTGATCCCAGATGCCCATCATGGATGCCATGGGAACAAACACTCTTGACTTCCAATTAATATCTTTTAAAATTAAGATGGCCATTGGCAGCCCAGTTTCTTTCTTTTAAGCTAACCCTAATCAATTTAGACCTCATCAAGAGCAGATGATGCAGCCACAGCATCCCACTATATCCTTTAAAGCAGGGGGTCCCCAACCTCCGGGCCATGGGCCGGTCCCAGTCCATGGCCTTGGAAGGACTGGGCTGCAGGGACAGATGAATGGTGCACAGGAGGTGAGTGGTGAGCAAAACTCCGCCTCCTGTCAGCGTGCTCCAATTAGGTTCTAATGCCACTGCTGATCTGACAGGAGGTGGAGCTTTGCTCCCTGCTCCCCTCCTCCTGCTGCTAGATCAGCTGTGCCGATTCAAAGCTATCCTCCAACAACCTACCCTGTTTCCCTGAAAATAAGACCTAACCTGAAAATAAGCCCTAGTATGATTTTTCAGGATGTTCGTAATTTAAGCCCTACCCCAAAAATAAGACCCAGTTAAGTGAAACCCCGCCCTCCACCCTTGTGCAGCAACCAGAAGAAGAGGACACGACTGTATTTGAATAAATGTAGATTGTTGTACATGGAAAAAATAAAACATCCCCTGAAAATAAGCCCTAATGTGTTTTTTGGAGTAAAAATTAATATAAGACCCCAGGAAAACATGGTAGGAATGCAGGCTCCTATTAGATTCTAATGCCACAGGCACAGCTGATCTAGCAGCAGCAGGAGGGGAGCAGGGAGTGAAGCTTTGCCTCCTGTCAGAGCAGCGGCATTAGAACCTAATAGGAGCATGCTGACAGGAGGCGGAGCTTCACTCACCGCTCACCTCCTGCTCGCCGCTCATCTGTCCCAGCAGCCCGGTCCTTCTAAGGCCCTGGACCAGTACTGGTCCACGGCCCAGGGGTTGGGTACCCCTGCTTTAGAGGCCTAGGAAACCTACTATAGCTGTTTTGGGGTGGGCCTCCACCAGGGGCTCATTGTGCAGCAACCAGAAGAAGATGACATGACTGTATTTGAATAAATGTAGATTGCTGTACGTACATGAAAAAAATAAAACATCCCCTGAAAATAAGCCCTAATGCCTTTTTTGGAGCAAAAATTAATAGAAGACCCGGTCTTATTTTCAGGGAAACAGGGTTATGCATAACAAGTACCCACCCCCCCGGTCCCCGGTCCTTGGGAGAATGGTCTTCAACTAAATTGGTCCCTGGTGTCAAAAACGTTGGGGACCACTGCTTTAAAGAGAGTGATGATTCCAAATAAGTCATTCTGAAGCCAGAAATGTTCCACTAAAACAAATAACAAAGCAAGACACTAAATACACTGGCATATTTTTTGTCATATTTTATTGATTTTATATTCCTATAAGAGTTTGTTTTAGATGATAAGGTAATTGCATAGAGGCCCTTTTGTGGGCTTCCCACAGGTATCTATGGTTGGCCACCATCCAGCAGAATGCTATTCTAGACAGGCTTTTGGACAGACCTGGCAGGACTTCTCTTGTGTAAGATTTCTTGTATAAAGCGATCATGACCGAATCCAACTTCTCCTTTTAGACCATACCAGCTAGATGGTCAACTTTTCTGCTATCCTTTGTGTGGTCCTGTCTTCATGATTTTCATGGTATTGTCCACTCACAGCCATGATAAGTGTGTCAGACATGTCAGGTTGTCTCACACAATGCCAACTTTGTTGTCTTATGGCCTGCAAAACAGCATGTCATTGTGATGCAATCTGATACTTGTTTACTCAGAAATAAGTCCCACCATTTGGAAAGATATACTATTCCCAGGAAAGAATGTGCAGGGTTTTTCAAACTGATCCATTTGAGTTGGCACCCATTCTTCAACAGGTGGAACGCCATCTATGAAATCACATACCATTTTGGCACTAACGAAGGAAAAGATTTACTGCAGGAGACTTGTTATGTCCACTTTTATGGAGACTTCTTATCTAAAGCCACATAAAGCTCCTGGCAAATGTTCCACTTAATTCTTAGAAAAAAACAACCCACTGCCTCCCAAGATATGAATGACAGCTGGAAGCAGGCAATTGCCTTGTATGGCTGTGTTGTCCCGGGATCCAGAGAGATGCCAAGAAAAAGATCATTGTCAATTAGTTGCCCATATCTGTGGCCTGAGGATTGTCACATCCTTTGTGAGTTTCAAAACGATAAGCTGTATCAGTCAAAATCAAAAATAGCTTGTGGCTCCAGAACAGACTTGTTTATCTAAAGCTGTTGCCTTAGTGTTTGTTTTTTTTAAAGGCCCTGACAAAGGGCAATGGCTTGGGGTGGAGATGCAATGCAAAAACATCTGTTCATGACTCTGAAGGAAACTTCACCATGACACAGGACTCTTCATTCATATTGCCATGAAGCCAAGAGACTTTCAGGATGGACTCAGATGAATAGCTAACATGGTACCTGCTGGTTGCCTCCAAAAATTACTTTGAAACATGGAGATAGAAATCCCACTTTGCATATTACTTTACATCACTTATCAAACTTTCTAAATGTAGAACCTGACCACCAGAGGACCGATCTCCTCTAACCTCCTGCCACTCAAAAGGAACTCCTGTTGGTTCTATAAGAAACAGAGGACTCCTTGGACACAACCGGGACTAGGGGTTTTGTTGTATCTTCTGTTATCCTATG
Organism: Intellagama lesueurii; assembly: GCA_037013535.1. Lineage (NCBI taxonomy): Eukaryota > Metazoa > Chordata > Lepidosauria > Squamata > Agamidae > Intellagama > Intellagama lesueurii. Next base: position 126,601,700 of record JBAJHW010000001.1, on the reverse strand, counting down.
GGCTTTCCTTGCAACTGAGGTTAGGCATGACCCTAAACATAAAGCTTGAAAAGTTATTTAGAACTAATTTGGTGCTTTTACTCATCATAATCTTCAAGAAATAATTTGTTGTTATTATTCAATTAACTTTTTTTTGGTCTTTACATTAAAAATTATTTTTGTTGCCTTTAAAATTTTTTTTTAGATTTAAAGGAATGGCATAAAACTTGAAAAGTCCCAGTCTGAAAGTTTCTAAGATGCCTAAAAAGATTAGCATTTCCTGACTGGCAAAAATACATCCATAGCATTTGTTTTAATGTTTTGTTTTTTTTTTAAAAAGACTGTTTTAATTTGCTATACTCCACTTCACATTTTTCATTTATGAATTCTATAAATAAAAAAACAAATGTCTATAAAGAGTTATTCACATAAATAAAACCTCCCCCCCACACACACCCCTAAATATCACAATCTCTTGTATTGCTTTTGGCTAAATATAAGAAATGGTATAGTTTCTGATACAACTTTTGCTTTGTCTATTTCAATGACTGGTTTGGCATCCTTTCGCCCTGGTCCATCTTCTCCCTGCTCAGAGGCTTCTGTTTCATGTTAAATGACCAGCAGGTTGAGATTAGCAGGGTCTCCCCACCCTCATATTCCTTCCAGGAGCAGCAATACTTTTGAAGAGCACACCTGCAGGCTTTGCCCCATTAACACACTGACCATTGCCTTTAAGACAACCGAGGCTGTATCTTTCCTCTCCTCTGCTCCGGATGGAAGTGGTTATGGATGGTTTTCATTGCATGATTATCTCTACAGCTTTTATTAGAAGTGAAAAGAACAGAAGGAGCACAGCTGTAAGTCAGGTGCCTGCTAGTTAAACATCATGGGCAGCTTGTTTTGATATTTGTAGCTCTGAATAATTGCCATTGGTGGCCCAATCATTGGTTCTACAAACGCAAGAAAACTAAAAGATAGGATGAAACTGGCTTGATCCTCAGATGGTGTCCATCAGCTGAGCCCCATAATTTAAATGCTGCTGCGATGATGAGTTATGTCTGTAATAAATCTATTCCCAAAGGTCAATAGTTCTTGTTACTCCCTATCAATTGAATCTTTTTTGTGATGGTGAATCAAACATAGCTAAAATGACATAAATATGACTAGCAACTCAAATAAGCACATATTTTTCTCTCCTGTCTCACTGAGACAAGTAAGAATCACACTGGACCACAGCATGGAAAAGGGCATCCAATGACAGTAGAAAATTACCCACCAAGGTTGATTTCATATTCACAACCATTGGCTACTTCCAAAGAATATTGTCATCAATATACTGGAAAAGTAAATTAATACTTCCAAAGGTCTCTTTGAATTTCTGGACACTGTAATCAAAGGACCAAACTAGATATGACATTGTTCATGGAATCATAGAAATGGTCAGTGTCTTGTAGACCACTGAGTCTAACTTTCTGCTGAGGGCAGGAAGTCCAACATAAGAGCATTCTCAATTGATTGCCTGTCCAAGCATTGTTTGAGGATGACCAGAGATGTCTTCAGCTATTGTACAGTTAATAGTCCTTTTAAAAATAGCAAGCATGAGGAATGAGCTAAACTGGAACAACTGTGTCAAAGGAGGTGAAACGTTCTGGCACCTGTGTTTTGCATCATCTGAAGTTTTGAAACACTTCTCAAAGGATGCCCCACGTAAAGTGTGTTACAATGATTAGTTTTTAAATTAGAAGTTAATATGTTGGCTATTTTACCAACATATTAACTGCCGATTTAATTTGTAATTAGTTATTTTTCAGTGCCAAACACCAAGCCTTGGTTGGATGCTAGCAAATGCACTGGCTGCCAGTATCTCTGCTGACACAACTGAACTGAACACAAAGGATCTGGATTTTTTTTAAAAAATGTATTCTTTGGTTCCACTTGTCAGTCATCTCAAAGCACAACATGAATTTTTTAGTAAACTGAAGGGAATCCAGATTCTGAACTAATTTGAAACAGCAGGGAGCACAAATTGTGAATTCTTTGTGTTACTTGCATTTTTCAAACTATAATTATTCAAACAGTCTGCTTTCTTCAAATCCATGATGTGTATCTACATTTCAGGACTATGCAGCAATGTTAATGTACTTCTTGATCTCTGTTATTTTAATTTAGCTCAACAGTTTCAAGGCAAATGAATTAAGATTAAGATGTTGTAAAACACATGAAATGCAGAAAGCTAGACTATTTCAGCTACATAATGAGAAACAAAAAGTACAGATTGTTACTGCTGTCTTTTGAGGAAAATAAAGGTGGGGAAAATAGCAGGAATGAGAAGAACTAGTTTAAAAACCTGGGAGACTGGTGCTGATGGAACTCAACATCATTATTTAGAGCTGCCACACTCACATTCTTAGTAGTCATGTGATATCCAGCTGCTGGTGGAAGAGGAATACTAAGAAGAAGAACATTCTAGTAGTGGTTCCTGTATGTACATGTTCATTTTGGGATCATGATAGTTTAGGTTCTATAGAACACACATCTGTTCCTCTAAGCATCCAAATGAGTTGGTTCTTCACACTGGTTATTCAATTCATATGCTGGGCTTCAAAGGCTCAACATTAATTCAATATAATTTAATTTGCCAGCCTTTACTAGTAATGTGGTCTCAACAGGATATGCCTCAGTGACCCTCTGCACAAGTGATTTGGAAGGGGAGGCAGTCATTTTCTGATACTGTGCATGCCAGTATTTAGAAAAGAGTCTTTCTACCAACAAAGTTAAACTGCAGTCTAGAGTAGGACCCACACCAAGTTCCCAGAAATATTACTTGTGAGAGAATGCGTGAAATGCAAGCTTTGAAGCACATAAGATGTAATCAACATTCACTCCACAAGATGGAGGTAGAATGCCTTTCGCAAAGCCTCTCTGCACTTCGTGCTTCCCTTCCTCTCCCCAAATTGATCTCCAGTCATTATAACATAGAAAATAAATGACTCAGTGAAGGGAAAACAAATGAGTCTGGCCCAACTAAAGCTAACGTGATTCAGAGTCAGGCCCTTTTGCTGCCCAAGGGGAAGGCCAAGGTACAGGGGGTCTGGAATAGGGTAGTTGAGCCTCCACTAAAATGGTTAGGGAAAACTTGGCTGAGTTCCAAATACACATGCTAGTAATGTGTGCCTGCATGTCACAAACCCCAGTATTTCACCCCCTCGTGTGAAAATGACATGTGCGACTGAACACAAAAAAGTTACCTGCACCCTTCTGTCAATGACCCATTGCAACATTTCAGTCTGTTACCTTTATAGATGCAACATTCCTGGTCCTGGAAATCATAAAACTAATATAAAATTTTGAGACAGGTTTTGCAATCTTGCAAGATTTATGGGTTTGTAGCTAACACAGTTACAAGGGTTCAGCATGTCAGGCAAGAACAAAATAAAAAAATCTAAATCAGAAGCCAAAAACATTGTGGCACCTTAAAGACAGGCTGCTACATTTTAATGCAAGCTTTCACGGACAAGTCCACTTCTTCAGGCTTGTCCACAAAGGCTCACATTTAAGGTGCTGAGACATTTTTGTCTTCTTATTTTTTTTCATTTTTCTCTTGTTTCTGCTAGCTAACACGGCTACCTCTTCTAAAACTATTACTATGGAAGAGTTCATTAGTGTTTTCTCTTAGGGTAGTTGTCCTGGAGGAGAGGGTAAGCTATGAACTTTATAGGCACCTTTTCAGTCACTTAATGCAATCTTTCATATTTTGGCCTTTGCCTAAGATATTAATTTTATGCTCTAATAATTGATTATTTTGTCATTGTCTTCAGAGATGAAATAATAGAATTTGGTAGAGGTGTGCAAATACTGTACAATCCAATTTGTATCCAAATATTTGCTGTACAATCTTTGACCAAACTGTCTCAAGCTGGCTTGGAGGTGGCCTGAATCAATTTCTACAGATAATTCTATACGCTTTTATGTTTTTATGTTTCTGGAGGATGGGGGGAAAAATCCCTTAAAACATGGGAAATAAGGGCAGTGTCCTGGGGTGTGAAGCATTAAGCAGAACCATCATCTTCGGAAGTATGGTGGACTTTCAGTCCCTAGGCAGCTTCCCTTTTTCCTTCTACCTTTTGAGAGCTCTGTTCCAGAAAAACATGTGGTGTGTGAAAATATGTGTGGAAGTTGTCCTTTTAGTGTCCTTTTAGTTTCTCTGGTCAGCAGTCTAGATACGGGATATGAATCTAAGTCTCCTTAGGGAGTAACCAAGCTTATAGGTACAGGTGATACCAAAACAATGAAGACAATGCAGGTCAAGGCAGACTGTAAAGAGTCCCAGAAGGTTCTCCAGACTGGGTAGCTGGTTTCACATAAGCTACAGAGTTTATTCCTTGTCAGGGTATACCAGGTCAACTTTCCTAAGACTGTTCTTCCTCTTTCTTGTAGTTGGTTGGGCAGATAAAACTTTCTAGACCTCTTGAGGTTGCCTGGGAAGATACAATTAGACCCTTCAAGAAGCTGTACTTCTTTGATGATGCTGTCTACTTCTCTTTTCCCTGATGTAAGAGGAAAGTCATCGCCAATGCCCTTCCGTTCATGAACTCAGAAGGCAATATGAGTCAATATGGACAGCTCCTTTTGTTTGCCACCTTTGGCTAGAAATTTGCTTACTGATGAAACACAACTTTGTACATGCAGGGTTTGTGTCTTTTGAAAATGAGAACAGAGAATTCTGAATATGTTGCAAGATGACATCTTACACAGTTGAAAAAAATGATACAAGTGATCCACCATAGGGCAAGACCTTTATTAGCACTAAGGTTGAAACTGTACTATTGTAATAAACCAAGGAGAACATAGTTGCTGCAGACAGGCACAACTCTACTGCAACACATAGCCAAGTCACCATGAGTGTGTCAGGGGCTAAGCGCAATGTCACATGACAGGAACGTTTTGTTCTGCCCCTGTCCTCCCTTCACAAATCTTCAGATGTGTGAGGAAATTGTCTTCCACAAGTGTAAATGAAGGCACGAAGAAGAGGGGGTGGATGGAAATCAAAGACACAACAGTGGGGATGGACATATAGGGCAGTTGAGGAGGGAGCAAGGGGGTGGTGAATGAGGGTTAAGGAAAGGGCAGGAAGACAACAGGAAGGAAAAAATGGGTGGCCCTCTACTGAAGCATCTGTTTAAACACACAAACAAAGTAGAACAGAAAAAAATTGGATTGGGCACCAGTTTGAACGACTTTATAGCTTGACACCATATGCTATGACAGGAATGGCTGCAGATTTAATCAGACTTTTCTGCGGAATGTAGTTTCAGCCCAAAACACCACAGAAAGCTGCAAGCTTTCTTCAGAACTTCAAATAACAAAATTAGAAGAAGGGAGAAGAAAGAGAAATGCCCCCAGATGAGACTAGCTGAAGGAGAGGGACCTTTCGGTGCAACTGATCTTCAGAGGGTGGAATATCTTCTTTCTCTGGTGGTAAATTCTGCCCTGAGAGGCTAAAGGTGGTATCTTCCAAAGCAACCTTAAAAATAAAAGTAGCTGTGTCTATCCTTTACAGTATATGAGTGATATAAATAAGAGGAACAAGGAATAGCTTATTGTTGAGTATGTTGAGCCATAAATTCAGTGGCTCATCCTAAATAGGATAAACCCATTAAAGCAGTTGGGCTAACATAAATTTTGATGTACTTTTCAGCAATTGATTCAGTTGGGCCTACTCTACTTGGAGGTAGCACATGGATTTAGGCCATAGTATTTTCAGTGGGGATTATGAGACTGTATTTACTAATTCTAATAATCTGTCCTGTCCTTTATGCATGAGGCTTTGTCTCCCAGAATATGTGGTTAGCAGTAGGTATTTAAATTCGAGCACAACATTTTGAGATAGTTCCCAGCAAGGGTGAAAAAATTTAATCACCAGTGAAAATGGGAAGGAATTTCTTGACACACTCCATTCCATTCTCACATGTTGTTGTTTAGTCGTTAAGTCGTGTCCGACTCTTCGTGACCCCATGGACCAGAGCACACTAGGCCCTCCTGTCTTCCACTGCCTCCCGGAATTGGGTCAAATTCATGTTGGTAGATTCGATGACACTGTCCAACCATCTCGTCCTCTGTCATCCCCTTCTCCTCTTGCCCTCACACTTTCCCAACATCAGGGTCTTTTCCAGGGAGTCTTCTCTTCTCATGAGATGGTCAAAGTATTGGAGCCTCAGCTTCAGGATCTGTCCTTCCAGTGAGCACATAGGTAGGAATAATATTTTCCTCACACACACCCTCAAAAAAGCAGATTCCTGCAATTTGTGCAGAAATGCTCCCAAACAAGGCTGCCCACTGCTTTAATGAAGAAAGGAAAGCACTAGATGGACTGTTCACATATTTATAATCATCAGCTAGTCCTTCTGTGTTCGCTGAGTCAGGACGTACTTTGCTTCTCAGTGGAAAAGAACACCAGACCCTTTATTTAAATTATAGAAACATTGTGTGTGGGGTGGTGAAGAGCTATTTCTCTTGCTCTTGATTGGAACCCACAAATCTTGCAGGGCATTAAAATTTGTCATGCAGGCATTTCGTAGTATCAAAGCAACCTGATTTTATGACAATAATAATGAAGAATTTGGTGAGTATTCTTGCTATCCCTAATTAGCAGCACATGCAGAACAGACTAAGATAAATGGCAAGGGAAGGAAATACTTCATATATTTTGCAGACATGTTCACACTAACCCAGTGGGTTGATCGTTGGGTGAAGCCGTGCTATTTTCAACATTGAATACCCACCCAGAGAAGTAAAACAATTTCTCATTTTGAATTGCCCTAATAAAATAACCACAAGATGAAAGGGGAAAGCCTGGGATATCTGGGAGCCATTTTAATCATTAAAAAAAAAGTTCAGAAAGTGTGTGTGTGTGTGTGTGTTTTGTTTTTTTCTCCCCCGCTTCCAAATCTCATTGGAATTTAGGAAGAGTATTTGTATTCCAGCCCCATGTCTCCCTGCTTGAGATGTGATCTACAGGCAAAGAGACTGGAGAAAGCATGAAAGAAGGATATTAAACAAGCAAGCAAGCAAGCAGACATACAAACAAACTATAGAGATCTATTGTGAAAACACATGCAAGAAGGCAAGCCAAAGGCAAGCTGGCTGCAAGATAATTACAAGCTGCAATATCAGTGTTATGTGATTGCTCCCTATCAGTTCTAGTTAATGCAGCATCTCTAGAAGAGGGGTGGACAACATGAGTCCCGCACCCCAGGGCCCAAATCTAGCCCTAGTACCCCGGAACACATGCAATGACTTCACACCCAATTTCTTTTTTTAAAATGGAAATAAATTGGGGATCGAGAAATCTCTATGTTCTTTCTACTGGGCCCCGTTCTCTAAAAACTTTCCAGTTAAAAATGCTCTGGCCAGTAAAGGGTGGAAAGGGAAAATTCTCATTTTGTAGGAAAAAATGGGAGTGGTGATAGGGTTACAGCAGTACAGTCAGCTGTCCAGTGCCAGCAGTGGCTGTGGACCACCTCCAGAACTTTGAAGATTGCTCAGCCCCTGCTCTACAAAATACTCTGGGACTGCTGTTCCCCACTACATACCTCTGTCACTGCTGATCCAGTAACATTAGACTACGCAGAATCATGTGAGATATGGGCTGACAGTTGGGCCACTTCTCCTTACAACCATTTTATGAGAACTCATCTGAGTACTTATTTCCTTCCCCTACTTGATTTTCATCATTATAAGACTATCAAGAATCTAATGAGCTAGAACCTCAAGAAAGCAGCAGGTCAGCAGCCAAGCTCTCTTAAGGTCCCCCTAGCCATAGCACAGCTGGCAAGCATTGGTTTCTGCTGGATCCAAGCCACCTTCATCAGTGGCTGTTGTCTAAATTCTTCACCCATCAGCCTTTACCTCCGGTTCACTGTACACATGGTACATACTGAGAGAACACATATGCATTCGCCCCCCTCACCTGTTTTCTTCTGACTATTGTGTGGGAGGGTTTTCCTGGAGGTGGGAGGGCAGGCTCCAGCACTGCTGACTTCTGCAGTACTGCTGTGGAGTAGAGATGGGCATGAATTAAAAAAACAAATTGCAAAATTTGTTAAAAATTGCTAATTTGTTAATTTGTATTTGTCTGAATGATGCCCCCTGACAAAAACAAATCAATGGAATTTTAGTGATTTTTTATTCATCAATTTGTTGGGCTATAAAACTGCCCCACAGGCACCTAGAGACACCAAAATGGCAGAGAAACTTCTCCTGACTCTCCTCTACAATCCTTCCAAGTATGGTGATAATTGGAGTTCCTCAAGCCAGCTACTATAGGGCACTTTCCTGGAGGGACCCATTTTGTGGGTGTATAAGTTGGATGTCTGAAACCCAGTCTTCACCAAACTTGGGGGGATTGTAGAGGAGAGTCAGGGAAAGCTTCTCTACAGTTTTAGTGTCTCGAGGTTCCTGGGGGAAACTTTCCTGGGGGAGCCTTCTTTGTGGGGGTATAACTTGGGCATCCAAAACCTGAAGTTCACCAAACTTGCAGAACTTGTAGAGAAGAGTCACAGAAGCTTTTTTGGTGTCTCTAGGTGCCTGGGGGCCCATTTTATAGGGGTTTAAAGACAAAATGAATTGACAAATTGATTCATTGATTTGTCAGAAAAAATCATAAATTCATTATGCATGATTTGTCTACATTGACGAATCATGAATCAAAACAAATCCTCATTTTTTCTGATTTGTGCCCTTGTCTACTGTGGAGCTTTAAAAACAACAATGAAATTTTGCTCTGACAAACATGGAACATGATCCTGGTTTGAGAGGCGAATCATGCTCCCAGAACCCTCTTGGAAATGTTATTCCCCTGTAAAAAGTAAGTGTACACTCCTTGTGTGTCATGCTCTAAAGGGTGGGGCTTTTTATCCTTGTTGCTGCACCACTGAATTTCAGCCTCAAGACAGCAGATAACAGCAGAGCTGTGCACTGCTGTGGCCCCCAGAACTGAACAAGTTTTCCACCCCCAATGTAGTACTTAAAAAAAACACCTCTCTTTTGTGGGGACATTTCATTTATTAACCTCCTGAAAGTAGCAATCAACTGTAAAGTCTATTTTGATGTTATTTAATTGGTAATTTCCTCCATTTTGATTTGCAGTTTGGAACAGTTCAGGAAGATATTTTTACACATGTAAACTAGGACTGTTCACTCAATATACCCTATGCCCTTTGAGGGACATTCCTATTATTTCCATGTTTTATTTCCATTATTTCCACACTGGTATTTGGATCTTTTTTTGATCTTCAGAGGGAGGAGGGAATTCTGGGAATGGGGAAACAGAAATGGCTGTAACGTGGGTGAGGAGACACACAATGCCATCAGAACGGTTTTTGGCAGAATTACTTACACAGCCCACAGAACATGAGAAAAAGGGAAGCAAGAGATGACCATTATGAATGTCATCTGTGACAACCCCTCACCTAGAAGAAAAAGAGAAACCAAAGGCGGGTGGGAGGAGTTCTTACCAAGCACTGTGCAGGTCCACAGACATTCATCCACACCCACATGCACACTCAATCCTACTAGTCTGATCACTTATAAAAAGAAGGGGGGAGATGTGAGAATATAAGGTCCAAGTTTCATATGCCTGCTGAGTGCCCCAGGCTCTTTTCGCCATGCCATGGTCATGGTCGCTATGGAAATGCACCAGTAGCCTCAATCCACTTAGTCTTCTGGTATTATTATTTTTATTATTCATTCATTAATTATTTTATTTATCTATATGATGTCTTTCTTCCCACAGGGGAAGCAAAGTGGCTCACTAGAATTAAAATCACATAATAAGAAGTCAAAAATGCCATACAAAACTATATATTAAAAACAATTAAGCCTTGGTCAGAATTAAAAACAATTTTGAAAACATTTTTAAAATCTGAATTGTTTATATACAGTATATATTTGCACGTGTAGTCACGTGTTCCTCTAATATGACTCATTTCATGTCCACATTTGATAGTGAAACATGAGCAGTACAATGAGCTCTCTTACCACCCAACTATTCAAATGTTGGTATTTGACTTTCTATCTTTTTATATTAAAAATTAAAATAAAAGTGTGTTACATTTCTATCATCATTTTAGAAAAGCAGAGAAGTCTCTACCAAAAATTACAGTAAATGAGGAAGGAAGAGTAAAATAGTACCTGTGTTCAATGAGGAAGAAGCATTTCAGTATGATTTCTAATATATTATCCGATTCATCACCACTTCAAAAATGGCAAGCCACTGTAGTTACCTTCTGCAGCTTGAGAATTGCTTGAAATGTTATCAGACGTAAAAGGAAAGAGGGGGCTCAGCCTTAACAGACCCCAAAGAATCAACTCAGTGTTATGTAGAGTTTCTAGTTTCTTGGCTCCAATTTTGTTACGTCAGGAAAAATTTTCCCCTACATGTTGAAATCAGTCAAGGGGTCTAGATGGGTTGAGGAAGCTGTACTCATGCTTCCGCTTAGCCACTGTTCATGAGACTCTAGGTTTAAGTTTCCTGACGTGAGACTTTTTGCAATACAATCACCCATCTTCATTTATTCACATAAATTCTGGCAGTGACAGAACCTTCCAAATTATGTCCTTCCCTCCATGATTAATCCTCCCACTTTTTCAGATTGCTTTGCTTACATCTTCGCAACAACACAATGAGGTGACAAAGCCTAAAAGATGGTGAGTGGCTTAAGATCACCCTATTGAGCTTCATGGCCAATAGGGTCTCTCCAGACCTACTCCCACCACTGTATGATATATCGGCTGCCCATGAGAAGAAAATAAAAATAAAAATTGCTGAAGGGGCAGTATTTGTCTTGACATTTGGAAAGTTCCAACCATTCTAGGGATCGTATTGAGCCATGCCTACAACCAGTAGTTCTCTTCCTGCCTGATAAGAAATAAGAAGAACCAGCCTTTTTTCTGCAACAGAAACCCAAACTGCTAACACTGAATGCCTTTCCCATGGATGTCATGAAGACCTCCTAATACATGAATCAGTAAAAGCAGAGGGAAGGAAAAGGAGACAATCAAGCCAAACTGGCTGCTGTATTTTTGCCTGTCACTTGAAATGTTTTGAGGGCCCATTCTCAAATAAAGGAATTAAAGAATGGCTGTGCAGGAATCCAACTTTCCCTTCAGTACATCCACTGAAAAACCAAGGCAGATCCTATCATTAGGCAGAGTGAGATAACTGTGGGTGATCATGGAGCAAAGGAAAGCTAATTACCTTAGAGAAAGAACAAAGGAGTTGACAGCGGATGTCCGAGCCAGCGGAGCCTACAGGCAACGCCCTGAGAGCTCTTTTTATTGACTTAGCATGAGTTACATAGTATGTTGTTAGAATTCAGATAGGACACTAGTTACCTAATCATAACTAGGATTGGCTGAAATAACTCTTTGATCTTATGCTCTACCTCTAAGCAAAAGGGCAGAATAAGGGGTTACCCTGCCTGCTGGCAGCTGCCGCTTCCTGCCAGGAGTGTTTGCATGTCACTGAAACAGAATGCAGCTACAACCTTTAAGCAGAAGTTTCCCACAATAACTAACCCAAGCAGAAGATGTCAGGGGGTGGGAGTAGCAGCAGCTTCCTGGCAAGTCCTCTTGATGTCTCTGGCAATTCACCAGAAGATAATGTCCTCCCCTCTGGAATTCAGAGAGTTGAAGATCCCCTTGTTTTTCAAGGTCTGAACCTTTGAGAGGGATGTGTTTTATGTGTAATGTGCTATGTTTTCATGTTATGGATGCTATGTTCTTGTGTATTTTATCATTATGTGTACTGGAGATGGCATTTAATTTCATTGTATGGAAGTACAATGACAATAAAGGAAATTCTATTCTATTCTATTCGGAGTTGGGCAGCCTTAATCTGGTGACTGAGTGGGACTTTCAGGGCCTCTCTAATCCCTGATGGGATTTGCAGTTACAATCAGGTAACAGGCACACACTTTAAAATGAAACTAGGGGCAGATTTCCCAAGAACAGTAGGTGGTCTTATCCAGCTTATTTTAGGTCAAGTTCGTTCTAGGAGTTTCTGGAGGTTTTTCTCTATCTATCCAGAAAACTTAGGTATTTTGATGACGTTTGGTACAAATTACACAGATAGCCTGTGGCCACTGCCTCCTCCCAGGGAATGCCTCTACTGAAGCCCCTTCTTGCCTGGGTGGAGTGGAAATGTGACAGACTCCCTTCAATATATAGTTTTTGCACATTTTTGGTAGCATTGTCTCTTTTGCTCAACTCAAATTTTATTGACCTTTCCCCTCAGCCTGAAAAGAGTTTGGACTGGGAGCCTGAATCAGAACCTGTAGATTCTATCTATACCAAAGGTGGGCAAAACATGTACCCCAGGATCATATACGTGGGCCTCAAGAGTCCTCAAGAACCACCCAATTAGAACAAACAAACAAATCAAAAAGTGGGCCTCGTGCAGCAGGGTTTTGACTTGGGAAGGTCGCCTATGGTTGCCACCTCCCCGGTTTAACTTGAGCTAAAAAAAAAAGCAGAAGTGCTTTCCTCAGCACATCCTGTTTCGTTTTTTAATGGCAAAAATAATGCCTGGAAATTCTGGACTTTTGAAATGTCACCTAAGAAATGATGGGAGAACCATGAGCCATGGGTAATCAATAAGGAAGAGGGAGTCATTGGCTGAGAAGGCAGTAGGAAACAACAGACCCATGGCTTCACACAATAGGGATTTTATATGAGTGTTATGGATAAATATTTCTGCATGGAGGTGTACCTACAGAGAAACTATAGCTTTTATAGACTTGGGGCTGGCTGTGTGAAGCATCCTGTGTGCTTGTCTTGAACATCTGACCTGACCAGTTCCAATCACATGAGGAATGCTGGTATTTACAATTGTTACATCTTCCACAACATCATTCTTGAGTATCCCAAATGGCCCAAGCTAACTCACTCAGGTCGAAGGACATGTAGTCCCCATAACAAATCTTTTTGGTGCATTAAAATCCCATAAGCACCTCTCCCTTCCCCAGTAGTAAATATCCACTGATGACACAATTTACTAAGAATTCACTGTCCTTTCATGACAACCCAAACCTGCTTTATCCTACAAATAAGAACCTCATGCTTCCTATTGGTAGGGTCAGTCCTGATATGTCTTTTTCGGGTGGCAGTCATGCAGGAGCTATCATGTGCTAATGGTAAGACCTTGTTTAAGAGATTCAGACATAGATTGGCTACCAGAGCCTTCTAGTACTGCCAAATCCAGTTGAACACAAAGTGGATATGAATAGTGCAATATCTGTCATATACTCATCTGTCATATCACAGAAAACAGATAATTGTGGTTTGGAAGGTGTATTTCTATGTACACTTATTCTCTGTATGCATCATATTGGAGATTGACCAAGACATGTAATATTACCTTACATAATCCTGTGTGATCTAAGAAGGATGACAGTGAGAATTATTTTCATCATCTAGGCTGACTCTGTTACACACTGTTGCTTTTCTATCTCTCTCCCACATAAATCCCTCACTACAGTGCTGAGTACTTTACCAGGCCACTTTTGAACAGCCTTGCCTCCGTTAATAGACAAGGGCCTGTGAAGTACTTTCCAGGTGGTTTCTTGAATCTATGGCACAGCTGGTCATGGCAAATAAAACCCTAGATACTGAGTCCTGGAGATAAAGAAATTATCGTCATTCTCAAATCTGGTTTTAATTTGCACAACAAACTCAAGCAAGCTGCCAAGAGTGGACAGAGAAATGTCAACTATACAGCCAGCTGTTTCTTTTTTTTTTACTGCTTTACAATGAGGCCACCTTTGCTAAAGCCAGATACATGACCCGGTGCATCTATGAAGAAATCAGCTAAGGTAGGATTCTGCATTGTATGCCCCAGGTCCAAACACTGAACTGATCATGAATAAGCCTCATGTCTTCTTTTGCTGAGTCTTTTTGGACAGGAAGGCTACTTATGAGCAAAGGATACATTCCATTCACCATACTCTGAGAAATCAGAAAACCAAAGATATGTGAACTTCAGGGAATATAACATAGAAAGTATAGAAAGCCACCTTATACTGAGTCAAAACATTAGTCCATCCAGCCCAGCACTGTCAATATTGACTGACAGGCAGTTCTCCACAGTTTCCAGCAGGATTCTTTCCTAGCCCTGCTTGGGCACGCTGGAGATTGAACCAGGGATCTTCTAATAGCAATGCATGTGCTTTACATTTGACCTATAGCCCTTCACTTTAAGGTACTTTGGAGGAAGAATCAGTTCAGATTGATTTAATGCCTCACAAGGGAAACAACATTTGAAAGCTGAAAGGTAGCAAAACAAGCAAGGAGTCATGCTTAAGAAGGCATATTGGAATACAACAAGCTGAACAAGAAGGATTGAACAGAAAATGAACCCAGTTTCCAACGACATTGTTCTCTTTTACCCTTGCAATCGAACTTCTCCTTTTCTTAGGACAAAATTATCTGGTTCCCAATAACTAAGGGCCTCCCAAATTTTCTCACAACCATTGATTTCATCCTAGAATATATAACACTTCACATCTGGCCATGGCCATCTGGTTCCTTTTTTTGTTCATTGACCCTTGCCCTTGAAGAATATCATGACAAAGTCTTCCCTCAACTAGTTTGGCTCAGCTTTTCCTCAGAATGGCGGTCAGAAAGCATATCTGAAACCACTAAGAAGCAAGGAATACAATGACAGCACTCGTCTGTCGTTTGTGTGCAGGAAAAACATATCAGTCAACCCTAACAACACTGAGCGTTCCTTCCTTGATCTTAGAAACTTTGACCTGACTGTAGTGTGTATTGCTAATAAACAACTCTCTGCAGTGTTCAAGTGAAGTAATGGGATTGTATACACCTTTTGCAAATCAGAAGGACTTTTCCCCCCCCAAAAAACCACACTGAAAACATGGTGATTAACCTTCAGTCCTTAAGAGGACTGGAGAATTCCTTTCATATAGCCTCCTTAAGCCATTAAGCCAAATGTAGCCCACAAATCACATGTTGTAGCCTCTTAGGTGTTTGGCAACAAGTTTTTCTCTCTTTTTGCTGTCCTCTACAGGGCAGATGGAAAGGCCTGATGAGTTCCTAAGAGGCTGCCATATATGTCTGATGAGGGCCAGTTTGGAGCATTTTGATGCCTAAGGCAGAGCAGCAAATGGAGCCCTGCTCCCCATGTCAAGGGTCATTACACTGTAGGCCAGTCAAATTAATTTTGGCATGTGAGTCCGAAAAGCTCACCAGTACCTCTCCCCATCCCTGTTGGTAAAACTGTAGTACAGTGAATTCTGGTTCCTATAATCAGCTGTCCTCTCTTGAAACCTGCTGTCTAAAGTGTCTGCCATGTTATGCTTCATGGGAGGACTCACCCTGCATCTGCCATCTGCATGTTCTTCTAGAGCACAAGTTGTGTACAGAATTCAGAGTTCGGAAAAGTTATCTTTTGTGGGCAACAATTCCCAGAATCTTCTAACCACCCTGACCAGTGACCATGCTGGCCAGGAATTCAGGACTCTCGGTCAAAAAACACAACAACCAACCAACCAAATAACAACAACAACAAACAAACAACACTTTTCCAGGGCTGACACAGTCTCAGCACCATCACAGAGCAGCCCACCTAAAATTCCCTGAAACAAACAATAGTCTGATTGTCTTGAAATTTTAATTGGTTTTTGATTTTTCCTACATTTCATGTGTGTCCATGACTTTGAATTGTGCCACACTCTGATACAAACAAAGAAAGGTTTCTCTTTCCCACAGGGTAATCTTCACTTCCACACCCACCATGATGTTCAACTCTCTGCTTCCGCAAGACCTCCATCCAGATTCTCACACAGTTTCAACACTTTTCCTTCCTTCCTTTATTTCGTCTTTTATTTCACAACTGCAGTTAGTCTGTTTGCTGTAATTGCCTAAGAGAGAATGGATTTTGTAAGAACACCCAAAAGGAAAAGGAAAATACCACCGTTTGCAATTAACTTTGAGTTTTCATCCCCTCCCCTTGCCCACCAACACACATTATATAAATTTATATTCAAATCCTTGAGAAAGGGAGACTTTTTTAAAAATTGTGTCCCAGTGGTACATAATTTACATGTTATTGAAACTGTGTGATTACGTCCACCTAATATTTTATATACTAAATACATAGATGTACTGCCAAAGTATGTAGAAGATATTTCTTTAATACTCTTAACAGCCTGATTCACACAATAAACATAATCAAAGTTATGTTTAGGTGTGCGGCTGAGTGAGTGCAAGAGACTCTGCTCCCCTCCGTGCAGGGCTCCAACTCTTCTGCACAACAACAGTGATAATATCCAGCCCCTTTGGTTCCAGTCACAATGGAACCTTGTGCGGGGGGGGGGGCAGTCATGTGCGTGGGGGCAGTGGAGTCATGTGTGCAAGAGGAGGAGCCTTTAGAGGGAACGTTGAATGTAACCCACATTCCTATTGTAAGAGCCTCCTCCAGCACCACAATTCAAAAGCATCAATTCTTCGGCGGTCAGCTTTCTTTATGGTCCAGCTCTCGCTTCCATACATCACTACTGGAAAAACCATAGCTTTGACTATGCAGACCTTTGTCGGCAAGGTGATGTCTCTGCTTTTTAAGATGCTGTCTAGGTTTGTCATCGCTTTCCTCCCAAGAAGCAGGCGTCTTTTAATTATCATTAATATTATCATTTTCCTCAATGAAAACCTCAATCAGGCATAATGAAAGTGACTTTGTTATATGAGAGACGGGGCTGAAGTGAGTAGGTTTTTTGTGTCAAGTAAAGGAAATTGTCTCAACATTTTCTCTGCCGTTTACTTCCCACTTCTTTTTACACCCCCCCATCTCTCTACAGCAGATCAGGGAGCACCAGTTCAGATTTGATTTGGTTCTGAACTTGTGTTTCCAAAGAGGACATTGTATCTCCTTTGGGTTTTGTGCACACCTATCTATGTTACTGGATCGCAGGTTCAGCAGCCACGTTGTTTGACCTTGGTGTGCCGACTGGATCTGTGCACTGCTTCCATTGTCTTCTAAAGCCATGTTAGATACGCTTGCAAAATAAAGGAAGGATGTCTTGCTTTCTATTTGGCTTCATTCAATATCCACCCTGTCGATCCACCTTCTGTGAAGCATGGTTAAAAAACCAAGGCATTGGCAGGAGGGGTGGAGGCTTCTGCAAATCATTTTCTCACCACTTTCCTCCATCACTGTCGACGAAACTGGCCAGGCTTGATCAGCGTTCTCCTCTGTGTAACCAATCAATTTGGTCGATTCCCCTGTCACCCCCTTCTAATTGTCATTACTTAGTTAAGTAATTAATTTAGAGCTGTATCGGTCGAAAGCGTTCACAAACTAATCTGTTAGAGCCACAGATAAGAAAAGAAAGCAGGTAAGGTGGTCCTTATTAGTGGAACAACATCCGTTGCTGCCAGTACACAAAACTAGAAAGCCAGTGCTGGACACCATTGCTTGAACTCTGTGGAAAATAATGGGCAGCACAAGCTACTGAACTCTTACTAAATCCGATTTCCTTTCACTGGGGAAGTCCTGCCAGATGTTCTGTTAAAAAAGAGGAATCAGCCTTCCTACTTTGGCCTTCAGAAAGAGTTACATGCAAATTGCATTTTAGAGGATATATATATAAAAAACACACACAACATTTTGCAGCAATATAATCCAGTTTCTCTGGCTAAAAAAGCTGGCCTCTGTGACCTATATGAATGAGTCAAATCCAGCATATGTACGGTTTCCTTTTGTTTTACTTTATGAATCCTTCAAGCTTTATTGTTGTTGTTACATGCCATCAAGTCACCTCCTACGTACAGCAACCCTATGAATGAGAGATCCCCAAAATACCCTGTCCTCAGCAGCCCAACTCAAGCCTGTGGTTCTTTTAGGGAATCAGTCCATCTCATATGTGGTCCTCCTCTTTTCCTGCTGCCTTCAATCTTTCCCAGCATTATTGTCTTTTCCTGAAAGCCTTGCCTTCTCACAATAAGTCCAAAGTAAGACAGCCTCAGTTTCAGCATTTTTGCCTCCAGAGATAGTTCAGCCTTGATTTGATCTAGGAAAAAAATTCTTTAGATACTAGTTCTAAAGTTCATCCTAGAGACCACCAGTCCTTTGGAACAACCGAGTTTCACCTGCCTGCTGGAAACTCAACAAAGATGGAACACAGACAAGGAGCTGCCTTTGTGTGGCCAGCTGAGGGAGAAAGCAGAAGATGAAAGACCTGGCTGCAAAAGGTGAGTGGACGGTTGCACTGGGGGGTAGGGAGGGAAGCACTCATTGCCTGAGGACTAGATGAATGTGCAGGGAAGGCAGGCACCTTGCCTGCACAAGACCTGTGTCTTGTGTATACCTGGGTACGAGGACAACTCACCCAGGACGGGGACAGCTCAATTTATGCCCATCTCTATATCCTGAGCACATTTAAATAGCATCATATTTAATACATACTATTAATTCAACAATGTGCAATTAGCTTTACTAAACTACCATTGACACGATGAGAAGAAGGTCCAATACTTACAAATGTCTTACTGTGATTATTTTTCAGGGTCCTGGTGACCAATCCAAAATGTGGACTGCCTGAAGGATAGTGGGTGCGAATGTTAAAACTGTTAGAGAAGAGAAACAAACTCCAATTCTTCAGCAGTTTTTAAGGTGCGATAAACCACTATTCTTAACACTCAGAGACTCTGTCTTTCCTTCAAACCTGCACCTCTCTGACGAAACAGAGCAAAGGACTGTGGTGACAGCAATGTGGTGAAAAAAAGGGAAGAAATCTAGCTGCCATGGTGTTGGAGGCAGCTGTGGACATTTTGAACTGCAGTCACAGAGAGCCATCCTCATGAGTTGACAAATCTCATACTCTTCATGTAGAGCTCCTCACACATGAATGGTGGAAGTTTTCATCAGACTTTGAATCCCTGCAGAAGGTTTTCATGTCCTGAAACAAAAATAGAGGAATAGACAGGAAATAGCACTGGTGAAGATGAGGGAGGCTGCAGTTTGTTATTACAGTGCCACCACAGATACAACCAATTTTCTTATAGTCATGGGCTAGCATTGCGTTGGCTAAACATAGAGTGCTTTTGCTTATACCAAATACATCTGAGCTTTTGTTGTGAATATCCAATATATTTTGTTGAATCTGTCATGCTGGTGGGTCTTTTGTTTTGCTTTTCTTTTCTTTTGTGTTTCCTGACTCTGTTTTTGCCTTCTCTCCCTCCCTCCCTCCTTCTCTCTCCTTCTCTCTATCTCATTTATCTGTCTATCACTCATTCACTCATTCATCTAATATTTCACCTTTCTCCCCATAGGTGAGTCAAGATGATTCACAGTCAATTGAAACAACATATTAAACACAATTTAAAATTAAACAAGATGGGAAAAAAACCAAACAACTATATTAAAAACCACAGTATAAAGAACACTTAAAAACAAATCCACCTCAATTCAGTAAATGTAGCATCCCACAATAAGGAAGTGCTGAAGTGCATAAAACCGGACATGTCACTGGAAGGCAAAATAACAAAACTTAGACTTGATTATTTTGGCCATGCCATGCAATCAACATCATTGGAGAAAGACGTTATGCTTGGAATGGCCAGAGATAAAAGAGGATGAGGATGCCAAAGAACGTGTTGGTTGGATGTAATCAAAGCAGACACTGTCCAAAATATAATGCAACTGAAAGAAGCTGTACAAGATCGAAATCATGGAGAGAGCTGGCTCATGGAATCGCCAAGGATCAGATATGACTGAATGGATAATTTAGTTCGATTCCAGCCATTGTTTACTGTCCATATTTGGTTTAGTGCTAGTACTTTTTAGTGCTGAATTGATCACGGTTTTTTAAAGGAAACTTGAGCAACAATATATATGCCAAATATACACAGTAAAGTCTTTACCATAGTGGAGTTTGAAGTCACTTTTGCACTAGAGCAGAAAAAGTGGATAGTCTCAGGGGGCGCTGGACAGGGTGGAAGAATGGGTGGAAAACTGGATGGAAAAATCAGATGAGGAAGGGAATGAGGCAGGCAGAGCAGGTGATGTGAGTGAACAATCATCTCTGTGATTTTTATTTGCACCCTGTGTGTGTGCAGAGAAATATAAGTGAACAAGGATAAAAGGCCACTTCTGAGTGGACCCACAGAACAAACAGTACCCTTGGGATTCATGAGGAAATGCAACAAGTGGCACAAAATAATTGGCATGGCTGATCAGGCCCTAAGATTTTTACAAATGATCCTCCTGCCTTCCAGCTGCCAATTACACTCTCTAAAGTTCTTGAAAGAGGCCACGCAAGTAACAATCACTTGTACCAAGAGTTCTTCACAGGCTTCTGTTCTGGGATACATCTTCCCTGTACCCAGAGATTTGGAAGGCAAAGCCCCTCCCCATTTCATTTTCCCCCCCAATTTTTGGAAGCCATAACAACCTATGGTATATCGAGATGATAGAGTTCATGGCAAGATAGTGAGGGCAAGGCTAGTGCATGGTGGAGAAGCTTGGGAAGAAAAATGTGGTATGAATACAATTACTTGTAAATCTACTGGATCCATTCTTATTCCACATGACTTGTGTGAAATCTGCAGAATAACCTTGTCCAACAGCAAGGCCTTTATTACCAGAAAGTGACCTAAGTGGAATTCATGATGACAGCTGAAGTTCACATTGCAGAATAAGGGCCTTAGGTTTTAGATACCTTGCTTTACTTTCAGTATTAAGACATCCATTGAGAAACCTATGTAAGAAGCTTTGGAAGAAGTGCTAAAACAGACTCTCTTTTTTTGCAAATATAGTACAAAAAGTTGCCTAGTCAATAGAAAATGCACATCTAACTGTAAGCATACCCAGTGGGCTGGAAATCCCCACCTCTTCTGGTTCTTCTTCAGTATCTAAGCTTACTCTGTTGTGTGTGCAGTTTACCACAAGAATTTGGTCATGGACCACTCAGGCAGCAGCAAAGACAATGGACTTTTCAGTGGCTGTGAGACACTCACCTTTTCAGATACGACAAGATTTGTATCACCTGGGATCACGGCATTTGAGATCAGTGGTAATGTATTTTCACTGTCTGATAATGAGATAGCCTTGGAAAAGCAAGGCATTTTGAAGCATGTTATCAGGGAATATTTAATACTCTTTTAATTTTAAAAGGATTAATTGGATTTTTCATTGCATAACACGACATCGATAATTATGTGCCATCAAGATGATTCTAACCTATGGCAACCCTTGACAGGGTTTCCACATTATAACCTTCAGAAATGGTTTATTATTCCCTTCTTCTGTCAGCACTTGGGGACCATGCAGCTTGACGAAAGCTACAGAGGCTGGGTCTTCTCCTGGGAGGCACAGTGGGGAACCTAACTCCCAAATCGTGGTACTCAAGTCACTAAGCTATTACCTAAATTATAATGATGACAAATGTAGTAGTATATTTTCATGACTCAGACAAACAATCCTGAAACACATTTACTAGGAAATACGTTTCAATGAATAAGCTTCTGACTTAAATCTGCATGGAATTATGGGGCAAGGGACTGCCTTAAGCATTCCTTGCTAACTCTATTCACAGCCAGGTTTTAAACTCATACATGCTTCATATCAGCTGAGAATGGCATGTACCTATTTCAGTCATCATACTTTTCAGCAAAATACTTAGCAGCACATTTATTTCACTGAGAAAAGGGATATGTTAGACACATTGATATAGTTCTTTGTTTAGTACAAAGCGTGTGTACTTTGTATGCAGCTATTTCTACCTACAGGCAAGTGTTCTATTTTGGTTTAATCAGGCTGCAATTTAGCTTGCATCTTTGTGCCTCACAGAAACTATCCATTAAATACAGTGAGCTAAACCTCTTGTTACATGAGTGGAACTCAGCTCCTACATCTCCCACACCTCTGCAGTCCCTCACATGTCCCCCACATCTACTCTAGAGGCTCACTGCAATGCTCCAGAAGATGTGAGTTGCTATAAGATATGCAGGAATGTCATCCATCAGTAATTCCTGTTCTACATGCAGAATTAGTACTGGATGCAATTGAGTTGTTGCATTTGTGGTCTGAACAGAAATAAAGAGAACCAAGTTTCAGTTTACACAGTGTTTTTTTTTTTTTTTGCTTGATTTATTATTGTTCTGTTATCATTATTATTATTATTTCAAATGACACTATCAGCATGAGATCTCTTTTCAGTCAATGCTAGTGTGTTGATTCAGTCCCAGAAATTGTGCAGTATGTGTTCACATCACAGTTTAATCTGTTTAACCCAGTGGGGCAGGGAGCAGGAATCAGGATACGCTGAGCCAGGATGTGATCCTCTGCTGGAGCATCCCCAAAATGTATTGAAAGGAACCAAATACATCAAGTCATTTTTGTTCTGCTTACTTTGTTAATAAATACCACAAATTATTTTGGATTTAGGGTTTCAGTACAAGATTTGAGGACTACATAATAACCACACCAATAGACATATCAATAGTCCATGGGAGAATTTTTTTAAAGTTAGCCTTTAGAAGCCTGCCTTGTTTGTTTGTTTGTTTGATTGTTTGTTTGTTTGTTTGTTTGTTTGTTCATTTGTTCATTCATTCATTTGTTTATAGGCTGCCCTTCTCCCAATGAGGAGACTCAAGACAGCTCACAGTGTTAAAAAAATAAAATTAAAAACACAATAAATTATACATTTAAAAACAATTACATTATAATAGTAACTAAAATACATTGGCTAAAAACATTAAAAACTTTAAAAACAAACTTATTAATATAAAAACCAGCATTCAGGGACTCAGTTGTGGTTATTAAAAGCCTGCCTGAAGAAGTGAGTCCTTAAAAGAGGCTTTATTGGTTTTGCTTGAACACAGTTATCTGGACGGAATATGAAATAATGAAAGATGACACAAAACCGCAGTGAGACAGGGGATCTCATTGACTCCAATGGCATGACTATATTTTGATGTACACTTTATAGTAGTAGAAGACGTTGCTTCGACAAGCATAGATTACATCTACCGTACACTGGTATTTCAAGGTTCTGAGAACATGGGAAATGGAGTTGAGCTTTGCCTTGAAATAAAGCAATGTGCAACAGGTATTAAAATAGCAGTACCTCACAGCCTGATTGCCCAATAGTTCCCTGATAACTTAACAAGCAGCTTAATGCACCTCATGTTATTAAGGGCAGGAACAGATGTTGGCCACAAACCTGGTGGTTATGCACACTGCAAATAAGCAATTAGGCAAGTGAGCCTATCTATGCTGCTCAGTGTCTGTTGTGTTTCTCACCTTCTGGTTTGAGAAACAGTTGTGCTCAGTGTGCAATGCATGGCAAGCAACAAGGGGAGAGGGGAAATCACTGTGTAATTGCCATTATATGTGCAGTTTTTCCCAAGTAGATTTTGACCGTTGAAACTTGTCACCAGAGCAGGTTGGCATTGGAGAGACATGATTCAGACAGACTTTTAGTTTTGAGAAATACATGACAGGCTAATGCAAAGGTGCATTTCCTCCTCTTGTACCATTATCCTTCCATGAATATAAATCATTCAGAGCTATGTGCCTGAGAAACCATGCTTTTCTCTCAATGTCATTTTTTTTTTAAAGAAGGCAGACTAAACTACCAAATGTAGACCAAGGCAACTTCAAAGTTTGAATAAACAGATCGAGTCTTTTCCTCTCAAAGGAGTTCTGCTTTTTCATATTAACTGTACTGTGTAATTCAGCCCTGAAGAATCAGATTCCTTCAAAGGAATCCTATGCTTAAGTCCTGAAGACCAGCCACAAAACAAAGTAAGCTAATCTGGAAATTACATGAAGTAAGAAAAGCTCCTGTTGTGATGCTCAGACACTTTCACCAGTTAAGGAATTTACTCTTCTAATAATGGCATACTTGTAATTTCTGTTTCTGCCCTAGAGGTTACTGACCAAAATCCTGGAGACTGAGAGCCACCTGTGCAAGGGAAATGGTGTCACTGGAAGCAACTGTTCGGCACTAATTAAAAACAAATTATAATTTTGGGATGCAGCCACTGTGTCATGCTGAGTTATGAGCCTTGAGCACCCTGAACTTGTAAAAAGAAGCCCTTAATGAGTGGCAATATGATGCTGCCACTGACATTATTCCTGTTGTGCAGGCAGAGCTGTGCAACAGGATTTCAGTCCTGAGTAATAATTAGGTGTAATTCTATGTCTTTACACAGTTGTACACTTTGCTACACATTTGCCACCTGAAATGACATCACATATTATGTGTGTATTCTTCCTTCCTTACATTTTAGAACCAAAATCTCAGAAAAAGGGTTGCCCATGCTGCATTTGGACTGTGCTTATAGTGTATCTGATTCTTCTCACCGCAGGCTTTGGACTGTTGAGCTATGAAGGTAATTCACAATCAGAGTTCTTTACTATCATGGATCTAAAGACAAACATGGTCAACTGGTAACACTTTATATATCTCATCTGCTAACCTCGCAGAGATACAGTACTAGGGAAGAGTCCCTGATTCCTCCACCACGGGATAAGAGTGTGGATGTGGAAGAAAGCTGCTTATGCTAAAATGTTGAAAGAATGCCTCCCTGGGGAGGCTAAGCAGATAAATCTCTCTTTGCCAAGCAGCTTTTCTTAATTGATTGCTTCATTTCAGGCCACTGAAAAATGTTGCCACAGGGTTTTGGGAAGGGTGGAATGAGCTTTTAATCTTACTCTAGGTCTTAGAATCAGGCAAAAGTCAAACTTATTCTTAAAACAGGCCTTCCTCCCCAGCTTGGTGCCCTCCAGATGTTTTGGACTACATCTTCCATCTTCCCCAGTTACAGGTTGGGGAAATTTGCTTTGAAGTCTCAAGAAGTGTGATCATGTAAAAAAAACTACTAAGATGCTTGCAATTCTAAAAGTCTAAAACATCTGGCAGCCTTTCTAATGTCGCCATGAAAAAGGAAAAAGAAACAAAAGATGCTCCATTCCTCTGAGGACAAATTTTGAGCATGCAAATAAATAACCTACAGACCTTTTGCCTCCCAAACTGTTTCCCAGATGCTCTCACATCCAACCACATGCTAGACAAATTTGTCATTTTAAGGATGACATGGATGACAACCTAGGCAGATCTTTAAAGTCCTTCTTATCCTGCAGGATGTCACTGACTTAAAAAAACAACAACACAAAACCTCACAATATATAGCCATTCTTCTATTCCTGCTGACATAATTAGATCCTGGAAAACTGAACCAGGCAATACTATGCTAACCTATTTTACTCAGATCCACTCAGAGATCAGGTGTCAACTATTGTTCAGACCGGGATATAAAGTATGTTGCAGTGTAACTATTGTTTTCTTTGTAGTTTATGTTTTTTTAAAGAAAAGAAAAGAAAAAAAATGGGGGGGGGAATGGAGTACAGTGAAACAAAATGGCTGGTGTGTGTGTGTGTGTGTCTGTGAGGAGAGTAAAAATAAGATTAAAAAGTACGGCTCCAGAATAGAGGATGAGAAAGATGGATACACTTGGTGAAGCAGTAACACTGGGCCCCTTCTGCAGAGTGAGGTTAAAGGTGGGCCATATGGTTGAAACATGGTGGGTTTTGGAGGTTGTAAATGCTTAAAGAGTAAAAAAAAAACACCTAAGAACCAGTTCCACATGTGTGGGCATCATGTAACTCCTTAACTGCTAATGGCTCAAAGCTGAGGCCTGGAATGCATACTGCTTTCATTGGCTGAGAAGCTGAACCATGGCAGTTCCCATGCCACTGATGGAAGCGCTTGAAATCACCTTATTAAGTGGGTAGGGCTCGCCCCATGGTTGCTTCTCATGCCAGCACCTAACACCTTAGGGCCTGGCAACAGCACGGCATGAAGCTGGGCTCAACTTGCTTCTTCCTAAGGCTGTTGCTGGTGGGAAGCAAGCAGTTTACAAATCAGCTTCTCACATGTTCCTCATCTTTCAAACATTAGTCCACCTCTAACTACTGTAAATAATGGAAGAGATGGGCTAGAGTGTGAGGTGAAGTGAGGTGACAATTAATATTGTATTTGAAGATTTGACAGGTGATGCCGAACCATAAATGCATAGTAACCATCACCTGATTATCAGGTGATGACCACACATATGTGAACTGGCCACAAGGTGGAAAAAAAAACTGTCCCATGAATATAATAGATATTTATTTATATCCCACCTTTCCTCCTTTGAGTTTATGACCGTGCATGTGGCTTTCCTTCTTCCAAGTTTATCTTCACAACATCTCTATGAGGTAGTTTAGCCTGAGATTGAGCAAATGGTCCAAGGTCACCCAATGAGTTCCTAGTCCCTCATTACTCTATGGCAGTGGCTCCCAACTTTAGGTAACCCCGGTGTTCTTGGACCCAGATGTTCCTAAAAATTTTGACTAGCACAGCTGGTGGTGATGGCTTCTGGGGGAGTTAGTACAAGAACATCTGGGGACCCAAGGCTAGGAACAACTGCTCTACAAAATATATCCTTCAGAGAGGTAAATAAAAGACAAACAAACAATGTAGGCCTAAAGATCCGCTTGTGGGTTTTGACTGGGTGAATGGCTTTCCTCCTCACTTCTTCAATGTCACAACAACCCAGTGAGGTACATTAGGCTGAAAGAGAGTGAATTTCATTATTCCTTGGGGAGTAGGACCTGTTCCAAATCCAGTTCAGCACACTAACCACAGATTCACAGAATTGTGGAACTGGAAGAGACACCAAGGACAATTGAGTCGAACTCCCTGCCAAAGCAAGAAATCCAACAGCTAAAGCATCACTGACAGGGGGCCATCTAACTTCTGTTTACCTTAAATGAAGGATATTCCATTGTCCAACAACTCTTACTGTCAAGAAGTTCTTCAGGCAAAATTGCAGTTCTCAAAACTTGAATCCATTACTTCAGGTCCTATTTTATGGAGCTACAGAAAACAAGCCTCTTCCATCTTCCATGTAACAACCTTTCAAATATTTGAAGAGCCCTGTCATATCACCTCTCAGTTTTCTCTTCTCCAGGTTGGACACATTCAGCTCCTTCAACTGTTCTTCATAGGGCTTGATTTCTAGACATTTCACCATCCTGGTTGTCCTCCACACCACTGTGTCATAATGGGTTGCAAATATCAGATTAACTCCTAGCATTCTGAGGCAAAGACTGCCATTTCTGAAACTACAAAAGCTGGTTGCAAACGATCTATCTTCTGCCTTGGGCAAAATGTACAGGTTCTTGAATGGAAGTAAAAAAGAAAAATGGCTGCCTTTATTCTAGCAAAGTAGGGACTGGTTTTGTGTTTTAAGTAGACCACTATTTTCAAAAGTCAACGGAAATGAAAATGTTTAGTATTACCTTGTGGTAAAAGGGAACAGAAGTCTCAAAATGTAAAGTCCTCTTTCAGATGATGGAAAATCACATTCTTCTGGCACTAAATTGACCTAAATGGTTAAAGAAGGGATTGTCCAAAACGTATAAAAATTTAGGAAGGATTGGCAGGGGTGGTGGTAGTAGAACTAAGTCTGGTGGTATAAAAGTGACTGAAATAACTATAATCCACTTTACAGACATTAACCAATAGGTTCCTATTGCAGTGCTTGCACTCTTACCTTGTACATGCTGGTAACAACAGTTACTGATGTGCCATTTGGCCGGGGAGGGGGCGCAAGCTGTGGAATCACATTTCCCCAGATATGGTAGTGATATTCACAAAATATAATAATCTTGCAATCTCAAGAGAAGTCATCGGCACCAGTTGCCACAAATAGGTAACAACCGTGCATTTATGGCACAAAATTTTAGCATCCTGGAGAAACTTGTTAAAATTGAGTTCTGATGAATAGAAATGTTGCTTCTCTTCCATCTCCACAAGGCTTTAGGGAAAATACGTAGCTTGGAAAGTTAATGCGTTTTGGTAACAGGGGAGTAACAATATCATTCTTTACTGACATTGTGACTTCTGTTTTCAGTCTATACCATGAAAGAATATTCACCTGCAACAGGAAAACAGATCAGCCCTTTTGACAATGATGTTATGGAGAAAGAGAACTTTTCTGGAACAAACTCAGAGAAAGAGGAAGAAAATTGGATCAGAAATTTAGAGCAAGAAATCCATGTCATCAAGCTGAGCAACCAAATTTTACATTGGACAATGGCCAATATTACAGGTACGTTTTTGTCTTTTCCCTAGGCTCGACATCTTTTTAAAAACTTTTTTCAATGGTTTTGGTTTGGGGGTTTGTTTGTTTTTGGTCCACCATCACAGTCACACTGTGGACATCAAATACCCTGAACCACTGTTTACAAAGTGGCACAGATGTCTTTATTCAAATAGCAAGAATTAGCAAGTGTGTGGCACAGCGATCTTTTTCAACACAGAGTCACACACACCTTTCTTTTCTCCCTGCAAGGCTTTGCAGACAAGAGCCTTTTCCTGGGAAAGATTCTGTTGATCATGATTATTAGAGTATGCCACTTGCTGCTGTGCCTCAGGCAACATAATGCCTAGGGACCAGCCTTGGCTTTTACTATAATCTTTTCTAAAGCTAACCATATGACATATGAGCTGCTGAAACTCTACCCAGAATATATGCCCCTAGAAAGTTAAAAAACAGTTTCTTCCCCATAAGATTAAGATTTTCATTTAGTGGCAAAAAAAAATTTTTGTTACCATCCTTTGTACATATTTCTAAATGGTCTGCTCTTTTCTAGTAAATATTAATATCTGTTTCAGAACAACTTGAAAACAATGAATTTCAAGGACTGCCAGGACCTCCAGGTGGGTAAATATATCTATGACTTCCACCTAATCATCATAAAGCACCTGACCCTGAAAACATTGTTTGTGGAATATGTCTCCCAGAATCCCCCCAGCCAGTTTTGTGCAAGTTGTCATGGTGAAATGATGAAGTATTAGGTCACACCTCTGTGGCACAATTAGGCGTATGACCAAGCACATGAGAGAGAGAGAGAGAGAGAGAGAGAGAGACCTTATCAATTAGCTGTAATTAACCACAGCAAGTTGCACAGACCTTATGTGAACATCAGAAGGAGTCTGGCTTTTGATTATTTTTTTTAAATTTAAACTTTTGTTTAAAGGAGAGCATAGAAGACAATTGTTAGATTGATTGTTAAATACAGATAATTTGAAAAAATTTATTCCCTTCAGTCCTGTGGTCAGCCATTCTGAAATTAAGGATGTTATTTCCTTCATATTCAGGTTCCAAAGGAGAACGAGGAACGCCAGGAGCAAAAGGGGACAATGGCAGTAAAGGTTAGTGTTCATGCATTTAGATTTTGAATTTGAAAAACTTGGGCCCAATTCAGCTGTCATAATGGTGATCTGACAACCCTTATACTGAGCAAACTATGTGCCCATAACCTCCTTCTTCCCTCTGCCTTTCCAGTGTCTTAAAACACAGTCTTGATGAATGATGATCAAGCCAGGAAACTTTGAAGAGCCTTCTAAACAAGGACAAGAAATGAGAGATGATCACATAGCCCATTCCTAGTCTAGTAACCATAGTTCATCAGGCCACGATCATGGTGCCGGAGGCACAGAACTGATTGGCCACAGAAAGATGCAGAAATATAGTGGGAGTCAGTTCTCAGTAGATGAAAATATATGACTATAAATGTACATCCATGGCATGAACAGGCAGGCAGGAAGTATATGAAGCTCACTCAGCTAATCCGTGGTCTTCATTGTGCCTGCAACACCATCTCTTTGCACCAAGTGTTTTTCACAAGAATGGTAAACAGCACATGTTTTGGACATCTTTCAGGAGATAAAGGTGAAAAAGGAGATACTGGTTTAAGAGGAAGCAAAGGAGAGCCAGGTACAAAGGGTAAGCAAATAATAGGACATTTTCAAGCAGAGGAAGATAGATTGATGTATATCTGTAATATTTGTTAACATCTGATTTAAATGCAAATATGTTTTTCCCCCCAGGCGTTGGACTTCCCGGGCCAAAAGGAGAAATAGGTAAAAATAAAATCATTTTACCCTATAAATACACTAGAAATAGGAGTAAAACCCATTGTTAACCAACTAGAGTAGACTTGTTGAATGAATGGGAGTTCTCAAATCAACCATTATGTAAATCTTATCTATTCAGTGGGTCTAATTGAGACTAACTGTTGGATTCAACCCATAAAATTTACACTTGTTTTGTAGCTGAAGAGTCCCCAAGAGCATTCTGTGTTCATGTGATACAGATGATTGTTGAGACTTGTCTGAAAAACAGAACAGAACAGTTCAATTAAATAGAATATCTGTCTCAACTAAACAAGAACTTAGGGATTTTTTTAAAGTGACATGTGAGTCATACCAGAGTGGCCTTGGCTGCCAAATGGGTGGTAAATAAATAAATAAATAAATAAATAAATAAATAAATAAATAAATAAATAAATAAATAAATACCTTAACCCCAGCTTTAACACCTGACATTATCTTAAGTCTTTGATCTCGCACATTTTGTATCTCAAACACATTTCTAGAAAGTTTGTCCAACAATAGCACATTATGCGGCTTCCTCAGAAGACAACGACTACTTTCATACTGGTGTGTCCCTACCATGCAGGAAGCAAATTAAGTGCTGTTCCCAAACACCCACACCTATCCTGCAACCCCTTTTCTTCTGAGAAAAAGCAGCTTTGTCAGAAGAGGAAAAGTAAAACTTAATGTTTTCCGTATCTCTCCATGTTTCTACTATAGTCTTGTCTGCCTCACATTTCTCTTTACACAGTACCACCTGTGTATTTATGCACCATCCACATACATCCTTCATAGTAATTGTCTTCCTATATTTTCACCCGGAGGCCAACCCTTTACAGCAGTGGTCCCCAACCTTTTCCAAACCGCGGACTGGTTGGGGGGTGGGGTCCGTGGGCAGGGGGGCCAGGCATCCCCTGTGCTTGCAGGTGGGGCGCACTCACGGGTGGGCGGGGCACACTCACGGGTGGGCAGGGCATGCTCACGGATGGGCGGGGTGAACTCGTGGGTGGCGTGCACTCACATGCATGTGCGGATGGGCAGGGTACCCGTGCATACTGGTGGGCGAGCCGTGTGTGTGTGTGGGCATGCATGGGGGAGTTGCATGCGGGGGGCAGGAGATCTGTCTCTGCGCCCCAGTCCTGCCAAGGTCACGGACCAGCACCAGGCCACAGACCAGGGGTTGGGGACCCCTGCTTTACAGGCTTACTTGCAAATGAATGTCATCAGTCTTTACTTACAAGGATATTCAGATAAGACTGCAGTCTTGAAGCACAGTTCTTTGCATATTTGCTCAGAGTTTATCTGAGTTTATCTGCACTTCTCTTCAGCACCTCTGTTTAGAAGGGCAACCATGCAGTGCAGTCCTAATCCATCAACATCAATGGGGATTACTTTCAAGTAAGTACTTCATATTGCCACTTTACATCACATCCCTATATATTTCTACTCAGGAGTAAGCCCAGCTAGGATCTTTGGGACTAACCCATATGAAAATGTGCACAGAATTGGCACCCTAAATGTTTTTGGATATATTTTAGGCACTCCAGGACTGAGAGGACTTCCAGGTCCCCAAGGAGAAAAAGGTGAAACAGGTAATCAAAGATGAGCTATAGGAACAGATCAATACAAAAAAGCAAGTGAATTCCTCCCCACTTGCCAATGATAGTTTCTCAATGCTTTGATTTCAGGTACCATGGGGCCCAAGGGATCGAAAGGAGAGCATGGATCCCCAGGTAACGTATTACCTATTTGCTTGCTAGAAATGGATGTACGTTTAGCATAATATGCTAGCATTCTACATATTTTGATACATCTTAAAAATCTTCTTTCCATTACTCTTCTTTTACTTCCAGAATAATTGAACCAATATTTTTGGACAATCATGTAGATCGACACCAATCAGTCTTCTTGCAAAAGCTACCTCACTTATTGCATTCTCTTAAATAAGTCCTCAAAGAGATACTTCAAATAGGCTGATTTTATACATATGCTCAGAACTTCATGGGCTAATCACAATATTGCTAAAAGCTGGAGCCGGAGTCCCGGAGGCAGTTCGTGTCGTTCTGGCAACTCCTGCGACATCGCTGAAACCAGTTGTATTGGCTCTTGCCTTTCCATTGGACTATTTCAGTGATGTGGAGAGGGGGGATTTGCTGCTTGGGTAACAGCCTATCCTCCATATTATTTTACCCAGGCTTCATGCTCTGGAGAGGACACTCCAGCTTCGCATACAGCGTCGAAGCAAAATCAGGGAGCTGGACAGGGGACAGATTGTATTTGTCTTCAGTGTGGAAGGGATTGTCACTCTTGAATTGGCCTTCATAGCCACACTAGACGCTGTTCCATGTCCTCCATACAAAGCACGTTACCATAGTCTCTCGAGACTGAAGGATGCCTACACATAAAAGCATATTTCAAGGGGTACAATTCATCTAAGATTGCTTTTCTGACTTTGGTCTCTGAGATAGTTGCACTACTGCTCCCATCATCTTTGACCACTGGTCACACTAACTAGAGACTATGGGAGTCCGAGGACATCTGGGAACCCTAGATTGGGACAAGCCAATCTAAATGTATGAAACTTCAGAATGTCACTTTTTAAAGTATTCAGGCCAGGCTAAATACCAAAAAGACAATTTCTCATCAACTAAGTGGCAGTCCTCTTTGGAATGAGGATGAACATGTCTCAGTCAGGGTGATATAGAAATAGCTACAATTGCAAAAATGATCAATACCTTTTTCAATGTCAGTGACATTGCATGATCACACTGAAAATGTAATAATTAAACCTAACAATATGTAATGTAGATTTTTGAAGGCTTAGGTGAGCATGTAATAGCTTCAACAGCTTGAGTCCAAATCCTGTTTCTTTTGACCATGGTTGCCATGGCACATTTTGTATATGGTTGCTTTTGGTGCATTGTCTGCATAAGGCAATGTGCACTTGGGGTATCCCCTTATATATGTAAGAAACCCCCTCACTTTGAACAGTCTGATTTCCAATTGGCACAACTCTGAGCCAGAGATTGTATGTCCATGGAGATGTAAAGCTCTGTGTTCCCATGAGGATTCTGTCCTTGATGCTTTTCTCCACTGGGTACAGACAGCTAACCTTGTATACCTGCTGTACTGAGCTCATTTCTGGCAAACCCATTTTCCCA
This sequence comes from Intellagama lesueurii, assembly GCA_037013535.1. Taxonomy (NCBI): domain Eukaryota; kingdom Metazoa; phylum Chordata; class Lepidosauria; order Squamata; family Agamidae; genus Intellagama; species Intellagama lesueurii. The sequence continues at coordinate 126,568,552 of JBAJHW010000001.1, read as the reverse complement.
AGTGGCAGTGTTCACATGAAGAGTCATATTAGGTCAGCCCAAAGACTCATTTGAGGCATAGAGAATCTTTGTCCTTCCAGATAGTTTGAATGACAACTCCCCCAATTCCTTACCATCAACCATGCAGGGTGGGTCTGATGGGAGCTGTGGGTCAAAGCAAGGTTCTCCTGAAAGTTCAAGGAAGTTGTATTTTAGACTATAACTCTCAGAATTTCCCAGGCAGGTCACCCACTGTAGTCCAGAAAAGTACTTGGCACCCCACCCTAGCCTATCTAGCCCAGCATTGTGTTTCCATGGAGACCAACCAGATATCTATGGGAAGACCACAAGTAGGACCTGAGCACAACCACACCCTCCTGCACATGACCTCTTGCTGGAGAGGGACATGGAGAGACATTCGTCCTGTAATAATGGAGGAAATGTTCACAGCAGTGAAAATTTCTATCAGGATATTCTATGACATTTGCAACTACATTTCTAGAATCCTGAAACCATTTTGTTCCAAATGTTATCATGTTTGTTCCAAAAGTTATTCATGGGACTACTGATGACGGTAAGAGGGTTTCAGTGGTGTCCTCCATATTTTAAAGTGGTCCTATTGAAAACAAAAACAGAAACACAAGCAGACCAGTTAGTGATAGGACCTTTTGGAAATCACTAGGTCATACGATCATCATAAATCAGATGTTACTTGATGGTGCATCACAACATAAAGGCTGAAACCCTATTGTGCAGTTATGCAAAAGGCATTACTTTTGGAAGTGCATTTCTGCCAGTTAAGAAATCTCCATGGGCATTATCTGTGGCATGCTAAGTCACACAATTTGGCATGCAATGTATAATGTCTATAAAGATTTCTTAACTTATGGCAAATCAAAATGTTACACCTTTTACTTAACTGCACAACAGACTTTTGACCCAAAAGTAATAATGGCAATGTGTATGCGTGTGTGTTTCAATCCAGGTTTAACTGGACCTGCAGGTGCAAAAGGATCTAAGGGGGATCTGGGACCTGCTGGGCCAAAAGGTGAACGAGGAATAAAAGGAGACATGGGAGAGAAGGGATCTCAAGGTAAGCATGTTTGTAAGAGTGTTGCCCCTACTGTTTTCCAGAGCTTATCAATGTAAACCTCCCCCATTAAGTCTTTTACTAAATTACAGTGGAGGAACTGCTTCAAAATCTACCACACATATGCTTGGATAGAGTGGCCAGGTCTCAGGTCACCGGCTGAAATCTCACTGAATAACTATGCTCCCCAAGCTTTCTAGAGATAGAGAGATAAATTTATGGGCAAGCAGCAGGGAAGGAGGAGAGTTCTGTGCGTCAGCTGGCTTTAAATCCTGGGCACCCATCTCTGTCCATTCGCAGCTCGCATCAGGGCTCAGTGTGAAAGTATTTGTATGTGTGTTGTGGTAGCATCAGCACACCAAAAGCTCAAGAACAAGAGGAAGGGACTGAGGAGAGAACAGGCAAGTGCATGAATCTGGACCCTTTCTGCCGTTCGGAGGAAGGCAGGGAGAGGAGGACCAGCACTGTAGTTCCGGAGGCTTCTTGTCCCACAAACCTTGACAGAAGTGACAGAAGACCAGGGAGAGAATTCCTCTTGGGCTGGTAGTGAGCCACATATGCAAGTAGCAGGAGACAGCCTGGGGAAAAGCCCTGTCTGTCATGTGTACTATAAGGATGCAAGCCCTAATATTAGGAATGGTAGCAACTGCAGTCATCAGGGCCAGAAGCTACTCCGTCCCTCCCCATTCCAAATCTTTTTCCTTTTTTAATTTTTTTTTAGTTTTATTTATTTATTTATATATTTTGTGGAATCAAGGAGCCCCATCCTGAGACATACAAAGGTTCACCCCTGATCTTGGAGTTTTCACATTGAAATTGCAGGGCAAGATATGCTGCTGACCTAGCTACAGGTGTGACACAACCAAGCTATTCCTTTCTGATTGGTTAGGTTTTACTTGGATTTTAGACATGCCACTTGGCAGTCGTTTAGCCCAGTGGTTCTTAACCTTTGTTACTCAGGTGTTTTTGGACTGCAACTCCCAGAAGCCTTCACCACCAGCTGTGCTGGCTGGGGTTTCTGGGAGTTGCAGTTCAAAAACACCTGAATAACCAAGGTTAAGAACCACTTTAGCCCACCATCTGGCCTAGCCTCCAAGCTTACTTTTTTAAAAAAGGATATGTAAAAATAGTTATTTCTTTGCCTAATAAAAACTCATTTATTTCACACACACACACACACACACACACACACACACACACACACACACTCTAAGGTCCAATCCATATTAAATGTGTTGATAAGAAGGGGTTGATGTAACCAGCCCCCAAACACCCTTGGGAACAACATTCCAGTACCCATTCCAGCAGAAGAATCAATACTGCAAAAAACAGCCAAAAATGATGACTTCCAAGTAGGGCAGCCCAATGAACTTCACGTGTCCCATCTGACTAGAGAGGACTGGTGCAACCAGCGACAAAACATCCCTGAGAACAACATTCTAGGGTCTTCTCATCTGATGTGACATGTGACTATCACTGTTCCGGGCTATTTTGTGCAATAGAAATGATTTGAGGATGTGCAACTAGCTCTAAGCCTTTGGAGTACTAGCAAAGCTAAAGAACAGGTCCAGCAACAATTCATTCTTTTGGTGGTAGTAATTTCAGCAGGATCAGTAGGTTACCACCACCCCGTCCATATTTAGCATAACAGGACACGCTTATTGTGTTTTGATTATTGTTGTTGTTGTTAAGATCCTGAAATCAAACCAGGCCCCGCACAAAGGATAAAAATGACCAAACTCTGCTTGTGCAGGCTTACAATCTAAAACACGTTTCAACTTGCTCAATAGGATTTCCAGGAGTTGCTGGTGTAAAGGGAGCTGTGGGTTTAAGAGGACCAGTCGGGAATAAAGGAGAGAAAGGAGAGAGGGGAGAACAAGGTCCCAAAGGTGAGTGAACACAACAAAGTGATATACTTTTGCCTTGTGCACCCGGCATAGGGTTACTGGTGGAGGTAACCCTTGCATAGAAACCCAGTTCCAAAAGTTATACTGAGAGTACATGATATATTTCCCTTAAGACCATCTCTAATTCATACATTGCACCCACAAATTTATTAGTGCATTGGGTTGTGGTGGTTGTTTAAAATTCGCTGTGTACCATTTCAAAATATTCAAAATGGGGGGATTCTCAGTCTTTCACATAGTATTGGATTTTGCCAAATACCTTCCTTCACCCTTAAAAGGATACAAGTTGCTTGTTAGTAACTGGCAACGAATACATCTTCCTTTTACACATTTTATGTAAGCTACTTTGAAGCCGGTGATGGCATTTGCCACTGTATAGGTAGGGGGTACATGACAGTTGCTGCCCTTAAATTTTTCTGTTAAATAGAAAGGTGTTTTTGTTGTTGTTGTGTGTTTTTTGTTGTTGCTTTTTACAAACTCTTCCTCTTGAATTTATTTTCTATTTTGGTCATACCTTACCACAATAACCATTATAAGCAAGGATGCTATTTCGCAACCTTAATCTATTGGGTTCCTTGTCTTTCTATCCCTGACTTTAATTGTATCATTCTTTCATGCAAACGGACTACAACAGTATGCTGGATTTCCAAATATGAAATCAAATATAGGTATATGATTCTGTTTTCAGTGTTCATTAACATCATATGAGCCTTTTAAAACTAACTAATACAGAAAATTCATGCAAGCACCACACAAGTTCCAAAAATGTTTGTGTTCTGTTACAGGTCTGCAGGGCTCCCAGGGGCCTCCTGGTATGCCAGGAATGAGAGGTACGTTATGATGAATAAGTGCAATTTGTTGTTGTTGTTTAGTCGTTAAGTCGTGTCCGACTCTTCATGACCCCATGGACCAGAGCACGCCAGACCCTCCTGTCTTCCACTGCCTCCCGGAGTTGGGTCAAATTCACGTTGGTCGCTTCGATGACACTGTCCAACCATCTCGTCCTCTGTCGTCCTCTTCTCCTCTTGCTTTCACACTTTCCCAACATCAGGGTCTTTTCCAGGGAGTCTTCTCTTCTCATGAGATGGCCAAAGTATTGGAGCCTCAGCTTCAGGATCTGTCCTTCCGGTGAGCACTCCGGGTTGATTTCCTTCAAAATGGATCGGTTTGTTCTCCTTGCAGTCCAGGGGACTCTCAAGAGTCTCCTCCAGCACCACAGTTCAAAAGCATCAATTCTTCGCCGGTCAGCCTTCTTTATGGTCCAGCTCTCACTTCCATACATCGCTACTGGAAAAACCATAGCTTTGACTATGTGGACTTTTGTCGGCAAGGTGATGTCTCTGCTTTTTAAGATGCTGTCTAGGTTTGACATCGCTTTCCTCCCAAGAAGCAGGCGTCTTTTAATTTCGTGGCTGCTGTCACCATCTGCAGTGATCATGGAGCCCAAGAAAGTAAAATCTGTCACTGCCTCCATATCTTCCCCTTCTATTTGCCAGGTGGTGATGGGACTAGTGGCCATGATCTTAGTTGTTGTTTTTTTATGTTGAGCTTCAGACTTAGGGTGCAACTAAAAGACCCAATTATCTCAACCTGGATCAGTCTCAATCATGCTAAACAGGGTTGCTTTGAGGTACAGTATGACAGAGGTGCAGTATTACCAGGATACACCAGGTGGCGCTAACCAGTAGAAAACTTCCTTGAGAGATGAAGACGCCAAGCAATAATGTAGTGTTGATAGCAGAACAGTTGTATTATTTACAGGATATATACATATATGTACAGCTTAGTCCTTGTTTCCAGTCCAAAGTCATACACAGTAGTTTCAACAGAGTTCAATGCATAAATCAGAGTCAAAATCCTTGTAAATTAGTTAAGCTGTCATATACCATGTGTTCAGTCCAGTAGCCAGAGTTCTTCTCCCAAGATATAGCACGAAGACACGGCTTCTTCCAGGTTTTTTACAGTACAGCAACACTCCATCAACCCAACCCACAAAGTGTGTGTGCTAGGTCTGCTAGCTTTATCCCATGGTTATCCAATCCTGGGATTTCTTCCTCAGCTGTTAGAATTAATTCAGCTGTATAAATTCTAGCCTTACTTCTTTCTACAGCACTGATTCTTACAAACACTTATTTCATTTGTACAGAATTGTATTCAACAATTCCTCCAGGTTTAACTTAAACCTGTCACAGTATGTCATTTGGGGCAATCACACATGCTGGAACTAAACCAAAACAAAGTGATCCTACCCACGCCAAAACAAAACGAAGGCAACAAAACAGTAGCCCCCTGATAGGGACCCAGAAAGGTGCAAGTAGGCAAAGATAAGGGACAGGCTGGTCTAGACACATACATTGTGTGGTCACTGGGAAAAGGGGCAAACCAGCCTGTCCCCAGTCCGGACCAAATTGTGGGGCAAATGCCTGTATAGTTCACCCCTAGGCTAGGATCCAGCTTTAAGAGCAAACCAATTAAAATTAATGGCTTTAAGTTCATTATGACTAACCCAAGTCCCATTTATTTTAAGAGATCTATTCCAAGTGTGGTTAAGTCTGGAAGCTAAGGTTGTGATCAGATGAAGAAATAGTTTGGATTTGGGATCATTTGTGATGCAGTCTCATGCAAACTATTTTCTGGCCATCACACAATGCACAGGAGCTTGTGAACCAGCCTGACCATGCTTCGTGACCAAGGTGGACCTTTTCGGTCTGGTGGCAGGGCTACTCTTTTTGGGAGTGATTCCTATAGGGATAGAAGAGCTGCTTTAAGGAACATCACTCCCAGTGAAGCAACCCTTTCCAGTGCGATCAGCCACAATCCTTTCTTGCCTTCTGATTGCACCCTGTGCTGGACACAAGCCTCAGTCTGGAGTAAGCAGGCCTTTGATTACACTGATACTTGCTAGAGCCAAATTCACTGACAAGTATCTAATTGGTAGGAAAGCACAACAAAGATGAATCAGCACTGAATGGGAAAAGCTGCCTTTTTGGACTGGCCAGGCTTGCTGCGGTACTCTGGGAGTTGTTGTCCAAAAATATAATTTGTCCCATGTCAGAAAAGTGTAAAATTCTATGTGTGTGTGTGTGTGATGTTGTTTTTCAAAGAAAAAGTGAAGAACTACACATTTAACTGGCACAGAATTGAGGTTCCTAGAGTAGATTTGTGGACTGGCAGTTGGTCACTAGCCTGTTCCATACACTTACCTTTCTCTAGTACAACAAACAAATAAATAAACAAACAAACACCTAGAGAAGTTCCACACTGATCAGCTGCTACTGCCTGACTAAGAGATGCTTCTTCATCCCATTCACTCAAAGATTTTTCATTGCCCTTAGTCAATGGGTTAATTAACTGGGCTTTTGCTTAACTATAAAAACCAATTCAGAATCTCTCTGGCCTTCTCTGTACTAACAGCTGCAATGCTGCTTTATAGCTTTGCGATCTGTCTCTCTTTTCTCTTTTTATATATATAAAAGAGAGAAAGAAACCAACAGAACACTGCCTGTGAAACAGCTGAAGGCAGCCTCTCTCTGCATTTCCTTCATTCTGAGACAGCATCCAAATGGAAGTGCTAAGCAGACCCAACCCTACCAAGGAATTGCCTTGTGGTTCTGTGGTTCTATCTGCTGGAAGAGACTTTGACCATGCTGGTTGTAGGATTCTGGGAGTGGGAGTTTTTTAAAAGTAACTTTTCCAGACTCCTCTGTGTAAATTGGTTGTCTCATCCCACAGAATCAAAACAATAACGCCTTTGTACCTCCGTCACTCACTAGGTATTAGTGGGCTGGATGGACTGCCTGGACTTCCTGGAGCAAAAGGTGAACGAGGGCAAAAAGGAGAAGCAAGTAACCTTCGAGGTACTGAAATAGTCATGTTTCTTAGATTCCTGAAAATACTGATTTCAAAGATGTTCTTACATTGTTCTGCTTCTTTTGTTCTCCAGGACCACCAGGGCAGAAAGGAGACCAAGGGCAAAAGGGAAGCAAAGGAGACCAAGGTAAAGGTAGAGACGGGGCATAACATGGAAATTGTTTGCACAACACCTCATTGAGTGCATGGGGCATTAAAAGAGAGAGAGAGATGTGAATTATTTATGTTTCACTTAATTTAAGCTTTATTCTTATATTTCCAGTTCTATTATGGAGTGACACAGTGTCTTCCATCAGAGCTATGTCAATGAAATACGCAACGTATACTTCTGATTTTTATCATGTTTGTATGTCACAAAAGCTCTCTGCATCACGCATTTCTGTAGTATTTGGCTGAATTTTGCATTTTCATTTGATTGGATTTATTTTAAAACATTTCAGTATATTTAATGGGATGTAGGATATCAAGAGGAAGAAAAAAAGGAGATTGTGACAGTTTTTGGAGTTATCCTTATTTTAATATGTTAGCCCCCTGCCATTATCTCAGGTGCACCAGGACTTAAAGGGGCAAAGGGAGATGCGGAACCCAAAGCTAAGCTGCTTGCTGGAGGTCTGAATGAAACAGATTGAAACTTGTTTGTTATTTGGGATGGTTTACAGTGAGATGACATAGATAGAATACAAGGGCACAATATGGCCCCATGCTGCATATCAAAATCTCAGGAGCCGACGAGAGTGGAGAGAGGAGAAAATTGTTCCAGGCTTTAAAAATGAAAATAGAAGTTTGTCTTTTAAAGTCTAAATAAATAATAGCCTCTTTGCCTGGCAGAACTGTAGGCACCTGATGAGCCTCCCAGGAAAGAGCATCTGAAGGATGGAGAGCCTCTACCAAAGAGTTTCTCTGCTGTCCTGCTGCCCGCCCACCCCCAGATATTGGTGGGGCACCCAGAGGAAAGAGAGATAGTAGTTTTTACTAAAGGGATTTCCATAGGAGGTGACCAGCTTTCAGGGATGATATGGTTGCATTCTTATACTGAGGTTGGGGCCAGATTGCATGGCTTTCAGACTCCTTTCTAGTGCTATAATGCTGTGATCTCAGTGGATGGATAGGGCTTTCACCTAAAGCAGAAGCAGTCTCAAAACATGTGGCACAGGAACATTTTTGTCTAAGCTTGGGAAAAGAGTTGAAATCCAAAATAGTAACTTTCCCATGTGGTTGCTTTAATAATTATTAGAAGTATGGTAATTAAGATTAGGGTTTAGAATGATCACTGTAATTCTGAAGAATCTGCTGAAGACATCAAAATGGAATTAGCTTGTCATGGAGAAATGCTATTGCTGATCCAACCTAATTAGTCTTTCTTTCTTTCTTTCTTTCTTTCTTTCTTTCTTTCTTTCTCAGAGTAATCAATATGTACTAATTTTATGGGAAACTGTAACTACCTATAGCTACAGACAACTGGCAGTAATGCAGATTTTCATCCAACTATATTTCATCTTAGAACATCAGGAGCAAGGGACTTCTTGGTGGTTATACTGTTCCTCACAATTTAGGGCAGATCAATTACAGGAGACAAAAGAAGATGGCTTTGACAGAAGTTGCTGTCTCAAGCCAATTCCATCATAAGGACAAATGTGGAAGGTCCTCATACCTGTTCTGCGACCGGCAAAGAGCACTCCCTTTTAATCAGCCAAGTGCTTGTAGGCTTCCTTAGCTTTGTTCTTGCAATAGTCGAAGCACAGACCGCCATTCTTGATGGACATTATTTGTATCTGAAACGAGTAGTGGTGTGCAGACTACAGGAAAGGACAGGAATTGTACCCATCATTAGCAAAGAAGGGTGTATGGTGGGTGGACGAGTGCTGTGAACTGCAGTATGCAAGGTCAGCTAGGGATAGAAGTTTCCACCCAGTTGCATGGTGGGCAGTTCACTTAGGATCAGAAGAATTCTTCTAGTGTAGTGCTGGTCCTTGCATTCTGCCCATATGACTGCGAATGATAGGCCATGTTGAGGTGGAATTTCATATCAAGGAACTGGAGAAGGGTTTGCCAAAATGGTGGAGTAAACTGGGGGGCTTCTATGAAATAGAATACTTCTGGGCAAACAGTGGGATAGGTGGGTGGTGTCCCTTGCTGAAGGAACAAGGGATGAAATGGATCATTTTTTAAAAAGGATTCCACCACTACAAGAATGGCGCCTTTCCTTTCTCAGGGCAACATGTCTTGGATGAAGCCCAACAAAAGGGATTTTCACAGTCCCACTGGGATTTGAAAGAAAAGCAGTAAGGCAGCAAGTTTACTGAGTTGGTCTTTTGCTCAGTGACAGGTACCACAGGCAATAACACGGTGTTTGACATCTCAATGAGGCTGGGCCTACCAGAATTCTCAGGGACTTATATGGAAGGTCTGGTAGAAGACAAACTATCCAGCAGGCAGGGGTACTACCTCCAACCTGCAGACAGGGGCACCACCTGCGTGAACCAGGTGGACTGTGAGCACAGCCCTCAGTAGTGGAGAGGTCCTTCTTTGGTTGTGAATGGGGAATGGTCGGCAGCTCTGGAGAGCCGCTCTTCTTGTAACAAAGCCTGTGCAAAAGGATCTGGCCCTTGCTGCTACTGGATCCTCAGTCAAAGGCAATGGTGTCTCTTAGCTGCAATTTGTTCTCACCACAACACCAGAAATACTGGTTCCTCCAGCTGTAGTAGAGGTCCTTCCCTGTCACAGTTGCCAGACACACTCGTAAGCACCCTGAGTCCTCCTAGATGGTGTGCAACTGTTTCACTCCCTACTACTCACTCCCCACCCCAGTTAAGTAGGAATGGAGTGAACTGCAATGTGAAATAGATGATTCTTTTGATGACTGGATTTGTGAGCAAGCCTATGAGAAATCCCACCCCGGCCTTGTCATCAGGGAGGTCTCCATGGCACAGTGGCATGTATAAAAAGTATTGGGCAAGAGAAACAAGCAACTAACCTGGGGAGCCATCATTTTTGAGCTGGTAGCACTGGGCACTCTTGTCAAGGAGAGTGGTACAGAAGGTAGTTATCAGGTGCTGCAGGAAGCAAGTTCAGCCTGCAGTGCATCAACAGTTGATCATTTAAGAGCTGGTTTTCTTGGGGCTCAGACTCCATCATATCAAATAGCCACATCTTATCAGAGAATGAGGTAGTCCAAACAAAGATAGATACCAAGGCAAGGTCGAGCAGTCTGAAGTCAAATCATGAGAAATGCAAACCAGGTAACAAGCAAGAAGAGTTCCACAACAAAAACAAAACTCCAGGACAAGATAAGCTGTCAGGGCAAGCAGTACTGTTGGCAAGGAATGAAGGACTGACTACTAAGGTCCATCTACAAACAGTGTACCCAGATACTTCACTAAGAGGGTGACTACATGGTCATATTCTGTGGGATTTGCTCTGCTTATGCTGTGGGATTTGCTCTGCTTATACAGTGGGTAAATTCAAAGTATTTTTACTGTCTGCATGACATACAAGGCTGATTCAAATTGGCCCAGATCTTTTGCTGCCAAAGTGGCTTTTTTCTCTACTTCTAGAGGGCTTCAACCTTTTCATGCCAGGAGGATTCAGTCGGGTTTTCCCCCTTGCAGACGTTGCTTTAAAGATGAGGCATGTCTATAGCACCAGCATTCACCTCTCTTCCCGCAAGCCACTTCTTTTTTGAAAAAAAACGCTTCCCATCTGGGTGGGCATGATGTGCAGGATGCGGGGGGCGGGGGAGAGAAATGCAAAACCAAAGCCCCATGAGTATGGTTTGCTGTGAAGCTGCTTTCTCATTTAAAGCTTCTCACTACTACATTTCTGAAAAACTTTTCTATAGAAAAATAACATGAAAAAGGTACTTCAATGTCTCATAACACAAAACATTAAAAGTTTGAACAGTAATTTTGTAAAACACAACATGATTCACAACTCAGAATTATTCCGTTCAGGATTATTCCCTTCCCACCACTCGTCCATTACCCTGTTCCCTTTCTTCCAAGTAACACATGCAGAAATTGCTGATCTCTGGTGACATAAACAAGTTTAACTAACTTAAAACATGTCACCAGAGATCAGTAACTACTGCATGTGGTTCTTATGAGGTTTTTATGACAGAATTGCCTAAGCCCTACCCAGAGCTCCAATGCAGATACTCCAGCATTGCCTCTTTGGGAGGAGGGCCCCCTGCTCCCAAGAACAGAACAGTCCTTTTTTGTTGCCACAAGGCTTCACCAAGCCAAAATGTTTAGTTTTCTGAGCAAGAATCCTCACTCAGAACTTGTTACATTAAAAAGAAACAGCCAAATCATATTAATGTTTCACCAAACATTTGTTATTTTTTATGTTCAATCAGGACAAACTGGAATTCAAGGTCCCAAAGGTGCACAGGATGCTCCAGGTAATGATCCCTTGTTATTGGGTTTATCCCTACTGTAACAATTATTCGCAACCAAAGGGTTGTTTGTGGGGTTTCATCATGCATACAGAGCTCCACAGGAGCTGGGGTTTCTCTGTCTAGTCCAGGGTCACACAAGAACAGGACCAAAAGGGATGCCCAAAGAACTAGGAACTGGGGGCAGATTTTGGTGGATTCCAAAGTCATGATGAAAGTAGTCTCTTCACCTCCCCTGAGACTCACTGAGGGAATGAACACACCTTGCATCAAGGATTCACAAACTGTCCATTTGTTTCAGAGAAATAAAGCGTACACAAAGCAAAGTACACATTTGAAAATGGCTAGAACTGAGCACAGTTTTTTTAAAAAAAAACCCATCCAAATGCCCTTTAGACAGTGGGGAAAACCTACACATGAGATGCAATGCATAAATAAACCTACACAAAGTGAGCACTAATTTCCATCCTCCAGAATAACCCGCACAAAGCGTTACTACCTGATACAAGAATGTGAAGAAGTTGCACCTGGGATTCTGAGAAATTGAGAGTATGAGGTGTTTTGTTTTGTTTTTTTAAACATCTTTAGAGTGGATGGAGCTCTCCTGCTGAAGTGAATGGGGCAGCTCCTGTCTGCATGTAAGGATTCCTATTCATGCAGGAGATGGCAATGTCCAGAGATCTAGAGTTTATATGGGGGGCCCCCTTTATTTTTGCATTTTACCATTGGCTGCAACTTGTTGATCATCTGTGCAACACACACACCTTCCTGATTGCAGAGTCAGCTCATCTTATTGTTTCTTGTTCAGCACAACTGGAGGATTAGAAACAAATTCCCCATAATTAGCTAGCCATCATCCCCTGATGGGGCCAGTGGGAGGGGGCATGTGTTAACTGCCTGGTTCCTTCCATTATTTCCATGATTTCACTAAAAAAGATGTTGGCGGGGTGTGTGTGAATTGGATCAATTTTTATTTACACATTGACCCAAAAGTTCATGGCTTTGTCTTTTGATGTACATGCTATTTGTTTTTGGTTTTTTAATCACATCAGCAATCCATTCCTCTATACGACTTGTTGGAGGAAATAAAAGAGGCCGAGTTGAGATTCTGCACGATGGATCCTGGGGCACCATATGTGATGATGACTGGGACATAAGCGATGGAAGAGTGATCTGCAGAATGCTGGGATTTCGCGATGTGATTAGTACATTCACCGCACCTGCAGGTAATCTACAAATGCATTTCCTGGGTATTTTAATCAAGGCACAAAAGGAGACACCCAGTTTGGAGAAGAAGAGCAAGGATCAGTTTTTTTGGGGGGGGGTTGTTGTTGTTTTGGTGTTTTTCTTTGTTTGTTTGTTTTGGTTTGGTTTGGTTTGGTTTTTTGGAACACAAGTTGTTGGAAGATTTGGACCTTGGAGTTGCTGCTGCTGCTGTTTTCAAGTACAATTTTAGTGCATTTCCAAGAATCCCACAGTCTACATGGCCAGAGGCTTGGGGCTTCTATCCACTGCAGTCCAAAAATCAAATGTCCTTGGTTTTTTAATGTAATTATCTAAGAAGAAAAAAACCACAACAGCAAAGTGGCAGGTTTTGTTCCTTGTCATCCAAATACATGAGTAGAGAGGCCAGCAGTTTTTGCTTGCCCAGAAAAAGGAGGGGGCCTATGGGGTATTATATCTAAATGTTTGACACACAGCCACACACAAATACATACACCTAAGAACATTTCTCAGTATTGGAAAACACTCTTGAGGAATCTGTTGCCTCAACTAGCCCTCACCCCTGTTTGGCTAGGAGAACCTGATACCATAGGCAGGAAGGGCTCCCTGACAGTGAGGGCATCTTCCATGAAGATGGTAGAGGGAAGCTGGGCTTCTCTTCCTTCTTCGGCAGTGTTAAAGTGAAAACTTTGCCACCAGTGGCACACTGGCAGCACCCTTGTCCACTGGGGATCATGGTGACTGCAGTACAGTAATCCCTGAAGGGAAAAAATTAAAGGTTTATCTTCCTCTTTTATCGTATTGGAACTGAGAACCTCTGCAGACGGGTATATAGATTGCTATTGGTATGGTTTGGTTTGAACCAAATGACCACGTCCACAAATGTTTCTACTTAGATCTATTCTTTCTGCCCATTTACGAGTTGCCCTGCTCCTTCCTGGCAAAGTGCAAGGGGCTTCTCCTCCTCCTCCTCTTTTTAAAAAAATTCAACAGACTTCGATTTATCCCACACTAGCCTGTGCAGATGGCAGGTTTGTACCCAAATGGAGCTGTGGGCAGTGTTAACTGAAGAGACAACCCTGTGCATTAGGTGGGTTGTGACACTAAAAGGGAGGAATGGTGAAACGTCCTCTTCTATTTTTATCTTCCTTTTAAAATATTCCTCTAACCGACACAGCACAATTCTAATACCATGACAGGCTGGTTGATGCAGTACCATTTCAATATGCCATTCACTTTATTTAACCAACAACAAAAAGGGAAAGTCACCCCAGTCCCTTGAATGATGGCGGTGAGAAAAAGCAAGGAAGGGGGCTATGTCCACTCCATGGGCTCTGCCCCCAGAAGAAAGCGAGCCTCAGCAAAGTCCTGACTGAGGAGACAGGTGGGAGTTACTGCCTTCCATCTCCCCAATCTTCACCCCAATGTTCTCCCCTCACTCTGCAGCTGTTACCTCCTTACACATGAGTAAACCAGGTAAACTTACTCACAAGTAAACCAGAGAGCTAAAGACCTCTGTGGACCTTCTCCCCAGTGAATAAACATCTCCTGTGTCAACAGAAGTATTGCTAAAGTGAGAAAATAGATCACACTGAAGATAAGAACCTTTAAAGTGCAAACCTTACCACTGCAAACTCCCCCATCTGGACAGGCCCTAAAGGTGTTCCAATGAAACTGAAAGATGGAGACTGAAGATAGACAAAAGGAAGTGTTTGTTTTTTTCAAACAACACATAGTTGAACTGTGGAACTCACTACCACAAGATGTAAGAGAGGCCATCAACATGGATAACTTAAAAGGGGGATTCAGGGTAAAATAAGGCTGTCACTGGCTACTAGTCATGAGAGCAACATATACTGCCTCCAGTGACAGAGGCAGCATGCTGGGGAAGAGAAGTTCTGTTTCCTAGAGGTACTAGGTGGTCACCAAGGAAACAGAATACTGGACCACATGGCTTTTGGCCTGACAAAATGCCTCTTCTTGTATTCTTTAAAGGACACTAAAGGGATCTTTGCTTCTCAAGCAGCTATGAGAAGCAGGAGATAATTAATTAGCATGAGAGGACCTTTTAGAGGTCACTTATTTATCGGGTCATCATAGTAAGTCAAAAGGACTTGAAGGCACCTAACAAGAAGACTGAATACTATGCTTTAAAGGAGGCCAGATTTCACAACGAAGAAATCCAAATACCAAATGCGCAAATGACACAAATGTGTTTAGGTGTATATGTCAGGGGGTTGTTTTGTGGTTTGTGGTTTATTGCACTCTGGAATTGCTTGGCATGCAATGAGAGGGTGAGAAGCAAAAGGGGAAGGAAGCAATCAAAGAACGTTAGGGCCCTTTCCAAACGATTGGGTGGGAAGTAGAGATGGGCACAAACCAGCCATTGTCAGTTCATGCTGGTTCATCCAGACGGTGTTTGGTGCTTCTCAGCCCTGCCTCCTCCAGCGGGTGCCCACTCAGAGGCAGCATCTGGAGGAGGCGAGGCAAGAAAGCTGGGCTACTGCCTCTGAGTGGGTGCCCACCAGAGGAGACAGGGCTGGGAACTGTCAAACACCTTTTCATCCAAAGGACAAATCAGCACAAACCACTGAACTGGCATTTTGTGCCCATCTCTAGTGGGGAGTAATAATGCAGTTGTTCTACAAGGTCCAAAAATCTTTCCCAAAGCTTTCACTTCTCACAGTTTCCTGGAATTGGACGAATTATACATTACAAATAACTGTCAATTAGAAGGTGCTTCTCAGGTGCCAAAAAGCCTCTGATTGTCACAGCATGCTCTTTTCACACACACCATTGTTTACAAATCAGATTGCTTTATTTGGTGATGGGGCGTGAGGAAGTAAGCAAAGGCTTTGTCTGCAAGTATGATTGCTCAGTCACAACAGTTTGCTGGCATCCCATCTCCTGAGCATTAATGAATTTCAGCTGTTAATAATGTGCAGTCTGGAATATAAAGTGTAGGCCTATGTTCTTTTCTTGGGAAAGCCATGGTGGACTGCTGTTTCCTGTTTTATTTTTATTTATTTTTTCATCTTATTCTATAGTCATTCATTTCATCTCTTCTTTCTTACTTATGCTGATGTAAGGAACTGGAACAATCTGGCTGGATAACGTGAATTGCTTGGGAAATGAAAAGACCATTGTTTTATGTAATAAAAACTTGTGGGGTCAACACAATTGCGGCCATAGTGAAGATGCTGGTGTGGAGTGCGTCTAAAGGAGAAGACTACAGTTGTAAAAACTGGAAAACAATAGCTAACTTGGACAATGGACTTCTTAATTGATTTTAATCTCCCTGCTGTGTTGGGTTCTGATTATGTTTAATTATATAACCTACAAAGTAACAGAATTAGCACATCACCGCTGGAAGTGTTTAGATAAAAAAACACCACCATTATATGGTATAGAGATAAAATGTTGTTCTCCCATACTGTGTGCTTGTGCCAGCGATTGTTATTCAAATAAACACTTGTGACTTTGTTTATTAATAATAAATCACTTATACTAATCATAAATATAGACAGAGACTATATCACATAAATACAGTGCTTAGATATTTTTGGTATGACAGACATTCACTAATAAATAGTTATTACTTCATAATATTGTTATATTCATAATACTTTAACCTCAGCCATAGTACATATTATCAGTTACATTTATATTTCAGTCTGAGTGTCTGAGGTACATAGTGGAAGAGACCCTGTCAGCCCCACCCGTCCCGATCACTCTCAGTCTACGTATCCTATGGGTCCCTTTCCTAACTCTGACTGACTCCTGGCTGGCACTGCCTTTTATAGCAGCCTGGCTGGCCATAGATACAATCTCATTGGTTAAACACATTCTATGCAAATATCCCATTCTGCTCTTAGCAAGCACATCATAAATATCCCTATACACATAAACATACATCCTGTATCTACGTGCTGGAAGGTATCCCTATATGCATCCGTTTGTTGCTGACAACTAATTTTTATTAGGCATGTGGATTAATCTGGTCTCACTTTTACACAGTTTTTGGCTTCGCTTGCAGAACTGTCCTGCTGGTCAAATATTTAAGCATGGAGGAAATTGCATCCTCTCCCCTTAACTTAAGAGTAACAGCTATTTAAACTCAGTGAAAGCCTGCATGGCTTTGCAGGGTGTGTGTGTGTGTGTGCACTGAGTGGTGGAGCACCCTTTTCTTCAAGTAAAGAAATACAGGATTAGGGAAAACCTCTCCAGTCACCTTTATATCATTCAGGTCAGCAACCACACTCCTCCCCATCCTGCCCCATAATGATTAGCAATGAGCAATATTTATACATTTTCATCACAAAAGAAATGTTGTGTTGCACCACAACAAAAACATTATTGTCCCTTCATTAGCCCAGTTAGCAACTAGCTGAATGCAGTGATATTGCTTCTAAAGCATTGTGGGGGTTGTCACTGTCAATGACTATTGTTTTCACATTTTTAAATTAAATATTTAGATTTTCAGTTCAGGCTGAATGAATTTCACAGATATCTCTCCTGTACTGAATGTATCTCATCTCATCTCATCGGCTAGAAGTGGTATAAGGCTTGTTGATCTGATAATCACTTCCCAGGAAACACTGTGGGAAATCCAAGTAGTCTTGAAAAGCTTAGTGAATGAAGGATCCAGGAAATTGTACCCAGGATTTCTCAGCAACCTCACAGAACTACAATTTGCAGGCTTCCTTGGAGAAAGGCATGGCAGTTAACCTAGATCTCAATCAGTTTAAGTGTATTTGGCTAAATTCAGGGTTTTTCTTTAATCCCAAGTAAAGTTTTTATTCAAAAAAAAAAAATGAATGAGACTTGGTAGATCAATACTTATCTAAGCCCTACTGATTCAATTGCAAAAATCCTCTTGAAGGCAAATTGCCCAAGTAGAAACCATTACAGACCTCATTAGCTGCGTGCTGAGTCACACAACTCAGTATGCAGCAGACAAGGTCTAGAGCAGTAGATCTCAACTTTGGGTGACCAAGATGTTCTTGGACTACAGATCCCAGAAATCCTGGCCAGCACAGCTAGTGGTGAAGACTTCTGGGAGTTTTAGTCCAAGAACATCTGGGGAACCAGGGTTGAGAACCAGTGGTCTAGAGTAATTTCTTAACTTAAGGCAATTTGCATCCAAAATATAGATCTTTTGTGTTATCACAGCATAACTGGCCAAGAGGATCTCCTCTGCTTAGGCTTAACAATTGGATTTAGTCATGGTTCTACTGTGCCTCTATTATACTGTTGTGTGTATACACACATGGTTAATGTACAGAAAGATGCTTGGACAATCTGTATAGGAGATAAAAAATGTTTGAGTACTCCACAGCAGAGGGAAATCAGAAATTTGTTTCTTTTTTTTTAATTTATTTTTTATTTTTAAAAACTAGGGATAAGGTAAGGAGTGCAAAAGGTAGAGGGGGATATGGGGGGGAAGAGGGGGAAGGAGAACACAAAATGTACTGTCATCCAATCTGTTTGTTCAAATAAATCAATAAATGTGTGACTTTCATGGCAACAGGTTGCAAGCGGCTCACATACACAAAGCAGCAGTGGGATGCAGGAGGGGGAACCCCATGTGGCACTAAAATGGAAGTCTGAAAAGAAGCAAAGCTACCCATGTGACAAAAAGAGAGCACGAGAGTCCCCATCACACCTTTTGTACTAGAAGTAGCCTTTTGTACTTGAAGAAGTAGCAGGAAAGAGCTTATTGTTTCAAAAGGCAGTTCACACTGGCATATAGATATGATATATGGATCACAGATGGCACAGTTTGGATCGAAAAAAGAGAAGACCTCATCCACAAATGTTTCTACTTAGAATGATCCATCCTTCCCCTTTATAAGCTGCTGCACACCCTTCTGGCCCAATGGTAGGGCATGCATTCTTTTTGGCATGCTCATTGTGATGAGATAGCATGTTCATTGTGCTGGATGAATTATGCTCTCATGTTGGTCCACAGAAAATCAACATGTACCTAGTTGTCATTACAGACACCTGAGAATCAGTGCTGCTAGTGCTTTTCTACATTTTGCAAGTATGTAACTCAGGCATATTCAGATATGCTGAGATTTCAGATTTCCCCAAGCAGCCATGAAGAAATGAGTTAAAGGGGAAAGGAAGCACTGAAATAGCAAAGTACTATATTTTTAGAGCATGTGTTTTATTGCTGCCCCCCGCAAGCGTATGTTATTTTAGTTGAACTGCAAGCGGAGAAAATGCAGACCTGAAGGCATTTCTGACTGACGAAATACAGCACCACAGAATCTACAAATGCTTTCCTGTTCACACAAGAAATTCAAGGACTTGAACACATAAACTCTCTCTCTCTCTCTCTCTCTCTCTCTCTCTCTCTCTCTCTCTCACACACACACACACACACACACACACACACACACACACACAAATTCTCTTCATAATATCTGTGCATTTCAGGTAGCCAAAGAGATGAAGCCAGTGCAGATATAAATTGTATTGTAAACTACTCATCCATTAGGAAGCAAGCAAGAGATTGCATGAATCAGAGGAGTGATCTTCCCTGTATGTTCTTTTCAACTATGCAGCCAGAAAAGCAAGCCCAGTAACCCATTCTGCCCATACACAATGGCTGAAATCCTGTTGTGTATTTGGGTAAGGTCCACTAGAGTAGGAACACTGAATTAATGGAACATACAGAGGAGATTCACCAAATCCTCACTGATTCAATGGGCCCACTATAGTGTGACTTACTACACTAAGCAATCAGATTTCAGCCTATAGATACTACCTTCTTAATCTTTAAGTATTATCATCGAGCATCAAATATAATTTTAGTGCTAAATAAAATTAAACAGCTAATTAGAGAGCAAATTAGAGGGTAAGGAAGGACAATGCATTTTTAAAAACTGATATTTATTCTCTCTAGTAATGTAGGATACACTTTAAAATGTAATGTGCCATGGGGACCTCAGTGAGGGGTCCCACCCACTGAAGTTGGCTGGAATAAATCCATTTAGTACAGTAATTATTAACATTTAGAAAGCCTTACCACCACCTTTCCTCCAACAAGCTCAAGGCAGCATACACAGCATTCCTCTGTCCCCTTTACCCTCACAACCACCCTGGGAGGTAGGCCAGGCTGAGCAAGGATGACTAGCCCAAGGTCACCCTGTGATTTTCACAGCTGAAAGGGTCTTGAACCCAGATCTCCCCAGTCCAGCACCTTAGCCCATATACCACACAGGCTCTCAGTAAGCATCTTTATTCCTTTGTTGTTGTTAAAACTGAGGTGTAATGATTGTAGTACAATTACTGTTACAGATGGAGATGTACTGGCTGGCTGGTATATAAGTGATCATTTCCTAAAGTTTATCTGTGAAGATTCTCAGTCATCCAGGTGAGGTTTTCTGGAAGTTGAGTCATGGCAACTGGACTTAGTAGCTTCTTCAGTCTGAGGAAAGTTGGTAGGAGATCCCTGATATATCCTCCCCATTGGTTTCACTTCCCCCTGGTCTGAACAGGCTCGTTAGATGGACAATTTATCATGCTGCCCTTTCATCCATCCCCAGAAAGATCAGGACCACACCCACCAGAAAGACCACTGTTAATGACTGTTAACGACCCATGACAATGGGTGGAGAAGGACTGCAGAAGTGGGATTTTCACTCTCACACACACACCCCGGTCATTGTCCATCTAAGGAGCCTATTCAGACCAGGGGGGAGTGAAACCAATGTGGAGGATATATCAGGGATCTCCTACCAACTCTCCTCAGACTGAAGAAGCTACTTGGATGAGTAGCAAAATGTTTCAACTTAATAAAGAAGAAGTCCGGTTGCCATGATTCAACTTCCAGATTCCCTAAAATTATTTTTGATGAGCTTTAGACAGATGGTTCTTGTAGATTAAGCTGTCTTTGATGGTAAAGAGCTCCAGGTACCTGAATGTGTTCTTGACAGTCATCTGAGGTTTAGTCTCCTTCATATGCCTGGCTGGGAGATTTAATTCCACTGTTCATATCACTGACAAACTTAATAAGTAAACCAAGCCCCATCAGATTCGTTTTATATCTTTATTACCTGTGAGAGATCAGAGAGTTTTACCTTTCTGTGAAAGGTGATTCTCCACATTCGTGGGTACCACCCACATAATAGTGTGGCTGCATGCTTTTTTCACCCCTCTGTCATTTTGGTGATGAGTGGCTTCAGCACTCTTTTCAGTGCTTGTTGATCTCATTCCTTTCCCCACTGGCTGGCGAGTGATATGGGCTGGTATCTTCTAGAGACGCAGCTGAGCAGAAAGTCGCACCAGCATAAATGAATGCAAGATTGCACTGCTAGCACAGATGTGACCACTGCACAAGCAGTGAGGATCTGAATGAAGAAATTCTACCCTCTGTTTGCACAGTGGCAATGCATCCACCAGCAGGAGGACCTCAAATTACTACACTGGCAAATTTTCCACTCAGCAGAAACTCAGTAGGATACGAACCCAGATCTTTATGCAGTAGATGATTATTTGGATCTCAGGGTGTGATCACACAGGCATATAGCTTGCAATCTGGATCGCTTCTGGTGTGGTCCAGTGCAAGCAGTTTCCTGGCAATCACAGGACATACAGGGAATTGGGCTCCAGCTGGACCCTGATCCATGCCTTAGCTGGACCCTTTTAGTTCAGCTGTAGGACTCCTATTTTGGGTGGCCAGCCTGGAGAGATTCCCCAACAGACAGAACAATCGCTTTTAGGGAAATCACTCCAATTAAAGCAACGCTTTCCCGTGCAATCAGATATACACCTTTCTTACTGTCTGATCACATCCTGAGTAGGGCTAATGGTAGACTGAGTGTGATCTGCTATCGTCCAAAAATATTCCCCCCAAACACAAAGTCTGCTACTAGTGTGCACTCTGGCCACGTATGAAACTGCATGCAACTCCACTGCACCCCTCCAATGATCCTGTGAACCTGGTATCTTGATACGAGAACAGCATAAGGGGACTCGGGCACCACAGGTACACCACCTTGATGAAGTTTTGTTTTATTTCCCTAACAACAACATGAAAGACCTCTTTTCCAAAGATCTGTTCATTTTTCTGCCAAGGTTTTTACTCTTAAACCTTGTTCCAAGAGCGTCTCAGGGTCTTGATAGCTATTGCCCCCCTGTCACTATTGACTATACAAATTGGTACTGAGTCGGGGGGTTTTTTAGTGCCCCCACTCGTGATGAGAAATTCATTGAAAATTCATTGCCAGAACATCAGCAGCTTGGGAGGGATCCCAGTTGGCATAATTCAGAACTCAAAAGGTAGCCAGAATCCTATTGAGGTTCTACTCTGGAGTAAATGAAACTACATAAATTATGGCAGCAAATTGCAGCCAGTTAACAAAGTCCTGGTTGGATGCCTGGTGGTACACTGGGTTGTGACTGGCATGCAAACAGGAATGTTATTGGAGTTTTGTCGCAATTGGCTGCCATGACTCAGGCAGTTTCACTTACTCTGGAATAAAATCCTAATATGTTTCTGGCCAACAGCTTTGGAATGGCGGGGGGTCATCTTCATTGCCACTGTGCATCCTAATCATGGTTGTCAGACCTTTGACTAATCTTGGCAATCTTCTTTCAGTTGTTTGACTGCAAGTTCTTGATTTTATTTATTTTTGCTAGATTCTAAGAACTGACCAAGGTATTTCACTGAATACGGGCAGAGAGAGATGCCCGAGTGAGACTGTTTACTCTGCTGAAAATCTGTGTCAACATGGAATTTCAGACTTGGTTTGCTCATCCAGAGCATCACAGCTGCTCTGTCGTTTCCCTCTGCAGCCCCAGACACTTCCTCAAAAATCAACTCTTGAAGCTTGGACAAGCTTTTGAAACAAGGTGGGCAAAACCTAGGAATTTTTACTTGTGGGTTCTAAACTGTTGAATATTCTGGCTAGTGGATTCTAGAATCTGTGCTTCAAAAAAAGTAACTTTTCCCAGCTCTCCTGCCAGGAACCTTGTTCTTATCAGAGGGCATGTGAGTCATTCTTCCATATCCATTCCTAGGGCCTGGACAGTTTGCATGCGTACAGAAAAGCCTTCTAAAGATGGACACGAAGCGCTGGTTCGGCAGTTTGGCACAGGTCATTTCCCAGCTGAACAGCTGATAAAGAATTCAACACCTCATCCCCTCCAGTGGGTGCCCATTCGGTGGCAGCACCCCACCCCACCTCCTCTGGGCATTGACTCCAAGTGCCCCCCCCCACTGGAGGGAGCAGGTTGCCAAAACGTGGATCAGCAGTTCAGCTGGGGAATGAACTGTACCAAACCATTGCGCCAGTGGTTCATACCTGCCTCTTAAGCGTTCTAAAAACCTGGCCCTAAGCCAAAGTTTTGATATTTTTCAGCAGTACCGTCTTGCTACCAAAGGCCAACAGAAATTCTTGAATCTTACTGTTGGCATGACGACTTGGAGTCGGGTTCTGGGAGTTGCAGCCCAACATCGTCATTTTCTCCAGCTCCAAACCGAGGCCTCATCTTCAATGCCAGTGATGGGGGATTGAGGGGAGTTACCGTTCAACAAGATCTGAAGAGCTGTCATTGTAGAAGAGGTAGCCCTGTTAGTCTGATCAAACCAAAATAAAAATAAAAGAACAAATAAAAAAGACAAAAACATGGTGGCTCCTCGAAGACTGCTTTGGAGACAAGTCCACAGTGGAAGTGACCATGAAAGCTCACATCAAAATGTCAGTTAATCTTTAAGGGGCCACCACATTTTTGTCTTTTTTTATTTGTTCTTTTATTTTTGTTTTGGTTTTACCTATAATATCTGGAGAGGTTGCCCACCCTGATCCAACCTCTCATGCCACTTTCTTCATCCCATATGAGAGGATGCCTCTTCTAGGAAGTCAGCTGCCATGACATGCCCCTTATGAATTAACTAAGGTTTCTTCCACTGTGTGGCATTCCTGCAAGCTGCAAGGAAAACCAACTTCTGTGTTGTTTCTTCGTTTTGCAGCAGATCTGTTCTCAAATTGCTCTTTCTCACCACTAGGTGGAGCCCGAGGTCCTCATGCCCATTCCAAATACAGATGCCATCCAGTCTCTTTCCCAAGATGTAGCAAGAGCAAGTCACTGACAAAAGTAATCAGTGAGCCTGTGACATTCTGCTGATATATAAACTATCTTACTCCAGGTGTGTGCCGAGGCAGAGGGCTTTTCCGGTGTAGCTCACTAGCAATCTCCCACCATTTTAACCATGTTTAGATTTCACATGAACGAAGCTCTCTCATTTCCCCTCCATTAGAGTTTGGAGGGCTGGTCTCACAACTCTCCATCAAAGGCAAATTAATTGCACGGCTGATGCAGATATCAAGTTTGGAGAGGGTATTTGGCTGCCCCCTCGAAACTGGTCTTTGGAACTCTGAAACTGCAAAAAGGATCACATTGCACTCACATTTTTTCAGGTCTGCCAGGATGCTACATGCCCCCCTCTCACACACACACACACACTTACAGCTACTGCGTTGGGATGCTTAACTAAATTTTTGCCTCTCTTCTATGGGCTATTCCTATTGTCTTTAAAACTCAGCGGGGGGAAAATGCTTTAAAAATTCCTAGTCAATATGTACAGGAATCACCTCGGGCACAGCATTCTGGGACTTGTCATCCAAACCAGTAAGTTTTCAAAGCTGTGCCTTAAACAGAGACATTTGCTTCTCTTAATTATCAAAAATGTGAATGTTCAGGGAACAATTAACCTTTTTCAGTCTTTGCAGAAGTTCTCAGTGATTCAGGCCTAGCCACTATACATACGCTTTTATGTGCACATTAAAATGGGTGTTAGTGTGTATGTCGTACTGGAAATAGTCAAGAAAACTAGTTCAAACACAGGAGTGATCCATGGTCTGAACATGGGTGGCACATCCCCTGAAATGGTGAGGATAGGTGTCCTTCCAAGCTCAGACCATGAGCCACCAGGGGTCAAAAAGATCAGAACAGCAACAAGCAGTGCTTTTTCCACACCCTACTCTTCTGCTCATTGGATATAAATGGAAGTTGGTACTTGGAATAAGTAGCAAAGACAATCTTGAGTAAAAAGTAAAGCTTTATTGCTGGAATTGCATTACATGTAGAGAGATAACACTGGGCTGCTATGAAGTCTGCACAACTGACAGATCAGTCATCAGCTTCGCAAATAGAAGTGTAGCTCCTTTGAAAAGTAAAAGATGCCTGGTTATCCTCCAGTGTTGTTTTGTCGCTTCACAAATTGTAAATTTGCTTGCTTTTGTTGAGGATGGCTCAACATCAGGAGGTAAACAGCAGACTTTGTTTGTAGGCTGCATGTGCAAAGGCAACAACTCTGAAAAGTGTGTCACTGGAGGAATAATATGACACCACTTTCCAATTTCAAAGCTGCTGTCTCGTTTGTTTTTTCCTAGGTATAGGACAGAAGCCTTAACTGGCATTACACTAACCAGCATTCCGAATCTGGTTTGAGGGGAGCACGTAGCCTTGTACCTTTGTTGCTACTTTGGTCATGGTAAAATGCTGAGTGTAAAGAGGAGAGGATTACTACCCATGAGTAGGTGCTACATATTAGAAGGAACCCCAGAAAAATCTGGATTCTTGTTCATGTGCAGAGCCTACATGCCAGCATCAACTTTTTCCTCTTCAGATTTGGTACCAAAATCTTCAACAAATCAATGATGGAGGAGGCCAGAACATGGCATTCCCCTCTAACTGTGTTCAAAATGCTGGCTAATATAAAGCCTGGATAGAGTTAGAGTTTGGGGCTGAAGAGGCAAGGAAGTGAAATGACTGTGAGAGCAATAAGTCAGTCAAGGCTATGAGGAAATATACCAATTAAACCTAGTTATCTGCCTCTGCTGCTGCAGGGTCCACTTCCAGTGTTACTATAGCCAAAATCCTATTACAGAACTACTCAAATGGTATAACATCTGGAGGCAAATCACCTCAGGTAAGGAAATCATTGTAGACGTTATCAGTTGCGTGCTGAGTCACACAATTGTGATGATTGCTTAACTTGGGGCAGTTCACCTCCCAAAATTATGCTGTTTGTGTTACACCAGCACAACTAGGCAAGAGGATTTAGGCCTATATAATCACAATGCGGGGGTACAACATAACCATAAAACTATTCAGTGTGGCCATAAACACACAACTAAGAGCTAATTTTTAAAAACAGTCAACAGAAAGTAGTAATAATACAACACACACTGAAAACTAACGGTAGCAAAGCTGAAAGATGTTATAGATTAAAACATCTAGATTAGCTTTACTGTGCATATTAAAAGCCCACTGAAGCAAGAATCGCTTCAAGTTATGATGGACAAACACAAGTCCTGAGTTGTAGTAACAGCACTAATAGATCTTAGCATAGCTAAGAAGCAGCACAAGAAATAGGTGGTAACATATGAGGATAGATATTAGGTCACCTATCCCACAATGTACTTAGGAAGTGGGTCTGTGCATGTCTGCTTGGAAGTAAGTCCTGTAGCCTTCAGTGGGCCTTCCTCTTAAATAAATGCATAGTACTGCAACCCAAATTAACATGGGAGGAGGGTGTGTATCGTTCCAGACAATAATCATTACAGACTCACAAATGTCTTCAAATATTTGTATCTGGACAATCCACAGCACATGGAACGCTGCAATTCAAGTCACACATCAGTTATGTGAGTGTGCCATGTCTTGCTGGAGGAATGGATTTCTATAGACATCTGAATGGCTCCTGTATGAACAGAATACTGGATTAGATGGGCTTTTGCTTTCATCCAGCAGGACTCTTTTGTTCTCCGATTCTTATGATATATAAAACATCAACATTCCAATGCAATTCCTTGAGAGTAAGCCACAAGGAATGTCAAATAGTCTTCAAGAAAGATGAGGGTTTGGGGGAAAGAGGGTTAAGAGGGAGTAGGTTTCGTTTATTTTGTTCAGCTATCAGATATGTGGTACATGTTGTGAGAAATTAACACCATTCCTACTGGATTTCTGTTCTAGAAGCAACTGTTGCTTAAAGTCACTTGTTGACAAACTTGTTTGAAAATCAGTAGCCCTGTTCAGGCAGTAGAGTAACAATTTTACTCAGATGAGGGGGGAAGGGCCTGGTCCTGCCCCCTCTGCCATTTGTTTTCTCTGTGCACTGACTGACAAGTCCGAAGAGAAGAGGGTCCTATTCAAATGGAGCAAGAATCGTGGAAGACCTGGATTGTGGGCCTATGGCTGAGCAGACCCGGTTCCCTGCCCCTGACAATAAACACACCACACACGCCAACTGGAAGTAAAAGGCCACAACTTTATTGATTGAATTACAGCCATAGTTCCCCTGGCTAAGCACTGGGGTCAGATTCTGTTCCATTGGGAGGCCTGAGTGCCCCCGATGTAGCCTTCCACTTCCCAGACCTTCTGGGCAATGATCTGGGGTGGCAGATCCTCTGAGACCACGCAGGTGTATGCCACTCTGTGGCACCCTGCCACCCAAGGGGCAAGGCCAGGGCCTTGGCCCCCAGAGCTGGGGCAGTCTCAGCCCTTGCCCTTGCCCCACCCGAAGGGGAGGGGGTTGCGCAATTTATTTTTATTTTATTTTATTTATTTATTGGATTTTTACCCCGCCCCCCCCCCCAGACAAAGTCTACTCGGGGCGGCTTACAAATATTATAAAAACATCATTGTACAATAAATATAAAAAATCATTAAAACATCATAATTTTAAACAATAAAATAAAATAAAATAAGCAATAGCCACAGGAAGGACCCCACCCTCCTCCTATCATCCGCCAGATCCATCCCCAATACTCCCAAACCACTAATAAAGTTGTGACATGGATAGAAAATGAGAGTTGCAGTAACACGTAAACCGTCTAACATAAAAACCTTTATTAAACTTCAACACCTCTTAAACCCTACCAAACACGAGGTGGGTGAGGAGGGTGAAGGCTGCCAAGGCCTACTGCAGCCCCAGCTGGGGGGTGCCCCCTTTCTATCTGTGGGGGTCCAGCAGTTGCGCCAGTCCATCCCTGGCTGCCAACACAACTCACCCGGCAAAAAGTCATGCTCCCGGGCTGCCATGTGGCCTGCCACATGGCGGCTGCCATTATGGAGCCCTGGAGGAGCGAGGGAGGCCAGGCCACGGCTCCAGCCACAAGGGACCCAGGTGAGGCCAGGCCTGTCGTTCTTGCTCACATGGCGAGTCTCCATGAAAGCAGCCAATCCTTCTCTACTCACCTGTTAGGCATCCCAGGGGGAAAAAATGATCGCAAGGGATGAGGCTTGGGACTTACCTTCTCTTATGCTGAGTAATCTGGATACACCTAAACAGGGTCGCAAACTTCTCATCTCCAAAACCTTCAGAAATAACTAAGAAGATGTTGGAAGAAAGATTTTTTTTTATTTTATTTATTTATTATTAGATTTTTACCCCGCCCCCCTAGACAAAGTCTACTCGGGGCGGCTTACATACATAATAAAAACATAATAACATTAAAACATCATAACATTTAAAACAGCATAATTTTAACATTTATATTAAATTAAATCAGTACCAAGATGATAAGAGTAAAAATCAGTTATTGACTGGAGGGAAGGCCTGCCTGAAAAACCAGGTTTTCAAATGAGTTTTAAAAGCGCCCAGCGAGGGTGCCAGACGAATTTCAGTAGGGAGGCTGTTCCATAGCCGAGGGGCCACTGCCGAGAAGGCCCGGTTTCTTGTTCTTTCTTTCCGGGCCTCTCTCGGCGTTAGGCCCCTCAGCCGTCCCTGCTGGCTATTCCGGGTGGTTCGGGTAGATCTAGGTGGGAGAAGACGATCTGCCAAGTATCGAGGTCCCAAACCGTTTAGGGCTTTATACGTCATCATTAACACTTTGAAGTCAATGCGGAAACGAATGGGCAGCCAATGCAAGGCAGCCAGAGTGGGAGAGATATGCTGATATTTCCTCACCCCACTAAGGAGCCTGGCTGCCGCATTCTGCACCATTTGAAGTTTCCGCATCAATCTCAAAGGCAGCCCCACGTAGAGCGCATTACAATGGTCTAATCTCGAGATTACGAGCGCATGGACAAGAGTAGTGAGGGCCTCCCCATCTAGATATGGTCGCAGCTGGGCAATCCGCCATAGATGGAAATAGGCAGAACGGGCCACGGACGCCACCTGGGTTTCCATGGTAAGCGCCGGGTCCAGATGTATCCCCAAGCTGCGAACCTCACTCTTTGCGGTAAGGGTCGTCCCCCCAAAAGAGAGGGAGTCGCCCAAACCGCCGATGGAGGGACCTCCCACCCTCAAGACCTCCGTTTTGACAAAGATAATTGTCAAAATGTTTCCAAAGCCTTCATTCAAAAATAGGTGGGCCCTTTTAAGGAGAAACGTGGGGTAAAAAAAATATTTTAAAGAAATAAAATAAAATAAATAGGTGTGTCTATTGTTGGTGGTTGTTTAGAAATCCTGACCTTGTCCAGGGATTTGGTGAAAACACACAAATGGGGATTTTGAACAGAGTGTTCTTGGAAGAGTCAAAAGGGGGTTCCCGTTCTGGCCCATCTCCAGGACCAACCTCTTTGCATCTCATCCCTGCATTCCAAACCTGTTAGAAAAGTTCAGCACATTTTCACCAGCCATATCATATGATGAAGACAGAATCTGTATTCCTTCAGTATAAAAACAGAAGGGATGCACACGACAAGCTCTATAAGGGAGGAAGCCCTAGCCCCACAGTCTGATGGGGTCGGTCAATGGGTCCGAGCAGCCATGGGGATGCTAAACCCAGAGGTTGGAAACATTCATTTACAGCTAATTCATTAAAATTAATCATTCTTCTAAACATAATAGAATTAATTTGTTACATTAATTGTTAATGATGTTTAAAATTTAAAATGCTGTTTACACATTAAGAATTAAATAACCCCAAATGGGCAAACCAATTACCACCAATTCCCTTCCGAAATAATACAAAACATTCATTGTTGTTTATTCTTCTCATTACCAGCATTTTTGCTTAATTTTTAAACAATAAAATAACAGTAACAAATTAATATGTAACAAATTATTTCCAAGTTCTGGCTAAACCTTTCCCCTTTAACTATTCCTGGCCTCAAATCCCTATCAACAAGTTACTCATTATGGCCAGTTTTTTTCCTCATCTAGACTCCGTTTTCAGATTACTGACATATTTGTTTATTTTTCCACTCATCTTATGCACAGGGCACCCCATTCAAAATGTCCTCTGCATGACTAGAGGTGTGTGTTTTTAAAAAGCAGATCATAACACAATAAAATGCGGAGAACAAAATGGATCAGTTAAAATCAATGAACAAAGGAATGAAAAAAAATCACAGAACTAAAATTAAATAGTAGAATCATAGGAATTTTGAGTTAAAAGGGATCTCAGATGTCACCACTAGGAGGACTGTCTCGGGAACCTAACAAAGGCTTGCCTGATTTCTATAATCCATTATTTTTGGCACTGGATAAATACTTTGTAAGCAGAGAGAGAGAGATTCTGCCAAGCTATGAAACAGCTCTTTCTGGGATGTTATTAGATTTTGAAGTTCTCTAGTTTTTAAGTTTTAACAAATCAGCACTGATGTTGTTTACATATCTCTTCTGGGACATGTTTTAATTTGCAATGATATGCTTTATTGCTTACTACTTATATTATTTTTAATGTATATCATTTTTGTATGCCACCTAATGGAAACCTCCAGAGATGGGAGAGGGCTGGCGCCAGTTTGCTATCATCAAAGATCCAAAAACAGTCATGATTTCTTTCTCCTCTTTGTCCGAATTGAATGAAACCTGCAGCGATGGCACTGCAAAATTGCTGGCAAGTAAGTTCAAGGAGAGGGCTCAAGCGACACCCTTTTAAACTTTGCTTCAAATGGAATTGCCCATAACTTTTTGTTCTTTCATGGGGGAATTAGGAGACATTTCGTAGGTACAGTTGTTTCTGCAGAGGGAATTGAGGCTGCCCAGTTTTAGATGCATAGGTGTAAGGACCTTAGTACAAGAACAGTCTATTCATCAGAAGCTTATTCAAAAATGAATGTTCTTTGTTCTGAAAATGACAGGTAGTGCAGATGCAGCCCTGCTTATGAAACCAACAAAGCCTGAGAAGGGACCTGAGCATCAGCCTACATGGAGAGGGTGTCCTTAAATTTGAGTGTGGGGAGGGATTCCCTTTTCTCTCTTTTTGCCCATGTTTTGTCTTTCTACGTTGGGAGAATTTGTAGGAAAATGACTCACATCTTTGAAGCATTCCCTAAGCAAGAAAGCTCTCCTGCTTCAGAAGGAGAGGTGCAAGGGAGTTACAATGCTTGGAAACCAGTTTAAGGGTTCTTTAAATGGGGTGTGGTGACATTGAAGGAACAACCATCACAATGAGAAGGAAATAAAAGATTAATTTAAATAACTGTTTAAGCAGTTAAAGCAAATCACAGTCTCCCAATTCCCACAAATTCTAATTCAAAAACTCTTTCAGTGACTCTCTGCTGCTTTCCAAGAACTAGTAACAATCCATTTCCTAAAGTCTATTTTTTTAAAAAAAAATCCTTAGGAAATTAGAAAGTAGACCTGTCACTTCCACTCCTTCTTCTCTCTCCCCATCTCTATGCTATTTCAAAGGTTTTTAAAGGATTGTCCCTGCCTTTCCAAATTCTACATACTAGCTTCAGCCATGGTCCACCTTTAGTTCCAGTAGTTTAAGAGAGAAATGCACCGGGTTTCAGAATGTCCCATTCTTAGTCCAATGAAGCCCAGTTTGTCTCAGGATTCAGGATTCATCGGGATTTAACATATATCCTGGCTGACAGCTCTTTTGGCCAAACAGTCTTTGTCACGGTCACACTTTTCTAGCTAACCTCAGCTCTGGTGATTCCATAATCATGTCTCAGTTGCGGCTGCTCACTGCATCACTATTCACATGCACGTGGCTTTTTATTTTATGAGGGACCTGGATCTGGTGGCCATCTCACAAGGTAGAGCAACCGATTCCCTTCCCCCAACATTTCTACCCATTTTAGCCTGAAAGGCGCAGCTGAATAGAATACGACACCAGAGCATGCAAGCATCTTGATGTGACTGTGAAAAGTGCTTAGCAGTTCTGATGAGCACAATGATGTCCTCTCTCCACACAGAAGATAGGAGGAACGAACACACGTATATGATAGCTAGTAAAGAATTGCACAGCTATGCTTATCATTACTTCACAGGCCCAATTAAGATTTAGTTAAACAGAATGCAATTACATTGTCGTGGATAAAAGGGATACCAGTAATTAAAAATGAATATTTCCCCTTAGGAATGGTTATTATATCCAGCTGTTTTCCCTTCTCCATCCTTGATCCTTTTTTATGATGTGAGGCTAAGCTTTTTCAGAACATGGGCTAGCTGATTACAAAGAGGTCCTGATGTTTTATTACATTTTAAAATGGTTTCCTAGAATGGCAGCTTTTGTCCTCTGCCCACCCCATCAGAATTATATGGGAAAGTGATGAAACAGCATCCCCTTACATTTCTCAGATGCCTCCGTTCATCATCCTGGGTGCAAAATCAGACTATCAGTTCAGTAAGTCACCTAAGGAAAGATTAGTATCTCCCTTTTTTTGAGGTACAAATGAAAGGCCGAGAGGACATTTGTAAGGTATGTAGGAATGTAGAGGGATAGATGGTTAGATAATCAATTTTTTAAAGGTTTTAAAACTCAAAAAAAATCAAATGCTGTTCTGATTACTACTATCTGTCATCTTTCTATCTTTTAATGCAAGTAAATACAGAAACTGCAGATGACAAACACCACCTCAGATGGCCTTTTACTCAACACACACACAAACACAGGAGGTCTGGCTGTAGTCCAACTTTGTCATCACAGCAGCCCCATGACATAGGCCAGGCTGAGAGAGAGAAAGAGAGAAAGAGTGTGTCTGTCTGTGTTTGTGTGTGTGTGAGAGAGAGACTCACACAAGGTCACTCAATGGGCAAAGTCCTCTTGCCTAATTATACTGGTATAAGACAAACACCATAACTTGTGGGGGGAGGCAATTAAGTTAAGGAATCACCATAGACATAATATGTTGTCCACCACATTGTGTGACTCAGCATGCAACTCAGTCTAATGTAATTTCTTAACTTGAAGCTATTTGCCCCCCGAAGTTACATCACTTAGCCATGTGCACTCATTTTTGTTTGGACTCCAAATCCAAGAATTCTCCATTCTGAGAATTCTACCTGCCAGACAGATACCTAAATTGTGCTCACCTAGATAAATTATGGAAAGGCTCGTGGTCTAGTATAGGCCAAACTCAGGTCTAGTTTCCTCTTGGAAGGAGGAAGCGGCCTTTCCTGCTTGCTGGAAACTCCACTGCCATTTGTGTAGTTAAGCAAGAGAATTTTGGCCAGGATGCTTTCTGGCCAATGAGGACTTGCACCAGGAACTTCCATGAAAGTAATATATGCTCTTGCCATAGGTGGGTGGTGACTAGAGATGGGGGTATTCATATTCAACTATGAATATCCCCACACAGCTGGACTTAACGAGGGTCCACTCATGCATCTGCCGGTGGCAGTGGCCTCGCTCATCCTTCCAATCATTCATGGAGTGCGGCTCTCTTCCCGCACGGCTAGCCACTTGGCAGCCGTGCAGGGAGACTCATCCTCCCTCCCCCTGCCTGGAGTGGCTAGCTGAGTGGGAAGAGAGTGGGGCTCCAGGAGTGACTGGAAGGATGAGCGAGGCCCCTGCCGGACATTTGAGTTGACGGTTAAGTCATTAAGTCCAGCTGCGTGGGGATATTCGTATTTGCATACAAATACCCCCATTCCTAGTGGTGACTGAGGTATGTGGATGAAACTTACTATTCCTGTGGGATGGCGGTGGACACCAGAACAAGCTATGCTGCTGGAGATTGTGAAATGCACAGAAACATGCTTTGCATCAATATGGAGCAGCCATAATGGCTCCACCATTTCAGGCAGGCATCCAGGTTGCACATGTATAATGGCTTGGAAGTTGGGGGGAAGGAAGGTTACTTCCTATAATTCTCATAATTTGATAAATCATAGCTGAAAATGAATGAATACCATCTACAGAGATGTAATGATTCTGTATGAACAAGTTGACTAATGTTTGACTTCAGACAGTTTATTCACATAGACAAGCCACTGTTAGGGATGTCTTGTCAGTGTCTTCCTTATAGTTATGACAGGCGCATTGACGTGGCAAGACAGTCTGTCAAGGATCCTCTAACAACCACCAGAGTTCTACTATACTACAACACAACAAGACACTAAGGGTCTTGTTTTTACATCAGGGTTTTCACAATTTGTGCAAGAAAGTCTCTAGTATCTTTTTCTTTTCTGAAGCTAAGTACACAGACACAGGGAGCCCAAACGGACAGGGCAATTGTCCACAGAGATACAAACAAGCCATCTAATGTTTCTGCTCCTTAAAGGTCTCTGCAACACCAAGGCAGCACCTGTTGTTGTTTCAGGTTCTGCACAAATGCACAACAAATGTGCACTTTCTCTCTGTCATCCAAACTCTCTCCCTCTCACTCAAGGGAACTGAGTTGGGTTGGAGTTTTGTGCTTTCTCATTTAGCGTGCACACACAAATCAGATCACAATTTACCTCCCTTGCCAGTGGAGGCTACAGTCATCCGATGTGGAACACACACACGTGTGTGTGAACCAGTCCTCAATAATGGCAGATGTGAAAGAATGACTAAGGTCACCACAAATTATACAGTGGACCCTCGACTTACAGACGGCTCGACCTGCAGACTTTTCGAGTTACAGACTTCTCTGGCCGCAAAATTTAGGTTCGACTTGCGGCCGGAGAATCGACCTACAGACCGGAAAATCAAACAAAATGGACCAAAAACAGCCGGTTACGGATTAATCGGTTTTCAATGCATTGTAGGTCAATGGAGCCTCGACCTACAGACTTTTCGACCTGCAGCCACCGTTCCAATAGGGATCAATTCCGTAAGTCGAGGGTCCACTGTATTACTGTTCTCTCAGTTCAGTACAAATCAACAGTCTAACCAGAGGCGATACTACCCCAGGAGATTCTAGGCTTGTTCTCCAGAAAAATAGCACTTCCAAGTTCTGCTGTAGAATGGGAGCTTCCTATCTAATTTGTCCACCAAGTCCTGCATTTTCATACACTGCTGTAAATCTGGTGTAATCCCAATGAATACATTTACTTGGCTAACTACTGAATTTAGAAATGTATACAGAGTGGTAGGGTAGGAGATCCTAGCAGAGACTCTAAATAGTTGTACTTTTTATTTAAATACTTATCTTGTTCAAATTTGACTTAAAATCTATAAGTAATTAAATATTGTATGAACTATTCCCCCCCACCCAGCGCTTCCCTTAATTTCTTATTCAGGCTATGAGTTAGAACTCTAAAATCATTCCAGTCACACCAGGCATCAAAGGTCTACACAGGAGGCAAAGCGGGGACAGGGTAGGGAGTTAAATGCCTAATATCTTTGAGATTTGCAAAGATATTTGAGGATTTGCTCAGGCACTCCGAGTAGGATGAAAAAGGAGTTTTTGTAAGCAACTGGAATAACTTTTGGCTATGCGTCAAAGGGAAACATGCACCCTGGTGCAGAGAGATTATTTAGATATGAACCCCGAAACACCATTGTGATTCAGTGGCTGCCTTTCACTTCCCCCCTTTCTAAAAGTCCTTGGTTAGAACTAGTTTGGATGAAAAAAACACAAACATTTCTCCCTCGCCTTTGTAGCGGGCAAATGAATGTTAGCATTACAAGTCCTTGCGTCAGAAAGAAATGCTTGTGCTAATTACCAGACAAAAAATGTGATTAACTAGAGGCCAGAACTAGAAAGCGCATTTGACTTTTGGAGGTACTGTAAATTCATACTCCAGTCACCAGAGTAAGAGAAGAAAAAGGAAAGAAAAATACACTTTTCATACAGCTGAGAAAAAGGCAAGACTAACACAGATGCCTCATTTTCTCTTCCAGGCTGAACATTACCATGAAACAGAGAAGGGAAAAGAGATCTACTCCACACTTAAAAGCTTGGAAACACCACTTTAGACTTCTTCTCCAAGCATCCTCCAGCTAGCATGGCTGTCCTGGCTAGACGATTCTGGGAGGTATCATCCAAAACAGTGAGTTTTCCAAGATCTGTATTTGCCTGGCACTCAGAACCTTCCCAACAATCACACTCAGTCCAAACCAAGTGATTTGACTAAACTAAGACAACAATGCTACATCACCACAACTTTGCCACATAGCCAGAGTTTTGCCGAAACCATTGTCCACATGCTGCTGCTACCTCATGTTGCTTTCAACAACAAATGTTACCCAGAAAATGGAATTCCATCTCCACCCCAAACTGGGGATCTATTACTACTGCAATTACTATACAGACTGTGCTTGCACAGGAGTAGGAGACACCAGTAAACAGTATCTATGATGTAAATAGTGACCATAAAATACCATTTCCCATGTCCCAAGAAAATATAACTCCCTTTAATGTCTCAGTCACCGTATCTCCAAATGAAGCCTGTGCTTATCTCCCAAGAACCAATCACAAAACAATGCAAACTAATTTGCAAACTTCAGGAGGGATGATTGCTGTGGCAATCAGATATTCCCAGGTTGTAAGGAAGACCCTCTTCTAGTAATGTCCTGTCAAAAAGGGTTAATTTTGGTAGCCATTTTGTGTTTTTGTTTCCTTCTTATTTTGTTATTTGAAGCCTCTGCATGAGGCTCTCTCCACAGCTGTAATGCCCGCATAGGCCAATTTTCTTCCTTAAGGAGGCCTGCATCTTGGTGCCCATCATTCTCATTGTTTTGTGCAGGTGTTTGCTGGTTGGTTTAAATGAAGTCTGCTTTCCAGTGCCTCTTACCTGGATTCTCTCTGGAGCTGTAGACAAAATGCCTGTCCACCCCGCTTAAGTCATGCTCCTGGGTTCAATGTCCCAAGGCCAGGATTATTCATGTGTCTAGAGGGCTGCTTGATCAGGATCACAGAAATGGCAGGTTTTCTGGGTAATGCTATAAACTGTTCATCTTGCATAGAGGACTCTGGAGCTTCTGCTGTAATCCACAAAGACAGGTTCCTACAGCAAGGCCAGCAGGGGAGGGGCAAACCAAGGACTGGAGGAAGTTGTTTATTTCAATCACACTTTAAATCTGGAACATCTACTTACATGCCGGCTTGCACAGAGAAAGGGGGGGGGGTGCAGTTGAAATGCTGCAAGTTATGTCTGTTAAATGATACTGTATCAAAGAAAACAAAAAAAATGCTCTTGTTCAGGGATCCAGCTGAGACATTTTGC
Organism: Intellagama lesueurii; assembly: GCA_037013535.1. NCBI lineage: Eukaryota > Metazoa > Chordata > Lepidosauria > Squamata > Agamidae > Intellagama > Intellagama lesueurii. The sequence goes on along the minus strand of JBAJHW010000001.1, from coordinate 126,531,791 downwards.
CATGCCGGGTCAAGATCTGGTCAGTATATTCATGGCTGCTCATACCAGAGCTCCAAAGGCTGTAGGGCTTTCCATCTTTTACACCTTTAGAATCTGTAAAACAAACATCCTTTTTATGCTCACTGTGAGTTGCTGCTAGCCGTTTGGGGCCCCATGCTACCCCACCCCACTTTGTTATTTCTGGTGGAAATAACATTCATGGCCTGAAACAAATAAGTGCCTCAAGGTAAAAAAAAATTAAAAAGTCAACTTGGGGTTAAGATACAGAGCTCTGTTCTTCCAAGGAATATCTATATATAGGACAACCCACAAGTTCAGCAGAATCATCATGGACATAATTTATTTTATTACAGTATTTATTTAACAGAAAAGGGATCAATAGATTTGAATGAGGGGCAGGAAACATGAGAGGCTGTGGACATTCACTTTCCGTCACTCCTCACCACTGGCTATGCTGCTAACAGCCGATGGGAAGTGAAGTCAAAGCAAATCTGTCCAAAAAACCAAAAGCTGCCCACCCATCGTACAGACGTGCTTGTTTCAATGGTATTTCTCTAGGTATTTATTTCACTGGCAAGAAACCAGTCCAATAAGTTGGGGCGGAGGCTTGAAAAGAGACAAGCATTTGTAGCAAAATTAATTTTTGACCATATTTGACCCCACAGGGTGTAAGTTGTTACTGCATTCACACAGGAGATCTTCTTTATTACATCTTGCTAATTCGCAGTGCATAATTGGCACTAGCTAATTGGCAATTCTTGTCTTTATAATTCATGACTTCTCTATTCATAAGTCATGAGTTCATGAATCCACGATAGTGCAAGTAGAATGTTAAGGAACATTTACATATTTTAATATTTGTCCTGCAGTTTGTTCATTGGATTGATGTCTAAGGGAGTCAGGAAATTTCTTCTCAATAGCCTTTTTGTTTATAGGACTAAGATGACCATTTAGTGCCTACATGTTGGAAATAATGGAAAAAATCCTAAAGATGTTCTCAAAAGGTTTGCATAATTCGCAGCCGCTAATTGTGGCTAATTGATGAGGTTCTGGGGCACCTCTCAGTTGTGCAATCAGGCATGCAACCAGGTACACAACCAAGACATGCCCTAGCTCCTCATCAGTTAAGCAATTAGCTGTGGCAAGTTATACAGACCTTACACAAACATTCGTAGGATTCTGACCAACACGTTAAAGTTAACAGGTTAAAGTCGAAGTTGTTACTTTTTCAAACCAGCACCAGAAAAAGGTTCTTCAAATATAACATATTTAAAAAAATCTGAAAAGTCATGTTAATGTGAGCTTTGGTCATTTGTGTGTTTTCTTCAGAGGACACAGTTAAATTCACAGCCTCCCTCCTCAAAGAGAAAGAAGCCTATATTTCCCTTTAATCATTACAGTTGAGGTAATAGTAGAAACTATTCACACCTCTAAGGAAAGTGGATCCCACAATCTGGGAGTCCATGAAGGAGAAAGCCCTACTCCACATGCCTGTCAAGTGAGCCTTTGCAGCTGCTGGGATTCTCAAAAGGGCCTCTCCTGAAGATCTTAACATCCAGGCAGGTTCATAACAACATAGGCAGACCCTTAGATTAGGACCATATGATCTTGAGGCTGTCTACCAGTTAGCAACCTAGCTGCCACATACTACACCATCTGAAGATCATGAACCTCTACAAGAGTAGTTCTACACAGAGGTCATTGCAGTAGTCAAGACATCACAAAACCAAGACATGAATGTTTGTTGACAAATCAGACTCCAGAAATGCACCATGAAATCACAGGTGTCATGGTGCAAGCTGCTCAAGAGGACATAACAGAGGTCACTCCTAGAAAATTCTACAAGGGAAAAAAAATCAGAAAATATGCTTTAGGATTTGCTATATGATTAATGACAAGATCTGTGAATCTTTGTTGTGTATAATAATCACCATCACTTTTGATACCGCCTCCTTTACAAAGCTGACATTGCGGGTGTTTGAAGAAAACATTCTGGATCTATCCAAGCTGTTAAGTCAGTATTATGGTGCAGTAAGTCTTGTATGTGGTGGAAAAGGAGGATTGCAAGCCTTAATTCACCAGAAGCATCAAAGAAAAATCACATGTATATCCATGACAGTAAGTGGTTGTGGAAACTGTGGATAATACAACACCTGTTCTTGCAACAAGGAAAATTGCAATTTTGTATGAGAGTCAAACCCTCTCTTTCCTTTTGAAGCATCATTACTTAGCTCATTTGGAAGTTACCAGAAATGTTTGTGTTGATTACAAAAACATCACTGTTTCTGATGTTTTTTAAAAGGTGAAAACAGGAAACTTAAATGGAGACGAAGTTGCCCAGAGTGGAAGCCTACTTGCTGTCATGAAAAATAATTCTTTAATTATTTTTCTTCTTTTAAAAATATTTGTGAAGAAAGTTGTTGAGACTCTACAACCTGCCTACTGATCTAGCGTTTTGCATCAGGCTGTGCCCGCAGCTACTACTTCAGGATCCTAGCACTTCCCTTAGTGAGTGACTATCTAAAAGTTTGAAAATGAAATGGTTTGCATTTTGTTGCTTCGAATTCTGTTTTAGTAGTGCTTTGCCTAACATTTTTAATATAGTGTTATTAATTCATTTAATATTTGAATAACTCACTGTTTTTAGTGTTAATATTGTGTTTTAATGATGTAATCCACCTTGGGTCTTTTCCTAGGAATAAATCCACCTTGTAATCCACCTTGGGTCTTTTCCAGGGTAAAGGCAGGGTAAATAAATAAATAAATAAATAAATAAACAAACAAACAAACAAACAGAACGTTGAGATTCTAGTATACAAAATCAAGTATATCTTGCAATCCCAACAAAGTCTGTTCTCCCCTAACAGGAAAGTTTCCTTTGTTTGCAGATGCCTGCTGCAGATTCTTGATGAGACCAGCCCAGCTGGGATAAGACTTCCAGGCGGCTACATTTAATCTTCTGGCATTCTGTTCTTTCCCCCAACAGTCCAACCTTAAGTTTAAGCAGTTCATCAGCATACGCAAAGTAGAGCCGGCATGGCCTGCGGTCTGCAAAGATAAAGGAAGGAGTCATGAAGGCATGTCGGCTCAGCTTTCTACTCCTGAAAAGTGCCTGCAGTTTACCATTCAAGATGTTTGAAGTCATTGCTAGCAGGAAGCCACTGGAGGGTTGAGAGATTGCACAAAAGACCCAGGGGCTGCTAATAGTAAGCCTGTCATTGGCAATATGGGATGGCTGGGAGGCGGGGGGGTGAGGACATAGGCAGGACACATGAATGTACATTTATTGTATATCTCCCTGATTCGCACTGTTGCTTCATTACAGCATGCTGAAGCCAAAGGCACAACTCAGACAAAAGTGAAGGCTGCTGTGAAACTTTTTCTCTCTTTGAACACTGATGTTCTGAAATATGACCACAAATTCTTTCCTTTAGAAAAAAAAACCTTTACTTTTAAATGCAAACCTCAGCCTCCTCCAAATGGATCTTCTGCTTTCAAGGGATGGTGCAAAACTCATCAAGAAGCAAACAAATCTGGCACTTGCATAAGAGAAGCAATTTGTGGCTCTGTAAAATGTCAGTGCAATTCAATTTGTACCATTTAGGAAAGCCCAGCACTTCTCCCATTTATTGTCTCCTTGCATAAACAGCAGCACCAAAAGGCTCCATCCACACACACACCACTCCACCCCCCACCCCCACTTACTTGCTCTTTTTGAAGGAGGACAGACTGAGGCAGCCCATTTAATGTAAGACCTTCAGAAGCTTCAGAAAACAGTTGCAAATGAAAAAAAAAATGGCAGTAGAAATAATCCTATTTGTACCTATCATCTTCCAGAGGCATGTTACAAATTCCCCACTCAAAGCAGCAGGTGATAAAGAAAACTTTTTTCCATAAATAAATAAATAAACAAATAAACAAACATTCTGAAACATCCCTTCTGTTTGTTTGGAAATATGGTTTTCTGTTGATCAAATCATCACAACAGAGCCAAAGCTCGGTATTTAGATCTTGTCTTAGTACTACTTTTATAATTCATGTAAGAGCTGTATCTCACAGGTTCAAAGATAAGTTAAAAAAATATCTCCATAGGAAATTCATCATTTCTGAGAAGGGAGTGTGGCTCTCTGCCACTAGAAACATGGAAGAAGTTTCGGCACCTTGAAGATTAACCATTTTCTCTCATGGTGTAAGCTTTTGTGAAGCTGAGCTCACTTCATTAGATAAAAACAATGCAGGCACATGCCACTGTAAAATGTGTTAGTCTTTCAGGTAGTGGCAGTGTAAAATGTAAGGTTATGCCACTGTATCATGCGTTAGTCTTGTTGATGCAACTAATTCACACGGCCATTCTTTTAGAAGTTCAGAGTACTGTATTAGACTGCAAACAGTAATGCCTGGAGAAGGCAGGATGATGTGTTGACAACTCTCCACCAGCCTGTATGATCAAAGGGGAGCACCACCAACGGGAAGAACTCTCCCAGTGTATCTAGGCCATCCCTCAACAGAAGCCACCTGGGTCCATCGGGACCAAGCCAGGCACCGACAGGCATGGAGGCTAGAGAATCAGCATCAAGCTCGCTGCAGGCAGAAGCCGCAGCAAAAGCAGGCTGCCTCACCAGAGAAACTCCATGGTCAGCCTACCTACTGGTCTCAAGAAAGGAAGCTTCCCACTCCTTCTCGCCCTTCACCCTACTACTCAGGAGAGACCAGCCAGGTCCACATAGAGTTCAGCAGTGCCTCTCGGAGGATTGCTGCACCTACGGGCCTGCTGGCTGCTAGTGGGGATTATGAAGGTGTGGTTGGAAAATGAGCCTTTGCCATTTGCCTCTGAGGACACTTGACAATGTGCATCCAGCACCCTTATTGAGGCACACCATGCTTGGCCCATCTGTGAGGGGTCATGGACCTGGTAGAGGAGGTGAGTTTCCACTCCTCTCCATAAAAGATTACACAGGGGTATTGCCCTAAAGACTGTGGGAGTGAAAACAATTCCCCTGGCACCCTGAACTGCCAGTTTCATGTTAGTGGCCTTGTTGGCCCTTTAAAGGTTTTGTAGCTTCAATAAAGAGCCTGTTCCAGCAACTACTTGCAGTGTCATCATGGAAGAAGTCACAGGGGCTGTTCGCACTCATTAACATAGGAGGGAGACTATCAAGATAATAGCCTGGGCAATAAGCTAACTAGCCTTGGCTGTCATAGGAATGCTCAAAGTTGTCTAGGGCAGCTGTTCTTTATGCCTACTGTTAACAGTTCTGAATCAGCAACACACAATGGTTGCTACCTTCCCAACACAACTCCTTGTCCTTCCATTGGTATGGACAGCAAGGAACCCATCCTACCTTGCAGGAGATGGCCCTGAGGGAGGTGAACAACTGCTTTACCAAGGCAGATGCCAGTTTCCCACAGTAATATCTCATTACTGTGTTGTTCATAGTAGATGCTGACTCTGAGTCAGGAACTAGCAACCCATCCCTCATGATCAGAAAGCAGAGTCTTGAGGGTGGCAGGGTACCAAGGCTCAGAAAGAGAGAAATGTTTGCCTGAGACTGCTCTCTTGTGTTCATGTCAAAGGCAACATTCAGACTGGGACCCTCCTGATTTATGGCTTACAAGTTAACCATGTGTGTTTATTCAGAAGGAAGTCCAATTATGTTCAGTGGGGCTTACTCTTGTGTAAATATGCATGAGACTGGGGCCTCAGGCCATGAGCCAATGCACATTTATCTAAACACTGGATATTTTACTTTTTTAGATTATAGCTTGCTGGAGGATGCTAGGATTACAGCCCAAAAAGTAAATTACTCAAACTGTGCACTCATCTGGGACTGGGGAACATATATCACTGAAACTCACTGAGACTTACTTCTAAGTAGACATATGCAAGATAATGCAGTCAGCCTCTTAGCCACTGCAAATGTTTTAGCTCTCTATATACAGAACTGAGCTACAAACCTATGGCTGTTTCTCCAGGATGATGCACCACTGAACTCAATGATGCTTACCTCTGAGTATACACATTTGGATAACTGAGTATACACATGGCACTGTTGATTGTAAAAAATCCATCTTGGTGTACACTGTTTTGATCTGTGCTTTCCTCTTTTGAGCATCTCTTCTGGGCTGGCTTCCAAGTAATGGCCTGAGAACACAAAGACATCTCACCCAATTAATGGCAGTATTCCAGAGGGACTGAGAGAGAGAGAGAACTGACTACAGGAATATGCCTACTTCAAACTTCTAGAAAGAAAAACAAAAACAAATGCTAATCGATAGCAATCAATGGATGTGTGTTAATTAATGTCTGGTTTCTGAAACTAAACGCCATCAAGCCAGTGCACCACTTTTGCCTCGCCTCTGGGTAAATGATGTTTGGTTGCCCTTTTGCGAGACCGGCCTGGTATACAAATGAGCTGGCACTCCCAGCAGACTCACCTGAAAGGTTAGCCCGTTGTGCACAGCATCTTAGATGAATGTTCGAAATCTACGCGATACAAATGAGGATTCCAGCAAAGAGCACTTATATTTGATTAATAGGGACAAATTTTACTTTGATGAGAGTACCTGAGACTGCAGTGGCCAAAAAGGTTATTCATCATCCTGCCAAAGCGTCAGCCGTTCAGTGTCGGTGCTGGAACTCTTGTTGCGACATCAAAAAAAAAGTGTGTGCGGTGGGGGTGTGTGAAAATGGATGATCTTCCGCCGCTGTGATGTTTAAAGAGAAGCCGGTTAAACGTGGGAGGTGTAATGAGGGGGCTCGTCCCCTCATTTGCAATCTTTCCAGACTACAGATTTGTCAAAATAGCTTGTGATGGGTTTGTCAGCTTTGTCACTTTTCGTCCCCTGATGCTCAGCTAATGTTTAATTATTGATGCCACCAGCTTTGTCGTCGTCATTGCGGCAAGAAATAAAAAAGAAAGGGAGGGATGTGCTTGGAAAAGTATAAGAAGTTTGCGATAAGAAACAGGGATGTGGCTGAACAATCCCATCTGTGAGAACATCAGGGATCGCTTCCTAACGGCTCTGACCTGGGACCAGGTGAGCTGAAGAACTTCTGGCACTGATCCTGACTTCCTGCCCAGGCCATAAGACATGTCAGAGAGGCCTGGCTCCCATAAGGCCCACCCGTCAAATATTTAGATGAGAGGGAGGGAGGAAGACTTTTCTGGGGTGGCCCCATACTTGTGAAATGCCTTACAATAGGAATATAAAAACAGATGGAGCATAGTGATTAAAATACATTATCACATTACATTTTCTTTGCTCCTGCTCTGATCCAGTTAAGCGCATGAATCACTTATTTTGTTAATCCGAGGAACCATTTACAGGTCAGTCACTTCTACTTAGGCCCTTAATTACCTGACTTTATGTAAAATATTTCTGTGCCATCTTTCAAGGAAAGTCTTCTGAGAGCACTTCGCTACATTACTCAAGAAAACAATATAATACAGAAGGTAGTTCCTCAACACAGCATAATACATTTAAACCGGCCAGCTTCCAGCCATTCTCTGTGAAGAGCCATCACAGCTTCCTTTCTTCAAAATGTAACCATGTCTTGGTGAGGTAACATGAGAAATGGGTGATAGCTTTCCCAGCAACATTATCAGGTTGGCCCAGCACACAGCCAACAGCCTATTTTGTTTTTTCCAAAGATATAGTAGAGAGCAGATAAGAGGACCAGGAGGCACAGCTCAGTGGCAAATTCCATGTGGTGCACATGGAATCACAGAATCATAGAAGAATGGAGTTGGAAGGGGCTTAGAAGGTCATTGAGTCCAATGCCCTGCTCAATGCAGGAATCCAAGTCAAAGTACATCTGACACATGGCTGTCTTTCTCTTGCATGCCTCCAGTGTTGGAGCGCTCACCATCCCCCAAAGTAGTTAGTTCCATTGTCATACGGCAGGTCCCAGTTTCAGTCCCCATCTCTATTCTAAAATGAGCCAAGCAGATGCCTGTCAGAGAACTTTCCCTTCTAGGAAAGTCCTCTGACAGGCATCTCAGACCTACTACAGTATGTGCTGGCGTATCTGAGACTATGTTAGATGTACCGTCTTAATCATCATAACACATCTGCCTGTGTTCAGCTGATGAAAGAGGATGCTTGCTCTGTAAAAAAAAAAAATCCTGGATGGATTCCCACCTTCTCCTCCCCACTCTTTTCAGGTTGGATGCTGGATGTGTATTCATATCATGTGGGTCAATTAGGGCCCTCCTGGCATTAGAATCTGGGATTTCAAATACATCATGCCTTTCAAAAGCTTTTATTGATTCCTACATTGGTCGCTAATCTAAACAAATGCATCACTTCTATTCGGCTTCTGAATGATTATTAAAATTAAGAAACACAAGCAATTTGGAAAGAGGCACGTCCACAGTAAATTGTGAACTCGCCATAGAATATATTTAGAACTCCTAGATATTTTGACAGCCAAGCCTAACCTTTTGCCAGTGCAACTGCAGTTTAATTGCCAGTTTAACCCTGTTGGAAGAAAGGAAAGTTGGCCATTTTTAATTGGCCACATGATTATTCCTCATTGTCAAGTGAGGGAAAGGCAGGCAGCAGGTGTGTATATGCATTCCTCAGGCACAACAATGCCACTTTGGAAGGCAAATCTCTTTTCAAGTTAACAAAGAAAATCAGGATTCAGCATGTAAAGTGTTTTGCCAGTTAAGTGTTAAGTGCCCGGCTGATTGCTCCAAGACAGATAAGAGAGCAGCTGTTGCAAAAGTAAAAGAGTTCCATGCAGAGTTTATGAAAAATTAGCAACCTGACGCAACTTAGTCATTCATTTTTTTTAAATTTCTCCCTCTAGAAAACTCCCCTCCTTGACCGTTTAAAGTTGGGAGTGTTACTCCTGAGTACAGATGGACACAAATCCGAATGGACACCAGGTGGCACATGATCCACTCCTCCTCCTCCTTTTTGGTCACAGCTGGAATATGGACTTCCCTTCTCTGCCTCCTCCAGGAGCTGCCCACTCAGATGAGGAGGCGGGGCAGGGATTGCTGCAGTGCTGCTTTTGAGCGGCAGCTGCTGGAGGAGGCAGAGAAGGGAAGTCCGTGCTCCTTCTGTGACTGGTGAAACAATTGAAGAGAAGGAGGAGTGGAGTGCACACCAGCTAGTGAGTGGAGGAATCCGGCTGGGATGGGTGGGGGACAGGACCATGTGGCACCTGTGGTGCCAGTACAATGATCCAGCATGACCTGACAATCCAGATCCAGTAGTACAAATCAGCAGTACAGCCACAGGAAAAAGTCCCCACATTTCCTTTTAGGAACAAGGTGCTCAGAGAGCATGGCCTTTGTTTTAAAAGCACAGTCGTATTCCGGGAAGTGCGATTGTGCAATTGTACTTCAAAACAAGGCATGCATTCCGAACATATCTGGTTTACTTTCTTAAAGGAAAATGTTCTTCTTTTCCACATACATATAGGTAAAAACACAGTTCACCTCAAGGGCCTACTCAAATCAAGATTATATGTCATATATTTAATACATAACAGTTAGGTTAGGCTAGGTTAGATTAGGCTAATTTCTGGGGTGCCTTTCTGCAGTTTTTCTTAAAACCTGGACTTCTCAACTGGAAATCAGAGGACCTGCTAACCAGAGAACGATGGAGGGAGAGTGAGTGTTATCTCTTTTTTTTTTTTTTCAGGACATTTTGGAGATTGCTCATTCATAGGTCACCTTAAGTCAGAAGTGACTTGACAGGACATACAACAACAACAAAGCAAACTGACAGGGTGGAGAGGAGGTGCAGAGGCTACTTCTCTGAAGTGCAGGCCTGTTGTATGTAAATATCCCTTTAACATGCAATGAAAGCAATGACTTGAGGAAAAGTTTCTAACTGATGTGTGTTTTGTTCTGTGTTTTGGGAGGATGTGTTCTCACCCAGATTTTAGGTTAAATTCTGTTTTGGGGTGACCTTTTAGAACGGTGGTTCCCAACCTTTTTCAAGTTGCAACCCCCTTTTATCATAGCCAAGTGACCTGAGATCCCAACGCCACATCTGTATTAATAGGCCATTGTCGTCATACCCTGACATAGCGGCACCATCAGCGCTGATGCTGCTTGCTCTCTTACTGCTCCTATCACTGACTTCAAAACAGGGGAGGGAACAGGCTGGGGGAGGTTAAAGGTTGGGAGAAGAGAAGGCAAAGGACTTCAAAGATGTTCCAGGTGGAAGGACATTGCGGTACCCAGGAAGGGGGCAAAACTTTCATGCAAAGAGAGTCACCCTCAGAAACCAGCACAAAGCTTTCCTTGCAGCCTATCGCAGAAGAGCTGGGGTGTTTGTTTTTATGTCTCCCTCCTGGGGGTTTGTTGTGTGGGTGGGCTGTAGCGTTTTCACCCTTTTGACGTCCCTCACCACTAGCACCAATGTGGCGTTGGACCCACTCGTGCCTTGGTCTGTCCACCTAGGCTCAGACCTCAGAGCACACCAGGGCAAAACTCCTCTTTTTTTCTTCCACTGCTGCCACCAGGAGATCCCTAAATCCCCATCACTCTTTTAGAAAGAATCAGGTCCACTCTCCACGGAAATAGAAAGATCTCTTGTTTATTTGCTTATTGGTTTCAGTATTTTAATATTCAGTTCTATTCCTTCTCCCTTCCAATCACTGGTCAATCACTTCTCAGATCTCCTGCTATTTCCATCAGTCTAATCACACTCCTATAAATCTCTGAACTCAGCTAATCAAACTCCTTCCAAAACTCTGATCTCCCCCTCCCCCTCAGGCTCTGCCTCTTATACTCTGCCTCTTGGCTCCGCCTCTCAGCAACATAAATATGCATGACTCACTCTAACTAAACCTGAGCCATGACCACATTTAAAGGAGAACGCTACATGGGCGTTCTTGTTTTTCCTTTTCTTCTTCTTCTTCAGGCTCTCTAGAAGTGACGAGTCATAGTGGAAATCCCTTTCTTGTGGAAGTGGCAGCAATTATATCTTTATGCTGGCAATTTAAAAAAACAAGTCCCAGTCATCCCTTCTCAGAAAGTAGAGGCTTCTCTCCCCCTCAAAGGGACAGTTTCTCATATGTACACATACACGCTAACTTCAATATCTAACTCCAAAAGGTCAAGTAAGAAATTATTTCACAAGGGCTACGACACACATAAAGCGCCCTGGAACCACCACCACCACCCCGCAAAAACTTAGTGCCCCCTAGGGGTCATGAACCCCAGGCTGGGAAACACTGCTTTAGAAGATACCCCATAAAGTGGCAACGTGCTGTTCTGTACCAATGCTTCAATTTACTTATATTTTCTCCTTACATCAAGGATAACTTTAATCACATCATTGTGATTCTACCATCTATTAAACTGATTTTAGATCCACACATTATACCAAAAATGTCATAGGATTAAAAAAAGAAAGAGAAATTATATTATTTATTCCCCCAAATATTTTTCACTGAAGTTACTTAGACCAATGACATGCTGGAAATGATTGGCTTTCTAATCTTATGGTTGCATTTAAAAAGAAACTGGGTTGGAACAGAAGAGGCAAAGCAGTGCTTTTGATCCGAGTTACTTACATTGAAGAAGTCTGCTTTTCCAGTTAGTTTGACATAAAGTTTTATTAATTTTAAGGAAGGATTAGGCAACTGTAGCCCTCCAGATGTTGACTTCTGCTCCAAGCAGCCTACCAAGCACAGCCAATGGTAAAGGACTAGAAGAGCTGAAAACCAATATCTGGAGCCACATCTGCCCAACCTGATTTTAAATATGTGTGATCTTTACACACAAGTTGCTCTTGCACAGGTGTCACTGCACATACATTACACTGTGAGCATAAAATGATATTCATCATTTACAACTGGTGGCAATGTGCCCTAGGCACATACAAATTAGAAGTCATACTAACAAAACAGACCTGAACCATTGCGTCCTAGATGTATGTATTCTGAAGGAGGTCCTACTGAGCTCAATGGGGCTTTGTTGCTGTTATGTGCTGTCAAGGCAGAACTGACTTATAGCACCCTAACAGGATTTTCAAGGTGACATATTTAAGGAGTAGCTTTACCAGTTCCACTCCCCCAGTAAGCTTCCATGACTGAGTGGGGATTCAGAGCCAGGCTTCCTAAGTCCTAGTCTGTCACTCTGTCCACTACACCACACTGGGTATTCCTCCCATTGAATATAGGGATGTAGAAGGAATTTGCATTCCGTAGCAGAGTACACACTTTGCATTCAGAAAGCCCTAAATTTCTGTTCCTGCAGTCTTCTGTGTGAAACCCACAGAACTGAAAACTCTTTATTGCTAGTTAATATAAATAGATACTATTAATGAATCATATCCCCAATTCAGTATCAGGCATTTTCCTGTGTTTCTTCTTTTCCTATTACATTAATCCCATTGTTTCCGTTTTTAGAAGAGATATTTGCTTAAGCACCAAGATCATGTATTCAAAGTAAACGAGAGTAAACTAGAGTTAGAAATTCTTCCCTGCACCTTCTATGTACATATAACGAATACATTATACCCAGCATTTTCCCCAAGGGTGTGGCTCCTTGGACTGGCAGAACTCAACAGGAATGGAGCAATGCTGCTGTTGCAGAGGCAACAGTTGGTGAGGGTAATTATATAATTGCTTAAATGACTTTATATTCCTAGCATGTCTTACCCCAGCACTTCCCGTAGATATAAATTAAGAACACACAATAAATGGAGATACGAATATGAATGCATAATGACACACATGCCATAGCAGAACCTTGGCCTCCAAAAGTTAGGCCAGTGTCCAAAGCCAGGGAATCCCAGAGGCAGAGAAGTCACATGTCCTTTTTTACAGAAAATTGTTCCTCATTTGAAGGGCTACCAGCAAACAGTCAGTATCCAACATTTGAAGGGCTGTCCAGTCATACTAACAAAACAGACCTGAACCATCGCGTCCTAGATGTATGTATTCTGAAGGAGTCTCTACCCTCTTATTTTCTCTTTTATGCACCCTCTCAAGAAACTTGCTTGGGAAGGAAGGGAGGGAGGGAGGGAGGGAGGGAGGAAGACATTCAAGGAATTAGTGGTAGGCCTGCACCACATCCTTCTGCTTCCCTGCTCCAAGTCCTCTGTGTGACTTTGGTATCCTTCAGCAAAGGCTGGCTTCAAGAACAGCACTTACAGTAGCAGTTGCCTTGATACTGCCAACTGCAAATGGCAACCTGCATGTGATCAGATATCCATTATAGAATAAATGCCATGAGCAGAATGTTCCCATCTCATCCCACTTCAACCACAGTGCTTTCCATGGCGATGGGAAAGGAACACAGGTTATTGGGTAAAGCATGTGCTTTATGTGGAGAAAGTGCTGAGAAGTCTTCAGACAACTACCCTGGGAAGATGGTGCCATCAGTACAGAGTAGACAGACAAGATTGAAGTGAATGAACCATTGTTCTGACCATATAAAGCAACTTCCTGCATTCTTAATGGAATTAAATTGCTCTTCCAAACTGGTAGCCATCCAGTGCTGTAAGTGCCCATGTCCAGCTCACTTCAGACATCAAAGTGGGTCATCAATTGGGGTATACACATACAGCTGAACTAGGTCTGAGAATTTCCACGATCTGAAAGCTGCCAGTAACAGTTGACTGCATAGCAGTTTCCACCTCCTTTGTTTCCTGTATCCTTCAATCTGTCCGTCTCCAACACACTTCTACAGCATCTGTTCTGGCTCATGATGCATAACCTTCTTTTTCTAAATCTCTAAAATGGTAATAAAATTTGAAGAGAAATTGCTCTTCTCTCAGGGGATTATAATTTGGGTTCTAAAGAATCATAATACAAATATCTTCTATTGGGTGAAAGATTTCATTTCGTATATATGTAAAATACTAGGAGGATCACCTCCAGGAAATTATTCTTGACCAGAAGAAACATTCAGGAGAAGCATTCAGTTTAGATTCCTCATAACCAGACATGAGTTTTGCCTCAGAGCCTTTGCTAGACAACACTCGCTTCTGTTTTTGGCAACTAGATGATCCTGTGCGAATCTCAAAGGATGCTTTTTGGCCATACATCTCCAAAATCCAATCATGTACAAAGCCCAGGCGTGGAAAAGTCAAATTCTTTGCTATTCAATGGATGTCAAAATGATCTACAAGTCTTTGAAAATCTCTCCAGTACAAGCTAAGAAGGACAGAACCAGTTTGCCTTCAAAAATACAATTGTATCAGTCAACTACACACAGATACTGTACACTGTTTTGAATGGTCTATGAGATGTGGCAGCAGAAAAGGTGCCAGAAGTTTGGGGCAGTCAAATATTGTCTCAAGGACCATGTTTCCCTTTATGAGCCTGCCCAGGTGTTAAGATCATCAGGGGAGGCCTTTCTCTTAGTCCCACCACCTTCACATGTATGTTTGGTGGGTACACAGGACAGAGCCTTCTCTGTCGCTGCTCCCAGACTCTGAAACTCTCTCCCACAGGAGCCCAGGCTGGCCCCATCTTTGCTGTCCTTCTGTAAGTAGACAAAGATTTTTCTCTTCAGACAAATTTTCCCTTAGTAACTGTCTGAGTGGTGCTTTTTAAACTGATTGTTGTGCCTTGTTGCTTTGAAATGTGTTTTTAGTATCTCTTTTGTTTACCGTTTTTAGTGTGGTCTTTGTTTGATTCTTTTAAAGTATTTATATACTTACTGTCTTAGCTCTTAAATATTGTCTTTTAATGATGTGATCCACTTTGGGTTCTTTTTGAGGAGAAAGGCAGTGTGTAAAAATATATATTTTAAATAAATAGTCACTGAGTGGTGCAGCACACCAAGAAATGCTGTCTGCTATGTAGTGCCCGTAAGCTAAAGAGTACCTGATGCATTTGTTTCAGTGCAGAGAGACATTGTGATGTGAGTATAGAATTTTGCACAAATTCTTGACATGGCCCTTTTCCCACAAAGCAACCCACTTTTTCCACAGCAACCTTCGTCCCTTTAAGTTTCACTGTTATCAGATGTTTCTGGAGGATGGAATCGTTGTCAGATGGGATGGGATGTGCTGCCCCTCAACCTGGTCCATTGCTGAATGAAGCCACATGGTGCCTGAACCACCCTGTGTCCTTTTGGAGATACTCCAGCATGCTCCTCTTCCACATCCATAGTGGTATTTGTGTCTACAGAAAGGAAAACAAAAACAGTGTGCCAAGAAGAAAAGAGAAATCAAAGGGTGCCCTTAAAAGACTGGGCAAGGTTTTCTGCATAATCCTGCTGCCATAAATTTCTGTTCCAATGGCCTGTCTCCAGTGCATACTGTGCACCTACCCCTCCTTCCGTTTTTCCAACTGCACGTCTATCATCTCCCCAACTTCATATTTTGTGTCCAACTGCATACAAAAATTCATAGGACACAGATGAGTAATTCAGCTCCTGCTCTGGTGTGTGGTTGTGTGTGGGGGTGGGGGGGGGTAGGTGGGGGGGGGGGGTGTTCTTGTGTCCTGTAAACAAAATTCTGCACCATGATAGCTCATATCCTGTGACAGGGGAATGTGAATTCTTAACTCCAATTTAAAGCTAATGTAGCCATTATGTGGAACAGCCCAGTACAATTATGGTTAGTTTGCATAATTTATTCTGCTTCTGTTATTTATGGGGAGGAGCAAAGAGATATAGGGGGTGCTTAAGGCCCACATCCTGACACTGGAAATCTTACTCAGGGATCATTTTGGCTTCTCAGAATTCACAAAGGCCCCTTGGAAGCCATCTTTTGAACCCAAGCTACTTTAGGCCCTTAAAGCTGGCAGTGTGCTCAGAGGCCACCTAATCCAAGCCCCTGCCCGTCTGCCAGGACCACATTCCTGACTCAGCATCAAGTCCACAGTAGGAAATCTGCTCCTGCCACACCCCTGATCAATTTTCATCTGGTGTCTATTTAAGGATGGAGAGACCACCGCTTTCAGAGGCATTCTATTCCACCGCTGAATAATGTTTAATTATTATATCACATCCACATTTCATGCACATGGCATGCTGCCACGCAAGGATACAGTGCATTGCCATTCCAATGAAGACATTGTAGTAGTAGCTGCTGTTCTATAGCAGTTGCTGCATGTATCTATGCCAGTGGTTCCCAACCTCGAGTAACCCAGATGTTTTTGAACTAAAACTCCCAGAAGCCTTTACCACTAGCAGTGCTAGCTGTGGTTTCTGTCTGTTGCAGTCCAAGAACACCTGGTTTACCCAAGGTTGGGAACCACTGATCTATGCTCCATGACTGAAGAAGTTTAGTTCCACTTCTAGTAGTCAGAGAAACTTCCCTTGGACTCCTAGGCCACATGGTTTGTGGATGTACTTTGAATTCTGTGCTAGAGAACTGTAGTGCATTCCATTGAATGCTATACAGCAGGGAAGGTGCAGTAGCCTGACAAACTATACATCCCAGAAATCTGTAGAGGAAGCCTGACAAACTATAAATCTCAGGATTTAATCTTGCAACTAAAGCATCAAACTGTTATAACTGTATAAGGTAGATATACAATATTTCAGCTAGAGGCACTACATTCTGCTAAACAAAAATATTTGATGTCCCTACTTCCACTGAAAGAACTAGGATACCATAGCATTCTGCAGGGTGTGGCAAATCCAACCAGGAGAAAGGTAGACAGACATCACGTTTGGTCAACAGACCTGCTCCAGAAGGCAACCATTCTCAGATACCATCATCGTGATGTTTGACAAATAAAAGTTGTGTGGAGAAAAAAATCTGCTTATCTCTTTTTTTCTCCAGTCATTTTCCAGCTGAAAACTACCCTCCTAAAACTGCTTTTTTTTATTTACAAGGAGAAAGATATGACAACAATTATCTTCTTATCTTCTCCCGCCCCATCCACTTATTTTTAAAGTACCAACTCACAGAGTCTGCCCTTATAACAAAAACAATGTCCTGATGCACTTCTAAGATCAAAGGGTTTGTTTCAATGATTATAACCCACTTCTTCCTATGCCTGGGGTACAATAATTGCACCATAGAGGTCAGGTGAAAGAAGATGATACTTGTATTGTTAACACTGCCAATGAACTTTCAAAGTGTTGATTACTTAAATATCCTGATAATAAGGAAAGCAATTAGCTAATTGTAAACATCTATGGGCCAATACACAGCAGTTAGGGTTTGCCCTTGAAGTATTAAAGCAATGCATGCTGCCCTCAGGAAAGAGTTCATTGTGCCCAAACCAGAGTTTTTATGAGAAAGGAAATGAATTTTTTGAATATACACAAAACTGTTGTGAAAAACAGCCTACTTAGACTCTGTTCAGTTTTAAAACAAAATGACAAAGGTCTAAGGTGTCCTCGGAGTCTCAGGTCCAGCAAACACACAGGCCCTCCAGACATCTGTTATACCAACATAGGTGGGAAATACACCCTGACTATGTTTTATATGGATGTGCAAAATGCAACACAATTTAATAATCAGAAGAGAAGCCATGGAAGGAAAATAAATAATGAGAAAATTAGCTCTGCATAAAATAAGCACATGTCGGCCACCTTTGCCCCCAATTAATGGAGAATAAACACTTCTGGAGCCAGGCCATAGTCCTCCCTCACTATTTGTTCATTACTTATTGGATGGGATTTCTCTCTCTCTCTCTCTCTCTCTCTCCTCCTGGGAATCTTCACACAAATCTGATTAATGCAAGAAGCCAATCTTAAAGAGTATTTTCCATTGGCTCTCCCCACTCCCCAGTCACCACCCATCCTCCCCAAGCCATCTTCATTTTCACTATGGGTAACAATGACTGGCAGTTTGCGAAAGACACAATTTTATACCTGCTCATTGGATGAAGAAACCTGTGTGCTTGACAGTAACCAGCCCAATTCAGCCAAGAGAACAATTACAATGCCTTTTGTCCATTGAGCTGCCCCTCACTGCCCTTTAAGCAGGTTGTTAAACATAAATATAAAGTATATAAAGTAAATCTAATAGCTTATGCACTAGTAACCATGACTAGGATTTTGTAATCTTATAGAAACCATACTATTTAAGTAGTGTCACCAGTATAAGGAACAAGCCATTGGGACTTATTTACAAGGCTGGAGAAATAGTTTGAAGGAGTGGTCTGCTATATTCCAAGATCACACACACACACCCCATGAAGCTGTCTGTTTCCATCAGCCTTCGCCAACCCGGTGCTTTCCAAGTATTCTGGACAAACTGGTGGAGGATGCTATGAATTGTATTTCAATCCACCATGTTTGGATGAGGAAAGTTCATTTATTTGACCAGTTTTGGAAACTGATGATGTCTCCAGAAAGTTCAAGCTCACATAACAAAACCTTGGTCATTTGCACCCAGTCCACATTTGTCAAGGTTTTGTTGAGCTTCAGAACTTTGCAAACTCTGTTTTGCTGGAGAATTGCAAGCTGTTTAACTGGAGACTGTTATGGAACATTAGAAACCAGCATGCACTTCATAGAAGGCGATGCATCTGTCATAGCACCTTCAGCTTTCTTAAAGGAGGGCCTGTTTCCAGCTCATGGACCCACTTGTTTGAGTCTATCCTAACTGACAAACATCCAGTGGCTCCTAAATAGCTGCACGTGCAGCCACTGGCAGAGAAAGAAACACTGGATAATTTTCCTCTTGTTTGACACTGCACAGGCACCAACTTTAAATAAATAAATGTTATATCACATATGGTTCTTCTCACTATGTGCATATGTTGATTGCTTAATGGGCAAATTGTTTTAATCTTTGCTTCTTATACAATTCTATTATTTTTGCTAACCAAGTCACTGGACTCAGTTTTTGTCACTTCTTTAGCACTAGTGGCCTCAAGCGGCCCAGATATTTTGAGCCATATGTCTACGGGTCCTGCCAAATGTAAATAAAGGCTAAATGAAATTTATTACAGTTAACAGAAGGCTGCACGCCTGGGGTAGTGGAGATGTAGCCGAAGCTTGAAGCTCAGCTTGCCATACTGTTTGTTTTCTTTTTAAAGCTGTAAAATTAAAATAATAGGAGCTTTTCTTCCCATCACACACCAAGTGCCTAGGTAGGTCACTGCCACATGTTAATATAAGCATTCTCTTCCAGAGTTCCATATTTAGACATTCAGAGGAAATAAACAACTTGAACCTGATGCCCTCTCCTTGTCTGTACCCAATTGTCATTCACACCAGCTGCAAAGAGCCCCCTCTTGAGATGGTGTGCTGTTTGGCAAAGAAGAATGGGTGGGAGAAATGGGGAGGGTTTCTGTCAAACAGGTTGCTGGGATTATTATTATTCTGTAATCCAGGGATGGGACAAGTACTTGCAAAATTGCTCATTCTCAGTGATTTTTCACCTCTAAGACTCCCCAGCAAGACGTCTCCTTCCATCCATCCCCCAAGATGTCTTGGCTCCCCAGAAAAATAAGATCCTAGTCTTGTTTTCTTTTTCTTTTTCTTCCACTGTACTGTAGAGGAAATTACCAGATTCTATGATGTTTAATGATCTTCCCAGTGTATCCTGCGTAGGAAAGATGTCATTCTGCACAGGAATGGCAACAATCCCAGACAGCGTGCAAGTCTTCTTTCCAAGTGAATCTTACACAACAAAAACACAGTTCTGTGCAGGAATTGTAATAATCCTTGCACAACTAGGTATTTCCAAGGGGTGGGGGAGATCATGGAATATCCAAAAAAATCTCATGAGATTTCTCACAGGATTTTGCAGGTGGAAACCAAATCTTATGCAGAAAATTCATGCCCCTACCTCTACATCTTTCTGACAACACGAGGCTGCAAGGTCACATCCCTGCTGTAATCAATGGAATTGCTCCGAAGCACATTTGTATCTGTTGTTTTGATCTATTTCTGAAGTTTATTAGTTTGTCAGTGACCAGGAAGAATAACTATTATTTATTTACTTATTAATAATATTTATATTTATATGCTATCTTTCTCCTAAAGGATCCAAAGCAGCTTACAGTATTAGAAGAAACAAAGTTAAAAGCTAAATAATAAATTATTACAATGTTAAAAAATCTGTTGTTGTTGTTGTTGTTGTTTCTAGGAAGACACATCCAGACCCTGACACCTGTAAGTGTAACCCATCCAACCCTCAAGGATAAAATAACATGTTAACTGCACTACAACTTCACAAACTGTACTATCATCTTGCAGTACACAAGTTTCAGATTGTTGGGCCTTCGGAGCCTAAAAGATGAAAAATGAATTGAGAGTGAGAAGGAGTGAAGGAGGCAGAATTACTAACATTTTGCATGCTTATTTTTTTATTTTTTATTTTTTTCTATTTAGCAGATTCGTATTTTAGCCTTCAAAAAATTTCTGGGGGAGTAATCAAAACAATGCAATGCCATTTTCTCTTATTGTGTTACATTGAAAATGCACTCAGAACTGTCAAAAATGAAGGAAGCAAAGAGTTAGGACAAGAAGGATCTATAATAAATCTCAATTTCCCTCTCCCCCCACCACCACCACACATCCACTGTCTTTCTAACAAAAGTTACAAAGATGGCCTAATGAAGTATACAGTATCTGACTTCAACCTACAGCCAATGGGTGGAAATACATACATAAGCAAATGCCATCTACTGTGTTCTCTGCAATGGTTGCACCAGGGCTAACAGAGGTATTCATTCATCTACACATCTTCTTCTGCCTGCTTACTGCTCAGGGCAGCTAATAGCCATTAACATCAATCAGAAAATACAGTAACATTATACTATACCACCCTTATGTTAGAAAGAGGCAGATAGAGCAGAGGAAACATTGAATAAAATGCATAAAGCAGTATCATATCTTAACAAGTATGTATGAAAGGAGCATTGTTGATTCAGAAGAGGTAAGTCCCATATTCAACTTCCGTAAACAGAAACATACATGTAAATTACATTAATGCTCAATCCAATACTGCCACATTTACTTTAAAGTAAGTTATGTTGGTTTCAATAGGAGTTCAATGGGATTTATATTAGCTAAGTTCATGTAGCAATGCAGCCTTAATTAGATTTCTAATTTAAGATTTTATGGTATATATTTATACATTCATTCAGTTATAGTCCCTGGGTGCTCCTGGACAATTCTATTGTCTGAATAGAAAACAGCTACGCTGAGCCATGCTGAGCTTGGTACATATAGATCTTTCCCAGATGGTAAGGTTTGTTTTTAATAGTGGCCTGAAAGAAATTCTACAGGGATACCTTTTGCCAGTATGCAAAAATGGTAAGCTTTGCCTTTTGAACATCATGCCTTTTACAAAGCTGTTAAGGAACAGCATCCCCTGGCAGGGAAAGGAGGCAACCATAGGTGTGGCCATTTCAAAGCTGCATTGAGAAGAAGGAACGGTGAATAGTTAATTACCTCAGTCAATGAGATGGCTCGGTATCTACAAAGTCCATGCAGACCTTGATAATAATTAGTTGCTTTTAATTACAGTAGGACCCCTGTATCCGCAGGATCCATATCCATAGTTTCACTTATCCACAATCTGAAAATATTAAAAATATTAAATGAAAAATACCAAAAATACCGATTTTTATGATGTAATTACCAGAACTGGCCACTAGAGGGAGCCAGATACCATGCTATGTATAGGGTTTGCTATTATCCATAGTTTTCAGCATGCACAAGGTGGGCTTGGAACCAATTCCCTGTGGATTCTGCAGTCTTGCTGTAGTTCTTTTTCCGAATAACAAAAGTGTAACTTAGAAGTTGACATAGTTGAGTTTTTTTGCACTGCAGCTCCTAGAATCTGCTAGCCAGCATGACTAGAAGTCTAACCTATGATGTGACTTCATCAGAGTCATAGCTCATAGATGGACAATTTTATTTCTTTTGCAATGAGTTACTTCGGATACTTTTATAGTTGTTGGGATGTAGCCTCAGTAAAAACAAAACAAAAAATATCAGATAGTGCAAGGGCAAAGTTGTGCTACCCCTCCTACTGGTACACCATGCTCTGTTGTACGCACTGAGGTGGCACTGAGGTGTGTGGAGGGGAATGTGTTTTCTACCACAGGATTGTGGGCACACTTAGAGAGGCAGCCCACAAACAGCCCTCCTTGGCACTGGGTAAAACAATCCAGATGGCTCCAGGGAGAGAATAAATTCAGCACATCCTAACAAAAGAAAACCCTCATGTATGAAAACAAGAAACTGAACTTTTTTTCCTCTTCACTTGCAAAATGATATTTTCTCTCAGCCTTGATGAGACTTTTTTGCATTTCAAAGAATGATTTTTGTTCACGGTGTGCAAATTACATGAATTCTGGACAGAAACTACAATCGTTGCTGCCTTGTTACGTGGACTTATAAAAATTAGAAGCACCAAGTGCTGGTTCATATCTTTGAGTGATTAGCCAGTCTTCCTGTATCTGCTGTGTGTTTGTGCACATATGTTTCTACCCTCAGAAAGTGAGACACTTTTTACTACTTGGGGAAACCTTGATTTTAAAAAGTGCTTGTTTTCTTATTTTTTTTTCTCTGGAGGAGAGAACTCTTGTGGCAGCTAATGAATACTGGACAGCTGTCTGAAGTAATTTGTTCTGATTTCTTCACTTCGTGGCATAACCTCAGGGAGTCCCATAATTTGAGCTGCCCAGAAAGTGAAAAGGAGCCATTCCTGAAGGGAAGAAGAAATCATAGAAAGCAATAGCTGTTGCAGAGTTTGGAATTTCTGGTTAAACTACAGCGATTCACAGAGGAGAATAGCTTCCAGTTCCCAGTTATTCTTTTCTCATTAATTGGCACTTACAGTCTCAATAACTCACTCTGGGATATTAGTAGTACAAAGAATAAAAACATTTCGTTACTTACAGATGTGAGTGCATAACAGCAAACACTAACAAACAACTGACAAACTGACTTCAGCCGATGAGAGGTGAAAAGAACTGCCAGCAGAGAGGGAGGGCTCTCTTTGAATTCAGAGATGGAAAAGAACAATTGGTTAGTACTGGATAGATTGACAGTCACCTCAGCCCAGGAAAGTCCCTCCCTACCAAACAAACTACAGGCAACATGCGAGGTTGTAAAAGTCCAACAAAAGCAAGGGTCAAATATGCACTTAAAGAACAGTGCACTAGCCACCTGCAGAAGATCATATTCTTGTACTCTGTACTCAGCTTGGATGAACTCTACTCAATGCAGCACATTTACTTCCCTTGCCTTCTGTTTGCAACCTTTTGTAAACCATCAATTGCCTCAGATTAGCCTTCCCCAAACAACCATCCTCTAGATATGTTGAACTACAGCCTTCATCATCCCCAGCCAGTCTCCTTGTTGGAGCTGATGGGAATTGAGGCCAATATATTTTCCTCTCTGATTTGGGAAAGAACGTCATAGCCTAGGAAGCAGGTTACTTAGGAAGTAAGGTAAAGCTAGCAGGGGAGGATGCAAATCACACCTACAATGTGAAAGGCAGTTCCTATAATCTTGGCAAATAGAAGGGGAAGAAGAACGGTGAACAGATGTCTGAAGGCTGTTCACTGTTCTGGCACTGTGACCACCTGCCAGTCTCGAGGTAGTCAGATCAGCTGGCCCTCCACTCTAAAACTGGTGCTGTTGAATGCCAGGTCTGTGTCCAATAAATCCCAGATTATTCAAGATCTTATTCTGGAGGAGGATGCAGACCTGGCATGCATAACCGAAACTTGGATGGGCGGGGAAGGGGGTATTCCCTTGACCCTTGCCTGTCCTTCTGGTTATGCAGTCCAGCACCAGGGTAGACTGGAGGGGCGGGGGGGGAGTAGCCATTGTTTACAGAAATACCCTTGAGGTTACTAGGCGCTCTTCGGTGGTGAAGCCGGGTCTGGAGGCCCTCCACGTGTTGATTGGGGCCAGGGATGGTATTGGGATCTTGCTGGGTTACTGTGCTCCCCGCGACCCAGCCACCTCCTTACCGGAGCTGGCGGAATTTGTCTCCGCGGCACTGTTGGAGTCCCCGAGACTTCTGGTCCGGGGTGACTTCAACATCCATGCGGAGGCAGAGATTTCCGGCCCAGCTCTTGAGTTCTTGGAAACCATGGCTTCCTTGGACATGTCCCAACATGTTAATGGCCCCACACATGTGGGCGGTCATACGCTAGACCTGGTATTCTCCACGGAGCGGAGCGAGTGTGGTCTGATGGTGACGGACCTCGGTTCAGTCCCCTTGTCATGGTCAGATCACCACCTAATAAAATGTAACCTCTCAGTGGCTCTCCCTCTCCGCAGGGAGCATGGACCTATTTTAATGGTCCGCCCTCGAAGGTTACTGGATCAATCACGATTCCAGGATACCATAAGAGGGATTCCAACTGATCTGTCTGGCACTCCTGTCGAGGCTCTGGTAGACGGCTGGTTTGCTGCCGCCACTAGGGCCGTAGACACGATCGCTCCTAAACGCCCTCTCCGGCGCAGAGCTCGGCCAGGGTCCTGGTTTAACCAGGAGCTGCGAGCTATGAAGCGAAATAGGAGATGGCTAGAGTGCAGTTGGAGACAGAAACCGACGGATTATAATAAGAAAGCCGTCAGGATCGCGACTACCGATTACCTTGCCAAGGTAAAGGCTGCTAGACGATCACACTTCACTGACTGGATAAGCGAAGCTTCAAATCAGCAGGCGGAACTTTTCCGTATTGTTCACGATCTATCCGGAATTGGTCTAGGTGATGGGCCTCCTACTAGTATCTCACCTGACCAATTTGCAGCATTTTTTTAAATCTAAAGTGGAGGCCCTCCGCCGGGATCTCTCTCCTTTTTTAAATACAGTGGATCAAGCAGAGATGTCCAGCGCTCCGCCTTGCCCGGTGAGTCTTGAATTTTTTCAGCCTGTGACGCCAGATATGGTGGACAAAGCACTTGATCACTGCCGGGCCACCACTTCTTCTCTTGACCCTTTCCTGGCCTGGCTAATCAAAGAAGCCAGGCCTGTAACAACAGAATGGGCTACTGCGATAATTAATGGGTCTCTCCAGGAGGGCAAGGTTCCTCTTGCCCTCAAGGAGACACTCATTAGGCCCATAAGAAAGAAACCAAATTTGGCGGCAGACAATATTGGCAATTATAGGCCCGTTGCCAATGTTTCTTTCCTTAGTAAAGTGGTCAAGAGGGTGGTGGCTGATCAGCTTCAGGCTCTTTTGGATGAAACCAATGCCCTGGATCCATTCCAGTTGGGCTTCAGGCCGTGCCACGGCACAGAAACAGCACTGGTCGCACTGTTGGATGACCTGTTGAGGGAGGCTGACGGGGGCAAAATGTCTTTGTTGGTCCTCCTCGATATCTCAGCTGCCTTCGATACCGTCAACCACAGTATCCTCCTGGGGAGGCTCTCCGAGCTGGGAATCGGTGGTCTGGCGCTTGCCTGGCTCCGATCCTACTTGGAGGACCGTCCTCAGAGAGTTCAGCTTGGGGAGAGTGTCTCGGCCCCGTGGAGTCTCAATTGTGGGGTTCTGCAGGGCTCGATCATCTCCCCAATGCTGTTTAACATTTATATGAGGCCGTTGGGCGGGGTCATCAGGGGGTGTGGAACCTCGTGCCATCAGTATGCTGATGACACGCAGCTCTACATCTCCTTTTCACCTACTTCAGTGGATGCCGTTCTGTCCCTTCAGCGTTGCCTGGAGGCCGTACTGCAATGAATGCAGGAGAATGGGTTGAGGTTGAACCCGGACAAGACAGAGGTCCTGAGGGTGGGTGGCCCCTCCATTGGCAGCTTGGGAAACTCCCTCTCTTTTGGGGGAGTGACTCTTGCCGCGAAGAGTGAGGTTCACAGCTTGGGAGTACATCTGGACCCGGCGCTCACCATGGAAACCCAGGTGGCGTCAGTGGTCCACTCCGCCAATTACCATCTGTGGCGGATAGCCCAGCTGCGTCCCTATCTTGATGGTGGGGCCCTCACCACTCTGGTCCATGCGCTTGTAATCTCAAGATTAGACCACTGTAATGCGCTCTACATGGGGCTTCCTTTGAGATTGATGCGGAAGCTTCAAATGGTGCAGAATGCGGCAGCCAGATTACTTAGTGGAACGAGAAAATTCCAACATATATCTCCTATTCTGGCTGCTTTGCATTTGCTGCCCATTCGTTTCCGCATTGATTTCAAAGTGCTAATGATGACATACAAAGCCCTAAACGGTTTAGGACCTCGATACTTGGCAGAACGCCTTCTCCCACCTAGATCTACTCGAGTCACTCGCCATAGCCAGGAAGGACGGCTGAGGGGCCTGACGCCGAGAGAGGCCCGAAAAGAAAGAACAAGAAATCGGGCCTTCTCGGCGGTGGCCCCTCGATTTTGGAACAGCTTGCCGCCAGAGATCCACCTGGCACCCTCACTGGGTGTTTTCAAGAGCCAATTAAAAACTTGGCTCTTTAGGCAGGCCTTCCCTCCTGCCAATACTTGATTTTACTTTTCTTGGTTTGAAGTTTATTTTTCCATCTTGATTATAGTATTATTGTAGATTTTAATTGTTGTTTTTATCTGGTTGTAATATTTTGTGAGCCGCCCTGAGCAGACTCTTGTCTAGAAGGGCGGGATAAAAATCCAATAATTAATTAATTAATTAATTAATTAATTAATTAATTAATTAATTAATTAATTAATTAATTAATTAATTAATTAATTAATTAATAAATAGATAGATAGATATGGAGGCAGTGGCAGATTTTACCTTCTTGGGCTCCATGAAACTCATTCAACATTCCCCAACCCCTTTTAGAAGGCAATCATTGGCCTTGCCCATTTGCTGAGTAACATCATAGTACCTTCTCTGCCCAAATCTCAACAGTGTCTGAAGGAAGCCCAATTCTCTGGTGGTGTTATGGGTGACAGTGTGTGACAGTGTGTGTGTGGGTTCCAGAAAGACCAGCACCTCAGACCTGAGAAGAAGATGGAGAAATCACAAGGGAAGATGGGATAGTGTGCCTAATACAGAGCTGCAAAAGAAGATGCAAGTTGCAGACAGAGACAGTTTTGTTATTAATACGAGACTGCTGCGTGGGCAAAGGTTTGGACTTTTGCACTTGTTGTGCTCAGACAAGAGGGAAGTGAACTGGAGCAAGAAGTCCAAATATAACTAAAACTGGAGAAAGCAGGCTTAAGAAAGAGGAAGCAGGCTAGCTGAAGCCAGGTCTGTGGCAGATGGAACAAACTGTACACGTGAAAGGAAGCATTCCTGCATGACAACAGATTGTATCTGCCCAGGAAGCCAGGGTCTGCCCCCATATGCTTGTGCCAGCCCAGGTTTAGACCATTAACACAGCCCACAAGGAAAAGGCCTATAAGAAGGATGACCCAGGAAAAGACAGGTGGGCTTCGGAACAGCACTGGAATGACCCCCATCACCCTTTCTGAGGACTGATCACCCCCACAGAAGGACCATCTGGATAAGTGAGTATCTTGTGTGAATGGGAAGTATGAAAGAGAGGCCTCTTGGTACCTTTTGTCTTATATCCTATATCTAATATCTCATCAATAAATGTTACATGAATAGTGCTTAACCCAAAATTATTGGTGTATGGTCTTCTTGTCAGTAGTCTGGCTGGGCTCTCTCTCTCTCTCCTCTTATGGTCCCTCTCCCCAGGATATAAAGAACAGTAACCCATCTGGGGTAACAGTGGAATTCCTGCGATCATGTGGTGTGACTGGAGCTTCTCTGCATGCAAGCATAAACAGGTTGACAGGACCTGTTTAAAATAAAAACAACCATCTTAATGGAGAAACGATAATGTTTAATTTTAGATAGATAATTCATCAAACATTGGCCTAAAAGAAAGACGGTTAATTAACTAAAAGATTTTTCCTATAACCCCCTACTCCTCCTTTCTGAACTGTTCTAATTAAATCTATCTTCAAAAGCAAAGGAACCTATTTAGAACAAAGGTCTCCAGTTGGCTTTTGTAACCACTCATTCAGAAGATTATGCCAGGAGGTGAAAAGTTGGGATGCACGGATTTTGTCTATCAAGGGAGGACAAGACGATTTTCACATTCAGTCTGTGGAACTTGGGGTAGGAGAATGCTTTTAGGAACAAGGAAATCCCTGGAATATCAATATCGGCATACATTGTCCAAGGGATGCCATCCATCAGCAGAAGGAATGTAGGTTTCACCAGAACATAGGAAGTTGCCTTCTACTGTGTCAGACCAGTGGCCCCTCTAGTTCAGCATTGTCAGCTCTGACTGTCAGCAGGAAGCCTCTGAGGTTTTAGGCAGGATTCTTTCCTAGTCCTGCTTGGACACCCCAACTATTCCCTGGTGGTCTCCTATTCAGATCTATTTGTTATATTTAGGGTAAGATGGTGAAACTACCATGAGCCACCAAATTCATGCAAGTTGCCTCCACCTGACTTCCAGCGATGTCACCTTGGACTTTAGTTCATCCTATTAATTAGAGAATGCTCAGCCCTCTGTGTAGCATTTTCAGAGGGTCAGATGGCCTTTATGAAGGGGGGGAGATCCTCTTCTACCAGTCCAGTTGAATACACATAATTCTAGATTCATTACAGATTAACTCTCAGACTAGTCCTTTGAGCAACATAAAGCTTCTCTCTCTCTCTCTCTCTCTCTCTTTTTTTTTTTTTTTTTTTCATGGAGAGAAGTAGGGAAAAGGAAGGGAGATTTTTTTAAAATTCCTGACAAGCAAACATCATTAAGGGAAGAAAAGACATCAGATTAGATTTAATGTTTGCCATTTCCGCAATAAAGACAATTTTATGGCAAGAAAACCAAGATAATTCTGCCTTTAGCTAGAGAAACACAGCAAGACTTACTCTGAATTTGTGAAAGAAAGAGAGAAACAATTGGTTTAATTGAGAGAGAAAAACATTTGGCTTAATGCAGAAATAGGGAAGCAATGGAAGGAAATGTATGAAACAACAAAGGGAGAACGAGATATTTTAATGCATCTCATGATTACATGTCAAAAGGCAGTTAAGAATGTCACAGGGCCTTGCATGTAACTCGAGTGGAAAGTAATAAAATGACTAAGAGCTCTTTCCACAAAACAAGGATGTGCCTACTACTGATTGATATCCTACAAACAGACTAGTGTGTGTGATGGATTATAATTTTTTGAGAGAATCATTACATGCCAGGTGCAGAGGAAGGGAAGTAGAGTGTCTTGACACTTCTGAGTACAAAGTTTAAAAAAACAAAACCAACCAACACTGGAGTGACCTTGATTCATTATATCTCTATTAGAATCAATCCACCTGACCTAAATTTTGAATCATTAATCAGATTTTGGTTCCTAGATGAATCCTGTCAAAAGGCTACGTGTCCTTGGTCTCAAAATCATTCAGCTCCATCTAGTGCAAGCCTCGTTATAGCCCAAATAATCTCTTCTGAGTAATCTTCCAAGAGGATGTGCCAGGTTACAGACAATGGAGCACAAACTGCATCCAGTCCATACATGTCACTGTAGGTAGTGCTGACCAGTGCAAGAAAATATCTGCCTGTCCATGGAGTCCACCTAAGATGCTTTCTGAAGCAAAGGACAAGGTGATATCTCAACTTCATGGAAATGAACCAGAATGACAGCTGAATTCTACTTCAGCAAAGATGATGATGGGATAGTGTTTTCCACCCAGTGCACCAACAGTAGCAGTGTAAACTAAAGAGTGCAAGAGGGGATGAGTGACATACACAGCTCTATGTCCAAAGGAGCAAAATGAAAGGGAAACTGCCGCTGTTGGCCTCCATCATCTCTTGCCCAAGATAGTTGCCTCACTCAGCTTAATCCTATGAACGGCCCTGTTTGTCTGAAATCTCAGGTTTTGTATATCACCCAGTACTCAAGCATTATTTTGCTGTGTACTGTCACATTTCCACAGTTAAGCAGGGTTTTGAACCCGGGACTCCTGCATCTTCATCTGACACTGTATTCATTACACCACGCCGGGTCTCCCAGTGCTCAAGATCAGGCTTTAACTTCTGAAATGAAAGGTACTAAGGCTTGCTGCACAGGGCAAACATGTGTACAAAGCACATGTTCTGCTTTCTGAAGCGCCCAGTTTCTTTTTTGAAATCATTGACTGATGCTGTCAGTCAGTAGAGGCAAATTAGAAATAAAAGTATGAATAGTGTCACTTATTATGAAGACAGTTTCTGAGAAAGACTCACAATTCAATGGAAGAGGAGATCCTTTGCAGGTGGGAGGTCCTTAGTTCAGTCTCCACTATCTTAAGGTAGGGTGAAGGAAGACTTCTGACTGATACTCCAGAGTGCCACAGCCAGTCACTGGACAGGTACCAGGCTCAATGGTCTGAACAATGGTCTAACTCCTATGTTCCTGCGTCATTGCTCTGTAGGAGACACGGCACACAAGTAATGGGAAAAGCCATTTTTAAACCAAGATGGGGAGCCTGGCCTAGTCATCCTGTAGTAATAAAGAGATGCAGTGCAGATGTTCTCAGTTTTTGATCACACACAGAAATTATAACTATGTGAATGGTATGAACAGCATAACTTGAAAATAATGCCTCAGATTTAGCACATTAACTTTACAACTGTTACCTTTGTGTTAAACAGGAGGAACCCACCTAACCTTAACAAAATAATGCTTTGAAAGTAATGTTAAAACACTGAAAATATTACTTCTAAAATGTTACTCCCTAGATGCATCTGTCGTTTTTGTCCTCCTGTTGAATGCAAAAGTAACTATTGTAACATTAATACATTAAATTGACATGTTATTTACAAGCCACTGGTTTGCCACTGAATTTCAACAGCACAGTGGTATGGAAGTGCAGCCCATGGTGTTTTCAGGGGAAGAAAACTGGTCCTTGATATACTGAAGTTACTCACTCTGGTGCAGACAATTTGTTTTGTCTGTAGTGACACTCCAGGACCTGCAGTTATTTGGGGCACAACACCAGAGCTTTTCAAGGACGTTTAGGCCCCTCGCCCGTAACACCTGAAAACTCTGGAAATGTTTTAACTTCTTCATGTCAATCCAACAAATATTTTCGAAATCATCCCTCTGCACTAAAAAGCACCATTTGAAATAAATGGCAAGGGGGGGGGGGGGAAGGGGAGACCACATTTGCTGCATAAAATCAGGGAAGTTAATTAACCGTCTGGGTTTTTGTTGAACTTTGAGGAGCTGCGTAACTTCATCTTCTTTGAGGTTCACAGGCAAACCCAAGAGTAAAGCACACGCCTTTGACAATGAAACAGCTAGGAGCGAGAACAAAATGGGCTTTTGAAAGCTTCAAGCCCATGACAGCTGCGAGAGGGCAAATAATTCAGTTGAGTGTCTTGGGTAAAATCAACTCCAATGACTTGATGCTTTGTTTCATCATTAGGAACATAAAGGAGATTCTTCCCTGTTATCAGCTGCGAGCCCTCCAGAGGGATCGTACAAGATTGGATAAGAATAGCACATTGTATTGAGATGGATGCTAATGACAGTGGTAGCTAACTTGTAACAATTGAAAGGAGAGAGATTATTACATTAAATTTGCATGATGTGGTAGAAACACAGCTAGGTATTAGAATATCACATCTGTACAACTATTTATGCAGGTGCGGAATACTCTAAAACTTATTTTTCTTGACGATTTTCAAAGTCTTGCTAAGATGTCACCCTGTGCCAGACCCCTAGTTTTCTACTTGTTCTTTCGCATACAAAAACTGCCAAATTCTGCACAGCCTTTTCCAGGTAATCCTGCAAAGGGAAGATTCCCATTTTGTGCAGGAAATGATAATTTTCTGCACAGATTGGTGTTTCTTCCAGGAAATATCAGGCAAAAATAAAATAAAAGTAAAAATTGTGGCACCTTATAAACTAACTGTTATATTTTAATGTGAGCTTTTGTGGACAGGTCCACTTCCTCAGACAGAAAATAAAATGACCACAAAGCATCTAAGGAACACTGCGAGATTCTTCTCAAGATCTCAGCGGGGCGGGGGGGGGGGGGGACGGCTCACACAAAACTCACTACAAAAAAGAAAAGAGATATCTCTCTTCCCCCCCCCCTTCCATTTCTCACTGAGAGCAAGAGGCTGTGAGAGTCACATCCCTACAACTGTTATATAATCACCTACAGACAGATGACTAATGGGGGAGAAAAACTCAATCCATTCACATAACCAGCAATTCAGATAGTGTTACTGTTCACTTAGGTTTCTTTGTCACAGAACTAGACTATAAATAAAGATAGATCTAGTTAATACCTTTTCTACTGTTAGCAAAGCTCTGACTTTAAAATATATTGTTATGTGTCATCAAGTTGGAACAAACCTATATTGACCCTAAAAGGGTTTCCAAGGGAAGTGAGATATTTAAGTGGAAGTGAAAAATTCCCTTCTTCCAGCAAAAGCTTCTAGTGGGCCAGAGTGCCTTTCCGGCATGAAAGAAGCTCTTTAATTTATTGAGCATTAATCAGGATCCAAGCCACATTATAGGAGTTGGGAATAAGGCCACCATGTATTTGAAAATACAGAACCCATACTGCCTTGCCATTGGCCACACGGCCAAACGTTCCTGGGAGTGACAGTCCAAAACAACTGGACTGCTCATCTTCCCCTGCTGTAGTATTTTCTGATATATTACAGTACTTTGATGGAAGCTGACTTCAAGGAGCACTGAGTGAGAGAGTGATGTAACGACTGAAATCTTGTTGCTTAGCAAAGTAAGTCACAACTAGAGTGGGCCCATTGAATCAGTGGGAATTTGGTGAGTCGATTCCTCTGTGTGTTCCATTGATTCAGTGAGCCTACTCTAATGTTTGTTTGTTTGTTTGTTTATATTATTTATATATATGCCGCCTTTCTCCCCATAGAGGAACCAAGGATTCTCACAATAATTAAAACTATACAGTGCTAACAGATTTAAAATACTATTTAAAAACTATATTAAAAACAATTAGACATTAGTCAATATTAAAACCAAGATTAAAGCAAAGTGAAAAAGCGAAACATGCTGCTTCTATACTGCCCCATAGCACTTAAAGAACTCTCTGGGCGGTTTACAATTTAATTATGCAGGCTACACATTATATCTCCAGCAGGCTGGGTACTCAATTTACCAAACTCAGAAGAATGGGAGGCTGAGTGAACCTCGAGCTGGCCACCTGGGATTGAACCTGAGTCATGAGCAGAGTTTTGGCTGCAGTACTGCAGTTTAACCACTGCACCACAAGGGTCCTTAAAACAATTTTTAAAACATTTAGCATTTACATTGAGACTTACTATGCTAAGCAATAGGATTTCAGTCAACAAGCATAGTTTTTGATAAGTAATAGATTTGCATATATTAAAAGCTATTCAATGTACATGCCAGACAAAATTATAAGGTGTGATATAAGATAATATTACATGCCACTTAATGGTTGTGTGTAGAGATGGGCACGAATCAGAAAAATGATGATTCATTTTGATTCATGATTCGTCAAGGTCGATGAATCACAAATTACAACTTTATGAATTTTTTTCCTGATGAATTGATGAATTGATTTGTCAATTTGTTTTTTACTTTAAAACCCCATAAAAGCTTTTCCCCCAGCACCTAGGGACACCAAAATCTCAGAGAGGCTTCCCCTGACTCTCCTCTACAATCCCTCCAGGTTTGGTGAAGATTGCATTTCAGATACACACACTGCCTTTCTCCTCATGGGGACACAAGGCAGCTCACAGCAATTAAAACTATACAATAATCACATATTTAAAATGCTGTAAGAAAAAAAAACCCTACATTAAAAAACATTTCAAGATTTATCAACATTAAAATCACAAATAAAACAAACATCTTAAAAAACATTCTAAATTCAATAAATGCAGCGTTCCTGAGACCGCCGGATTATTGCCCAAAAGCCTGCCTGAAAACAGTACTTAAATGGTATTTTAAACTCTATTTCAAAAGAAAGAGTTGGCTCTGTTTTGTTTCTCCTCCAACTGTTAACAGTGTGTAAGATGACTGGTGTAGATGCATGTTGAGTAGAGAGTCTGTTCTGGATTCAGTGCCACTCCCACTTCAAGAACAAGGGGAGGAACTTTTCAATCCACCATTGTCCCAAGCAGCCCATATAGTCTTGTTGAAACAGTACCTCTGTGCTCAGCTTGGACTGGTGTGCCAGTACTAGATACTGCTTAAGTACTACAATCCTTGTTCTGGATACCTCTTGTTTGAATCACGGTACTGCAATTTAACTTTAATGATCCAGAAGTTATAACTGCTGCAAAATATGGCTGCCAAGACATACTGTATAACAGGACATACTGTATAACACCAATCCTGAAAGAAGCTGCACTGGGTAACCTTTTAGTTTCTAGACTAATTTCAAAGTACTCATGGTTACCTAAAAGCAGTAATGATTTGGCGGCCAAAGAATATGAAGGAACGCCTCTCCCTATACCAGAGACAAACACCCTAAAGACAGTAACTTAATCATTCCCTATGTGTTAGCAGTCAATTCAATTATTTGGTTATTCTTTTTTGTTTGTTTAGTCGTTTAGTCGTGTCCGACTCTTCGTGACCCCATGGACCAGAGCACGCCAGGCCCTCCTGTCTTCCACTGCCTCCCGGAGTTGGGTCAAATTCATGTTGGTAGCTTCGATGACACTGTCCAACCATCTTGTCCTCTGTCGTCCCCTTCTCCTCTTGCCTTCACACTTTCCCAACATCAGGGTCTTTTCCAGGGAGTCTTCTCTTCTCATGAGATGGCCAAAGTATTGGAGCCTCAGCTTCAGGATCTGTCCTTCCAGTGAGCACTCAGGGTTGATTTCCTTCAAATTGGTTATTCTACCTATTGCCAAAATATTTTATGCACTCAACATTTTGAAAATTTAGTACAGTAGTCCTCCCGTTTATGCAGGATCAGTATCCACTGCTTCACTTATCTGTGGTTTAATGATATTAAAAATATTAAAAGAAAAATCCGAGAAACATATATTTCTAACAATGATGTTACCAGAACTGGCCAGTAGAGGGAACCAGAGATCATGCTATGTATAGAGTTCGCTATTACAATAGCATTCTCTATCATCCATGTTTTTCAGCATCCACGGGGGTCCTTGGAACTGATCCCCCGCAGATATGAGGGTTGTACTGTACTTTGGTTAATAAAGGTGTTGTCACCTGTGTATTCATTACCATTTCACCTAGTCGACACACGCCCCCACAACCAGGCAGACTGTGTATATATAATCCTGTGGCCTAATTATTGTACTCCATCTGTCTGAGGAATTAGACTGTAATCTTCAAAAGCTGACCTTGAAACAAATGTCTTTGTGCCACAGAACATTTGTTTCTGTTTTTGTAATAACAAAGCCAAAACAAACAAATGCAGCCAGCTACACATTTTGTGAGTACTTAGTTGTACCCAATGGTGTCTGTCCACCAGCAGAACAGATTCCTGCTTCCCCAACCGTTATACCTGCGGAAGTCCACTTGCATGATGTCTGATATATTTCTCAGCTAGAGTATTTGTGTAATTTGCCATAAAAGATTTGCCTAAATATTATAGTGAGCTATCAAAGAAAAAATATTCATCAGTCATATTCCTTCCCCACCCCCCTTTCCATCAAGCCATTTGTTTTATATATTCCACTTTTTAAAAATAGGTTTTACTTTTAATTGGGAAAGATGCTTAATTGGGATGATTCAGACCACCCATGAAAGTGCCATCATTAAAAAAAGATTCTCCCAGTCTCGTTAAGTAAATGACCATCTAATGATGAAGGAGAAACCAAGGAAAAGAGCTGAAGAGCTACAAAGTCAAGTAGCTTACAATGAGAACTAATATGACTTTCAGAATGTTGCTCTCAAAAATATTCAGGTTATTCAGACTAAAAATACACAACGCCCACATGCAGTATAAGCATGAGGTCAAACATAGCTCTGTCCAGCGTTTAGTCTCCCTTCCCCATGCTGTTATTCCAATCTGGATCCAGTCGTTCTGTTTAAATCCCAAACAACTTCTAATTGTATAAATAAGAATAACACCCCATGTGGTCAGTGGCAACTCATAATCTGAAGGAGGAGATGCCTCACCTCATTATTTTGAAATGTCCTCCCTTGATCCTATCACAAGCCCCCTATGTGTATAGTTTGGTCCTTGAGTCAGTGTCAATTTTTAATTGCATGCCTCCTGCTCCTGCTCCTCTGGGTGTAGCAATGGTGGAACAGTGAAGGGAGAGGGGACCTGGGTGGGGAGATGCCTCCGGGCCCTGTCTGAGACATTTTATATGTGTGTGTGTGTGTGTGTGTGTGTGTACACACACAATGTTTTTTCTTTAATGCATTAAAATGCCTTTTTTATGCAAAAAAGTTGGGAAACACTGGTGTATAGAGATGTATTACCTTATGCCAATTCACATCTTAAAGCTATGCCGTTTACGTAAGTGTGCAACCAGCTTTCAGCCATTATAATATTAACACATCAGAATAGAAGATTCTTAAAATATACTGTAATAGTATAATTCATGTATGATAGTTCTGAAATTTAAGGGACAATGCATACTAGTTAATAGTTAACAGTACTGAATACCAATATTATCAACATTGCACTTACATACGGTACACCGTTTGTTATAACATGATCAAGATTATATCACACTCAAAGCAGAGGAAGGCGAGGTGAACAAAACACCTGCAAGGGCACTTCAGATACTCCATCCTCAAGTAAGAGAAGGATACCCACCTCTCACCACAGTCCCATGAAAGGACACTGAAGTCCCCACACAGGAAACACGTCTTCCTCTTCTATGTAGTCATATTCCTCTAAGCAGCAGAGCAGTAGAAGAAGGAAGGAGAAAAAGCCTCTCCCCAGGTTCATGCCTTCTTCAAGAAAGGTACTGATATGGCAGTGGGGGTGGAGGATGGTCCAGAGGTCCAAAGAACAAAACCCTGATGATAACTGAGACACTTAGTCTCCCTTACTTCACCATTCCTTCTACTGCCAGAAGCTCCCCTTTGAAGGCTGCCAAGGCAGGTGGAAAGAAACTAGCCCTGTGGTAATAAACACTATTCAGCACTCCCCCAAAAAGGTAATTGCAACGTATGAGTATGGAAAGACCTAGCCCTGTGCCCTGCCTGTCATTGTCTCCGGGGGCGGGGGGGGGGGGGAAGGACAGTCCTAAAAGGAAAACTTCTGCTACATGTAGAGTCTCTCCATGCAGTTGAAGATCATGCAAGAAATCAGGGTTCCTGATTGCCTGGAGAGACAGGAAGTGCACCAGGCAGTTCTTCTTCATGCAGAGGCAGTGGCAGGCAAGGGCCCCACCAGGAATCATTCCGTACTTGCACGTTCAAATTAACTCTCTTTTGAGTACCTGAACAGAGTGTCAGTCTCCCCTTCCTCTCCCTTATCACTACTGTACTCATCACAGAAATGGGGTCCCACCACAGTGTTGGGGTGGGCCCTGCTGCTCAAGTTGGACAGAGTGGGCACCACGAAGTTGCAGGCAATGGTGGTCTTTCTGGAGCAGGCTGGACAAGGGCCCCCCTCTTTCCCAATTGGGGCAGTTTGGGGAATTTCCAGCCATGTATCCTCCTCTCAGCTGTAGTGCCAAAAACCCGTCTTCCACCCTCTTCCCAGTAATCCAAGGGGTTGTGGCAAAAGATCAGTCCTTATTATAGTTGATATAACAACAGTGGAGGGAAAATTGCTGTACTGTTCTAGGCTTTTAAAGTAAAATAGAAAATGCCTACAACAATGGGAGAATTACATGGTAATCGGTGAGTGTGGAAACAGGGAAGAGATGAAAATCCAAGACATTGCTTATTGTTTGCAGGAGATGGGTAAATTTTCAATTCCCTGGCTGCCATTTGCATTTGTGGAAGGACCTGCCATTCTGTGCTTGTCAGTTAATTCTACAATGTGCCCCAATTCTTTAATTGCATTTTCCCCTCCAGTTGCTGCATTTTAATTTGTTCTCTCCCCCCCCCTTTTTTTTCCTTTCCTTTTTTTGCAATGATGATTCAAATTTTACATCCTTCAAAACGAAAAGGGCATGGGGGTGGTGGTGGAATGGCTTCAGTTTAAGAACTTTAAAAAGGCACTGGATTAATTCTCTGCCTGCAGCTAAACTGAGAGTTGGTCCCCTAATAGGCTGTTTCAAAGCAGTTAGATTTCTTCCTTTTAGACTCACCATACTGTCTGAACAATATTTTATGCGTGTGCTAAACTATAATAGGCTATAGAGACAACTCAGATGCCAAGACAAGATAGTGCTGTCAAAGTAATTTGTCCTGGCTAATAGAGAGAGACTGACATGACTTTGAAACATTCTGAAGACAAAAAAATCATCCTTTGGATGAACATTTGCTTTCATTTATTATTTTCATCATATGGCACCTACGGCAAACACGCTACTCACTGTATTTTATGTTATTTTATTTAAACACTATTGATGATGGCCTGATATTGGTATATGGGAGTGCCGCTGGCCCCACCGCTGGTGGCCCCAAGAGCTGTGGGGTCCCCAGGCAATCAGTCATTGGCTCCAGGTTGTCAGTGTAACCAGTAACAGTCTTTGTTGAAGAGAGCTTTGGTTTAGTATCTGTGCCTCCAGTCCCTTCTCAGGCACTCCTGGGGGCAAGGGGTGTTGAGTGCCTTGCAGTAACTGCCCAGGTATTATCTTTTCAGGAGACCCAGCATGGAGAAAGAGGAGGGCAATGTGAGTCCAAGACCAAGTTGCAGTCTTTTCAAAGATGGCAGGTACAGTTGGGCGATGGGTACCTGGGTAGGCTCCTTTGCTCCTCCTGGAGTCTCCTCTGTCTTTCATGCCGGTGCTGGCACAGCCGGCACCACCACTGTGTTGAGGTGGACCCTGCTGCTCAAGTTGGACAGAGTGGGCACCACGAAGTTGCAGGCAATGGCGGTCTTTCTGGAGCAGGCTGGACAAGGGGCCCACTCTTTCCCAACTGGGACAGTTTGGGGGGGGTTTCCAGCCATGTATCCTCCTCTCAGCTGCATTCCACCTCCTCTGAGGTGCAAAACAATGGATCCCAAGCTTCAAAAGTTTCCCTTTAAGTTTCCTCCATACCTGAGGTTTCTACATTTGTCTCCTCCACTCTCGAGCTCGCCAACTCCTCCTGTTCCTCATCCTTTATTTCCTCTGGTACTCACTCCTTCAACTTCTGCAGGTGCCTCAGTGGACACCTTTATTTCCTCCCCCACACCTTCCTGGGAATTAGCAGTTTCTCTGGGCTTCCAAGGGCCCACAGGGTAGGGGGAGATGGCCCACCTGGAGTGCCAGCGGCAACTCCCTCATTGGTGTCTTATTGACCCTGCAAGCACTGGGTTTGATTATTTTTAATTGTAAGAAGATCTGCTGTGATATTTAAGCAACATCTGGTGTTTCAACATAGATGCCTGCCTCAGTTGAGGATGGGTGAGTAAAAATTGGACTAAATCATGCCACCTAATTTCTTCTTTTCAAACAGAAACAAGTCCAGGAACATTGGCTGTTATACATTTGCTGTTTATTAATAAGTTCTCAATCAGTTCTTTTAGGTTTCCTCGGAATTTCTCCAGCGCACTCACCAGATGTAATAGAGAAACTGGCGGGACAATTATTTTTCTATATTGATTTGAAATTAGAAGCCTGTCTTTAAAGGGATGTTGGTGTGTTTGTGTGTGTGTGTGTGTGTGTGTGTGATTTTTATTTTTTTTGTTCAGAAC
The DNA here is from genome assembly GCA_037013535.1 of Intellagama lesueurii. Lineage (NCBI taxonomy): Eukaryota > Metazoa > Chordata > Lepidosauria > Squamata > Agamidae > Intellagama > Intellagama lesueurii. The sequence continues at coordinate 126,492,256 of JBAJHW010000001.1, read as the reverse complement.
AAAACTGATTGGCTATCACGCAATAAAATGAAAATGAAGCACATACATGCAGATAGCCACTCTCCGTATACTACTTCAGATGTCTGGGAGGAAGGAGAGGATCTCCTTCACTAGTTTGTCAGTAAAAAATCCAATGCACACTACACATCCTATCACTGAAGTAGTTCTGTTGACCTGAGGAAACCAAAGGGTACCAAACTTCCAAGATAGCATTGAAGGGTAGTCTTAAGGATGAGAGGGTGGGAGAGTGGGGAGAAGGAAAGGGAAGACTCATGCTGCTGCAGATAGCATGGTTTACACTGTTCAATCCTTTCTTCTCTACCCTACAGAGCCTTCCTTCTTCTCTTTGATTCAATTTAGACAGAGGCTCATTTTCTATCAGCCCTTCCTACATAGAGGTGGCAGAAGATGGCCACTGGTTTCCTCTGGGAGAAGGAAGGAAGGAAGGAAGGAAGGAAGGAAGGAAGGAAGGAAGGAAGGAAGGAAGGAAGGAAGGAAGGAAGGAAGGAAGGAAGGAAGGAAGGAAGGAAGGAAGGAAGGAAGGAAGGAAGGAAGGAAGGAAGGAAGGAAGGAAGTCATCCAGCTAGCCAGCAAGCAGTTTGTCCTTGCCCTCTGGATTGTTTGATGCCTTTGTCCTTCCTATGCTCATCAAATATGACTGGGGTGCATTATGGCATGCAAGTGTAAATGTGTGCCATTTGGAAGAGGTAATATGAAATCGGTAAAAATAATAATACTATGGTACCTAATCTGAAGAACCTAATCCCTTTCATCAGTCCACTCTATCATTGGCCCCAAACCCTTTACTTTCCAGTCAAGCCCCTGGCAATTGTCCAAAACATACAACATTTGATTTGTTGGTTATTCTACAAAAGGGAAACGTCATTACATTTGAATTCATATTAAAAAAGAAGAAGAAAAACAGGGTAAAATGAAGAAAAAAATCTGATTGTGTTTTGCAAACAGCTGACCTTCCAAAGACTATTATTGTTGCTGCTAATGGCATTTTAAAGCTTTTAGCAACTTCTACAAAGACAGCCGGTCAAAGCATACTTGAAGGATATAAAAATTCATTTGGCGAATAAGATGCAGTCCAGATTCCGGTCTTGTATGTCATCCAAAGAGTTTTGGTTCAGGCACAAGGCCTTTCATAGTGGCTGTTCTGAAAGGAAACAGGAACATTTTTCAACAACAGAAGACTCTTCAAAGACAATGTGGTGAGTGTTTCAAAAGGTTTTGAAAGATATAATAAAGAAAAGATTCCTCAAGTAAGGTTGTATTTTGAAAGAGAAATATTAGGCCTGTATCTGATGATCATCCTCTGCATTTGAGGACAGAAGGTACAACAACACTGCCATTTCTGGTGAGCGACCAGATGAAGCAAAAGACAAGGCTCATTTCCCACCTTTTAAAGAGCTGCATAGAAAAAGGAATGTGGCAGGCCAAGCTTCTTCTGTCACCATGCACCAGTGGTAGGAACATCTGCACCTTCCCCCAAATCCTCCTCCTAAAGATCTATTAAAGATAATGGAACACTGTCTTCTATTGTATCTGGACCTAACGAGATGAGACAAGAGAGATTCAGGATCCAACCTCCTGATTACTTACAATTTTGTCAAAAGAGCTACCGAAGGACCTAGTTTCAATTGGGATCGTGGAGCTGAGTGAAAACGTGTTTCAGTGGTTTCTTCCATGGAAAATCACCCCCTCCATAGCTGCAATTTATATTTGAGGGAGCTTATTCATCTACTTTTCCTTTACTGAGCAATAGCTCTAAGGAAGGAGGCAGTGGATCAAGGCAGATCATACGTTTACCATATTTTTTTGCAAAGGTGCTCCCCCAAGTGGTGATGGAGATCTCCGTGTCAGACCATGGGATTCTCCTTCCCTGTGTATCTTGGTTTGGTTTGTCATTTGGTGGGATGTAAATTAAAAATGGGTTTAATTTTGCATGTCCAATTGCTGAGACTCACAGCTCTGAGGAAATCTGGTTGTGTAAAGGAAAACCGTTTCATCACTGGGATTATGTACTTCTCTTAAAATGTAATTCTTCCGAGTGTTAATAGACAATCACATTTTAAGACCATAGGAAGCTGTCTAATACTATATCAGACCCTTACTTGGTCCATATAGCTCAGCCGTGTGTGCAGCCAGGCAGAAGCCCTTTCAGATTTCAGATGGAAGTCTTTGGTCCTATGTGGAAAGGCTAGTGACTGAACCTGGGCTTTCCACGTGCTCTTTTCTTGAGCTGCATTATTTTGATGTTTACCCTATTAAAATGCCTATTTACGCAAATATGGCGGGGGCCACAGGTTTGTTGTTGTTCAGTCGTTAAGTCGTGTCCGACTCTTCGTGACTCCATGGACCAGAGCACTCCAGGCCCTCCTGTCTTCCACTGCCTCCCGGAGTTGGGTCAAAGTCATGTTGGTAGCTTCGATGACACTGTCCAACCATCTCGTCCTCTGTCGTCCCCTTCTCCTCTTGCCTTCACACTTTCCCAACATCAGGGGCTTTTCCAGGGAGTCTTCTCTTCTCATGAGATGGCCAAAGTATTGGAGCCTCAGCTTCAGGATCTGTCCTTCCAGTGAGCACTCAGGGTTGATTTCCTTCAGAATGGATAGGTTAGTTCTCCTTGCAATCCAGGGGACTCTCAAGAGTCTCCTCCAGCACCACAGTTCAAAAGCATCAATTCTTCGGCGGTCAGCCTTCTTTATGGTCCAGCTCTCACTTCCATACATCGCTACTGGAAAAACCATAGCTTTGACTATGCGGACCTTTGTTGGCAAGGTGATGTCTCTGCTTTTTAAGATGCTGTCGAGGTTTGTCATCGCTTTCCTCCCAAGAAGCAGGTGTCTTTTAATTTCATGGCTGCTGTCACCATCTGCAGTGATCATGGAGCCCAAGAAGGTAAAATCTGTCACTGCCTCCATATCTTCCCCTTCTATTTGCCAGGAGGGGAGGTGATGGGGCCAGTGGCCATGATCTTAGTTTTTTTTATGTTGAGCTTCAGACCATTTTTGGTGCTGTCCTCTTTCACCCTCATTAAGAGGTTCTTTAAGTCCTCCTCACTTTCTGCCATCAGAGTGGTATCATCTGCATATCTGAGGTTGTTGATATTTCTTCTGGCAATCTTAATTCCGGTTTGGGATTCATCCAGTCCAGCCTTTCGAATGATGTATTCTGCATATAAGTTAAATAAGCAGGGAGACAATATACAGCCTTGTCGGCCACAGGTTACTTGGCTATTATAAAAAAGATAGAGATTAGAAAAAGGTTGGGAAACACTGATCTAAAGCAACATGTCTGGGAAATTGCATGATATTGTCTGCCCTTTAATCTTCTTTAGTTGAGTCCATACCCTCAAGGATTTGGAAGCCAAATGGACACAACCATCCTGCTTACAAGAGTAGCCACTGTTTTTCTTGTGTCCATGTCGGCTGTGTGCTAAAAATGTATCCTCTTGTCTGACCAAGATGATACAAAAATGTCAGGGAGGAAGCTTTCTGTTTATCTTTTTTTTTTTAAGTGGTGCAGTGAATATTTGTTGCCCTAATACATGCTTTGAATTTTATTTTTCATTTCCTCAGCCCCTCCACAGAGTTAAGGAAGTGATTAATTTACATGCACCAGCGGCTGAAACTGAAAGATACCATTTACAACTATGCCATTAGAAACACTGCTAGATGTATACACTATAGATTTGTTTTGTGTGGATTCTACTACACTATGGCTATCCAACTGAGTCTCAATTCCCTCCTTATTCTAGAGCAGAGGAGGGCAACCTGAGAAGGCCTGGAAGCCATCTTCTATCTACCCAGATCCGCTTGCCCTTTTTGGTGAAAGATACCATAAAGTCACTTCTAGTTTTTTAAAAACGGGAGAGGGTGCCTTGTTTTAGAAAAGACTCACTCCTCCTGGAGTTTTCTGGAGGCATGATCCTCCCATTTGTTGGGCTTTTTGAGGGGAGGCCATGGGGAACCCAAAAGAGCCAGAAAAATGACTTCACCATCGCATGTGTCCAATGGACCAGAATATACCTATCCCTGCTCTGGAGTAAACATATGCCGATCATATCTGGACTGGGACAATGGCAGACAAAAGAGATTTAAACATTCCACTGCTGCTGTTCTCTCCTTTTAAATCGTATGCCTACCCAGCCGCTTTTGTTCTTTCTCTGCCTTAAAATTCAATTTGTGGTGTTGTGCTAGTCTCAGTCTACTTGACAGGGTTGCTGTGAAGCTAAAATAAGGATAAGAAAGATCTGTGAACACAATTCTTGAGTTTTTTGAAGAAACGGTAGTATAATATACTAAAAAGTAAAATACAGTTATATAAGATGTCAGTATGTATTTCCTGCTTGCATTAATATTAATACCGCTTTGGATCCAGGTGAGTCGGGAAGCTCACAGAGCCACACCTTTCCGTTTTGAAATGAAGATTTGCAATTAACGAACAATTATGTCCACTCAGAATCTTTATGCCACTTTATGCCAACCATGTGTCGTACCAATGCATTGATGTTAAGATGTTCCCCATAAATAACAATGAAGACTGGTAATTACATCGGGTAATTTCACTTGTACGTGTATGTTTTAAAAAGCATTAAAGAAGGCAAGAAACAAAATGTAATAAGTATGTGGAAATATATAACTACAACATGAATCAAGACATGACAATAAGAGACAGCAAGAAGTGAAACCTTAGACTTGTTAAGGCGTTTTTATGCAATACATCGGAGTTGTAGTTGCTTGTTGATATATAGGCTTCTGCAGGGCATGTTTCTCAACTAGTTACATAATACTTCTAAATTTTATTTATTTATTTATTAGACTTCTACCCCGCCCATCCAGACCAAAGGTCTACCCTTGTTCGTTGTTTCTAAAATTCTTCTTGCAAAGGACATTGTTTATTTACCACCAGATCTTATGCATGTTTGCTCTAGAATAACCCCCTCTATCTTCAGTGATACTTACACCCCCACTTAAGTGTGCATGGCATTGCTCACTTTGCTTATCATTACCTATTTATTCCTTGGATTATTTTTTTTTACCCACTTAGTACCCAAGACTCTCAAAGTGACTGTCCATAAATATTAAAATGATAAAAGAAGAAAGCAAAACAATAATAGATGAAACAACAACAACAACAAAACCTACAATAAAGATTCAAAGCAGAAACTGTTTGCTGCATTTCTTCAGAAACATCAAGAGATTAAGGCAAAGGAATGGAAAATGAATCAGTGATGAAATTTAATTTTGCCTGGCTTTTGTTCCCTGCATCGATGTGTGACATATAATTCTCTCCTTAGGTTTTACTTCCTGCAGTCTTTTCACCAAGGATCACTATCTTCTACAAGGGCTAGAAGCTTAATATAAAATATATTTATTTTTAAAAGGGAATTGGAGGATTATGGATTGGGGGGATTACTCCATCCTCCACTGCTGATGGTCATAGTTGCTGTGATAAGATATTCAATAAATATAGTGATTTTCATATTCCAGGCCATCATATTCCAGGCCATTTCCAGATAGTAAAAAGGGAAATATGCTAGAAGAAGGAAAGCCTGCCAGCTCTTACAGGTGCATTACCACAAAAGCCATACCAAAACCAAGGTCATATTTACGCATCTATCATCACCATCACCACCACCACCATCTCATACACCACTAGGTTTCTGGGTGTCCAAAGCTGGCCATATTCGCACAGGCAGCATCCATCTGAGCTGCCTGCTGAAGGCCAGGAGGCTCTCTTCTACAGTGCTGGAGAGTCTGAATTTAGTGGATTGGTCTCAAAAAATATTCTAAATCTCTTATTAGCTGGCTGGATGTGCGCCTGTCTCTGTAAATTAAAATACATAAGCAAAAGTATAGGAGAGGGGCACATCTGGAATCCCTGTGGACACCCAAGAAGAGACAGGTGTGAAAAATGGTAGTAAAGGGGAAATGGAAAAGGCATCTGTTCTTAAACTAAGCTATACTTCTTTCCTCAACATTCTCTCTTCTCTTCTGTTTTTAGAAGTCAGAGAAGGAATTAAGCAAAGGAACCATCCATAGTGAGGGGTAGGTAACCAAGCATCCTGCTCCACAGAGGACAGTCTGTGTTGTCCAGTCCAAGACTGTTTTAAATATAAAGAATCATAAGAAGGGAGAGAGCAAGGTTCCTCAAGTTGCCCATCCACTGTGAGCAGACTGAGCTGGTACACCAGTGTAGGGCACAGAGGAAGATGTCCCAAATCTAAGCATGCTACCCTCAGCAACATGGATGAAAATGACCCTTGTCTCCTTCAAAATCAGATTGAATCACACAGCACAACTCCGTGTAAATAGCTGTTGACTGAACAATTTCCATTCATACAAGGTGGATACTCTAGTTGGGGTGAACAACTGGCCCCAAAGGAGGGAGACAGAAAGCCACATTTCACCTTGATTTCCTTGGAGGAAAGGTGGGATATAAATGTAATTCATAAATAAATAACACCGAGGCAGACTCCACTTTGCACTATTTCTACTTAAAGAGATGCAATCAATCCCAGTTGCCTACAAACTGGCCCTAAAAGCTATTTTATATAGTTTACACACCCACATACAAAAGAAGCATGAGTGATCTGGGCTTTCTAGTCTTCCTGTTCCCTTGCCAAGAGTGACATGCTCAGTGGGATCCCTGCTTCCCAAATGACAATTTCAAATGTTACAATAGAAACAAGGAGAGATTACGAATCTGCTCTTGCACTTCTTCAGCCACCATGTTTCTATGTCATGTTTGAACCAGCTCATGGTGTCTGAGTTTATTAGACAATAGCACCTGCCATTGGCTGGATGGTATGTTGCCAGATCATTTTGAAAAGTAACTTCTTAAATATTGAATTGTTCCCAATTTCTGGTGACACTTCTTGTTGATTAGTTTAAGGGTTGCACTCAGTTTGTTTAACCACCTTCCCGACACTGAACAAACAAGGAAGCAAAGGGAGCAATTTGCAGAAGGGATGGAGGCAGGTGGAGGGGGGGAGAGAAACAAATACAGGGCAAGGACAAACGCATCTGCAAAACAGAAGGAAGGATCCCATTAAAAAGGACAAAACAATGGCCAGTTCTGAACAGGAAGTTTATGGACATTGGCTTATCAGCATTCAAATAAAGACTCGAAACCCAAGGAAAGTTAAAGTTTTCATTAACAGTACAGTGATAGCTGTTAATTAGAATTCCTGGAGCATATTAAATGGTATTTAGTTTCTACCTCAATGCATCATTTTCTGTTAAATAATTGATCACAGCATAGAGACTGTGTTTGTGGAATTTAAGAAAGTAATTAGGCCAAAGAACATTTTCCAAAGGGGGAGGAGGGGTGGGAGTTACATCAATAACATAAGTGATATGTCAGCACGCCTCCTTGTGAGGAGGGCAGGGACACCGATGCCCCGTCCATGAGCCGTCACACTCCAACCCAGGGCCCACACATCCCACCCATTCATCCAAAAAGCCTATGACAGAGTTTCCCATGCAGGAACCCAGAAGGAGGGAATGCTAGGCCACGTGCTACTCCTGGGAGAACGGGACCCAAACAAAAGCGTATGTAGTGTCAGCTTAGGGGATTGGAGGGTGCTCAGTTAAAGACAAGGAGGTAGTGCGCTGCCCGGCAGATGACAGATATAAAGGAGGCCCTGCCATGGGGTGCAGGGAAGAACAAGGGGGAGGATTCTGAAGAGAGAGGAAGTAGAGTGTCAGAGAAAACCCATGAAAGAGAGAGAATATAAGAGGAAGGAAGAAAAGGTCCCTGGAGAGCTGAAGGGAAAAGATCTAGAGACAGAGAGCAGGAGCTCAGGCAGAAAAATCCTACAAGCACCTCTCTCCATTTCCCTGGTAATAAAAATACAACAATAAATTAATGACAAATAAATTGCTGCCTTTTCATGATACCCAGAATCTGCTGCCTTAGACAGTTGACTTGTTTTGCCGAAGGTAAAGGCTAAGAATGATTTGTTCATTTATACTCTGCAAACCCACCACACACACATACACATACTCAATAGAAACCTATACAGCCAATGTGGAGTAGTAAATACCGCAGCTAGTACACAACATAGCAAAAAAAGCCTGTCTCATTTATCTGACATAGGATAGATTTTGTATCAACATCCTTACATGTTTCCTGATAACTAGGGTGTCAAAAATCTTCAATTAACTCAGGTGCAGAAATGGCAGAAGAGAAGTAACACATATTCCAAACAACAGTTTCAACTACTGTGAAAAATGAAAGTGCAAGGAAGCACGTGTTTGTTTGTTTGTTTTGCTCATGCATTGTTTCAGAAGCTAACATGTAAAGTTCTATGGAAGAAGCCCCAAAGAGAGATCCATGGTAGGGATGGAGAGTCACTCTTGAACAATTTCAAATTGGGCTTGGAGTCACTCCCGGAGGAAAGAAAGACACTTTCCTGCTGTGAACTTTCTTAGGCTAACCTGAGACAGAAACATGAAAACGCCTTATATCACATCCGGCCCTGGGTCCATCCAACGCTTGCAAACCAAAGCTCCATGTAAAACTTTCTAGAGCTGTAAAGAGCTTCTTTTCTCTGATCCATGACAGAGGTAAGGATAGAAGAAGCTCCTCAGGCTGGATGGTGAGCCTCTATGGGCTGAATTAGGCCTATCGGCCCATCTAGCACAATATTGCCTGCACTGATTGGCAGTAGCTCTCCGTGGGTTCAGGCAAGGATATTGAGCTCTTTTTCTCTACTTCATTCAAATACACCTCTTCTTGAACAATGCTGGCTACACATTCCCTGCTGGGCAGGAGGACCTTCTGTATCACTTGAACAACTCACATTTCCTCACCATTCATTATACGTTGTGAAACTTGTGTTCTCTTTGATTAATAGGTACAATGTCTTCTAAAACATATTTTAGCAATTTAGGCTTTGGGTAAAGTTTCCACACCCAAAAGACAGTTAAATTTTTGATTTGTTTATATTCTAAGTTAATTACATGCTCCTACATGTGAAATACTATAGGTTAAAAAAACTGTATCCTTCCATCACATTCTGTTAAAGAAATAAGCAGATTATTTTAAACCATGGAAGCCACTTCAAAAAATTATTATTAAAATAGACATTGATGAATTAAGCCGAACATGTTCGTTCATGATTTCTTACATATTTCATTTTGTTCTCCTTTTTATACTCTAATTATATGTTACCAAACTTTTGCCAAATGTTTAAATTAAACATTTAATTTGCATGTTTTACGGAATTAAACATTTTCATACTGGTGTTAATATATGCTTCTCTCTCTCTCTCTCTCTCTCGCTCTCTCTCTCTCTCTCGTTCTCTCTCTCGTTCTCTCTCTCATTTCCATAGGTTCCTCTGTGTTAGTAAGTCTCATAATTTAATTGAATTTTTTGCATTTGTTGACGTTACAAATGATTTACATGGATGGATGTGATGGACAGATCATGCATGCATGCACTCATTCATTTTTAAAAATCTTGTCTCTCTTTCTACTGAGCCTTGTGGTGCAGAGGTTAAACTGAAGTACTGCAGTGAAGATTCCACCCACAACCTGAGTTCGATCATGGGCTCAGGTAGCCAGCTCGAGGTTGACTGAAGCTTCCATCCTTCCAAGATTGATATATAGAGTACCCAGATTGCTGAGGTGGGAAGGGGACAAAGATGCATAGCACATACTGTTAGTATTAGCAGTTGTAATGAAAGACCAAGAAGACTCAGAGCAGCTGCACCTTCATGCTCCTTAGAAGATACAGATTGGTCCTAAGCATTCAGATTTTTGCTATCTTTTTAGCCATGCAGATACTGTGGGCTTTTCAAGCAGCTGGAAGGTCTCAGTATATTGCTGATATGTGGAATGCCTTCAGCTTGGTGAGTCTGCATTGGCTGTCTTTGAATATATTGATAAAACCATGAAGGTGACAACAGAAAAAATGAAAGTTCCACCATTTTAAATGTTGTCCTTCTAATGTCTTCTTTACATGAAGCATTCTTGTAGCACAGCAGTGGCTATGGATTAAGTATTTGTGGAGATAATAAGAACACATTTATCCTACACAAAAAAAAGGCCAAGTTTCTGTTTAACAGAAATAATCAGAGGCCCAACCATTAAACCAGTAGATGTTTTTCTGGAACTTCCATACAGAAAGAACAGCACAGAAGACTCACCACCGGATCATGAACTAAACATGATATAGGGGTCGATATCTGAGCTTGTTGCATTGGTCTTCTACAATTGGTTTGTTTACTTCAATGCTCCTGCGTTGATAGGGAGTTCGACTACATGACCCCTGCGATTCTGTGAACCCTATAATTTTTTTATTCTCTGTGGGAGGGGGAGGAAGCTATGCCGCTGGCACCACTTCTGAAATTGTGCAGCCAAGCTAGTTCCCAATGTTTGTGATGGGAGAAAAGGGCAAAGAGAAGGGAGATAGAAGGAGTATGTAGCCGGTAGCTTTGCCTTTAGGCAGAGTGAGATAGAAAGAGATAACTGGGTAATTCTGTCCGTCCGTCTGTTTTAACACTCAGCCAGTGTAAGAGCAAGAAAAACAACAATCGTGTGGTCAAGTTAATTCTGATTTATGGAGACCTTTTCCAGGTAGAGAATACTCAAAAGAGGCTTATTTTTCCTTCCCCTCCCCCTTTTTTTCTTTTCTGGAGGCACCCTGGGACTGTGCAGCTTGCCCAAGGCCACACAGGCCAGCTGTTCTAGGAGGCACAGTGGGGAATCGAACTCCCAACCTCTGGCTTTCCCGCCAGGTGCCTCAACCACTGAGCTATCAAGAAAGTCATAAGAACAATATAGCTTGTGAAATAATCTAGAGTGCAGTCTCTAATAATCAAAACATTGCAGGTAGACTTTGCCCACAGAGTAATGTGCAGTTTGCTATAGATTTACTGATCAGCTAAAAAAAAAAGCCCTTTGCTAATTAGGTATCATTTAACTTCAGACCTGCTCACACATAAGGAAACAAAGCAAACATATTAGGAACCCGGCAGTGACTACTGAATAGATAATTACACAAGGAAAACCTATTGGGCTTTTTAAAATGGTTGAGTAATTTTATTTTTAAAAGCCTGTTACCTAACTATTCCAAAAAAGGTATTGCCCAACAATTGTTTCCCCAAATGTGTTTTTTTTAAAATCTTAGAGCTTCTGTTTCTACCACCCCCACTTGTGGTTCCAAATAAAGCACCCTTTTGGTTTTGTTATCACACAGCTGTTTCTCTTTCTCTGTACTTTGCTTTTTTTTTTTACCCATTGGTAGATTTTCAGCACCACCTAGTTGCCAGATGTTATATTTTGAGATTTTTCTGTGTTGCTCCTGTATCCCTCTTCTTCACAGCACCATGAGAGGGCTGGGCAGGTGGCAGCTGGCATTGACAGTCGGCTCAGTCATGGGTCAAAAACAGGTTTCCGTTTCTTCTGACCTTAGGTAAAGGATTGAGTCTGGAGACGATTTCAATGGTGGTTTTGCTTGAGAATGGAAAAAAAAAAGAGAAAACAACAATCACCTAGATCACATCTGGTAAACAGATCTTTGGATCACATTGCCAGCTGGAGTCCAACATGCTCTATCAGTACAGAGATTGAGGGAAGCCGTAAAGATCCATTTGTTTTCTTCTAGTTTTTCCTTGACTTGTGTTTTATGGAACTTTTTGGAAATTATGGAATTTTTAGCTGCAACCTTGTACTAGATTTTGGTGCATTTGGGGGGCTACATGGTTGTTTTATTATTAACATTGGCTTTGCCATCTATTAAGAGTCATTTAAAGTCCTCATATGGATAGAGGTGATCTAGTGGATCTCAAGCAATATATTGCTTGGGATCCACTAGATCACCTCTATCCATATGAGCTCTTGTGCTGGTTGAGGTCTGCAACTGCCCTTCTTAAGGATCCAACTATTAAAGCTGTTTGGTCTGAATATCTCAAGAAAGTATGTTTTCATTTTGCTGCCCTTGTGCTTTGGACTTCTCTTCCTGAATCTCTGTAAAATATTATATCCCTGCAGGGATTCAGGGCGGGGGGTGGGTGTATAAGTCAGAATTGTCTCAGTGGGCCTTTGAATGTTAGGGAACTGCTGTTGTACTACTTAGGTAGTAAAGCATTATGTAGCAATGTATGTAGGACAAAACTGTTTAGTGGGCTTTAGACTGTTGCCCATGCAAGCATTTGGCACTGTTTGTTCAAAGTGAACTCTTTCCTGGCAAGAATGATTCCAGTTCTTAGTGTGGAACATGCAGAATCCTGTGATCCAGATGTTCACCCTGCAGCTCCTAAAATACCCAACATATCCAATTAATGGAAAGTCGTCCTGCTGTTGTTTCAAAAACTACGAATTGAGGATCTTCCAATTGAACCATTTATCACATTTTAGAATATCCAAAGTTGTATAACATAGAATAAGCAAGTTTTCAAAAATCATTTCCCCTGTGATTCATATTGTCTTTTGCAAGGCTGTGCTAATTATTCTGAAGCTATCCCAAGGGTCTGTCACTCTGCTTCGGTTGATTGTGGAAGTGGAAAATAAATTTGTGCAGGGTAGTAGATGGTAACAAGGTCCCTGAGTTAGGTTGTATTGCCAGATCCAGCAAATCAGTTCGTTGCCATACCACCAAAGATCCCAGCTCTCTGTCATAAATGGCAATGACTGGTGGTTCTTAAAGATCCTTGATTTATTAAAAATTTCCTGAGGTAAGCTATTCACAGTGATCCATATTTGCAGTTCCTCTGAAGCCAGTGTTGGAAAAGCAACTGCTCTGAGTTTTGAGGAAAATAAAGTTTTGCTAGAGGAGTGGTTGGTGAAGGCATTTTTTAAAACTGGATTGCAAAGAGAAGTGCTAGTGAAGGAAATTGGTTTGTTACTTTGCTTGCCTGATTGGTGGTCAAATGTATATACTGCTGTGATGGACTAGCACTCGCCTATGTCTCAAAAAGAGACATATCAACCCTGAGTGCTCACTGGAAGGACAGATCCTGAAGCTGAGGCTCCAATACTTTGGCCATCTCATGAGAAGAGAAGACTCCCTGGAAAAGACCCTGATGTTGGGAAAGTGTGAAGGCAAGAGGCGAAGGGGACGACAGAGGACGAGATGGTTGGACAGTGTCATCGAAGCTACCAACATGAATTTGACCAAACTCTGGGAGGCAGTGGAAGACAGGAGGCCCTGGGGTGCTCTGGTCCATGGGGTCACGAAGAGTCGGACACGACTTAACGACTAAACAACAAACAACATGTCTCAAAAAACAACAGGCAAAAGCAAAACCCTTTTTTCTACTCTTCACCATCTTGTTTTTTTGTATTGTTACTAGGAGGGGGGAAAAATTCTGAGGCAGCTCCACCAAATCAGTTTTAAAAAATCTAGGTCCCTGCTAAGAATCTCAGATATTGTGAAAATAGTTATTAAATGTAGGATGCGTATCTAGGCATTCCAAAGAAAAAGATCACAACATTGCAAATAGTAAAGTTGAATCATCATTCAACAGAATTTTTTTTAAAGTGCAGTTGAGTGAGTTTTGGTTTGTTTTTTTAACACTGTGAGAACTGCAGTGTATTGATAGTTGGAATTAGTTAGGATCAAGGTTAAAATTAGGGTTCAATTCCCCACTTTATCTCCTGTGAGTAGAACCAGCCTGTGTGGCTTTGGGAAAAATCTTGATAGGGCTGAAAACAACAGAATGAAATTTAATCGAGATAAGTGCAAAGTTCTACACCAAGGAGAAAAAAACTAAACACACTGTTACAAGATAAGGATATTTTGCTCAATAATGCTACATACAAGAAGGATCTCAGAACTGTTGTCGATCACAAGCTGAATATGAGCAAACACTGCAATGTGGGTGCAAAAAAAGGTAAAGGTTCCCCTTGACAATTAAGCCCAGTCATGTCTGACTCTAGGGGCCAGTACTCATCCCGTTTGTAAGCCCAAGAGCCGGTGTTTGTCCATAGACACTTTCTGTGGTCACGTGGCCGGCATGACTAGACACGGAATGCCATTACCTTCCCACTATGGTTATCTCCTTGCATTTGCATACTTTCAAATTGCTAGGTTGGCAGGAACCGGAACAAGCAATGGGAGCGCACCCCGTCACGCATATTCGAGCTGCCGACCTTTCGATCAACAGCCCAGTGGCTGAGCAGTTCAACCCACAGCACTATCCACATCCCCTGGGTGCAAAAAAGGCAAATTCTATTTTAGGCTGCATTAACAGAAGTATATCTCATGAAGGACTAGTTCTCTTCTATTTGGCACTAGTTAGGCCTCAAGCACTGTGCCCAGTTCTGGACACTGCACTTTAAGAAAGATTCAGACAAACTGGAACAAATTCAGAAGAGGGTAACAAAGATGATCAGGGAACTGAAAACCAAGCCCTATGAGGAAAGACTGAAAGAACTGGGCATATTTAGCCTTGAGAAAAGAAGACTGAGGGGAGAGGAGGGGCAAGATCTGTTCTCAGTCATCCCAGAGTGCAGGGCATGTAACAATGGGCTCAAGTTACAGGAAGCCAGATTTCAGATGAATATCAGGAAAAACTTCCTGACTGTTAAGGCAGTGTGACAATGGAACCAATTACCTCGAAAAGTGGTGAGTGCTCCAACACTGGAGGCATTCAAAAGAAAGCCAGACAACCATCTGTCAGATGGGGAGCAGGGGGTTCAACTCAATGGCCTTTTAGGCCTCTTCCAACTCCCATATTCTATGTTTCTATGATTTTATGACTATTAGATCTTTCAGGTTAATTGTGGAAGCCACACATAATTAGGGAAATGAGCTAGCACCATTCCCTCTGTCATGTCTTTAACTGTGGAAACAAAGCAGATTGAAGTCAGGGAGGCTTAGGTACTTGGGTGTCCTATCCTTTAGAGACAGAATACAGGCTGCCTAGGTACAGCAGCCTCCCCTTTTCAGATTGTTTTGCTTTCATGGTTAGGACACTTACAGAAGGTGACACAATGAGCACAGTCCTCTCATTTCATCGGAACTAAACTACTAATATGTGTTCTTGACAAATCATTACCTCTACTTAGCATAACGGAGGACTACTATTTCATTGGTACCAAGAGTACCCTGGGAGATCTATAAATGTGTAGCTGTGATATTAGTCATTACAGTTTTCACAAATGATAAATGTTCTGACATTGTGGAACTATGTGACCACCTGAGACTTTCAAAATTGAAAGCCCACCTCTCCCTATATATACTTGCCTGACCCCTGTGATCAGCTAGACCTGTTCTGTGTCCCACCAGAGGGAGGAATGCATTACAGGAGAGGGCCTTCTCCTCTGTGGCACCCTGGTCGTCAAAGGCTCTCCCTTCAGAAGCTTGACTGGAACTGATATTGGGTTCATTTCAGCACTGAGGTAAAATGTTCACCCAAACCTGACCTGAAGAGAACCGCAGAGGCAGAGAAGAAGCTTCTTTGTGAGGAAACCTCACCTAGCTGCGACGTGCATTTTAATGGCTCAATGAAAGAGGCAAGGCTGATCCCAAACAGTACTCCAATAATGGGACCATTTTTACTTTTCCCCCCACTTCACTTTCATTCTGCCTCTCCTCCACAAAAAGAAGTTATAACCAAAGTAAGTGACTATAAATAAAATATAAATACATAATTAGAGCATTGCAGCAACATGTCAATGAACTATTCAAACATTTCCATTTCAATATTGCAATGAAATATTCTGTGACATTGTGAAATTCCATGGATGGAATTTCAAGGTTGTACTCAACAGACATATCCAGATGGCTGCAACATTCATTTCTGACTACAGTTGTGTAAGGTGCCATCATGAGGAAGTGGCTCTTGTCCCTCTGGGCAAGGTCAGAGGGTCTGGGCACCAATTTTCAGTTTTCATTAGAAATCCTTATATAGTATATGGTGGGAGGAGCTAACATTGTTCAGAATCTACCACTCCCTCCCTTTCCAACTTTCTACCACTTCTTTCATTCTGCTTGTGTGGCAGTGCTGCCCCAAGATATGAGGAGATGATGCCCATTATAAAGAATTGTTTTATGGTCAGAGGAATGCATGAGACTTGCTTTCTTAAGAAGAACAGTGGCAGGACTGCTCTTTGATTGAGATATGCCTACTGCTTCAGTGAGCATGTATTGCTGTCAATTTGGGGGGGGGGGGGGCAGGAATAAGCCTGTCACTAAACCAGCCAACCAACCATGCCAGTGAGTGCAAAGTACAGTGGAATAATGCCAGCTGTATTATTATCAGTTTTCTTGTAATATTTAAATGACTTGTTTTATTTACTCTCCAAGTTGATTGCAAAGCAATTTTGAAGCAAGGTTAAATAAATCATCCAAAGCACTGACATATCCTCTTCTCCTGCCCTCTCCCCACTAGACCGCTCTGCTGGATGACAAGCTGCTTGATAAAATTGCTCCTTAAGTCCTGACAACAGTCGAAACACATTATGGTTCCACTGAAGCTACAGCAGTGATGGCAAAGGCACAGTTAATTCCCTACAGACTGCCCTGCTGCTGCGGCAGCGGCGGCGGCTGCCATCAGTTGCCATCAAGCCAGTAATAACTCCAGTCAGCACTGAAAATACAGCCAGTGGTCACAGCATTCTCGCTCCTCAACTGCCTCTTGTCTCCATGGGCAAGGACAACAGACTACCAGTACAAAGGGAGACTGCCACTGTCGATGCACAGATTGCAATGTCAGGCGAAATTTCCATCCATCTGCATGGGTTGTTTAAAAAATAATAATAAAGGGAAACACTAGTGCTGTGTTTCCTTTACTGCAACTCAAAAATGCTGACTTAAATTGTTTAATTGATGATGATTGGTGCTTGAATTCTGAGGGGGTCAAAGAGTCTTCATCTTTTTTTGTGGCTACAGTACTTTTTTAGAAGGTTAGGAGGTAACAGCGTACTTGGGCAAAATTCAAGGCGGAGATTCAGTGCAGGATTCATTAATTTAAACCTCCTAGACACACACTGTTTCTTCCACAATATGAGCACTTCCAGTGATTTGGTGTCCCTTTTTATTATACCCTAATAATATAGGGTATGTTTATTACACCCTAACCATGGGTATCTGCAAGGCGGGAGGGAGGGCTCTCCTTCCCTCCTAGAATCCTAAACTTGGTGTTACTTTAAATGTGCAGAGGTAAAAACTGCCATCAGGTCAACAATCCATAAGTAACTTTAATAGACTCCTTTACCTCAGAATTATTCTGACAGATGCCCTTTGTCCTAGCCATAACGTTTGGCAAAAATCAAGACAGAAGGTTCTTTCCAGCGGCATACTCCAGGACTGTGATGATTTCTTTCAAGATGGCCTCTTGGGATTCTCCCAAAAACTGAGAGTAGAGCTATTAGTGCAGGTTGTTCTGAGGCAATACCTGTTCAGGCCTAATAACGTTATTGATAGATTGTAATAGTCAAGCTACATGTCTCAGTGAGATGGGCCAAAGTGGTGTGCAATTACCATAAGATGACATAGATGATGATGAGTTCTCATGATTCTCCCACCTGGATAAAGAGAGAATACAAGCATAGTCTGAATGTCAACAGGAAACCAAAGCACAAGTTTGCCATTTCTGAGGGACACAAAGAGGGAGCTGGGTTTCTCTGTATGGCATGTTCCCTGCCCCTGCCACCAAGAAACAAATGTTGGCAAGATTATATTACATGCAGTTTGAGACTCAAATTATATTACATACAGTTTGAGACTTATTATTAGCCTTATGTTGTTTGTTTTCAGTGAATATACATTTTGTTTTGATGTTTCTTCTTGACTAGCCTGTGTTTTCTTAAGGCAAGACAGACAAGTTGCCCATACTATGATAAGATGACCTGACATCCATTTTAGCACCTTATTTCCCATAGCTGCTCCACATGAACATTTGTGTTTCAAAAGTCTTTCAGTTCTTGAAAAATACTGCTGACAGATTTAACATTTGTGCAGCTTTTCCCAGGTCCATGTGATACTTCCAGACGTACTTCATGATGCTGTAGTCGCACCCAGATACTGTTTTCCTGCTCTGGATCTTTGCAAATGCTTCTGAATGTAATCCAGGTTGCAAGGGCAATACTGCCGAGACCTCGAGTAGATTTGGAGCAACAGTGTCTATTAGGGGTTTACTGCTGTGAGGCTTCACTTATGCTCAACTTGTATGTTTGTACAAAAATACCATTTAGCACAAAAACAGTCTAATCCTCCATTGACCTCTTCCTAAGGGAGCTCAGATGTCCAGTGTTTTCACCATGCACAGACATGGGTCCCAAGACAGGAATATACCGCAAGGTCAGGACCAAATCCAGAAAGTCCAGCATCCCTGTGAGTAGACTGTCAGTCTTTTACCTAGCAGTAAAAGTCAGATGACACTGTGCAAAGATGGAGTGTGTATATACTTTACACATGGCAAAGGGCCTGGATGTTAAACAGAGAAACCATCTTCAAAAGTTCAGAATCTTTTATGGGAACCAAACAAACTCATGCGCCAAGGATGAGGCACCAGGAAAAGGGGTTTTGTATCATTCATTTCCAACTAGTGACATCACAGGCAGTGATTTTTATGGATTTTTAGCTGAGACAAAGGTGGACACTTTACCACAGAGGGGTAAAGTGGGCCACACAGAGGGGTGCTCCCCCGGGCTAAATTGCTGGTGCCCCACAGACATTCTACTGTTTGTTTTCTGGAAGAACTGGTGGATCACTCAGTGATTTAGATATCTAGCTGGGGGAGCCAGAGACTGGGAGTTCAGTTCTCCACTGCACTTCCCTGACAGGGCCTGGACTCGATGATCCATAGGGTCCCTTCCAGTTCTACAGTTCTAAGGTGTTATAAGGGTCCTGTTGCATCACTGTTGCTGGTGATGGTTCAGTGGCAGCTGCATATGCTTCAAAAACAGCTGGGGGAAGCTACCTGAACCCCTCACACCATGTGTTGCCAACCACTGGATTGATATAATAAACTGAAATGGGCTTTGTTCACAGTCTTGGTTCAAGAGTTGCCTCTGATCTTTCACAGATTTTGTTGGAGTGTCTACCATAGTTTTGACCACCCCCCACAGGGAGGCTAAGAGGCTCTTGTTTTTCCAAGTAGTCTGCTGCTGAGATTCGTGTGCTATGAAAATGCAACACCTCCACAAACAAAAGCACTTCCTTCGTAACAGAAACAATAGCAACAACAGCACTTTCCATTCATGCAGTACTTCTGGAGAGTAGGAAGTGTGTGATATACAGATGATCTCATTGATCCTTTTAACCCACCCACCCCCCATGAGATGGGCCAGTATTGCAGCAGCTCATTTAAGACCACCCATGATAGGCCCAAAGTTGAAGTCAGATATGAATTCTAAGACATCCCTGCTGAAAGAGTAATTCTGCTACTATGCCAGACCTGATCCGAATCCTGATATTTTGAATCTTGTACATACAAAATGAGTTGCAAAGACAACATTTATTAGGAAAGAAGAGGAGAAGGACAAGCCCTTGAATAAGTCAACCAATCAGAGAAGGGTGTTTATTGCCCCAAGAGCAAAAAGAAAAATCAAAGAGCAGAAAAAGCAAACATTGGGCCGCAAAAACCTGAATGAAAGCAAATATGATCAATGAGAATCTTCTTCTAGTCTGAAGAACTGGTACACAGAAATGATTGCCATGACATTGCAGTGACCTTACCATGGATTTACCCTGGTTCTTCGAACCCACTGCCTTGGTGGATCAGGAGTTAGAAACATCTCATCTGGATTTCCCCAAATAATTAAATTTCACTAAGGCACTCCACACCACTTCACTCTACTTTCCTCCCAACCTCCCACCTCCTCTGAACATGTCATGTAAGATTTTTAGCAGCTGCAGTATCCTGAATGTTTAGCATGTCAGGAGATGTGACAGGCATCTTGTGGAGCTCACAAAAAGGGGGAAAGGAAAACAATCAGGTAGAAGGCATGTCTGTCCCCTTCATCAGCATGCATGAAACACACCACACACCTCTGCTTCAATACTGAACAGACCAGCAGCACAGGAGAGGAAGCACTCTGATTAATATTGATAGGAAGTGCTTTTGACATGGATAAAGTGCAAATCAACATGACCCGTGGGGGTGGTGATTAGAAATGATGATTATATTCAAGGTGGAGCATCTTGGGAATTGTGCATCATCAAAATCTACAAAAAAGAAATTCCAAACTCTATGAACAGCATCCGTAGAGTGGATTAGATAGATATAGATACAGATAGATATCAAAACAAATCACTTATGCCCCATGTATCCATGGCCCTGGCCATAGTGCAAAATATGGTATAAACTATCCTTTGCATGGTTCACTGAGATTCCTCTTAATACCCCTTTGTGTGGCATTAAAACTACAGTATTACAGACTTCTAACTTTCATGGATGCAGAGAAAGCTTTGATGGGGGAAAGCTGAGGGCTTTTCCAAACAGCACATTTGTTCTCCTTTAAGTACCAAACTCTCTGCTGGTATTATCACTGTTTTCCCTGCCATCCACACAACATATCTTGCTTTGAACAGTGCTTTTTCTGCTCCTTTTTATTCCTCCTTATTTTTGTATTGTTTTGTACTGGGAGACAACTTAGCACTGTGGCACTTCAGCCCAAGAGGAACATGAGAGTGTATCTGGAGGCGAGTGGCACAGGTGGGGGAAGGGGGGGCAGAGAAAGGAGATCAGAAATCTTTGGAGGAAGAGAGGTCACTGGGATCACATGACTTTTTGCAGCAGGGGGAGAATCAGGTAGACTTGGAAGAGCTGAAGAGCTGAAGGCAGAGGGGGGGGGGAGTGGAGTAATGATGCCTCTGCCTTACAGCCAGGGAGGAGGGACTGGCATTCAGAGTACAAGTAAGCTTAGAAGTGTCACTGGATTCTTAACACAGAAGGAAGGAAGAACAGCAGCAACAGGAATTTGAGGAAGGAAGAGCAGTTACCCTGATAGTGAGTGAGCCTGGTGGGGAGGTTGACTAGACCCTGTGAGGGAAAGCTCTGCAGAATTGGAGGGATGAAAAGACAGATGAACTGAAAGAAGGAAGAAAGAAAGAAAGGAGGAAAAGAAAATAGCGTATGGAAGCAGGCCACAAAAGCTTCTGTCACCAAGTATTAAAAATTGAGACAAAATTATGTGGGGCAAATCAACAGTCTGGAAGACTCCATAGCTTTAATTGCAAAGCCCAGTATCTTGTTCCCCTGAATGGAAAGTCCAGCCAACATAATAATATGGGATTATAGCATTTGCACAAGCAGAGAGGGGTTTTTTTCACAGATAATCCCACTTGCACAACAGCAGCTATTGCACAAGCAGCACAATCCTGTATGACTGTATGGTAACTTACTCAAGATGATACTAGCCGGGTAGGTAGGACTCGTTCAGCCCTGGAAGGCAGCCCATCTAGGAGAAGGAAAACTCTGATTTCAAACCCCCACTGAGACGCCGCCATCAGCCTCCATGCCACAAGGGAACAGGCCGGGTAGGTGGGACTCGTTCAGCCCTGGAAGGCAGCCCATCTAGGAGAAGGAAAACTCTGACTTCAAACCTCCACTGCCTTGTGGCTATATCCACCGATGGAAAAGGCTTCAGGAGTTAACCTCGAGGCAAAATCCGGAGCCGGAGTCCCAGAGGCAGTTCGTGTCATTCTGTCAACTCCTGCGACGTCGCTGGAACCAGTTGTACTGGCTCTTGCCTTTCCATTGGACTATTTCAGTGACGTGGAGAGGGGGGATTTGCTGCTTGGGTAACAGCCTATCCTCCATATTATTTTACCCAGGCTTCGTGCTCTGGAGAGGACACTCCAGCTTCGCGTACAGCATCAAAACACTAGACACTGTTCCAAGTCCTCCATACAGAGCACGTTACCATAGTCTCTCGAGACTGAAGGATGCCTATGATGATGACTAGCCAAAGAATCATGTTTTCTTTGGCATAAGCTTTTGTGGACTGTCACACAATTCATGCATCTGATAAAATGGGTTGCAGTCCAGAAAAGCTTGGGCAGAAAAAAGGGTTAGTCTTAAAGGTGCCACAAGATTGTTTGTTGGGTTTGGTGAAAGGGACTAACATGGCTATCCCCCACGCCTACCGTTTATATTGTGTCACTTAGGATTGAGGATTTCAGTGTAAACCCCCTCCACCACTCCACAGTTTCTGTCATGAACACAACCTTTACCTGCACCCCTTCAGCTGCCCCCAGTAACACCCTACTTCACTCTCCCCTCACCTACAGTGTTAGGAAACGAGTAGAATATTTGTTGTTAGAATCCCTGCAGATGATGAATAAAGTTGGGATCTGCCATTTAATCTGCATTTCAAACAAATGGGATGATTACTTTTGATTCAATAGATCAAATACCATGGACAAAATCGCTTAATTTTGCATAACCTGCCTAGCTGATCTGTTTCATCTCATTCTATTCTGCCACCTTTAATAAGGAGAATTTGCCTTTTTTTAAAAAGTCATCATCACAAGATGTTGGTCTTAGGTTTCCACAGTGTTCTTGGCTATGCTTTGACATGGTTTCCATAGATCTGCCTTAGAATGGAACTGGAATCTGGAAACATTTGGCAGAGACTGCGATAAGTGGGAGAATGACATTACTTAATCCATATTAGCCACTCATTACACATGATTATTGTTTGTGGTACTAAAAAAGGAAGAAGAGGAGGAAGAGATGCTAATGAGAGGCAAGGGTAGCAATTCAAAATTTTGGTGAGAGAGATTGACAGTAAGTACTTTTAGACATACCCCCAAATAAAGGTTACAATCCTATGAGTAAATTCCCTCAGACTCAATGGGACCTACTTTTGCATAGATCTAAGTAGGATCGCACCATACATTACCTGAAAAAAACCCTGACTCAACCAGCATCTGATAGTGCTCTTAATAGAATATTAATGTGCAATACTTATCATCAGGAATCTGTGAGAAGAGGAACATTTCTCTTTAAATGATGCCACTTGTGAAATCATGGAAGTGGGAGAAACACTTTTAAACGTATACAGGGAGAAACTTTTATTCAGGGAAGATGGAACTGATGCATTGTTGATTGCCTGGAGGCATCCATTAGCCATGCCCCTTGGACTGGGATGAGGTAGTTAGTGGCCATCATTCATGCTCCAACCCACATGATGCTTGGAAGGCATTGTCCTCTATCAGATTGGCAGTGTCTCCAAGTGGCAGTGTGATTCCTATGAAATATTGGTTCAGCCCAAAGGGGTGGGACTAAGAAAAAGTGGGGCTGTGAGTAAGAGATTTGAATCAAAAAGAGTGGGAGAGTTGAAGAGGCTAGAGCTGCTGTTGCCACTTAGACTGCTAAGGCCATTGCCAATTTGGTCTAGGTTTTTGAGGCTTGTGCATGTGGAGCTGATTCTTCTGTGTTATAGATAAATAACTGAGTTGAGGAAGATATGTTGGATTTTTGTCTGAATCTGAATTCAAAAGGATACTTGAACTTTGCAGTTCTACAAGCAACGTCTGTATTGGTGGTCTTGCTGAAGGTTTGGGCACACAAATTGTAGTACAGTGGTGCCTTGACTTAAGAACTTAATCCGTATTGGAACGGTGGCTGTAAGTCAAAACGTTCTTAAATCAAAGCACCATTTCCCATAGGAATGCATTGAAAACCAATTAATCCGTTCCGGCTGTTTTTTGTCCTTATGTCAAGGCATGGTTCGTAAGTCAAAGCATTGGTTTCCGTAGGAACTAATGCAAAGCCGGTTAATCCGTACTCTACCACTAGGGGGAGAATTTTTTCTTCTTCTTTTGACCTAAGATGAACTTAGGTCAAAAAAGGGACAGGAAAGGTTTTTTTTTCGTTCATAAGTCAAAGCACGGTTCGTAACTCAAAGCAATATTCTGCATCCGGAGCAGGTCGTAACTCAAAACGTTCATAGGTCAGGGCGTTCGTAAGTCAAGGCACCACTGTATTTCCTGTTGTTATAATTGCTCCTGTTGTCTGTTATATAAATGTGAATAAGAAGAGAGTCATTTTGTGAAATTGTGTTTGCAATGTTCATCAATAGAAATCTAAGTAAACAAAGAGCCCCATAGAACTTAAAATTGTTGCACCAGCTGCCATCCAGCATGGGCCTGATGGGAATCTGACACATCTAGAGGGAAGCAGGCCGGCAAAGACTGCTCTACGGACTTGCAACAACAGATATATGCAAGCCATCTTGAGCTATTTGCTTTCCCATATTTGTCTCAGGCAAGCTTTATGGTACACCATAGTCTGGGCTGCATAAGCTGACCCATGGAAGGGATGATAGTTGTGGTGGATGCTCCTGTCAGCTTGATACTGGTACCATTTTAAGACACATATCTCCAGTTTCTTCACTGAACCACTCTTGTGCTTAAAATTGTTGGACCATAGTTCTCAATGTCATGGTGGCTGAACTCCGGAGCCAAGGCTGCTCCAGTTGTGCTGGAAGCAACACCAGAGACCCGTAAGTAACTTAGGAAATGTGACACACTTTTTGGGCTCCAGTGCCCTTTTGTTTAAAGCTGCTGGCACATATGTTTGTTTTCTCTGCTAGTCAGATGATCTCCTGTAATATGCCAAAATGTGCACATCTGTCTCATTTTAAACTTCCTGATAAATTTTAATTGTGGTTTAGCTCCACAGCACTCTGGTACTACCACCAGATTTTTTTTAATAATAATAATAATGTTTCAAAATGTTATCACTGTTTTATGAACATTTAATGAGATCTCAAAGTTCATTCACCACCCTGTAGCAAAAGAGGCTAGTGCGGCAGGAAGGAGAAGGAAGCAAGCAAGGAAGAAAAGAAGAAAGGAAAACACAGTAATTCAATGAAACTAAAAAAGAAATGGTTGAACAACAATAACATTTTGGTGATCGCTGGGACCTGAACAATGGAACTGGCCTTTGAAGACAAAATATCTTCAACAAATAGTCTGGCATGTAAGGTGCTAGGGGGGAAATCTAAGATCCCAAGATCTCCATCTTGTTCTGCAGCAGGTCACATGATATGATCAATACCAAATCATGTCATGTCATTGCAGAAGGAATGTTATAATAACGACACAGTGTTTGTTTTACTCATAAAGCATTACCCTTTGGAAAAATGACTGTGATAAATTAAACAGTGAATTTATATACATGGCGGCAGCATCCAGAATAGCCCAGTTTGGCATTATTTATCTTGTGTCTTCCTGGAGCGATGCATGGACTAGAATAGTAATATTCAGGATTACTTGGAGAATTTGTCCACCACTTTTCTGCACTATTTATCTAGTGCTGTCTCCTGCCCACTATAATTCTGCAAGCAGTGAAAGCACAAATTGAATCAAACACCGACCCAGGACCAAAACCTTTCAAAGAACACAACCTGAGCGAGTGCTGGAAGAAAACAAGAGATTCATGTTTAAATTAACACAGATACACAATGAAGTTGTACGCATTGGAAAGCAGCAACCTATTACTTCTGGAACAACTTGGAAGATTTTGCAAGGAACAAATTACTAATGTAATTGAGTCTGATTTCACTTCGCAATGATCGCATCTTAGGCCATGTCCTGCAGCCCCCTGCAATTCTGCTTTGCAGCATTTCTGGGAGGCACTAATCCTGAAGAAGCTAATGACAAAACCTCTTTCTCGTGTGATGGGAATTCTACTTTATTGTACAGACAGAGCCTGGGAAAGGTCCTTTTGGAATATATGTCCAGAATTCTCCAGTCATCATGGCCATAGGAGTTTTGAGAACTGTGGTTCCTAAAAGGAATTTTTCTAAGCTTTGGATACAGATACAGCCTCTGGCTTATTAAATTACCTCTCATACTCCTGGTATTGCTTGTTTCTCTTGCAATGCAAGTCCTCAACTGTCTGAACAGAGCTTTCTAACACAACCCCAGGGCCTTGTCAGTCACACCCTATTCCATGTTGTGGCCTAGATTTCTGATATGGCTATTGACTCTGCCTCCAGACTACCAGGGGCACTGAGGTAAACTTTACTTGGTCTGCTGAATTCATCCACTGGCCTTGTCACATGTTCTTTACCAGGAGATGACCTTGTTGGCTGAAGCTGGTTTAAGGTCCTGTCAGTTCTCTTCTTTGACATACTTTTGTGCTTCTGCCTGGCCAAATTTCATGTGGCCTTCATTCCCAGAAGGCCTGCTCTTAAAATAGATTGGCATCCCATGTTGTCTTTGGTTTTCTACAATCTTAATACCTTTCCTAAAGACCTCATGACTTTCACTACCGTAGTTCCATGTTACTTAAGAAATCTCTGGCTGTCCCCTGCAGGATGAACCACATTTCACCCAATATTTGTAAACAAAAACAAAACAAACAAGCACTTTGAGCGTTATAATGGGAAACAGCAATCTCTCCTTTGACTAGTTTGTTTGGCCAAGATGGTCATATTCCTTTTCTAGGAAAAGACAGCTGAGTAAGAGTTTGGAAATTTTGGACTGTAACATCCAGAATCCCCCAGCCCACATGGTCAGCATGCTTTTCTAAGCTTTGAGCAAGATATAGGATCTGTTTACAGAGTAAGAGATAACAGAGAGAAAACAGAATCCTTTTTACCTGCAATGTACTGCCATTGGGGGGGAAATGCAGACGGCAGATGAGTACTGCATTATTATTGCACAGGTATTAGCTGAGCTTTACAAACTCCCATTGTGATCCAGCCAGAGTATTATGCTGCAGATTACATATATATATTAAACTGCAATTCATAAATGTATATTTTCACTATTCTTTTGCAAGGCCATGTTGTGTTTTGCAAATCTAGACATGACCTAATTTGTAACACAGCAGACCTGTTAGAAATGAGCCAGGGCAAAGGGAGTTACCATCCTCTTGGTAAACTAATTTATTTTGTACAGCTAGGTTTCTTAGCTCACTGAAGATAACAGAACCAACAAATGATTGGCTGCCCGTGGGGCACATGTGGAATATTTCTAAGCAGCACCCATGCACCTATCATCGGTTTCTACCCATTTGGAAATAAAAAATAAGAGCGTGCATATGAACTGAGTGATGTTAGAAATGCTGTTGGTTGCTTACTTTTTAAAACACTTTATCCCACTTTACCACAAAGCTCTAGGCAGTTTCTATGAAAAAGAAACAAAAACATTAACCAAAAATGAGCATTGGGTCTAAAGGTGCCTTTTCATTATCAGAAAGATTCTTTTCCTCAGAGAACAGCTGGTTTGGACATATAACAGAAAAGCGTAGAAGAATGGCCCCAAATTTGGGATCCTGAGGGTGTTGTCTTAGGGTTTGTTTGTTTATTTATTTATTTATTTATTTATTTATTTATTTATTTATTTATTTGATTTATATCCCACCCATCTGGTATATTCTACCACTCTGGGCGGCTTAGTTGTTTAGTTGTCCAGATTTTATTTCCCTTGGAACCATGAAATTTCCTGGGTGATCTTGGCTCAATCACTCTATCCCAGCCTGACCCACCTCACAGGGATGTTGTGACGGTAAAGTAGGGAGAAAGAGAAACAGAAAGTTTCTACTAGTTTGTGATGCTTACACCAACACCCACTGATACCTTTTTCTCCTTCCATTCCTGACCAATTATATCCAAAGCAATGTTTGGACCATTTTTTTGACAATCATGTAAGCGCACTCTTGTTGAAAGATAAAAATTTGTCAGACTCGTACTTTCAGATGCCAGGTCAGAGATCTCAACATCCCTCCACTTGGAATGACAGACACAGCCCTCAGAGGGCAAAAGGATCAGGCCCATCAGGCCCACCATGGCAGGCACGGCTTCCCAGTGGGTATTCAAAACAGGATGGCAGCATTTTGCTTACCTGCCACAGTGGCGGGAATCGATCCCAGAGAGGTGTTGCCAATAAATGGCCTTCAGATTATCATATCATGCCTCCCTGCTATGACATCCACAGGGGCACTCCAGCTGCTCTGCCCAAAAAGCTTCTGTGTGCCCCTCGTGCAAGGTGCCTGCCTTGACAATGGGATGCCAAGAAGGCCTTTGACTTGGGAATCTATCTGTCTGAGTTGGTGAGCGGAAGAGTCATTTTATAGTGAACATACATCAACCTGGCATTTTAATTTGATTTACAGGCACAGGAAGTGCAAAATACATGTAAGTAGTTTAAAGGATTCCCGGTTTAAACCTCCAAGGACCTCTGCTGCTTGTCTCTTCTTTTTCTTTTCTTATTTACCACTGTGGAGTTCTGAGCTTGATATGACATGAATACTTTGACCTCCTATTTTCCAAACAGCTTCCCCTCTCTTCTTGTCCAGGCAGCGTCGTCAGTTATGAAGATCAATGACCTCTTTGATCCAAAGGGGATATTATGCAGGCTTGCTTCTGCTCAGGAGAGTGATCAGCAACCCTAGGCATGTTCTTCCTGCATTATTGCATTCCTGCAGCAATTACTGGCCACTTTAAAGCCCACAGAGGAAAGGGAAGCTTGTCCTTCCCATTAGTCGAATACTGGAAACAAGACAGGTTGTGTACTCACCCGAAAAGTACATTAGCTGTGACAAGCTACCAGGAGCTCTGCTTGTCGGTCAGGGGTGGCAATGAAAGTAGCATCCAGCGTTGCTGCTTCTTTCTTTTTGACCACTTCCAAGCCAAGGTGGTCAGAGATGTGAAGGCCATCTGGAGCAGCAGCCATCTGGCTGCCAGCCAAACAATAAAGGAAGATATTCATTAGCTGACTGTAACCGGAACTAAGTATCTCACTGGCAGGGGAGTAAGCCCCGTTGAACTTCCTGGAACTTAACTTCCAAATACACTTCTCCCTTGAATTGCACGAGTCTGAGCAGCACGGCTTTGCTTACACACAATTTCTTTTCAATAAATAAATATTCAATAAATACTGTGCCCCTGGCGACCCAGAACCCCATGAGTTCAACACTGAAACTGTCAAAGAGTTATGCTTGCTGCCAAACACAACATCTCTAATTCAGCCTGTAGATCAAAGAGTTGTAAGGACCTTTAAGGTTCATTACACACAGTACTGTATGAAAAGGATTGTCAACGCTATGGAAGAGAACCCTGATAGACAGAGCTATTCTGCATTTGTGTCTGTGTGTGTGCATGTGTGTGTGTGTTAATCAACTGTTTATGCTTTGTAGTTATGTTTTGGGGGGCATAAGAGTTATACACAGGTTTTGAACTACATGGGGGTCCAGCACACTATCCCCAGCACTGTTGAGACATGTAGAGTGATTCGGACTGTGCTATTGAAGCATTAGTATCAAAAGAGGTTAACAGTTTTTAGCATGACATTTTATTTGCAAACTTCTGTTTTCTTTTTGCAGATTTCTATTTGATTTTATACCTTCTTTGTTCTTGCACTATTTGTGAGGCTATGAGATAGTCTCTTCCCCAAGACCACACAAAGTGTTAGTGTTGCGCAAGAACAGCATGTTTTCTACAGCATGTATGCTCCTCAAACAGAGGTATGTCATCTCTAGAAATTTATTTATTTAATAAATAAAACAAATAAATGCTCCACTCCATGCCTTGCTCAAAAGGCGTGATGGGTCTGAGTGCACATACACAGCAGCTCTGTCCCTCACCTCACACCTGGCTTTTGGACACACCAACATTGTGTGAGTGTGAGACATAATATGTGAGCACATGCATGAACACCAGCTGGGAATGGGTGGAGATGATATCCCAGGCTTCAAGGCCACCTCATTCACAATACTCAGATTCTCTCCTCCTCCACTGCCACTCACCCTGAAATTTGTCTCACTGTCTGGAGACTCAGAGAAATGCAACAATTTCCCCAGACTTCCTCCAGTGCCTTGAGGCTCAGTAACCCTTGTGGCAGGTACTAACTTCCATGAAGAGTCTTTAAATTGCATATAATTAATAATAAGTATGGGCCCACAAGTCAGTTGGGACTTATCACCATCCTGCCAGGGTTGTCTAACTATGTAGTTCTCAGACACAGTTTGCCAGTCCCAGCCACACATGATCTGGGTACCTGTAGCTGATCTCTCTCTCAGGAGGCATGGTGGGGAATTTACAAGGGAGCAGATTCCAAGTTCTAAATAATCACTTCAAAGTACATGTTCTAGCAGATTTAGACTCCGCAGGACCTCAGATAAAAGAACTGTTTACTACCCCACCCCAGGAATTGTGTGAAAGGGGGAAGGTTGCAGATGGCTTCAGAGAGCTGGTCACTTCTTCCTGGACGTGTGTCCGGAAGGCTTACTGACTATCAAGCAAAGAAGGATCACTTGGACTTGAAATCTGACCCTTTTAGCATGTTGCACAGCTTGGATGGGATCATCTTCCAGTGGAGAACCACCAGAAACGAAATGCTGGGTGGGGAGAGTGTTGCAACTTATGACATCTTTGAGCTTTTTACTCCAAAATCAGACAAATCTTCAGGGAGCTCCGCCTCAAACCAAAGTCCTACCAGTTCAGGCATTATGAGACAGGAATATGAGACAGGAATGTGGAGTTGGTTTATAGCCCCTAAATCTTTTGGAAACCCTTTCCTTCATGCCAGGTGTATGTGGGACTGTGGCTACTCAGTATGTCAGGGAGAAGCAACATGCCTACACACTTCCTTGGTTTGTGGCATACTTTGTGACCCAATGTACAGTGTCCATCAGAGAGTGAACAAGTTAGAGATTTAGAGTCCAAATGCAGATCCTGAGTTCCAGGTATGAGTTCTGTAGATACATGATTTTGTGGAGAACTTTTTATTGTTGGAAAACATAACTTGCAATGTGACTCTCTCAACCTCAAAAGGTTTAACTGGGATTAGTGTTCCATTGTTACTATGCACAGCAGCATCTTCAGGAGTCATTACAGTGGATGCTGTCAATTTGTAATAAGAATGCTTTGCTTTGTCAGTTACAGTGGCTTTGGAATCAATGGGATTTTGCATATTAATTGCCCACAAAAGGGGGCACAGTAATCAGCTGATAAGCAGCAATGCTCCTATGATGTTCACATACAAGCCGAGTCTTCCTTGTTCAGTCCGTCTAATGGGATGTTGATTAATCTTCTGACTGATGCTTACATGCCCAAGTGTTCCAGAGCACATAATAGTAGAATTAACCAGTGATACACCTTATTCCTTAGAGAAACAAACTCTTTTTGGCTGGAAAAAGTATTTATTAACTTATGCACAATAATTAGTAGTAGTATCAAGGTAAATGATTTCCAGTTTTTGTCCAATGTACATGAAGAGTATAAATATGCATCTCTATTGTAACACTGAGCCGCTTTGGGTCCCTTGTTGGGAGAAATGCGGAATATAAATAAAACTAATAAATAAATAAAATAAACCTGGAATATAAAGCTTTCTGAAGGGCCTATGATTTATTCAGAGGGATTGGTAAGTGACTTATGTGGACTGCAACTCCCATAAACTCCAGCAGCATAGCCAATGGTAAGGGATTATGGGAACGGTATGATACAACACACAGTATACAGCATTCCATAGGGGCTATCTGACATATGTCTGGAGGGATGGGTAGGTAATCTGCTTGGAATCGGGTGGGATAAATTGGCCACAAAAATTGGTGCCCTTCCCAGTTAGACTACTGCAATGTGCTCTCCATAGAACCATCTTTGAAGATGACACTGAAGCCGTAGCTAGTGCAATACACAGCAGCTAAACTGCCGACAAGAACACCTTGCAGAAACCTAGTTCAATAGGCTTTAAAGGGATGGCACTGGCTTCTGATATGCTTCTGATCCAAATTTAAAGTGCAGGTGATGACATTCAACCCCCTGAATTGCCTGGGACCTCAATATTTGAAGGAGAACCTTTCTAAAAATATATTTGCCTAAGAACTGAAATGTGCTGGAAAGGCCCTTTTCCATCTCCCTTCAATTACTTGGAGACATGCAAGAACATCTTCTCCGCTATGGCATTCTATTACAAAATGCCTTTCGACCCATGTTGGTTCCAAGATTAAATGTATACCGACAAACTCTCAAGGTTTGAACTGCTGGATAGCTCAGTAGTTTGGGCTTCTGGTTGGGAGTTCAATTCCCCATTGAGCCCTCCTTGACAGAGGCTGGACTTGATGACCCATAGCGGTTTTCCAGCTTTGCAGTTCTAAGATGATGATGATGATGGATCTGGCTCAAAAAGATTGCGTAACTCCATTATAGCTGTGCAATATTAAATAATCTTAAACATTAAGATTGTTTATATATTTTAACTGCTTTCAATTGTTAAATTGTTTTAAGCTATTTGATTTTTAAAAAATTGCTTCTGGTCACACTGAAATCTTATGATGCACAGAGGGGAATGCAAATATTCTAAATAAATAGATAAATGCCTCTGGATGGTCATATCTTGCTCTGTACAGAACCATGCAGAGACAGAATTTAAGGCTTTGCTATCATTAATATATCCAGATCTCAAGTTGCTTTGTAATATTTCCTATCTTATATTCACAAAACCAGATAGATAGATGCAGATGCTGGGATTTAGTTTAAATCTAGACTCTAAGCATATTTTCTTTGAGGTAAATCACACTGATCTCTGCTGCAGTCTTCCATTCTATTTCCCCTACAAAGAAAAAAGAAACCTCACATAATATATGCAGCATTCAGTTACATATTTGGGAAAAGGAATGTTATTTTTCTTTGCAATAGAAGCATAAAGTCCAGACTATCCAACATATCAACAGATGATAAGTCACAAGAAGTAGTTTTATAGTGGCAAAATATTTATAGACAGGGGCTTTTTCGTAACTAAACGAGTGATCTAAACAGTATTCCCCCACCCCAAATAATATAGGGTATACTACACAAAGAGATTTTCCTGGATAACTGGTACTGGACTGTACACAGACTTTGTTATAGAGTATAACAAATCCCACAGAAATAAATGGGATATAATTTGGTCCTGACTTCAGTCCCTTTGATTTTAGTGGCTCTACACTATATGTGAATGAAGACTGGATCCAGCCCACTGAAGTGACTGGGGGTGGGTTCAGAGGGGGCTTGCACAGAAAAAAATGTCTTATGGGTGGATTCCAACCCACAGGCCAAATCTGCCTTTTTCGTTCTTAATGATACTCAAAATCCCAAGAGCTAAACAATTTGTTATAAATAACCTATCACTTGCCAGGAGAATTCCCCAACAGTTGAAAGCATCTGATTGTCACAGCAGGAACTTTACTAACCTACTATAGTTTGCAGATTAGTTTGCTTTATTCTGTGATTGAGCTTCAGGTTAAGCACACGCCTCATTTGCTACCGTGTTTCCCCAAAAATAAGACATGGTCTTATATTAATTTTTGCTCCAAAAAAGCAGTAGGGCTTATTTTCAGGGGATGTTTTATTTTTTTCATGTACAACAATCTACATTTATTCAAATACAGTCATGTCATCTTCTGGTTGCTGTACAGTGGTGGAGGGCAGGCTTTCACTTAACTAGGGCTTATTTTGGGGGTAGGGTTTATATTACGAGCATCCTGAAA
Source organism: Intellagama lesueurii (assembly GCA_037013535.1). NCBI lineage: Eukaryota > Metazoa > Chordata > Lepidosauria > Squamata > Agamidae > Intellagama > Intellagama lesueurii. Next base: position 126,458,859 of record JBAJHW010000001.1, on the reverse strand, counting down.
AATCATACTAGGGCTTATTTTCAGGCTAGGTCTTATTTTCAGGGAAACAGGGTAGTCTGGCTGCCAGACACAAAGGTCTGCCAGAATAACTTCTGAGGAACACTAACATGATTTCAGCTCTCATGATGGGTTCTCAGAAATACACAGTTTGGCCCTGAATCTGTCTTGAGAGAGCAACCTCATCTTGCCTAACAGCAGGGCCACATCTATACAAATACTTCTATACTTCCAGGAGCAACTTCCCACTGGGAAGCACTAATAAGACCCATTTGCATGCTAATTTCCATTTGCTTTGAGGATATCAGTAGAGGCTAAGGAAGAGATGTAATCTCAGTGTTCAGTGAAGAAAAAGAGAATTCACACACACACCCCTTTACTATTACCACCAAACCAAAAAAATTAAAAACTTTCCGTTGTTGTTCTTCTGTTATAGGTAACATCAGAGATTAAACTCATCCCAGGAGTCCCCCAATATGAAGGAGAAGAAGATGGGAAGAGATAAACAAGTGTGAGATTGCCAGGAAAAGTGTCCAAAGCAAGTTTCAAAAGCAACTTAAACATTTGAACAGAGGCTGGATCAATGCAGATCCATGAAACTGTAAGGCAGAAAAACCAAAGAGAGCTTCCCCGAAGGATAAAGGAGAAAAACAGGACTGCCTCTCTCCACACACACCTTTCCTCCCCCTCAACAGAATAGGTGTACCAGCTGTTTCCAAGGAACCATGAGGGACTAGGGCTCAATTAGCGGAGAGGAGAAAGATGCTACCAGGCACAAGCCTACACCAGCATTACAAAAACAATCTGCTTCCAACTTGTCTGTGGTCTGCCTAGCCAGACGTCAAAATGACCAATAGTTCAAAAGGGGAGGGACTTCATGGGGCAGGATTGATCTACGCCATCTATGGCAATATCATTGATTTCTGAGGACCTTTTTACCAGAGCTTGGCAAAGTCCCTTTTTTGGACTACAACTACCACAGTCCGCAGCCAGCTTGATGGCTTTTGCGTTCTTGTAGGTGCCACCAAGAAGAGACACTTTGTTGAGCTTGCCTGTGGTTTTCCCCATCGCAATCCCAGTCATGGTGTGAACGAATGAGGAGCCTTGTGTGTGTGCAGAACAGCTCAGTTGATCCTTGGGGTCATTACTGTCCATGCAGAAAGAGACAAAACAGAGTGCTGCAAAACCTCTGATCCCGCTGGTGTGCCTGGAGGAAGAGGTAGATCCAGGAGAACTGCATGCACCTGCACTTCTTTATGGGCACATCTCCCATCCACATGTCATTTTTGCACAGTGAGAATGAACCAGGGTATCATCATCATCATCTTAGAACTGCTGAGCTGGGAGGGACCTTATGATCATTGCATCCAGCCCCTGTCAAGGAGGCACAGCAGGGAATCAAACTCCCAACTTTTTGCTCTGAAGTCAAATAACTAAACCACAGTAGTCCATTATTTATTTATTATTTTAATTTATAGACATCCCCATTAGTGCCGAAGCACTATTCTGGGTGGTTTACAAACAGTTAAAACAGAACTACAGCAAAACAAATCACTAACCACTAAAATATCATACCAAAAATAAAATGAAGTCTAAAAACTAGAAAACCCAATGGCACAGTCAATTCTCACCCTGAAGTAGAAACAGGAGGCAGGAAGTTCAGCCAGGGTCAGTGTGAAAGGCCTCCCTGAAGAGTAATGTTTTTAGCTGCCTCCTAAATGAGTACAGGGAGGGGGCCAAGCACAGCTCCTCTGGGAGTTAGTTCCATAACCTTGGTGCCACCTCCAAAAAGGCCCTACCCCTAGTAGAAGATTTCTGGGCCTCTCTCAGAATGGTTACACAGAGGAGCCTGGCATGGGAGGATCTGGTGGGTCAGGCAGATGATATAGGGGAAAGACGCTCCAACAGGTACTGTGGTTCCAAACCATGGAGGGCTTTATATTGTATGTGAGTGTTAAAACCTTGAACCTGATCCAGGACAAAACAGATAACTAGTGAAGGCTAGCCAGAATTGGGATGATGCAGTCAAATTTGCCCACACCACTCACTAGCCTGGCCACCATGTTCTGGACCCACTGTAGTCTCTGGATCAGGCCCAAGGACAGCCCCACATAGAGAGGATTGCAGTAGTCAATCTGGGAGATGACCAGTGCCTGCACCAGTGTCCTGATGGAGCCCTCATCTAGGTAGGGATGGAGTTGGGCGATAAGCCTAAACTGATTAAAAGCCGATCTGGACATGGCTGCAATCTGGGAATCCCAAAAAGAACTGGCTCCAGAAGCACACCCAGATTATGCACTTGGTCCCTAAACAGGAGGAAAATGGCATCCAGTCTAGGGATAATGCCACCAAACCTATCTGAGTGCCGCCGCTGCCCCCAAAAGTAAGATCTCCATCTTGTCCAGGTTCAGTTTGAGCCTGTTAGTCCTGGTCCATTCCAAGACTGAAGCCAGGTGGCATTCCAGCATCCAGACAGCATTGGCTGCAGAGGTGATAAAGGTTGCGTGTCATCAGCATACTGTTGACACCTTGCTCTGAATCTTCTGATGACCTCCCCCAGTGACTTAACATAGATGTTAAACAGCACTGGGGATATTGACAACCTCACAATTGAGGGCCCAAGCGGCCAACAATTCATCCCCAAACTGAACTCTCTGGACATGGTCCTCAAGGAAGGACTGGAGCCAGCTCAATGCTAAACCCTCAATCCCAATCTCCAAGAGCATGTCCAAAAGATACCATGGTCAACGGTATCAACAGACACTGAGAGATCAAGGAGAACCAGCAGGGTACAATGACTCCAGTCAGCTTCCCTTAAAAGGTCATCGTGCAGAGCAACCAGAGTCATCTTGGCACCCTGTTGTGGCCTGAATCCAGACTGGAATGGATCTAGGCAATCCTGCTCCTTCAGGTATGTTTGAAGCTGATTAGCCACCTTGCCCATAAAAGATATGTTGACTATTAGACGAAAGTTATTAAGGTCATCTGTCTCCAACTGTGGGTTGAATGATGGTTTCTTTTATCAATTCCTCTCAGTTCGGGCTGCATCTGTGATGTCCTGTTTTAGTTATAACATGGTTGTGAGGAGGAATATCATTCCTCAAAGCCTGGAAACGTTGCTTTTTGAAATACAGCTGCTAGATGGCTACTAGCTATGCTGGTTGTGGAATTCTGAGAAGTATGTTTTTAAAAGCAATCCGTCCATATTCTGAAATTCCTTTTAAACCTTGAAGGGGTGAGGAGAGTATCTGACCTTGCTATCATCTGTGCCAAGCTCGCGATGAAACCCAAAAACAGGTATGTTGTCTAAACAAATGGCTGTCAGCCAGTGGTATATGCAAAGTGTGCTGTTTATATACCACCATAGAGCTTAAAACACTCTGGGTGCTTTACAATTTAATTATGCAAGCTACATATTGCCCACCCACCCCCATAAGCTGGGTACTCAATTTACCAATCTCAGAAGGATGGAAGGCTGGGCCAACCTTGAGCTGGCTACCTGAGCCCATTGGGATCAAACTCACTTTATGAGCAGAGTCTTGCCTGCAGTACTACAGTTTAACCACTGTGTCACAAGGCTCTGTGTGACTGGTGGGACACAGAAGTAAGCAGAGTTTGAGGCAGGTTTTCCTAACAGTTAATAAGGAGTCACTTCCTCCAAATCCCTATATTCTCCTTCAAGCAGGACATGCTATCTCCTACCATACTTACCTATAGTGGGTTATCTATCTGTGCCTTTTGGTGTACTAGTAATTCTAGACATTCAGTGTTTCTTCTCCTTTCTCCCTTTCTAGCAGCTTACCAAAATGATGAATGCAATAACAAAATCTCTGTAAGCCTACACACATCCTTCTCTGATAGGATGTGGGACCCCTGATGGGACCTATGTTTTTTGACAGAGTGATTGGGAGGATATAGGATATGAAAGGGTGAGTGCCACTGATGTGAACTGCCTGCATGTTGTTGGTCATGTGCAATGTGATGCTCATGTGACTGTCTTTGCATACAGGCTGGAAAGTGTGGTGGTGGTGGTGTGACTGAATTTTAATCCAATGCTGGAGCTTACCTGCAAACTGCATTTGCATGCCCCAATACCATGGAAGAAGATCACACAACTTCACAAATGCAGAGCGGATTTCTGAAGTTCCAGAAACATTACTTTTTCCAAACTGAGAAGTCAAGCAATAGTAGAAAAACAAGGAAACTTAATTGATCTAAATGTGAGAAAGTGCTTCCTCGTAGAAAAGATCTTTTGAAGTAACTGTTTGAGAAATTCCTTGGAGGCATATTGCACTAGCACTGTGGAAGTGACTTTGCTTTGCTGTCTTCCCCCCCCCCCCACCGTATTAGGAGCCCTGTGTTTGCTTAATATAAGAACCCAATTTCTTTTAACTGCCAGATGCTGGAAACTGTGCCCTGACAATGGACATAAGTGCAAAAGGGAAAGAAGTGTGGCCTATAGATCAGGGAGAGATTGGGTTTGTCCCAGGATGCGATTTCGTACAATATTTCCATGCCACTTAATTGAGTCCAACCAGAATATGGTTTTCAAACCCCAACATCAAATCTTAAGCCATAGTGAGGTGACACCTGCAAAATGAGACAAGACAAGATGGGGAAAGGAAAGTGAAGGGAAAGGAAGGGGAGGGGAGGAGAGGAGAAGAGAGGAAAGGAAAGAGAAGGAAAGAAGCTCATCATAGAATTGATCTATCTGAGATAACCATTAGACCAGGATTTTCCCAACTTAATGTCCTCCAATGAAATGGAAGTACAAATTCCATCAATATCAGACATTGACCATGCTGTCTGGGGATAATGGAGATGGAAGAATAGTACTTCCTTCTGTCTGGGTTGGTTATCCTCTACACACATGGGAGGAAGGGGGACATCTGCCAAACAAGCCACATTGACCAAATCAACCCTGACGTTCAATGGGGAGACAGATGTTGTGGCCCAGTCACCCTCACCAGATAATGGAGTCTATAATCCAACTTCTTGGTACAGGACTGCACCGAGCAGTGAAATTTAAATAGATGAAATCCTTGTGTACATATGTCTCATTTATTGAGACTTTAAAGTGTGATTTTCTCTAAACTATGCCCAAAAGAACAGTGCTTGTGGCTCCTTCAGAATGAATGGCTTTGTTACGGCACAAGCTTTCATGGCTTGGAGTCTACGCCATATGATGCACAAATGTTGACCTTCTTGTATTTGAGATGACAGCTTGTAAACTATAAAAGTTTAAACACCATAATGAAGCTGTTCAACTTTGCCCAGTAGTGCTTAGACTACTACATGTCTCCATCTGGCCTTTTCTTTACACAAGATTAGACTCTATTAATCATTCTGTAACTCAGAATCATCTGAAGGAAAGACCTGGACCACTTGCTGCTTCCTTTGCAGACAGAACTCCACAGGTTCCTTTTTATCCCTTCTTTACTCTCTTCATCACATATGAAAGTTCCAAAGGAGAATTCTGGTGGTGTGTGTCAAAAAAAAAAGGTTATGGAAGAATCCAAGCATCTTCTTTTATCATGTTGCATATCAGTATTGGTCAAAAGTTATTGCATTTCTTTCCTGTTTCTAATGGGCAGGATCATCTTAAGCAGTTTCTGCTCCTATGTGGATGATCCCTTGATTTTCTGACAGTTTCCCTCAATGACATCTTCATTACTCATCATTCATTCCCATCTGTCCCCGTCCCCTACCTTCTCCTGCTGACTTCCGCATCCATTTTTACCAGCTCCCCACTCCCCTACTCCCCTACCCCTGCACTTCCAACTTCCCAATGTCTTCTTCCTGCTTTGCTGGGTGAAGCTAGTCTCTGAGAATGAATGTGAAGATGGGAGGGAAGGATAAGCAGATAGTGATCAACATGTTGCAAAAGCCAGTGTGGCATCATGGGGATAATGTCAGACTAGGACTTTGGTTTGACATCGGTTCAAATCCATGCTCAGCCATGGAAACATTTCTTTAAAACCCCATTAGGGTCAATGTAAGTCAAATGTTACTTGTCAGCACATGATGAGAACAACAATCTGCTGTACATTTGCATTTGTTGCTTTGCTGCTCCTCTTTGCCTCCAACAGTTTCATTGTGACATCCCTAAAGATTTATACAATGTACAGTCTTGTTTCACCAGATTCTCCCATATGATCCTTGTGTTTCCACCTCCTATCCTTTGTGTATGTATTTTTATTATATTCTTTTATATTCTTTTATATCAGTTTTCATCCATCCTAACAATTTGTCATTCTCCTGTATCAATACTTCATGAGCTACATTGTGAGCTGTTTTTCTCACCATGGGCCAAAAACTGGCAAGCTCGTGGTGTCACTCCATCCCTTTTTGTCCTTGACTTTCGTGGAAGTTCCTCATCATTCCATCGTGTCACCATCTCTCTCCAAACTCCCCCTCCATGCCCAAGAATTACTATGACACCAATAAGAATGAGACTTTGATTGCATAGCCCTTGACTAACGTTAGGTGCCCACCACTCATTGTGAGAGACATTGGAAAATGTAATACTGCAGGTAGAGGAAAGTTAGACCATTCCAAAACATGAATAAACCACAACTCTCTCATGAACACTTCCTGGAAGTCCCAGCCACTGCTAGGGCAAAACATAACACAAAGGCTTATCTGCATTTGGAAAGTGAGCATCAAAAGAAAGAGGCATTGGTCGAAGCAATGGTTCCATTTGTTTTTAGTGCAAAATTGTATATTGCAGGTTTCCTGCATATTAAGTCAGAAAACACCATGACAAGCCATGTGCCATGCATATAACAAGCACTCACCAGCAAATAGCAACAAAAAGCCCTTCTGGATCCCCCATACCCAGGATATGTATCCAGATGTTGCAACCAGGAAACTCCAATCCTTCATCCAGGATGGCCAAAGCAAGTGGACTGTCCAGAAGATGATATTTGTATACAATGTCCTTCACATCTGTTATGGGAAGAATTTAGAAACTTCTCCTCTTCCCCAATGGCTTTAAAACCTTGTTTCTTAATTATCTCATGAGATCGGCTCCCTGTTCCCCCTCACATGCTTATTTACATACAAATTTACACCATATTGGCAGGGGTTTGGTCTCTGCATTGGCAGAGGGTTAGACTAGATGACCCTTGGACTCTCTTCCAATTTTGTAAGAAATGTCTTCTCCTGCTACCCAAGTCAAAGTGTACAGTATCTTAAATCCAGACTTTGGTACATGAGGCAGAAGATCACCCAAGCACTTTGGCCCATTGCTGGTAGCAGAAGTACAAAAATAACTAATAAGTGAGCTTTTACTGCCGTTTTGAAACACCTCAAATCACACACATGTAATAGGAAAGGGTTGGGCCCGAGAGAGTGTGAAATGTACATATTTCCCTGGTTCTGGCCATAATGGTCATTTCATCAAGGGTCAAGAAGACGCCAACCCCTTCCTTCCTCAGTGTGATCACAAAGGACTTGAACAAAGAGAGGAAGAAAGCAACAAAGTGCCCAGGGGAGATCGATTGTGTAAACTCTTGCTGGCGTAGCAATAAGTATTTTTGTTTCTTTCCTGGGGCGTAAGCCAGCTTGGGTAATTAGTACATGGGTGATAAGCTGCAAATGAGACGTCTGGCAAAGGGGGTTCAAGCCTCCTTGTGACATTGATAATGGGCAGATACATAGATCATTGTCGGGGCAAAGTGCCATCGCAAGCATGTGTCTTCCCATTGCCTCATCAATCTATCATCCGCTTAACCGCTGACACCTTGGCAGGCGCCTGCCACCAGCCGTGCATTTGAATTGCAAGGCACAGCCTCCAACGGGGAATACAGATTGGAGAATCTAAGACTCAAATTTGTTTAAGTATTGTGAACAGCAATTCCCTGGCAAGGTATCTTCATTGCCCTTTTGCCAAGGGGGAACGGTTGGGTCTTTTGTTAGAAGTACAAATTGCTCCTTAATGCAAAAGGATAAAGCGACGCAGGCAAAGCGCCTCCTTAGAATTCCTCCTGGCTCCCAGTGATGCTGCAGCATGTCAATTTTAATTTTTTGAAATTTAAACGGAGGGCTTTGTGCCTAAGCTCCATCTTGTCACAAGGAGGAGAGGAATAAGTCAGAAAGGATTAGAAACCTAGTGGGGATTGCATATCCATAGCAATTATGCTTCATTTGGGGTTCTCAAACCGAGGCTTTTCAACCATATTCCGGATGTACTACAATTGAAGAGAAGCAAGAGGTTGTTAAGCTTAGTGGCACATCCCACAAGTGGATAGGAGCATATTCTACCGGAGAGAATTTGTTTGTGTGCTTTTGAGGGGGAGAGAGAGAAAGAAACTTCGATCTTTGTACACCAAATCCATACGGAGGTTACCTCAATAAGGAGGGCTAGGCCCTGGCAATTTGTACAACCCCAGCTATCACAGGAAAAGAAAATCTATCAAGAACATGATTCCATTAGACACTGCAGCCAAGAGAAAACTCCCAGTGGGATCAGAAACCAATTCTCCCCTCACTTAGGAATGGATTAGATGACCCATGTGCTTGGGGGAGCCAAGTGTGTGACTCTTTTTGTTGTTTAGTCGTTAAGTCGTGTCCGACTCTTCGTGACCCCATGGACCAGAGCACACCAGGCCCTCCTGTTTTCCACTGCCTCCCGGAGTTGGGTCAAATTCATGTTGGTCGCATCGATGACTCTATCCAACCATCTCATCCTCTGTCATCCCCTTCTCCTCTTGCCTTCACACTTTCCCAACATCAGGGTCTTTTCCAGGGAGTCTTCTCTTCTCATGAGATGGCCAAAGTATTGGAGCCTCAGTTTCAGGATCTGTCCTTCCAGTGAGCACTCAGGGTTGATTTCCTGACTTCATCTTACATTTCTCTGACTACATATCCCATCATCATGACAATCACTACTGGAAAACCCATAGCTTTGACTATGCGGACCTTTGTCGGCAAGGTGATGTCTCTGCTTTTTAAGATGCTGTCGAGGTTTGTCATCGCTCTCCTCCCAAGAAGCAGGCGTCTTTTAATTTCATGGCTGCTGTCACCATCTGCAGTGATCATGGAGCCCAAGAAAATAAAATCTGTCACTGCCTCCATATCTTCCCCTTCTATTTGCCAGGAGGTGATGGGACCAGTGGCCATGATCTTAGTTTTTTTGATGTTGAGCTTCAGATCATTTTTTGTGCTCTCCTCTTTCACCCTCATTAAGAGGTTCTTTAATTCCTCCTCACTTTCTGCCATCAGAGTGGTGTCATCTGCATATCTGAGGTTGTTGATATTTCTTCCGGCAGTCTTAATTCCGGCTTGGGATTCATCCAGTCCAGCCTTTTGCATGATGCATTCTGCATATATGTTAAATAAGCAGGGGGACAATATACAGCCTTGTCGTACTCCTTTCCCAATTTTGAACCAATCAGTTGTTCCATATCCAGTTCTACCTGTTGCTTCCTGTCCCACATATAGATTTCTTAGGAGACAGATAAGGTGGTCAGGTACTCCCATTTCTTTAAGGACTTGCCATAGTCTGCCGTGGTCCACACAGTCAAAGGCCTTTGCGTAGTCAAGGAAGCAGAAGTGCCTGACCACCTTATCTGTTTTTCTGGAACTCTCTGGCTTTCTCCATAATCCAGCGCATGTTAGCAATTTGGTCTCTAGTTCCTCTGCCCCTTCGAAATCCAGCTTGTACTTCTGGGAGTTCTCACTCCACATACTGCTGAAGCCTACCTTGGAGGATTTTGAGCATAACCTTGCTAGCGTGTGAAATGAGTGCAATTGTACGGTAGTTGGAGCATTCTTTGGCACTGCCCTTCTTTGGGATTGGGATGTAGACTGATCTTTTCCAATCCTCTGGCCACTGCTGAGTTTTCCAAACTTGCTGGCATATTGAGTGTAGCACCTTAACAGCATCATCTTTTAAGATTTTAAATAGTTCAACTGGAATGCCATCACCTCCACTGGCCTTGTTGTTAGCCATGCTTTCTAAGGCCCACTTGACTTCACTCTCCAGGATGTCTGGCTCAAGGTCAGCAGCCACACTATCTGAGTTGTCCGGGACATCCAGATCTTTCTGGTATAATTCCTCTGTGTATTCTTGCCACCTCTTCTTGATGTCTTCTGCTTCTGTGAGGTCCCTACCATTTTTGTCCTTTATCATGTCCATCTTTGCACAAAAGGTTCCTTTAATATCTCCAATTTTCTTAAACAGATCTCTGGTTTTTCCCATTCTATTATTTTCCTCTATTTCTTTGCACTGTTCAATTAAGAAGGCCCTCTTGTCTCTCCTTGCTATTTTTTGGAAGTCTGCATTCCATTTTCTGTCACTTTTCCTATCTCCCTTGCATTTTGTTTCCCTTCTCTTCTCTGCTATTTGTAAGGCCTCGTTGGACAGCCACTTTGCTTTCTTGCATTTCCTTTTCTTTGGGATGGTTTTTGTTGCTGCCTCCAGTACAATGTTACGAGCCTCCACCCATAGTTCTTCAGGCACTCTGTCCACAAAATCTAGTTCCTTAAATCTGTTCTTCACTTCCACTGTGTATTCATAAGGGATTTAGTTTAGATTATACCTGACTAGCCCCGTGGTTTTTCCTACTTTCTTGAGTTTAAGCTTGAGTTTTGCTATGAGAAGCTGATGATCAGAGCCACAATCAGCTCCAGGTCTTGTTTTTGCTGACTGTATAGAGCTTCTCCATCTTTGGCTGCAGAGAACATAATCAGTCTGATTTCGGTATTGCCCATCTGGTGATGTCCATGTGTAGAGTCGCCTCTTGTGTTGTTGGAAAAGAGTGTTTGTGATGACCAGCTTGTTCTCTTGACAAAACTCTATTAGCCTTTGCCCTGCTTCGTTTTGAACTCCAAGGCCAAACTTACCTGTTGTTCTTTTTATCTCTTGACTCCCTACTTTAGCATTCCAGTCCCCTATAATGAGAAGAACATCTTTCTTTGGTGTCAGTTCTAGAAGGTGTTGTAAGTCTTCATAGAATTGGTCAATTTCAGCCTCTTCAGCATCGATGGTTGATGCATAAACTTGGATTACTGTGATGTTGAAAGGTCTGCCTTGGATTCGTATTGAAATCATTCTGTCATTTTTGAGATTGTATCCCAGTACAGCTTTTCCCACTCTTTTGTTGACTATGAGGGCTACTCCATTTCTTCTACGGGATTCTTGCCCACAATAGTAGATATGATATTCGTCTGAACTGAATTCGCCCATTCCCGTCCATTTTAGTTCACTGACACCCAGGATGTCAATGTTTATTCTTGCCATCTCCTGTTTGACCACATCCAGCTTACCAAGGTTCATAGATCTTACATTCCAGGTTCCTATGCAGTATTTTTCTTTGCAGCATCGGACTTTCCTTTCACTTCCAGGCGCATCCGCAGCTGAGCGTCCTTTCGGCTTTGGCCCAACCACTTCATTAGCTCTGGAGCTACTTGGACTTGTCCTCCACTCTTCCTCAGTAGCATGTTGGACGCCTTCCGACCTGAGGGGCTCATCTTCCAGCGTCATATCTTTTAGCCTTTTGTTTCTGTCCATGGAGTTTTCTTGGCAAAGATACTGGAGTGGCTTGCCAGTTCCTGCTCCAGGTGGATCGCATTTAGTCAGAACTCTCCACTATGACCTGTCCGTCTTGGGTGTCCCTGCACGGCATAGCTCATAGCTTCTCTGAATTACTCAAGCCCCTTCGCCATGACAAGGCAGCGATCCGTGATGGGGTGTGACTCTTAGGATGTGACAAAATTCCTGTATGTGAACGGGAACTTCAGAAGTTTGTAAACATGGCCTTCGAAATACCTACACTTAGCAATTGCTCTTTGCATAGCTCAGCTGGTGGGTTCAAACAAATGAAACAAGGTGTGCATATCAATGTAATGAGACATTATTACCATTTGTGCTTAATTGCCTGGAAGATGTTTTCAACCCGAAGATGGATCCGTCTTTGACTCAGGAGATGTGGATTCCATTTTCTATTTGCAAGTGAAAAAATTCTCTGGTTGTCCTTGAACAACTGGTTGCCAACATCAGTTACCCATGCATGGAAATGATTAGCCTGAGAAGAATGTTGACTGGGCAAAACCAAACCATGAATTATTCCCTAATCCCACCCACCCACCCTCATATTATCCCTCAGGAGCACCACTTACAACTTAGTAGGGCATTTCTCTATCCGTTTGTATTGGATGAGAAATCAATAAATATATTCTGGTCAACTCCCATTTAGCTGGGACAGGTGACAGTTTCTAAGAAAGCTGACAGGCTAGGATTGCCTTTTCCATAGAGTACACATATGTGAGTATATATACCACAGCAAAGGAGAATAGGTTTTTTTCCTTCTTCATGATAGAATCTTGTGCAAAGTGTTCAGAATGGAAAGCCAAAACTACAGAGATCTACCAAGGATTTATTCCCCTGATGTACTGTGAAAGCATTTCAAGGAATCTAAAAGGGTTTCAGACAAGACAGGTGCCTCCACCATCAGAACAGTAGCTGATTGATAAACACTGACATTAATTCCTTTTTAAAAAAATATATGTATTTTAAAGTTTTTGTTTTTGTTTAAAAAAGATGTAGCCAGAAAAAAACTCTGTCCTTGGCCATAGTCCACCCATTTTTCCTTTGCATTTCCCTTCCCCATTCTATACTATCCCTGTACATATACCTATAACTACGACTGCTTCTGTGCCATACTGGACATTCATGCTTACAATGCTTAGCAACTTTCACAGACTCATTTCTATCTGGGTCCATCACTTAACAACTCCAGGAAAGTGCCCCATATATTTTTTGCCCACCTCCCTCTTGGTGTATGCTCCTGCTGGTGGTGGTGGTGTTGACATGCAGCCAATTTCATTAGCAGTCATTCTACAGATCTGAATGGCACATCCATGGCCAATTTCAGATTTGAAAAGGCCCTGGATGTAATGCTTATTGGTGTGTCCTTTCTTCCCTCAGTGGGTCCTGGAGGGGCCCAATCAGCAGTAGGAACAAGATGGCAGAATGACAAGCAGGATTAAATGGCTGGGTCTAGTTGTGGCTTTAATTTCTCATCCCGCCTCCAGGGCATGGTGGGAAATTAAAGTGGCAGCTAGACCCAGCTACCCACAGCTGTTCAGAGCTCCCAGTTCAGAAGAGTTTTTCAAAAAAGGCCAAGGCAGGAACCAGTGGTAGGCCCCAGAAGCTGCCTAAGGCTGCTGAGTGGTGATGTAAACTGTACACCAAGCATATTTTGAAGAGCTTACACATCACCTGATCTCTTTTTTACTCAGAAATATACTTCGTTGGGAATCATCCATTCCTTCCTATGTGAGCCTTTGTTGCTGTGTTTTACTTTCCCTTGAACCTGAGAAAGAAACTATACATTACAAAGATATCTAATTAGAAATAGAATTCCTAAGTGCTGAACCAACTGGACTGTCACAGCAGTTTTTCATCTCTCCCACAGTTTGCAAACTAAAGCAAAAGCATGCTGCTTATATTAGCTTGCTTTGTTTGTGATTGGTCATCTGAATGTAAACAGAGCCTGCATTTCCAAGTCTGATTAGTTCCAGCACTGTGGTTTGCTGGAACTATGACTCTGAAATGCTACTGAGATTTTAACTAGAGTGACAACTTATGTGTAAGATATGATTTGACCCTCCCTTTCCCCACCTCGCAGACTCTGGCCTTTCTCCAGTTTCTTGTTTCAGTTCCAACTTGATGTATCACTTTTTGAAATCCACACTTCTAACATAATGCTCCAAGTTTACAGATAGGTAATTGAGTGTGTTTTTAAAACCAAACATGTGAGCACTTACGCATGGCAATGTCACCGTTCCTAAACACATCTGTAAACAGGAAACAACACTTCAGTTAGAGCCTCCTCACAGACATGGGTTGTGAAGACATCTTGTGAAAACATCTGTTAATCATTGTCAACATCTGTAGATGACTAACGCCTGTGTAACACTTTTCACAGATAGAAAATCTCTTGTGCAAACATACCTAACTGTGCACAGAACATCATAACAGCTCTGAACAGCCCTGAACATGGATAACAGAGACAGCTGTGAAAGTATACTAGCACCTTGCACTTATCTTTTGAACAGAAATACCTCTTAAGTTATTTTACTTCCTTTCTTATTGAGGCTTCTCTCCCATTTATTCTCACTGTTCATCTTATTTATCCCAACAGCAACCTTTCAAGTTCTTATTGGACCAATTCCTTCAGTGGGACCATGTCTTTGCTAAGAGACTTGATCCCCATCTTGCATACAGGCTTAGACCAGAGCTTGGACTGTAACTCCCAGAATATCACAGCAAGCATTGCCAATGAATGTCCTGGCTGGAAAATTCTAGGAAATGTAGTCCAAAAAAAATGTAACATTTGGAACTCTGGCCTGGATCCCACTTCTCATGGCTCATGTGTTCCCCGCTTCAAGCAATCCATTCAAACACCACCACCCCCGGGGTTATCATCTCGAAACATCTTCCAGGCCCCATGTTTCCAAAAGCAGCCTACTCTGACCACTCCTGAAGTCTTCTACACATCTGGTAGCTCCTCCTTCTTTCTGTGGCAGCCACATGTACCCTGGCTGAATGAGGGAGCATTGGCAGATAGCAGCAGAGAGAAAGCACAGTTGCCCTTCCTTATCATTCTCTCTCAATCTCTCTCCCTCTCTAGAGCCATACAGATTGCATCTAGAAAAGGCAGTGTATGGCTCAACAGAGACAAAAACAGCAAGAAGGATGAAGGAAGCCCTGTAGATACCTGACCCTCCAGCTCCCCACCGATGAACCATGCATCTGTCACTTCCCCTTGGACTACAGTCAGAGCTGTCCCAAGACATTTTCCTCTCCGAGACACACACATGCCAGCTGTCCCTCTTCCCTTCCTTGGGCCCACTCTAAGTACACAGATTGGCCAGTCAGTTTCTTCTGAGGTACAATACCTCAAAAGCACTTCACCATGGCAATAACAACAGAGCAGCCGCAAAGCAAATCTAATCGCTTGGTGCCCTTTTAGGACATACACATTCTGCTGCCTCAGGTAGTTGCCTCCTTCCACCCAGTGCAAGAGGTGGCCCTGACTAGCATTTATCATAAGGAGTATTTGAGGTGACTTCTAGAAATGGGACAGTTACATGCTAGCAACAAGATTCTGGAAACTGCACTACCTACCTACCTACCTACCTACCTACCTACCTACCTACCTACCTACCTAACTAACTAACTAACTAACTAACTAACTAACTAACTAACTAAATAAATAAATAAATAAATAAATAAATAAATAAATAAATAAATAAATAACATTTCCCATATCTGGAGGAGAAGGAAAGTGCTCTGGAAAAAATGAGCTGGAGATGGGAGGAATTTTAAAAATTACAAGTTTTGCAAATGATAATCATAGCTACCCTCAACAAAACAACTCATTTGATGAAGTCCAGGCCTGCTAATTAGAGTAACTGCCAACTGCCTACCTGAAAGCCATTCACAAGGTGAAGGAAGAAGAGAGAGCTTTGTTAATAATAATAATCCATCATTACAGTAGCTTTCACCTACCAGTATACTGATATTGAGGTAACAGATATAACCCTCCAATCATACAACTGATATTTTAACTGATGAAACAGAAGGTGACCATATACAGATATGAGAACGGACTCTGAAATGAATTTGGAGTTCTGAACTGGAATTTTGCAATGCAAATGCATTTGTAACAACTGTATTTAGCATTCAGAAATGAAGTTGCAAGTTGTTGGTATTAAAGTATTTTTCCACACCAGAACTGAGACCAGAACTGAGACAAAGGCAACTGTTTACTAGTACTTCCAATATCCATATCCTGGAATGCTGGGTTTTAAAGCTTCAGATCAGCAAAATGAAAATACAGGCTTCGGTCCAGCGGCTGAAGTGGGCACTCCAATACCATGAAGCTATTTTAATGAAACAGTGGCTTGTGCACACTAAGTGGAAAAATAGCTTTCTGCACTTAGCATAACAAGGGTGAAGGGGGAGAGGGGCTGTTTAGCTTGAGTTCAGTTAACCTTAAATGCCCTGTACTATTAAAAACAGTGTATCACTGGCATGACAAAAGGACCCTGAGCTGACTCATGTAGCCCTTAGGAGGATACACTACAGGGCTATTTAGTCAGATTTACCCCTTTCCATATCTGATTCATCTCCCTCCATGGCTGTGGTAGGAAAAGGACATGCACATTGAGGGGTGCAGGTAAACATCAGTGCAGCAACACCATTAGATACCACAGCACAAGGGAGGATCCAATGTTAGGCACATGTTACCAAATGATGCTCTAGCCACCCATGCTAGAGCCCTGACAGGAAAAAAAAATCTTGGTATTTTCAGGGCTGACAGAATTTTTTTTTTTAATTAGACAATTTTTAATGACCAAAAAAAGGTTGTCTACACAATTAAAAACTTTTAAAACCTTTCCTCTAGCCTCAGCTGAGTCCCAGAACTATGAGATTCTGCCATGAGTAAATTAAATGCAAAGGCCAGTTTTGCATTTAGAGCACAGCACCCACTGCTTTCATAAATCAGTTCAAAAAACATGTATACACTTAAGGAGTACTGAAGATGTGAAAAGGGGAGAAAATCCGCAAAATGATTGATCATAATTGAGGAAACAGATCACCTTACTGTTAACTGCCAATTTTTTAAGGCAGGCTGCTCAAGGGATCCCGTGCAGGAATGGCATCTGGGCCCGCCCAAGTTATTTTCATTCCTCAAGTGGAGCAGCAAATGGCATCACACACACACACACACACACACACACACACACACACACACACACACACACACACACACACACACACATGTCATGGTGTGCAGAATCCCAAAGAAAGTTATTTTGGGACTAAAGGCAAAACAAACAAACAAAAATCCAACAAACATCTCTTCCTTTCCCTTGTTAGTGAAAACATGTGAAAAATAACCAACAAATGCCCAACAATTAGCTGCCCCTCTGTAACAGCTCAGATTTACTGTTCCAGGGAGGCATCTTCCTCTCTCTAAGAATACAACTGGCTCTGCCCTAAAGGGAAGAGTAAGCACCCCCCAATACATTAATAATTACAAAGTTCACAATATTAGAAACATACTAAGTTTCAAAAGGACCAGCCAGGGTGCAATAGGTGAACTTCCAAGTTTTGTGGCAGTTTTCTTTTGCAGAAAATACATTTTTTTAATAAGGGTGAGAGGAACAAATGCTCCTGAATGAGGGCATTGCAATGTGGTGAACTCCTTGTCTTTAAAAGGCAGATGTTCCTGAATACATAATTAGGTTAGAATTTTTCAGACTGCCCCTGGACTGACTTGGATAAATAAGTAACAAAGGGCACATCCTCTGAAATTATAAAAACGAACCATTTACTAGATCTACTTCTAATATGGCTCTCACCTTGCAGGTCTCTTTGTCAAGCAGAGAACAAAAACTGAAGAGAAGTGGATGAATAACAAAGCATCCATCAAATGAAAGGTGCTTTTTTTTTTAAAGTTCACACCAGGGCCTGGTGAGAAAGGAGCTATGCTACTCATACCACTAATGCCACGAGCAACATCTAAGTGTATGTACAAGAGTATTGCGCAGAACTGTTTGCCATGGCAATTCGTACAAGATCACAACAAAATATTGTGGTTTGAATGGTAAGCAACTCTGCGAGACAAGTGCTTCTTTGAAGAATGAACTTTGGGACCCCGAGCCCCTGAATGGTTCATTTGTTGCTCCAGTCAGAGTAACTGCAATGGCGGTGGTGCTATGAAATGGATTGCCTGGAAGATATTGTCTGGTGGTGCTATGAAATGGATTGCCTGGAAGAGTCTTGAGATAAAGCTTGGGGGAAAAGGAGTACAAGGAGGACCCTCCATGGGAGCTAGAGAGTCAGTAGGTAGTAATATGTGTAGTACAGAGTGTCTATAACAGTATCATACGAGAGCTGGGGAAACACAGGTTCCACCCCATTCAGCCAATTGATGACTTCAATTGCCTAGCCCACTCCATAGAACAGTTGTTGTGAGGGAGGGAAGCCATGTATGTTGCCTTCAGCTGCTTATTGGACCACACACACACACACAATCTTTTCTCCTTCAGTAAAGCTTATCAAACCATGTCAGCTTCTACTTCTTCCCCCACACACGCCACAACTAAATATTTCCACAGGGACAGCTACTACATTCCTTGCACAGAAGTTGCAACAACTGTTAGTTAAAGGCCCTGCAAGAACAAAACTGTTTATATGAGCTGCATTTGCAGGTCTAGCAACCTGACTTTAAAAAAAGAGCAGCATGTTCACACAGCCGTTTGAAAGAAACACCAATAAGAACACAGTGGAAAACCTTAAGTATGTGTGAAACAGGCCCCTTGTCAGTCAGTGTTTCTCTGTATGCATATTTTGTGGAAAAACATATCCACCAAAAATATAATCCAGCATGAAAGTTGACAGAACATCCTGGTAGATGGTGGTCTTTTAAAAAAAAAAGCTATAAATCTCACCACATGCCTGTTTTTCCCCTCACATGATCTCAATTGACATCTTCTGAAGACATGCAGCACAATCCAATTCAGAAGGAGACCCACTGAATTCCCTGGTGATTATGCATGAATAGGTGTACCTAAGATTGCAGGTATGTTTGATTCTCTCTGCTTAAAAACTGGGCAGACATTATATTGTATCATATTAAATTATATTATTTTATTTCTGGAGTCAACATTAGAAGAATGGGCAGAGGAAGGTGAGGCCACCATAAGCCTTTTAATGGGTCTCTCATTTTCCTTTCATTCAAGGGAACCAAGGAAAGGAAAAACACAAACTTTTATTCCTGCCCTAACAGTTTTACCACCTGCCATTTAGTCCTTCGTCCAAGATGCAACAGGAGCATTCCGTCGAGAACCACATCTGTCTCTCAAGTCTGTGGTATGGTCATAAGCCCCCAAGGTTATCCATCATCACCACTTGAACAACAGGGTGGGAACTTTTTCCATATGACAGTTCTGCTAAATCTTGTCCATATTGTGCAGATTATAATGTGCTGCTAACGGGGGTGGGGTGTTGGAGCCATAAAAGAAATGTCTTTCATAAAACAAATACACATGTTTTGAAGAGTTAAAAATACCATGCTCCACACTCTCGTGCTGTTCTCCCTTAGAACATGCAACATCAGAAAAGAGACACAATAGAAAACCATTGTCAAAAAGATAATTTAATACACTCCCCCCCCCCTCTTTTGCTCATTCATTTGCTTTAGAGACAGGAGATTAATTTTTTTAACATCATCACCCACATAAGTATTGCATTGCACAAGGGTGGATGGAAGAAACAAAGAAAATATATATATATATCTATTTATAGGACATAAATCAAAATGATTGGACTCAAATCCCCTACATACAAAGCAGCATAGGAACAGCCAGTGTAGTGTCACTATAACCTGTGCTATTTTCTAGACTGTTGATAAAAGCAATGATCCTCTACCCTAGGGCTGGGCACACAGCTCCCATAATCCTTCAAAATTAGCTATACTGGCTGAGAGTTGTCACCCCAGAACATCTGGAGGGGCATAGTTGCCTACCTCTCGTACATCTAAAGAGAAATAAAGTGCTAGGATTCATCGATTCTGCTTTATGTACTGTGCTTTTCGCCTTAGAATCTTTCATACAAACATAAGGACTGGAGTGGGTTTAAACAAACTGACATCCCAGAAAGGAGATTAGGAGTGAGGTGAACAGAAATTTTGTTTTTAGTCACTTGTTTGATCTGATTAAGAAAATGTAACTTAACAGCAAAGCACATGCTTTGTTCATAGGAAGTTGGAATTCAAATATTTCCAACAATAAAATGGTGTTTCAGAGAAAGAAAGCATGTCTACAATTCAACTGAGATCACAAAAAACTGAGTTTAATAAACTCTTGTTTGTACAGGTGGCTTACCTGCCTGAGTTGGTATGTGGTACCATTTATCCATTTTGAATCTTAACAGACCAATGAAAATCTGATATTGTACTATCAGCATTGATTTTGATGCAAGACTACTTAAACAAAGGTACACATTCTCATGGCTTGAAATGACACAAACAAAGCTGAGACTGTTTCTTAAAATCTCCTTAAATGGACAGCCTGGATTAAGGGACTTTATGTAGATAACTGTACAACAAGCATCCCCTGAATGTTGAACAGACGTTTTCACCAGAGACAGCATGGATTTAACTTCAGGGATCAATCCATGGTGTTGATAACTGCCAGTGAAGTCTCTTAGACCTACTCCTCTAGTACTGAGTAATGAACAATAGGACATCTAAGAAGAGATACACCAATGTGGAAGCTGCTCCTCACTCTTTCAGGCGGCAACCAACGTAACATACAGTTTGTCTAGAATGAAGCGTAAAGTGACCTGCAAAGCAGACCCCAGGAAAGGCGTGGTGGTGGCGGAAAGACAAGGCGACGGGCCACAACTTGGATTCTTGGTTTTGTCAATCGGGGTATAAAAGGAAGCCAGAGAAAGTGCTGTACTTATTGTTGTTGCCTCCATGGGCTTTGCCACCATCCAGTTTCACATAGACCTCGTCCCCTGAGTCCAGGTGCAGCACCACACTGTTGCTAGCATAGTCGTAGTTCTGGTCGGCATCCTGAGCGATGGCACTAGCCCGCACCTGCAAAGCACATCATACAAAGAGTGGAAATGGATTCATCTCCTTGAACACTCCATGGTCTGAATCCTTCCCCCCCCCCCCCCAAGCCTTCCTTCTCCACGTTCCTTCGCCCTCTTATAGAAGCATCATGTTTTTTACTCAAGTTCAAGAGGAGGATCTTTTTTTTTTCTTTCTTTCTTAAAATTGACAAGCCAGTCTGAGTGTGATTTTTTCATGGAAAAGCACAGTATAATCACAGAAATAAGAAAAACTAAGGAAAGTTACTTTTTTGAACTGCAACTCCCCAAATCACCCAGTTATTACAGTCAATTTTTCCAAGCTATGACTGAATTAAATACCACTAAGGAAAAGAAATTTATACCATACCGTATCGCCACCAGTCACCTCCTTCTTTCCAGATACCACCTACTGTGCCTTCCAAAAAATATCCCTGAAATGGATTTTAAAACAGATTGACAGGTCCCTTTCTATTGGCAAAACACCTGGGCACAGTCAGAAGAGCACCCGCTTGGACAGTTAGATTTCCACACATACCACGGAAGCAAATTTGGAGAGATCAGTTCAAGTCAAACATTTAAGGAATTTCAAGGAAAACCAAGAGAGTTTTAGCAAGACCAACCAAATGTCTTAGGAAAGAAAGATAACACCTAGCAAGAACTACCTCTTTCACCTTGACCTCTCAGATCAACCTATTCTGATCCTCCTTTCCTTTTAACCTGTTCCCTTTGCCTCAATCCCTGTTTCCCATTCTGCTTGCATTCATACCATACCCTTTTTCTCCCTCTATTCCCTTTTACACCAAACGTGCCCCTTCACAGTGAAATGCTTTTCTTGTTCTTGTGCTCTTGCCATCTCTTCAGCTCTTTCTGTCACAGCCCCCTCCTTTTCTTTTCCTCCTCAATCACTGTATAGAAAAAGGACATTAAATGTGACAGTAAAAGACATATAGTTTAACCTCCTTGAATGGAAATATTTCTTTCACTTGAATCTTGGCAGACAGATATCCATTCAGCCTGTTTCTTAATACTTCTGGTGATGGAGATTTCCTAACATTTCCAGACTCCCTGTTCCACTGCTAGATTTCTCCATGTCATGTGTTTTTCATCCTGTCTGTCTGTCTTCAACCTCCTTCATCACCAGCACCCAGTGGCTCTCCCCAATCCTATCTCCCTTGGATCTTCATCAGACCTTTCATGATTCCATCCACCATAATTCAGTCTCTCTTTCCTTGGCCTTCTCTTCTTGATACTCATCCCTTCTTTTTTCCCTTACTTCTAATCCAGTCAATTTTGTTTCTGTGTTCCCTCATTTATTTATTAAGCATTATTGATTTTGATTATTCATACCATGCTTTTTGAGCAGATGTTCCCCAAAGAAATGTGTAAATAGATTGTAATGACACAAAACAAGACGATCTCTTCCCCAAGCATATACACACAAGCTGACAAACCTTAAAGCTGTGGCCAATGTATGAGACTTTGTGCTTCTCTTCAGCTCAGGAATCCCAGGAGAACTGCTTCGCTAGCACTTTCCTCCCTTAGCTGAAATATTCAACATCCTTTTGCAATAGCCCTGCAAAGGATCTAAGGAGCTAGACAGGACACCATATATTAACACCTCTCTCTCTCTCTCTCTCTCTCTCTCTCTCTCTCTCTCTCTCTCTCTCTCTCACACACACACACACACACACACACACACACACACACACACACACACACACACACACACACACACACACCACTCTTGTTACAAGCTCAAAGAAGTGTCAGATCAGTCATTAGGCTGAGTGCACATTACTGACCATTCTCATTTTGTGGCCATCCTACATCTTTCTCTCTCCCCTTTCCTTTAAACCCCAACTGGTCCCACTTTTCTCATATTCCATTTTTCCAGATATTAGGCTTCCTTTCCAGCAGTTGTTGAGTGGCCCTGTCCAGTGGTAGCAAAAAAAAAAAAAAAAGAACTTCTTTCCTTGGTCCACCTTATTTTTCTTCCCAGGAAACTAACTGGCAGGTCTGTACCCCTTTTGCTCATCCTGCTTTCAGCCCTACTCTTGCCTAAGCAGGTGCTAGAATGTGAGCTGAGGGCATGTTCTCAAACAGAGATTGTATTTTCTAACTGGGTTGAAAATGTCAAAGCAAATAAACAAGAGACTCTCAGCCTGGTGTCCTCCAACTGTTTCAGAGCACAACTTCCACGACTCTTGACTATTGGCCTCACTTCTCTGACGCTAATGGGAATTTATGTCAGAGTATCTGAAATGCACAAAATTGCCTCTCGTAGTGATACTTCATGACCTGAAGCAAATGCAGTCTATCAGATATAGCAGGAACTCTCCTACACCTTCCCCACCATCCACAAAGGGGACATATGAAAAGCCTAAGGTTTTCAGAATTCACTCTGTTCCTCGGCTTCACCATGTCCCATGCTATGTGCCATATAGTATAAATCAGCATATGCCAAACAAGTGGCTGTAGCTCTTAATGCATCATGCAGGATTATTGCTGGCTGTCTGAAACCTACCCCCAATGAAAATGTTTATTATTTGGCTGGCATTGCCTCTCCAGAAGTACATCAAGAGATACTAGTAAGTAAAGAACAAAATAAGGTAATACAGCACCAAACCCATCCACTTCATGGGCACCAACTGCCTAGACAATGGCTAAAATCAAGAAAAAGTTTTCTGCACACATCTCAGTCTCTAAATATTAAACCAGGAGAGGCTAAGCTAAACCTATGGAGAACAACACAAACTGCTGAATGGATGAATACTGAAGAGTATCTCTCACCATGACAAGACTCCATCTAGAAGTCACTTTATAGACTTGGAAGCAATGTTGGAAGATCAAAGAATAATCAAGTAAAATGGAGCTACTTGGTAATTCTATCAATACTGCACTTATATGCATGCAATTTATGTCCCATCTCATGTACAAAAGAAAATCTAGCAACTGACCAAGATGAAACTATTAAAGTAGCCTGCTTCTGGTCAAAAATAGTCTATTTTAAAATTTTAATTTGTTTTAATTTTACCTATTTTTACATATGTTCATAATTTTAAATTGTGGAATACTCTGACATGATTTTTTTTAAAGGAAGACCAAGTCCCACACACGGTCTCAGGATCTAAATGTGAGGAGCTATCCATGGTCCTGAGAGAGGAAGAAAAGAAAGCTGCAGATGAAGAGAAGGGAGGGTTTCCCACAATGTTAGAGGGACTTGGAGCATAAATGAGCAGGACGTACTGTCCATCCCCTACACTGAAAAGACCTAGATGTCTGCAGAAGGACAGTGATGATATTTAGTTTCTTTTTTCATGCAAGTATGTATACTCACACTTATACACCCTTACGGACACACCTACCACACTTCTGTTCAGCAGATGGAATCCGCCCCACCCCAATCCCAGTGTTAGGGATGCAGCCTTAACAAATGAAAAGGAAGACAAAAGGATATCAGAAAAAACCAAGAAAGTTTTTAAAGTATAGGATCCACTGGAGTTAATCAGAGTACGAAGGATAAACCAGGAAGCATCAGAACTTTAGAATTAGGTCCTTCTTTAAGCTGAGGGAAATTGTCTGTGGAAAATGTATAAACCACCAGATGACATTAGAGCAAAATACGTAAGAAGAATCTGGCCTGATCTGCTCAAAGAGATAGATAGCAACCAGATTTTTCTGGGTAGCCCACGAACAGGGCCTGAGTGCAGACTGCCTGCTTCTATCCCCCAACTGCTGGTATCAAGAGGCAAAATGCCTTTGGTACAGGAAGAAATATATAGCCATATTCATAACTAAAAGCCACTGATAGCCTTGTCCTCCATGAATCTGTCATTTCTCCTTTAAAGTTGTCCAGAGTGGAGGTCAACTGAATCCTGCTGTAACCAATTCTCTAACTGCAGAACCTGCACTAGAAATAAGAAGATGCTGCTTTTGCCGCTAGAATGAAAGGGCTGGCCTGAGGTTTCCAACTGAAGGCCCCAGGTAACAACCATCTGCTTTACTGTAAGGGGATTGGCTTCATGGGGT
Source organism: Intellagama lesueurii (assembly GCA_037013535.1). Classification (NCBI taxonomy): domain Eukaryota; kingdom Metazoa; phylum Chordata; class Lepidosauria; order Squamata; family Agamidae; genus Intellagama; species Intellagama lesueurii. The sequence goes on along the minus strand of JBAJHW010000001.1, from coordinate 126,434,210 downwards.
GTGTGGTGTTCTCTTCCCAGGATGTGGCAGAATGTGGATTAACCGTGATGGAAGAATGGGATCTTATGAAGATAGGTGGGATATTTATTAATTAATTCAGTTTACCACTTCTTTCAATCCTTTGCACCATTCTAGGATCTGTGGTTCTGAGCAAAGCATTAAGCCCTTGATTGACAAAAACCAGGTCTCCGTGAAAAAAAAGATGACATACTTAGGCTTAGAAGCCTGGTGAAATGCCATGCTTGAGTCACGCCAACTACCGCTTTTAGCAACTGAAGATAACCTTACAATTGTAGGATCTCCATCTGGGTGCAGAAATGCCCAGAGAAGGAGAAGACTGAAGCTGAAATCCTACTTCTAGTGTTGGCTCTATCCATTAAGCAGAGTGAGGCAACTGCTTCAAGCAGCAGGTGCAGGAAAGTATTTATCCTAAGTTCTCGAGCTAATCCCTTGATTTAGTGGACTGAACTGTGTGCAGCCGCAGCCTGTCCATATCCATATTGTTGCTGTCAAAATAAGATTTAGCTGCCAATCCAGCTTCTGTATATAGAATGAAGGGCGCCTCTTCCTGTTCCTTGCCTCAGCTAGCTCTTGGCTTGCTGGCCATGCCTCAGAGACTGGCCTTTCCCTAATGGAAATGGTAGTTACTATGACCCAAAGGCCCAGTTCATGAATTCATTAGTCCCTGGCTTATTGCACTTTACTAGCCATTAGTACCCATATTGTCAGACAAGAGATAGGAGTCCTTAAGAAAACATCACAAGTCCCACCCTGATTGACAGTCCCCACCTTCAGCCAAATTATTCCCTCATGCCTTTTTAAAACATGTCTCAGGATGGTATCTCCACTCCCTGGAAGACTAGGGCCACTTTTCATGAAGACAATACCCCAAAACTGTTAACAGGCCCCACTTACCTGTAATATCAGACCTATATCTCACATTGCTTCCTTCCAAGCTTTTGTGCTAATCCCCCAGTGTATCTGCCAGGAACAGGCTACATGCTAGAAGTAATGCAGGGGTGAGGAACATGTGCTCCCTCCACCATCACAGATTATGTTTTTTGAACCGCAGCTACCGCCGTACTTCATCTCTGGTTATGCTGGGCTAGGACTTACAGGAACTGCATTTTAGCAACATCTGAAGGGTTCCATGTTCATCACCCATGGAGCAGAGGCCTCACAGCACAATAAAAAAGTAATTCATTCTGTAGGGTCTTCTGTCAACTAGACGTTACAGCAAGAATGGGAATTGCTCACCAGGGATGGTCACTTTCAGTAACATCCTCATGGCAAGCACAACATGCTGATTCATAGCCAAATGTGTGGGCTATCTCCATGTTCACCATCTTTTTGCCATTTCATTCATGCTGCAGGCACAGAATAAGGAGCCCTCATGCATGGCTTGGCCCCAGACCTTGGAATCTCCACTCCAGAGATACACATGATTTCTACAAAATCCAGGACTCTGGCGTGATTGTGAGTCAGGTCTCCACAAGCTTGTTCTCTTAAAATGCAACTGGAGGAAGATACCATCTGAGGATGTGACCCTCACACGACAAAGGGAACCCTCTGAGGGTGTGACTTCACTGGAAGGGTGCAATTTGATTCACAGCCCGTATTACATTTGAAATCGCAGTCAGTGCTCACACATGGACTGTGGATTGATTTAGGAGTTCATCGTTCTTACTGGGTGTGATACAATCCACATTTCACTTGACAGCCCCCCCCCTCTTCTTTCTTTCCTCCCTTCCTCTGGTCCCACATCTGCCGATCTAACTGGGAACGGACGGGGACATAAATATGAAATAATTATAACAGTGACCCAGCAAGGGGGGTGATCTAACACTAACCTCATATATGTAAGAAATTATTTTAAAAATTTTAAAATTCAGAGGATGATCAGAGGAGAGGAAAGAATGTGGGGATGTGTTCTCCTGGTCCTGAACATCACACCCCAACTGCCTACATCACCAAAACACCACCTACAGACACAAACCCTATCTTTACAAGAATGTATCACAACAAACCTCACAGGAAAAAGCCTGCTTTAATCATTCAGCTTGAAAATGTAGAAGCCCCTCAGGAGCAGAGAATTGGGAGCAAAAAGGCTGGATTGATTTAAATCCGTCTTTGTGTTGTGTGGTCAGTTTTAAAACCCTTCAAATTCACTTTATAAGCAGAGCAAATTCCATGGTATTTGACCATGTAGCTGCAGCCTAAGTGCTACATCCACATATAACTGGGGCAAGCCTGGAAGGAAATCCTTTCTTCATTGGGCAGCAGTAAGAATTATTAGGTCTATACATTCAAGTTTTAAAACACCTGAGACTCATAGCTCTGAAAGGGATCACAAGTCACTTTTCACAGCCCAACCCTCATCTAAAAGGAGGACACCCACTAATACACCATCCTCCCCAACAGATGGCTGTCCAAGATCTGCTTCAACCTTCTCAAAAGGAAATATCTTTCTATTAAGCCAGTTTTTAGCAAGTAGCTGACTGTTAAAGGCATGGCTTTAAGCAGGTGGGTATTGGACTGAAGAAGGTCATGATCATGATTTTAAGTGATGAACTTTCTGAATTGCTTTAAAGTTAATTGTGTTTTGATACTATGATGTTTTGAAATCAAAACCTGTTGTGGTCTTATCTGTATTTATTTTTTAATCACATTGAGTTACTTAGAGTCTCACTTCTGGGTGAACAAGAGGACATAAAGAAATGAATACAAACAAAATAAAATGAAGTTGCAATTTAGCTGACATACCTCACTTTGGGTCAGCTCCCCATAAGAAGTAGGAAATTGTCACTGATGTTCTTTCCACCTGCAGATCGTTTCAGCATGTAAAAATGAGGTCTCCTTCCTTCAGATGGGGGTTGGACTGCAAAAATTCCTTCTTGCTCATCAATGCCCCAGGTCCCTCCAAACCTGTAGCGGCTCTGCTCCCCTCTGTATCTGCGGATTTCCTCTCTCCCCTTCCTTTCCTTTCCCCTACCTTTCAGCACCATAGATAGCTGCCGCTAGGCAGTGAAGCTCTTAAGAGCACACCAGGCAAAAACAAAACAAAAATAATGAAAAAATTAAGACGACAAAACGCTGTGGCACCTTAAAAACTAATTGCTGTATTTTACTGTGAGCTTTCGTGGACAAGTCCATTTCTTCAGACAAGAGCACATCATGGGCCACTGTTAAACCAAGGAGTAGACCCACTTCTCCGAATCTTTAAGGAAGATCCATAAGATAATTTCTTGGTGTAAGGTTTTGTTGATGATGAACACAACACACATAGTAGACCCCGGCAACGTGTGGCCTTCCAGATTTTGCCCACCAGCAATTTTCAGCCCTTCTCATGTTTGATAACATGGGCCAGGGCAGAAGAGAGTTACAGCACATTCCATGCTGACAACTTAATGAAATTTTGAGCTGTAGAAATGCGCATAGGGGCTTACTATGCAAAAATGAATTCCTATAGTCAGCAATTTCTTTTTTTTATCAAAGACCCCCCCCCCTTATAGTCAGAGTTTCATTCCATCACCATCATCCACACACAGGCTTGCTAAATATGACTTCCCACAGCCTATAATGTACAAGGCATGAACCAAACCCCAACATACATCTCTCATTCAACTTCTAGAGGAAACTGCCTGGATCTCAGAATCTCTTAGCAGCATAGGAAACTGCCTCCGGTAAAGTCCAGCTAACCCAGCATTGCCAGTGATGACTGGCAGCAATGATTCTTGAGGGCTTCAGGTGGAGGACTTTCCTTGCCCTACCTGAAAATGGAAGGGCCTGATCCTAGGCCATCTGACATGGAAAGAGCTCAGTCACAGATGACTTTATGAAGTGGCAATCTATAAATTTTCCTCTTGTGGACAAAGGGGAAACAAGAGGGAAAGCAAGACTGTGATGCAGGAGTAACACAGGAGGGGATTGTGAAGACCAGTCCTGATATGTGATTGGACCTTAAACTCAGCTCCTCCTACTGGCGCCTTCTATATGTGTGCAATTACAATTGCCATTATCTTCAACCAGCATAGGCAGGATGATGGGGGTTATAGTGAAACACATTTCGAGAATGCCATGTTGTGGGAGGCAGCCGCAAAGAGAGCCCCAGAAGTGGACCTTTTCAAACTCCAGGTCTCCAGGGGCTTTGCTGGCCACGTTTCCCGCTCACCAACCTTGTTAATGTCTTCAGATCCCTCCATCTATGAGAAGAAGCCCGCCAGCTCTTGAGATGAGGGTTGGGAACACAACTATTTTAGGGTTCCCTTCTGAACTGCTCCCCCCCCCCACGCACGCACACACTTCAGAATCCCTTAATAAGCAGCTTCCTTCCCACTTTCTCTCGCTCCAGGTTCCCCCGAAGTGGGTCTCCCCCTTGGCTCCTTCCAAGTCGGAGTCCCCATGCGGGTGGGGAGCGCTGGGGAAGGGATTCCTTTCGGCGGATGGTCTGCCCTCAACGCCGAGTTCCTCATTTTCAGGCTGACACAGATCTCGAGGGCTCGTTCACACGAATCCCGCGCAGCTGGGCGGTTACTCAGCAGCCTCGACGCCGCCGAAAACCATCCCGTTTGAGCTGAGAACCGGCAAGTTCCTCCGCGCCCCTTCCCGGTTGCTCGACCTGCGATGCCGCCGCAGCCCTGAAGCGCGGGCAAAAGCACGTGTGAACCAGCCCTCGAGAGTTTCAGGCCCCTGGGTTTCCGCATCCCCTTCGGTTGCCTCCTGCACTTTTACTCTTTGCAGGCTGAAAAGCTTAAGGGGAAAAGTTGCAACCACCCCGCTGCCCAGCTCACCTAATCTGAGCCACCCCCCTCCGTTCTCCGAGCTCTCTCTCTCCCCCCCCCCCGGAGGTTGGAGGACCCGCGCCGTCCAGCAAACCCCCCGCCCTCCCGCCCTCTCCGCGTCTCCGCTGGCCGGCGCGGCCGCTGCCGCCACCCACCTGCCCGTTCTTGCAGAGGTCGGCCCACATGCTGGTACCGTCGCCGCCCCGCATCAGGATGTGGTAGGTGAAGAAGTAGATGCCGCGCACCTGGCAGGTGAACTTGCCCGACGAGGGGTCGTAGTGGTTGCCCAGGTTGGTGACCACGTCGTCGAACTTGAGCACCTCGTAGCCTTCGTGCGGGCTCTTGAGGCCCACGTAGAAAGCGATCTTGGGGCCGCTGAAGGCGGCGCTCAGGGCGCCCGTCACCTCGCCTCCCGGCGGCGGGCTGCTGCTGCTGCTGCCGCCGCCGGCGCCGCCCGAGCCCGAGCCCATGGTGGTGGCGGCTCCCGAGGGCCCGATCCCCGGCACCGGCAGCCCCGGCAGCCCCGGCCTGCCCGAATCGCCCCTCTCCCCCGGCGGCCCCCTAGGACCCGGAGGTCCCGGTTCGCCGGGCGGTCCCCGCGGCCCCGGCTTGCCTGGGCGCCCGGGATCGCCCTTGGGGCCCTGGATGAAGGGCGGCGGGGGCGGGGGCGGGTTGACGCTCAGCTCCTGCAGGGCTTCGAGGGCGGCGGTGGTGCCTCCCGGGCGCCCGGCGGCGGGTCCGGCGGCGGCGGCGGCGGCGGCGGCGGCGCTGTTGGCGCTGTAGGGGTCGCAGATCATGCGGCAGGTGCCCATCATCTCGTAGTGCGCCTGGCTCGGCGACGGCGCCTGCACCAGGAGGGGGACGGCGATGAGCAGGATGAGGCCCATGGCCAGGGCGATCCCGACGGCGGCCACCAGCCGCTTCCTCCTCTGCCAGAGCCGGGACGCGAGCGCCAACAGGTCTTCCTTGCTGGGCGAGGTAATGGTGACTTCTCTCGACGGCGGCGAGCCTGCCTGCGGTGGGGCCAGAAAAAGGAAGTCAGGCGCGAACGGCACCCCGGCCCGCGGCGAATGAGGGGGAACTACCGCCTGCCCCTGCTCAGGCACCCTCCTCCCGGGGAGAGCCGCCGCCGCCGCCGCCTCCTGGACCTCCGCTTCCGTGGGTGCCCTTCATGTTGGCATCACGGAACTGCAAAGGGAGAAGGCGAGGAGGAAGAGGAGAGGACAAGAAGAGGGGGAGATGGAGGGGGAGGGGAGGAGGGGACGAAGCCGTCCATCCCTCCGGAGGAGGAGAAAGACTCGGGACAACCCTGACGTTAAAAAAAGCGTCGGCTCGCCCTCTTTCCCCCCCCGGCTCCCTCTCTTCCCCTTCCTCCCCCTCCACCTCTCCTTTCTGCCCCACAGCTAGTCCTTCCCCGCTGCTTTCCCCAGTCCCGCGCCCTTATCATCCAGCCAGCTCCTCCCTCGCCCGTCCACCCCCCACCCCACCAACCCCTTCCCCCCCCCCCAGGGGGTTTACAGACCATTCCCACAAACGCACATTCACCAGCGCGCTCCCTCGAACATCCGTCAACCGGCGTCTGCCACAAATGCTTCACCTCGGGGAAGACGCGGAGCGCCGGCTACCGCGGCGGCGGCGGCGGCGGCGGCTCTCGGGCAGGCTGGGCGCGAACAGGTGGAGTCCTCGTCTCCGAGGGTTGGTTCTGATCCTCCTTCTTCTCCCTCTCTCCTCCCCACAGCCGCCAGGACGCCGTCACCCTTGCTGAGCGGGGGAGCAGAGAGGGGACCTCCAGCACCAGCCGCTCTCTTTCTCTCTCTGGGTCCGGCCGCCCCCTCGCCTCTCTCGCACACTGTTTTGTAACGTCTGGAGAGCCCCGCTTCCCAGGGAGGTTTCTTCCCAGGGGGGTTATCTTCCACCCCTCACCCCATCCCTGACGGATGAGCAAGACCCATGTCCGTTCTTCCCTCAGAGACAAGAGACACACACAGAGAGAGAGACAGACAGACAGACAGACAGACAGACAGACTCTCTGCCACCCAGGTGCTTTACCCCGAGCGAACTGTTGAAGAAGACTGATCACCTCTGCCCAGATGTTCGCAGTAGGGAAGAGAAGGCAAAATCATTGTCCGTGGGCAGCCCTGAATAATCAGAGGAAGAGATAAAGGAGGGCGTCACGGACACTAGGGATAGAGCCGCTGGAAAAACGACCCTTGTAACAGATGATGATGATTACACCATCCCCTACACACATCTGATCCCCGATTTGAACAAGAAGTAGGCTCTGCTTTGCCAGGCTTGGTCTGGTTTCCCTTCCCTTCCGCTCCACCTCTCCGTCCTACTTTAGCAGTTTCATAACTCGCAGAGTTTTTCTTGCACTTCCCTCACTCTCTCTCTCTCTCTTTCCCGCTTTTCCCCAAGTCGGATTGGTTACATCACGCGTGTCCTCCCCACCCGTCCACACACAGACACCGCTTTTCTGGGTGAATCGGCGGAAGGCTTTACTGGCTTGAGAATTCCAGGTGGATTTAGACTGTGTTCAGCCTGCTGTTTGATGTACCCTTACCTGGGAGTTCAACAATCCAAGTAGCATAAATCACCTAGTTTATTAAACCCACGGAAAATGTCACCAAGCAGTGAACAAGCTCTCCAGTGCACCAGAAACGCTACTTCAAGCTGGATGTCCTTAAACAAAGAGAGAGGATTGGGGGGAGTACGTGGGGGGGGGGGGGTTGGGGAGAGAAAGAGAGAGATGAGTGTATGGTATGTCGGAGGTGACCCCAGACGTCTATTGTTCGTCAGAATCTTGCGGGCAATCATATACATGTCTTCTTAGAAGTCCTGTATGGTTCAATAGAGCTTACTCCCAGGCAGGTGTGTATAGAATAGTAGCCTTACGATGGAAGGTAAGAGGTTTTGGATGGATTTAAAAGTATTGCTGTCCTGTGCAACCTACAATGTTCCTGTGCATTTAGCTGGAAGTAAATTTCATTGAATTCAGTGGAACTTATTCAGATATGAGGTACGTACATGTACATGCATGAGATTGCACTGTACATTATATTTGGACTCTTCTAGGTCCAAAAACAGTTCTAGAACTCACCTTAGAATATGCCCCATTAACTTCCAAGTAAAACAGCCACAGTCTCAGGCTACTTTTACAATTCCTTGTTATTAATCTTCTCTAGATTCTGCTTTAACAACCAGCTCTTCTTCATCTCCCTGTGTATGTCTATATTACCCACAAAATGGAGCAAACCCCCAAGTAAGCATACATGAGACTCTTGTGCCACCTTTGCATCAAGGAACAGCTATTTTCCCCCCATTTTTTCCTTTTCACAAAAACCTTTAGCAGATGCATGATGAGCGTGGAATCTTCCAGGACTTTGTTCACTGTTTGGGTTTCCTTATAGTCTCCGGGTAACAGAAATCTTTGGATGTGTTTACTTTGCAGAAACCTATCTGAGTGCTAGAGAAACAAGAGGATGTCACTCTTCTTTAAAACTATATTATTTCATGCGGTTACTTTCTTTGTCTCTGTCTCTTTCTGGCCCCTGGTATGCGATTGAAGTATCATGTGAATCATCAGCATGCAGGTTCACGTTGCAGCAAATCCCCACAGCTGCAGCAGCTCTAATAGAAATAGATGCAATTGCAGAAATGCTGCCAAGGATGACACCCATGATCCCTGAGCACTAGGTTGCAATAAACCTAATTCAAGGGAGTTCCTAATGTTTGGGCAGGTGAGGCACTACCCCCCCCAACCCCCATCACAGCAATATTTAAATCTTGCAAGGGAGGAGGTTGGGTGTCAGACTTGATAGAGCTGGCTCCACCTCTGGCTGCCTTTGCCAAGTAGTGCCACCCAGAAGGCATCAGCTGCCAGAGGCTGGTTCACACTCTTAAAGTGCACATCACCTGATTTTCCAGAACATGATTACTATTTACATCTTTTCCTAAGGAACTTAACTTGGTTCCCAGACTCAAAGAGGTCAAATCATGCAGATTGTATTGCCATTTAGTAGACAAATGAGAAACAGTTTAATTACTCGTTGGTTATCTGACAATTTTGTGATCTCATTTGCCTGGGAGAAAGCCACATTGAACTCCCCAAAATTTAGTTTGCAGTGGAATAGGACAGGATCAAATTTAAGACCATCTTCTACCATTCCTTCTTGAGAGGGCTCACTCTTTCTACCTGAAGCAGGTAAGGTACTTAACTTAAACTTCCGATGCTGCAAACAAGACAAAATGAAAGGGAAGGATAACTGCCACCATTAATTTATTTAACACTGTTTTCTAATGGCTTTCTTTACATGAAGAGAAAGGCAATGATAACCACTGCCAGCAATTTCTGTACAGTTCTTCATTTACCGTGTGCTTTTTGTTCTTTGCTATCATGCCTTCTCAATCATCCCTGTGAGATCTCTGCCAGCTCCTAAGCAAAGTGGCCCTGCACAGGTAAGGTCCAGAGGAGTCATCAGGTAGCAATGACCAGCTGCAACTATAGCTTTTGTGGGGTATGAGAAAGGAACTTGGGTAGCTGTGTTACATGGAGTCAAGCCATCTAGCCCAGTGTTGTCAACACTGCCTGACGGTGGCTCTGCAGGGACTCTACCAGATTTGTTTATTTATTTACTAATCTCAGCTGAAGATGCCAGGGATCAAAAGCTGGTGCTTTCTGCATGTAAAGTACTGTAAAGCAGTGCATATATGCCATTGAGTCACACAATCCTTCTTCCCCCATTGAGCTATGGGGTTGCCAGTGGTGGAAAACACCTCTGCTTGAGAACCTGGAGAGCCACTGCCAGTCAGAGGCTACAGTACCAAGTTGGATGGACAAATACTCTTGGCATGAACATGCTTCTTATATTCCTACAACTTCTGGGAGAGAGATCCCTAACCCTTTCCCAACCCATTTATACATGCCCATTCAGGCCAATGTGAGCTGTTCCTTTCCTTACCCATCCTTCTGAAATAACCAGATTAAGCGAGGATTAGCAAGGAAGAATTGGTAGGCCTGGGAAGTGTTCAACATTTAGTCTCCCATGCACCCAACTGACCCTACAAGTCCTATTCATATGCTCCAGTTTGGGCGAAGATAATGCGACATTCAGCTCCTATGTTATTTTTTTAATTAGAATGAAAAGAGGAAATTTTCCTGTTATGGTGATTCCCTTGGATACATTTCCTACGATATTAAACAGTATGATATATATGTTAGTTTCAAGAATATCTCAAAACTTGCAGGCATGGGTTTCTCTTAGTCCAGGGTGCCCTTCTGGGTAGCTCAGGTCCTGTTCATTTTGGTCTCTGAAAAGTGCATTGGTTTAATGTTGCATTACTACTAAGAGACATTGAGGGTTCAATTCTTCTTGCTGCCCAGACCCTTAATGCATTTACCTTTTTTGAAACACTTCTCCTGCAATTCTTTTGTTGACTTTCTATTGTGCCCTTTCTCCAATGTCCTCATAGTTTTCTTCCTCCCCACTTGATATCAGAACACCCCTGAAAGTAGCTCAGGCAGAAAAACAATTGGCTCAAGGTCACTCAGTGGGTTCTTAGGATACAGTGGGGACAAGAACCTGTGTTGTCCAAGTCCCAGTCCAACACTAACCCAGGGCTGGGCAACTTTAGAGCACCTGAGAGCAATTTCCCACTCACTCTCAAGCCCCTGGAGTTACACCATCCCGTTTTGGGAAGGTCACTTCCAGTTTTAAAAAGAGTGGGGATTTGCTAATTCAAGGTCTGAGGACTTCTACATTGGCTTGGGCATGTTGTGAGAATGGCTGATGGTCAGATTCCAAAAGATCTCCTGTATGGAGAATTAGTGCAGGGAAATCGCCCCAGAGGGAGACCACAGCTGCAATACAAGGATATCTGCAAGCGGGATCTGAAGGCCTTAGGAATGGACCTCAACAGATGGGAAACCTTGACATCTGAGCGTTCAGCCTGGAGGCAGGCAGTGCAGCATGGCCTCTCCCAATTTGAAGAGGCACTTGTTCAGCAGGCCGAGGCAAAGAGGCAGTCCCGAAATCAGCAAAATCAGGGAGCTGGACAGAGGGGACAGATTGTATTTGTCTTCAGTGTGGAAGGGATTGTCACTCTCGAATTGGCCTTCTCAGCCACACTAGACGCTGTTCCAAAGCCTCCATACAGAGCACATTACCATAGTCTCTCGAGACTGAAGGATGCCTAATCGTAATCTAATAATCGGTCTGAGAATGTGCCTTGTTTTACAGGAGGATAGCACCCTTGGAGGTATGGTTTTCCCTGCTTTCTGCAAAAAGAGAAGCAATTGAGGTGTTAAAAATGGCCTTATGCATAAACCAAAGCCAGTGCATTATAATGCTTACCATAGGGGCAAGAATCATAGAGTCCATCATTAAGTTTCAAATGAATAGAAACAAGGGATCTTTGTTGTAATCTTCCTGGAGGGTGGAGGCTTCTCATGACCCCACCCTAGGAGGATTGTTTTGCAGGATACAACAGAACAAGGAAATGATGAATGATGATTATGGGGCACATTTCAATTGGCCCCCATTTTGTGCCGAAAAGAAATCAATTGGCTAATTGCTTTGATTTTTGCAGCACTGCTAACAAAAGCCCCATACATCATCAAATGCCTGTGGATCTGGACAAGCTTAGGATTTCATGTAAAGCTTACTGAAGTCAATATTCTGCTCAAGAAGCACATAATCATGATGGATACCATTTGAAGAATATACATTACCTCCCATATTTTATTTTTCTAACTATTTAGAAACATCTTCCCCTCTGTATGTAGAAAGAAAGGTCTTTCTTTCTATAGCCTTTGCCTATGAAACTTTTATGATCAGAAGAGTTTGGGCAAGTTGCTGCTTTGAATTACATCTCCCAGAATCCCTCAGCCACTCTATATGCGGGTTGGGAGTTCTGGGAATTGTCATCCAAAAACATAACTTTTCCATACTTAGATTACGGACCAGAGGGTTCTGTCATTCACTAGAAGCTGTGAACATCCTCCTTTTCCAATAGCATACCCAATGAGTAGATCTATGCAAATTCATATACTTGTTTATATATGCAATATGAATATCCATATTAGGCTATAAGATCAGCAAGTTATTTATTACATAATGAGGTAAGCAAAATGGCAGCCTCATACTCAGGATTACCCACAGACTTTGAGATCGTCACATTTTGAGCATCTTTTCATGACAGAATCAACTAACATCTCTAGAGGATTCCAAAACAACAACAACAACAACAAAAACAACCCTTTATAACGCATCAACTTCCCTGAACACATAACTGTTCAGCCAACAACCTCATTACATTAACTGGGCTAACATGTTCGTGGGGGTTAATTTACTGTTGTCCTTCACCCACACTCTTATGTCGGTGACATAAATGAGACTTTAAGTCTGCTCGTGGATCAGTCTGGTGCAATCTGGTGATCACATGACATACAACCCTGATCCATGCCCAAGGTCCAGCTGTAGGGCTACTACTTTGGAGGGGGGGCGGCAGGAGGGAGCAATTCCCTGACAGACAGAAAGATCACTTTTAAGGGAAGTTGCTCCCTGCAAATCAGCCCTTTCCAGTGCAATTGGACACACACCATTTCCACCATCTGGTTGCACCCTTATGTAAATCCCATTTATTTAATGGGTCTATTTCAGTTAAGACTATCAACTGGATTTAGGTCTAGGTCCAACTATTGCTTGGCCTAGACCAATATTATCTACTCTGATTGGCCACAATTTCCCCAGGTTTCCTTCTTGAGTACAATAAATTTAAGCCAGGAGCATATCTACCCACAGTTTTTGCTCCACCACTGAGCTACAGTCCATGTCTTAACATTTATTTCTGTCGTTCTTCAGGCAGCTCAAGAGAGCATACATTGAGTTCCCATTCAACAATTGATTCTAGGTGGGACTATCAATATGATTTAAATCATAGAGATGCCCCCCTAATACCAGGAAGATGCAAATGTCAGGCATCAGTGATGGACTTTTTTAAAAAAGTAGAAACCCCAAATCCAGTGTCTTGAAACTGGTGCAAAAGATACAGGTGTAGAATTGAAGAGTTATAATCCCAGGGATAGGACCTGAGTGAAGCTCCCCATTGTTTGACACCAAATCCCAACAATGGAATTTAGGGCAAGAGGAGCATCCTTGTCTTGCTGTTCTGACTAGACAGCTGGGAGCCCAAAGATCTTAATCTACTGCTAATCACCTAGAGAACTACCAGTAGATCCAGACCTGCCTTCTGTCTACCCCTGTCCTGCTTCAACTCAGCACACTATTCTCATTCACACTTAAAAACAAAACAAAACCACAGACCTTAAAATCTTTTCTTTGCAGTTGTCTTGGGTTTTACCCTGGCAATTTCTGCATATGTTATCAACCTTGACTACAAATATATTTGATTTAAACTGCCTTGCCAATCAGCTCTTCCTAAACTTTAATTAATTTTCTTTTTGTTCTAGCATTTGCTACTAGCTTGAATACGCTTGTATATTATAAGGTCTCTTTATTCCCTTCAGATTTTTGTCTGCCTCACTAAGAGGTGCCTTTAATCTCCTCTTCTCCAAAGGCAGCAGCTGTACTGTTGCCGTTTCTAACCCTTTTGGGATAATTAAGTTCTTGTCTCCGTTAACTTACCCTCGCCTGGAACTTCTGTATTCGCATTATGTCATTTGTCTGATAAGATGACCAAAGCTGTGAATGCGCTGTTTGAAATGCAATCTTGCTAGCCTTTGGTACAGGAAGAATAATTTTTTGTGACATGGATCAATTATTTTTATCAATCACCAAGTATCAAATGAAAGGCAACAGGCTTAGAGACATGTCTCAGAAACTCTTAGGACATAACGAGTAGGGCACTTTGCGACAAGATGAAATGTGTCACACGGTTAGCTCAAAAAATGTTTTGTCTAGGAAGCTTTTGGTACTCGGATGAATTGTTCTTTTTGCAGGACAGTCACAGTATTATTGCCAGGTGGGCTGCAGATAAATGATCACAACAAACTATGTTTCCAGATGAGACTCTTGCTATACTCTTGCCTTGCCTCACACACAGAATTTTACAAGGGATCTAGATGACAACACCTCCTGCTTCTAGGGTGTAACTCTCACGTGTTTTCCATCTTCTTCTTGATATTCTATAGCAACAATGGCTGAGAAAGCACATTGTTTCATGCACCATGAAGGCATCTTGTTCAGAAACGAGGAGTGTTGAAATAACAAACATGTCAGGAGAGGAAACATCCTAATCCCACCTGCCTTTGCCACCAATTCCATCATCATCTACTCATGGAGAGTGGCCATGAGTAGAAGAAGAAAAAAGGGGTGGTCAGAAGATGGGTCGCACATGGCCCAACAGCAGACATGCTGCAGCCCCCCAGTATCCCTCCACACATGCCCCTCCAATTTTTAATTTTTTAAAAAAAGCATTCCATGGCCTGAAATGGTTGGCAGCATTCTTCAGGGGAACAACTACTCATTTGGGGCCATTTCATACTCTCTCAAACACACAGCCATACTCCTGATTTAAGCCATAGGAGCCTTTTTTTTTCAAAACAAGCCCTAACCAGCTCATCGCCCCCTTGTTTTTTAAAAACATTGTTCTGAAGGGCCTACATTAAGTATACATAGATAAACATGTCCCCAAACAGAGACCACAGAGGATATGACTGGCCACATAACATGCATAGGGTCATACATTTTTTAAAAATAAGGGGAAGTCAGAAGGCCTGAGAAGGTTTGGAGGACAAGTGTGGCCACCAAAGGTCCCATGGGCAAAGGCAACTGCTGGGCCCCTGGAGGCTGCCAGTGCCCACCCCTGTCTTGGCGCCTGGGTGTTTTGATACATACTTCCAGAGTTCCAAACTGTGTAAGGAGCCTACATAGCCAGAGGAGACTTTTCACTTCAGTCTCCCATGTATTGAAGGCAACAGAATCAGTGATGGGGGAGGTGTAGAGTTATCGTGGTCCTCCTTCTCTCATGTTTACAATCTCCCCATTGACAGCACTGGACTAGAAATTCAGTGAAACTGTGTTCCTTCAACTGTACTGATATTTGTACACAACTAGCTAAACATAGCCTTCATTCCGCAGATGTAGATATCTTTCCTCAGCTGCCTAGGAAAACACTGCTGTCCCAATATGACATTTATCGCAACATATGATGGAAGACTTCAGAATGCCTCTATGCTATTAGCATCTCTGCCTTGCCCCATGTTGAGACTTCATTTTCCCTAGTTTCTTCCATCAGAAGGAAATGGAGGGGTTTGTTAGTAAAAGAATGGGAAGTTCTGTTGCGCCTGCCAAGGTACAGTACATCTTTTATTGCTTGAACAATTCTCTGGAATGTGATACTCTCAGAGACTAGCACAGTGGAAGGCCAGTTGCTCTACACTTAAACCAGTCAGGTATCTAGTGGGTATTGATCCTTTCTAGATACTGTTTATTGCATTTGTAATACTATTTCCATTCTACTCATTAGTATCACTCAAGAGAGGGCTTGAAAACATAACAAAGTTTTGCTACTCTGCATGCTAAGAATGATGCTTTTTCTGTAAGAAATAATAATAAGAATAATAAGAATCTCAGTTGTCTGGCCTGCATATCAGTGTAACCCTTTTTGATTGCACGGAATGACTCCTCTGCAAGCTTAGGGTGAAAAAATCAATATGATTTCATTACATGGGAAAGGAAAAATAAACATATATTAGTCTTTATTCTAATCTCCGTTTCATCTCTATAAATCTAAAATATCAAACATAAACTGAACCATATGCAGGCTCAATCAGAATTCATACCCACTTCCCACTAGCATAATTTACTTTTCCAAGCATGGCTTCAAAGAATACTTTTAAAAATCTTTAAAATGATTGCTGAATTTATCTTAGACCAAATGGGGGCAGACAAGGGTATGAATGCAGTGCCTTTGGCACAGGTAAGGCAGAACAAATCCAGAGATGCGAAAGAGTCAAGAGGGGTTAGGAAGCATCTCCTTTGGCATGGTTGCTTGTGCCTCCTTGGGATCCCAGACCTAACACAGTCGTTGAATGAGAGTGCACCTCTTGCTCCCGATTGGCTGTCCATCCAATCTTATTTTCCAAAAATCTGGATGCACCAGATATAAATAGCACTATGGAAGGCTGCAGAGTGTCACGGTTCAAGATATCCCAGGCAGCCTCTCACCAGGGCATGGGCACCAGGACCCAGTCCACTACATAGAGTATCAAGTCCGAAGGCACTCACTGCACAAGTGGCCACAATTAAGCAGAGGCAGGAGCACAGGGCTGGGAGCCAGGTTGCAGAGCACGGAGCCAGAACAAGGTGCTGAGATGCAGGAGACCAGCAAAAGCAGGCAGGGACAGGTGCAGGAACACTGGAGTCAAGACGCAGAGATGCCAGAGGCAAGAACAGGGGCCAAGGCAGGCACAGGTAGACTCAAGAGCTCAGGAGCACCACAGCACAACCGAAGACCTTTGTTGCTGAGGCAAGTTCTGGGAGGGAGAACCACTCCTTAAACAGGCCTTCCCTCCAGGTTTTCAGGTGAGCCTCATGAGTGGCCCAACAGCTGCTACACAGGCCAGGGCCTGAGCCTGCAAACACCAGGCCATTCCTGGGTCTGGCTGACCCCAATCCTGCAGCTGCCAGGGAGGTATGGGCCAGATCCTGACACAGATAGACAAAGGGGCTTTGAGAGAAATGAAATGGGGTTGAGAGAAACATCATTTCCAGCAGTAAACACGTGTTTCTTTTGTCCTATTCTTGCCTTTGGTCAAACAGTTTTTGCAAGTTTTTAAAATAACTCTGCCCTATCTAGGCACAGTTTAGAAGTACCTAGTTGCAAGTAATATAGTTCCTTACGTAGTTACTTTTGGGTAACAATGGTGTAACTGTTACATTTCCAAAAAAGAGAACAAGTAGTTACTGTTAAAGAATATTTTAAAGCAAAGTTAGAGGCACATTTTCTCTTATCAGTTGTGAGAGGCAAGTGAAGTTGCTGGGCTTTTTAAAAAAAATGTACTGAGCCAGAAGTTGGGAGTCCATTTCCCCACTGTACCTTCCAGGAGAAGAACCATCCTATGTGGCCTCGGCCAAGCTGAACAGCCCCAAAACACCCCCAGAAGAAGGGAACAGTAAACCACATGTAAGTACTCTCTACCTAGGAAACACTGGAAAGAGTTGCTGTAAATTGGAGCAACTCGATGACATGTAATTATTATTACTTAAGTATTTTCAAGGTACAATGTCAGGATTGGCCAGAAGAGAAAACCATAAAGCATATCCTTGTAATTTTTGGGTCATTGGTCAACACAACATGTTACCAAAGTGCTCAGCAAAAATTTACTTTTACGAACAGTGTAAAGATAAGAGTAAACTCAAACTAATGAATAATGGAAAGAGTTTTTTTAAAAAACAATGTTCCACATTCTGGGCTATTTATGATGGCGGGAAAGTCACATGAACCTGTTCTGCTTCCCAAGAACAGAACTTGGAAGCCTACGTTTGAGAACTACAACTCTCAGAGTGTGATCTTCTGAGGTTCTGCAAATCATAATCCAAAGGAGCAGGTTTCGGAAGCTATGGGTGAGAAGTTCCCTTAACCACAAAACCTATGAACTGTGTTTAGTGAGGCTCATTCCAAGGTATGGGATTGCAGCCTCATAAACCCCAAGTGAATGCTCAGGAAATGCCGGCTCTCTTGGCATAAACTGGTCTCCCATCCTTGACATGAGTCATGACTGAGTGATGGCAATCAAACGTTTCTAGGCTCAAAGCATTTTTCTTGACAAAGGAACGTCCACTGTGACAAAGTTTGAGGGAAGTTATCCTAAGCAAAGCACTTGAAAACGTAGTGCAAGGATCAATGCTGCTCTCACAGAAAGATGGATGAGAAAACATTTGCAAAAACCGAGCAAAAAACAAAAAAATCTGACATGTGGGATGAAATACTAATGCTCACCTAGCTTCTTCTGCCGTTTGGAACTGGCCATTCAGAAATGACAGTGGGTACCACTGGAATCAAGGTGGGAAAGTTGATTTCTTGTGGGCACATCCACCTCACTTCTTCCAAGAAATTCAGACTCACAGGAATTCATACAGCTCTTCTCTTCCCTATCCATTTTATCTTCACAACAGCCTTGCAAGGGAGGTGAGGCTGAGAAACAGAAAGTGGCCCAGGGTCATCCAATGAGTTGCAATGAGTTGAATAATCCATCATTTTCAAGAACCATTTATTGCCTGAAATCCTGTTGTTTAGTGTAATGCAAATCATAACATTCAGCCTGTTCCTAGCTGGTAAATAGAGTCTCCACTATGATTCTTGGGGCCAGCAGGCCAAAAATATACACAATTCCACCCACATTGATATTTCAGGAACCCCCACCCCACCCCTCTCTCTCTCTCTCCATACATTCTAATACATGTTGATACCATAGTGAAAACAACAATGGACATCTATGTTGTGCTTTCATTTGAAATTCCTGAGAGTAAACCCAATCAGACCCATAAGACTTCTTTCCTTTCAAGTGGACATGTGTAACAATGCACTGTTAGTCGAGTCAGAGCTTCACTTTGCTTCTGGCATGTTATTGCTACCCTACCAAGAAGAAGGCCATTATCATCTCCATATAAAATACACTATCAGACTCCCGGCACCCTTTTCCTCCTACGATACTAGCCAAACAACTACTAAAATTGACTCCTTCCAATGTGAGTGACACAACTCAGGTTGACATAAACATACCAGAGGGACTTCTGGGAATAGCGCTGGCATCAAGCAAGCTGTCTGCAAGGGGCAAAAACATAGCATGCATCTGGGTGCATGGAGTGAATACGAAAGGAGAACCAAATGTGCGGTGGCTGCTGGGCAAAGCGGCAGAGAGCTTGGACGCCAGCCCTGCCCTCCCAGTGCTTGCACGCAGAAGGCAAACAACTTTCAAAAGGTGTCACAAACAGGCAACAATGCTGATGAGTCATGAGAGCCGGCTGCTGTGTTATACTTTAGTTTAATCAAAGCTGTATCTGTTCACTGAATCCTAGACCCTTCCTAGAAGCTACATCGTCATATCATGAGCAGAAAGGGAGAAGGACTTCTCCAGCAATGCTTCTCCAGGGGAGGTTAAAAGAGCCATGGTGGAATAAATATTGGTGGCCTTTCAGTTCTGGACAATCATTGGGTATGAAGGAGAATGGGGAGTTTGGCCATTCCATATCTCATATAAATGAGGCAGAAGCCCTAGCATGTTTGCAGCCAGCTGCTAAGAAGCAATTTTCAGAAAGCTAATCCTAGTGTATATGTTTGCTTTAGGGAAAATCAACAGTGCCTAGAAATCCCTGGCTACTTGCATGATCTAACATGGTCATAGAATCACAGGATCATAGTAACTATGGAGCTAGAAGGTGACCTTCTGGATCATTGTTGAACCTCTGCCAGAGCAGGAAATTCACAGCTAAAGTGAGCAGGGGGTTGGACTTGATGCCCTTGCAGGCCCCTTCCAACTTCACTTTTCTATTATTCTATGAAAGCTGTTTCATTTGCAATAACCAAATGTTTTAATAATACTTTTGTGTTTCCAATTTTCTCTCTCACCCAGGGGATAATACCTTTTAAGAGATGCACCTAAAAGTTCCCACTCAGCAGGAAAGTAGGGAGCGTAAATTAACATATTCTGCCTGCATAATGCTTCTCAAAGATCTGTGGAGTACTGACAAGCCACATGGTTATTATGGACTCATAGCCAAACTCCACCTGCTGGTCAGTTTTCCACACATAACATGCGTGAGTGTGCTGTACCCTGCAAGAAGAATGGTTTTGTGGATCCTTTCTGTAATGCGAGAGGAGACTACCATACCATATGCCAGCCTTCTTGAATGTGATCCCCTCCAAAGCACTTGCACCGCAACCCCATGAGCCTCAGCTGACCTGGCTGATGGTGGGACTTTAATAAGGTTGAAGTTAAGGATAGCTCTTGCCTAAAGGGAGGGGGGGGTTGATGCCTGAAATTGAGGGGTAAAGCACCCACCCCCTCCCGCTATGCTGCTCCACAAGTCTGGAGGGCATTAGAGAGGAAAAAGCTGCCAGTGCCTTTGCCATGTATCACGTAAAAGACTGTCCACATATTCAGAATTAATACACCTGGAACAGGGGTGGGTGAGGTGCAGCCCTCCAAACACTGTTGGACTACAGCTCCCATCAGCCCCAGCTCGTATAGCCAAAGGCAAGGAATGATGGTAGTTGCAGTCGAACAACATCTACCCACCCTGCTCTAGAGCTGTCTTTTGGGTCCTGCTTCCCTTAGGTTTTATAAAACAGCCTGCTATTTTCCAGAAATACTTTTATATATGTCTGTGCTAACAAACCAAAATCTACTCTTTCAAATGAATACATTTTGCTTTTTTTTTTTTTCCAGAAATTACACAGTCTGGCATTGACCTCTTCAGCAAATTGGTTTCTGTTCTTGAAACAAATCCTTGAGTGAGCTGTGTGAGGGAGTCTTGATAAACTTCACTCGTTTAGGAAAGAAGAGTATGCGTACTTTCTAAACAGGGTTTGATGTGCTGCGTATGTATATCTGGCTTTCAACGTGTCATTTAGTGGAATTTGCCTGGAAGGAGCCAGAACCAAACAAGATGCTAACACTGGAGGCAAGCTCACTCCAAATGCATTCAGACAGATGCAGGGGTAGCATGGCTTTTGAAGACTCTCATGCACATCAGCATCGTAGATGCAGTAAAAGGACTTCTCTCAAAGCTGCTAGGACTTCCTAAGCAGCCACAAAAATGAAAGAAAAAAACAGAGAAAGAAACATTAAGTCCCAGTGATTCTAACTGGAGAGAGTTTATCATGCACTAAATTCCTCCACTGAAATAAAAGGGATTTCAAATATGTTTCTCTTGGGTGAAGCAATTTGCTTAAAACCTTCAAGATACAGGCATTGGCACCACACCAGAGGCTTCTAATACAGAAATAGAGCTGGCACCAGCACCTGGCATCTTCAGCAATAAGGCTATTGATATAACTATTGATAGTTGCCCCAGAGCTCTGTTTATAGTTCTTGTGGCATGATACTCCAAGCTGTGTTGGAAAGCAGCTGGATCTAGCAACATTACATTACATTCCCACGAACCCCTTGACCTAATCTGGCATTGTGGGAAACCTGAAAGGTGACTAGCCAAAACTGCCCAGTGCTGCTTGGAGAACTGCCATCCTAACCAGATAATCCTAGTTGGGTTGACTGACAGAGCAGCAGCTCCACTAGAGGGTCCATTGCCCAGGATCCCTGCAAACCAGGAGCCAGCCCTCTCCAGGAAAGAACTTCTATGTTCCAGGCCAACAGCGGGTGGGGTGGGGGGCACTCGCTAAGGCCTCACCCAAAGACTCAAAAAACAGGCAGGTCCCCATGAGAAGAAATGGTCTTTTAGAGATTTTAGTCCCAAACAATTGATAAATTTATTAATTTTTTTAATTAGGTAGCTGTGTTGGTCTGCTTCCGCATGTAAAAAATAAAAATGAAAGAGCCATGGCACCTGAAAGATGAGCAGATTTATTACAGTCCACATGCTGGTTCATACAATCTTGGAATTGTAGTTCAAGTTACTTTCCCAACTTTGCTACAATATGAGCTACAAAATGAACCACCATCTAAGTCTTGGTTGTCACTTTTTTCTCTGGTTTTCTCATGGAACAGTCTTCAACAGCTGTCCCATGTACAAAGCACTACAGTAATCTAAGAGAGACGTAACCAAGAAATGTGGGTTAGTGACCACACCCCGTTGTACCACGCAGAAAACAGGCAACTGCTACCAGCCACTGTGCCCCAAAACTTCCAGCCAGTCACTTTCTTACCTATAGCAGACTAGTCAAACCACTACTCCACTTCACTAGGCTGTTTTAATCGTTTTGCACTTCACTCCAAGCAAATTTTAAACAATCTCTTCCTGCAAAGCCCAGGCACAGCTCTGCAAATCTTTGACCAAATCCATTTCAAATCCTGCTTCCCATTAAAAAGAGAAACATGCATAACAAGATGCACAGAAGATATCTAAGGCTTTCCTTTTGAAAAAAATTGAAGGCCAGCAAGCTCAGGGTACTCTCTTGTTCCGGCACCACATGTTTACCCTTTCCCAATTCCATTCATGTCTGAACCTCATTCTGCAACCCTAAAATTGCCCATGGACACCCACATTTCAGTTTGTGGGTCTGAGAATCCCCAGAGAAATCTTGCTATTACTAATTCATAAAGAGCTTTCAAACCTAACAGGAGCGCTTTGCAAAACAAACACAGAAGCAAGGTGATTGTATTACAGTGTATGTGCGTCCGTGTGTTTACCTTCTTTGGCTTGGCTACTGGCTGCCCATGACAAGCACCACTGGAATTTGATTTGAGATTGACAGGCTCAGCAATGAATCTCCAAGGAAAGGTGAGTCTGCCTAATGCTTCCACTTCCCGCCTTTTTTTTCTTCACAGGAGAGACCAACTCCAGTAAATCTTAGGCAGACAAATGCAATGTGTGGTTCAGATTATCCCAAATTTACAGACCTATCCTGAACAAATCAGGACCTCATGGACAAGACCAGCCTTATCATTATTTTATATTTCAGTATTCCATTTTCAGTATTCATACACTGAATTCATACAGAAAATGAGAAACATTTTCTGGCCAGTACGGCAGAGAGGGGAAGCTGGTTAGATAGCTTGGTGGATTAGGTATCTGGTTGTGGAGCCAAGGGTTGGGAGTTCAATTCCCCGCTGTGCCTCCAGTGAGTAGAGTCAGCCTGTGTGGCCTTGGGCAAGCTGCACAGTCCCAGGGTGGCCCCAGAAGAAGGGAATGGTAAACCACTTCTGAGTATTCTCTTGTTAGAAAGCCCTAGAAAGGGTCACCATAAGTCAGAATTGACTTGACAGCACATGATTATGATTATTAAGGCAGAAGGCATGTGGCCACTTTATGTAGCAGTTGTTGTGGGCAAAGAACAGCAGCGCACTATGGGAAAAAAGAGCTGCATGTGCCAGATAGCTTTGCTTTGCAGCCACTATTTCAGAGGTTCTCAGCCTTTGATCCTCCTCCCCACACAAGCTTCAGACTTCAGTTCCCGGAATCACTGGCCATTGGCTACGCTGACCACAGCTCCTGCAAATTGGTTCAAAACATTTGGAAAGCCAGACTTAATCCTGCACAAAAGAGAGACATGGAAAACACTGCCTATTTGGACTGGGAGGGATCTAGTTTTTAATTTTTATATGATGATTTTTAACTGCTCTTTTAGCATTGCTGAAGGGTGGGATAGAAATTTTCTAAATACTTTTCTGCTTACCAAATCTGGACATTTTTTACTTAAATTCTCACAATTCTCCAGATCCAGCATCATTCTGTGACATTCTGGGAAATGTAAAGGGTGGCTAGACGTAGCTGCCTATTGCTGCTTGGAGCTCTGTCACCCTAATCAGATAAATCCAGCTCTGCTCATTGACAAAGGAGTGACACTACCAAGGGCCTCTGCAAACCAGGAGACGGCTCTGTCCAGAAAAGGCTCCCTTCTGTCTGTGTCAAAGATCTAAAACACAAGCAAATAAAGTCTACTTTGGAACACTGAAAATGTGAACACAAAGGAACGCCATGCGGATGCCACCTTCTCTCATTTGCCAATCCTTTCCTGCAGCACAAATGTCAACAAAAGGCTTTACGTAAATTGTAAACTATCCAAGCCACCAACTCTGTCTTTTAAAGATGTTCAGTTCACAAGCCATGTGACTTTGATTGACTTATGGTGAGCATGCACAAATGATAGCAACTGCTAACAAAGGCTCAGATCAGGAGCTCCTTCTATTCCTGAAAGCTCGGTCCCTCTCATTTGTCCATATTCCAGAAGGGAATCTTTCTCCATCTTGTCCTACAACATTTCCCCCATCAAGAAAGCCTTGCCTGCTCCTCTGCTCCTCATTGCCTACCCAGGGCAAAGCATATTGTGACGATTAAGAACCTATGCCCAGAAGCCCCCCGCGAAAGGACATTCTCTGTCTGAGCAAAATGCACAAAGAGTGCCTTTACAACCTGTTGATCCTAGCTATGTGCGCTAGAAGCAAATTACAGAGGTCTTCGAGATAGAAGGCTTCTCCTCTGAGTAACCAGAAGGAAGTGGTCGGTAGTTCCATGCTTGCCTCCTTTAAAATGTTCCTACAGTAATGAAAGAGGTAGGGGAAAAACAACAAAGGGAGGTTATGAGTGGAGGATGGCATAAGTGGAAGCCCCCATAAAATTCTATGAATGATTGTGTTGTGTTGTGTTTTAGAAAAAAGCTTGTCTGGAACTGCTCACATTGGCTTCATTATGATTTCCAGGTAATTATAACCTTACAACTGCATCCTGTTCGGCTGGCTCAAAAAGAGCTGCTCCCAAGTTCAGTAGACTTTCCTTCCAAGGACACAGTGGCTCAAAAAATAAAATTAAACTTTGGACGACAAGTGACAGAAGCCAAAATAAGGATTCTGGGAGTTGTAATCCAAAAAAAGAGGAAACTCCTCCCAGCTACGTGAGGAAGCCTGCGCAGATCGCAGCCTTAATCATTTCTGCTGGGGAACCTGTGGCGCCAGGCTTTCAGCCTTCCAACCCCATTCTGAGAGCACCATTTCTCTCTTTGCAGCATAGCTTCATGAACTGCTGACATTGTTCATGTCTTTGCCTTCCTCTCTGGCCAAGGTCCCATCTTGAGCATTTTGTTACAGGCATTCTTTCTGGCTTGCTGTCAGATTCCTATTCAATAGTTTTATGCACCAGCACATTGTGCCCTCCAAGCATTCACTGTTTGCCTGGGGTATTTTTTTCTCCAAAATGATACTGATCTCTTGTTTGGGTCTCAGAATCTCCTTTGCAAGAACGGTGACACCTTTTTCAAGCCACCAGAATGGAGGGGTACACGATCCAGGGGGGGAAATATGTACAACAGAGGGAGAAAGGAACGCACTTCCATGGAAGACGTAACACTGTGGGATTATGCTGAAGCTCAATGTTATGCTCTGCTGTACATGCCATTTATGGATTTAAAGCGTAAGAAGATTTTTTTCTTCTTCTTATGGATCTCACATAACCGCTCATCTCTTGTACAAAAACATTGGGACCTTAAACTCTCAGATGTGGTTAAAGAACAACTTAGGTCATAGAGCATAAGTGGATTTCACCCTAATAGGGATTAGCACATTCCCTCATATTAATTAAGAGGGTGATGGGGCAAAAGAAAAAATAGGCAATCTATCTGGAGTGCAGTAGACACAGGCTGCAGAGATCCCAGTTCAAATCCTGGCTTTGGTGTATTGCCAAAATCCTGTAGCTTAGTGTAGTAAATCACATTTGAGTAGACCCATTGAATTAATGGAGATTTAGTGAATCAATTTTTCACTGCTAATGAGTATCCTGGCAGCTGTATCTATAACTTAATAAAAAGAGGGGGAAGGGCTATGAGTAATGGGGCTTCTGAAGAGTTTTGGATAATGTTTCCTTTCCTCCGACGAGTTCAAAGTGGCATACATGGCTGCCGCCCCCAGTGTTTTTTCTCACACCAGCTCTATGAAGTAGGCCAAGTTCAGGGACTGTGATTGGCCCAGACTCAACCAGTAAGTTTCATCACTGAGTGGAGATCTGAACCCAGGTCTCACAGGCCATGGCCCAACACTCTAGCCACTATAGCGCACTGAACACCATACACCTGACTAATTGTCCATTGGCAGATATGAGCTGGAATGCTTAGAAAGAGCAATGAAGTCTTTTCTGTGCTCTATTCATGGTCCAGGCAGAGCTGAATTTTTTTTCTGTGTAGATGAGAAAGCCCTTGGTGCCAGAATGCAAACCAAGCACATGATCTCATGTCATCCTCTCTCACAGACAGCAAAAAGGATGAAATCTTATGGAGGTCCAAGCATGAGAGGTCTACAGAAAAATAAGTTACTGTCTTCAATCATCTCAAAGGGTAGGTTTTTTGTCTCAGTAGAGAAACCAGATAAAAAGAGAGGGTGCCGCTGTGGAAAGAAAAACAACTAGGAGTCTTGAAGCCTCTTACAGATTAATCCATTCTTATTTGGCAGATGTTTGTGTGGGTTTAGAGGTATCTGAGGAAGAAGTGCATTGCAATCCACAAAGGGTTATGCCAAATAAAATGTGCTGGTCTCTTAGGCACCACAAGACTCTGCATTATTTAGATGCAAAGGGTGCATGTCCATTGCTAGAGTATTTTACACCTCCTGGGCTCCCACGTTGTCCACACACATTTCAAAATGCTCTCCTCTCGAAACAGAAACCACCAAATAGCTGAGCCAGCAAACTGCATGCAAGTGAAGAAGTGCAGAGTAGCTAGGAATAGAAGGGTTGGGGGTCCCACCCAGCAATCGCAATACTCAGTCAGTACGAACTTCTCATGGACAGCACCAGGCACCCCTTGTTATCCCATTCACCATCACCACCATAGCTCACAACTTCACAGAATCATAGAATCATAGAGTTGGAAGGGGCCTATAAGGCCATCAAGTCCAATCCCCTGCTCAATGCAGGAATCCAGATCAAAGCACATCTGACAGATGGTTGTCCAATTTTCTCTTGAATGTTCCCAGCATTTGAGCGCTCACCACCTCCTGAGGTAATTGGTTCCACTGTCATGCTTCTCTAACAGTTAAGAAGTTTTTCCTGATATTCAGCCTAAATCTGGTTTCCTGTAGCTTGAGCCCATTATTATGTGTCCTGCACTCCAGGATCATGATCAAGCAATGCCTTCTTTACCTCTTTCTTACTATATAATTCCCAAAAATACTGAAGTTAAAAATAAAAGCAGCTAAATGTATATGTACAATCAATTCTTTCATTCTGCCCCATTATCAGGTTCAGTCCTCTATTTTGTTGGATACCTATCCGGAACTACGGTCTGTCTGTCTGTCTGTCTGTTACATTTATATCCCCCATTTCCTTCTGTTGGGTCCAAAGGGAGTATTCTCCTCTCTACTTTGTCCTCTCAACAACATTGTGAACCTGGTTAGATTGAGTGTGTCTAAACCAAGGTCGCCTAATGAGTTTCATGGCTGAGTGGGAATTTGAACCCAGTAGTCCCAAGCCCTAGCCCAACACGTCGATCACTACATCACACTAGTATTTATGGAGGTCACTAAACAAGAGCAGGCTTCATATAAAACCAGTATGTTTCAAACTTTCTATATTCAGTTTTCACATAGATCTGTCTGCCAAGAAATCTGTAAGTATTAGTTATGGAACATTTGTGCTCTGTACAGATTTCTGTACAGAATTCTGGAAGACTTTCTCTACAGCATGTTTTCTCTCTCTCTCTTTTTAATACAGGGAACTGTCTGGGGATATTCAGCTTCACAGCTGACCATATGAATGAAGATCATGGCTAAAGATGGGGGTGGATAAGCACACTTCAGACTTGTTGAAACTACTTTTTCATTCATCGTTATCTGAAGA
This sequence comes from Intellagama lesueurii, assembly GCA_037013535.1. Classification (NCBI taxonomy): domain Eukaryota; kingdom Metazoa; phylum Chordata; class Lepidosauria; order Squamata; family Agamidae; genus Intellagama; species Intellagama lesueurii. The sequence goes on along the minus strand of JBAJHW010000001.1, from coordinate 126,406,966 downwards.
TCCACCAATTGAAGCTTGGTGCAGATAGATAGATAGATAGATAGATAGATAGATAGATAGATAGAGAGAGAGAGAGAGAGAGAGAGAGAGAGAGAGAGAGAGAGAGAGAGATTTCTGATCTTAGGCATTTATTCTTAAGAAGCAGGTCCAATGCATTCCTCTGACCATAAAACAATTCTTTATATTGGGCATTATCTCCTCATATCTTGGGGCAACACTCCCACACAAGCAGAAGAATGAAAGAAGTGGTAGAAAGAGTGCCAGAACTGAAGTGGGTTTGCAGTCCTTCCACTTCTAATTATCTTTTTCATTTCTGTAATTTAATTTGGGGCAAGAGGGGAGACACTTCGCTGCTGCTATTGTTAAACAACTGAGAGATAGAAATCCAGAAGCCTATTACAAATCAGTCAGAGATCTACCAGTCTATCCAGATCCATCAACTGCCCATAGAAATATATGTTATCCACCTAAAAGACTATGGCAGAAATCCTGTTGCTTAGCATAGTAATTTGCAACTTGAGTAGGGCCATTGAATCACTGGACATTTGGTGAATCAACTCCTCCTTCGGTTCCATTGATTTAATGGGTCTACTCTTGTTGCAACGTACTATGCTAAACAACAGGATTTCAGCCTATGTTTCCATGAATTTGGCATTCTGATGTTCAGGATATTCCTGAATGAAACGATAGCTGTGGCACTTCCTTTGTGAATCAGCTTTGATTTCTTAGAGGGTGGAAACATTTATCTTAAATATTGGGCAGGGAGGTGCTGGCATCACTGCCACCAAATCTTCTGTATTTTACTGACCCATTAGGAATTTGTGACATCTGAAATATCAACAGATTTCACATCCACTGAACCTCCAGAGCGGGTCTTTTTATACAGCAACCTTCAGAATATGGTGTGTGTATGTTTCCCAAATGCTCAGCATAATGCTTTTCTGAGTTAATTGGTCAAAGAGCACTGTATATTTATATGCACTCTCATAAAGCATTGGTTTTATCTTTTAGACTAGAACAGCAAGCTGGCTTTACTCTTGCCCTAATGGTATGTTTTTATGTCACAGGAAGTGAGGGCTAGGCCTCTAGCTTGTTAGGCAGCAATTGTGCTTCCTAAGTGAGTCAGAATGCCCTCGGACCCACAGTTGAGGCGACGTCTGCAAAACGAAGAAATACATGCAAAGCAGATGGCGCTCTTCTTGAAATTACATGTTCTTCAGTGCAAAGTGGAGACAGAACAAAATTGTGGCTGTAAAGCCTTCTCAAGCTACGACTCCTTCCAGACCAAGCACATGGTTCCGTTTTTTTAAAAAAGTCCTTGCGTTTTCTGAAAGCCTTTTTTTCCTATTGTGCATGTTCCTCACTCCCTGCATATGCATAAATGCTGTCCTCCATGTATCTGAAGAAGTAGTCTGCAGTCCACGAGAGGGTGCCTTACAAACAAATACTAAAGTTTAATTATTTGTTTGCTTGTCCAGAATCCCCAACTCCAAGATGGTTAGAGCCAGAAATACAAAATTGTGCATGAGTTACTGATGTCCTACTGTAAGTAACCAGCTGGGTTACATCTTGACTGGGGAATGCTGGGAGTTGTAGTCTGCTAGCCAAAATGGTAAGGGCTCAAAACATAACTCCACCCCCACCCCCATGGACACTACTGATGTCCCAAATTAAATCACTGGATAGGTGATTGTCTTGATGGTGGCTGAGGGGTCATTCAAAGAAGGTACATTTCTATCCTGTGAATATTAGGCTAAATATGGGACTAAATGTTAGGCTGAGTGAGAACTAGGGTGGAGGGAAGAAAGGAGAGAGACCAACAGGAAAAGAAACAGGGTTAGCGAAAAAGAGAGAGCGAGAGAGCACTTGTTTAGAACTACAGCTCTGACAATCTCTCACCGTTGACCATGCAAAATGGAGCTGAAGGGAATTGTAAGCCAGAACATCTGGAAGGGTCATGTTCCCTGCCCTTGCTTTGTGACAATGCTCCCGTGATTCCCCATTACATTCCTGAGGCAGCATCTTTCTACACTAGTGGCATTATAAGAGTCTCAGACAGGTTCAGCGATTGCTTTTGTCATGGGGAAAGGCTCTTAATTGCCAGTTCTGGCTGTTTAGGAAACCTCTGCGGCAAAAATAAACACACACAGTGCAATCAAAGTTAAATCCAATTGAAATTAATGAGATTTAAACACTCAATTAAGCCCTTCAGCCACATTAATTTCAATAAGACTTAAACATGACAGTTGCTTTGTGGGGTCTTACCCACTGTGGCCAAGAAATGAACTCCTTTGTAGCGTTGACTTCACTGCACCTCGGGCTGTCCCAAGACATATTGCTGCCCAAGGCACAGAAGGAAACAGCACTCCCTTCTACCTACCTTACAAAGTGGATGGCACCTAAACCCACCTGAGTTGTTTAGGCATGGAAAATGTCACAAGGACCTCTCCTCAAACCTGAAAATTGAAACACAAGCATTGAATTAAAGCATTACAATGTAATCTGATTCCTAGAAGGGAAGTGTTCACTCAGGTGGTGACTCCACTGGCCATTTATGCTGCAATTTGCACCAGATTAGGCACAGATGAAATCAAATTAAAAACCAGTGACTGACTGCACAACATAAAGCTCAATCTGGGGAAGCCCAATAGAAAATCATCTCACTTTTTTTTGTTGTTCAACTGGCAGGGGTGGTTTAAATATGCTCCTATCTAGTTGTCACTACTTTTGTCCACATTCTGCTCAGTGTAATTGCTTGGTCCAAATGCCTGTTGTCTCCAAACGGTGTTTCTTTTCTTTCTAAAGGGCTTTCAAGTCAGTGCTGCAACAGATTATCGCTAGGTCACTTCAGAAAAATAAATTTAAAGAAAACGAGCTGGAAATTGCTAATTAGTACCTTCTCAGATCAAAGGCAGCTTCTAGTGTTCGAGTTCCATGCAAATACAGCTTTTATTGCTTCTTTCCCTGCTGACACCTGCAACACCATAACTGATTGTCATGTGGATGGCTACAGCAATTTCACCCATGGAAACCAACAGGGACCTGATTTGAAAAACTGTGGATCACAGTGGATCCCTGCTATGTAGTTGTATCCTCAGTAACTAGAGAAAGAAACCATCACAGTTGTTTAGTAAGAGTGGAATGGACTGTCTTGGCGGGTGGCAGTCTCGCCTTCATTGAAGGTTTTTAAACAGAGGTTGAATGGCCATTTGTCTTGGTGGCTTTAGCTGGGGATTTCCTACTTTCACATGGATCTGGAGTCGATGATCCTGGGTTTCCTCCTGGTTCGGCAGTTCTGTGATTCTGTGATTCTGTGATTCTAGTTCTAATACCAGTATGATATGTGCTTGTAACATTTGATACCTTATATTTGAAAGTCTGGAGTTACAACTGTAACCTTATATTTGAAAGTCTGGAGTTACAACTGTATTTATTTATTTATTTATTTATTTATTTATTTATTTATTTATTTATTTATTTATTTATTAGATTTATACCCCGCCCATCTAGACCGAAGTCTACTCTGGGCGGCTAACAATAAAACTGTAAAGAGTGAATGTTAACAATTTCATTTCAGTGTCAGTTTTCACGGATCAAAACCCATTTCCTCAGGCTCCAATATTTTGCCTTTTGCCAACAAGCTAAGACAGACTAACATGGCCCCTTCCTTGAAAACTGTAGTGAGGGAAGTGATCCTTACCCAAGAGGGTTTCTTGGTTAATCTTCAGCAATTCATACCATGCTTGAGCCTACCTTGCAGGGTAGCTTTTTCTACAAAGTAAAGCCACAAAAGTATAGACCTGTGGACATTGACTCCAGCTTCAAGAAGTACAAATGTGATTAACATGGGTGCCATGTATACACTTCATTTTGGATTGCCTCATCTCATGTAGCTGACACCATATAACTGGCAGAAAGCACCAATGACTTATTGAATCATAGAATAATGGAGTTGGAAGGGGCATCTGAGGTCATCCAATCCAACCCCCTTCTCAATGTAGGGAGCCAAATCAAGCACATTTGACAGATGGTTGTCTATTCTCAGTGGGTCAACTATGTAATAGAGAAATAGTGTTGTGTGGCCACAAAGTGGTTTGGTAGCAATGTGGATTGTTGTATTTCAGGTTGGGAACCTGGTATAGCAATCACTCTGTACGACTTCAGCACACGTGGAGCTGTAAACTGAATGCATGTTTGATCACATGGATTCTTCTTCACATCCAGCACTATAGTGCAATCCTGACTCAGATATGTGCTGCATGTATACAATTAGGATGAAGCACAAGCCTCTTCTGCTAGCAGAAATCTCCACTTAGAGATATGTCAACAGGAATGACATGCAAGAAGATCAACTCTGCGAGCGAAGACATAACAGCAAAAGCATCCAAAAAAAAAAAAAAAAAAGGAGCAGAGAAAAGGCAAGGTAGGAAAGGAACTGAGTTACATCACACCCAACACTCCTCCATCCCAGAGCCACAGCTACAATGCCGGCACAAAATAAGGGAAAAATTAGGTTAGTCCTAAATAATTTCCAATAGCCTTAAGGTGGGGGAAGATTTGGTCTCAGCATAGGTTTATCTAATCTAGTGTTGGCTCAGCTGTCCCTTGACCAAATTTGCTAGTTAGGATTCACTTTCAAAGTACTTTGTAAAAACTGCTCTTACTTTTTTTGGCAGGATTGTTACAAAACCCACTTGGTGATCTATTCCTTCATAGTTAAATCATTAGGCAATTTCTGAAGAGCTCTGACAAGTTCCTCAAGAGGCTGTATAAGCCAAACAAACACCTAAAACAGGCAGCAAAGCTCTTGACTCTGCAACGCTATTCCTAGAAAACAACCATTTCCCACTGCTGACATGAACACTAGGCATCCTCACTTTCCACAGTTTTCCTTAAACCAGTTTAGTCATTAATTTATTCATTTTTATTCAGAGCAAAGGAAGTGCTCACACAGTGAAAGTTCCTAGGGCAAGGCTATCAGGCTTACAGCACAATTCTATGCATGTTTATTCCAAAATAAGTCTGATTGTGTTCAGCAGGGCTTGTTTCCTAATAGATGTATTCAGGACTTTAGTCTCACTTTCCTTGGAATGGGAGAACACTGGAGTTATACACTATAGGGCCATGCAACAACTTTGAGTGAATCTCAAAACAAAACAAGCCAAATCTGCATTGGGCCCAAACTGGGTCCAAATCAGGTCCCAGTCTGTCCAAATCATTTTGGAATGACCCTGTGATCCAGACACTAAAAGAAATCCACATAATAACTCTGTTCAAGAATAACAGAATCCAGTAGTTTCAATATCCTGCCAGACTAATCTTATCACATTTTTTTTTGATTGGCTAACCTCCATGGTAGACTGTGGGAATGTTGTAGATGTAATATATCTTGACTTCAGCAAAGCTTATGACAAAGTGCCCCATTATATTCTGATTAGCAACCTAACTAGGTGTGGTTTGGATAGAAGAACTGTCAGCTGGATGCACAACTTGTTACAGAATCATACTCAGAGAGTGCTTATCAAAGGCTCCATCTCAAACTGGGAGGTAACATGTGGAGTACCCGAAGGGAGAAAGGAGTGGAGCTAGATGTTGCTTTCTTGATACCTCTGGCTTGCAATGTAGAGCAAAATCTCAGCAGTATTCTATAATCACAACATTTTGGGAGACAGATCTTAAAGGTAGCCAGTACAAAAATCCCTAGATCAAACTCCCTGAGTTTTGGCATACTTGATGCTCACTTGGATGACTACCTCATCCCCTTCTCTCATGCACATAAGCACAAAAAAACAGTTATGGCAGGTTTTGTTTTCCAACACAAATCAATGAAAGATGCAAAAGTTCAGATTTCCACATTCCTATTCAGATGGTAGTGGATGAATCACATCTAAATTGACCCCAGTTGAACTGGTGCCAAAACCTAAAAACTATTGGACTCCAAATTGAACCAGGTTCCCTGCACAGCTTTTGCTGCCTTTTCAATACTTGCTTCAGTTATAAACTGATGAATGGCCCCACCTTCACATAACATCCAGAAACCCATTGCCCCACGCAGTGCTGGACCCCTTTTTCATACTCCACTCCAGTGCTTATCTGTTTTTTCATGCTGGTCTTTCCCCTCCCTTGACTCCAGAGTACTCATTTTCACCAGTACTCACTTCTACCCATGTGGAAATGAACTCTCTATTTAAAATTTTGGGGATATCGCATTCACTGTTACACTCATCCTATTTTGCTTGCTTATCATCACCCAAGTCAATTCTCTGAAATACTGACTACAATGTGCAGTGTTGTTATGATCAAATAAGAGAAAGAGAATGGACAGAAGCCTAGTGAACAACACATGAGCTACATAGTTTTCAGCCAGAGGGAAAAGATTTCATAGTTGCAGTTTATCTGGAATGCTTTGCAGAAGAGTCAGCCAAATGCCCATGATTAGGTACTACGGAAAGCTCATTATCATTGGATGCAACTGTGGAACAATTTTTCAGATATAACCAATGCAGGTAATTAAGTTAAGTGCTGTGTAAATGTGCTGTGTTTCTAGTTCTTACAAACAAATTTCTAGCAAGTTTACAATTACTTCATTTATTATGGAAAGGAAAGGACTTCACAGTTGGCATTTATGCTTTTCAGAAGAGTCCAGCAAATGTCTCTGAACAGGCACCACTAGAAGCATATCAAGCAGTGAGCACAACTGGGGTTCTTGAAGAACCAATTTTCAGATAAAACTTCAGAAATCAGTTGGGAAATCATTTCGTGTTTCTTCCCCTTACAATTTTAGAGCTCTTTCAGAACAAACAAGCACAGAACATGTTGAAAATATTTGTATAAGATATGCAGACAGAACATATGGGAAGCAAACAGATTCCTAAAAATGAACAGCAATTCCACCAACCCCATGCGAGAGAGTCAGAAACAACTACAAGACAGTCCTTCCTGCCACCATTTTTCAGTTAATTCTACCCTGATACGTTCTGTGCATCTTCCGTGTATCAGGGATATAGGGAACCTATAGAACTGTAGCACACAACATCAGCTAGTAGGTGGGAGGACCCCATGAAATGGGAGCCAGGGCTTCTGCACCTTTAATAGTTATATGGAAGAAGATATTTCAGGTATTATAGTTTTATGATAAGCTACCCCTGCTGAAATGCCCACTTTCAGCTTTCAAAGGTATAGGAGCCTGTTCTCTATTTCATGTGGCTACTCTACTAGCAGATAGTCTAAAAACGTGTTAAACAAATTAAATAGGCAAAGCATGCTGTTCTCTAGTCATTGTTGGAATCCGGTTCCCATCAACCCCAGTGAGCAAGGCCAATAGTCAGGGATGGAGAAAGACGGAGTCCAGCAGTATCTGGAAACCACAGGTTTCCCATCTCTGTAGTAAAGAAACATGAACATATCATGTCTACTCAGAGGTAAGTCCAGGGAAATTCAGTGAGGCATACGCTTAGGTAACTAGGTACACTTGCAGCATAAGATTGTTCTATTAAACCCTTAACGCTCATCAGCTATCCATTTATGCTGAAATGCAGGAAACCTGCCTGATCCAGATTGGGGGCAGGGAGAAGAATACAGAAATACAACAGGTCAAAGAGACCTCAGGGAAATGTTATGAAATGGAGGAGGGGCAGGGGCTCTAACAGGTGGTTTCTTTCAAATTTGATGGCACCCAGATGATATCTTTTGATGCCCTCTCCCTCTGCAGTGGACAATGCAGACGGTACCTTCACAAGGCAGCTGGTTCTTATTTTACTCTGAAAAACATATTTTCCCCCTCCCTGTCCCAAACAGAACGTGGAAAATAGGACTGACTCCATATGTTCTGTCTGATCTTTCCCATGCTTGCAAACACAAAAGACACCGCGGTGCCCTCTTCAGAACAAACACTGCTTGTGTGGAGCGCTGGTGACATGTTGTGGCTGGGCTAGCTAATCACAGGTACGGACAGGTTTCCCTGAGGCCACCAGCGCTTGCATTGCATTGCAATCTGCCCTGCATGGCGAGCAATACCCATTGTGTTTGGGATCTGACAGAGGCACTCAGGAGGCTTCATGAGTGAACAGGAACGCACAGCATCCAAGGGCGCAGAAGCCCTTCTTGCTGTGATCAAAGGAAGAGCAAGCCCAAAGAGAGCAAAATAGATACGGATAGAGCAAAATCTGGGCAAGTTGTTCATTTGAACAACAACTCCCAGAGCTCCCCAGCAACTAGCCGTGCTGATTATAAGGAGTTGTAACACCCAAAAAAGTGGCCTTTCGACAGAGCTGAAATAGTCAACTTTGAATTTGGTTCAAGGAGGCAGTTGACTCCAGTATTGCAGGATCAATGAATCTGCTCTGGGCTGTAGTCAGGACCTAAAGGAGCTATCACTGGTGCAAGATCTGTTTGGGGAAATAGGGTTTAGTGCCCTGGATAGCTATTGAAAAGTTCAGGTTAAACCCTGGAATGGATTCACTACCCCTATAAAACTGAAGTCACCAGCTTTTGCAAGGACTAGTTCGCACAGCGGCAAGATGCTGTCAGAGAGAATATTGCATGTCATATGGCCTGGCCTGGCCTCTGCCCTATAAACATAACTCCCCTATCCCTATTTTGTTATCTTCCCCATGTCACATTCTCCTACAGAAAGCTATCATGTAAGGGGTGAACAGATGTAGCAAGGTAGAAAAGCTCTCCACCATGCTATGCCTTGTTATATTACAGTGTACTGTACTATACTATATAAGAATACTATATATATCATATATATTATAGATAGTATATACTACATGTATATACTATACCTGACATAACTACTGTATACAGGAGTTTTTCATTAACAAGAACACTCAGATTTGAAATCCACAGCCTGAATCTTCTTCTAAAATGGTCCAGTCCCAGGAGGGCCTGATTCTGAATATATTACATTGACTCCTTGGTGCACTGTTCTACATTCAAAGGCATGAAATAGCCTTAGTTCAAATGTCTGGGATATGACCAAAGGCAATTCTCTCTCTCTCTCTCTCTCTCAATCTCTCTCTCTCTCTCTTAAATTTATACAGTTTCTCTCATTGTTTTTCATGACAATTCAGGGATTTCATAGAAATCAAATTAATTTTGTCCAATCTGTTCAATGTTTTCTATATTTATTTTTTATTATTTTTTAATAACCATGTCAGGATTTTCTTAAATAATTCCACCCCTGGGCCCTTGAGTTTGTTTTTGTTTGAGGTGGTGTGCTTTTCCTTCATGGGGCAGTCATGGATCTCTATGGCTTTAAGAGTTTGATTCTCCGGAATACTTAAGGCATGGCTTGCAGGAGTCCGCTGAACTGATTCTGTCAAGAAGGGTTTGTATATTCTTCAGGGCTCGTTAGGGAAAGGGGAGGAAATCTAAATGCATGTTGACATTTGTATTTTGAATTTTATCTGTCAAATATGCCAGGAACGGGATCACAAATTTCCTAAGCATTGCCGTGCCTATCTAACATATCAATAGCCATATATAACTCATGCATATGATTTAAGCTGAAAGTCAAATATACAAAGACACAAGGAGAGGAGGGTGCGGGTGTACACATACATAGCAGATAAATATGTGCATACAATATACACAGTACATATATATTTAACCACATAATATACAGTACATATATATTGTACACACACATACCCAGAGATTTTCCAGATGGGACATTGGTACCACCTTATTCTGCTCCCCTTTCCATCACTAAAGCATGGGACTTACCCAGAGATATGGGGACTTACCAGGATTTGCATCCAAAATGGGCTCGAAGATCAGGGAGCCACACGGCTCTGGAGGCACTTAAAAACAGTCCCCTTGTTGTCAGAGCAACCGTGCCTTGCATGTAGCCTCTGCACACTGAATTGGAGGGGCAGCTGCGGGTTATCCGAAGTCTCTATTAACAGCCAGAGCTTGGGCTGCAAACTGCATACCAGCACCAGCTTCCAGGCGCTGCTACTGGTGTGCCACCTCTTCTGCTGCCCCTCTGGCACCTTCACTTTCTTTCATCTCCCCCATTTGGAGAGCGTTCCTTTTCGAGATAGTGAGGTGCCAACCACCACCACCATCACCACCATCACCACCTGTGCTTTTGGAAGCAGGGAAGGGAACCTTTAAAAAGAGAAAAGAAAAATCCAAGTTGTGGACTAGGAAGGGAGGTGACACAGAGTGTGAGAAAAGAAACCAAGGATATGGGAGAGACCGAAAAAAGTGTGAGGGGGAGGGACTTTTTATATCTGCACATGCTGGAATGACAGGAACATAGTCTGGATGTTGGGGGATCCATTAAGATGAGCGTTTAATAAGAAACTCAAAGGAGTACGAATGCCCCATCTGGAGGAACCCATGCACACCTACCATTCATATATTTATGTACACACAGACACACAGAAACACACACACAGAGAGAGAGAGAGGATTCATACACACACTTGTTACTGTGTTATGAAGTCACTTCAAATTTATGGTGACTCTAAGGCATGGGATGCAAGTATTCAAAAGGAAAGCTGAAGTGACCAACCTTATACTGATTTAAAAACAGCACCATGAGATCCATGATACCTAACAAATCAACTTTAGAAATAAAGGCAGATCTGTGGCTTGACTGTAGTTTATGACACACAATATAGGGCATTGAGGCGAAATCAGCTCCTTCAGGTGAATCCTGAAGGAGCACCGGATAGTTATAGGAGAATGGTGTGCTGTTGGAGTGTTCTTGTAAAGAAACACCAGAAAATAAACATAATGCAAAGTGTTTGCAGCTCTAGGAAAAAATGCTGTGCTTGCAGGTTACTTAAACCTTAAGTAGATTAACTATTACTTTTCTACAAAAAATATTTGACAGAAAAATCCCATGGTAAGAGATGGAAATGTTCTTGAGAATCATTCAAATATGTTATGCACATGCTATAGGTTGCAATCCTTCTCACGAGGGTTGTGGTAACTTTGGCCTTTACAATGTTTCGGCATAGGCTTATATTTGCTGCAGCTCATGCAGTGTAGCCTTACCTGCTCTGTTGATTGCAATGAAGATCTCATGCAGTGTGGCCACAAGATAGAGGAGTTATAGTCAAAGATATCCAGAGATCTAAAGATTCACCATCTCTGTCATACACATTTCTCTGAGAGTAGGTCCCACTGAGATCTGTGAAACTTCTTAAGACTTACGCCAAGCAAGCTTGCATCAAAAACAGGCCTGAGCAACAGTCAACACAGAGGATGTCTTGTCTTAATGTTCAAGGTAGACGGTAGACTTGGCCATTTGGGGTGGAAAGGTTCTGGATATGAGAGACACAGGGGAATCAGATAGAATCTAGTGAATTCTGTGGAGCCATCGTGGGGGCTTGGAAGGCCATGTGTGGCCCAAGAGCTGTCCTTCGCACACCCCTAAGACATGACGCAGTCAGGAAAGACATTAAAAGTCAATGGAATTCTTCCTGTCCATGGAGCAGGCAACAAGATGTCTTGTTACAGGTAACACAGCTGCATTTTGGTGCCTCAGCTGCTGGGTTTAGTGAAGGCTGAATACACCATTGCAGTAAACTGGGGAAAGGGTATTTGTTGCAGCTTAACCACAAACAGGTACAACCCAACTTGTAATGCACACATCCAAGATGTCACGCTTTTTGCTGTGGTTTATTCTGGTATATTGATACACGTTGTGGGAGATGCTGCAACATGTGTGGGTGTGCATGCTCTCCGCATGGGTGTGTTGGGGACTGGGCAGGACATCCAGTGATGGGGATGTCATGGCCCACTCTCACCCCCCACTTTCATGGTCACAAATCTTCAGATGTGCAACTTTAAATGCAGGCTTTTTAAAAAAGGAATTTATCCTCTGCATGTACGAACAGAGGCAGAAAGGAGAACAAAACCAATCCGAAGACCTTATGGCAGGGACAGACATATAGGGAGGAGCAAGGGAGGAGCAAGGGCTGGTGAACTAGCCTGGGGGAAGGGTTGGAAGACAACTGGTGGAGAAAAGGGGTGGTCCTCCATCACCTGAAACTGCGGTATTTGTGTAAAATAAATAAAAGAACCAGATTAGGAAACATACGTATTGAATCACTGTACAACCTGGCATTGGGTGCTACAATAGATGTTGCTGCAGATTTGATCAAGGGGTTTCTGGGGAGTTATAGTTTTGACCTAATTGTGTAAATCCTGCCTAGACCTGAACACCTCAAGGGCTGTGAGTAAGACTTTCCTTTTACATTTAAGTTGTAGAAACTGTGTGGTGCAGTGGCTAAACTGCAGCACTGCAGCCAAAACTCTGCTCACAACCCAGGTTCAGTCCCGGGTAGCCAGCTTGAGGTTGACTCAGCCTTCTATCCTTCTGAAGTGAGTAAACTGAGTACCCAGCTTGCTGGGGGGTGGGCAATGTGTAGTCTGCATAATTTAATTGTGAATTGCCCAGAGAGTACTTTAAGCCCTATGGGGTGGTATATAAGCAGCACACTTTGCTGTGCTTTGCTTTGCTTTGCTTTGCTTTGCTTTGCTTTGCTTTGCTGCCCAACTAATTCTGCCAGTCCAGCGGCACTAAATCCAATCCATTCCAAGGTGATCTGACTGATAAGTTTCCAGAGTGCACAACATATTCTTATTTCTATTCTAATGCTTCAGCATAACAATATACAGCCAGGACCCATTATGACATTAAATTAAAATGTATTGCACTGCATACATTTTGAAATGTACGGCATTAGCATTGTCAAGGCTAAAGCAAGGTGCCACCCAACTTCCCCTGCTATGTATTAGATTAGCTGCATTGATTTGTACACCCAGAATGCACAAATTGATAACATATTGTACTACAACATTATAACTAAAATGCCGATGAAATATTATTTAATGCAAAGGACTACAATTTGTTCTCTGCTGCATTTGCGAGTGGACTCTGAGGCGAACAGGAAAAGAGTTAAATGAAAAACAAAAGCATCTGCTTGGCTAATTCACTTGATATCGTGCACGGGATCCTGATGAAGTTTTGTTTTACCCAACTATAATATTTGCACAGTGGAATGTTGCTACCAAGCCAGTCTCCAAATCAGGCCAATGTAGAAGCAAAGATGAAGGGGTGGGTGGCCATGGGTTAATGGTGGGGCTGACATGGCCTCCTTCCTCCCTTCCTTCCTTCCTTTCCCTAGCCCTTATGTTGTTCTTACTTGCCATCAAGTCACTTCAGACTTATAGTATAAATTAATGACCCCCACAAGTCCTATCATTAACAGCCCTGCTCAGGTTTCGCAAGCTCAAGGCTGTGATGGCTTCCTTTACTAAGACAAACCATCTTGTGTTAGCCTTACCAAGACCAAGAAAAGGGGTAAAATATGTCATCATTCTTTTACCCAACCGTTTTGCAACCAGGAATGCAAATATTATTACCTTAAATACTGAGAATAACAAACAAGAATTAGGTGGTAGCATACATCCAAGTATAGATGAACTGAGTTACAAACATACTATGATGAAAAGCCAAATCAGGCAAACAAAGTTAAAGGAGAAAATTTTATACTAATATTTAAACATTTAATCTGTGTCTCTGCAGGTGACCATTCCTTATATTTTTCCCTGTGGTTCCTGAAGTTTGCCTTCAATTTCACCCATATTTTTTCATGCAGATCAAATAAAAGTACATTATTCATAGGAATTGCTATGATATTCTCATAGATCTACATTTTGTTTCATTTTTTTTGCCATCAGTAGAAACTGATGGAAGAGCCCCCACTAGTGATCCAAAGTGACAATCCTCAAAAGCATGAGGATACATGATAAAATGTCATTAATTGCTCCAGCACTAGCAATATAAATGATGGTTTGTCATGGTTCCCCTCTCTTCATTCATGCCTACAACAATCCTTCAAGTATGGATGAGAGGTAGTGAGTGAGTCGTCCAAAAAGTCACACAGGAAGCTATCTGGGCAGGGATCTGACCTTTGGTCACCCTATTCCAAACCCAACACTTTAATCATAACTCTATGGCAACTCACTCAGATCAGTGCCTACTACATCAGTGGTGCTAAGGATGGGAGCGTACGAGTACAAACAGTACATTTTCCAAGTTTGGTTACCATCTGACTGCTTCCTGTATATCAGGGGTCCCCAACCCCCGGTCCGCAGCCCTGTGCCGGTCCACGAGGAGACTTCAGCTGGGCCGCGGGGACACAGTGGCAGCCATTACAAAAAAGGGGGGAGAGGGCTTGCCTCGGCTTGAAAATCCGTTGCTGCTGCTGCTGCTGCTCAGAGGTGAGGCAGCCTAAAAGCCGTGGAAGCTTCTGTCGGAGGGGGCGGGAGGGGCTTGGGCAGAGGGAGGAGGGAGGCCAGCTCAATGGCCCCAGCAGCAACCATTACAAAAAAGAGCCCGGCGGGGAGGCCATTTGAATTTCCCAGGCTCCTACCTTCCGCCGCTGGACCCATCCACGCTGCTCGCTTTCCAGGCGGGCTCCGGGAGGCAGAGCCCACCTGGAAAGCCAGCAGCGTGGACAGGCCCTGCGGCGGGAGGTAGGAGCCCAGGAAATTCAAATGGCCTCCCAGCCGGGCTCTCCCACCATCGACCGCGGAGGGTGGCGAGGAGTGCCAAGGACCAACGCGGCCGCCCCAGTGAGCAGCCTCTGGTGCCGGTTCCGGAGGCCTCCCAGCAGCGGCAGTGGAAGCCCGGGAGGCTGAGGAGGCTTCGAACCGGTAAGGAACCATTTTTCCTTTTTAAAAAAACTGTTCTGGGTGGGTTTTGGAGGGTGGGTTTGGACTGGGGGGGTTATGTTTCTGTGCTGTGTTGTTTTGTTTTTGGATTTGTGTTTTTTTTTTTTTGTTGTTTTTTTGCAGTCCCAGCGTGGGACTTGCTCTATTTATTTTTATTATTGATTTTTTTGGTATTTTTTTGAAATGCTGGAACGGATTAATCCCGTTCCCATGCATTTCAATGGGAAATGGTGCTTAATGCATAACATACTACTGCATAACAAGTACCCCCATGCACGGACGCTCCCCCATTCACGGACGCCGGCGGCAGCAGCCTCCCCCCCCCCCCCCCCCCGGTCCTTGGAAGAATGGTCTTCAACAAAACCGGTCCTTGGCATTAAAAAGGTTGGGGACCACTGCTGTATATAGAAACTGTGGACATTTTTACACATGATACTTAAAGCAGTTTTTGCTGCCTTCAGTTTGTAATATGAATGGGAAAGCTATATTGGCCAAAGGCAATTTAACCCTCACCTCTTGAGTATTTATAGCAGAACTATATGACGTATGGCAGCTTTCTAGAAGATTAATAAACTTCCCATTATCTGCGTGCTTGAGGGTTACAGAAATAGGAGAGACACAGAACTATAGAATCATAGAGTAATGGGGTTGCAAGGGGCCTATAAGGCCATCGAGTCCAACCCACTGGCTGTCTAGCGTTCTTTTGAATGCCTCAAGTATTGGAGCACTTCTGAGGTAATTGATTCCATTGTTGTACTGCTCTAACAGTTCGGAAGTTTTTCCTGACGTTCAGTCAAAAATTGGCCTGTCAAGAATTTTTTGAGTTTTGTTTCGGTCTTCCAGGGCATTAGCTATTCCACCCAACATTGTATCATCTGCAAATTTGATAAGCATTCCATGCACCACCCCCATCCAAGTCATGAATAAAAATGTTGAAGAGCACTGGGCCTAGGACTAAGCCTTGGGATACTTCACTTGTTACCTCCTCCCAGTTTGAGAAGGAGTCATTGACAACCACAGCTAGGATGGATGAGAAGACTATACAGGCCTCAAAGTCCTTGAGTTTCCCTCCCAGAGCTTCAAAGTCTGATGTGATTTCTTTGTAGTTCCTCTTCACTGTGTCATTTGTTCCCAAGTGGATGAGAAGAAAGGGATATGCATCTGTGGATTTTATGAGCAATGGCAATCCTTCTGTCACATCCCTAATCCTTCCAACAGGGAGACAGAATACCTGGAGCGTCCAACTTCCCGGCATAGTTCAATTCAATCCCACACAGTAGGGAGTCTCCTGTTACAAGTACTCTTCTCTCGTTCTTAGGGGATGGGTTTAGTGACTGTGCTTGGCTGAACTTCAGCCTCTCTCATGTCCTCTCCTTGCAGTTTCCTGTATGTCTTCCTCTGCATGCTATCTGCCAGACTCCTCTTCAAGAATCTGAAAGCAATTTTGCAGTTCCACTGGTGAAAAGTGTCTTCTCCTTCTTTTGCTCCAAACTGTGATTCTTTTCCATGATGTTTCCTCCACTATGTTTGTTCTCTCCGCAGCATTTTCCTCCTCTGCTTTGTCCTGCTGTTCTTCCACTTTCAGTGCCTCCCTTGGCTGCTGCTGCTCAAGAGTTCTATCTATGTACTCCTCATCTTCTCTTATACCCTTCAGCCTGACCACTTGCTGCTCCAGTTCTCTCACTTTCTCTTTCAACAGTGCTAGCACTTTGTACTTGCTGCGTGCATATGTTGTTTTTAGACACCACTCAGATGTCTCTTCCTTCCAACCTCCCTGCCACCTTTTTACTTTCTTCTGTTTGTCTTTGAGTGCCCTTTCCTTTGCTTTGTCTGCCTTGAAGCACCTAATGTACCACAACACACGGCTGGTGGGTCATATTCATATCCCTCAGTCTCAGACTGGGTATGTCTGGTTAGAGGATTATGAGAGTTGTCATTGATAGACTCACCATTAGTAGACACACAGTAGATCTGTAGTTGAAAGACATGTAACAGGACTCGGGAAAGTTACTTTTTAGGCTGCATCTCCCATAACTCTCTAAAGAGAGTTGAGGTCTTTAAAAGTAACTTATCTGACATCTGATTCATAAATTTCCTACAAATGTGTAAGGAACACAGTGATACACAGTGGACAAACTGAAAACATACCAGCAGAGTGTGATCATTTGCATAACCTGGGCTGTGCCAGGTAGTCCAACACGAAGACTTCCATTGTCTATTACAGTGGTGCCTCGACCTACGGACGACCCTACTTACGAAAATTTTGACTTACGAAAAGCTCCGACCGCAAAACTTTGCTTCGACTTGCGGCCGGAGCTTCGACTTACGGGCGGAAAAAAATGCGGAAAAAGCGGGAAATGCACTTTGGACTGCCCGGTACTGCCTGGTACTGCCTGGTACTGTAATTTTAAAATGTAAAAATTGGTTTTAAAGGTGCTTGGTTTGGTTTAAAGCTGCTTGGTTTTAAAGGTGTTCTGTTTAAAAGGTGTTCCCTCCCTCCCTCCCTCCTTTCCTGCCCTTTTTTTAAACTTAGGTCATCTTAGGTTAAAAAAAAAATTCTCCCCCTAGTGGTAGAGTACGGATTAACCGGCTTTGCATTAGTTCCTATGGGAACTAATGCTTTGACGTACGAACGGCGCCTCTACATAAGAACCAAAAACAGCCGGAACGGATTAATCGGTTTTCAATGCATTCCTATGGGAAATGGTGCTTCGACTTATGAAAATTTCGAGTTGCGGCCACCGTTCCAATACGGATTAATTCCATAAGTCGAGGCACCACTGTAGTTCCAAACCAGAACTTGAAAAGTCACTAGTAAGAAGAATGAATATAATGACATCCTGAAACTATACATAATTGAGCAGTAGCACCATGATTCCTAAGAGCATCATCCTACCACTCCTCAGTTATGGATGGGTTTCTTCATTATACTCTTTCTTCTTAAAAGAGGCTTTCCCAGCTCTGCTTTGAATAAAGGATCAATAGATCAGTCTGGTTGACTCCCATAGTACGAATAGGTGCAAGTCCTCTTCATTGTGTTTTTGAGGTTTAATTAGGATATGAAATCAAGCTTGTCTTCTGGAAGTCACATACGGCTGAAGAGAGGTAAACTTTAATTAGTTTGCCTGCGTGGCTCCATATGTCAACTGTTTGCTCAATTAGGTTTCACAAGGAAGTAGATCATGTACTTCCCCACACCTGTAATTTCCTTTCTGGGATGCAAAGTGGCTAATCAACACCCTAATCAACTGGATGCAGTTTCCTTTTCCACATAACATATACACAGTGTATGTGTAACGTGTATACTCAGCACTCCCCTCCTCTGGTACAAATATGTCAGTGCAAACTGTCTTTGGACAAACGTATAAATATGAACCAAAGCAGGCACATTTCTGTGTTTCTGGGAGAATATCTGAGCAGAGCGAAGAGACCGGAGCATTAACAGAGCACAGTGGCACCCCCACAGATCCCTTCTGCGAAATCCAGCATTCAACTATTTTGATTAGAAATCAGGAAAAGGGTTTTAAAAAGAAACTAAGAGAGATGATGAGCTGACGACAACAGAGAAAGAGAGTATGCCTTTTCTCTTAGATATTATCCTTCCTTGCCTTTCCTACTGCAAAATAATTGATTAATTCATGACCCTCTGTGGCCCATTAACTAATATTAGTGGTCCTGAAAGTTATTGTATGGATTACTTATATTCATACTTTGTTCTGTTTTTAAGGTGTGGATGTATCTTTTCACAGCAATCTACATTCCACACTCTCTTGTTTACCAGCTGTTCAACTATAAGATGCAATCTGTGACATGCTATGGCATCCATACTGATATTAACCTCCAGAGCCTGAGCAGGGAGGGGCAATTCCTGGCATAAAGGAGATGCATTGGACCTGTCCACGGATTCACTGGAGGTCACAACACTGCCATCATCAAAATGTGTGATAGTCACCACTTTTGCACTGGAATTCAGCTTTCTGTGACACAGGGAGGCGACAAAGCATCTTTCGACGCCATAGAATCCCACCAGCATACAGGACAGGGTGTCTGCTTCCCTTTGAGAAGAAAAGGGAAGATGGTTTGATTTTTCCCCCTGCGGCAGCACCAAAGCCAATCATTTTTTGGTGATACAGTTTGGCAGTGGCTGCAGCAAATAAGGGGCAGTAGGGGGGGAGGGGTACCCAGTGTGGAATAGTGGACAGAGTGACAGACTAGGACTCTGGAGACCAAATCCCCATTCGGCCATAGAGTGAAACTGGTAAACCCACTTCTTAAATATCTCACCTTGAAATCCCTAATAGGGTTGCTATAAGTCGGTTCTAGCTTGACAGTACATAACCAACAAATGGAAGGAAGGGTGGTCCTGAAAGCAGAGTAGGTGTGCAAGAGTAGCAGTGCTGCTACCAGAACTCGGAAGCAGGGCTAGCACAACTGACCCGTGTATAATACCATTTGTCCACTAAAATATATAAAGCACTTCCACAGACACAACACAAAGCAAATCAGACTTTCGGTGCTGCTCTGATAAGCTTTCCATTTCTACTGTACTCTCTGTGCCTGCCTCTTCTCCAGTTTGTTTTCATTCATACTCTTCTTGGCACAATGTGAAATGAGAAAAATCACACACCATGTGAAAACGTGTACACTTTCCCCCTTTCTACCATCCTTGCCTGTAATTAATCAGCGGTGTAAAGCAAACATATCAGGCCATTTTTCACATGTAATGACACAACGTGCTACTTCACATGGAGAGGCTACCTTAAAGTAGTGGCTCCCAACCTTGGGTAACCCAGGTGTTCTTGGGCTGCCATTCTCAGAAGCTTTCACCACCAACTGTGTCGGCCGGGGTTTCTGGGAGCTGCAGTCCCAAAACACCTGGGTTGCCCAAGGCTAGCAACCACTGCTTTAAAGAAACAGCTCCCAGACCTGCAGCCTGGCACTTTGTCACCTTTCCAAAAGGCCTTACCAGGCACACTGCTGGTATTAGCAGATTGCCTCCTACAACTGTAGAGCTTCTGGAAGCAAGTAGCCTGTCCCAATGTTGAGGTCAGGCCTTGGAGGTGAAACAGTTGTTGCAGACTCAAAGGCCTCAGAGTCAGGGGTCAGGTAAGGTTGGGACGTGGCTCATGGAGTCTTAGGTTGGCTGGCTCAGAGGTCTCAGGTAGGGCTTGCTCAGGGATCTTCTCCACTGGCTCCTCAACCTCTGACAAAACACTCATATTCTATACCAATGGTTCCCAACCTTGGGTTCCCAGATGTTCTTGAGCAACAAATCCAAAAAATCCTGGCCAGCACAGCTAGTGGTGAAGGCTTCTGGGAGTTTTCATCCAAGAACATCTGGGGACCCAAGGTTGCGAACCACTGCACTGTACAGAAGACTGTGTTGTGTTTCAATTCACATTCTACTGGCACTAAAATAAACATATGGCTACTACCTTTTTTCCTGGCACTTCTTCTGTAACCTTAGGTGAAACTTCCATGTTCAGTAGCAATCCACCTCTAAAAGCTGAGGCAGAGCCTGCGTGTTCCTTCTGTTGCACAAGCAACTGGACAAGTTTCCAAACATGTGCAAGGAGGCATGGATACATTATTGCACAAGCTTGGAAAACAGCACAACCATTCAGGAACAGTCCATTGCATGAGTGGAAACAACTAACAGGACTCTGCCCCTGGTGGTGGGGGTAGAAAAGTCTTCCCGAAAACGTGTCTCTCTTTGTTGTGAGAAAAAGCATAGTAGTCCCAATGAAATAATTAGCAATAAGCAAATAAATTAAAATGACCAGTGATGTTAAGCTGTAACCCTCCATGCTCAGACTGTTGGTACCCAGGCTCCCATTTGAAATCCAAAACATTGTTTTCAGTTGTAATGAAAAAGCAACACAAAACT
Organism: Intellagama lesueurii; assembly: GCA_037013535.1. Lineage (NCBI taxonomy): Eukaryota > Metazoa > Chordata > Lepidosauria > Squamata > Agamidae > Intellagama > Intellagama lesueurii. Next base: position 126,386,373 of record JBAJHW010000001.1, on the reverse strand, counting down.
GTACCGTTCCAATGCATCCATATAAAATCCCATGACTTCAACTCTCTGATTGCTTTCTTCAGGCAAGCAGTAGTTTCTACCCCCACCTCAAATCTAAATTAGCTCTTCATATTCTAGTCTCATTTTATTTAATCTTCCTCTTTCAATTAAATTGAATTGTCTGTGATCTTCTTAACTTCCTTTGCTTCTCTGAATTGTAAATTCAGAGTGAAGACTAATTTTGGCTCACCCCTTTGTTTGAATACCCTACTTTGTTTTGCAGTCCAAAGCTACTTTCTTTTACAAATCCTATTTTCAAGAGGATACTTTAGATAAAGGCTCTGATCATAGGAGGTCAATGAAGATATTTGGTTTGGAAGACATTTGCTAATTCCTCATTTGAAATTAAATCTCTACATCTGTACCTATTTTTTTAAAAAAATAAAATATGGAAATGAAAAAAATATGGAAAAATATTTCCAATATGGAAATCCATTTTCTACTTACTGGATTAATCTGATTAGCACATGGAAAATATGCCAACACTTGAAATAAAACCCACAAATCCCTTATCTGTTATCACAATAGTGAGTTCATGACCTAATAATAATAAAAGTAGTAGTAATAGTAAAGATTTTGGGAGTGGTCTTAAAATCCTTTGCATTTAGTGCACATACTGGAGATACCCAAACTGAAGAACTCTTTCCATCCTGTTTTAATCCAGGTGAGAGCACTTCCCTCAAGAATCTCAGTGCAAGAATCATTTTCATCAGGGACGTACTGAATTTTGGTTAATTTAAATGAAGCAGCTAAGCACACAGCCCTGTCTCTGATATTAGGTATTACAATAACAACGTAATCCACAAATTCAGATTAGGCAATCTAACACAGACTGTATAGGAATTGCCTGGAATCTCAAACTGCATATACATGTAAGTACAGATATAGATTCCCATTGGACTATCAACACTATTTAACTTTCCCTGACCATTTCTGGTCCAGGGAGTAGTGTACACATCACTGAATGTGGTGGCGAGTCTTCCTCAAGGAAGCAGTGATGGAACTATTACTGGGGAAGAACTCTCCCCTGAAACACAAGTTTACACTAACTGCTGCCTTGTAAAAGAAAAACAAACCCACAAAACACCTTTTTGAGAAAGATGCTCAAGTGGTTAGTGGCAATATGACATGAAACATTCCAGCAGAATTCCGATTCACTAGAGGCATTTAAGCCTCAGCTTCAACCCAGGCATGGAATGGAATCAGCCTCCTTTATCCTGAGGTGTATCTTCATCAAGAGAAGGACACAAGTAGCATGACTCTCTTGTTCTTAATCTTTCGGCAGCTTTGACACTGTTGACTGTGATATCCTCTTGGATCAGTTCTGTGGGTTTCTGCCTGGGAGGCACACTCAGGTAGGGTTCAGTTGTGTTCCTATCTACAGGGCTGGTTCTGGAGAGTATCCTTCCCCCAGACATATTGCTATGGGACACCTGAAGGTACCTTTTTTGTTTCCTATAATATTTCATATCTATATCAAGTCACTGTGTGCCCTCACTAAGAGAGGATGCCATCCCAGTATGCTAATGACACTGAGTTCTCTCTCTTGGTTTGCATATGGATTAGAGAAGGCTGCTCATGGCCTAGAACCGTGCTTGAACGCAGTGGAGGGCCAATAATTTATCCCAATAAGACAAAGGCCCTGTGGGGGAAATGGTTCCCATGTGCTAGAATTAGGGGAATAAACAGCATCACATGGGGCTGTACTCTCCCTGAAGGAAAGAGGTTGTGGTCTTGGGGTGCTCTTGGATCTATCATGGTCTTTGGAGGCCCAAATGACTTCTGTGGCTAGAAGTGCCTACTAACCACTAAATCTGGTACACCAACTGCACCCACTTCTAGACAGGCAAACCTCAAGATGTGATTACTCTGTATGCTGCTGCCCTGAAGGCTGGCTCAGATGCTGCAGCATATGCAGTGGCTAAGTCATCAACTACATCTGTGCTAAAGGATCCGCACTGGGGGCCAGGCCACTACTGTCTACCGAACTAACTTTAAAGTGCTGGTATTAGTATACAAAGCCCTCTACAACCAGGTTAGCTCAAGAAATCTCTGCTCCAGTGAGGCAACAATTATCAGAGGAGACACTGTTGTCTGTGCTGTCTCCTATGGATTTCCATTTGATGGCAACACAGAAGCAGGCCTTCTTGGTGGTAGCATCCGTCCTGTGGAATGAATTCCCCTCCACAGTATGCCAGACCTCAACACTGCCATGTTGTAGACATTTATTTAATACCTTTTTTTTTCTTCCCTTTGGCTTTCCCCCAGCCATGAGATGCTTGGAACTCTCTCATATATTAAAAGAGTGTGTTTTTGTTGAATTATCACATGCTATCACTATAAATTCTTTTGAGATTTTTTGCAAATGACAAAAAAAAATTCAAGAATACAAGTAAGACATTTTTCTCATGTTTTATTGCCCTTGCTCATTTGATGTGCTTAAGGTGATTTTCAAACATTAAAGTATTTTTGTCTCTTCTTTTCCTTGCTCAAAATACTTCATTAAACAGTGTCAAATTATCACTTGACTCAATAGGCTAATTAAAAGGCAGTTCATAGACTTTTATGTTAAAAAGCCTTTCAATCTCAAAGTGGAAAGTGGTTCTCCCTAAGGAGGTGTGCACAGTTGCTAGGGACATGCAAATTCTTTCCTGGCCTGGGAAGAGATTCTCTGTAACCAGGCTTTGGTTTGCCATCTGCTCTCTTCAGATGAGTCTCAACTATTCTTTTTCTCTCTTTGAGCTAAGAAATGGACCACATCATTATACCTACTGGAAAGATACAATAGTAGATATGTTAAGGGGATATAGAGTTATGCCATAGTACACCCTCTTACTTTAATTCAGAATGAAATTTACACTAGAAGCATTTGGCAGTGTATAAATTGCTATAGCCATGGATTCTGTAACCATTCTACTTTTTTTTATCATTGTTGTTGTTTGCATCCTTCAGAATAATTGCAGAATGGATTGAAAGCATCTTCAGACATGTGGGTTCACAAGGTGAGCAGCTATAGCACAGACATTGTAGCACTATTGTAATCAAATGGAAGTCCTAATTACATCTCAATGAAACCACGAATCCCTTTGTCTGCACTTAAAGGCCAGCAAGAAAGTTAAAGTAGATTTAATGTGCAATCCTCCATAATCAATTGTTGTGACCTTCCAAATTACGGACCACATATAGATAACAGGGCATTCCCATTCAGCCCACCAGTTCCATCAGCTCCGCATCTCTTTTGATTTGCTGCATCCCAACAGAGATCCTCAATAATAGAAACTAATAGAATTAAGCGAGTTGGATTTTTGGGTATTGGGGTGATAATTCAGTTTAAATATTATTTAAACATAAACTATGCATTAACAGTTAGAAATAGAGATGGGCACGAACCAGAAAAATGGCAGTTCATCGTGGGCCATGAACCACAAATTTCCTGAACTTTTGGAAAAACAAATCATGAATAGGTTTGGTTTGGTTTCAAAGTTTGGGAGCCCTAGAATGCGCCCTGCAACCACCCAGAGACACTCAAATCACCATAACGCTTCCTCTGGCTGTCCTCTACACCCCCTCAAGGTTTGGTGAAGTTTGGATTTCAGGTGTCTGAGTTATACACCCTTAAAACAGGTTCCCCCCCCAGGAAAGTGCCTTTTAGCAGCTGGCTTGGGGAAAATTCCAGCAGTGGTTCATGCCATGGAACCACACACAAGGTGTTGTTCATCAGGAGGTGGACTGGGGAGGGACAACATCCTTTCCCAACCCCCTGTGGACAATGCTACATTGGAGGTCTGAGCTGAGGTACAGAGGTTGTTGTGTGTTCCGGGGGGGGGGGGGGGGAGAGGCTGCCTGACAAGGGAAGCAACATGTCGCTGGACATCTGAGCTAACCTGGTTCCGAGATAGACTAGCAGAAGTGGCTCTGAGGTAGGGTTGTCAGACGTCCGGCAAAAGGAGGACATGTCCTCCTTTTTAGCCTAATGTCCTCCGTCCGGCAGGCAAAGCTAAAAATCTTTAAAATGTCCGGCTTTTGTAATATTTTATGTTATAATTTTGGATGGGAGGGGGAGAGGTGGAAGGTGGAAAGCAGTCTCTGATGGAGTCACAATCTAAGACACCACTTTGGGCTGTAAATCAGCCACGCCCACGTGGAGCCTTTGCTTCTGGAGGTGACTTCCTGCTTCGTTTTGAGCAAGCTGTGTGTAAAGATTAGCAAGGAAAGGAGAGCAAGATATATACATACATATATATACACACACACCACAAGTGAGAGGGAATGGGCAAAACAAAAGGAGAGAGTCGAGAGAGAGCGGCAGCCGGAGAAGGGCAGGATCTTTTTTTTAAGGGGGGGAAGTTTGTGGGTTTGCCCAGAGGTATTCAAGCGAGCAGCAGGAGTTGAGAAAGGAGAGGCGGCGGCAGCAGCTAGAAAAGATTGAGGAAAGCTGGTGGAGAAGAAGTGAAGCTGCAGGGAAGGGGAGCCAGAGCAAAAGCAGGGCTCTGTACCAGGCGCCTGCCAGAGAAAGAGGGAGAGGGAGAAGAGGCGGCAGCCACCGCCGCTGCCGCAGCAAAAGGAGGTGGGAAAGAAAGGGGAACCTTCTCGCAGAGCTCGCCTCGGTGCAAGTGAAGGAGCAACAACAGCAGGTGCCGGGATATGTCGTGTAATTAATAAAGATTATAAGGTAATAATTGTACAATTGGCTGTTTAAATAATGTTTTTTGGTATTTTGGAAAAAAAGCCTCCATTGAATTTATTTTTATTTTTTAACATGACTGTTTCTTGGTTGGTTCACTAAGAGACATTTATTGGCAGCCATTGTAATAAAATTGTATTGATTGCGGGTTTAATCCGGAATGATTCAAATGAAACATTCAATACGTCCTCCTCTGTCCTCTTTTTTGTCTTTCTATGTCCTCCTTTTGGTACCCATGTATCTGGCAACCCTACTCTGAGGTGAAAATGGCTCCTGTGAATCAGTCGTAGAAGCAAGCAACTCCTCCACAGGCCTTTGAATTGTGTCTTTGGCTGCCTGACCTGCCAAATCAGTAGTCTCTAGATCCCTCCCAGGGTTGCCTCCTGCTTCTAATTGACAAGAGCAGGCTGTTGGGGGTGAGGTGGGAGAAAATGGGCAAACCAACTAAACACAAGTCCAATTCTTTTAAAAGAAAGGAGGAGGTAGCAATGGGGCGGGAATCCGCCATTCACCCTCAGAGAAGCAGTCATGATGGCTTCCTCTTACAAGGGTGAAGGGCCTGCCTTCCTCTTCCTCCTCTTCCTTAGGCCTCTTGGAGTAAGGAGGAGAAGGCGATGGAGCCCGTGCCAAGGATGCAGCAGTCCCAGTAATCCTATAGAGCATGACAGAATAAAATATAAACAACAACAACAAACACACTTTGAGTTTGTTGCTGCACATAGAGTACATTTTTAACCTACTACAGCATAAATAATGAAGCTGCCCTTCAGTACATATAGGTCTGAATCTCTGGAGGCCAACCACAGTTGGTTGTTAGACTTTGGACGGATAAAGTCTGTACTGAAAATCCTTCTCTTATTGCCCCCGATAGTTACTGAAGTAAACTATTCACCAGCATAGCATATATACTGGTAACTAAAAGAAAAAGAAAAAGAGTGCTAACTAACTAAAGAAAAAATTAGTTGCTAATACATTAACTTTTACAGTTTTCAGAGAGATAATTGAACAAGGGAAGTAAAATATTCCTAAAATAAGGGGACAATTTCTATGTTAACCACTAGGTGGTACTAAAGATGACTGTTCATTGCTACAACCATCTTCAAAAGCAGTAGCTTTACTATCGATTTTCCTTACAGTGAAAGTGCTAGATGTGTCTGTCACAGAAATTGTCATAATCATAGTGTCAGCTATAGAAATGTCATCTCAAAGAAAGCTGATTAAGGTGAATTTGAAGTGAAACAAGAATTCAAAGAGTGATTAAAACTCAATCAATTTCACATCATTGAGTACTCCATATTTCTGCTCCTCTTTGGAACTCTGTGGTACAGTTCATAAAAGAATGGTCAGATCTGTTCATTTGTGACTGCCATAAAAGAAGAAAAAAGCCCTGACAATTGCATTTGTATTTGGGTGAGAAGTAGTTAACTGACGAAAAAAGGAGTCCATTTCTAGGATTTTTCCCTTGTGTGGTACCACTTTCTGAATGGTAGTGGACAATAGAAGGCATCCTGTCGACCAGTGTTTCCCAGCCTGGGGGTCGTGACTAGAGATGGGGGCATTCGTATTCGTATACGAATATTCCCCCACAGGTGGAGATAATGAGGGTCTGGCCCCATGGGGCCGGATGGTCCACTCACAATTGCATCGCTGCCGCAACCGCCGCAGAGCCTTCCAATGGCTCCAGAGATTGCATTCGGTGAGCCACTCTTTGACCTAGCAGAGAGACTTGTCTCCTGCCAAGAGTGGCGAGCCGAACGCGATCTCCGGAGCCATTGGAAGGCTCCGTAGCGGCAGTGGCGGAATCGTGAGTGGACCATCCGGCCCCATAGGGCTGGACCCTCGTTATCTCCACCTGTGGGGGGATATTCATATTCATATACGAATACCCCCATCTCTAGTCGTGACTCCCAAGGGGGTTGCAAAGTGTTTTAGACGGGTCGCAGGTAGGCTCATATGTGCTGTAGTCCTTGTTAAATAATTTCTTCCTTGACCTTTTGGAGCCAGATACTAAAGTTAGCGTATATGTATTTGGGGGAGAAAGAAGCCTCTACTTTCTGAGAAATGATGACCTTACCCCATTAAAAATGCCATTTTATGCAAACATGGTGGCAGGGTTTTTTCACAGGTTACTTAACTATTATAAAAGGGGGTTGCAAATCACTGCTGTAGACCATCTTGACTGCTGCCATTGGTGTTGTCAACATTCAGACTGCTCTTTACTATGTAAAGTTTGGCATCCTTTTTCCTGCTATCAACTTGGGCTCAATATTGTGCATTAATATTGGGGCATTTCCTGTATTTTGGATCATGGCTACAAAAGAACAATATCCCGCATTCATAAAACAGAGGTTTTTTTCAGAATTGAATATAAATATAACTCAGGATATAAACGTAACTACCAAATAAACAGAAGGGGGGCAAGGCCACTCAGGCCCTGTCCACACTGGGAAATTTGGTGCGGTCTGCACAGAAAAGACCCTTATCTTCACTGTGATCTATTTTAACTTTTACTTATGCAATCCTTCTGTCCACATGGGAGATTGTGCTGTGGGTCCTCTTCTCCCATCCTGAGGTCACCTCCCTCCATGGGGGAAGAGACAGAACACTGTGTAAAGTTTTCTTGCTCAGCACATAGACACAGAATCCAAACAGACTCTTGGGGGGGGCAGACCAATTTGCAAACCCACCCTGTTCTGGGCCACTGTTGCAACCCCACCTGCGCATGGGGCTTCTCTCGTTTCCCTTTGCTTGCTTATATATTTAATGGCAAACAAATCATGCAGCCCACGTATCTCCCTACTTCCACTGCAAACTCCACCAGGACCTTCCATTTCTCCCCCTTCTGCTCCCCCTTTTCTGATCCAGGCAAGTTTTGGATTGCTAAAATGCAAACCAATGCAAAGGGCCCCACTTTGTGCTTGCTTTTGCAAACCAAGGAAGGAATATCCTCCAGGCTTGCTCTGTCCTGACTGGATGAAAATAAAATGTCACAAGTAACACTGCATCATTAGGGAAATATTTTTAAAAAGAAAAGAAAAAAATGCAGTGGAATTGAAAACTACAGTTTAAAAGGGAGTTCCTGCCATCCATTGCAATAACACAACCCACCTAATATGTCACAAGGTTGTCACCACAGTTCCATTTTGGTGCAAGTTAACTCTTCGCACAGGTTAAGCAAGATCTAAATCGTGCCAAAAAGAATACATGCCCTAGTGCTGTGCCAGAAAGGTAGGCAACAACTCTTAAAGGGGAAGGATGGATAGTTCTAAATAGAAAGGCATGTGCATGCCATTGTTTGGCTTGATCCAAACCATGCCAACAGCGATCCATATATTGATCCATATATCGATCCATATATGCCAGTGTGGACAGGCTGTAAGCTTGATTTTGTGACCTGCCACACCTAATTATGACTAATTAATAAAGTGCTGGATTGCATTTCAGTTGCACAATTGGGTGCTTGACCAAGCACACAATAGAGGCACCCCAGCACTTTGTCAATTAACTGTAATTTGCCAAAGCAAGTTACATAAAATCTTACATAAGCAGCAATAGGATTTTGGCCATTGTATTTGCTGAAAACACATGCATTCACTTCACTAACTTATTTTCACTAGGAAGCTCCTGCCAGCTGGGGCTTTCTTCCACACATTCAAATAGCAAAATATATTATGAACTGTACACAAGGGTCATCATGATGCTGAAATAGCTTACCAGCTCCCGGTTTCTTATGTGTGCAACAGTGCAAAACTTTGAAACAGAGGTCAATCAGTAAAACAAATAAGAACCCATGACCTATCTGCCTCTTCACTCCATCTGGAATTCAGAACTGCTCCATGTCATGTATCTCCATGATCAGGAGGCTGTGCCTTTCAAGATCAATAACAACTCTCTCCAATCAATATCAGGGGTTTTGTGCAAAGTGTATTAATGTGTGTTGATCCTAGATGACAATCATAAGTAAAGAACTGGGTTTCTGTGCCAACAAAATCATACAGTCACACTTCTAAATAGTAGCTCTCAGCTTAAGGTTGGCATCCCAGGGCATATAAATATGAAGTCTTTACCTAAGAGATTGAGTGCAGTTTCAAAATGTCATGCAAATAATAATAAATAATCTTACAACTGCAGAGCTGGATCCATCCCTATGGATCATCAAGTCTAGCGCTTGTCAAGGAGGCACAGTGGGGAATCGAACTCCCAACCTCTGGCTCTGCAGCCAGATGCCTAAATCACTGAACTGAGGAACTAGAAACCAGAAATCAACACCAGCATTGTAATGCACCCTCTAATCTCACTTTAGGAATCATCAATTCTTTATGCTGAAATGGGAATAATTGCCCTTCATCTGCAACCCTCATTAGAGGTCTTCCCAGATTCAAGGATGGACTTTGTATATGCAGCAAGAGTGGTGATGGGAAGGGAATGGATCCGGGCCATCCCTGTCCATCTCTTTATACCTGTCAATCAAGGTATTTGTCATTCGCAAGCCAAAGCCTAACCCATGACGAAACACCTTGAAGATTCCTTCATCCAGATCAAGGAAGATCTGTCAGATGGCCCAGCCCTGATGCCTTACAAGTGCTTGCAGAGGAGCTAAACCAGGGAGACTGACATTCTGCTGAACTGCTGTTCCCAAAGCACCTGTACGCCCCTCTTCATTCTCACAGCTGCCCTGCTTGACCCCCACCAAGCTGGAAAGATCTGAGAAGGTAATTGCCCCTTCCGGCACCTGCAGGCTAATCAGTGTCACACTGGCACTGTGGGGAGCAAGTGGCTCCGTGTCAGAGCACAGTGGCATGGCTGCGTTCAGGCTGCCGCTCAGACTCTTATTTGCTTTCTTTTCCCTTTGACTGACTGTCTGACTGAGTATGTGTGTGCCTATGCCTGTGGCAGCACTGATATTGAATAAAAGAGAGCACGACCCAGGAAAATACAAAAGGAGATGAAATGAGAAAGAAGAGAGGAGAATACTAGGGAGGAAGTGGGGTGGGGTGGGGGTATATGCCTGGGAGGCTGGTCTAAGAAGTGATAAAATGATCACTAGACCTGACACTGTCTCAGCAGATTGTGCTGGCCTGAAGCATCCATTGTCCATGCGCTCCACAGGGCACCATGCCACGTTATGAACCCAGCTTGCTAGCCAGCAGGCTGCCCTTCATTCCTTGTCCTCCGCCTGTCTGGCTCAACGCCTGGATTTTTCCCAAGATTAGAAAGTGATTCTAGGATGGCAGCCAAAACAGGAGTGGGGGAGGGGCAGGAATACCCAAAGGCCATGATCCACTGAACACTGGCTTCTGTGGAACTGGCTCCGTCTCAAATCTCCATCCATATGACAGGACAATTAAGATAAATATTATTGCCCCTTTAGTTTGCGTACGCAGCCACATGTCCAGTCATCACCCTGGGGAAATACAGTGCCCCATTTTCCTGAAAATCCTAATGGTCAAAATCCATTAGGTGTAGTAAATCACACTAGAGTAGGACCACTGAAGCTCAGAGGATTTGGCAAGTTCCCTCTTCCTTAAGTTCCATTGATTCAAATGGGCCTGCTCTAACTGCAACTTGAGCATAATAAGTCACAGTTAGAACAGGCCTATTTGAATCAATGGAACAGGGATGTCTGAGAACCAGGGACCATATTACCTACCACCTCTCTCAGGCTTCCCCCTTCCTTCTGAGCTTAACTGCAATCTTCACGGTATTTAGAACAGTGATCGATCTTCCAGGATCAGTAGACTATAGCAAGCTATCCCTGTTGTAATATAAAATATGTGTGTTTTGATCTTGAATAGGCAATTAAGGACCATTAGCTTTACAAAGGACATGCTTCTCATTTGCTGATATGGACTGATCCAGCGGCCTACAGGTACTGCTATAAAGAGCAAATTTACCACTACACCACAATCAAATTTACCACTACACTTTCAAATTTACCACCACAATCTGAAGGTACTTGGGAAATAAATGCAAGGTGTTGATGCTGACAAACTCTGGCCCAAGAAGTAGTAGTGAAATCAGCATCCTGACAGTGCTACACCATTGGCTGTACAGGATCAACACACGACCAATGTTCCTTTTCGCCAGTAATGTTGCCTTTCTCCTGTTTGAGAACAAGGTGTATGCAAATAAACCTTTAGTAGTACTCACATCTAGATGATTAAATTGGAGCACACTGCTTGCTCATTTTTATAATTGCATCCTTATGAAAGAAGGAGGGATTAAAGTCAGTTAGAACACAACCTTTTGCATATCAACACAGACGTAAGTTTCACTAAGTTCAATGGGGTTTACTCCCAGGCAAGTGGATACAGCATTGCAGCTTTAATTAATTATGAGTTTGCCAGATATAAGCAGGGCTATTAATGATAGGACAATTTGTAGGTCATTAATTCACAGGGTTGCCATAAATTGGAAATTATTTGACAGCACATAACAATGCCAGCAACACTTAACAGAATGAGAGGGAGTCATAGTTCAGCTTAATGCAGCAGTTTAGGTAATAGGCTCTGTTGCTATGGTTTAAAAGTCTAACAGTGCGATCCACTCAAATGTATGTCCTGCTATGTCTATTTGGGTTTCCTCCCAGGTATGTGGGTGTATGATTGCAGTTTATGTGTCTTCTAATAACACATAACAGGAAACTGTTTTGAATTTTGAATCTTTGGGACTATTGCACTTGAAAAACAGCGGCTGAAATCTGTCACTTAGTGTAGTAAATTGCAATGGAACGTGCCCATTGAATCAGTGGGGATTTAGTGAGTCAACTCCTTCATAAATTCCACTGATTGAAATGGGCCTACTCTAATAAGACTTACTATGCTAAGCCAGAGAATTTCAGCTAGTTAAATTATAATGGGAAGGGTAAGGATATGGGATTCTAAGGAAAGGAGGGAGAAAAAGTGAGCGGGAGAGCAGAAGGGTTTTGGTAGGGTGGATGAGAGAGAGGTTTTTCATAAATGCGTGTGGCTGTTTCCTTCTGAAAAGCTCAAAACAGGGATAAAGTGGAGGAATAAAATAATAGATAGAATTTTTCTAATTTTTTTTCCTGATATAGGTTTATTGTAGTTAGCTAACTTTATTTAATTCAGAAAAAGAAATAAATATATTTAAATGGCAATTTTGCATTAATACGTTAAAAAATTGGCCCCTCCAGCTTAAACTGCTTGATAGTTCAGTGGTTTAGGCCTCTGGCTGGGCGTTCAATTCCTCACTGTGCCTCCTTGACAGGGGACAGATCCTATGATCCATACAGTGCCTTCCAGCTCTGCAGTCCTAAAATGGTGGTGATGATGATGATGGTAATGCTTTTAATAATTTATGCTTTTAATTGTAATTTATTGTATTTGTTTTTACTGCACTTTATGATATTCAATTTATGCCCCAATTATATTATTATTATTTTGTATATTCTGTTGTTTGTTTGTTTTGTTTATTTTGTTATTCTGTTGTTTGTTTATCTGTTGTGGCCCTGGCTGCCAGATGGGCAGTATATAAATCAAATAAATAATAATAATAATAACTGAGATTTCTGACATCACCAACAGCTGATTAAATTCTAGCATTCCCCCTTTTCTAATAACATTCCTATCTCCAATCTGCCCTGATTATTCTTTATAGTTGGTATAATAAGAGGCTGGATATCTTCTGATTCTCCAGATGTTGCTGGATTCCAAACCCTCCACCTATCATCCCTTGCTCGTTGCTGCACTGGCTAGGGCTGATGCGACAACATTTGGAAGGATACATGTTTCCATGCCTGACGTATGGCCAAGACTCAACGCATATAGACAGCATGTGGATGCTTAACCCACACCAGGATCTTTGCTTTAATAAAGAGATAGTGCTCTTCTCAAACTATTAAATACCCCCCGCAGTTCTGCTACAGAACATTTCCCTAGTTCTGAGCTGTCACTCAAAAAAACCCACCACACACATACACACAGATCTCTACTTCATGGAAGAAGATGCAAAGAAAATATACAGCTTTCTAATCACTTCCGCTCTGTAAGAAGTAAACCAGTGTGGTGTAGCAGTTAGACTGCCGAACTACATCTCAGGAAACCTGAGTTCAAGTCTAACAGCGAGCTCCAAAACTCACAGGGTGACATTGGCCCAGTCAAAAATGACTGGCAAAAAGATAATAAAGATAATAAATAAACTTGACCCTGGCTTCCAGTATCATGGCCACTAAATGTAGAGATGCATTTGAGTACCAGACACCTATTTCTTAATTTTTTTAACTACGATGTTACTAAAATCATAAAGTGAATGAAATAATATGTTTAGGTTTTGTTGTTACTTCATAGTAACTTGAAATTTCAGCTGCCTCCTCTTCCCACAATGTATCATAATGCATGCCTGGGCTTGTGTCATTCAGCTCTCATGAGCGTTTCAATCATTAACTATTCTTTTTATTCTGACAATGACCCTGTGGTCCAGAAAGTCAGCAACAGTATGTGCAGGTGTGCCTTCCCACAATGCCTCAGAAAACCACAGCAGTGGTCAGTGCAACCACAACCATGGGTATAACTCCCCAGTTATCTTGTTTTCAACCAACTCATGCCATCAGTCTGTGATCAGAACCCTTCTTCAGTGATGATTATATTCATAAGATCTTTCTTTGTTCACAGTAGGGATTAAACACAATCTTCTCTGCTGAAGTATAACATTGGCTTTCATTGCCTTCTGTTGGCAGCCCCAGCATTCATTTGGGAGCTAATGGAACAGAGCTGCAAGGGGCCAAATTCGCAACAGTGCTTTCAACACATCTGCTTTCTCCCTGTCTAGCTAGGAGAAATTCTATTATCTCTCTTTACACCCTTTGGCACTTCAAGGGCTGTAAATGGCTGGCTACTGATAGCATGCAGAGAAGCTATATGGAAAAATGCTCCCATAAGAAGAGGCCACGTTTCTGCAGCTGTAAAATGTGCTTGCTAATAGAAAATTAAAGTCTGTGTCAGACTCCTGTCTTGGAGCAGAAACCAGTGCTAACTTGTCCCAGTGTGCTAATGGCAGAAGAATCTGCCTGCCATTATTTTATCTCTGTGGGTTTCTTCAAACTAGATTTCACATATAATCAGCTCTGTGGTGGCAAAGCCCTGTTTCCTCCATCTCCTGCCTCTAAATTGATTTGGAGACTGGCTCACATCAAATGAGAGGCAAGAACAGATTGTACCATTGCAGAGGGCAGGCAGGGGAAACCACTTTTTTAATGCTCCCCCATATAACAAGGGGGGATGGTTAAAGTCACTGAGAAAAAAATTATCTCCTTGTGTGCTCCCTGCTGCACTAATCTTCTATCTGCAGAGAAACTTCTCCAGGGGGAAAATTATTCCAAAACATGATCATCTACCTGCAGACTAAAATGATACACTTCATTCTACTTCCTCATATTGCTCCATAAGCAGACCTGGCCTTAGATTGCAAGTAAAGAAAAAGGGACGACAGCTTCCTTGGTAATATCTCAGAATGCCTTCAGATTTATTTTTTTATTATTATTCTTGGGGTCCTGTTAAAGTCATGAGATACAGTAAATATGTTGCTTGTACAGGCATATTATCAATCTTCCACTATTATAGTCTGTTCTTGTAAAAATACTGTCAAACAGTACATGTACAAAACCATTATTTCCACCTTGTGATCATCAAAGTGCTAAATATTACAGGGAGTGAGGAATGGCAGGATATTTTATACTGTGACAGTCTACAAGTCATACATTTCAACATAACTGCATTTAAAACGACAATAAGCTTCAAACGCTCCCTTTGCCCTTCTCCTATGAGGAAATATTCCACAGGTCTAGAACTGGAGGAGTAGAACATAACATTGTAGATAAACCATTTATATTACCACCACATTTGTAAAATGTCCTTGTTGGTTCTGCTGGACCTCTCAGCGGCTTTCAATACCATTGACCATGGTACCTTCTCACCCATCTCTCTGGGATGGGACTCCGAGGCACTGTTTTACTTCCTGGAGGAGAGAACTCAGAAGGTGGTGCTGGGGACTCTTGGTTCAACACCCTGGCCAGGTGGTTGGTGGGGTCCCACAGGGTTCTGTTTTGTCTCCTATGTTATTTAACATCTACTTGAAACCATTGGGAAAAGTTGCCCAGAGTTTTGGGGTTCGATATCATCAGTATGAGGATGACACTCAACTCCATCTCTCCTTGCCATCTAAATCTGAGGAAGCTGTTTTGGCTCAAGACCTGTGTCTGATGACAGTAATGGACTAGATGAGGGTGAACAAACTGAAACTTAATCCAGGCAAGACAGAGGTGCTTCTGGTCAGTTGAAAGGCAAGCCTGTGCTGGATGGGATTGCACTACTTCTAAAAACACAGGTGCACAACTTTGGGGTGCTCCTGGATTCATCTCTAAGCCTGGATGCCCAGGTTTCAGCAGTAGCCAGGAGTGCCTTTGCACAATTAAAACTAGTATGCCAGCTGCACCTGTTCCTCGGGAGGTCTGATCTGGCCATAGTAACATATGCCGTAGTTACATCATGGCTGAATTACTGTAACACGCTCTACAAGGGGCTGCCTCCGGAAAGTGTTTAGAAACCAGTGGGTCCCAAACGCGGCAGCCAGATTGCTGAGGCTGGTGACAGGGATCACACAACCCCTCTGTTACAGCGGCTCCACTGGTTGCCAATCTATTTCCAGCCACAATTCAAAGTGCTGCTTCTAATCTATAACGCCCTAAACGGCTTGGGCCCAAGCTATCTCAAGGAACATGTTTCCCTTTATGAGCCTGCCCAGGTATTGAGATAATCAAGGGGGGGCTTTCTCTCAGTGCCACCACCTTCACAGGTATATTTGATGGGGACAGGGAAGAGGGCCTTCTCTGTTGCTGCTCCCAGACTTTGGAACTCCCTCCCATGGGAAGCCAGGCTATCTTTGCTTTCCTTCCACAAGCAAGCAAAGATCTTTCTCTTCAGGCAAATTTTCCCTTAATTGACAGGCTGCCTGAATGGGGTTTTTACATGGATGGTTGTGCCTTATTGCTTTGAATGTGTTTTTGGTGTTGCTTTTCTTTCCATCTTTCAAGGTGGTGTTTGTTGGTTCTTTTTTAGTATTTGTATACTTATGATTTTCGCTTTAAATATTGTTTTTTAATGATGCAAGCCACCTTTGGTCCATTTTAAGGAGAAAGGCAGGGTAAAAACTTATTTTAAATTAAAACTACTGAGCCAACTGCATCTGTTCTTGGAGAGGTCTGATCTGGTCACAGCGACATATGCCTTAGTTACATCTGGCTGGATTACTGTAACACACTTTATGTGGGGCTATTACTTGGGTTTTAAGATATTTGTCAGAGGCCTTTCTCTTGGTCCCACAGCCATCACAAAAATACTTTGTTAGGGGGACAAAACAGAGGAACTTTTCCCAAATTCTAGAACTCCTTGTTTAGATAGTCTTGTACTCATTCTGTTGGCAGGCAAAAATATTTTTTTAAAAAGGTTCATTTAAGCTGGAATATGGCTGAAAATAGTTCTGTCTATAACTTTCATTGTTCAAATGCAAGAGAGGATGATACTTTTATTGGACCAGTAAAATGTTTAACAACTAGCAAGCTTTCGTGGATGAAATCTACTTCCTCAGGCTAAGCACACCTCCTTCATGGATAGTGCTCCTTAATCCAAACAAGACAGAAGTGCTCCTGGTCAGTCAAAAGGCAAGCCTCTGCTGGATTCCATGGCCCATTCCTTGGTCTATCATTGCTCTGTTTTTAATTATTCTAAATGTCTGCCCTTTTCAGTTAGTTCTTTGTTAAGATTTTGATTTAAATGCAGCTACCCTGTGCATCATTTTTGGCAGAAAGATGGGGTATAAAATAATTAAATAAATTACTTCCATGTCTTGCATATTTAGACAGAGGTGAGAAATGTGTGGCTCTTCAAGCATTTTTGGTCTATGAAAGGGGTGACAAGGCTCCTATACTTTTTATTATGTGTTTACTTATTCATTTACAGCATTTTTCATAACCTTTCTGCCTACCAGAGATCAAAATGCGATTTCTAGAAGATTACAATTTTTTAAAGAAAACATCCTTCTAAACTCACCATTAAACCGTTATTTAAAAGAAGATCCAAAAGCTGGTTTTTAAAAACGTACCATAAAGACCAAAGGCCTTTCAGAACGATATAGTTTTAGTTGGAAGCTCAAAACAGATGGAGCGAGCCTAACTTCCCTTGGGAGAGAGTTCCACAAACTTGTTATGTATAACAGGGAATATCAACAGGCTTTGTTTGCTATGTGCAGGTGACATCTGGTGATACTCCTTTTCAACACTGCTTTTAAAGTTACTGGAGCCATTTCCTTTTTTCATGTAATCATCTATTGGACTACCAGCCCCATTATTTCTACTAGTTATGCTGGCTGAGGCTGATGGGAGCTGGAGTCCAACCTTGGGAGGCTGCAAGTCCCCCAGCCAAAGGGAAACTAACAAACTTTAGAAGCTGACTTTGACACTCAGGGGGAAAAACAAAGACCTGGTTCTAGCCATTCTACCATTCTGCTTGCTATCATCAGGCCTGATGCTACAGCATGAGACAGACATCTCTGGCAGTCGACTTGTCCCAACCTTGGGCCTCCAGATGTTCTTGGACTACACCTCCCAGAAGCCTTCACCACCACCTCAGCTGACCAGGATTTCTGGGAGCTGAAGTCCAAGAACATCTGGAGGCCCAAGGTTGGGGACCACTGGACTTGGGGATGTCATGAAACGTCAGCAAATTATTTTTTTCCCTTTACTATGTTATTGTGTTTTTACTCTGGAGTTGGGGGGGGGGGGGGAGAGAGAAGAGATGCATATCGGCTTTTCTTCACCTGCCAAAACTAATTGACCAACTTTAAGTTAGGTACTACTGAGTACAAATGACTGTATAGGTCAGGCCTCTGGTTGCGGGGGGGGGGGGGGGTTGATTCCCCAGCGGTGCCTCCTGTGAGTAGAGCCAGCCTGTGTGGCCTTAGACAAGCTGCACAGTCCCAGGAATGCATTCGTCGAAGGGAAGGGTATTCTCTACCTGAGTATTCTCTACCTGGAAAATCCTGCAAAAAGGTTGCCATAAGTCAGCATTGACTTGACAGCACATGATTATTATAGGGAGTACCCAGCTCGCTAGGGGGTCAATGTGTACCCTGAATAATTAAATTGCAAACCGCCCAGGGAGTGCTTGAAGCTCTAGAGAGAGGTATATAAGCGGCACACGCTGGTACTTTTGCATTGCTATGAACCTTCAAGGGGGTCGCTTGGTTGGCGCTCAGGCATTAAAATAATCTTGGGCACCCCCAGTCCATTTCTTCCGCGAAAGCTGCGAAGAGGCTCCTAGCCACCCCCTCCTAGCCCGGGTGCCTCTACCTTGTCCCCTGGACATTTTGTGTGGTGGAGAAGGAGCGAGGCGGCCAGCAGCCCTGGGAGTCCGTGAAACCTGTCGCCGATAAGGGAAGGCTCCCCAAGGCCGCCGCCTCCCACGCGCAGCGCCTGGCCCGGATAAGGAAAGACCCGGCAGGGCGATAGCCCTCAGGCACACACATGGCGCGAGGCGGGGAAAGGCGCGAGAGGCAGGCAGGAGGGTAGGGACGAGGACGAGGAGGGGGAGGAGTCCGGGCAGCGCCTTTACTACATCACAGTCTAAGCACGCGGGGGGGAAACACATTGCACGCTCTCTCTCTCCTTGCCCCGGCCCCCGAGGAGCGGTGAGTAAACAGCCCAAGGTGGCGGGGGACGCGGCTGAGGACTTCTTAGGCAGCGCCTTTCCCTTCCCGAGCCCGGCGTGCGCTCTCCGCGCTGCGGGGCCCGCGTGGCTGAATGCCATTTGCTGGCCGCACATGCTCAAGGCAATCGGGGAGGAGGCAGAGGAGAGGGGGCTCGGCTGCGGCCGCCCGCGGCCCGAACATAAAAGGGGGAGCGGGGGCTTCAACTCCCCGATCTGGAAGCGAAGAGCTGTAACGGGGAGGGGGCGGAGGGCCCGATCCAGAAATAGACGTCTTCGACGCTGGCCCTGCAAAAAGAGGAATTGCAGACGCCTGCCTTGTCTGACCGCCACCCCCACCCCCCACCCCCACTTCCCCGCCGTTTGTTCGCTTGAGAATCGGGCCTCGCGGTAGGGTCTCGCCCCTTTGCTGCTTCCCCCACGTCGTTCCAGTCAAGAGGCAAAATGCCGAACGTGGCCGCCTCCTGAAACTCGCTTGGCGGAGAAGGAGCGCGTGCCTGAGCGGACCCTGTGGACCGATTTCTGTCCCTCTTGGGAATCCTGGCGACATGGGCTCCCTCCTCTTCCGTGCTCAGCCTGGCGCCAGCCACCAGTATGTGCGGATTTCTTTGCCCTATGGTCCGAATTTGCTGGGCGCCCCGGTCTCCTCTTTCTCTCTCTCTCTCTCTAGCCCTTCGTGCTAGATTTTCCCCTCGCGCAGAAAACAGCTCGGTTCTCCTCCCTCCTAGCTGAAAAGTTGATGTGTTTTGCGTTCAAGGCAGGATCTGGCCCAAACCAGCCTGAGATGGGGTCGCTTGGCGTAGTCCTCTTCTCGGAACTGTGGGTGTATACGGACTGTTCTGGCCAGTGAGGAAAACTGGATCTGCCTTGGGCAGGATGATTGTGCTGTGGAGCACTTAGGGCTGCAGGGAGTTAAACTAGTGGAAGTCTGTGGGGTTTCGGTGTGAACGGGCTTGGGGTTTCATCGTGGACCTAACTTGCAGCACAGTCTCAGGCAGGATTATTCAGGCAGTAACTCGCCTCTTTAACGTCGCTTTCTCGATAGGGTTACTTTGATACAGAATAAACCCCTCCATGCCACAGAGCCCACCCTTCTGGGGTCCCACTTCTTCCCTCAGGCCCCAGGAGTTTGCTTCAGCAGAAATTGCCTGAAAGGGCCTTCTCTTCTGTATTGTCGGCATTGGCAGTTGCAGTAGGTAGCAACTCACTCCTAGTCAGGTGGTATCACCTGAGAGGATTGCTAGAGTGAACTACTGGTTGTTGAATGATAGGTGTAAACGCATCCTGGTTCTGAAAGGCTGGGAGGCCTCACTCTTGGTGCAAGTGTATGGGTGAACTATGGATTGTGAATGCAGTGGTTTATAGGTTGTGCTGGGGCAGAGAGATGCCTCACACCACATTTGAAGGTCTCAGTTCTCACCGACCCACCCCAAATCTACTCTGTGCAGCTGAGCACAGCCCTCCAGAACATTGCATGGTGCTTCATGGAGGTAAAACAGATTATGAAAATCAACTCTCTATTCAAAGAAGTCAAAGACTACTCAGGATCCAAATCTAACTAAAGTGTAATAGCATAACATTTTTTGTGTGCAGTCATTTATGTCATCTGATGAAGTAGGCTTATATCACACGGTCTGGAATCTTATTATTTATGCATGCATAAGAGAAAATGCCAAAGTTGTCATGGCTTAACTAACAGGATACTGGTTGGGTGCCTGATTGTGTTCTGGCACATTCAGGCCATGTGCATGACACCCTTATGGCACACAACTTTATCAGTATGCTGCTGATAACTACAGCAATGTTTGTGTTTGCTTTAATGCATGCGTAAATAAACTCACTGGCTGGATAGCTCAGTGGTTTAGGTATCTGGCTGCAGAGCCAGAGGATGAAAGTTTGTTTCTCCACTGAGCCTCCTGTGAGTACAGCTAGTCTGTGGTGTATTGGGCAAACTGCACAGTCCCAGAGAACCCGCAGAAAAAGGGAATGGTAAAAATACTGAAAGACTCTCTGTTACTTTGACTGGTAATAGTGTCTGTTTCTGTGATCTCTTCATAATGTGTCTTAATTTTCTGGAAGTGATCTGGAATTACTGTAAAGCCCCACTTATCAAACACCTCAGTATTGTATTTGTCTTGATTATCAGAGCGATCCTCTTGTCTGTGTAATCTCGTAGGAGCAGTGTTTCAAGTGAATGATATTAGCAGGGCACTAGATTGAACTGGTTGCTGCATGGAACACAGTGCAGAGGAAGGGCAGTGTATTAAGAGAGAGAAATTGTTTAAAAAAATCATATGTTGTGATAGTTGGGGGATTTTCCCCTAGAAAGTTATTCTCAGAAATTAAACCTGAAGAGAAAAAAAAAGAGTTGGCCAGTGTAACATAGCAGACTTTATGTACTTACAGAACATCTAAAAAGATGGTTTCTCACACCACAGGTCAAAACATACTGTGCAGCTAGTTCTTGCTTTTCTCCTTAACGAATATTTTGTGGAAAGATAGAAAGACAGAAAGTGCTGTTCAGTAAAAGGAAAGGGAGAAATTTCTAAAGTCCTCATTTCTGTTTTTTTTGGGGGGGCAGGTAAGGTGACTGGAAAGGATTGTTTACTACCAGTGTTAAGTATTTAGTGTGCTGCGGAAGTTTACTTACATAGTTGATATCAGCAAGAGAATTGGTGAGATTCTTGTGTCCCTGTATGCTGGTATAGATATATCCTGAAATATAAACATCCTGATTCTGTGCCAGCCTATATAGGGGTGGGGGTAATTCCATTACTAAACTGTGAAAGTCTCCATTATAATGAACTGGAAGATAATACAATGCAACTCTTCCGGTTGCTGTCGGTAGTACTTTTGTACCAAAACTTGGTGGTTTCTTGTTGTGCTGCTCTAATGATATGGCCTCTCCTGATGCTCACCAAATGTTGACATGGACTGTGGTGAGGGATCATGGGAGATGAAGGGGGAAGTGTCTGGCAGGTACCAGGTGGGGAAAGG
This sequence comes from Intellagama lesueurii, assembly GCA_037013535.1. Lineage (NCBI taxonomy): Eukaryota > Metazoa > Chordata > Lepidosauria > Squamata > Agamidae > Intellagama > Intellagama lesueurii. The sequence goes on along the minus strand of JBAJHW010000001.1, from coordinate 126,364,935 downwards.
TTGCACTCTAGTGCAGCTCTTTGTTATTTGAGTCATTGTCAAGTGTGCCCTCTTCAAGGTGTTTACAGGTCCCAAAATTTCAAAGCAGAAGATTGATTTATACAGGGGAAGCAACTTTGGATATTGATTTGGGGCCTAAGAACAAGTCATTCCGGAATATGAATGCAATAAGTCGTTAGGTTACAGGAAGTTGATGAATACGTCAGCTAAGGCTTTTCTTGGTATTACAGCATTCTCCCTCTCACCTTTCCTCCTGGCCATTGTCCACAAGTTTTTACAGAAATATAATCCCTTTTCCTATGAACATTTGAATTGCTTTCCTTGAAATATTTTCCTCTTCTTTCTTGGAAAGAATTCAGACATGGTGTGAGAGGAGGTGTAGCACACCATATTGAAAAGCTCTTCAAGCCTCCCCACAACCATCTCTCTCTCTCTTTTAAATGCTAGATCTTGTTGTGCTCTTCATTATAGCAGACAACCCTTTGATCTTGCAATTTTGTAAGCCGTAAATATTGATAACAAAAAAAGTGAAAAGGATAAGGGGAAGACATCAAACAGTGACTAGATAGGACAGGCAAAGAGGAGAGGGAAATGTGCCATGTAGATGCCTGTGGTTTAAAGATGCATCCAAGAATGCCACTGAATTTTTTTTCCAGATAAATTTAATTTAAAAGAAGAGATTAAAATTATCCAGAACAAAGATTCTCAAAGCATGCCATACTATGCTTTCCATAACCAGTTTTTAAACAACTAAAACCTCCTAAGAGTATAATTAAGAAGTGGTAGAATCTATCAGGAGGTCTGGCAGCAGGAGGATTAAAGAAAACAAAGAAAACACAGAGGGAAATAGGCAAAATCGTTGTAACTAGTACCAAGGATACTGTATAGAGCAAGCAACATTCTGCAGAACACAAGATGTGAACACATAGACTGACAAAGCTATACATATGATAAGCATTTTTATCAAAGTCACATTGTAAATTGCACACAGTAGAATATTATTATCAAAACTCCGTCTATACCAGAACTCATATGTAACAATTAGAGAAAGAAAAACAAAACAAAATTGTATTGTAAATACAGTAGTTTCGAGCACAATTATGTTTATCCAGAACTGTGCAATGCAATCTTATACCTGTCAATTCAGAAATAAGTTCCACTGAGTTCTACAGGATTGCATTATTAATCATCTAATGAAGGAACTATTATATAGCATGCAATATCTTTCCCAGTGGAAGGATTGTTTTTAAATTGAATATTTTCATATCAGGATTCTACTTCAAATTCTGTACATAGAACTGAGGAGTCCAACATGTAGCCTCATGAGCCTGCTCAGGTGTTAAGATCATCAGGAGGGGCCTTCCTCTTGGTCCCACTACCTTCACAGGTGCGTTTGGTGAGGACGCAGGAGAGAGCCTTCTCTGTCACTGCTCCCAGCCTCTGGAACTCCCTCCCACAGGAGGCTAGATTGGGCCCATCTTTACTATCCTTTTGCAAGCTGGCAAAGACTTTTCTCTTCAGGCAAGCTTTCCCTGAGTGAATGGCTGCCAATTGGGGTTTGTTTTTTTTAATGGATTGTTGTACCTTACTGCATTGAATGTGTTTTGGTATTGTATTCATTGATCCTTATAGTATTGTATACTCATGGTTATTAATCTTAAATACTGTCTTTTAATTGTTGTAAGTCACCTTGGAGAATAAATAAATAGACTTTTGTTTGTTGAAAATGTCTGTACAGATTTGGAAAGTTTGTACTAGTCTCCTTAATCTCTGCCCACCTGGCTGGAAAGGGAGAGAAAACACCAGCTGACATGTGTGGTCTGCAGAAGGAATGTTTCCTTGTTGGCTCTGCTAAACCTCTCAGCAGGTTTCGATGCCGTCAGTCATGGTATCCTTCTGGACTGGTGGGTGGGGTGGAAGCTGGAGGCACGGTTTAACTCTTGCCCCAGTCCTTGGAAGAGTGATTTTAGTAGGTGGTCTCCTGAAGGACTCCTGTTCACTGTTATGGTCATCATCAGCCTGTAGTGTTCTTTCAGGATTCCCATTTAGTCTCTGCAGTGTTTACTATATATGGGAAACTGCAGGGGGAAGTTGATCAGAGTTTGGTGCCAGGGGTACGCTGGTGACATCAAACTCTATCAATCCTTCCATCTAAATGTAAGGAAGCTGTTCTAACTCAGATTTGGAGTCTAATGTCAGAAATTGATTGAATAGCAACAAATCAGTTTAAGGCAAATTAGGGAATAGGAATTTGTTATGAGTGTAGGTACATTATTCTTGAAGCTCAGTGTCTGCAGTCTGAATGTACTCCAGAATTCAGCCCTAAAGCAGGATGCTCAGGTTTTGATAACAGCCAGGGGTAAATTTGCACTGTATATATGGTTATAGTGAAACACACCTCGGGTTTCTCCCATGTAATAGTAATGGTAGTAATGATAATGAGCGTGGGGATGATGTTCCCTCATGTCAATGGCAACTCTCCCATGGTTTTCAAGACACAGAGTACTCAGCAGTAGTTGTACAAGTCCCTCTTTTCAGTGGTATTCTGGGAATGTACACCATACATTTTTACAGTTAGGTATACTATTCCTCCAAGGAGCTTCCCAATTTTATTCTCTCAATAGTCCTGTGAGGTAGGGTAGACTGAGAGAGAACAGCTGGCCCAAGGTCCCTGATCAAGCTTTCTTGGCTGAGGAAATTTTGATTTTCACAGTAAACTAAATTTTGCATAGTAAGCAAAGATGTGGAACTATATTTTGTTTGTATTATTAAAAACAATAAGCTAGAATTTGGATTTGTTTTCCTGTTTTCCTTATTACTGCCTTTTGCAGAGTAATGTCAGGAAATATCCTCATGGTGTCCATTTTGACTTGGAATTCCAATTCTGCAAACAGGTACATCAGTGCTCCGTTTGCTTGTCGTGAAAGTTCCTGGTTTGTGTAAGTATTCTCATTAGGCTAAAGCCATTCTAATCTGCCTATCATCAGATTGTATTAGAATCTGATAGTGGGAACAGAAAAGCAACAGAAGCTATCAGTAATAAATGTCACCCCTTATTAGTGTGCATAAATTACTGTCAGTTGTATAGCATCTAAACTGGACAAATTTCCAAAAGACTTAAAATTTTAAAGAATACTTAATCTTAAAATAGAATTTAAAATTGCTTAAGCCTCATTTATGATCTCACAGGGACTTCTGGCATGCAGAAGAGTAGCACATCATGGTACCATCCAAGCCAAGGAACAAATAAGTTATTTTCCAAAAAAGGAGACCGTGGAATATCTAAAATGGTGGCTCCATTTCCACAAATCTCTAACTCTACCCAAGCAATCTTGTGTCACCAAGAATTGTCTCAGATGTACTGTTTGGATTCTATATGGCAGATTGATATATCTTAGAAAGAAGAGTCTTGGTTGTTGTACAGCCCCTGTTAGTTGTTGATAGTATCAACAGAGAGCCACAACCACCACCATCCCACTGGCCATGCTCACTGAGGCTGATGGGAGTCTGGAGAGCAGAAGTTCCCCAGATTTAAACCCTGTGTCTTAGATTTTGATCACGTGTTCTATTTCATTCACTTTTTATTCTCACACTACTGCGTTACCTAGTGACAGAAAGGAAAGACATAAAAACAACAGAACAGTTGCTCTACCTGAATGACTGCTACTTATCAACTGCATTAAATAAGTATCCCATCAAAATTCATTTAGACAGCTTACACATTATATTTATATGGCTGCTGAATTGGCAAAGAAAATCAATTGCCATGCCATATTAATATCACTGAATATTGAAAAAGGGTAGTAATAGTAGGAGAGCTATGAAGAGAATGTTATTGTTTGTTTTGCTTTGTTTTTGTAAGTGGAGAAATACTCTTTGTGATCTCATGGGCAAAGGCTGAGACAATATATACAGGAAAGTATGAGACTGCCTTAGACTGAGCAAGGCTACTGGATTCTGCAGGCCAATATTGTTTCTGGTGACTGGCAGCAGTTCAGTGGGGCTCCTGACAGGGGCATTGCCCAATGCTGCACTCCCCCCTCCACACACACACCAACACCAAGGAGTTAGGAGACCTTGGGAGTAGATCTGTGGAGGAGATAGAAAAGTAAAGTCCTTCTGCAGAAGTGAAACTCTGGACAACAGTGGGAGCTGGTCCATGAGTTCTAAGTGTCTTGCTTTTCTATAACACAGATCTTTATAATAATGGCTGCAAATATTAATTGACAGCTGTCTTCTCCTAACTTGGATGATTTGGGCTTCCAAAGCCAGTATCCTGTTGCAAGTGAGTAGATCCACTGAATCTGTTGTTGAATGATAGATAAGTCAACAGTTAACATCAGTGAGTCTTCTGTAGTTTGGATAACTGACCCATGAGGTTAGAGGAAGTAACAGTGGTCTTGGAAGTTTTCTCAAAAAAACGCTTTTTAAACAAGTTTCAAAGATTTGTATCATTCAAAAACTGAAAATATGACTTTAAAAAAATCTGGGTGGGGTCTAGTTTAGGTTTTCTTTCACTATCCCATCCTACTGCTTTTTATTGATGTTACATTAATTGATTCATTGTTATGTTTTAGGGTTCTAAAAATATTTCATAGTGTCTTTTTGTATAAGCTCCCTTTAATAATATCCATTAGAATCTGCTATAAATGCTTGAAATGAATGAATAATACAAACAATATCTAAAGATCAGCAAAAGCATATCAGCATCAGAATAGAAAGGCAACAGAACAGAAAACCAGCATCTCGATAATAAAATACTTTTAAAAATGAAAATGTCATCATTTCCCATTCACCTTCAGAAGGACAAGAGAGGGAAGTGCCCATGCTCACAATTCTAGCATGCAGGAGATCATTCTATTCATTGGATTAGGTCTATGACAGGAAAAGCCCCGTTTCTCCTGCAGATGAACCCAGCCTCCATGGAAATTGGTTACTTGTGTGACAACCCTGCACACTTACATAGCCATGGCAGTTTAGAAGTCGTCTAGGCGGAAGTGTCACATTTTCAAAAATGGAGGGAAGAAGTGTTTTTTCACTTTCTTGGAAAATGTGAAGATTCTAGAAGCAGTAGTACTTTTTGAGGGACAGGAGGGCAGGCTGCATGCTACCAATCCAAGCAAATGTGTGTGGGGTTTTTTGTGCTCTGAAATGATCAGCCATTCTCTGTTCACAGTTGTGGAACTAAAATTTGCCTATCAAGACCAGGTTGCATCCATGCGGCCATTTCTCATGTCTGCTAGCTTGCTAGGAACCTTGCAGGTCACTCTGATGTCGCTTTGCCTACTACCCGTACAGCATTTTTATTCTTTAAAAACAGCTTCAGCTAAGCTCTTCAAAAAAGCGATTCACCCCCAACGGGATTCAGCTGTGCTCTTTGTGTTAAGTATGTGCTTAAGCGGAATGCTGAGTCAAATGCCTTGACTCTGCCCTACCAAAGCCGCTATACTTATACACAGCGGGTTATGTAAGATACCTTAAGGCTCGATTAGATGCACCAGGGTGAAGCAGCAGAGCATGTGAGCCTATACTAGGGTGTCACTGCTGATATAAAGGAACAGCTTATCCTTCTGCACAGATACTTCTGCTTTTGCTTCTTGTGCCGAGTACAATAGCAGTTACTGATTCTGCTGCACCCATATTCAGTGAAAAGCAGAGCTACACAGGAGTGAGGGGGGCAATATTTGTAGTTCTCGGAGAGGCATCTTATGCACTCCTGCTTCTGTGGTTGCAACAGTTTGAAAAAAAACAGGGAGGAGAATGTGTAAGCCGTGTGTTGTTGTTGTTTAGTCATTAAGTCGTGTCCGACTCTTCGTGACCCCATGGACCAGAGCACACCAGGCCCTCCTGTCTTTTGTTTCTGTCCATGGAGTTTTCTTGGCAAAGATACTTGAGTGGCTTGCCAGTTCCTGCTCCAGGTGGATCGTGTTTAGTCAGAACTCTCCACTATGACCTGTCCGTCTTGGGTGTCCCTGCACGGCATAGCCCATAGCTTCTCTGAACTACTCAAGCCCCTTCACCATGACAAGGCAGCAATCCGTGAAGGGGGTAAGCCATGTAGTTATTGCTAATGCTAGACATTTTATCTCCCCTGTAAACAGTGTGTGTATATGAAGGTATAAGAGTTTATGAATAAGAAATTTACTATTATTATAATACAATAGGTATTGTTCTGTTATGCGGTTTTGAATGGATTTATAAATAATAAAAAAATTGAAAAAAATTGAAAAAATTATCTCCCCCTTTTGTCAAATAAGTAAAGAATTGTGGTCAACTGCAAGAAGGAGGTGGAGAGACTGCGGGTGTGTGGGATCTATTTTGGCCCAACAGCCAAAGCTTGAGATGTAATCTAATTGACAGCCCTTCATATTTTTGGAGATGGTTACTATGTCACCTCTCAATTTTCTCTTCTCCATAGTAAACATACTCAACTCCCTCAGCCATTCTTCATGAGGCTTAGTTTCCAGAGTCTTTATCATCTTGGTCACCCTCCTCTTGATAACCTTCAGCTTCCTTGATAATCTCTTCCTGGTGTGTTCCTAATTGTGTTTTAAATTTTGAATGCTTTTATTCATTTGTGCTCTAATATGTATTTGTATTTTCTAATTGTAAGTCACCTTGAGTTTCATTCATGGAAGAAATTAGATATAAAGCAATTAGGTAAATAAATAATGAAGCATTGCAAACCGTGGTAGACCCAGTCTGCCTTACGCTACTTCTGATTGTAGAAGTGTGGTTCTCAGACTTCGACCTTCCAGCTGTTTTGGACTTCAGCTCCCAGATTGACCATGGTGGCTAGGGCTACTGGGAATTGATTGCTGAAACGGCTGAAGGGACAAAGAGTGAGAACCATTGCAGAGTATTTACCTATGAAAGGAACTTTAGTGGTGAGGTACATTACATATAAAGAAATGAAACAGAAGAGCAATCAAAGGCAAATCATATGGCAAGGGGGGGGGAATCAACAGCAGCAAACAGTGGTGGGAGGGAGAAGCTGATGGTACAACAGTCATATTTAAGGTAAGCATGTCTCCTTATAGAATATCATGATGAAATCATACAGGATTCAAATCTTTTGTTTTCAATTCCTTGGAAGAAGGGTGGGGAACAAATGTCACAATTAAATACTGTAAAATCATTAGAGTATTGAAAATCATCATCATTGTCACGTGCCATCAAGTCAATGCTAACTGATGGCGACTCTTTTCATGGTTTCCCAGACAGAGAATACTTAGAGGTGGCTTACCATTCCCTTCTTCTGGGGGTGCCCGTGGACTGTGCAGGCCACACAGGCTGACTCTACTTGCAAGAGGCACCGTGGAGAATTGAACTCCCAGCCTCTGTCTCTGCAGCCAGATACCTAAACCAGTGAGCTATGAAGAGCCAATACAGTGCAGTGGATAAAGTATCAAACTAGAACCCATGAGATACAGGTTCAAATTTCTGCTTGGCTGTGGAAACTCACTGGAAGGTAGCAGTGGTAAACTACCCCCTGAACATCTCACGTCCCTTAAAAACCTTGTTTAGGGTCACCATAATCAAGAAGTACTAACTTGATAGAGCATAACACAATCAATTGCTCGGTCCTTAAACCTTTCCTTGGCCGTTCCGTTGACATCCTAATAGTAACATAGAAGTGCCTGAGAGCAAATATGGTGAAGCTTGGAAGCTCAAGTACAAGGGGTCTCTATCGCTCCTTGTCATACCAGAATGCCTCACACCATTTTGTCTTTTATCTCTTAAGACAGAAAACATTTTCAGTTTATGATACAGCATCTTTTATCTCTTTTGTTCAGGAAACTTGTGCCACTTGCCTCTCCTGTTTTTTTTTTCCCACACTGTCAAATGGTTTCACTTCAGAGTATGTTGTGAATATCATGCTCAACTCCTCCCTCCTTTTACTTCTCATAATGTGGAGTTGCAAATTAAACTATGCTGAAGTGCTTACTCTCTTTAGCTGTGAAGTAGTATCTATAAAAGAGTCTAAAGATGTTTCCAGCAGCCTCTCAAGTATTTCTTTATAAGTAAATGTTTGTAGGCCACCTCTTACAATAAAACCCTCTCAGGGTGTCTTCCAACATATCGTAAAATTATAATAGATAAATAACAATACATTTTAAAACCATAAAACATAATTGCAACAGGATTAATATTTAGTTGGAAGCAGCAAACATAATACTAAAAGCTGGTAACATGCTACACTCTGAAAACGTTATGATCAGATGAATAATTATGCCTAAAACTACATACTGTGCACCGTGGAGAAGGCAGTGGTAAACAGAAAAGTCTTCAGAGCCAATTTAAAGACTTTAATGATGGCGGGAACGGATGCATTTCTACTTCCATTGGAACATAATGCCATAAATGAGGGGGGCACTACTGGAAAGCCCTTTTTGCCCCTCATGCCCACTGCTCTGGTAGCTGCTACAGGTGGGTGTATAAAGTAGGTCCTCAGAGAGCTGAGTACACATGTGCTTCTTTCACAGAGCTATCCATCCAGATTTTGCACAGTTGCATGTCAGAGACATCAGACACACAGAGCTGTGCTATCTCCTGACTGACCCATTACAATGCAAAAGGAAGTTTAATTTACGAAACAGGGAATGAGGCAGGCTCTCATTAGAATAAGCAGATAGGCTTTTCCTCTCTAGGGTGCAGAACTGATTTCCCATGAAGCAAGGCCCTGGGGTGTGCCCAGGCTGTTGCAGGTAAAGGTGGACTTTCAGTCACCTGCCTTCTAAGAGTTAGAGCCTCAATTTAAAAGTCAGTACCAGCACACGAATAGGGTTCAAGAACAGCAAGCAACACCGCTGGTACAATATGTCAGTTTTTGAACAGGTAATTGTGCCACTACAGAAACAAAGCTGGTTTCGTCATCTCTGATTCTTGACTAAGTATTTCATGGCAGATCTTTCAGTTTTCAGTTGCAGACACTAACTGTGGTAAGTTGTAACTTATTACATAATCAGCATTAACCTTAGGAAGGTTAAAAACCCCTAAACTAAGTAAAAACTTCTACTCAGTGAAAAATCTGAGTCGTAATGTCTTGGATGTCAGATTTCTGTGTAATATTTTTCTTTATTACCCAGTGGATACACACAGAACTTTCCATGATTGCACAGAAAGAGTAGCTGACAGAGAGATCATGGACTATGGTTTTTATAGCAAAAAAGGATGTACTGTTGAGCCATCATCTTAGTTGCTGTTCAGATCATCATTTGCAGTTCAGTTTGATCAAGCAGAGATGTTCATAGTGCAGCTTCTTCACAATCCTTCATTAATTATATCGCAGTTGCAATTATGGGACAATGGCTGGCACTTATCCTGTTCCATTGGACTTTGTTCCAGATGAAGTCTCTGTTGTGAGCTTTGAAAGCCCTTCCCATTCAAGCAGAATGAGGGGGATTCACTTCCACTTGCCCAGGTAATCTGTATGCAGATCAAAACTGGACAGTCACTTTTCCAAATCTTTAGTGGTCGTATGAGGCAGGTAACTGGCTGTCTCCCGCACTCAGTTGGTGGGCAAATACCAAGCAGCACAGGTATGTGCCTACACAGTACAGAGGAATGTGCTTCCAGAACCAGTCCTGTCGTTAGGTGGAGTAAGACAGTCACTTTAAATGGCAGAAAAAGGGTCCGATTGTCCCCTTCCATTGGACCACAATGCAGTGTATTCTAAACAGCTTGCCTTGCACCCGCATGACAGCCTGTTACCTTTACAAGGAGGCCACCTGTGGCCCAAGGTGAGGCTAGAGGGCATCCTCCCACCATCCTCCCACTCCCTCTTCTTCGCGGGCCTCTTGTGTCCTCAAGTGAGCTGGAGCTGCTGCCCCATCTCTAGCATTGAAGGAAGCTCTTCTTTCAGTCCATTGGCATCTATAGGTAGAAGGGAAGGACCTCAGCCACTTCCTTCTGAGTTGACCTGTATAGGATTGTGCGGTCAGTTTACAAACTTAAGAAATGGATCAACAGTAGGTTTTGCCCGGCCATTAAATAAATAAATAAATAAATAAATAAATAAATAAATAAAAACTGGGTGGTCTTGCATATGATGGCTAATTATGACTGCTAAAAAACAGCTAATAAAAATATTGTATTTGTTTCCCCGTACAGGTAAATGTATCTGTTTGCTTAGCATCTTCCATGCTGGTTCCCCCTCCCCCCCCCCCCCCCCCCCCGTTTTATGTAGATGAGTCAGGTTATTGCTATCCTTGATCAAGAGTCTCTTGGGAACCCTTGTTGAGCTGAAGACCTGGATGGCAGAGGGAGGAGGAGGGGGAGCTTTGATTGAAAGATCTCTTTCTTACCAAAAGCCTGCTTGGATCTCAGTGGGGGATGTTGCACCTGCTCTGTTGTTCTGAAGGAAGCCTCTCCAGATTTGAGAGTGGCTTTAACAGGCTTTGTTTTCCTCCTAATGAAACAGCTGCACGGAGAAGGTTGTTTTAGACCAACTTAAAAATAACTGAAAACTATTTCAGAAGTTTATTTTAGATGGTGCTGTTTCCCCCCCCTCCCCCCAGTTTTCCTACCCTTTCTTGATAATTAATTAATATGGTGCCCACATTTAATACCAGATGTGTTGCTACAAATGCACTTCGGCTGTCTTTAGAAGCGGTGATACATGTAAGTGCTAGGGTTTTAATTAAATATTATTTATATGTCATTAAGGTTTTTATATTACCTTTTAATCATAGTCCCAGGGCAGCTGGCAAGATAGAACAAATTATATAAAATAATAATAATGAATTTGGTTCATAGTTTTGTGTACCTGTCTCTTGCAAGCAGTTTACTCTTTTTGGCATATACTGTGCACATCGGTTATAGGTAGGATGAGGTTTATGTTTCTGTGTTGGCAAGAGGGCACACTAAATATACAGAGAACTGTTCAGATGTTTCTGCTTTTAGTAAATCATGCAGTTTACATTCAAAGTTTCCAAAAAATGCTATGTTAAACTCAATGTTATGTTAGTTGTGCCATCAAGTCGAAAGCAACTTAAAGCAACTCAAATAGAACTTTTAAGCTAAGTGAGATACTTATTGTGTTTCATTTAGTGGTCATGAGATTAATGCCACTCTTACTAACATCTTGTAGTTCCTGATGCGTTTCTAGAACATCTCTTTTTTTATCAAGGGATTTTTTTTTTATTTCTACTGAAACTTCCAAATGATTGCTTAGCATGTGTTTGCTTCTGTCTCTTTCACTAAAAAGTGAAAAATTCCTGCAAGAAAGAATTATTCCCAAAACATATCAGGAACTGCAAAATACTGTGCAGCTCTCTTTCTCTTTTTAGTTTATTTTGGCTTCCACAACAGCTCTCTCTCTTTGTGTTGCTAATGCCAACCCTGCCTTGAGACACCTTTCAAGTTACTGTTTAGTTGTCTCTCTCTCTCGCTCTGTCTCTCTGTGTCTGTCTTCCAACTGCTGGAGGTTCCAAAGACACTAACAAGAGAAAACATTAAAACATCCAGAAACAATGTAATGATGCATAGCGATCAGCGTACAAGAACCAGACATCCCTGGAAACTACACACAACTAAAAGTGTTCATCTACAGTGGAGACGTTTACTGTATATATTCATTCCCCACTTTCAACTCGAAATGAAATCTACTAGCCCAAAGCAGGCTTCCTTTGTTCAAATGCCTGAGGAAAAAAATAGGTCTTTTGTCTGATGTTGGACAAATGTTATTGTTGGCACCTGTTGAACTTCCTTGAGAAGGATGTTGTGTAAACATGAAACAGCCTGCTTTTGAACTCCTGCATGTGTACCTTGAGCCTTTCTTAGGGAGGACACACAAAGGAGAGTCTCAGAGGCAGACCTCAAGGAGGAAAGGGTAAGCCTTGAAATATTGGGGTCCTGAACTGTTCTTACATCAAAACTATACTTCGATTATGGCCCAGAAACCAGTTGGCATCTAGTGTTGCGAAGTTAGAAGCAGAACTACATCTTCACATCATCTTGTCCCTGTCAATAACTTGATTCCACATTGTATACCAGCTGCATTTGCAAGCTACCTACGTACAGCACATTGTAGTGATCTAGCCAAGAGATTACCCAAGTGTGGAACCCTGATATCAAAAGTATCCTCATCTACAGTATATGTCCTCCAGTGACAGTGGTGGATCCTGCAATACTCCCATCTTACTGCCTTGGAAAAAGAAAAGAAAAATGGAGTTGGAGATCTTGTTTATCCCAGAGCACTTCAAATATCCATATTCATTCACCCAACAACACTGCTAGACCACACTGCCTCTTAAAGAATGTTCTTGTAAGGTGATTTAATCACCTTGAACTTACAGTAACACAGTGATAACAACAATGGTGGTAGTTAAATCTATCCTTAATTACATAGGCTATGGGCCTGTCTAGATGGATATATAGATTACTATTTGGATTGCTTTTGGTGCAGCTTGGTTCAAACCAAATTAGGGCATCCACATGTGTTTTGACTTAAGTGTTACATCCCGCCCCTTTTTGGAACTGTCCCAAGCCTTTCTGGCACAGTGCTAGGGCTTCTGAGGGTTGTTGTTTTTTTGTGCAGTTCGGTGTGCACCGAATTTTCCCATATTGTAGCCCCTGCACCAAATAAATCTGTGTAATCTGAGGTGACAACCCTGTGATGTATTTGGTGGGCTGTGACATTGAAAGGGACAAAAGGAACCCTCCTTCCTGCATTTTCATCTATTTTGCCATTTTAAAATATATATATATGTTTTCCTATTGATGCAGTGCTACTCTCGATAAACAAGAGAGAGACATTGGTAGTATTATGAATACATAGATTTTTCTGCCTCAGAATAGAAGTCCAGTAGGCACAGCCAGTTCTACACACACATACATGCACACATGTGCACAGTTAGCTAACAATAATTTCCCCTCTTCTCTGTCATGCCTCTTTTTTCTGTTGATTCCCCTACCCCAAGATCAATCGTTTGAGGGAATGAAGAGGAATTAATCTGTAAACAAGAATCTATGTCTGTTTCTTGCAAGAAAAACTGTTGTGTTTGTTTGTGAGCCAATCAGTGAAGCTGTTATGTGGTGGCTAAATTTATTTATCAATTATACATTTATTAAGTATGAAAATGAAAAAAAAACTTTCATTTACAGTGGTGAGACAGTGGGGTGCCATTTTCAATTGGTTGTTTGACATGACCTTGTCTTTATTTGCTCTAGCTTAACGGGATGCCATCAAGCGACATGGTAAAGCCATTGCTGCGTCATCAAAATGCAGAGAGCGAACCAAACCTTGCTCCCGCTTCCAGTAGCAGGACGATTGGGATTCTAGGAAGTGGTGACTTTGCGCGTTCCTTGTCTATGCGTCTGGTGTGCTCGGGTTTCAAAGTGGTGGTTGGAAGCCGGAACCCAAAGCGCAATGCCAGCCTCTTCCCTTCAGCCGCTGAAGTAACATTCCAGGCAGATGCTGTAAAGAAGACAGACATTATCTTTGTGGCAGTTTTCAGAGAACACTATACCACACTCTGTGATCTCAGCGATGAGCTCTCCGGCAAGATATTGGTGGATGTGAGCAACAACACTGAAATAAACCATCACAAAGAATCAAATGCTGAGTACTTGGCAGCACTTTTCCCAGCATGCACTGTTGTCAAAGGATTTAATGTCATCTCAGCGTGGACGTTACAGTCGGGCCCTAGAGATGGCAATAAGCAGGTATTGTTCTACTGCTTTTATCTGTTGTGTTTGTAGCACTATACCCGGAAATTTCTGAGGGAAAAGAACTGTAATTTGTCTGCAGATGAATGGTTTGCCTGTCTCACACAGGCGGCTCATAACCTGCTCCATTGCACATCATTTGGAGCTTCAAAGCCCTCGGCATTCTTCCAAATAAAACAGTACATTCTTGGTCCCGTAGTTATGAGAAACATGAACTTTAGGCAGACTGAATTAATGAAATCAGTTAAAACGCGTACAATGAAGATTTCTGTAACCAAATGGTATCCTTCACATCTTCTGTGGTGTTCCTGGTAGTTTTTTAGATCATAGAATACAACGTACCCTAACATTCATACTGTAGATTTCACAAGGGTTAGTTTGTTTGTCTTCTGCAGCAAAAAAGAACAAAGTGTTCTGGAGCACCTTGCAGCCCAACAAGTTTCACAGGGCCTAAGCTTTTGTGGATCGTAACCGACTTTATCAGATACATAACGTGTTACTTGAACAGGCAGATATTTCTGCAGATACTTGGGTGGAAGCAATTATTTTTCCAAACATTCTAGAAAGCAGGCTCAGTTGTCAGGGGAACAGGAAGCATGTAGGAGCAGACCGACACAGTCCAGTTGGTGTGAATCTCGCCTAGAGTACGCCATCTGGACAAACTGGTTTTACTGAGTCAACACTTATGAAAGGCCCCTTGATCCACTGAGGCTGCTTTAACTGGGACTGCACGTGGATTCAAGTTACTGATGCACTGATTTAAGAAGACTGTGTTATACCCACCAGTCACTATATTATTGCTAGCTAGATTCTCTGTGTCTCACTCGGATGCTTTCACCCTCTACCAGTTTCCTGCACTCCTGGCTTCAGTTTGCTACTCATTCACCTTCTTTTTGTTGCAGGTCTTCATTTGTAGTGATAACCAAGAAGCCAAACAGGCTGTTTCTGAAATTGCACACAAGCTGGGATTCACCCCCACGGATATGGGGTCGTTGTTCTCAGCCCGTGAGATCGAGAACCTTCCGCTGCGTCTCCTCCCAGCCTGGAGGATCCCTGTCTTCTTGGCGCTGGGGCTCTTCTTCTGTTTCTACACCTACAACTTCATCCGGCAGGTGTTGCATCCTTACATTCGGGACAAAAAGAACAAGTTTTACAAGATGCCCGTGGAGGTTGTCAACACCACTCTGCCTTGCGTCGCCTACGTCATGCTGTCCCTCGTCTACCTGCCTGGAGTGCTTGCAGCCATCTTTCAGCTGTACCACTGTACAAAGTACAAGCGTTTCCCAGACTGGCTCGACCAGTGGCTACAACACAGGAAGCAAATCGGCCTCCTGAGCTTCTTCTGTGCCGCTTTGCATGCTGTTTACAGCTTGTGTCTTCCTATGAGACGGTCTCATCGTTACCTGCTACTCAGCGAGGCCGTCAAGCAGGTACTGTACTTCTTCCTCTTGGGAAGTTCTGAGGGACAGAATGTTGTTTCAGTGCTCGGTTCAAAGGTTGAAAAGAGGGTTGAGTAAACTTGTGAGAACAAGAGTGCACTAAAGCCACCTTCCTGCACAAAATCTGAGAAATCTGAAGCAGAAGAGCCTATCTATCTGTGAGGGCACTCCTTGTGCGCCAGAACCCCAAAAAATCCAAGTTGTGGCTTATATGGAGAAACTTTATGGATTTTTTTAAGCTGTTCAGATTTCTCTCTTTTTGAGGGAATGAGGCGAGTGCATTCCCCCCCCCCCCAATGTTGATTTAATCTCTTTTTGAACATAAGAACAGAGGAACCTGCCTTATACCAAGTGTGACCATTAGTTCATCTAGCCTAAGTGACTGGCAGTCGCTTCTCAAGGTTTCAGGCAGGATTCATTCCTAGCCCTATCTAGAGATTCCTGGTATTCCCTGGTGGTCTTCCATCCAATTAACTAGGCCTGACCCGCTTAGCTTCCAAAATCAGATGAGATCAGGTGTGTCCATGGTGATATAGTGGTAATGGCTAAATAGGGCTTGTAGGATCATCAGTGTTTTGACCTCACTGTGCCCAAAATTCCTAGTCCCCCAGGGTAATTCTGTAGGTTGACACCCTTATCTCTCTTTAAAATAGTTTAAGGTGTTACCTTAACCCTTATTTTTACTGTTTGGAACTGTGAAACTATAGTTATATGTCTGGGGTGGGGTATTCCTTCAGGTGTTGGACTGCTGTGTCTGTCAGCTCTACCTAGTATCACCAATAGTGAGGGATGATTAGAGTTGGAATTCATCAATATTTGCAGGACAGGCTGGAAGGTTAGTTTAATGGCCAAGTGAAACCTGCGTCTCCCAAACCTGAGTCTGACGTTCTAACTGCTACACATGCAGGCACGTGCCTACATACACACATGCTTACTTCTCAGTCAGTTATGGCTGCCGGTATCCCCTCCTATCTGATTGTCATGCCATATTCCACAACCATCTCTCAATTCCACCTGCATTTCTCATCTGTGATTCTTGTAAATAAATCTCAAGCAAGTCTTCTCTGCCTTTTTCTCTTTCTTACATGCCGGCCCCCCTCAAGCAACATCCTTGCTTTGTGAATCTCATTGATTTAATAGAATAAATGGATGGGCCTAAGTGTCAGTCTCTGTAATATAGTACAAATCCCATTTCTTTTTTTCCATTAGCCCAAACACTTCTCTCCTAAATGCACTTAAACCAAATCCCATTAAGCCCCTGAGCAGTCAAGTATTCAGAGAGCTAGGCTTGTGGTCTAAGCTGGAAACTGGAGCTGACTTTCCTTGTTAATTGCAGCTTTCAGTGGCAAAACAGAGCCTGAGCTTCCAGGCGCCAAATTATTGGATAGTATCCCAGAGGTCAGAGAGAAGTATCACTGTTCTTTACCCCCTCTCTCATGGCCATGACTTCAGCCACGTTCAAAAGTCGCATTTCAGTGTTTCCTGGATGCTTGATTATATTTGTTCCCTAACCAGCTGTCAGTCTTTTCAAACACAGCTGTCAGTCAGTCTCACATGAGCAGCAATGGAGCCAATCACTTCTTTAACTTTAGTGTGATCTCTTCTTCCTAACCCTCCTTGGCATCCAGACAGGCAGGGCCAGCCCGGACATTTTGCTGCCTGAGGCAGAGTAGGAAATGCACACACACACACACCCCACACACATATACCTCAAAGTAGCCAACTTGTTCTCACATCTGACACAGATGATTCAAAAGGTAAATCTTGCTGTCCCTAGCAATAAATGTAATAATTAACCGTTGGTTGCCTGGTTGCAGCCTTGGGACTTTCTTAGCAGCAGGGACCATGATATCATCTGTCTCTCTCTCTCACACACACACCCAGGCTTTCCTGTTCCCTCTGAGCTTAGGTGCACTTGTCAAGTAGCTGCACAAAAATAGATTTTTCTGGGAACTGTATATTATAGGAAGCTATCTTTCTTGTAATGCAAAATATTTTAGTGTGATTTCCTTAAATGGGCATTAACTTAAAAAAGAAGAAGAAGCTGTTCCTCATTTCTGCATTCAGACCCGCCCAGCACTCTCAGTTTTTTAACTCTCATTATAGGGATGGGCTGGCTATGAGGAGTGTCATAACAGGCACCTGTTGTTGGTCATATGACACCCAAATTCAACTACTTGAGGCGACTGTCTCACTTTCAGTAAAGGTTTGCACCAGTGCTGTCACTGCTGACTGCCAGTTCTGCTAGCAGGGTGCAACTGAGCACGGTTTTGGGAGTCACAGTCCCACAACAGACAGTTTCACAAGTGGTTGCTGCTGAAACTGCAATGGACCAGGAAGGGAAGGAGTCGGTCCAGGGTCCGCTGGTGGTTGCAGTAAATCGTTAGCCCAGCCCCAAGCTAAGGTTATAAAGCTGAAGATGGCAGCAATATGTTCCAAGTCCTGGAACAGCTTTGTGGGAAACAGTGCATTCACAGACTCTTTCTAAAATGTGAATGCAAGCTGAATTGAAACATGGGACTTACTCGGGCAGGTTGTTTCTAAACATAATGTAGTTTGATAAGAGAGTCATGCTCAACCAACATGAAGCAAAGAAACTGCCCACTAGCTAAGTGTAGAAGAAGGTTTGTTTTAGAAGAGAGTACAAAGAAACATAACATAAAGGCTAATGTACTGCAGTGACAGCCTCGGTACCAACTCATTCTGTCCTTGGTATGGGTAGAGAAGGGGACAGAAGTAGTCAGTAGCCCAGTTTAAGCACATAGATTAAAGTAGAAGTCAATAATGGTCCGAATTAAACTGATTAATCAATACGGTCTCTGTCAAACAGTTCAGACAGCTGTCAAATAGGATGATGGCCGTCAGTCACAAGTCCATGTAGTGTAAGCAAAGTGAACAGAATATTGGTTCATCCAACCTGCCTTTGTTCTTATTCCCTCAGGTGGAGAAGAAAACGGATGCCTGGGTAGAGGAGGAGGTCTGGAGGATGGAGATCTACATTTCATTTGGTATCATGGCCCTGGGCTTGCTCTCCTTACTTGCCATTACTTCGCTTCCTTCCATCTCCAACTCTCTCAACTGGAGGGAATTCAGTTTCATTCAGGTAAGCACTGCGTCTGAGGGCCTTCTCGAGATAGGGCGATGGTCCTTGAATCCACATTCTTAGGTGCAAACTAGGCATGATGGAGTCATCCTTCACATAGCCACTTTATCAATAACATCACTTTATCTGTGCAAGGAACACACAACCCTTCCACCTCTTGTACCTTCCCAACTTGCAGGTTGTTAATCCAGTAACAGCTGTTTCCAATACTAAAAGTGGACCAAAAAGAGAAGAAGAAGAAAATAAGTGGCACAAAGAACTAAGGGGACATAAGATTCTTGGGGAGTGCAGGAAAAGATTGAGCACTTTTCCTCCCACACACTGCCCACTCCCTTATATGTCAGCAGAAAAGGGCCATCCCTAGCACATCTAGTTTGGCCTCCTGACACAGCCTGTTTCTAGAAGGACAGCTTTATTAGTCTGTTCTAGTAAAAACCACAAGGCATCTTAAAAATTAGCAGGTAGAAAAAGATAGTGACAATATGTGTGTCCGTTCCTCAGTCACATAAAGTCTATTGCAGCCGTTGGCCCAGGGCGGGTGATGTTAAAAGGGAAACAGATTCTTATAACAATGTACAGTTGGAGGAGTGAGGAGGTTGAGAAATTGATAAGACAATTAGCCCTGTTATGATTGCCTAGACCAGTGACGGCAAACCTTTTTGGGCCCAAGTGCCCAAACTGGAGGAAAAAAATAAAATAAAACCAGCGGGGGGTGGCAGAAGCAGAAGTGGCGGCGGAGGGGGGAATCCTGGGCACGGAGGTGCCCACTCCGGATCTGCCGCCAGCACCAGCTGCTCCAGATCCTGGCCCACCACCTGTCGGGGCGGCAGCACCGCATCTGCAGCCACCTCCTCAGGTTTGGCTGCGGGGGGGGGGGGGTAGCGATCCGGCAACTTATGGCTCACGTGCCCGCAGAGAGGGCTCCGCATGCCAGCTGTGGCACGCGTGCCATAGGTTCGCCATCGCTGGCCTAGACAATCACACAGTGGCCAAAATCCTGTTTGCTTAGTAGAGTAGGCCCATTGAAACTATGGGGATTTGATGAGTCAGCTCTTCTGTGAGTTCCACTGATCCAAATGGGCCTACTCTAGTTATAACTTACTATGCTAAGCAACAGGATTTTGGCTACAGTGCTGCCTAATCTACGAGAGGTGTGCATGTGTACTTTAGATAAGAACTATCCATTGCTCAACCAGAGAGAAATGTCTCCTCCAGTGACGGATTGAGAGTACCTATAGCATAACTAAAAGGAGGCTGCCTTGTTATACCAAGTCAAACCATTGGCCCATCGCGTTTAAGCGTGTTCACACTGATTTAAGAGCAGCTTTTCAGGGCTTCAGAGAGAAACCCCTTCTAGCTCTGTCTGGAGATGCCTGGGACTGAATCTGGAATGTTTCGCAAGTGAAGCATATGCCCACCTACAACCCTTGACCATTTTTTTTAGGCCCCTTTATTCTTTTTGTGTCGAAACTGTCCAAAAGAGGATGAAGTCCCAAACTATGCAGTAGGAAAGACACAGGCTGGGCCCCAGACCAAGGCTAGATACCACACAAGCTTTGAGTGTTCATTTCAGGGGACAAGCAATAAACTTCATCTCAAGGGATTTGCATTTGAAGTCTTCCGCAGCTTAGATGGGTTCCTGACAGGAGACCATGGCCTGCTTGTCTCATTGGACCAGACAAGCAGGCCATGGTCTTCAGAAACTATGTAGTTTTTTTGCAGGCCTTGCTAATGAGTTAATAGTGACAATAAATATTGCCGTGGGCTGAATAACATGAGCAGGGCTTTGACATAACCAGTTACAAATAACTGATCACTAGTAATTAATCATTTTTCCAGTAACAAAACAGATAGCTCCATTTTGTTAAAACTGCAACTTAACAAGGAATAACTTCTCACTGCTTTTGGTGTAACTGAAACTTATAAGTTAAGTTACGTAGTTACAGGCAAGGTGTAAAATTAAATTTTTTTAAAGTTAAATTGTGATTTAAGTCAATTTGATTTTTAAAGATCATTAATTTTTATCCACCCTGCTTACAGGGATTTGGCTCCACTAAATAACAGAGGAGGAGTATCCCATGGTTCCAGTGTAGTCTTGTACTAAATATAAGAGATACAGAGCAGGTAAATCACAGGTGGGGAACCTCTGACCCTCCAGATGTTTTGGCCTACAACTCCTATTGGTACCATTTAGGATGCACAGTGATTGATAATCCACGGTATTGGGAAAGGCAAACGTTTCCGCACCCGTGAGTTAACTGAGATACCTATGAAAGAAAACAACTAGCTGCTAAGAATATAAAACCAAGGTACTTAGTTCCCATGAGCTGCACAATAGAAGAAGTGGATCAGATCAAAAAGCTGTGCTGCTTTTGTGTGAGGTTGGCTTTAGCTTTTATAGGGGAATGGACTGAAGCCCTGTAAAACAGCACAGTATATAAATAGATCACACAGTTTGGAAGATGGGTCCTGACTTCCTAGCAAAATCAAACCACGTCTCCGCTTGCTCGCAAATTGCTCCTGCAAATTCACTTAAATCGGTCTCCTCATTTCCTGCACTGACATTTGTTGCCGAGTGCTTGCTGTGCTTGTTTTGCTACTCATCTAAGTCAGAAATGCAAAATAGCTTTCAGGTCATTGTGCTGCCTCTCTCTTCCTGCCAGGCAAGGAATATTCCCCCTGGACCAAGGAGCCTCTCCTCTTTCAGAGATGGCTCTAGTTCATGCAAGCATCATGTGACGTTGGTAGGTTGTGTATCCCAAAAATGATGTGCTTGTCCCTTTAGTTCCCTATTGTTCTGCAAATGGCAGAGAGAATACGCGCTGCACTAAGTAGGAAATCTGCAAAGCTTCAGAAGGATATGCAGTGATGTGCAGAAGGGGAGCCATGACACCTGGGGAATGAGGACTCCCTGCGCTCTATTTGGGGAAAGCCATTTGTGTGAAAATGGCACATATCACAGAGATGTCCGCAGACAAGAAAAGATGAGTTTGGGAGCTAGTTATGATGGTGGAAAGTAAGTTTAAGGCTTTTTTGAGTGGAGAAGCATGGTGTCGTTAGAGGGAACACAGACCACCTCACAGTCCCATCTAAGCCCTCTCTCATCTGGCCTTGCTTTGTCCATAATTCCATGTACCAGTGCCAATCTAGTGAGGAGATCATAACAAGAAGACTTCTCAGCAGGTACAGCTTTTCCTTAACCATGAGCTAGACAGACGTCTACATATAGATGCCATCTTTTATTTGAGCCAAGCAAAGACAGTGTGAAAGTGGTGGTAACAGGGATGAGGACAACAGTGGAACGTGCAGCAGCATAAAGGCAGCCAGCGTGCAGTTGGCGCGAGTGGAGAAAGCGGGCAATCAGTCAGATGGCACCTACCAAAACTAAGCACTACGCTCGCTCGTTGGGGCACAGTGTTTCCCTGATCACAGGCTGGAGTGCCACACTTTGGCAAAAAGATGAACTACTCACTCACACTGGCAGAGGCAAGCTAGGTGAGCAGAGGCACGTGCTGCTGTTTGTGGTCGCTGGCAAGCTGTCAGAGCAAGGAGACAAGTGTAGGCAAGCCTGCAGATGCCTAGAATAGCAGCCCCCTCTGCCATGATCTCCTCCTGGCAGGAGTGCTGAGCAAATAAATAGGTGTGCAAAGTGTTCTGGCTGAAGCGTAAGTGCAAAGAGAGCGGGTCGCAAGAAGCAGGGGAGGCTGTCCAGTTGGCTAGTTCAGTTTACTTCAGAGAGAAACATGCTTCCAGAAGCATCCGAACTGATCCAAAGGAGCCCTGTTGGGCTGAAACTACAGGTTCCACCCAAATTGTGTGTGTGTGCTTGTGTGTGCAATGTGAGTGCACATATTTAAATGCCCAAAAGGTTTGCCATAAATTCTGGGATACAATAAGATGGAAGGTACTATATGGTAAGTGTGCTGTTTATTTTTTTTTAAGGAGTGTTCTTGTTTGAGTAGCTGAATTCCACAACCTATTTCCAGCATTATTTGATTTAAACCCATTTAGTTCCATCAGATTAGATTAACTGCAGCATCCAGTTTCATTTTGCTTTGAGCCAGGCTTGAATGCTGTCCAACAAAATGGTTGCATGTGGGTTGATACTGTTCTGCTGAAGAGGCTACATCACACTTGGTGGGATCTTATGCCCCACATTGGAAGGAGTTAACACACCCTACGGCTTGCTCATCCATGTGGCTTCATTAGTACTTCTGAAATACTGTCACCCTGAGTGACCCTTTTGAGCAATGGTTCCGCGACGCTAGCACTGCCCTTCCCCAGCTATGGCTGTGCTGGCTAGGAATGATGGAGGCTATAGTCTTAACTGATGTGGAGGCTAGGATAGACTGAGCTATAGGGAGGTCCCTCATCTCTGTAGAAATGCTGCCTTGAGGTAAGAACCAACCCTTTCTAACTGGTGGAGACTATGTACAGATGTTGCACCATCAAAAGGAAAGAAAGGTATTAACTGAGTTTTAGTGTAAATGGGGAGAACAAATGCAAGAAAAGCCGAATTGATTCCTGCTCTTCCTGCATTTCACAATTTAAATTTTATGTTAAAGCAAGTCTGTCATGATGCACTAGAAATTTTACCTCTACATGGTGCCATTGTGTTCTTTTTCAACACATTTAATCACTACTTTCTTTATTGCTAAAAAGTTTCATGGTTCGCAGATAAACTGTGGCTTCATTCTTCAGAAACCCATTCTGGATCCTTTTGCCTTCATATCAGACGTGATCGTTGGTCACACCCTGAGAGCCCCCAAACCCCTTGGCTGCAAAGAGGCACTGCTGGTGGCTCCTTAGATGCCAGCCAGCACCACCACACAGAGAAGTTCCTGGAAATTTCAACACAGATTTGAAATGCCAGTATTAGCAGCTCTATGAATTAGGTGCAGAAACGGTGGGATGATATTTTAATGCTAGCAAACACTATTCATACTGGTGAGCTCAAAGTCTCATATATATATTTTTTTACATTTTTCCAGAGATTTCCAGATGTTTTTTATTAGCACAACTGCTTGTCCCCTAAACAGCGGTCTTCACTGCTTCTCTGCCCCCAAGTGGTGAAAGGTTCTACATGTATAGAAAGTATCCTCAAGAAGACATTGCCTTTAAGGTCTCCACTGAGTCATGTCAATTGTGAAAAAAACAAAAACTCAACATTTCTTTTTCACTGGATTATTCACCATATGCTTGCCTGTATTATTAAGGCTGCAGTCAAAAGCCTTTGATTGTTTGGGTGTGAAACTAAGGGTTCTTCTGCAAGAAATGGATGTGCCTCAGCATTTGATTATCTTGATATGTAATGTGTACTGTGGACGAGAAGCTACCATTAGGACAGAATACAGAGAGATAGATTGGTTTCCTATAGGCAAAGGTGTCAGACAAGGGTGCATTTTATCCCCTTATCTGTTCAGTTGAAACATAGAACATATATGGAAAGCCAGACTAGATTCAGATGAAGGACAAGTGAAAATTGATGGAAGAAACATCAATAATTTAAAATATGCAGATGACACTATCTTACTAGCAGAAAGCAGCAATGACTTGAAATGATTTTTTAGAGGAAAGTGCCAAAGAAGAACTGCCGTTGAATGTTAAGACAAAATTCATGACTACAGAAGAATTAGACAACTTTAACATTGACCATGAAGAAATTGAAATATTTTTGTATACCTTGGTGTAATCATTATTCTAAATGAAGACTGCAGCCAAGAAATCAGAAGACTGGGACTAGGAAGGGCAGCAATGAAGGAACTAGAAAAGATCGCCAAGGAGGTGTCACTGGAGACCAAGATCAAGAGAGAGAGATTCATATTACCAGTTGTTGCTTATAGATTGGTTCATGTTTAATATTGATGAGTTTTATCTATTTTAGGGTCTTAGTTGTGCACAGTTCTTTTTTGTTTGTTTCCAGGAACACATCTCAGAAGTTCCAGCACAAATGAATCACCTTGCTGTGCTGCTTAAGTGTTCTTATTGTCCATCCTATTTTGGAATCAAGCTCCAAAAGAAAGACACAATGACACATCACAGCCCAACGCAAGATACAGACACTTTGTGTAATTGTGGTTGCACTGAGGAGCAATAACATTTATACATCAATATTTAAACTTAATTGATAATGGCACAGGAAGTCTCTCTGCTAGTACTGAACTGAGGGCAGTGTTACCCTGTATCAGTAGACCTGTTTAGGACATTCTGTGCTTGCACTGACCAAAATATGCAGGACTCAGATATTCTGTATGAGGCTAATCCGCCTGTGAGCAGGATATAACCAGTGCCTCTAGAGTTAAATATCGGAATCATTCTGCCCAAATAACACATGTGGAAATTTCAAAACCTTGCATACCACCTTCAACAGTGGCCCCAGTAATGAACGTTATTGTATTAACTACAAGTTAGTCATGCCTGTATCCCCTTCCAATACTTTAATACTTACATCCTGCTTTTTGTCCAGTGTGTGGAGAACCTCACATGGATCTCCTCCTTCTCAGCATATCCTCACCTTGGCCCTGAGGGTTGGGTCAGGCCAAGAGAGCATGTGATTAGCCACAGGTCACTCAGTCAGTTTCCTAGCCCGGTGGTTGTGTTAACATTAACTCCTAGCTATACATTCAGCATAGTGGGACTGAATTCTGGTGGGGACCCTGCACCTGTGATAAGCCCATTTCAAAGCTATCGTTCATTTGCAGTCCAGTTCTGCCTCTGAGTCTGCTACACTGACCAACAGTTGGACTCATTGCTTTGTGTCTTGAGTAGGATCTTGAATACTGTCTTGAGTAGGGTAGCCAAAAGTCTTGTAAAGTATACAGTTGTCTTAATTACATGCCGTATGCTTGGAGAACTACATCAGCTACATCTTTTCTTTCTCCTTTCTAGTCTACCCTCGGCTTTGTTGCTCTGGTGGTGAGCACCCTCCACACCTTGACCTACGGCTGGGGAAGGGCCTTTGATGAAAGCCAGTACAAGTTCTACCTGCCTCCCACCTTTACACTCACTCTGCTGGTACCATGTGTTGTCATCTTGGCTAAACTTTTCTTTCATCTTCCATGTATGAACCAAAGACTGTGGCGTATTAGGAATGGGTGGGAAAGGGGCAGGTACGTCAAATTCACCTTGCCCAGAGCGATGGGGGAGTTTTCAAGTGGAGAAAGCAGCAGCACTGTGTGACTCAGCACCTTTTTTCCATTACAGTTTTCACAGCACTATGAAGATTCTGGGTTGTTTTTCAAATTAAAGCTTGTAAGATGGGTACATTGACTGGTGAGTGACAACAATTACCCTATTTGGGATTTTTTTTTTCCCCCTAAAACATTTACCAGTGTAGCCAGTTCGTCTAAAAGCATTTAGAGCAAGCTGGAAATTCTTGTAAGGAAAAAAATGGTAGCCTTAAAACATCAGTGCAAAGTTTCAGCTATACCATTGTAAAGATACATAGATGAAACAACAACTCTGTGGACAAACAACAGAGTCATATTCAGTGTAATGGTGGGTACAACTTGGAAAGTATTTTCTCTGTAGAAGTCTTGACTACTAGCTGTGTATTTCTTTTCTTAAGAAATACATTTACTCAGGCATAAGCACATTGGACACACTCACACTTTTGATTTAAAATTATTAGGATTACATTTTCAGCTATTCCTCTTGGTTCACATCTACCAGAATGATTTTGTTTGAGCAAATGACTGGTAAAATTTCCAGCAAACAAATTTCTTTTAGCAGAATTAACTTCTAACTGGGCATAGGTGGGATAAAAGCCTTCACAGGTCACATCAAGCACCAAAGTGTTAATTCTGGTAGAATGAATTCTCAGAAATACTAATAGCTAGTATAGAAATATTTTGTCTGAGACTGGAATTACACATTATGTTAGATACACTACTGACACTAAAACAACCACTCCTGTTCCTCCTAATGTTGTAGTATTTTTCATTTCTGCACCTAGCCTAATCAGCGGATGCTGGCAGAGAGTTTCATATCATCTTATGTTTTAGAAGCAGAATTCAATGTAGTTTGCTGCACATTGAATTGTTAGATGTAATTCCAGCCTTACTTTCTCCATTACACACAGCAAATTCACACCTTATGTTCTGTGATACTTGCTCTGATCCCTTTGATACTTCAGAATAGGTGAAACTGTGGATATACTACAGGTCATTGCCTTTTACTGTGGCGACCAATGAAGTTACATCAGCTTTCAGTGTGGCTTCTGTTGCACCTGTCATAGCTTGGGTATCAGCTAAAGAAATGCATGAAATTCATTCAAATTTTTGCAGGCAAAAAGGTGTAGAACGTGCCTAGCAACCTGCACATCCAAGAGTAGTCAAGATCTACCAGCATCCTTCAATATCCAAAACCAGCGAAACTGGGACATTTCCCCATTTCCCCTTCATGCCTCAACTAGCACCACATTCTAGGGGTTTCCCAGCCCCCTAGATGTCTCCAGCACGCAGTGGGGCTACATCAGGGAGAGGGGTTGCTGATTCTTTTGGAAAGAGTGGGATCCAGCAGAGGAACCAGAGGTTGGGAGTTTGATTCCCCACTGTGCCTCCTTGACAGGGGTTGTACTCAATGATACATAGGGTCCTTTCCAGCTCTGCAGTTATAAGAGTATTATCTAAGAATAAATACACAACTGGCTCCTCAACAGTGAGTAATCAAAAGCTGGCCGGCTGTCTGCAGTTCCAGACACAGAATAACAGATTTCAGCTGATTCACTGTGAACACTTTTTCCTGTGTCCTAGCCTATGAGCTCTCTTTCCCTTTCATTCTCCTCTTGACTCATCTCCGGCCCCAGTCATTTCAGGTAGCCTTGAGGGAAAGAATCTCATTTCCTGCAGTGTCCTGGAAAGTCTGTAGGGAGCAAGAGGTATTTATAACAGTGCATGAGCAAATACTTTTATATCCCATGTTCAAGGTAGTACAAGGAAAATGGGAGAGACGCGGGAGCAAGCAACAGTCTCAGAGTTATCAGCTGGCTCCTAGAGAAGGCATGGCTTTGTCTACTGTCCCCTTATTCTACTGACTCATGCACAGAGACCAGTATCGTTAAAGAACACCCGTTTTTACCATGCCCTTGTATAGTGTCCCCGATTTCGCAGTGTTTGGAGTTCTAGGTGTTTTGGGCCAATTCATACCTCTGCAAGCAATTGCGGGAGCTACTTAGTGTAATATTCTAAATCCTGGCCCTTCAAGTTTGGAAGGGAAGTGTCTAGAGCATCAAGAATCATACCATCATTGTTATCGTGATTGTAACAGAAATGATGTGTTACATCAAGTGTACGCAACAGCTGTCCAACATGAGAATAATGATTCACAGCTATATAGTCAGGCCATGGACTGCCAAAGTGCCAACCAAGGCATACTTTTATTTGCATCAGCCCAGCAGAGCCATCTCACTGGTTCTTTTAATTAGCCTAGAAAATGTACTTTTTTTTAAAATTACAGTTCCCAGAAGCCTCCCAGCCAGCACAGCCAAGGGGATCCTGGAATTGTGATCCAACCAAATAACTTTTTGAGAAAATGCCTTTAATGTCATTAGGGGTCCACATTCCCAGCTATGCCCCACTACCTGCGGCATATGACTGATTGTACGCAACTAGAACAGGATTCAGGCCTCTCTAGGTGAGGGGGGTGCCCCCTTCCCCCAAAAAAGGAGACACTGTTACTTAGCCAGAACAGATTCCCGTCCCCAAGCTCAGTGAGAAATTTTTGTATGAGGTTACAAATGCCACAGTGCTATCTGCAGATTTTTAAATATATATATAATACACTGACTTATCTGACATAAATGTCTGCTTTTCAGTCAGTAATATACTCTGGAGAGAAAAGAATTCCGGCTTTCCGTATTTATGAATTACAGACATAATTCCTTGGTCTTTATTCATTCAACTTGGTACTTTTTTCATTGGCTGTTCTCAGCCTAAGAAACCTGTAGCATCCTGCAGTGAAGCCCCATTTCAGTTACTTCTCAAGTCTTTATTGTTGCCTGTGTTAAAGTTCATGATTCCTTGTTGTACAGTAGAACTGCATAATACACATTTTCCAGGCAAAATGCAAAGTTTTACTGCATGTTGTACTCTCTGTTTTAAGATAACTGCTTTAGGACACTACTGTTTTGACTTTTATTGCTCTTGCCCCACTGTTTTATTCAACCAAGCTGTAAGAGACTTGTATTTGTCAACAGACTCCACACTTACATTTTGGGATCTTGAACTGCATTTCTTCAACTGTTTGCTTTCAGACTCTGTTCATTACTTACTTCTCTGATTTTATTGAGTAACCTCTGCAGACCATCTAACACTGTCAACTAGTAATGCTGTATAATTCAGTGTTGTCGATGACCTCTCCATTGGCAACAATGCCATCGTTTAAATCATAAAATGCATCTCTACAGGTGTTCTTCAAGCACAGTGGAATGTAAAAGCAGAGCTGTTTGGCAAAGTCCTGTTCTCCACTTATACAATACTTTCACCATTGTAGGTAACATGGAAATAGGGCCTTAGAGGAGCCTAGGAAATGTCCAAAATGACAGCACATGTGTTTGGAGGGGATTGGACAGATAGGTAAATACATACGCTTTGCATATGTTGATATTGCTCAACAAAGACAGTGAATTCAGGTAGCAAAGATTTTCACATAAACTTAAATATACTGGATTGAATCTTAATTCTCATGAAGGCTGGGTCGTCTTAAGATGGAAAGAGCCCTTTAATCACAAGTTCCATGGGGATTTGACTTGCAGAGAAGTATAAATCAGCTGTGAAAATCCTGCTTGACCTGTTGCTGTTTGGCGCTTGTCTGCTCTTCCTTTGCAACAGTCCAGTCAACAAACCAAAATTCCAGGCCTGCAGGTGTCTCAGAGATGTGCTGGGTATCACATCAGAGTGGATTTTTAACTTAGGGTGTGATTACACTAACAATAAGAACTGCTTTTGAATTGGGTTTTGTGTAATAAAAATTTATTTTGAAAAATTCCCAACTTCCTGACGCATGGTGAAACCTGCTTTCTTTGAAGAAGCCAGTGGGGGCTTTTAAATTTAATATGCTTGTGAAATCAATTCTTTATGAATCACTTCAGGCAAAGTGAATGCCTCTGTCGTGTTAAATACCATTCTGTGGGCGGTTGCAGGTTTCGGATGGCAGGAACACTGCTGTCCGTCCATCCAAAGTAATATCATGTTGTCACTATGTCACTTAAAATTTATTTTTTTTAAAAAAAAAGAGAGAGAGAAATGCACGTCTCCCAAAGGATGCCTGAAAACGAAAAATAAAAACCTGCACAACATTGAAAACAAATGGGAAAGAGAAGGTTGCAATCACTGACGAAGCACCCAGATCAGCAACAATATGAAACGCTTTAAAATCTCACGTGTAGTTTCCCGAAGCAATTTTAAGCCTCTACTTTATATTGGAATAATAACTTTCAAAGTGAACACACACAGCGATACAAAAATCATGTTCTTAAAAATCAATTTAAAATACATCCGAGCTGAAATTGATACAAATCAGAAGTGTAGCCATGCCCTAACTCACATAGGACAGTTCACATAGTGTTCTCCAGGAGTCATGTACACAGCATGGGAGTAAACACATTCTGAACTATGAAGCAGCACGTTATCTCTTAAAATATCCCCTTATTGAGAGAAAGGCAGCCTATAAATAAAAGAAATAATAATGCCTCCTCTACAGTTACGTTGCCTTTACACGTCCCTCTTTCTTTTCAGTTAAGACTTAAGATGCATGTTTTAAACTAGTCGACCAGTTCATGCACAGTATCCCAGTGAGGACTAGAATCTAGAGATTCTATTTCTCTGAGAGCCTAATTATTCAGCTGTTAATGCTAGAGAAAGACAGCACTTGCCCTTGTAAATCTACGAAGTATATTTTGTTTTATTTAAAATATTTTATCCCCACCTGTCTCCTAAAAAAAGGTCCCAAGGCCACTTACATAGTTAAAAATACAATATTTATTTGCAAAAAAGTATACACATATATTTTTAAATTTTAAATATATTTAAAACAGTAAATAAAATCAGTACTAAAAACACATTTAAAAGCAACAAGATACAATAATCCTTTTTTAAAAAAAAAAAAAAACCTCTGAGAGAGCCAGTCACTAAAGGAAAGCCTGTCTGAAGAGGAAGGTCTTTGTCTGCATGCAGAAGAGGAGGGCCAGCCTGCCCTCCCATAGGAATAAACCAAGAAATGAAAACTTCCCAGTGACTGGGCACATATGTTCCTAAGCAATAAGGTAGTTTCCAAGAAAGCAATGAAGGGAGAGAAACTTCAGAGATTTTAAGTAAAATCTCCCAAGCTCATGATCTCTGTGTTCTTTTATCTGCCATTTAACCAATGACATGCAAAGCTGCTCTTCAGTCAGAAGTAATTAACAATACAACTACGTACTTGGTCAGAGTAAGTTCTGAAAAAAACTAAACTCAAATGCTTAGGCTTGCTGCCCATAATTTTGTCTGCTCTTGGGAAGGAGGGCTAAGCATGGACAGCAGTGTTGGAGGAACTTCCAAGAAAAGTTGTGCATCGAGAGAAGAGTAAGAGAACTGCGCAAGGCCTTGCAAAAATTGCTCCCTGACCCCAGAAGCCCCACTGACATTCATCCTACCAAAGTCTGCAGCCTTATCAGAGACCAACTATTGTCCCAGTGAAGAGAACAGATTCAGGCACAGTGCGCTCATGAGAAAGCCCTACAGCCGTTAATAGGTGTCATCCAATTCACCATGTATCCATAATGCCAAAAGATGCTCAGGTAGTGGTTACCTGCACACTTAAATCAGCTCAGTCTGATGCCAGCTGCTTTAAATGCAACTGTCATTGAACAGGCTCCCTAGTGGTCTACCTTGGACGTTTCGGCCCCTGCAAAACATTTGAAGCACTATCCCAACCGCCTTCTTTTGTTGTTACAGTAGGAAACCAACCCTTTGTAAACAGATTCTGCATTTTTAACCCATCTGTATTGAGAAGACTTATGTGATGCTTGCTTATTGTCTATTTTTGTTTGTATTCTGTACATATATATATGGTGACACACATGCATATATATATATATGTACAGCCTATATCAATGTCTTTTCCCAATTACCTAATTTGTGCCTTGAGAGTTTTAACCAGTTACAATCCTCCTTCATAGTAGAAGTGTTAGTCTTCCTGTTGTCACCATGTATTAACTAATCAGCATATATGCGTGAAATGGAAACACTGGTGTCCACTAACCTTTGCTCTCTCCCTGCCCCCCATTTATTTGCTAGTAAAAGGCTATTTCTAAACTTCTGTTGCATTTTATTCTGTGCTGCAAACTTTGAGCCATACTCCCTTGGAATGAAAGTGAATGAATGAAAGCTGGGAAGAGAAGATATTCTGCAGTAGATGGAGACTTCATCCATCTCCTTCCGTCTGCATTTCTTTCAAAAAGAAAAAAGGGAGATATTCTTTCCTGAGGAAAGGAAGGGGAAAGAGGGGGGGGGCACTAAACATGTAGAATACTCTTGGCAGGGATAGAGAGTGTTTTAAAGAACAACAATTTCCTTCTTTGCTCCATTCCCTCCACACTAAAGCAACAAGAGTCACTGGAATAGCATCTTTAAAGCAGCTACTACATTAATACATGAGCAGCGAGAAGATGACGAAAAGGCGAGGGGTCTTCTCCTCTCTTCATCACTTTTCTTTTTAGCCACTACCTCAAAAGGACTGCAACGTGTCAAAGATGGTATCTCCTAGTTAAGGACTGCAGAATTTTAATGAGCTTATTTGGCAGTTGGTTTTTAATGAGTTCATTTATATTCCTGTATCGAAGCTTAACCTCTGCAGGTAAAGCTTCTAATACTCCCTAGGCATTTGCACTGGAATTTTAGCAACGCCACTCATTTCCATTATGCAAACTTCTGTTTTATAAGTGGAAGGATCTTGCCAGTGCTTAATTCAAAGTAGGATTTAGAGAGCTACATTCTCTATCCGACACTATAAGACCCCATGCCACTAAGTTATCTACCACAAGATGGATGCAAAACATCCCAGATAGGTTTGCATCTGTTATGCAAGAGTCTCGCTTACAAGTTATTTTATAGATTTGTAAATGTACATGTTACACCCAACACTCATCTTCCTGATTCAGAAGCAAGCCCACATTGATTCCAATCAGACTTACGAGGAGGCTGATCCTCTGGATGTTTACTCAAAAGCAACAGTACCAAGGCACTTGCCAGCAAATAAATGTGAGACAACTATTGCTTAATATGTTTAATGATCAAATAGTACTGCACAAGCCTGATTGCTCAAACACAAGAGAATTGAATTCACATCAAGATTTCACATCCAGATCCTGCAGAGACCTCATTGATGCGTAAAGAGGATTATTCTGTTGAGACAGATTTAGGAGTGTGCACTGGTGTTGTTTTTTTGTTTGTTTTAAAAACAACAACAGGAAAACCTCCATCCACCAACCATCTGTCTCCTCAGCCTTTCATACTCTGCTGGCTACGGAGCCCAGGAATCTTAGGTTAAGCCAGTTCACTGACCGTCATTCCTGAAGGCATCCTATTTCCCTCCTCATGCAAGGAAAAAAGGACGGGCTGTGCTGACACCTTGTGGCCTTTGCTGCAGACAGATTTGCTTCCTGCTCGCCGCATGCAACTGCTTGAGTAAACTGTACTGCTCTTTTAAAAATACCGTACAGTATTTTTCTGTGTATAAAATGACACTTTTTCCTCAAATAATTAAAGGAAAAATTAAGGGTCGTTTTATACACAGAAGTAAGGAGGGGGGAGGGATCAAAGCGCTTTGATCCCTGCTTTCCCCCTCCACGTTTTGCAAAGAAAATGGAGGGGGAAAGTGATTCCTGCTTTCCCCCTACACTTTCGTTGCAAAAAGCAGCTTTCCCCCTCCATGTTTTGCAAAGAGAATGGAGAGGGAAAGTGTTCTCCTTTCCCCTACATTTTCATTGCAAAACGTTTGCAACGAAAATGTAGAGGGAAAGCAGGAATCGCTTTCCCCCTCCATTTTCTTTCCAAAATGTGGAGGGGGAAAGCTGCTTTTTGCAACGAAGATGTAGGGGGAAAGCAGGAATCGCTTTCCCCCTCCATTTTCTTTGCAAAACGTGGAGGGGGAAAGCTGCTTTTTGCAATGAAGATGTAGGGGGAAAGCAGGAATCGCTTTCCCCCTCCATTTTCTTTGCAAAACGTGGAGGGGGAAAGCTGCTTTTTGCAACAAAAGTGTAGGGGGAAAGCAGGAATCGCTTTTCCCCTCCATTTTCTTTGCAAAACGTGGAGGGGGAAAACTGCTTTTTGCAATGAAAGTGTAGGGGGAAAGCAGGAATCACTTCCCCCCTCCATTTTCTTTGCAAAACGTGGAGGGGGAAAGCTGCTTTTTGCAACGAAAGTGTAGGGGGAAAGCAGGAATCGCTTTCTCTTTTCTCATTTTCTCTTGACCCTCTGCCCGAGTAAGGTTGTTGGCAGAATAGATTGGGGACTGACTGACTGGCTTGGGTAGGAAGGGGAACTGAAGACACTTTATTCCTTTGCCCACTATTCACCTATTTGCAGCAAGATAAAATGAACAAATAAGATCAATTAGTATCACAGAAAGAAGAGCAAGGAACCCCACCCCCAAGTCTTTTGCCTTTTTCTGCCCCAACCCCACAGTTCATCCCTCACCTCAGTTCGAGAGGTTGCTTGTTTCAGAAAGTCCCCGAGGCAACTAAAGCAAGGAATTAATCTATGAACCTGCCTTATTCAATTGAAGTGGCTTCCTAATCACACTTTCTTCCTTTCTGTTAAAACTATTTCTACGTCAATTTTTTCCACAAATCCAGTAGTGAAGATTAAAAGGCAGTCCTCCATCCCCACCACCAGCAGTTCTGGAGTAACATTCTCTGTGATGGGCCTGCCCTTTCCTTCTGACAGTATTTGCTCCGCTATCTGCCCTGTTTTCCTACTAACCACAAGCTGATTCGTGCTACAGCTATGCTTCTTTCAGCTGTCCTGACAATTTCTCCTACAGCCGATTAGTTTCACTTCAGCATGTATTCTAGAAATCAGAGGAGTATTTTTAAACTTTGAAGCCAAAGTGCATTAAAGATTGAATTCTGCCTGCCATAGAAGTCACTTTCCATGGTTGTTGTTTTTTGGTCATGTGCCGTCAAGTCACATTCAACTTACAATGCCCCTATGAATCAGCAATCTCCAAAGTATCCCGTCCTCAACTGCCCTGCTCACCTCTTGCAAACTCAAGCCTACGGCTTCCTTTAGGGAGTCCATCTATCTTGTTTTTGGTCTCCTCCTTTTCCTGCTGCGTTCCACCTTTCCAGCATTGTCTTTTCCAGAGAATCCTGCCTTCTCTTGATGTTCCTAAAGTAGGATGGCTTCAATTTCAACATTTTTGCCTCCAGAGATAGTTCAGGCATGATTTGATCTAGGACCCACTTGTTTGTCTTTCTGGCAGTCCAGGGTATCTGCAAAGCTCTCATCCAGTATGACATTTCAAACAAATCTTTTTTTAAAAAAAATTCCCATACACCCATAAAAACATGGCTGTCTATCCAAGGGCTGCAATCCTTAACTTAATTGCATTTTAAAGGGATCAAATTGTATATTTTGGTAGCAGGTGTTGTGAGGAAAAAAACATTCACTTCCGAAGTGCTACAACCTTTGAGACCTCTCTTTGGACCTAGTCCAGTGTTAAATATATATCCTATTCTGAACTGCACAACATGGACCAGGCATGGGAGAAATGTGTAGCTTCAGATGTTGGACTACAACCCCCATCAGCTGTAGCCTATAGTGAGGAAATGGAGGATATCTCAGTCCAACAATATCCGGAAGGCCACACATTCACCATCACCAACATACAGTATGATGAGGAGATACATCTGTCTCTACTTCAGATGTTCACTTCATTATCAAGCATCAATGAATGAGTGACTTCCATCTTTAGAATCTCATGTAAGCATCTGAAGGAACCCAAGGAGCCATGCCTTTCCATAGGATTATATTCTCTGGCCAGTAAGTATCACTTTTTCCCAGGCACAAAAGGGAACTCATAGAAGCAGCCACAGCTAACCAACAAGGGGCTGGATGCAGAACCAGGCACATGACCAGCACTTTGTATATTAGCTATGATTTCCTCACACATGGTTTTAAAAAGCCACCAGGATACTAGTCAAAATGTTTAGATCTAAACAATATGAATCTTTTAAAATTCCAATATTTTGCCTGGCTGAGACAGAACCAGAAGAAGTTCATCATCGTCATCTTAGAACTGCAGAGCTGGAAGGGACCCTATGGATCATCAAGTCTAGCTCCTGTCAGAGAACCACAGTTGAGATTTGATGCCCAAATCACTGAGCTGTACTTCTAGAAGTAATCTCCCAAAGTCAGAAATTAGGAAGACCTACTTGGGGCTTCTGATCTTCTCACTGCTTCCTCTTGCTCGAAGCCCTGGAACATATTTAGTCTGTATGGCTGTCTGTATGGCGCTCTGTGTGTGTGTGTGTGTGTGTGAGAGAGAGAGAGAGAGAGAGAGAGATGTACGACAAGGAAGAATATTCAGACTAGGGGTGGGGTAGGGGGGTAAATTTGGTGAACAAATCTCACATGAAGTAGTTCACATTAGTGCCTTTCAGTATCCCTGTGAAAAGACAACAGCCAACTCTGAATAAGAGCTACTGAAAACACTGTAAATGCTACTTCAGAAAGCCCTAATACGGAAGCAGGAATAAAAAAAGCTGCTTTGTTCAGCTCAACAAACTGCCCCTACTACTGCACTGTAGAATTTGTCAAACAATAACAGCATTAACTCTCCTGTCAAGGAGTTGTTTTATTTCCAGTTCTTTGACACAGACAAGTACAACTGGACACTGTAGAAATACCAGGCACCAAGCAAAACAATTGTAATAACCTTCAAAAAAAAAAAAGTTAATACAAGATAGACAGTGCAAGTCAACAAAGACACAAGTGCCATCAACTTACAAAAATGGTCTGAGCCACAACTGTGCCTCCCCACATTTGAAGAACAAGACTAGGCAGACACTCTAGGCTTTGAATTCTTAAAGCATCCGTGTTGAACAGAGATTCATTCTTTCACGATCCAAACAGATGTATTCTGATGCCCAAGCTGCTATCCTTAACACCAAAACATCACTTATTGTAACACACAAATTTATCACAGCATGGATAGAGATGGTCACTGACAAAATGGCAAAATACCATCATGTTGGGAGCTGCTCATTTCCATCCTGGTACAGGGAGGAGGCGTTTACCTGTTGGTGGCAATCAATCAGAAATCCAGGCAAGAAAGAGCGTGCTAATGCTCTCGCCACCCCAGAAGCTGCTGGAGATTATGGGTTTCCCATATTGTTCTACATCCACCAAGGTAAATGGCCACTTAGTCAACATTCTGCTGTACATACAGCTAAAAGTGACAAAACTTGTATTTTATTAACACACACACTCATCAAATGTTACTTCCTTAACTTCTCAGAACAAGGTTTCTCTTACAATTCTGATAAACACTGATTATTTTTTTTAATGCTCTGAAAGCATTTAGTATGCAGCGAGCCCACAGGTACATTCAAGGAGAATAGAGAAGATATAGCATGAGTCAGTGCTCACAGATCAACCACTCTTGTTCTCCATGAGTTTTCATTTCTTTTCTTTACAGGGAAAAGGATATTGGAGGAAGAGCTATTAAAGGACCAGTCATAGTACAGAAGCAGGCCTTCTGGGGAAAAAATGCATGAGGTTCTGGATCTTAGCTCTTAGGCCTAGCTTCATAATCACTGACTTCAAGTTTCTATAAAAAATACAGTGTAATTATATGTAAATTCTGCCATACCTAATATAAGCATTCTTAACCCTTTATTCGTAAATCACATTAAATAATGTTTTACAGGGACAAGTGTTGACATTTCATACATTTTCAGTTGAAAAGGAATTTAATGAGCTTTTATCCCCCACCCCTTGTGTACTTTAGGTTCCTGTTTAAACTATATTATACATGATACACACCATTAGGGTTTAAATAGGAAATCTCTCTCCTCCCCCACAAAAAAGGGGACAGAAAGAAAATCTGTTCCTCACAAGTTTCAAAGTCTTCACCAAGCTGTAACAGGATTTGCTTTATATTTTCTGTAATCATCCATGCAGAAAAATGCTAGCTCCGTTTCATTTGCTGAAAGGAAAGAGATTAAACATTATTGGGGGGGGGGGGGGAGAACATGAATTTTCAAGCAGCAGAACATTATATTAACATTAATTAGGATAACAGATGGTGCTGACTGCACTGTGGTTTAAGGCTATTGTGAGTTACCAGCCTGTTTGTTTTTATGAGATCTAAATAGCAAGAATGAGTTTAGTCCTGCACCCCCAGCTGCACAGTACAGTTGAGGGGGGGCATGGAAGAGCGCCCTTGTTAAAAAGCATTTTTAAAGCCCAGGGCTACAAAATGATTTGGATGCCATTCCACAGGCGTACAGAATAGTTCTTTCTCTTCAGAATACACAGAAACAACAAGGTCCTTATTCTGTTCCGAGAGGGAGGGGGATTTTCCCCTGAAATTAACCTGTAGCCATAATAATTTAATACTTAGAGGATCAGTAGAATATTTTACAGATCACTTTACATTCTCCCTCATGACCCATCAAAACGTGTGTCTGAAGAAGCTAAATTTTTGCCCTGCCAATGATTAATTCATGAGGCTTCAACAATATGCAAAGTGAAAGACACAAATTGGCTTCTCCAGCAATACCTTCAAATGCCTCTAATTATTCACAGGGGATATAGGGGAGCTAAAGGACCCACAGAGGTTCAGAGCAGTCACAATTCTTTCCACCGAGCAGGTCAAGGACTTCCTCTTCTAAAACAATAAGTCAGCAACATTACTAATTCAGAGCAGAGAGGCAGCTGACGGAAAGCGATCACAATTATAAGACGTGGAATTCTTTTGAAGTGCAGAGCCACTAAGTTCCACGCTTGCTTTTTAAAATTAAACCAGAAGTTAATGAAGTCTGCCTGCCTAGCGCAGAAAGGAGCAGGAGGAGGAAGAGGAGAACTCTTGAATATTGACTAGGAAACCTGCAGTAATTGTGGGCAATGAAAACGGAATACCAATGCTTCACATGCTGCAGACTTACAAATGAAGAAGGAAGGAGATGCATATTTAAGCCTCATTGATCAGATAAGGACTGGCAAAGTATTTTAGAAGGCAGTAAAAGGGAGTGCTACAGCAACAACAAGAGGACATCACCAGCAGACTCAATACACTCAAAGATGTCTTTTAAAATATAATCTCTTTTAATTGTTTGAACACTTTCGGTACCTGGGAAGAGCTCCGCTGATCTAGGATCCCCTTGTTTAGCCCACCTGGATACTGAACAGAACTTAAGTTTAGAGGGTTAAGTAAAGTTAAGTTTAGAGGGTTAAGTTAAGAGGGTTTAGAGGAAACACGGGGGGGGGGGGGCATTGTCTTCCAGAAATGCCACATATCACAATTTGCTTTACCTCTTTTTGTTCACCCTGTACTGTGCTCACTTACAGTCTCATGGACTTGAGAAGTGCACGTGAGGCTGAAGGAAGGAAGGAAGAGAAATGGATAATTTCTCCCTATCTGAACTGGCCAAAAATGGTTGTAGAGTTAATTTTAATTAGCCAGTCTCATTTACTGCTTTTAGATAAAAACCTTTGAAAAATACAAGTCACAGAAAATACGTACAGATGGCATAAAATGCAACACAGAGATTGAAAATTACATCACCGCCTTTGATCATCACTAATACTGACCGCACTAATAAAGCCTCATCAGCTAACATCTCTTGAAAAATTAACAGTTCCTTCTGTTGATTACTTCTGCTAATTTTCTTTCCTAATACTTTCTCTCTTTTTTCCTTTTTCCCCAAAATAAAATAAATGAGAAATGATTTAATGTTAGTTTTGAAGGTCGTCTTCTTTTCAGTTCTATTGCTACTATCTCAGTATTATTTTATCCCTCCACAAAGTCACTGTAATGTGGAGGTGATCCTGGGTTCTCTAAGGCTTTGCCAAAGGTGCACAATCTCTGATAGGATCTACCAGGCCAGTAAGCTTTTAAGTACAGCCCTGCTGTCACCCTGTGTTATCTATCATTGGAAGGCTAGTAGTCTACCTACGTATGAAAAAAAAATTCACCAGAAGGCCAGCCACTTGTTACCTCCTCCAAGTTTGAGAAGGAGCTACTGGTAAGTACTCTCTGAGTACAATTCTGTAACCAATCCGCTTGACTGTTGTTCTATCCAGCCTGCACCTAGTTAGCTTCCTAATCAGAATATCATGGGGCAAAAGCTTTGGTAAACTCAAGATATACTAGGTCTACAGCATTCCCACCATTTACCAGAGAGGTTACCCAATCAGAAAAATGAGAAAAGATCAGTCTGGCAGGATTTGTTTTTCACAAATCCATGTTGCCTTCTAGTTGTTTTTAAGCTGCTTGTAGAGTGACCACTTTATAATCTGCTCCAGAATTTTCCCTGGGATTGATGTCAGGCTGGCTGGGTCTGTAGTTCCCAGGTTCCTCCTTTTTGCCCTTTCTGAATAAAAGGACAACTTTAACACTTCTCCAGTCATCCAGCACTTCACCCATCCTTCCACAATTTCAAGAAGAATAAAAAATAGATAGTGGTTCTACGATGGTTGTTGTAGGTTTTTCGGGCTGTCTGGCCGTGTTCTTGAGGTTTTTGTTCCTAACGTTTCGCCAGTCTCTGTGGCTGGCATCTTCAGAGGACAGGAGTCAGAACTCTGTCTGTGCTCTGGTGCAGTTTTGTGGGATAGTTGAGTATTTATAGCTGTGGGATCAGCTTTTTGTCCTTTTCAGGAGATTGGGTGATTATGGTGATCAGCGTGTTTTTTGTTATGGGTGTATTGTTGTGATAAGGGGGAGAGATGATCTGTCACTGTGATTGATGGGTGTCCAACCTTACTTATCATTGTTCTGAGTTTATTAAAATTGGCTTTCCTAAAATCCAGTATATACGTGCAGCTGCACTCTGCTTTTGTTTCCTTTGAAATCAACAACTCCAGTAGAACATTGGTCACTTTCCCCCAGAGTTCCCCTTACTGCCACTTCTTCCACCAAGTCATCTCGATTGGTTAGAATCAAGTCGGGGATAGCTACTTGTCTAGCTTCTTCTTTCATTTTTGTAGGAGAAAATTATCAGCAACCACAAGCCAGGAATTTCTTGGAAGAGCCATATTTGGTAGAATTTGCCTCCCAATAGATACCAAGATAGTTGAAACCTCCCATTACTCCTACACTGTGCCTTTTTAAAATTTTTC
This sequence comes from Intellagama lesueurii, assembly GCA_037013535.1. Classification (NCBI taxonomy): domain Eukaryota; kingdom Metazoa; phylum Chordata; class Lepidosauria; order Squamata; family Agamidae; genus Intellagama; species Intellagama lesueurii. The sequence goes on along the minus strand of JBAJHW010000001.1, from coordinate 126,324,400 downwards.
AAAGGTTTCATCCACATCTTTTCCTTGATTGAGTGGTCAGTTGCTTTTGTTATTCACCCCAGTTGTATTAATCCAGATGCTCTCAATGGGACAACCAAGCTCATCTTCCTGTATTTATGTGCAGGAATGTGTCTTTTTAACATATACTGCAACTTCACTTCCTTTCTATTCTCTCCACTCTTTCTGAACCATTTATATTCTTCAATTGCTGTATTCCAATTACAGGAATCATCCCACCAGGTTTAAGTCATCCCTATCAAGTCATATTAACCTTGTGAACTAAGATTTCCAGGTACTGTTTGTTTTCCGTACTCCTGGCATTTATATATAGACATGGAGATTGTGTGATTTGTAGCCTGCTTTCCTTCATACATTTTAATGAAGATTATTATTGGGCCCCATTAGAGCTACTCAGTCTGTTCTTCTTATTGTACATAAGCCTTCATCTATCTTTACCTCTGAGTTTGTGTCTCCCTCCCCCTTCCAATCCAGTTTAAATCCCTCCAGATGAAGTTCTTCATGCTGTGGCTAAACACATTCTTCCCAGTTCTTGTGAGGTGCAACCCATCACTTGCCAGTCTGTGGTTCCAAAATTCAAACCGTGTTTTCAAAATCCAAATCCAAAGTATCTTATTAGTAAGGCATTCAACTCATTACTCCTCAGCAGTTCCACTGCTTACATTTCCAACCAAAACATTGGTTTAAATGTTACCGAAAAGACTAAGCAGACATGGTACTAATAACCAAGCTGTCAATCATTTAAAATTACCCTCAGCAGAATTCTAAGCACACTTTTTAAAAAATGCCTCCATTAGCATTCTGAAAGAGAGACGTGGTGCCCTGAAGCCCAATGGTTTGAATGTACATTAGGCTCCCCCACCCTAACTTCTCCTGAATAATTATCAAGTTGCACTCAGAACATCAGGAATAGCATTTGCTTTTCAGCAAGCTATCCAAACATAATCAGCCATTCTCAGGATAATGACAAGCACAATGAACTGAGACTTCAGTAAATCCAAACACACTACCCACCTACACCAGCTGCTTTCAAGGTGTTGTCCTCTGCCAAAATGAGCTTATCGTCTTCTTCTAAACCCACAACAAGTTCATTGGTCTAGAAATTGAGAGGTGGGTGGGAGAGAGGAGAAGAAGATAAATATAGGATAATCAAAATTAAGGCTGCTTTGATATCCTAGTAGAGGGCAGACCTCTTCCAACAGCAACAGATTAAATTGAGAAAAGTCTAGAGGGAGTAATCATAAGATGTACCTTAGAGCCATGCGCCTGGTGAATAATCTTCATTGTGTCTGAAAACAGATTATTTAGTTTTAGATATGATTTGATATTGGACACATGACTCTTTGTCACCTCTCAGGTCATGTGCATGTCCAAATCTTCCTAAACACGAGTTATTGTTGTGTTTCCTACCACAATCTTCTTCTGATGGCTAGAAGCAAGTAGATAATTTTGGAGTAACCGTGGAGTCCAGTCCCTCCCCGGCAACAATACTTCTGCCAATCATAGCAATAATCTTATATTCGTTTATCAAAAAAGGAAATCCCACTGAATTCAGTAGGTCCCAATGAACTCTGCATAGAACTGAACCTTTAGTTTTATTTAATATTATTTTGGCAGTTCAGAGATGCCTCTTAATATTACCAACCAAAAAGAAAAAAGAAAAGGTTTCCCACTGTTGCAAAGACATCAGATTACAAGAGTTTTAAATACTGCTTCAAAGGGGCAAGGGAAGGTCTATACAAAAGCTTTTTTTTTTTTTTAAGGTGGCAGTGTGGGAATGAAAGAAACACATTTTGTCCACTGGAATAGCGTGGGATCTGTGGTTCAGGCTTGCCAACAGCCCTTCTCTTATATCTCCATAAATAATATATTTTCTTTTTCATGCTTCAGGGTGAACAACAGTCAAAATATCAAGCGTCAAAATACATCACATAGAAATATCATTAAGGTGCTTCGCTTAAACCCTACAGGCTCTAAAATACTCTTTCTTCTGAAGTATGTTTTCCTCTATATTCACAAGGGTTGTAGACCATCTACCAAAGCATTTTCAGTAGAATCCTGTTGAAGATGACCAAATGCAATGTCCTGGAAGTGTAGATATCTGTGTGATCTGCAGTTGCAGTTGCACAAGGTGGAAATCACCCCACCCAAAGCAACAATTCACCCGTAGGTGCAAGGGGACAGTGAGACCACCAGAGAAAGGACAACCATGTGCACAACAGGCTGTTCAGCACAGTGAAAACAAGGAAGATTCTGCTCTCCCAATGCTTGCCAGTAAAAGGATGTTAGCACAGACATGGGTAGATTTCCCCCCTGAACTGTGCCATCTGTGCATCACGGCCATAATAGCTGGCTCGCGTATCTCATCCAATCAAATGGACTAAATCTTCCACTTTGATTTACATCTTATATCGTTATATCAAATTCATGCTCAAGATTCTTCCTGTTTACCTCCAGACTCATTGCCATCCCTTTCTTATTTACTATGTAAATTCTTCCAGTTCCTAAGCCCCTCATTCCATGCTTCCATCTCCTACTTGGCTACCCTTCCCGACCCTGCAATTAGCTGCTGGATATTGAAATGCAGACGCACGAAGGAAACTATGATTTCAAAGGATTGCAGGTCACGAGCAGCATTTCAATGTGTGAGCCCAGTTTAAAAGGCAGTTAAGAAAGATGATAAAAAATTAATACCCAAAAGACAACTCTGCCAATTAACACTAGAATGAATAATGTGCAGACTAATGTTAAATTGAATTCCAAGACGTACAGCTTTTTAATAACCAAGGTAGAGTTCTACCTAAAATTCAAATGTCTGGACCTCTTTCCTCCCAACCCCTTTCCCAGTCTCCACTGAAAAGCAGCACACAGAACAGTCAACCCATCTCTGACTTTTAAAATATTCCTACTTCCTAACATTTGCTACCTTTTTAAACCAGCCCAGGTCAGCCTACAGGTTATCACGTGAGCTCAGGTTAGGAGGGCCTTCATAGGCCTCCTTTTTTTTTTTTTTCTTTCTTTTTTCACTATAATACACTCTGTTTCTTGCCATCTTTGGGAAAATTATGTTATGTTATGTGTATGTTTTTGTTTATTGTTTTTAGTGTATGTTGTAAGCCGCCTAGAGTGGTCATAATTGACCAGATAGGCGGGATATAAATGAAATAAATAAATAAATAAATAAAAATAGTCAATACACCGAAACAAGTTAAAAGTCCCGATCTGACTGGGACAGACCAGGTATGTCAGCAAGAAACAGCATCTGCAAAAAAGCCCAGAAGAGCTTCATCAAATCAAAAGAAATCTAGCTTTTTCTTTTTAAGTAAGTGATGGAGTGAATAGCAGCGGGGGCGGGGAGAGAGATGGAGAAAGCCATTATATTTTCAGTAAAAGCCTAAAGAAATTAGAAAACCTAAATTTGATTGGTACTCAAATGAGAGCAATTTAATTTCCTCAGATCTCCTTCAAAACTTAGAAGTGATCCTCTTTTGTAACAGGATTGTTTCCAGTTCCTACAACTCCCACCTTTCCTGTTGTATTTTCCTGTGTCTCCTAATGATGGCTTTTACTAACATACAATGTGGAGTACTGCATCAAATCCCAAGAGGTTTCTTCATTTTTAAGATCTCAAACAAAGGAACATTGTATACCAAACCGATCTATCTGACCAAAGTGTAACAAAAATAATATTTGAGGAATGGTTACAATGCTTGGGACTTTTTAACTTTAAAAAGGCCAGTTTAGTGGAAACATACTAGAGACATGTGAAATTAGGCACAGGGTGAGCAGAGTGGATACAGAGAAAGGATGTTTTCCCCTCTCTCTCATAACACTGGAATCCAATGTTATCTGATGAGGTGGACTGTTGGTTTTGCTCCTAAATATGAACACAGCTACCTCTCTGAAAACAAAAGGAAGTTCACATAGCACAGAGTTAAACTGGAATTTGCTATCCCCAGATGGAATGATGGCTGCCAATTATAAAGTGAGATTAGTCATTACACATTAACAGAGCACACGACTGTCTCTGGCTGCATAGTATATACTATATATATCACTATGTAGTAACCACAGTAATCAGAAGTGGCATGTCTCCAGTTGCTGGAGAATATGAGCGGGGCCCTGCTATTGTACTTGCATTCTACTTTGCTTTCTCAGCATCTGACTGGCCACTTCAGAAAGAGAGTGCAGGGGTAGGTAGGTCTGATCCAGAATAGCCTTTCCGTTCTTAATAGGCAAGGCCAGCACACACCTTTGGGGACATGCACCACTTTTCATGCACAGTCTTAGAGAAGCCATAAACACTTTTTTCCCTGTGAACCAGCTTCCTTACTGCTGATCTCACTGCAGGACAACTTTTGGGATACTTATCAGTAGAGGCATGAAAGCCTTATTAAACACGAGGACTCAAGACTGTTGTGGTTGGAATTGGGAGATCAAAGTTTGATTCCCCTTTCGGCCATGAAAACTCCCTGGGGCAGCTGAGCTACCTCACAGTGTGATCATGAAGATAAAGGAGAGGGAGGAGAACCATGCCCATCACCTTGAGCTGAGTGGAGGGAAGGTGTGATCCAAACATAACAATGGGATATAATTTCACACCTCAACTTGTTAGAGACCTTCATCAAATCGACACAGCTCCTAGAAAAGAAACTGCCTTCTTCCCCCAACCGTCACCCTATAAAGCCACTGTATACATTAATACTATATAAAACAAGAAAATGAGTAATAACTTCTGTGTACCGGATTAAAAACAATTTGTTCTTGTATTAACACTAATGTACATTAATCTCTCCCTGCACTCTATGACCACAAGGGGCATCATCAGCATGAATGTTACTCCTTCTGAATCTCTTCCTCTGCTCTTACTATAACTCAAGAAGTTCACACTCTTTCAACAGACATTCATGAGATAATTCCTCCCTGTGTTAGTTCTTTACTCTGTACTTAAAGCAAAATAAACATCAACATACAGGCAAAGAATAAGGAAAGACACATACCGTATCTGTATTTTTTAAAAGGAGGAGGAAGTTCTGTCCTTAAAGTCACGTCTAAAGAAAAGAAATTGGGGGAAAAAAGATACTTAACATCAATACCGAATCTGATATTTTTCTGACCACCAGCAATGCTAGTCTCTGCACATTTACTCAAGAAGTTCCACAGGATCCAGTGGTGCTTTCTCCCAAGAGAGACTAGCCCTCTTAAATCATGCAAATCACTGGAACCTACTCTCAAGTAAACCTGAATAAGACATGCAGTGCCATTAGGGACCCTAATATATTTGGTGAGTAAAGCAACTCTGCCCAGCCTGCTTTCAGCCAGATGTTCTGGACTTAATCTCCTAATCCATAACTGCTCGCAATGTTAGCAGCAAGTTACAGAAGCTGCAGCGCAAAGCAGCTCAAGGCTACTGGATTAGGAAAGACAGGATCAGAAGTTAAAATCACATACAATGTACCACGGTATCTGTGACGAACCATTGGGTTCGGGGAGTCCCACTCTCACCACTCAACCACACTACCCTATTGATTCTGGAGTGGGTGAGCCCAGGAAAATTAAATGTGGTGATGGCTAAGGTATCAGCCTGGTCCCCGAACCCCACAAGACTCTAATCTGACACAACTAAGCAGTGGTTTCATAATCCCCCACCCAGCATGGCCAACAGTTACACTGGCTGTAGGATTCTGGGGGTTGCAGCAAAAAACTTTTCCAAGCTCAGAGTCAAATCATTGGTCCACACAGCCCAGTACAATGTACCAGACTGGCAGTAGCATCCCCAGTTTCTTTCCCTGCCCTGCCTCAATATACCTTTCATGTACACAGGTAGCACTCCATCCCTGTGCTATAGCCTGTCCCCTGGGGTCTATCAACACAGAATAGTTCCTCCAAGTCTTTCTTTAACCCAATGGCCCTTAATATACCAAACCAACATAAGCCAGTGGTTCTTCAGCCAAAGTGCCTTACCATTCTTCACAAATCCAATGAATTCTTTTACAGTTCGATCCAGGCTAACACCATGGTACACAACAGGTCTGAAGTTACGGTGCTCAAATGAACGAACTAGACGGACGGTTACAGTCACGTCTCCCGATGACATGAGTTAGGTACAAATTACCTGGAGGGCGAAAATGTAATGCAGCATCAAATTAGGTTTCTGAAGGAAATTCGTTCTGACAAATAAAACCTTAAGGTTCTATGTTGGGTACAAAGGAGAGTGTCATACAAATAAGCTCTTGCCTTTTAAAACATACATTTAATACACAAACCTTTATTTTTGGAATTTGGGGCCAATTAAAAGAATGTAGAGAAAAGATGTTGAAAAAAGTACAGAGCTGTGGGTTACGTAACATTAAAATGAAACCAGAAGATAAATTAGGACACTCTAATTAAAACTGCATTAGGGTAAGCCATAAGTGGGAAGCAACTTGGGGGCACGTAACAAATAAGTGGTTGCCATATGTTTCAGCATCATGCCCCCTTTGGATTTTTAAAAAACCCTCACACCTCTCCACTTTTCCTTTACCATCATTCATCCCTTTGTTAGCAAACAAAAGTTTATAACTTAAAATTAAAGATAAACACAAACTTTTTAAAAAAAATACATTTAAAATAATGAGAAGTAATGATGACATCCATCACAAAATGTTAACAGAAATAGAATTTATCTTAGCGATTTTTGTTGTTTAGTCGTGTCCGACTCTTCGTGACCCCATGGACCAGAGCACGCCAGGCCCCCCTGTCTTCCACTGCCTCCCGGAGTTGGGTCAAATTCATGTTGGTAGCTTCGAAATAAATATTGTGTGAAGAATACTGCTGCATCTGTCAGCCTTGCGCCTTCTACCTCCTCCCAGTTTGGGAATCAAGATTCTAACAAGCCTGTGGAGTTCACAGAAGTTTTAATTTGGCCCACATTTTTATTTAGTCACATCTCCTGGTCAACATCCCTTGAACGCTTTTCCTTTTTCAGAAAACGTGAACCTAAGTTTCCTCCCACCCCCAACCACCAACAATCCAGGATATACTAAAATAGGGTTTCCCAGATTGTTAGTTACCAGGATGGGAAGAGTCTTTCCCAGAGGAGAAAAAAATTAAAGGTTCAAGGGTGCTTCTTGTAAAGGATCAGAAGGTGTGACCCACAGGAAGATTTCACACAATGCAGTGGACACGCAGATGTAGAGGACAGCAGAGTCTAAGGGCACACAGCTGAAATCCCCATTGAGTTGGCGGGGAATTAAAAAGCTGATCAGTTGTGCAGAGCAAATACTTTGTAAACAAGCCCAAAGGAAAACTAAGCTAGATATACAAAAAATAAACATATTACCAGGATTGTTTAAATTAAAGGTATGCTGCTTGGGGAATTTTGGGATCTGTAGTCCAAAAACAAAAATCTGTACAGATCTGATTTAAACAGTTTCATTTTCTCTTACTTATTTTTTAGAATTTTGTTTTACTTCTATGCCACGTTTCTCCCATCAAGGGACTTGATAGCAGAGAATGATCAGGAAAACTGTGGACAAAGTGCCAACTAGAATTATTGTCGACAGTACAATCCTACGCCTGGCAACTGAGACATAAATCCTACAGAGAATAGTGTGGTTCACTGCCAGGTAAATTGATGCACCAAATTATACCAATATGTGTTTTCACCTGTTCTAAAAATAGGACTGGCTCCTGGGGGCTAAGACTGATAATTATCAGGATCACAGCAAGTAGGAACATATTATTCAACCTTTTCCTGTTTTCTTTTTTGAGTAGCAGGAGAGGAAAAGGTTAAAATCCAAAATTAAAGGTCCTTCTTCCAAAACCTGAGATCTTGAAAATTATCAGATCCCCAAAATGCATGCCTAATTCATGTCAAAATTTGCAGGGCACTCTTCCTGCTAGTAGAAATCAAAGTGTTCAGGGTGCTAGACAGTTTCCTATTGTTTCCCCCTCGTCTAACTGGCTTCAACAGTCTTCATAAGGGTGTTCTGGAGAGGTTTGCTTCTGATTGCCACACTGCTGCTCCACAGGCAGACAGCCAAGAAGGTCACAGCTAAGACGTAGCTGTGTCAGTCTCACTCTTATGGAGACACACCATAGCCACTTTGACTATTGTCTGTAGCCTCACCTTTAAAAATAACAGTCATGTACGTCTGCTCTAGTGTCTGAGGAAGCAGACTCTCATCCAGAAAAGCTCACTGAAATAAATCTCTGTAAAGTGCTACAATGTTGTGTTGCTCCCTTCCTTCCTTCCTGCCACTAGAGAGATGATTTCACAAAACAGGTTGGCAAAATTAAGGAGACAAAAAAAAAGGGGGGGGGGGGGAACCCAGGAACAAAACATTGCGACACTTTAAAGACTAATAGATTTGTTTCAATGTCAGCTTTAGGGGATCAAAATCCACTCCTTCAGGGTGAGACAAATCTTTAAAGTCACATTATTTTGTCATCTTGTCTTTTTCCCTTTTCCCCCTTTAATTTTTACAACATACTGCTTTTCTTCTTCTTTGGAATCGTCCCAAAATCGCCCCCAAAAGGCTCTGGTGCTTGCTGTCTCTGTCTCCTGACTTCGCCCTTTCTCTCCTGAAGGCTACGTTTCTCTTCCCACCTCAGGTAGGAGAACCATCTCCGCCGCCCATGGATACCACTGGTCATTTAAAGTTAGAAAATATGTTTAAAACAAATATGTACAATATTGCCCTGCATAAATCAATCCAAAAACAAAAATAAAAACCTACGCTTACCATTTTAACAGTAACTGTCCACCAAATGTGCACTTATTTTGAACACCTGTGCATTCTTAGTGCAGTACGCCTAAGCCGCCTATTCTAAGCCACCTAGAGTGGTCGCAAGACCAGATAGGCGGGGTATAAATGAAATAAATAAATAAATAAATAAATAAATAAAATACAAACAATCTTTTTCTCAAATCCCAACCTTCATTCTAAGGCACCTAGAAGCAGAGTATCTAATTTTACCTTAACACCTAAATTCTAAATTCTTCACCACTGGCAGAACTTTACAATGAGCAATGCAGAAGTAATTATATGTCTTTTAACTAATTATCCAGTACGCCTTTTAAAACTAACAACTGGATGAGAGTGAAATAGGATGCATATCAAACATCATGGGAAATTTTAAAGGAACTTACACTATCAGATCCTTGCTTTATTAAATGCATATCTCTAATGTTTACCTCTCAGCACTAATCTAATCCATCGTTCTTAACAAATCTAGGCGTGAATCCAAGAATAATATCACATTCAAATAAATGCATAAAATTAGAAGGGAAGTTTTAATCATTCATCAGAAGCATTTTCGGTTGGAAAGAACTGTTTGGAACCCAGTGTATGCTTCAACTGATGAATGACAAATAAAACAAATGCAAATTGCTATTTGCACATGATCTTGTTTTGCATGTAGAGTATTGCTTAAGCCAAACCATTAAATGGGATTAAAACATGTAATAAGTTTATGAGCAAGGTAGGTTGTGTGTCCCCCTCTGAGGTCTTCCCCCACGTGTCCCTGCCAAAGGTAAAGCCTCCTCAGTTGTGGCCCCCTTTATGCAATACCTTCCCCTCAGGAGGCTGACCTGGCACCCCGACTGCCACCCCCTCGGCATCAAGCAAGACTTCCCTCTTCTCCCAAGCACTCTAGATCTCACGATTGCTTTTGCCTATTTTCTTCTGCTATGTTTTTTTTTTCCCTGCACTGCATTCTTTTAGGTTTTGTTATCTGCCAGAAAGGCTTTTGTGACTGAGCAGATTTAAAATAAAAATGAACTTTTAAAAGTCTCAAAACTGCACATATCACAGAGCAGCAGCGGCGGGGGGGGAGGACACTTTATATCGCGCTTTCTCACATACTGATTTTGTCCCAAATGTTGGATATGTATCAACTATCATGTCACAACCACACAACCCAATCCACAAGTCCTTCACTCTCATTCCAGTACACTCCCTTTGCTTCGCTCATTACCACTAGGGTGATAATTCAGATTCCTCTCTGACCCACTAGAGCACATGTGTCAAACTCAAGGCCCGCGGGCCGAATCCGGCCCGCCGGGCCATTTCATGTGGCCCTCGCAGTGTTGCCTGCTACTGTGCAGTATACAATACGCAGGCGCTTACTCAGTCACCCATAATGCTCCACAAGGATGCTGGGAATCCGCCCAGCGGGACTTTTAATCCCAGCATTCCAAGCAGTGAAGAGCCAGAAAGTGATAATTGAATGAGGAGGATTATATTTAATATGATAAAGAGTAGATACATTTATATAGTCTTACAGATGCAACCGGCCCTTTGAGGGCAACCATAATGCCGATGCAGCCCAAGAAGAAATTGAGTTTGACACCTCTGCACTAGAGGAAGACTTCGCTTTCCTCAACTACGCAGCTCGCCACTTCCAGCTCCTGAGCGCCCAAACCCAAATACTCCTGCCCGCGAAAGTCACGTGATCGCAAGGCATCCAACTCACCTCCACCCACATGGATCCCTGACGCAAAAAGACCCTTTTACTTCAACCTGTCCCGCCCCTCATTGGTGATTGTCTGTTTCAGGCATATTCCAGAAAGACTCTTAAAATTGCCCACCCCCAACAGGCGGGGTTGCACATTTCATTGGCTGCGAACCTTTTGCTTTAGCGGTAAGTTGCACCCGCCGCTGCTCTTTGGTACCTTCCCGGTTTCCCACTTCTCTTGCTATCCACCATAGAGATAAAAATGTAGGGCCTCCGATCAAAACTTAAATCCTTATGATTAGAGGTGTACAGATTTGTCTTTCTTGGGCGACAACTTCCAGAATTATCCCAGCAAACAAATCCTGCACAACTCTTGTTATGATCCTGTTGTTGTTGGCACTGTGTGAAATTTTTACTAAAAATACTCTGGCTGTACAGCAGAAAGTGCAGAAACTTACAGAGCAGAATTAGGCTGAAGTCTCTCCAGAGTAGACCACCGTGGGCTTTTTTTTGTCTCATCAACTGACACTTACAGTCTCAATAACTCAGTCTGAGATATTGTTAAGAAAAAGAATGAAAATTTCAGTTTACTCCGTTCTGAACAAGTCAAAAACAGCACATTGTAGGAAAAAATGGCAGGTTACATGAACAGAACTTAACTGAATCATAGTCTGCTTACTGACTATACATACTGCACTACACAACTAACTCTAAACACTAACTGAATTACTGACTACTGACTAGATTGAAAATATAGCTAACTATAGGGAAAAGACTCCGGCAGAGAGGCGTGGCTCTCTTCAAAATCAGAGGCAGAGAGGGAACAATCTGCTACTGCTGGATTGATTGACAGTCACCCCAGCCTAAAAAGGTCCCTCCCAGACAAAACCTCTTAAAGGCAGCATAGAAAGATTGCTAAAACTCCGACAGTTATGTGTTGTCAAGTTTCCCCAGACTGACAGCAATCCTTTGATCTCCAAAATGTCCTGTCCTCAAATGCCTGCTCAGCTCCTGCAAAGTCAAGTCTGTGGATTCCTTTAGGGAGCCTGTCCACCTCATATTTGGTCTTCCTCTTTTCTTGCTGCCTTCAACCTTTCCCAGCATTATTGCCTTTTCCAGAGAACCCTGTCTTCTCATGATATACCCAAAGGAGGACAATTTCAGTTTCAACTCAGTTATGATCCAGAATTTAATATTTTGTTCTTAGCCAGTTACAGCAAAAAAAAAAAAAAAACAAGTTTTGCAGCACTTAATTTTATTACTGTTTCAGCTTTTCAGGAATACAGGTCACACTTCTGCAGATGTATCTGACAAATCGGCCTGTAGTCAAGGAAACATTTTGCTTTATCAAAACATACTAGTTTTTAGAATGCCACAACGCTCTTCCTAGTACACAGACGGTAGGTTGCCTGCAAAGCTGAAAGGAAGTTCCAATTAATGGCATGGTACTTGCTTCTGAGTAGCCATGTACAGGTCTCTAATACACATGTCCTATAGTTTTTTTTGTTTTATTTTGAATGTACAGGTGCTATTTATTCACAACTACGTCTCATTCTGTCCAAACTGCCAGGATTTCTTACCTAGTAGCCTATTTTATCTACTCTGCTACACTACCAAGACAGTAGTTTGGGAGGAGGCAGCCCTGTTAGTCTGTGCAAGCGTCCCAGGCAAAATCCAAAGAAACAAAACCAGATAAAAACATGTGGCACCTTAAAAACTAACTATTATATTTCAAAGTAAGCTTTTGTGGACACCAAGACAGTGTGGTACATATAGCACAGTGGTTCTCAACCTTGGGTTCCCAGATGTTCTTGGACTACAACTCCCAGAAATCCTAGCCAACACAACTACAGTAGTGGTGAAGGCTTCTGGGAGTTTTAGCCCTGGAACATCTGGGGACCCAAGGTTGAGAACCATTGGTATAGCAGACCAGGACGTAGGAGACCTGGGTTCAAATCCCTGCTTGACCAAAAAAACCCAAGGGGGTGGAGGGACTGCTGGTACTGGTAAAACGACTCCATGTCAAGTTGGAACCACTTACTGTATAGCGTCCCTAGTACGGCTTTTGAGAGAAGAGAAATATTTAAGGAGTGGTTTTTACCAGTTCCTGTCCTCCAGTGAGTTTCCAGGGCCAAGGGGGGATTTGAACCCTGTTCTCCAGAGTCTCCGTCCATCCCTCTATCCACTACTACACCACACTACAGTGGCTATAAACGGGATGCCCCTTGAGGCCGGATAGCAAACGTGTGTTCAGAATTGCAAAGAAAACCATGGAGAAAGCAAGACTGGAAACCCAGTTCAATTTTAAAACCAGAAGTAGCAATAAAAACAAAAAAAGCAAAGCAGCGAAGGAAGACATTAACTAGCCCGATTTGGTCAAAGGAGGCAATTACTTAGGCTTCCAAACTTAAAAATAATAGTAACAACAACAACAACTCATCTATTTCATTGCAATATTGTCCCTTCCTCCGTAGTGCGAGGAGGCTGGCGGATCGAGCTCGTGAGCCGCCTGCGCGGGAAGGGGCTCGTCACCAACTCCGCCGGTAAGTCCATCCTCACTACTGCACTTACCGGTGAGGCCGAGGATTCTTAACCAAAAGCACAAAGCACTTTTTAATACAATAGGAAAGAGTGGTTGTTGCTGCTGCTGCTGTTGTTGTTGTGTGCCGTCAACAAAGATTACTCTACTAAAATTGCCGTGCACTCGCCTCGCCCCCCGCCAGCTCACGTTTCTATTCGGAAATAAACACGAATGGAGGGCGGGGGGGAGGATCACCTCCTCGCTTGGCCGACAGCTCCGTTCGGGGAAGGGCTGCTGCCCGATCACGCCTCCGTCGCAACGCTGGCTTTCTCCGTATTCTTCTGCCGCCACTGTGTTGCCCGTCCCGGGAAGGCCACAAGAGGCTGCCGAAATAAGCCCGGAAGTTAAACCTATTTGCGGGGGGGAGAGTTACAGGTCTCTCATTTTTGTTACTATAAAGGCAAGAACAATACGCTCCGTCGTTGCGCCAGGAGTCCCGCCTTGGTATCACGTGTTGGGAATCGGCTCGCCACAGAATCTTCCGATTGGCCACATGATATTAATGCCCGCCTACTCCTGATTTACAGACTTATGATAGATCAAGTAGAACCCTGTTTTTAGAATACAATTTCAACCCGAAACTTGGGTAACAGCGGTGGGACACTCAGGCATCCTCCACACCTTTCCCCTCCCATACAGCCTGTATTTATTCCTTTAAATATCGGCGACATCATCTTTTTTCAAAGCAACTTGGTAAAGATCTACTCTATTTCTATCATTTCTCCACGGGTGTCCAAAGGGAGCTGCCAGAAGCGGAAGTAGTCTATTACAACTCTTTCTGTTATAACTCTACTGGCGCTGCCATCCGTGACTGACAGCAGAGCCGTGAGTCTCCGCCCCTCTTTGGCGATTGGTCGGTAGGAGCTGGCCTGATGCGTGAAATACTGCCGCTGGGGAAGAAAGGGGCGGGGGGATTGTCGAAGTAGAGCGAGTTCTTTTTGTTGCACCGCTCGAGGAAGACGCTTAGCTCGCGCCATCATGACCCAGGTAAGCCCGACTGGGGGGGAGGCTTCTGATGCACGGGGTGGGTGGGAGGAAGGAAGGCTGCCAAACCTAAAACCTTTTTCGTTGGGGTTTTAAGAGAAAGCATGTTTTAAATTGTATATATATAATATATAAAAAATATGCACACATAATATATATATATATATATTAGTCGGGGGTCTTTGCTTTGGGGTTTCCCTTGTTTGGTAGTCCTCGCTGGCAGGGCAGGGAGATTGAATGGAGCTGATCTCCCGCTGCCTAAGCCTTCCTTTTGGGGCAGCTAACGGCCCCCCGCCTACGCCAGGCAGTCCGATTCCCTTTTCCTTCTCTCGGGGGCAAGAAGAACAAGCGACCGCTTTGTTGCGAAATGTTTGCTTGTGTCTGTCGTCGGCTCTCTTGGATTTGCGGAAGGCTTCTTCATTCATAACTTGATAAGAGGTGAAAAGTGTTCCAAGTGGCGCCTTTTCGAAAATGCAAGTTTTACTGGGCGTCATCTTTTTGTGGACTGCGTTCTGTGATGGGTTGCGATCCGTGTGGCTTTACACTTGGGAAAACCGCTCAGTTTTGAATTTGGTACTTTTGTGGAGGTTATCCCACTTCATCTCATGCATATAGAGTATAATCGACAAGAAAACGATGCCAAATAAAAACTTCCTGGTCTCCTACTGTAGACTAACATAGTTTCTCTCCCCCACCCCACCTCACCTCCCCAGAATTATATTGTAGTAATATGATTAGCAGGCACTAAAATTGAGATATTATTCCCCCTCCCCTTTATTTGGCTGCTGGTGTCTGTGTAACTTCAACAGATGTGTTAAAACTCCTTTTCTAAAAGAAGCCATGCTTCTGAGGCTGGGTTTCATAGGCTACTCATGTATCCCAGGGATCAGAGTAATCCCTATTTGTAAGAAGCCTTTAAGCTGAGCTCTGGCTGTCTAAACCCAATAGTGCAGTTTTAATGAGCACTAAGCAGTGGTAAGCCCTTTCTGAATACCCTGTGCCTAGAAAACCCTGGAAAGGTTTGCCATAAATCAGAATCAAGTTGATTGCATGCTCAAAGCTGTGGTTCAGGTTTGTTCAGAGGCCTGAGCTGCTCAGTGAAGGTGTCTGATTAAAAACAAGTTTATATTGGCCTCTGGGATCCTTGTATGAAATGAATTTTCAACATATTATTCAGTGTATGCAACAAAAGAACAACATGTGTAGTGCCAAAAAAATAAGTTAGTTTTGAGATTGCAGTTCCCAGTATCTCCCAAGGCTAGCAGACTTTTTTAAAAAGTCAGTGAGTGTTATAAGCTTGTGTAAAAATACAGTGTTGCTACATGAAACATGGTGTCCACTTGTAATTACCATTCACTGCACCTGCATCAGCAGTTTGATACGTGATATCTAAATGCATATAATTCATACACAATTTGTCAGTGTGGCTTGTAGAAACTAGTCATCTTCAAAGTAATTGTGTAGCAATTCAACCCTGAAAGCAATTCTCAGTGTTTCTCCTGCCAAGTGTTGAAAAGGTAACTCATTTCACAACCCTCCCAGTGTAGGATAATTATCAAGTGTCTGATTGCCATTCTGTTTGCTCAATTAAATTCCCATGCCTATTTGGTAAGGCTGCAATCCTAAGTGTGTGTGCTGGGAAAGCTAGTTGACCTTGGTGGGCCTTGCTTCAACATAAAGACAAGCATGAGACAATCCTTTCATTGTATAGGATGGGGCTATAAAGTGATGAAACAATGAGTGTAATCTAATGCATTTTTTCATCTCCTGATTGAAATAGGCAGAATTTGAAAAAGCTGCGGAAGAAGTTAAGAATCTGAAGTCAAAACCAACAGATCAAGAAATGCTGGAGATCTACAGCCACTACAAACAGGCTACAGTTGGAGATGTAAATACAGGTATGACAGAATAGGCTTAAATTTGGAAGATACTTGTTGGACAAAAAACAATGGGAGAACTCTTGAGTCTTTCAGGCTAGCCTAGCTTTCTGAGTTGTTTCAAGAACCATGCGCAGGAAGTTCACATTTGTGACCCTCTTTGCTGATAGGTTTCATGGTGTATGGAATTTTTGTCTACAGTGTGGACTAACGTGAACATGTATTCTCAATACAGAGCTCTTTCATGCTTAAGGAGGCTTTGCCTATAGGTCAAAGTCACTTCAGTCTGTGAGCATCTTGTTTGCTTGAAAGCAACTTGCTTGCAGGCTGCCATTGATGACCATAACTGAGATCTCGCGTCATAACAATAAAAGTGTTACTTAGTACTACATACATACAGAGCATGAAGCTTCAGCTAAACTTTCCTGTCTGGGATGTATGCAAACATCCATAAGCCTTTGAAATACACAAAGTGTGTCTAAATTGTTTCTTTAAATATAACCTGTGAAGCAGTTATAATCATAGAAACATGAAGTTGGAAGGGGTCTACAAGGCCATCTAGTCCAAACCCCCTGCTTAATGCAGGAACACAAATCAAAGGATAAGAGTAGAACTGTGCCTGTGAAAATGTGTCCCTCCATTTTTCAAGTCTCCTCATTGCTGTGAGATCCGTGGTTCTTTCTGTTGCACCATCATTTAGAGAAATACAGTGCCTTGCATCCATCGAAAGCAACCTATAAGGCGATGCAGAGGACATTGGTGGTAGATAGTGTGTTCTGTTGGCAGACGTCTGTGAGCACAAGGAGTTTCCCTTGCCCCACACCCACCCATCAGCTTTTCAGGAAGTGTAAGGAAGGGGATCTGTTCCACAGGTGGCATGTTATCACTGGACCTAGTTTTAGGATTCCTCACAGTCTTAAAAAAAATTGGAATGATGCTCCTAAAACGATAGAAAGTCCAAGGGTTCTTTCTCTTGGAGTGCTGCCTGAAGAAATATTCTACAGTAAAGCCCAGCAGGAGTGAATGTTGTCTCATTCTTGGATGGCCTCCCATCACGTTGGGCAATTTGGAAATGCCACTCTAGTTCAGGGAGTTGCCTAACTAAAGATTCTGGTCCAACTTGCTATCGGAAAGCTTGGGGCAACTTTCAGAAAATTTTATAGATTTAAAATGTGAGGAAGGAGCTGATAGAGAATCTGACTCAGACTTGCTTTTTTTAAAAAAAACTCCTGCATATCAATTTGCAGCACACCATAAAATGAGGAAATAACCCAGCAAGAATACGCCACTGTAATATGATGGGAGGGGCAGTGTGATGTAGGAAATAAGAGTATCAGACTAGGACTCGGGAGACCTGGGTTCAAATGTGCACTCGGTCATAGGAACCTACTAGGGAGCAGTAGTAAAACTACTTATTTGAATGTCTTGCATATCTTAATAAAACTATTAAGGTCCCATAAGTCAGTAGCAGCTTGATGGCGTGTAACACAATATGAGGGGCTTACAGACTTCACATCACTAAAAGAAATTCCAGGTAAGAAATGCCTAAAACATGGCAGCATTAAGGCCTGGCATACTTCCCAAGGTGAATGCATTCCACTAGGTGGGTCTCGCCAAAGAGAAGGTCTACCTCTGTGTTGCCTCTGAATAGATATCTGTAGGCCTTGGCACAGACTACAGTCCTCTCAGTTGTTGGTATTGAGGCAGGTGTTTGTCCTGAGTTGCATGTGACTTTGTATGGTAATAATCTTAAACCTCGCTTGGTAGGAGAGCTGTTGGGGGGGGGGGTTGATAAAGGCCCTTAATCTAGGACTCGTGAAAGGGTATAGTGGCTGCTAGAATTATAACTGCAGCTTTTGAACTGGTAGTGATGTAAACAAGAGAGTGGTCTCCCTTACAGTGGGGCTTCCTGTTGCACAGAGTCACTGCACTTCAGGATTATAGCCAACTCCTTGGGGGTTTTTTTGGGCACGGTATAGTATGCTGTTATAGTATCTTTCCAGTTATATGGGATATGGGAAGTTTGTAACTTTTGAGTGATCCAGTAAAGACAATATTCAGCACAGAACGCGTGTGCGATTCTGCTTCTGTAGGTGTGTTGCTACCTTAGTACACTCCTCAACATTCATCAGTATTCGCGAAACACATGTTGAAAGCTTCACTTGGTTTCTGCTTTCAGTTGCTAGAGTTGAGATGGCAGTCTAGTGCATTACTAGTTCAGTGCTCATGTACTTGAGCCTAGCCTTGAGCATTATGCTTGGATTTCATATCTCAAGAGGAAGGCAATCTTTCAGATGCCCTGGCAAAGGAGGGAGGGAGTACTTATAAATTGTTGTGTCCAGCCAATTGATTTCTGCTCCAGAATCTGTATTTTATGTCATATCATGCTGGCAAGGAAGGGTTTTTTGAACATCTCTTGCAGGAGTATGTAAAAATGGGTAAAGTAGGGGACGTGCCATAAGCATCTATGTGAAAGGGCCCCAGAAAACTCTTTGGGGGCTGAGAAAAAGAGATGGCTGTTGTATATCAACTGTGGGTCCTGATGGCAATTTTTAGAGTATATATTTTAATTGTATTTTAATTGTTTTATCTTTTTTTATTGTATTTTAATTGTTGTAGGCCGCCCAGAGACATTTGGGTAGAGTGGGCGGCATATAAGTTAAATAAATAAATAAATATAATTTTAGAAACAAACAGGCATTTGGCTTTGTGCTCATACAGAGCATTATGCAAACACCATTCTTGTATTAATAATGAAAACAAATGCATATGCATGGGGCAAGTCTTTGTTATTTTGTTTAACAATGTCAGACTCCATCTGATCTACTAACACGCTTACTGATTCAGAGACTATCGGGCAACTGACCTCCTTTCTGAAACTGCACAAATCTTGCATAAAGTGAGGTAGAAAGTCTTAGTTTTGCTTTTTCTGTAACTTTTACCAAAAAGGGGAA
Organism: Intellagama lesueurii; assembly: GCA_037013535.1. NCBI lineage: Eukaryota > Metazoa > Chordata > Lepidosauria > Squamata > Agamidae > Intellagama > Intellagama lesueurii. The sequence continues at coordinate 126,305,546 of JBAJHW010000001.1, read as the reverse complement.
AAAAAGTTGTATAATGTCGTTGTACTAAGTAATAATGGCCTCCCCTGTCGGTTTACTTCCCAACAATGCTGATACTGTTTGAGATATTGAGAGGAGTAGGGCAATCTGACACTCTTGGCTGATCTACAGGCTGGCATCTGTGGTGGCGGGCTAAGGACAGTCACCTCACTTTTCTCACAGGTGGCACTGCCAACTAGCACTAAAGGTCACTTGCTGTTCTTTAGAAGCAGCTTGTTTTCTTTCATGATCGTATGGCCAGTCTTCTTACACATGTTGCACGCCAATTATTTTGAAATGCTCAAGTTCTGTAAGCCACAGCCCATGGCCCTGTAGCCTTCCCCCCCCCCCCCCCAGCCCAAAAGCTGAGGCGTGGGAAGTAGATCAAGAAGCAGTATTGACACATTTTGGCCTTTTTCCCAGATGCCTCTGAAAGAGCGGGAAAGTACAGTCTGCCATTCTCCAGAAGAACTAGTTGGACCAAATGTTACCTCCTTTCCCCCAAAAAAGAAGTTGGGATTTGGCAGGTTGCCATGGAAAAGAGATCTGTTCTTAGTGGCCTAGTTGCTAGAACCTAGCAAAGGTGCACATGATTTGACTGAGAGCCAGGCAGGTCATTGTGGGCTCTATGTGCAATCCCATTTTAGGATGAGATTGTCATGTGTTCTTGCAAGATGTTCCCAGGAATTACTGAGAATCCAAGTGCATTGAACATCTGAAAGATAGACCTATATTGAAAGTAAACTTGTGCCTTTGGCAGAGGTAATGACCACCAATGTTCCCTTTAAACACTGGCCAAAATCTGTTGCTTAGCATTGTGAATCACACTACAGTAGGCCCATTGAATCACTGAGGATTTGGTGAGTCAACGCGTCTGTACCTTCCTTTGATTTAAACAGGCTTACCCTGACTTGTGATCTAAGGTCATCTCACCTCCTTCAGAATCCCTGTTAGCATCATCATATGTCAGAAGTGACTTGATGCCTCATAACAGCAATAGTATAAATAACTTGTAACTGTTCGATCTATCAGAAAAGGTGTGAGTTACACATCTTTGACATCATAACCTGGCTAACTTGCAGCAGAGAGCTACTTCCTTGGACCAAAAGCACATGAAATTTGATATCTTTTTTTCAGAAGGGTGTGTGGTAGATGAACCATTGCTGAGTCATCTTGTACTAGATTTTATTCTGATTTGGAATGAGCTGAGTTGCTTTCCATTTTACATATAAAAATTATTTCACATGTCACTTTTCTGGAACAATAATTAATGAAACAAATGTTTAACTAATTAGCATACTCTTGAGCAAGGAACAAATGTGCCACATTGACTAGGCAGTCTTAAGACTAAAATGTCTTTGCAGAGGAAGACCAAGAAACAACAAATTATCAGTAGCGGATTTTCATTGATTTGCTATAAAATGCCATAGTTTTTCAACCAGGATGCTAAGTTTAATAAGAATAGCCAGAATAAGGTCTTCATTAGATAGTGAGATCTTATCTACCTTGATGCAACCTAAAGCTTCTGCTATCACAGATAATATGCACACTTGACAAAACTCAAACATGCTATTGGCTCAAGGTTATATTTTTCATTTAATATGCTTTTACAGCCAAGGGATATATAGACTCGTACTGCTTCCAGTGTCACAATGAACATGCATATCTGTTCCAGAAATATCTGAAATCCAAATGGGCAGCTTGATTTCTAATATTAGTGTGCCTCTTTTTAATATTGAATCTGCTTGCTTTTTTTAAAAAAAAATGTTTTAAATAGGATTCCACCTTGCAAGTTAATGCAGCTTACCTTTGTTTGTGATAACGCTTTAATGCAACTGCTGGTATTAGGATAAAAAACACTTGTGTGTGCCTAAAAACACTGTTTGAAATGTTGTGTTTCAGAACGTCCTGGAATGCTCGACTTCAAAGGCAAAGCCAAATGGGATGCCTGGAATTCTTTAAAAGGTAAACCTTTGGCAAAGACTGATGAAATGGCAGCTGTGACCAGAGGCATAGAGTGGGATGACTTAACCAAAGCTTGGGCTGCAAGTAGAAGGGATTTCATCCTGTATACCCTTCGGCAGGCTATATATATTGCCAGTATTAAACACAATTGACCTCTGCACATGCTTCAGTTACACAAGGGAGAAGATCTCCAGAAGTTATCTAAAATTAGAATAAGCTAACTTGTTCATAGCCTTTAGTGTTGCTGTCTAGACAAAAAATTTATTGGGATATTGTTTCTGCTGCTGGCTTGCTGCTGATCCCGCCTAGCAAGAAACTGATACTTGAAAAGTGGGGTTTAAGAGGATCATGTGTACAAACCAAAACCAAAAAATAAAAACCTGTGATCACCTGGAACTACTGGGAAGCTGCTTCAGTCAACCCCTAGAGCAGGGATGGGCAAAATGTGCCCCCCAACATCTCCACTTTACCTAGAGATTAGGGGGAAAACCTGCTTAAAGCCCACATGCACCCACTAAAGAGTCTGAGAGGCAACATTGACACGTTGGAGAGGCACCAGCCATGGTCTCCTTCCATACCCGCAAAAAAATGTGACCAGCACAGAATGTGAGAGAGCTTTTAAAAAAAGTTCTGGGCTGGCTGGAGAGTGAATGTGGCCTTCCAAAGACCAGGGGTGGCCCTCAGACTTCTGGCCCTTGTCCACCCCTGCTCTAAAGTAAGAGGCCTGTGGAGATAAAGCTAATGAAATGTTTGCGGGCACTTAGGCCGTGAGTTAGATCAATCTCCATACAATATTTTCCATTGAGACTGAAAGTCTGGAGGCAAATTCCTGTTAATTTACTATGTGCTTGATAGAACTTTCCACGTTCATGTAACTTGAAACAATTGCTCAGATTGCTCTCTTCACACAGTTTATTTATTCAACTTGTATGCGGCCCGCACTCTGCAAGAGTTGTACCTGTATTGCATTGCTCCTGTGGGGTTCATGCACCAGCCACTCTGCATTAGACATGGGGCTTCCCTTTTATGTTGGGCTGCAATTTCAGAATTCATGAAGCTTGCCCACAAGCAGAACCTTGGGAGCTGCTGCTCAAGAACAGTAATTTAAACACGAGCTTTTTTTTCATCTCCGTGCAGGGCTCCGTCCCCCATCTGTTGGCCCTTCCAAAAGAAAGAAACGGGGGGGGGGGGGGTTGTGGTACCTGGGAGTGGTGCAAAGGTTCTTTGGAGTCTGAAGGGAGCATGGGATGGATAGTTCTTTGTGAGGCTCGCTTTATAGGGCCTTATAAGCAGCGAGACTACCTGTCCCATGCTCTTTTGAGACTCCCATTGAACCCTTGCACCAACAGAGCCCCACGTGGAGGTAACTGGGGAAGGGGAAACAGTACCTCAGTGTTTAAAAACCTTTCTGCAACAGATTGATTCTCTCTACTCTGGAAATAGCCAGAGGTTCTATTCACGAAGATGGCAACTCTAAAGCCAGCTAACCAGAAAGAAGCATTAAGGGCAACCACAGAAATATAACTGTAAAGTACTCTTGCAAGTCATGGCTGTTGGCTGCCTTTTTTTCTCCATTTAACCAGTTCATAGAAAATTGAAGCCTCCGCTAGTTACCTAGCTTTAGAATCTAACTAGACTATGAAATGCGTCTTTCAGCCTGAATTGACTTATCATTTGCATGGCATGCCACTGCTAAAAGATAAACTCACCCATGTTTATGCAGAACATGATCACCGAGGAGCCCTTGTGTAGGCGATGTGATAGCTTGCCTTCATGAGGGCTATGCACCTTACATGCTGTATGTTAAGATGAAGGTGCAGAAATGTAATGCATCCCCTTTATTGTATTTTTGTTCATCTGGTTAATCTCTCTCTTTGTTTTAGGAATGGGTAAAGAAGATGCAATGAAAGCATATATAGCAAAAGTACAAGAACTGAAGGAGAAATATGGGATGCAGTAAAGCTCCACCCGCATGCCTTAATGGAAACACGCCTTACTAATACTGTGTATAGTGAAATTATGTATTGCACAGCATGGCCGTGCCAAGCAGTTGGTGCCACTTCGGAATGAAGAGCTGTGTAAATCTACTTCTAATGGTTTATAAAATAAAACAATCAACTTCATAAAATTGGCCTGTATTCCTTTAAAAGAGTTTTAACGAATTCCTCCCATCCACTTGCCATCTCAGTTACTGTGGGTCTTCCATTACAGAGAGTCTCTTTTGCCTGCTAGGAAGCCACTCTGGCTGACTGTCTTCTGTCTGACTCAGCTGTAGAGACTGAGGGGATTGCACTGCAATCCTTTGAACGAATGGAGGCTGAATGTGGGTTGTGTGTAGAGTCTGGTGGATATAGCCTCATTAACCACAGCCCAACCAAAGACATTTATTGAGGTTTGTCGCTGCCTCCTGATTGATAGAAATATCAAGGGAGATCGGTCTGAACCATATGCAAAAAAAGGTGATGTAATATTGCAAGGTGCCTGTTTGATCATTATACAAACCCAGTAATTGGGTAGTTTTGTGCATGTAGCTCCTAGTGAAGGAATTTTATCTACTAGCCAGTAGCCTCTTGGGCTAAATGCAGTGTTCCTTAGGCAGCCTTAAAGGTGTGAGATTTAGCAGGCTTCAGGGAAGCAACAGCAGCTGCCTGTGTACAAGTGGTGAAACATGCTCTGTTCAGTCACAGCTGTTTCCTTAAAATCAGAGCTTGTCACTTTGTCCTTGCTTTGTGTCGTCTTGCTTGGGTTCCCAAGGTAGAATAGGCAATCCAAACTGCTCCAGATGTTTTGTATTGCCTCTCGCATAAGGCCCAGCAAACAAAGCCAACGGTTGAGGATGGATGGGTAAGTTGCTTTACAACCCTTCTGCGGACAGCTGTTTCTGGAGAATTGGATTGTGTTGTGTACTATGTTGCAAAAGTCCTCTTCATCACCAGAGGGAGCCAGCTAGCTTTCAATGCAGAAATGAAAGCTCAGTGGACCTTGAACTTCTTAACTGCAGCTACTAAGCTTTACAAAGGGCTGTCCACATGTCTTTTTTTTTTTTAGTAATACAGCAAAGAGAAAAATTAAAAGGATCTCTGCTTTCCAAAATTAGCATTCATTATTCTGAAACCCAAAGTTATTGGTTCAGTCCAATAGATCTGTTTCACTCACTTTTTTGAGGAAACCAGAAGGATTTTGAAGCTCAGCAGTCTAGAGGGCAAGTAAGGTAGTTGGACACCTTTGTGCAAGGATGCATAAGAAGTTTCAAGTACTGGGATTGGGAGACCTTCAGTATAACCAAGGCCACTTTCATTTTCTTGGAAGGCTGTCATCCCCTGGTCTCAATATACCAATATAAATGTAGGCTTCCACGATCCTACTATACTAAATGTTGAAGATGAATGAGTGTGGATTCTGGGTAGCATTGCTGTGAGGTTAAGGGTGTGTATGGGACTGTTCTCATTTGTTGTAGTTGAGTCTTATCATGGGTTGACCATTCAAAAATGCTTGGTCCTGGTCCTGCCTTTTACAGCTGTGTGAATAAATGGCTGGTGTGCATTATTTTAGCCTTATTTGTGCAACAAAGCATAATTTAAATGAACCAGAATATAGCTACAAAGACAACCTGCCTCAGAAGACATGGGTAGAAAATTTACTTTTTTTCTGCCTCCCTATAGATGGAAAGCTAGTACAAATTTTTCCATTTCAGATGAAGTCATTTTTAACCTGAAAAGAAAAGAAAAACCGCCCCACGCACCCAAATATTTCATTTGCTGTGACAGATTGCTACTTTGGGAAGAGAAAACGTCCTCTGAAAATATGGGAAACAGGGATCTTCCCATTGCCCACTGTAGCCTATTGCCACAAAGTGAAAATTAAGCCCTTCTATCTTTTATTTTAGATAGCACTAACTCTCTTCTCAGTATTTTGAAAAAGCCAAGTAAGTTTTGTTGTCAAACTTGCCACTACCAAGAGTATTCCTGACAGGGCCACGCTTGATGCCCGTACTCTGTGCCAGCCTGTCTTCACAAAGACCCTTGTATTCATCTGTCCAGCAACAGCCTCTGTGGCCCTTCTCCCAGAGGGGTTACTAAGAGCTTCAGAAAGGATAAATCTAGGTGACTCCTGTAGCGGATATGAAGAGTTCCAGGCTGAATGCTTGAGTATTGGTCATTTTTTGGAAATTTGACCTGCCTGCTCAGACCAGAGGGTGGGGAGATTCTGTGTCTGAAATTATTCTCTTTGAAAGGGTCTTCCACTGCCTTCCCTCCCACTGTTGGAATAGTTTTATCCAGAGATGAGTGTAAACATTATTTCCAGAACTGCAACTCCCAGAATGCCCTAGCCAGCCAGGGGCTGGAGTACTTTGTGAACTATAGCCCCAAAAGGGTGACTGTTCACATCTCAAGGTTTATTGCTGCCTAGTGATATTTTTTATAGTACCCACAACAATATACTGTACGAATGCTCCATGTGAGGAGACAGGGCCAGCTCTGAAAGCTGGATGGATAAGATGCACTGCCCTGAAAACAAACTTGCCCTGGAATGTAACTAAATCCAGTAAACATTTGTGTTCCCCCTACCCCGCCTCCTTCCCACGCTCTCTCTTGAGTTTGATTGTCATATTGTTTCACAATGTGTTGGCTGACTTGCCTTGTTTTGCACAGAGGAGCTTCTACTCGACATCCTGTTTTGACTTACTCTTCGTCAAAAGCAGGCAAGCTCTTCAGCAGTTTGGAGCGAACCAAAATGAAATGCCCTGCTTTCAGTCCAGCTCTTCAGCAGATTCCTTGTATGGCTTTAAGATCAAGTTATTTAATCTTTGCCCTCTTAGATCCTGAAAACCCATGTTTTATCTGTGCCAAATTGAAGCTGTACTCTGCACAGATAAAATGTGAACCCTTAACTGTGCCTTAATCTTATTTGCTCATGTTGTGATGAGCAAAGTTCAAAATCTACAGCATCTTGATAGCTGCAAGTATTATCTCAGTCCCATAGTTAGATGGCAACCCTTTCTCTTTCCCCGGCATTGATATAGGAGGGCAATAGCACTGGCCTACCTCACAGAAGAGCTGTAATGATGGGAAAGTTATGGATGCAAATTGTACTGAATACTTGGGATCTGCTAAGCACAATGCTATGTGGAAGAAAATGATGGCGCTTTTTCATTGACATTATTCTATGGACTTTGTTGCCTGGAGTGGTCCACTGAGGCTAGTATTTTCCACTCTGATTTGAAGGAACTCTGTCATGCCTTTCCCAGGACACTAGGGCTTCAGCACCTGAGTCCCTCAAGACATTTTGGACCATATCTCCCTTAATCCATTCCCGTCAGCAGTGTTGACTTGGATTTCTGGGAGTAAAAGACTCGATGGGTCGAATATTCCCTACATCACAGGCGTGATGGGGATTGAACCTGGGATGCTATTTGTGCAAGACATAGGATTTTTATGTCTTTTGCTGGATGTGATGCCATTCAATCTCAACTCCAACCTGTATGAACAAGCTGTTCAGAGTACTTTTCTAGGGATCTGTGATTAGAGAAAGACTGTGATTAGGGAGTTCTCCTTCCTTAATCATACTCATAAAGACCTTGATTGCTGTGTTTGCAGGGCAGAGTTTGGACTTTGATAGCAACAATGCTGCCGAGTCTGATAAGGGATGGGTGTTTTTTCTTCAGCTTCACACGCTACAACTCAAAGCAGTAACCACTTGACCAAATAGGATGTGCATGCACAAGAGAAGCCCTTTTTATTAGTTTGGGGATAAACTTTTCTTGTAGTCCATCTAGCAACAATAAAACCACAGGGTGTAAGATCAAACTTTATTATCTAAGACCTTTAATATATCCCCTTGTGTATGATACAAGGCTGGGGACTGTGCTCTGTAAGTGAACTACGGATATCATTCTTCCCGTTGTGCTTTGCAGCAACTGTTTTCAGTTATGTTTTACAGTCACTTCTATTTTAGTTGATCCTGCTTCTCTCAGAACAAGGCTTCATTTCTAATTTGTGGTCTAAAAAGAGCAAAAAATTAGGAAATAGACAACCTGTGTTGCCAGTATATTAAAGTGGCCAAGATTCCTTCCAGCTTGGATTAAATCAGGGTTGTGTAGAAGCAAAATAAATTAAAACAAGGTTATTAGGTCCACAACCATTTCAGTTTTCAAATGTGGAAATGCAACGCGAGCCACAAGCTCCCTGGAGAAAGTACACGAACCATCGTTTACAAGGAAGAACATTTCACAATATAGGTAATAAGATAAGAAAAATCGATCTACCACAATAAGAAAACAAAAGATCTGCCACAGATTTCACAAAATAAACAGAGAGGGTATCATGCTAAAGGCAAGTGAAAATGTAAAACAAATCACAAGGAACTAATGCAAGGACATGGTGTGGCCCAAACTGCAGTCATATGCATGGTAACTTGAAACAAAGCCCTGCTGTTTTCCATGAGATTTACTGCCACATAAGTGTGCACAGAGTTGCTGTTTAAATAAAAACTTCAGGGATAAAGTAAGGAGAGCACAAGTGATTCATGCTGTGGCTTAATGTCTTGTCTTGACACATACCCAACCATAAATAAAAGTGGATAGGTTCCTTAACTGGGATTAACCTCAACTTGTTTTTCCTAAAGACTACAGCTATGACCAAGAAAAAGTTTCATCAAAATGTAAGCTGGGTTAGTAGGGTCTGACATGTCTCACAGTTTAGGCAGTTCATGTGTGTTAAATGTGTACTCAAACACACACACACACTTATAGTATAATCAAACCTAATAAAATTATCTCGGGGTGGCAGCGTGGGGAGAAAAGATAAACAAAAATAATTGTAAGTACTACAAAAGGAAAATATGGGTGCCGTTCTGAAAACACTTACTAGGGGGGAAAGGTCCATTAAAAAGCAGTGCTCTTTCCATTTGAGTAAGCAGACCTGCAATTGAGCTGTCATTTCAGTTTACTGAAAAATGGGCAAACAGTTTTGAAAACAAATGTTTTCTGACTACAGGTATTCCTTGGAGACAGCTGGTAATAGGCACACAGAGACCAATGTGCCAGTGGTTTATGAGGTGAGAATATTTATTTTTTTAATTCACAAATGAGTGAAGCAGAACTGTTTGTACTGCATAATTGTTTTGTCAGGAAAAGTGGTGCTTTTATGTATAAGATGGAAGCCATGTATCAGCATATTGATAGCTTTGGGTCTTTCACTGGCAAGGTTGGCAGGGACCAGCTGCAGAACAAACATGGGCAGCTGTTGAGTTCCAGCTGTTGCTTGTCCTGCCTCCTCATCTTTTACTCCCTTTGGGCCAGCATTTCATGTAGTGCAGTAGCTGTATCTATCCACCCTTTCAATTTCCCACAATGCCCCAGTGTAGCATAGTTCTGGGAGCATTGAAGGAAACCAAAAGGTTGTCTGCATATTGGAACCCAGCATTCCAAAGTTTTGAATAAAAGGTTACATGTAACATAATTACTAGGAGTGAGATACTTTTTTTGGTATTGAGAGTGTTTCAACGTTATATCTCAAAAGTAATATAATGAGTGGGAGAAACATTACTTGGTTGGTGTAACATGTAATTGGCTTCGTTAATTCTCAAATAACTGTTTCAAATAATTTTAAGACATTTTGGCAAGGATTTTTAAAGTTGTATACCACTCCCTTCTCAATACTAAGTATTTTTAAAAGTATCAAAAAAATGTGAGAAAAAACTCAAGTGATAGCCAAGTTGACACAAAACACGTTCCATATTGAGGTGACACCTTTATAGGCCAACCAGAAATGTAGAAAGAGGTGTACACAAAAATCTACACACACTGCCAAGAGTATACTCTGCTCATCAGACAAGTTTTTAAAGGTAAAGAGAGGAGGCTGGCAGTGAGGAAAGACTGATCTGAAGCCCTTGTTGTCTGCATGTAGTTTCAGGATATAATGAGGAAGGTATACAGCAAACAAAGAAATTAGTCATCAGATGATACAGTGGTATTAGATTTCACTTGGATGTACCCTACAGAATCACTGAGAACTGGAAAGTTTACAAAATGTAACTGGTCCATCTTAGACCCTGAAGTGTCCTTTCACAAACTCAAAGCTGCATCCATCTTGTCCAGGCACACAGCTTCTCAGTTGCTGGAAAACAGGAGGCCACTAGGAGCCTTCACATTGCCCATGATGGATTTAATTTCAAAACATGTGCTAGTTACAAGCAGTTCACATAAAGTAATGCGCTTTGTGTAGCCTTACCTACTTTGCTTGGACATGATCAGTGAGCAAGAATATAAATGCCCATCCTTCTAACATGCCACTGGATTTACCCTGGATCTGGTGTACATTTTTATGCTGCCATTCTCCCAGTTAAGGGACCCAAGGAAGCTCACCAGTTATTTAAAAAAACAAATAAAAAATTGACCAAAACCACAATAAATTACAACACTAGAAAACTAAACAGTTAAGACACATTAAAACACATACACAAACTAATAATAACAATCCTCCCACTGTAAACAGGGAAAGAAAGACTGTAGAAGTCAAGGAGGGCCACTAAAAGAGGAGAAAACCACTGCTCCGCTCTTCCAATGAAGTAGACGATAATGGAAGCTTGTGCCAAACATCCAACTTCTGGTCTCTAAGGCAGCGCTAGATTGTTAGTTGTTTCCAGATTTATGAGCAGAACCTATGTTGCAGGAAAACAAAATCTGAAGTGGGATGTCTATATGCAGTGGTCTCTCACTGTTGTGCTCCAACAGGAGGGCCAAGGAATAAAAGAAATGCCACCCAGAGTTACTTCTTGATGTTTTGTCTGCTGTAATGCTTTCACTTTAGGAAAGCTTACCTTTGTAACCAGGTATCTTTAAAAAAAAAAAGCAGCTTAGGCTGAAGTTAATAAAACATTATCTCACCATGGTTAACTCCCATGGTTTGGCATCTACTCATGTTCTCCTTCAGCAATCTTATCAGGGAGGAGAGCAGAGAAAGCAAGGCAGCTCAAGGTCACTCAAGAAGCTCTGTAGCCAAGGGGGATTCAATACCCATCTCCCTGGGTCTTCCCACATCAGTTGTAACAACTACGCACTGCTGGCTTTCTGTTGGCTTGTTGGTCCCAAAGAACTTGCAGATTTTCCAACAAAATTAGAGCAGGCAAGCCATGTTGCTTTTGCTTCCCTGCAAAAAGCCATTTCTGTCAATAGTGGCTCCTGAGTTACAAAATACACATCAGCACGGCCAGGCCTACCATGAGGCGGAGGCTGAAATCCAGGAGTAAGATGCAGCTAGAGTCAGCCCATTGAATCAGTGAGTCAACACCTATTTAAATTCTGTTGATTCAGTAGGCCTACTCTAGTTGTGACCTATTATGGATTTCAGCCAGAATGAGGCAGCTGCCTTACGCAGCAGATCTGAGGTGTCATGAAAGGGTAGCAAATTCTTAATTTGGTTTAAGATGTTGCTGTTTTATGCTTTCTACCAAGGATGAGAAGAGGCACTTGTGGGATTTTCTGTCCCAGATGCCAAGTATGTTTGTTAGCTTTGGGTATTGGTGGTCCTTTGCTGTTCTGCCTCATATCTTGGGTTAGCCCTGAGTATCCGGTAACTATGAAGCAGAGCTTTGAAATATTACTTCTTCTTTTTACTACAACTCAAAGAATTTCCCCAACGGGCATGAATCATCAAGTTTTGACCAGTCACTTTGGGTCAAAAGATGTGCATTTAGGAGTTGTTGTCCAGAAATTAAGGTTTCTTAAGGTCTGCTCCGCATATATTTAAACATCACCTTTTCGCTGTTATTTTTAGGAATCTGATCAATTAAAGACTTATTGGATGCATGTCTAACTAATTTCAATGTCAAAACAGGAGTAGTTGTTGACTCTGGGTTCACAATGACAGAGACTCTTTTCTGGGTTTTAGCTTGAATTCTATCCCAAAACAAGCTCACCTGAAAAGTTCCTGTAAATTTTTTTACTAAACTGCAGATCAGACAAACCTGAAATCATCACCTTTTGACCAGTCACTTTGGTCAGAGGGTGGGGTATCTCCCATCCTGTCCTATCTATTTCCGTCCCTATATCTAACAGAAGTCCAAAGAATACAAATCAGCACTGCTGGAATCAGTCTGAGGATAACAATTTGCAAAGTTCAGCTTTCTGTTAGGCAAAGATTAAGTACCCAGCCAAAAACTCTTTTCTGGATTTTTGGCTACGTAAACATCTGTTTCCTATAGACAAAGGGTGCATTTTATCCCCTTATTTGTTCAGTCTGTACGCAGAAGATATCATATAGAAAGCCTGACTGGATTCAGATGAAGGAGAAGTGAAAATGAGTGGAAGAAACATCAATAATTTCAGATACGTATGCAGATTACACCATTTTACTGGCAGAAAGCAGCAATGACTTGAAATGACTGTTAGGGAAAGTGAAAGAAGAAAGTGCCAAAGCAAGATTGCAGCTGAACAAGAAGACGACAAAAATAATGACTACGGAAGAACTACATAACTTTAATATTAACAATGAAGAAATTGAAATGGTTAGGGATTTTGTATACCTGAGTTCAAGCATCAATCCAAGTGAAAATTGTAGCCAAGAAATCATAAAAAGACTGGGACTAGGAAGGGGGGGGGGTAATGAAGGAATTAGAAACAATTAGCAAGAGTAAGGATCTGTCGCTGGAGACCAAGACCATCCACATTCTTATATTCCCAACCACCATGCATGGGTGTGAAAGCTGGACAGTAAAGAAAGCTGATGGGAAAAAATATTAGCTTGAAATGCGGTGCTGGAGGAGAGCTTTGCAGATACCCGGGACTGCCAGAAAGACAAACAAGTGGGTCCTAGATCAAATCAAGCCTGAACCATCTCTGGAGGCAAAAGAGAGAGAGGTGAAACTGAGGCTATCCAACCGTGGACACATCATGAGGATTCCCTGGAAAAGAGAGTAATGCTGAGAAAAGTGGAAGACCAAATATGAGATTAATGGACTCCCTAAAAGAGCCCACAGGTTTAAGTCTGCAAGAGCTGAGCAGGGCGGCTGAGGACAGGACCTTTTGGAAAGCACTCATTCATAGGGTCGCCATGAGTCGGAGATGACTTGACAGCATAGAACAACAAAAAGCATCAGTTACCCACATCTCTGTCCCACGGAGTCTTGCTGCTCTTCTGGTGCATCTATTTGGCATTAAATTGGTCCTGTCCTCATGGCAGATTTTTTAACCCTATAAAAAGCTGTGTTGTGGGAATAGGAATCACAGAGGAGAAAGCTGAATCACTTTGCTCGTCTCCTAGAGGCCAGGCCGTAGTGTTGAGTCTGGAAAAACTGCACTAACTGCCTTATTAACTATAGCAGTGACTCATATTGCAGGTTTTATTATAAATCAATGACACCCTAAATAATTGGGACTAAGTTACCTGAAAGGCCACCTTCCCCTGTGTAGACCCACGACCAGGCCGCCAAGATCTTCAGAGTAGATCTGAAATGGTTGTTTCACAACCTGCCAGCTGCCACCTATTGGCAACATGGAAATGGAGCTTTTTTTAGGGAGCACCACTCTTTTGAAACACTCTCCTTGTATTATGCAAGAGGCATCAAGAGCCATATGCTTTTGACACCAATGGTACAAGGAGAGACAGAGCTCATATGGTCAAAATGCCAGAATTTTCTATTTTGCAGGACAGATTGAGTTATTTAACCCCTTCCCATCCTGCCCTTTTGCATGGGTACCAAGGATTCCAGAGTGCCTTCGCCCTGAGTGGGCAGTTATAACCTATTAGCTTTACAAAAGCCCTGCCCTGGTGATATGACAGGTATTGTTCATACAAACTGCTACCTGCATTCTTGACCTTGGACTGTCATGACGAACGCCTGTGCTTCAAAATTTTAACAGTCCACATTTAAACAAACATGTCTTTTTTCACAGGCATTTCCTAGTCAGTAACCTCTGGATCTTACTCCCTTAGAGCTTAACTGTTTCGGATGTCAGACTTACACCTGTTGTGGTGGGTTTGTTAGTTTTGTCTTTCATAGAGGTGCTTACAGTTCTTGGATAGTAAACAATCAAACACTAAATAAATGATAACTGACTCTTACAACACATGCTGAAACCTGGTGCTGAACACTGGCTGAATAGATTTCACAAGGGCCATTGCAAATGCTCAAAACTCCACTGTGTTGTGGTGGTTTGCAAGCAAATTATCACCGCTGGAAATTCTGCACCTGGATCAGCCTCATTCATTTGCTAGCAGGACCATTTCAAGTTACATGAATGGAGATTTTGCCTAAACATTAGCAAGAACATGGTGATGATAAGAGCTTTTTTGACCATGGAAGGACAACCACAGCAGGCGGTGACCTCTCCTTCAGTGGAGGTGTCTGCAGAGAGGTTAGATGGCCACCTGCCAGGGATGGCTTTAGCTGTGGGTTTCCTGCTGTGGTGGTGGTGATGGGGTTCACCTTGACAACCCTTGGGGTCCCTCCCTTCCAGCTGTACAATTCTGATTCACAAGTCAGCACATCAAGAAACGCCACATCACAGACTAGTGAGAAAAGATTCTAAATCATTGGCTCAAACCACTTTGCATGAGAGGTGGTAGTTGTGGCTGCCGCTTTGCACAAGAGTTATTGTCCTCTTCTTCTTCCGTTTGGGCGCTCCGGGTCAGACCAAGGAGGCACAGACGTTCAACCTCTGCCCAAATACCTGATTCCGTGCCTTAAACTGTGACTCAAAAACACATCCATAGGTTTCCCGCCCCACAGATAAAAGCAGCTTGAGGGGAGGGAAGGGGTGGACCATATAACGAGGACTATAGCGGCAAAAATCAGACGCCCTTCCCTCACACTCATAGCCTGTAAACAACATCAGCCCCTCCTCTCGGCTCCGTTTTAAGGACCGGAAAAACCCCGCATGATTCCCACCACCGGCACTTTCTCGTTTGGCCCTACAAGAGGGGAGAAGGGCCGGCATTGCACGGATCCTTGTAGGCGCGGCTGGCTGTTGCACCAGCCGGAGCTCCTTCTACTTTCTTGTTTCACGAATCTCCCAACTTTTTTCCAAGTTGAACGGTTGAGCCAGAACTCGGAAGCGTCACTGTTTGGGGGCTACCAGAATCCCCAGCCGCCATCGGCTCCCGGCTAGGGGATTCTGGGCGTTGTAGTCCCCCAAAGGAACTTTCTCCGGGCTCTGCCTCTAGAAGCGTCGTGGCCATCACAGCGGCACTCTCCAGCTCTGTCTCTCTCCCTCCGGCCGCTCTCGCCTGCCTGCCTGCCTCTCTCTCTCTCTCTCCTCCTCCTCCCCCCCCCCGCCCCCCCCCCAGCTGTTCGGCGGCGGCGGCTGCTGACTCAGCCAGAGGGAAAACTCAAAGGGCAACCGCCGCCACCGCCGCCGCCACCAGCAGCAGCCCGGCTTCGCACAGCCTCTTCCGCAGCCCTTCTAGGATGGTGGCGGAAGGCGTGCTCCTGCGGCCGCCCCAGCACTCCTGCCTGCGCCCTTCGGGATCGGACGCGGGCGCTTGGGGAGCGCAATAGGGAGACTTTCCGGTCCGCCCCGAGACAAAGCAGCCCCAAGTTCCTCTCCGCGCTTCTCCTCCCCGGCGAGGCGCCGAAGTCAGCATGACGGCCATCGCAGTGCAGGTAACCTGGAGGGGGGGGGGGGCCGGAGGCGCAGGGGTGGCCAGGCTGTCCCCTTTCCGGCTGGAGAGCGCCGGCGTGAGCTCTGGGCGCCCGGGGCCCGGGGTCCTTTGTTCTCCCGGTCGCCGCCTGGCCATGTTTACCGCCCGTCGCCCTACAGGCGGAGCCGCTCCTCGCAGCCGGCCGCGCCGACTTTCCCGGGCACCTGTTGCTCTCTTCGCGTTCTCCCCCTCCTGTGAAAACAGGGGCAGAAGGGAGCGCTTCCGCCTGCAAAGGATCGGCGCCGAGGGGGCTGCGCCCTCTTTGGATCCCGAAGAGTTTCCAGGTAATCAGGTGCTCGCCTGGGACTCCGCGGCTGGCCAGGAGGCCCCCGGCCCTGCCCGCAGAAACCTGTGTCCCCTTTGAGTGCCGGGTCCGTCTTGGTTGCAAACACCGATGACAAACGCCCGCACTTTCGTTCACGAAGTGCCGTCCGGTGTTGGAGGAGGGAGTGTTTCAGGGTCGGAGGACTGCCTTTTTAAGCCCAACATCGGCCGAGAGCTTGTGCTCCGAATGCTGAATTGGATGGGTTGTGTTTTTTTTTTGTTGACTTAGGAGCTTCGATCATTTTCTGAAACTGCTCCATTTCCTCTCTTTCCTCCTGGAACGCAAGGGCTTGTTTACAAAGATCAGCAACTCTAGCCCTCGCTGGCGTGTTATTACTGATGTTTCAGCAAAATGGACTCTCGCCTGGTGGCTCTTGTGAGGCTTTGTACAAGAACTATGGAAAAACAAAATAAGCCACGGGTGGGGGGGGGGGGGACAGTGAAGAAGAGGGAAAGGTAGATGGAACAAGCTCCCAGTGGATGCTTTCAGGTTGCGGACTGTGCCTTGAAGAAGGGGAGAAGCATGGCAGTGTTTCAAAGGCTTGCAGACAGATGCTACATAGGCATACCTTGTGGGTTATGGGCCATCAAGTCACCTCTGATTTATGGCAATCATATTTCAAATAAATCCGTTCTTTTCCTGTTAGCTTTCTTTACTGTCCAGCCTTCACAGCCATACATGTTGATTGGGAATACCAAAGTGTGATGATCTTGGTCCTGGTCTCCAATGACACATCCTTACACTCGATTATCTTTTCTAATTCCTTAATTGCTGCTCTTCTGAGTTTCAGTCTTCTTCTGATTTCTTGGCTCTCCAAGAATTTTAGACTTGCAGTAGTTGAAAAACTGCGATAAAGCTGCATGTTGTTGTTTTTAAAATAGTATCTGCTATAGCTGACCTTGTTCAATACTAAAGGAGCCTTGTGGTGCAGTAGTTAAACTGCAGTACTGCAGTCAAGACTCTGCTCACAACTTGAGTTTGATCCCAGCCTCTGAGAGCTGGCTTGAGGTTGACTCAATCTCCCATCCTTCTGAGGTTGATAAACTGAATATTAAGAGGGAGGAGGAATGTATAGCCTCCATAATTAAATTATAAACCACCCAGATAGAGCTTTAAGTACTATAAGCAACACACTTTGCTTTTGCTTTATTAATCACAACTGTATCAAGTGTGTTCCTTTAGTGTTCCTTGCCTATAAAAATGTGGTTACCTTTAACTGAGCCTTTGTGCAGTTTTGCTGTCCTATATCAGGTGTTTTGTGTTGGAAGGCACATCAGTTGTTACTCAGATATAGATCTGTATTTATTTATGCAAGCTTTTAGGGAAGGGGGTTAGTCAGTAATTGGCTTCACCTCCAAATCACCATTTTGTATCAGGTTTGCCCCCACATTAACTATTCTACATTTGAGTCTTGATGGATCTGGTTACTAGATCTGTTCTGCATTCTAGTTAAAAAGCAGAGCAGATCCAGAAAGCTTCAAATCTATCTGTTGATAAATCACACCACTTCTACCTTTGGCCTTCTTATCTGTCACCCTAGCAAAACACTGACCCATATCAGGAGTTTATCTCTGTTTTGACTCCTGAAGTCTTTCTCTCTAACCTCCCTTTGTCTCACCTTTACCATTCCCAGTGCTCTTTCTCATTCCCCAACCATCTTCACCTTTAATCATTATCACTGCACTCTCGTGATACAATGTCAGAGCAAATCAATATTCTATAAGGCAATTCTAAAAACAAGGGCAACCCAAACAAAACATTATAACTTTGAAACCAGGCTTCAGATCAGCACCAAATGTGGCACAGGAGGTAGAAGTACAGTGTTGCTCTGTGCCAGATTTGGTGATTTTTTATTAAATAGGTTTTAAGTTATTATTTTTAACGTATATAAGGATACATTCCCATCCCCACAGACATCAGTGACCTTGTTGGCACCACCTTTAAAAAATTAGAAGGAATCCAGGCTGTGGGGGCTGAAATATTTATCTTCAAAAAAGGCCTTTCAAAACGATAGAACAGTGACTTTGTTACGAACTGTATGGGACAGGCTTAGCCAGCACAAAGCTTCCAGAGTAGATCCATGGCTGCAGCTTCGTGAACATGGAAAGGAGATCTTTGGAGGCCAATGAAAGGTCACAGAAACAGTCAAAATAAAGGAGTTAAAAAAAAACTTTAAAGTAAGTAATGGAGTGACAGTTCTCCAGAAAGGGAGAGATTTTGCCATGTATCTCCAGGAGATTTGCATACCATTTTGTTAGGCATATTCAGAGTATTTCTGCATTACAAAAAGCATAAAGCAGTTATGTTTCTCCCAGCCCTGATTGCTTTCAGTAAACGCTGTCTCAGGATTTTTGAGACCAGGCTCTTGACACAAGTCTTCAAAGAGGAAATCAGCTCCAGTTCTGGGGCAATCTGAACTTTTGACCCTGTCAGTCAGAATGCAGTTAGCTGACTCTCAGAAGGAGAACTTTTTAATGCCTTCCTGGCCAAACAGGCCTTTGTGACTGACAAAGGGATTCTGCGTCTGGTTGTAAAAATATCTTTTAAAGTATATTTAAAAAAAGAATAGAGAACAAATATTAAGAAGGTCACTGGTTCAAGCTGTGAAATTACTGGTGGGTTTTTTGTTGTTGTTTTGCTTTGTGGCTGGGGATGCTCTTAATTGATGTTATCAGAGCTTTGGTACCTATATGCTGTCAGTGTTTCAACCTTTCCACCCATCTGGTCAATATACAATTGTCTGGTAATTAAGAAAAAAACCTCCAAAGATGTTATGCACCATCAAGTCACTTCTCATGTATGGTGACTATATGAGTTAATGACCTCCAAAATGTCATATTATTAACAGCTCTGCTCACATTTTGCAAACCAAACACGTCTCGTGTTAACCTTGTTCTCTCTTCCTATTGCCCTACCCTCTTCCTAGCAATATGATCTTTTCCAGTAAGTTCTGCTCATGTTTTGCAAACTAAGAGCTGTGGTTCCTTTATTGAATTAACCCATTTCATGTTAAATCTTCCCCTTTTCCTACAGCCTCACACACACATACCACATTTCCAAGCAATGTTGTCTGTTCTGGTCAGTTCTGTATTTTCGTTATATGTGCATGATAGGACAGCCTCAGTTTACTCATTTTTGCTTTAATGAGAGTTCAGGCTTGACTTGATTGAGTACCCACATTTACACTTGTTGAAAAGCAGCTTTAAAAATTGTTTTGTGTTTGGGTGAGAAGTGGTTAACTGATGGAAAAAGGAGTCAGGTTCTGGGATTTTCCCCTGCTTGGTGTCTCTTTGTGAATGGTAGTAAGCAGAAGAGAATGTCCTGGAGACCATCTTCACAGATGCCATTTGTGTTGTCAGCATTCAGGCTGCCCTGTGCTATGTAAAGCTTGGCATCCTTTTTCCCCGTCTGCAATGTGGGCACGATATTGTGCAGCAATATTGAACCATTTCCTGGTGCTTTGAATTATGGATACAGAAGCACAATATCCCACATTCATAAAATTGAGGGGTTTTTTGTGATGAATTGAATGTAATAGTAAAACATGCTTTTCCAAGCTCCTTTCCAAGTGCAGCTTTGGGATCAGTAGACCATGTTGCAGTGGCAATTGGTTAGCCATCTGTGGTAGCAGTTGTAATAGTCAGCAAGCCCCACATGCAACAGAGTTCTTTAGAGATGGGCACTTACTATGTAAGGTGGTTCGGCAATTGGGCCCACAGGTGTTGGGCAGGGGCCCCAGATTCCATTGCCCCGCCTCCTCCTGGGGCGCCCCATCAGAAGTAGCACTGCAGGCTTCCCTGCCCCATCTCCTGAGGTGGGGCATGGAATCCAGGGCACCCATGCAACACCTGTAGTCCTGATCACTGAACTGCACCGAACTGCTGAACTACAGTAAGTGCCCATCTCTAAGAGTTCTTCCTTCTCAGACAGATACACATGCACTTAAAATTGCTTCAGATAGTGGGAGGGAGGTTGTAGTGGCAGACAAAAGCTGGTCTTCTCTAGCAGAACTGAAGCTATAATTTAGTAATACTGAAAATAGGATGTCAGTGCTCCACCAAAGAGCTATCAGCCAAGGCACTGCATTTAAAACACAAAGAGGACGATCACATTTAGGAGTAGGAAATCTCAAATTTCTTTTGGTTGGACATGAACTATTACAGATGATTTGCTCTATTTCCCAATCTTGCACTTCCATCAAATAGATAATGAAAGTTCACAAAAATTGATTATTGGAGGGAGACTGTTCCGGGTAAGATGTCTCATGTCTTCAGTAGCATTCAGGGGATACATAAATACTGACTGACTGCCCTTTCTCAAGGCATTTTTGAACTGAACTGTAAGTAAACTGCCTGCCGGGTGTATTTAATTGACGTCAGTGGTTATTGCTATAAATGAGATTCTTTTCAAGTCAGCCACATCATTGATAACACTGTTTGTTCACTATGATTTAAAACAAATGACCCCTTGCCTTGAAATAAAGAACCCATGTTTTAACTTTATCTTTTTTCTCCTCACCCAACCCTTGTCCCTTTTGTGAATTCCTCTTTAAGGCCCAGTGGCTACTTGCCCAGAGGAGACCAAAGAGATCGTTTTTCGAGACGTTTATTCGGAGCCTCATTATCCTCTGCGTCGCCATCGCAGTTGTCCTGTCCTCCATTGCAGTGTGTGACGGCCACTGGCTTTTTGCCAAAGGAAAACTCTTTGGACTGTGGCACTTCTGCACCATTGGCAACAACAGTGCCTTGAAATGCGCCACCAACCTCACTTTGGCCAACATCACAGGGATCAATGTAGGAATGACTTTTGTAAGGAGCATGGTGTCTTTTGCTGTTGTGGTAGCCATCTTTGGCCTGGAACTACTCATGGTCTCACAAGTCTGCGAAGACATCAACTCAAGAAAGAAGTGGTCCATGGGATCCGTCCTTATTCTTCTCTCCTTTCTGTTCTCATCTGCTGGAGTGTTAAGCTTCTTAATCCTTCTAAGGGACTACATCTCCTTCACAGGCTTCACCTTAACCTACTGGTGTGAGTTCATTTCTGCCTTCCTTTTCTTTCTTAATGGGATTAGCGGACTTCACCTCAACCACCTGACACATCCATGGAACAGAATGAGGAAAAATGAACCATGATGGTGAATATCAGCTGTGCCAAATACACTGAAGAGTATCTCACTCCCAAACAGTGTTTGAAGAGGACTCCACTTTTTTAAAAAAAATAAAAGATTTGCATGCCACTTTCAGAGGATACAGTCAAAATGATTTGATACTGCCGGCTGGAGAATGGGAGACTGACTCTCTAGGTTTTGAAATTATCCAGCTGTGCCTAGTCATGGAATGGCATAAGTGGATAATTTCACTTAAAGCTCAATTAATGGACCTAAGGGCCTCAGTCTATTGACAGTAAAAGTTGTGATTCCAGTTTCATTGAGGCAAGTTAAAGTTGCCTCAATGCTAAAAATGCTACTGCTTTCAATCGAGTGTAGGTACCTCGATTGAATTGTAGCTGCCTGGGAGCCCAGCATGTGTTTTTGCTTCCTGAAACCTTAACGTCTTTAAAAATTGTTGCACATCAGTGGTTAAGATCAGAAGAAGCATTTGCACTATGTAGGGGGTTGGGCAGTGCTAACTACCCTGTTTCCCTGAAAATAAGACCTAACCTGAAAATAAGCCCTAGTATGATTTTTCATGATGCTCGTAATATAAGCCCTACCCCAAAAATAAGCCCTAGTTGAGTGAAACCCCGCCCTCCACCATTGTGCAGCAACCAGAAGACGATAACAGGACTGTATTTGAATAAATGTAGATTGTTGTACATGGGGGGGGGCATCCCCTGAAAATAAGCCCTAATGCGTTTTTTGGAGGAAAAATTAATATAAGACCCTGTCTTATTTTCGGGGAAACACGGTAGTTTTCCCTTCAAGTAACAAGTTGCTTTTGCCATGGCCTACTTTAAATGCTTAGTAGGACTTTGCTCCTTATTTTCTTTCATGACAGTATATGTTTATATGCCATGGAAACATTTTGTTAGACCAGTAATACACCATGGAATGTCTAGCTCTTTTCTGAAGCGTGCCTGCAATCCAACTTTTTATAGTGGTGGTGGTTTAGTTCCAGTTGAGAAGGAAATTGACTCCTACATTCCACTGCTTCCTGTGTCTCTGTGATCATCCACTAGTGTGACCACTTCTTACATCTTGTTTTCAAGATGTTCTGGCCCTCAACTTCCATCAGCCCCATCCAGCATAGCCAGTGGGTAAAGGATTATGGGAGATGTAGTCTAAAAATCTGAACAGCCCAAGTTTCCCACCCTTACATTACATTTTCTTCCCATGTGCTTCCGGTCTCTTCTCCTACTCCACCTAAAGTCTCTTCCTGTAGCATATTACTTTGGTTTTTCTCAGTGCTTAAAAAAGGTAGTTTTAAAAAACTTCCCAGAATTCTCCAGTGAACATGTCCAGTGTTGGCTGAGACTTCTAGTTCGAGAAAAATAACTTCTCCACACTCTGAGTTTTCTAGTTGAAGTGTGAGGAGAAAAGGGGAACCCTCGCATATGCTGGCAATGAACAAAGGTGAGTGACAAACCCGCTGGACTGATTTTAACTGCAGTGAGATGCAGAGTGACACTCTTAAGTTAATGTTAAGTGTTCACTCGTAACATTTCACAGATATCTTTGCACTAAAAATGACACCTGCAGTATTCAAGTGCGTAATTGCTCTTTGATGGTGTGCATAAGAGTTTAAAAGGAACTTCATTGGAACCTCTGTCTTTGTGTTCATAACACTCAAACACCCTTGTTAACAGAGAACAGGATTTAATGCTGTACCTAGTTTTCTCACAAAAAGGAAATACAAACCACAATAATTTCTACCCTAGATAATAGTCACTAGGATTGTTATCATTAATTTTGTTATTAATTCCCCCCCCCAAAAAAAAAACTTCATTCCATGATCTCATTGGCTGAAATTCTGTTGCTTAGTGTAGTAAGTTGCAACTAGAGTAGGCCTATTAAATCAGTCTGCAAGTGCCATTGATTAGTTTCAACTTACCACTCCAAAGTAAGTCACAGCTACAGTAGATCTGTTTGAATCATCACACCTTACAGTGTGGTGATTCTGCACTGATTTAGTGGGTCTACTCTATTTGTGACCCACTATGCTAAGGAACAGGAGTTCAGTCCTTGTATGGCAAGACAATTGGAATGATTAAATCCACCAGACTGCGTTGCGTGGAAGTTGAAAGGCTAAACTGAGTAGCACAGCAGACCATTGCTGGGAAGCCAGCTATTTGTCCGATAAGGCATTTTTAAGCAGCCCTTCACTACTGGGATTTAATGAGAGTGGTGGAAAACAGCCCTCCTGCTGGGCTTAAGATGATCTTCCAAAGTGGGATTGGCTTATTTATGCAGTCCAGAGAGGACAAGTTGTAGATTGTGAATGCTGTGCTCAGAACAACTGCCAGTTTTATTTCCCCTTATCAAAATCACAGAAAGTTAAATCCTTGCCAACCAAACTAGGAATATCGATTCAAATTCCCTCAGTGTGTTCTTAGCCATTGGTGCTGTTTGGAATTAAAGACTTGCAAATCCTTGGAGAAATTGTTGTTTAGATTTTCAGGACTGACCTTTATACATCAGTTGTCAGGATTGTTTTGCAAATGTATCTTGACTAGGGTGAGCGAAGCGCAGCCCATAGGGCCACAGGTGGCTCCCAAGGTCATTAGGCACACTTCAGAACTTGCTAATGCATCTCCGGTGCAAAATAATTGGGAGCAGGGGATTGGTTTTTTTCCCCACTGGCAGTGATCATCTGGGCACTTTTTATTTATCCTTATTTTTGGCACTTTTCAGCCATTTCCTGGCCACCTGCGGGAGGCACTGGGAGTGAAAATTTGGCCACCAGGGCTGACATTTCTCACTCCAATCTAGAGGTGCATGTAACTTTGTATGAATTCATAACCATTTCTTGGTACAGCAACAATCTGGGAAGGTTGTAGAAATGATAACATGGGGCACAGGAGAGGCTTGTTGCCATCTTGACCTCCTTTATTGACTCATTGGAAGGAAACTGATAGCAGGAAAGGCAGAATGCAAATGTAGCAAACAAGTAAATATATCACAAGCAAGCCACTGTTTCTTGCCTGGCACCAAAGGGCGCATCAAGAAAGCTGATTTCAGGTCATATAAATTCACACAACATCCCCCCACATCCGAAAACAACAAATCCAAACCTAAATTTTTTTTAAAGCCATCTGTCAAAACTATGATTTGGTGGCAAACCTTTGCTTGTTGTTGCTTTGCAGAAATGCTGAATAGTTGTCCATATGGGGCAAGCTGTCAAAGGGGGAAAGAGGGTGACTGTCATCATCAGTACTGTTTGGTTGCCCCCATCTAAGTCTGAAGAAAATAACAATTTTGCTACATTTCTGAAGACTCCATTATCACTTTTGAAGATGGCACTCCTAAAGCTTTCTTATCCACTACAAGTAAAACTGATTGTAAATCAAGACTGAAATATGTTTACAGTTAATTTTCCATTGGACCTGTATTGTATTAGAATAGTTTATTTACAGTCCTTAGACCAGTCACATATGTATAAAACCTTATAATTTCTAACTTTCCATTGTCCTCTATTCTTTGTTTGACTATTTGTTTTGCCTGCTCTATTCCAGAAGATATAAGTGCCTGGGGCGAGAGGCCAATTTTTCCCAAGTAACCCTGGACAGATTTGACCCACTTGGATTGATAATTATCGTTAAGTATCAAAGAAAATAGGCCTTTTGGGTTTAACTGTCCCTTTAGCCACATATATATAGATTGGATCCAAATCCAGGCTTCTACTTTAAGGCATCCTGTTTCTAGCCTTATCCTTGCATTTGACACACATCTTGGGACCTGGAGTATAGTTCTTAGAAATTTAGATTGAACTATTTCTTGTGATGCAAAGTGAGAGCTGGGTGGCCCCATGAATGAGCCGTACAACAGCTGAGCTAAAGCCTTTGTAGAGTTTGAGGGCTGCTGGTATAAAGGACCCTCCTTGGGAGATATGAAATTTTACTATACTATTTGCCGATCTTTCTCCCTGATCTGCCGCATATTTACTATGCTGAAGCCTAGATCCCGAGGCCTATAGAACTACCCCAAGATATTTGAAGTTGTTCACCTGCTCGATACTGTGTCCATTTATTTGCCATGACTGAATCTTGGGTCTGCGTCAGCGATCCCCAACCTTTTTCGGTCCACGGACTGGCTGGGGAAGGCGGGGCACCCCCTGCTCTCGTGCACAAACAAGTGTGCACGCTGTCTCGCATGAGCGTGCACCCGCCCGTGCGAGCACCGCGCCGCTGTTTGCGCATGCACACGAGCGCTCGTGCACATGCGCAAACGGCGCAGCACTTGTCTGGACGCGCTTGCGATCGTGCACATTCGCAAACGGCGGCACGGCGCTCGCACGGGCGTGCTGGAGTGCGTGCACGGCTGTGCGGGGGTGAGTGCGTGCGGGGCGGTGGGGCGGGTGGTCTGTCTCGGCGGCCCAGTCCGGCTCAGGCCACAGACCGGCACCGGGCCACGGACCGGGGGTTGGGGACCTGTGGTCTACGTCCAAAGGCAACTATCTTGGTCTTGTGATAGTTAATAGTCTGGGATTTGTTTTCACAGTATGAGGCGAGCTTCTTAAGTGCCCTCCTCAACCCTACGGGGGTTCTGGATAGAATTACTGTGTCATCAGCATAGAGTAGAACTGGCACTGTTCTGTCTCCAAGTTTAGGGGAATGGAGATCAGTGGTGTTAAGCCAGCTTGATATATTATCCTTCCAAATATATTGTATTCTTTTTAATATATCAATAGTTTTAGGGGGGCATCTTTTTTGACATGGTCTTCTGCTCTCAGGTATTCCTGGTATGTCTGGTTTACTAATTGTTTTGCTACCTTACAGCTTTGATTGAACCAAGGTTTGGATTGGTTATATGATTTCTGAAGGTTTCTACTATATGAATGGACAAGGTGTGGATTTAGCTGTTGTAGGAGAATTTCATAGATATCTATAGGGTTCCGGTGGACTGGCTGGCTTCCTACTGGATTAAGGGAGTCAATCAGATTTTTCGAGGTTAGAAGCTGTTTTAAATTTTGTGCCAGTTTAGGTGACCATCTTACTCGGCAGCCCACTCTTTCTAATGCTGTAATTTCAGTATGATATCTCGGTTCTGTGTTTAGGTTTCTAATGTTGAGGTGAAAACTTAGATGTAGGGGGAAGTGATCCCCCTCCATGTAAGGAAGTACTTGGAGAGTTTCAACCATGGAAAAGAGAGCCCTGCACACCAGGATGTAGTCAATTGTGCTAGCTTTGGATGCTGCCCTAAATGTGAATTTTCCTGGAGTATCACCTGTAATTGTGCCATTTAAAACTGAGAGGCCCAGTCTGTAGGCAAATTTGTACAGACAGGCCCCAGCATAGTTTGCACGTTGATCTCATCAGCCAACGTGAATATGTTTCCTGAGGTCTGCTATTGATTTCTGGTTTGGATTTTTGGGAGCTTTTTTAATCTTGCCACAGGTTTTTTGGTCCTAGTGGTGACCATGGTTGTACTCCACAGATTTAGCTTATTTAGTATCCCCTTCTACTTCTGCAGGTCTAAACTTCCACTCAGAGGGAGGAGAGTATAGGTCTTGCACAGTTACAGTCAATAGCAGCTGTATAGAAAACGTCTTAGCCCCGGTAAGCACTTTAAACATAAACCATTAAAGGGCAGGTTATTCCACCCTGTTCCTTGGAGGACTTTTACTCACTGTGAGCCAACTGTAAGTTGACGAGGTCGACAGATCAAGGCCCCTGCTAAATGCTGGACAGCCCCCCCCAAAGGCAGATGGCTTCTCTTAGACAAAGTAGATGCTTTTCTTGCAGACTTGATTCAAGTAGATGCTTGCTATCCACTGGGGGAAAGGGTTGAGGTTTCTTTTAGGCCCCCGTTTTTCTTACATAAGATGAGAGAGTAGCTTATTGGTGACTCCTGGAGATTAGTGCTTATGCTGGATCTCCTCTCTGTGTTCAAGAAGGAGTAATGGTGTTATTTTTCTTCTGTTTTCTTTCCAAGGCTTCAATTGTATAATACAGAGGCAACATATATTTCTAATGTCTCTCGACAGCTCCAGCGGTCATTATCTCTGTGTTTGCTTTTGCCAAGGTTAAAATCATGCCTCCAGCCGGAAAGTAAAATAGCAGCTTCAACTAAATAAAAACAATAAAACCATATAAAATTAAATAAAATAAAGATAAAATTACCGCTGCTTAGCCACAAGCGTGCTGCCTGGCTCGGACCTGTATTGTATTGCTGCATGATATAGTTTATCCGAGCAACCATGCACTAAACCTGGGGACGACTATTGCAATTTTCTTCTTTGGGCCAAAATTGGAGATGGGCTGAATTGGTGGTTCGGCTACACAGCTGTTCCATGGGCACCTCAGCTTCTCCTCCGGGTGCTGCCTCTGAGTAGGGACCTGCCAGACAAGCTGGGGCAAGGGAAGCCAGGGCACCAGCTGAACAGCTGTGCAACCAAATTGTGGTTCATGCCCATCTTACATCATTTGTTATTACCAGTTAGTAATCTAGGTACAGGAGGTACCCAGTCCTTATAGCTAACTACATAAGAAGAACTATTCTGAGTTAGACCAAAGGCTTATCTAGTCCAGTATTCTTTTCCCAGAGTGCCCAAGCACTTGCCTGTGAGAAGACCACAAGTGCAACAGAGATATATGGCCTCTGATACTGCAGCTAATATATACCTATAATGGCTGCCAGCATTGCATAGGCTTTTTCCAGAAGTTTGCAACATGTAACCCATGGGCATCATGATGCACTCAGGCTGCATTGTCCCCCGCTACTGCCAACTTCAGTGATCTGTCCAAAAAATAAAGGAAAGGAAAAAGAAAAGAAAGAACATTCTTGGCTAAACAAGCTGCCCCTTCGTTTTCAGAGAGAACCTCCCATCTGGAGATAATGGTTCTTCCTCACCTGGGTTTGAAAACTCAAAACTTCCTTCTCATGAGCTGACTGAGTGTGCATCATTCAGACTTTTTCTAACAACTGGACCCTGGGGTAAGGCACCAGGTATACATTAGATGTGGGCTGTGTATTGAACTGAGGCTTTCAGGATTATCCCATGGAGGTTAAAACACATTAAAGACCCATTTTGAGCTGAGTCTGAAATAGCCCTAAATGGCATTGTATACCTGAGTCTTCTGTACGCATACAATTCAATTCCTGTTAAAGGGTATTTTGTCAGAAAATGCTGGACGGAGTAATAGTACCACTGCTGAACTACATACAGTTTTTGTCTCTAATGTGTTGTTGTTTCATCATGTGATTTGCAATGTTTAGCTTTTCTAAACTATAAATATTTTCTAAAAAAAATTAAAGAAATATAGGATGAGAGCTAGGTCCTGAATGTTAAATGTCCAATAAAATACTTCTGGAACTGATCGACTGTATAATTTGCTGTCACAGTTTACAAGAAAGACTAATTGTTAGTCATTAATTGTGGACATTAATGTAATAGAGGTACCACATTTATATTTGCACAAAATGGAACAGAAAAGGAGCCAGAGAATGGATCCCAAGGGAGCCAGATGTCTGTGCCACAGAATAATTTATGCAAAGAAGAGAGAGTGGTATTAAGTTTCCTACTGCTGTATATAATTGCAGGACACATTACTTAAAAATGCAAAGTAAGGACTTGTTAGGTAGTGCATCGGGACTACAAAATCTGTACAGGGGTGAAGATACAAGTGGATACAAGAAAGCTGCAGAGTTTAGATGTGACACTGCATGACACATGGAAGCCTCATACAAAATACTTTCTCAGTTCCTGAACATTTACTAGGCATTATTAGTGTTTCCCAGCTTTTCCCCCAAACCAAGATGATAAGATACTTGGGTTTTTAGGAGAACTATTGGAACATGGGTCAATAACACCATATTCCAGCACAGCGTGGCACCATTTCAGTGGCACATAATTATAGAGCACTGCAATCCAGTATGCAGAGAGCTGAGACCGGATTTTACTTTGAAGACTGAACTTTATCCAGATACCCACAGAACTAGTAGTATGCACAGTCATATCGTGGGCATATACTTTCCTATCTATTTCCAGTGACGAAGGATGGTAAGACTTCACACTCTTCATCGCAATGTGCTTGCAGTCATCCCAGGGGCATCAGGTGAACTGTTGATGGAAATAAGGACATGGTGATGGCCAAATGTAGTAGCCTCTATGCAAGACGTGGACAGCTGACATTTAGAAAGATTGCTTTTTTTGTCTCCATTTTTTGTTTTGGTTTGGTTTTGCCTGATACGTTTTTACCCTGTCATTGTTTCCTTTTCTTAATGTTTTGCTGTGTGTTTTTTCAATCTTTTAAATTTATTTTTGTGTAAGTTTTATGTACAATGTTAAAGAAAATAGCAACAAATTATAATACATGCACACTGCAGCCAACCTAAAATTATATCCATAATATCAGTGCCTAGGTCTGATCATCTCGATTACTACAATAAGATACAGTGTAATGTAATGCAATATCTATATAACTGTTTATGGCTGTGTAAAAATCTCATAGAAATTAGTGGAATTAAAGGAGTCTAATTCTACAAAGGATTTCAACCAAAGAGTATAATGCATGTTATTATATTGAAAGCTAGGTTCTACTAATTTTATTCCATACCCAAATCTAGCCACTTAATTTACGACATTCTGTACAAATGTGTGACGTCGTTTCTGCCTACCTACCCTGTTTAGACTTAATAATAATAATAGACATGGGATATGTCCCGCGGGATATGAATATTAGTATCGGCACCACAGGTGCGTGGCTGAACCAGACTCTCACACTGAACTGTCATTCCCTGACTCCCTGCACTGCCGACCAATATGGTGAGGAGACAGAATGACAAGTCTCACTGCTCAGCTACTGAGTGGTCGGCTGTGCAGGGAGGTGGGGAAGCACCAGCCGGACTATTTCCTGGATTGGTTCAATGGGAACAACACTGGCTGTGCACACCACGCAGGGAGTGGTAAGTGGATCGGCTGGTTCTGGGGGGAGGGTCCAAATGGGCCAGGCACCTCTGGTGAGATGAATATGACTACCCCATGTTTAATAATGTGCCGCCAAGTCAATTCTGACTTATGGCAACCCTTCCCAGGGTTTTCTAGCTAAAGGATACTCAGAAGTGTTTTACCATTCTCTTCTTCTGGGACCACCCTGGAACTATGCAGTTTGCCCGTGACTACACAAGACTGGCTCTACTCACAGGAGGCACAGTGGAGAATCGAACTCCCAACCTCTGGCTCCTCAGCCAGATACCTAAATCGGGTTTACACACCATTATAACTCTTTGTGCCAGGAGTTCTTCTCTAGAGTCAATCACACTAGAGAAGCTGCAGATACTTAAAAGTGCCACACAAGATTAGAGACAGAGCCATTCACCTATCTTGCTTCCCTAGGAATTAAGATGATTTCTTCAGCATTATGGGCCTCAGAGAGATGTCCTGTGAGCTGTGAAGTCACAGCTAAATGGGCATATTTATTTACAAATCATTAATAAAATACAAAAACTAAAAAAAAAAGTGAACGAGTGCTGTCAGAAGCTAGACGAGAGCTAATATAGTACCATTTGTCAGTTTGATGGAAGATAAGAAACAGTAGCTCTTCAAGGACTAAGGATGATGGTGCTTGGTTAATCACAATTTTAATTCGGATTTTTTCAATGACTCTACAGACTTCTGACTCTTCTCTGTGTGTAACATTTTTATTTTCAGGAGAGAAACTACCCCTACCATGTTGTAGACATTTACAACATGTGGCTACCACTCCCACCACCCCCATTCAGAGTCTGTTTACTGATCTCTCATCTGGAGATAACAATCTTTTTGTTTTAACTCCAGATTTGAGCTTGGCTAACTGAGCACACAAACATTGCTCCAGGCAGCCATTCAGCTGAGTGACAATGTATATAAAAATTCCAAAGGGGCAGCCATTCCCATGGGTAGCCTTGTTGGAACAAATACATCTGCATCTTCCTGTACCTTAAAGAAATATATGGTGGCATAGGATTTGGTGGCTGAGAGCCCACTGTGGCTGAGGCACAAAACAGTCACCTATGCAAGCATGGGTGGCTGTGTATGTGCCTGTGTGCACACATGAACATGCTGAAGTAGAAACAGATATAAATAAATATAGCTGTTCTTCCCTCCATTTATTTATCAATGGGTATCAAAAGGCCAAGCAACACAAGAGACAGTAGTAGGATTGTTACAGAACTATACCAGAGAATGCAAAAGATTCCAGCCAGGGTCTAATTAGCATGGGGATGACCTTCCCTCCCCTGACTAGCGCATAGCCACAGCAAAAAGGGTGCCATGAATAAAGACTCAAAGAGGGACAGTTACGTTAAATTGGGAGCTAGGAATCCCCTGGATCTCTTGTAACACAACAGAGAGCATGAAAATCCTCCCTTGTCTGGCCCTTGCAAGGATGAGGAATTGCAACCTCCTTCTTCTGTTAGTGAGGAAATTCCTGGTGTTTTTGACAGAGTTCTCATATCGCCAGGAGCAACGTTTTGCCCCCCCCCCCAAAAAAACCCAATGTTGCACAAAATAGCCTATTTACACAAAACAGTGCAAACTGTGCACATTTCCCAAAATGAGTATGACGGCAGCTTTATTTAAGAATCTGAAGTATGAGGAGATATTTTTCAAAATCTTTAACAATCAGGCAGCCTTGTTATAGTTGCTTTGTGTGTTTTGCTTTTCAAAGGGAAGGGACTCAAGAGACATGCAAATGAGAGAAGGGGGGGATATCACCCTTCTTGTCTCCCTCTCAAGTGGAGGTGAGGATTTTCTCTCAAGGTGCTTCCTGGTGTCAAGACAGCCTCTACTGGCAAGAACTGAGGGATTCAGCCAGTATTCTTTCCATCCCTAATACGCAGGAATAAGAGAGAGAGACACGTCGTTTTAACTTTTAGGGTTTACCCACACAGGCGAATGAAACGGTCCTCGAATGGTTTTCCGCGTGCTTGTTAATCTACACTGTTCTACCACTCCAAAACCCCTCACCCTTCTATATGGAGGCCTCGGCTCAGACTGCATGCAACGGAAGCAGCAGCTCAGGAGCCCCAACCCCATGTGGCAGCACCCAAGAAACAAGGAAAATGTCAAGCAGTCCTTCCTCTTGTTAGATGGTGGGTGCTGCTGAAGTTGCATCATAAGAGCACAGAGGTGCACTCTGCAGGGAAGGAAAAATAAGGCCAGGGCAGTGTTTTCACTGAGAGGCACTTTACACAGGTACCCCCAAAGCACAGTCTGATACGGCTGGATATACGGCAACCTACATATGATGGCTTTGAGAGTTTTGTTTTGTTTACTGGGAGGGACTTTTCTGGACTGGGGTGGATGTCAACTCAGTAACAATCAATAGTTCCCTCTCTACCTCAGATTCTTTTTTCCACCTTTTTCCCCAGTCAGTGTTAGTCATGAAGTCTTGTCAGAAGTGGACAGTTCGAGTGATATGTCCTGTCAGCTATGTAACCAGTCAGTTAGTCAGTAATGAAGCTAGTTAACCAGTTAAGCTCAGTGATGTAACCAGTTAACATTTTTACACAATGTGATTTGGCTTTTTTTAAATCTATGTAGAACTGTAAGTAAACAGAAACATTTTATTTTTTATTACCAGAGTCTCTGAGTGAATGGATTGAGACAGTAAGTGCCAGTTGAAGTAAATTAAAAAAATAAGGGGTGATCTGCTGGGGGAGACTTGTAGTGCAGTCTGCTCTGTAGGTTGCTGCCTGAACCATTTTATTTGCTGAATAATAAGAGGAAGTTTATTTTTTATTTTTATTAAGCCATAGTCAGTTTCCTCAGAGAGAATTGCCTCTATATAAGGAAACTTCACTGGAAGGACAGATCCTGAAGCTGAAGCTCCAATACTTTGGCCATCTCATGAGAAGAGAAGACTCCCTGGAAAAGACCCTGATGTTGGGAAAGTGTGAAGGCAAGAGGAGAAGGGGACGACAGAGGATGAGATGGTTGGACAGTGTCATCGAAGCTACCAACGTGAATTTGACCCAACTCCGGGAGGCAGTGGAAGACAGGAAGGCCTGGCGTGCTCTGGTCCATGGGGTCACGAAGAGTTGGACACAACTAAACGACTAAACAACAACAACAAGGAAACTAGAGTTGTCCATGCACTTAAGATACAGCATATTACTGGAACTGTGTTATCTCAAACCATTGCCATTATTCATATTTATTTACTTATGGCTAGTACCCTATTCAGGGAATGAGGAGCAGCAGGACAATCACATAACTCCCACATCCTCAACCTGTAGAATGCTCCCTGTTGTATGACTGATCTCACAACCAGCACTAACACAACTGTCCTCCTGCTCCACATTGTGTGAGTAAAATACAGGTCAATGCGCTTACCAAAATATAGATGTGGCCCATCAAAAGCAGATGGCAGAACGTGCCCACGCTCAAACAAGGAGCAACACATTCAAAACAATGCTTTGGTGAGTCTCCCCACCCACCACCCACCCTCAAAAGACAGTTCCACAGCACTTGAGAAGCTGCCAATAAATGCCATTGTGCCTGTGTTTGTTGTTCCAATTTTGCACTGAGATCGTATTGTTCAGGGGCATAGTTTGAATTGACTGAAGAGATCACAGTAGGTTGTCAAGGAAAAGAAATTTTACATTAAGAAAGGGGGAAGAATATGTAGCCTTCCATATATTGTTTGATCTTCACATCCCATTAGCATCAACCAATGTAGCCAAGAGTCAGGAATGATGGAGATTGTAGTACAATAACATCTCAAGGAGTATAGGTTTCCCTCCCCTGGTAGAAGGCTTGCAAGACCCAAGCTCTCTGCAGGATTTTTTTAGGTCAAAAGCCATACCGTGAATCAGGCACAAAAGGCAACAGAAAACCAGGGTACAAGGTGAAGGGATTTGAAATCCATCTGGCAACCCAAATTCCTTCCTGCATAAGCTGAAGGAACATAAAGACAGCTCTTCACAGAGCGTATTACAGTAACGTGGGCTGCAACTCACGGAATTATGAACGTTTCAAAGGTCTGAAAGAATCAGTTTTTTCAAAACAGTAGGTGGGAAAATATTCCCCTTGCCATCATGATAGCTGGTGGTGGCTGTACTGCTGCTATTCTTGTAATTTAAAAGGATGTTTTTATTCAACAGAAGAATAACTCAGGAAAAACCAACATTTTCTCAAGGATCATACACAGCTTGTAAGTCATGTCATCCTCAAACTATGACGTGCAATCCAATCCTTTTAATGGAATGAAATAACTTTTTAAAAAAACTTTCCTTTAAATGTGGCACTCTTATTCAGCTAAAGTCAGAAGGAAAATAAGTACGACAAGGTGGAGAAGGGTACTCTTCCGTGATTGGGAAATGAATCTTCGTCCATCTTTTTTTTTTTTTGCAAAATACTTCAGCCATTAGTACAATTCAGGCGATAACTCACGTTAGGCTCCAGAGAGAGCTAATTTAAGGGGCACATTTAGATCCATAATCGCCATGCCTGATGAGGTAAGCCGCGAGCTTTTCAGTTAGCTCTGAGTGAGCAATTAGCATTTCCCCCAGCTCGAACTAGACTGATTACATGTTGCTCAGGCTGCGGGCAGAGAGCCTTCGATCCCCTTGGGGGTTGAGCTTCATCAGCTGCAGCACTTGTGTGAGTCCACTTACTTCATTATGAAAGGAGGAGCTGTGATGCTTGTGTGAATGGACTTGTTTCCGTAAGTGCCACTGTCTCCATCTCCTCTGAAACTCCTGCTGGACCTAAACAAAAAAGTTTCAGATTGGGGTTGTGAGGTCGACAGATTTCCCAAGAGAATCTGAAGGTGCTGGCAGGGCAGACCGTGTTCCAGTTCAGTATTTGGGGGAATGGGCTAAAAGCTTCATCAACAACTTACTGCATAGCCCCTTGATAATCTGTGGAACTGTAGGAGATGCATGTGGTGCAGTGTGGCCACCTAACCCACCAGTACTGTGAGCTGATTTAGGATATCCCTGGTCTCTATCGGCTCTTTACGTGAAAGTCTAACTGTGCCTTTGTAGTTGGGGGGGTGGGGTGGGCAGAGCAGGAGGGACAAAACAGCAGAGCTTGGAAAAGTTACTTTTTTGCACCACACTACCCAGAATGTTCCAGCCAGTATCAGGCCCTACAGGGAGCGGAAGGGCCATTTGGCCTAGACCCTACTTCATGGGGTGAGGGCTTCACCTCAGCCTAAAGGTAGAGATAAATAAAATTATACTATTGTGCATTCTATGATTAAAATTTTTTTTTAACTTGCCATTCTTTACATTAAAATACATTTTACCCTCTCTTCTCAAACAATGAGGGGGCCTCATAATGTGAAATAGCCCAGGCCTTATTTGAACTCTCAAATAAGGGTCAAGCCAACATAGCCCTGCCGGCTGGGAGATACTAAGAGCTATGGTCCAAAACATAATTCTTCCAAACCCTGAAGAAAACACCAACGCTTGAGAGTAGAGCATGTAAAGTTGTCTGGGAACAACAGCCCTGAGTGTTGGGCCACCAGATCCGGAGGTTTGGATTTGACCTACTCCTGGGGGATTTTCCCCAATCCTGCCCTAAAGAACAGATTTGTCTTCTTCTTTTTTAATTGTTTATACTCTGCATCTTCAATAGGAGCCTGACACAAAAAAAGTTTAGCTAGTGGATTCCATCACGTCCACAACACTTTATCTTAGGAGCTTTCCTATATACATTCCCTCTGTCTACCATTTTAGTCATTCAATATGTGGGAAGCTCACCTCGCCATTTAGAAAACAATAAAGCACAGCCACAGCAAAGCCCTGAAACAAAAGAATTCCATTTTAATTGTGTGATATACAATGCAAACACCATGTTTAGTCATTGTGGAATAAAAATGGAACAAGAAAATACTGCATGTATTCTTTTTTTCCCCATTGTTGTACACAGCCTTGTGCTCCTGTATTGGAAGAAAGGTGGGATATAAAGAAAGTAAATAAAATGCACACATACATAGACTTTCTAGGCAAAGGCTACAATCCCATACATATCTATGTGGGAGTAAAGTCCCAGTGAACTGTACGGGCTTACTTTAAAGTACAGTAGACATATATAGTACTGAATTCTAATTCTATTAAAAGCTGGTGTGTTTTCACAACCCCACCAATTCTTCTTCAACAGGGACACCGTAAGAGCAAAACCAAAATAGTGCACAAGGAAACACATCTCTGATGAAGCTACCATACCACCTTGAATCCACCCCATCTCCTCTGATTTTAGACGTTAAACAGGGAAGAGCCTGGTTAGTACTAAAATGGGAATAAGCATAAGTCTCCAGGTAGGGCTTAGAACAAATCTTGCCTGATACCCCAGAAAGCTGCTGCCACTCAGAGTTGACAATACTGGGCTTGATGGCTCAGTGGTCTGAAACAGAAACGTCCTCTGCTACTTCTGCCTGGGCCCATAAAGTGGGTTTGAGAACACATCAGGACTGTTGATTCAGGACGGCAAAGAAGGACTGCCACCGTCTAGCCTGAATGTGTATTTGCCTGATAACCTTTGTCCTTGTGATGTAGACAATGTTTATAGAGTCTAAGCACCAGATTTTTATTTATTTATTTATTTATTTTGGAGGGATGGTAACATCATCTCCCCATCTACCTCCAGCTTCTGTCTCATCCAGAATGTACCTAAATTCCTCACAACAGCTGGCAGGAAACAGGAGTTCACACTATCTATCTACTAACTACCCGTTATTCCAGAAAATGTCTCTGGGTGGCTTGGTCTTGAATGGCAATTAAGACCCATTAGTTTAAAAAAAATGCTTCTAGCAGAGAAGGGAACTACTGGTTTTGTCAGTATGCTCAACACAGCTTCCTGAAAACTGGGAAAACCCCTCAAGGGTGTGGTAAGGAAGACTGCCATGATCAGCACACCTGCACTTCAACATTTACCATGACACATCTCTTTGGAACATTGTTTGTGACACCATGTTAGGAACACACCCTCTCTGTGTTGCACTATATGTACACTCTAAACATACAAGCTTGGAAAAGAATCAAAAGCTTATGATACTCTCAGTTTCAGTGGTGAAAGAAGGGTAGGGACATTTCGCCGGAAGAAGGAGTTGCAGATCTTTCAATAAATGAACTACCTGGAAAGAGCCGATGGCTTTTTCAAACAGAGCCTGAATCTCCATGGTGCCATTTGCAGTATCAAAAGGGAAAAATGCAAAGATGATGTAGTGGACTCCAAAGAGAGGAATGAGGACCAGCGTTGATTTAGCAAGTCTCCTAGGAGCAAGGACAAAGAGAAGTGAGCAAAACAGGAGAAGTAGCACACCTAATAATGGCCTCAGTATGTAGAGTGAACCTACACTGAGGTGGACAGCATTTGCTCCTCCAGAGGTTCTGGACTATAGATCCCATAATCCATCACCATTTGCCATGCTGGATGGGTCCCAATGGGAATGAGAGGCCCAAACAACTAGGGCCCAAAGGTTTCAACCCCCCCCCCCAATGCTCCACTGCAACAACTGCAGAATATGCAAACGACTGCACATCAACAGGTTCAGTGGTCTCCTGAGCAAGGGAAGCAATGCAGCCTTGTCTTCGAGAACGCTTTAGGTCTCTCTCTCTCTCATCTGCAACTACGTATTTGCATTTTTGGTGGTGCAACTAGAAATTATATACAAGCCTGTTTCCCCCTCCCCCTTCCTCTCACAGAAAAGATAACATTGTATACCCTTTTGGACTACAGCTCACATCAGCCCCACACAGCATGGCCAATGGTTAGAAGTTATAGGAGTTCTAGCCCACTGTATCTAGAGGGCACTGCATTGCCTATGCCACACTGGGATGCCACATGCAGGCCTGATTTGCAGCCCTCTAGCAAGACTGCTGTCTTCTTCAAGACAAGAATGCGGCTCTTTTTTTTCAAGAGCCTGATGTTTTGTACCCATTGTTATGCTCTGCTGCTACTACATACATGAGCATAAAGATATGTCAGCTTAAACAAAAGTACAGGCCAGCTTGGATGGTGACTGTTGGGAAAACTTACCAGCCATTACTGAAATCCTGTTGGAGCACCCCGCATGCACAACAGTGATGATGTCAGCAGCAGCAGCAGCAAATCACCGCACATTAAAGCCAATTTCAGGGTGCATGTGACCTGTATACGGTGCAACAGTCACCAAAAGAAGCCTTTAATCAGTGCTGATATGCCACTGATGATGATATCATCGTTACACACATGGAGGTGCACAACAGGATTTTAGCCTGTGATACACTGTGTAATTGGGCTGGCAGCCAACAGCTCAAACTTTGTCAAAAGGGCAACAGCAAAAGTTTCTCTTGTACTTATCCATGATGCTGAGTAAAGACATAAACTTACTTGTATTGACTGGAATCCTTGCCCCTTCCATCTGGCCATCTAAGTTTGCTCATTAGAATTCTTACAATATTAATGAACTGTATGAAATTGATCTGCAAAATCCACCAAAAGTTGGTATTACGTTCACTTATTTTAAAAAAACAGAAACACTATACTGAAGTTATTCTTCAGTTCAGTTGTATCTTGGAAATCTATATTTGTAAAACAGACTTACAACAATGGAGGCCAGCACAGGGCCTTGGATGAACCATCGCACGTACGTAAGATGAGTATCCCAACATCTGTAAAAACATTGAAAGATGACTGCGTTCAGTGCCTGCTGGTGAATCAAGTTGAAAAAACTTAATGCCCCAGAAGAAAAGTATTACACAGCAACATGGCTATCAGACAGGGTTTGGCATCCATCACCATTTGCCCCCAAAATATGAAAATTACATATGTTCATGTAACTCTTAGGAATCTCAAGTGTGCATAACAAGAAGCAGAGGCATAATTTTCTGATGTTTTTTCTTAGAAAAAGAGCCTTTACAGTTTTAGATGAACTTTTTAAAAAGTCTGAAACGATCTAATACAATAGAACAGGAACTTACAGCTCTTCCTACTGTTGTGGTTTTATCAACTCTCAAAAATGCTTAAAATTGGTCTACAGCCCGCTGGATTTATCTCTAATACCACATGGCAATAATGCTGTTAAGACAAAATTTAGAGGCCTGGAAGCCACACAGCTGTTTCTTTTATACTGAACCTCTAGAACCACTTCCTGTTTCTTCAACACAATCTTTTTCTTTTTCTTTTGAGGTGGCATCAATCAGCAGGAAGGAACAAATCACGGACAGCTGATTGGGTTTGCTATTGTAAGGTTATCTCAGAATCTTTTCCTAGTTTAAGAATTTCTGAATATTGCAAACAAATAGGAGTGCAGTGATCTGAAAACATCTGTTAAAGATTTCATGGGAACATAATTGTAGTGACCCAAATAAATGATGAATTTTGAAAGATTTCGTGGAAGTGTGGCTTACCCAACATTCTCATGTAACAGTCTGGCTACAACCCATGTGATTACAAATAAGCTGGGGGTGCCTGCAGTGGAGAAAGCAGAGTTATTTTAGTTGAAATATTTGGAGAGATAACAGTAAATCCCAGAGCTCCTGTGCCAAACAGTCTGGAGGAAAAATGAGACAACACGCAAACAAAAGGAAGGTTCCAACACAGCTGGGGGAACCATGGGATATTCACAAGTGCCTAACCTTCTTAAAATAGCCCCCATTCCATACAAAAAAGGGGGGACTCATGGAAAAGGTATTTCTGAGAATTGCTGCATGTACTTTCAAGGCTTCCTTCAATGTTACAATTTCTTCAGCTACAGGGTGGAAGCATGCCCTAGGTAGGTTATTTTTGCTCCTTGAAAGCTGAATGAAGGAGAGTAAGAGACAAAGGAAAAATGGTGAGAAGGAGGAAACACAGAGAAGTAGAAGAGAGGAAAATGGTTGGGAGGAGGGTGACAAATCAAAGGGGAGGAAAGTTGGTGAGAGGAATAAAAGAGGAGGTAGTAGGGAGTGAGGAAAAGAAAGCTAGAAAGATAGTATGCTTCTAGGTGAACTACTTGTGATTCCCCTAAACCAAAATACAGTATCATTCCCTTTATTGTGGAATGCACTGTGTGTGTGTGAAGAAATGGTTGGGAAAACACAAGAGGATTACCAATTCTATAGTCACCACCCCAAAACTGTGTGCATCAGGCAGGGGATCTGGTATCTGAGTCATGGCAACTGGACTTCTTTCTTGTTAGGTTGAAATGTTTTGCTCCTCATCCAAGTAGCTTCTTCAGTCTGAGGAGAGTTGGTATAAGATCCCTGATATATCCTCCACATTGGTTTCACTTTCCCCTGATCTAAATAGGCTGTTAGAAAGACAACGCACTGGGGGTGAGGGTTTCTCCAAAACAGTCACTAAACAGGAGAATGGCCCAGCACAGGAGGAGCAATGGATCAGGACCACAATCAGCAGTGTTACTTCATTTGAAGGACAAAGGACACTAATTTGATGACCAAGATATACTCATTTTGGATGAGAAGATAGGTGGTTTGAGAGAGGAGTCAGGGAGGCCATACATGTGCATATAGAAAATCCTTAACAAGGGTGGAGGCCTTAGATACAATCTGTCTCCTATTTATCATGCTGCTCTTTCATCGGTCCCCAAAAAGATTAGGACCACACACACCAGGAAGACCACTGTTAACGACCCATGACAATGGGTGGAGAAGGACTGCAGAAGTGGGATTATCCCTCAGCCCCAGTCCTTTGTCCTTCTAACAAGCCTATTCAGACCAGGGGGAAAGTGAAAGCAACATGGAGCTATCAGGGATCTCCTACCAACTCTCCTCAGACTGAAGAAGCTACTTGGATGAGTAGCAAAATGTTTCAACCTAACAAGAAAGAAGTCCAGTTGCCATGACTCAGCTTCCAGATAACCTCACCTGGATGACTGAGAATCTTCACAGATATATCAGGCAGGGGACTTGTGTGAAAAAAGCCTCCTCTGGAGGAAGCCAGAATGAGAAGTTGTCAGAAAGGAAGAGTGTGACATACAAAGGGAACTGAAATTTAAAAAGCATCTGACATAACATATGGGATAAGGTGCAAACAATGGAGCAAGCAGAGACATCCAGGATATGCAGCATTTTGTTGCTGGAGGTCCCTACTTGTTCTGACCAACTGAAATCCAAATGGGTGCTTACCCCATCCCAGAACCACAAACCACCAGAAGAACTTTCTGTCAGAGAAGAAGGAGATAGCCAGCAAGGAGTGAAGATAAAGCCCTTCCACAAGAAGCCAACTGTAGTTAGCCGTGATACAGAAGTTAATGAAGACCATGGTCATCTTACATCTGCTCTGAGGAGACACAAAGAAATTATAGAGAACAAGAAGTTTTATTTCCTTTTACTTGGGCAGCTTTGCTGTTACAATACTGAGCCTCATCCAGTTCTATTCAGCATTTGCCTATATGTTCACTGTCGATTTATAACTGAGGGAAAAAGGCAAAGGGTTACCTGCCAGTTACATGTGGCACCCTTCTAACCAACACAATAGTTTCAGCATGAAACTGGCCAGTACTGCCCTCAGTAATGACTGGCCATTAAATGTTATTTTGAGTGGGGTTTAAAGGCCGTCATAGGCTTTAAAAAACAGTAATTATCTTTTAGCCACTTGTAGTTTTAATGTTATTTCAGGCCTCTTAAAGGCACAGATAGCCTGAATATTCTAAACAAGTAACTATTCCCCCCTCCAAGGCTTCTGGAGGGCATGGTTGACCATTTTTATGCCCTACAAAATATTTCCAGCAGAGTGAGTGGTTAACGTGGCAGCACAAGATCTGGAGATGGGGGATTACCTCCCAGACTCAGCAAAGTTGCCCAAACTGGTCTGTAAATTCAACCTTGGTCTGTTTTTCACCTTGCAATGAACTGGGTATTTATACTATTTCCAGTTTCATCTTCCTTACCATGTGTAATTCGCAGTATGCAGCATCATCAGTGTCCTCAGACAGTATTGGGTTTTTAATGAAGTTTGCCACAGCTCGCAAAATGAAGGAAGCAAAAAGCTGTATATGAACATAATTCCTTGTACAGTGAAGTCTTCT
Organism: Intellagama lesueurii; assembly: GCA_037013535.1. NCBI lineage: Eukaryota > Metazoa > Chordata > Lepidosauria > Squamata > Agamidae > Intellagama > Intellagama lesueurii. The sequence goes on along the minus strand of JBAJHW010000001.1, from coordinate 126,263,522 downwards.
GTTCTCCAAAGAGAGAGAGAGAGATTGTGCACATTTTAAAACAAGGAATTACCCAGTGAATTCTAATCAGCCACATGATAATTCAAAGCTACCTCAAATAGGGCAGGAGCTTAGCCAAAGGTCCTTCCAAGTCCCATTACACAAGTCTTCTAAATGGAGATGCTGGGGATTGAACCTGGGACCTTTGATGCAAGTCATGGTGTTTTGCCACAGAGGTACATCTCATTAAGTTAACACCAAGTTCTACACCCCCCCATAAAAACAATCTTATTCCAATCTAGTAATAGACAGCAACAAAACCATTCTGTTCAACAGTGATTGGTCAGAAAAAGCCTTTGTAACTTTCTGATGACCAGGACATCCAGCAACACATGGCACTGCTTCCCAGAACTCTCATCAGTGCTGCATTTTGGAGAAGAAAGAAAGGTGCAAGAAAGTACCACCACCACCCCCCATGTGCTGGGTACTCAATTTACCGACCTCAGAACAATGGAAGGTTGAGTCAATCTTGAGCCGCCTGCCTGAATCCACTGGGATTGAATGCAGGTCGCAAGCAGAGTTTTGACTGCAGTACTGAAGCTTAACCACTGTGCCACAAGGCTCCTCCATAATCTTATATAATGTGCCTTGAGCCACTTTGGGCATTCTTAGCAGAAATGTGGAACACAAATAAGCAGATGAAAGAATAAAGGAATAAATAAAGAAAACAATGAGCACTTCCCCCTCACCTGAAAGAAGCCAGAACACCAACGGCAATGGTCAGTGCTACCAGAGAAATACTGGTTCCAACTGTGTACACTTTTTCCAACTTCATCAAATACGACACCTGTAAAGGGACATCCAGGAACACAAGAAAGTGCTACATAAAATGAAATAAGAGTTTTCAGAGACGAGTTACTAAAGAATAAGCTCCCCCAAAGCCTATCATTACAGTTCCTTCACCAAGCCATATCAATCTACTATTTAACAATGAAGTCAAGAAAACACAATACTACACTCATCATTCAAGAGTCTTCGAAGAACTGGGCTGGGAAAAGCAGAGACTGGGGAGCAGAGATTTAACACAGTTATGAATGACAAAGTTGCTTCAACTGTCTGCCTAACCTTTTCCTTGACATTTGTGTTCATACAGGTAGAAGCACAACAAAAATACAGAAACAAGCAGTGCATAACACACAGAAGCCTCTGATGCTTAAGTCAAACCAGCCACCCAGGTGGGTTCAGGAGGGATCGCTCACTCACTGCAGTGCAATACAACCGAGCAAAAATATTGTATTAGGAACAGGATAGGAGGGAGCAGGGGAAGGTTAGGGCAATGAGGCTGAAGGTATATCTTAGGTCTTCTAGCAGCAACAACAGCAGCCCCTTATGCATGTGCAAAGCACACACTTGATTCCTACTAAGCAGGCATTTAAAGACTTTTGCAGACCCTCATCCACAGAACGTAAGAGCCTTCGTTCAGTGATGGGGCCTCCACAGGGAACCTTCCTCACTGGGGAGAGGTATCAATGCAGCTTCCCCTTCACTCTGGGATCAAGCTGGGTTAGGACACAGCCAAGCCCTTGCTTCCTTCCCAGCTACAGGAAGTGAAATGAAGCTTCTTCAAAACGAGCTACTCCAGCTCTTCTTTCTGTAGCATGCCAAAACACAGTCATGGCAGTATAATAATTAATTACATGCAGTCAAGAGAATTCCAACTCATGGCAACCCTTTCCAGGATTTTCTAGGTATACAGTACACAGAAGTGGATACCATACTCTTCTTCAGGGGGTAATCTGGGGCTCTGCAGCTTGCCCAAGGCAGCACAGACTGACTTTTCCCTCACAAGGCATGGTGAGGAACTGAACTCCCAACCCCCTGGTTCTATAGCCAAATGGCTAACTTACTGGGCTATCCAGCCATATCCCCTCACATTTCCTCTGCTTCTTTTGATAGCTGTGAGCAGTGTTCTAGGTATGTCTGTGCACACCTGTGCCTATGCAAGGGAAGTAAGGGAGCTATGCCATCAATATACTATCAGTCCCAGAAACTTCTGGTGCTACCAAGTCTTCTGCATTAAGACTTGTTCTCCCAGAGCACAGTTCTCCCAGAGCAGAGGCTGCCATGTCCGTCTGCCTGGGGTGGGCTGAGGACAACAGAAGCCCAGCTGCCTGAAAAGTAAAGAGGTAATAACTACCTGTGACCCAGCAGGATGACATCTCTAGTCCTCTCACCCTAAAAATTGAGCTAGTACCAGGAGTTGATGGATTTCAGTTAGCATCGGAGGGCAAACTTTGAAACCATAAAGGATGAATTACTATGATTTTATATTACTAATAGGGGTAAGGAGGCAGAGGGGAGACAACTGACTGGAGACAGCCGGAGTCTGGTGTGGCACTACTCTGCTTGTCTTAAAGGACCAGCCCCCACCACTCACTCTGCTCGTGATGCCACTTAATAGCAGCCAAAATCTGAGGCCCCCTCAAGCTTGAGGGCCATGGGTTATAGTGGATAGAGTGTTGGACTAGAACTCAGGAGGCCTGGGTTAAACTCCCTATTCAGCCATGGATGCTCACTGGCAAGTGGCAATGGTCAAAACACTCCTTAAATATCTCACAAACCTTAAAAACCCTATTAGGGCACCATATATTAAAAACAACTGGATGGCACATAACAACAAGCTTGAGATTTAGATCAAACAGGCCTGCTGAACCCCTGCTGTAAAAGTATCTGCCTAGCAGTAATCATGTTAGTGGGAAACCCTCCGAGTTGTTATTGTTGCATGCTGTCAAGTTGTTTCTAACTCATGATGAACATATGAATAAGTGATCTCCAAAATGTCCTATCATTAACAGCACTTGCAACCTTAAGGCCATAACTACTGAATCAATCCATCTAATATTTGGTCTTCCTCTTTTCCTGTCATCTTCAACTTTTGCTAGCATAATGGTCTTTTCCAGCAAATCTTGTCTTCTCATGAGAAACCCAAAGAATAACAGCCTCAGATTTATGATCTTTGCTTCTACAGAGTGTTCAGCTTGATTTGATCTAGGACCCACTTGGCCCATGCTATCCTCAGAGTTCTCCTGCAGTAACATATTTTGAATAAAATGAATTTTTCCCTGTTTGATTTCTTCATTATCTCACTTTCACACCTGTACATTGTAAATAGAGATGGGCATGAACCAGAAGAATGGTGATTCATTTTGATTTGTGATTTATCAAGGTTGACGAATCACAAATTACAAATTTATGATTTTTTTCTGATTGATCAATAAATCCATTTGTCAATTTCTGTTTAAAACCCTATAAAATGGCCACCCAAGCATCTAGAGCAGGGGTGGGCAATTAATTTCTATAGGGGGGCCACATGAAAAATCTGAACTGTGTTCGGGGGCCGAACCAACTTTACTTAAAAATAAAATGAAACAGTGATGTTATGATTGTTTTTATTTTAAAATGAAACAGTGATGTTATGATTGTTTTTATTTTAAACTTGTTAATCTTCACAAATACTAAAGAGGTTTTTTGCGGTATCGGACCGGACTGGAGCGACGACCGGCGGGCCGGACAGGAGCGGCTCACGGGCCGTATGTGGCCCGCGGGCCGCACTTTGCCCAGGTCTGATCTAGAGATACCAAATTTGCTGAGAAGCTTCTCCTGAGTCTCCTCTACAAGCCTTGCAAGTTTGGTGAAGTTTGGGTTTTTGGTTTTTTTTAATATATATTTTTTAAAATTAACTATTACCAAACAAATATACAATACAAGAACCGGGAGAGCGAAACAACGGGATTAACAAAACACAAAACATATACACAGGGGTGTATTAGCTTTCGTACAATATCTAAAAAGCTCTTGACTTCATGACTGTGATGTGATAATCTCTAATACATTCTCTACTCATATCTGTTTCTGGGCCCAGTCGTAAAACATTTTCCAACTTTCTTTAATATATATTCTCGAGTTCTCACATAGTGTCTCTGATAAGCTATCCATTTCAGCAGTATCTAATAACTTTTTAAGAAGTTTGGGTTTTGGACGTCCGAGTTATACACCCACAAAGTGGGTCACCCCAAGAAAGTACTCTTTAGCAACTGGCTTGGGGAAACCCGATCTTCACCAAACTTGGAGGGATTGTATAGGAGAGTCAGAGGAAGCTTCCCTGCAATTTTGTTGACTCTAGGTGCCTTGGGGGCCCTTTTATAGCCAAATCAATCAACAAATCAAAAATTGCTAAAAAATTGTTGATTTGTGGTTCGTCGAGGGGATTGATTCATACGAATACAAATTGACCAATTAGCAATTTTTGAAGAATTTGGTGATTCATTTTTAAAATTTGTGCCCATCTCTAATTGTAACTGTAAATACAACTGTGTTGATGATTTTGGACTTGGTTTGCTTCCAGAGATTAGAAAACTAGCCAAATCTATAAGACTCCAGGGATCAAACAACTTAATGGGACCTCCATCTCTGAAATGGACTGGGAGACTGTCCCATTTAAATCTAATCAGGAAGGGATGCCTCAGGATGGAGGTCATGCCATGTTCATGCCACTTCTACCCCGTACAAGTCCTTCTTTGGTCATGCTCATCCTATGAACTCACCTTAGATTCCCATTCAATTATAGGAGCATTAATTTCTTCTGCATTTAAGCCACAAGCAATATATGGTTTAGGATATTTTTCTGACCAGCCTTCTCTGGTGCAGTTGCGATATATAAGCCCTGCATTGCAGTGACAGGAACAAAATAAATCACTTAATTAGCTCCTATAAGAAGCACTGGGAAAATTACTATATCATCCAAACAGTATTTATGTTAGTTGTGGTTTTGTACATTTACACAAGGTTATGGTACAGAACTATGAGCCATAAAGCACTAATATCAACCCCAACTCCCACTCAATATGCTGAGGGGATGTAACCCCCTCCCAAAAACACTTAGGCCAACAGGATCATTAGTACAAGGTGTAAAAAAAAGGGGGGGGGAACAAAGAGTGGCTAAAATGGAAGACAAGACTTTAAGAATCAATGAAGTGGATCTGAAGCTTTAGGATGAGACCGATCCATTTGAGTCTTACTTCAAAAAACCACCACAAGGAGGAATAGATTAAAACAAGGATTGGTATTTGCAGTGTGCAGCAAGATTATTCAAGGTTTTGAAGTCCTCTGCAACATGGGCAGAACTGGGCTCTGTTTGAAGCAGCAAGGTATCTTGAGTCACCACTGGTCCCACATGCAGCGACTAGGTTGCTAATTGGAACCAGATATCACATGTGTGTGACCCTCAAGGTTCAGCTTAATCTGGCCCTGGAACCTGGGATCTCCTCAATGGAAGAGGAAGAAGAGAAGTGCACCCTTGGCAGACCCCACAATCACCAATAACATCCAAAACATTATTTCTAGAAGCTTGTGATATGCTGAGAGAGAGAAAAAAATCACACATCTCTCGGGGACAGCTTGGAAAATTTGCACTGCAGGATACAATTCCTAGAATCCCCCAGCCGACAGGGCTACTGACTGCTCACATGGGGTGAATATCCATTGCTTGTAAGGGAGTAGCCAAAAAGCAAATGAAGAAGCCTTTCTCCTGCACCTCTAAATATCTCTCTACTTATGTTACTTCCTGCGGCATCTATAAAGCTGATCTATACTTGTCTAGCTAAAGAAACATAGCAGGGCTCTCTGTCAGTGCAATAACAGTTTAGTTCTTTTAAAAATTTGCCTTGTTTTGCCTTTGTGCCCATAAACAGCAAAAGGGCCAAAGAAGAAAACAGAGGCAGAGAAGGAAGTAGCCAGCCACCTCTGCAATTATTTGCAAGACTGAGAACACATCTCTTTTTCGGTCCTAGCTCCTACATTCCTTTTTGAGATGCTAACTCATCAGTTTTTTTCCTAACTGTTCATCCCACACCACACTCCTGCCCGCATCTTATCAGGTCATCTCTTAGTCTGAGTGTGTGGTCCTCCAGATGTTGTTTGTTGGGCTGCAACTTCCAGCTGTGCTAGCAGACACTGAGAAGATGATCATGAGAGTTGCAGCTCAACAGTATTTGGAGATCCACACATCTCCCATCCCTGCTTTAGTCCTTGACACTGTACAAGTAAAACTTAACCTCAAATCTTTTGAAAATGTTTTCAGTATCTTGTTTTTAATCTTACCTGTTTGCCCAGTTACCATTTGGAAGGCTTGGGGGCAAGGGACACTGACAGTTCGGCCCACAGAAGAAGACAGCCAGCAGGTGATATTGTCCCACATTCCAAGGCATCTGCCTATAATTCAGGAACAAAACCACAACTGGATTCTGGTGGCTGTACAATGATTCAAGTTAAGGAGAAGATCCTGTCTCTGTTTCGGCAGCCTTCCCCAACTGGGTATGATCTAGATAATTTCCAACAATCACTGTGGAAAGTCTGTTATCAAGGACTTGCACTCAAATGTGAATTCTCAAATGGCATCCCACAACCTAGATCTACCCGAATCACTCGGCATAGCCAGGACGGACGGCTGAGGGGCCTAACGCCGAGAGAGGCCCGGAAAGAAAGAACAAGAAACCGGGCCTTCTCGGCAGTGGCACCTCGGCTATGGAATAGTCTCCCAACAGAGATCCGTCTGGCACCCTCGCTGGGTGTTTTTAAAAGCCATTTAAAAACCTGGCTCTTTAGGCAGGCCTTCCCTTCAGTCAATAACTGATTTCTATTTTTTGTCTTTTCAATTATTCCCATCTTGGTATCGATTTAATTTAATTGTTTAAAATTATGATGTTTTAATGATTTTTTATATTTATTGTACAATGATGTTTTTATAATATTTGTAAGCCGCCCCGAGTAGACTTTGTCTAGGGGGGCGGGGTAAAAATCCAATAAATAAATAAATAAATAAATAAATAAATAAAATGTACTTGCTACAGAAGAAGCTGCCACTGATAAAGGCAAGAGGTAAGATGGAAGAAGAGACAGAATATAGTTATGCATTTAGGCAATTCTGCCCGTTCTGATTTCCCATTCCACAAACAACTATTCAACAATAGAACAAAAACAGGGACTGAGAGATGATGAATGCAAGGCAGTGGCTATGATAAGTTAAAATTGATGACCTAGTCTAGTACAATCCTACACATCTCTACTCAGCTATAAGCCCTACTGAGTTTGGTGGGACTTATTCCCCAGTGAGTATGTAAGAATAATAAAACAATATTACTTTTACCACAGCAATTGAAGAAGGCAAAAGCCAAAACGTGTTGCTTAGTTATTTCTGTTTGTGAGTCACTCTTACGAATGCATGCATAGCTGGCTGGATAACTCAGTGGTTTAGATATCTGGCTGCAGACCCAGAGGTTTGAAGTACGATTCCCCACTGTGCCTCCTGGGAGAAGAGCCAGCTTGTGTGGCCTTGGGCAAGCTGCACACGCCCAAGGTGCCCCCAGAAGAAGGGAATGGTAAGCCACCTTTGTGTCTTCTGTACCTAGAAAACCCTGGAAAGGGTTGCCCTGAGTCAGAATCAATGGCACACATACACATGGTGGGCCAGAAGCATGATAGCCGTCTTCAACTGTGCAAAGGACTCTGATACAAATGATGCAATACGAGCTTGGGATGGGATCCTATCGATGCGGAATGCCAGGGCTGCAGGGCTCGATTCCCAGGCTTGCCATTATGTAACCAAGAATTGTCAGAGCAAGAGAGACTGACTCCTGCCTCTTCAAGGACATCCTGGATACCTTTTTGCGTAAGTCAGAACATGTCCATGGTGTGAACAAATCAACTGACCAGGATCCTGTCCTCTGTTGTTCTAGAGGTCAAGCCCCAGAGGTAGAAATGTTAGGGCAAACTTCCTAAATAGTAGGAGCTGTTCCTCAACGAAAGGCACTCTGAAAGTGAAACAGACTGTTTTGGGAGCTGGCAGGCTCTTTGTCTGACCTATATCAGAAGCTGCTTGCCCATCTACAAGCATGCTGTAATGGCACCCAGTGCTGCAGAGCCTACAGCAAGCAGGAGGTTGAACTGCATGACCCGAATGATCCCTCCCAACTCTGTAATCATATTATCACGTAGAATGATACTTTTCAGATTATGAATTTATTAACCCAGATTAGTTATTAACTGCACAGTAGGTCTGAGCAACAGATGACCTATGAAGAGGAATGTACTCATCTGCACCATCTTGTGGCCCCAGTATGACACCATAGCAGATACTGAACAAGCCGCTCTGCTTCTGTCTTCCTAGACAGGCAGTGGAAGTAGAAGGTTGATTAATATCATAATGGACAACCATACAAGATACACAGATGGTATCTAGCAGCACCGTGGAATTTGCCATCTTGAGGACCTTTTGTAGTTATTATGTACCACCAAGCTGCTTCCAATGTATGACAACCCTATTAATTAATGACCTCCAAGAGATCCTGCCATAAATAGCTCTGTTCAGGTTATGTAAAGTAACAGTTGTTGTCTCCTTTCCTGAATCAATCCATCTCATGTTTGGTCTTCCTCTTCTCCTACTGCCTTCCATTATTCTTAGCATTATTGTCTTTTCCTGTGAGCCTTGTCTTGTCTTTTCTTGATGATCTGAGTATTAATTATTTTAAATTTAAGTGTATCTCTAATCTTCCTTTCCCATATTTCTGCCTTTTTATTTATCCCATTTACAGCAGAGATAATCAGGATTATCTTCTGGAAAAGCCTGTGATTTCTCTGTAGTCCTCATGGTGTAAACAGGATTTTAAAAAGATAAAATGCCAGAGCTTTCTCAGCATTAACAATAGTTTAAAATCTGATGCAGAGAACTACCCAGGAGTGTAGCAGCAGCATTTTTCCTATAGCAGATTCCTATTTATTTTATTTTATTCTTAGCCCACCTTTCTCCTAAAAAAAGGACCCAAGGCGCTTGCATACCTTTCTGATAATACGGATATTCCCCAGCTAATGGAATCTGTTTATCTGTTCTGTTTCTTAAATGTACCTGCTTCAATGTAGGCCACTTTAGTTTGTGCATGCACAAGCTGCATGCTACAAGAATTGGCAGTGTACAGCCTCCATTAACTAATCCTAGTAGTCATTAATCATGCAGTTCAGGAGCCTTCGTTTAATAAATTATGATGAGTATGCTGGGAAAAGAGGAAGACAGACAACCTTATATGGTGGTCTTCTATCACACCTCCAGTCATTGTGTATTTGGCAATTCCCACCTGCAAATATAGATCGAGTATAAAAAGCGGCACGGAGCAAAATACATTGGGCCATTCATGTCAAATGTTCCAACAGATCCAGTGGCTGCAGGTTGGCTGGACAGAATCTGAAATCATCTCCCTGATAAATAGGGAAGGCAAGGCCACTGTTCTGTTGATATAAAAACTCCATACCAATAAAATATCATTAATCAAGACCAGGGAGAAGCCAATTAATGCTACACTTCAGTCAACCATTGTTCTGAAATCCCTTTCCCAGGAAACAATCTTTTCCCCCAGCCCCCTCCACTGGTAACATGTCCCCCAATAATCATGTACATCTGGTCATTTAAGGTTACCATCAAAAAGAAACACAAATCCATAGAATAGGTCACAGTTAGAGTAGACCCATTGAAATCAATGGGATTTATGGAGGAATTGACTCACTGAATCCCTACTGATTCAAGGGGCCTATTTCAATGATACTAGCTACACTAAGCAACAGGAACGACACTAAGCCATACTCCTTGGACTACACCAGATTTAGATGCTACCTTGGCGAGAGTTTGCATGTCTACTTTTTTTGAATTTTACAAAACAAGCACAAAAGCAAGAAGGGACAAAATAGCTAAACAGATATTGAAACCAGTTAAAAGTTCTAGCACAGACACACCTTTTGTGTTCTGTAGTAGAAAATGGGGTTCTGTAGTTCTTTCGGATTTTTTAAAAAATAATTGCTCACTTAACAAGCTACATTTGCTGACAAATTCTACTTCTTAAGCAATTATGGGCATAGAGAACTTCAGAAACAGATTGTTCCTGACAGTTTTTTTCAAACAGCCTGTTACCTCTCATTCTTCATCACACAGACTTACAATATATCACAGAAGTGAGTACACCCCCTCACATTTCATAAACATTTTAGTATATCTTTTCATGTGACAACACTGAAGAAATGACACTTGGCTACAATGTAAAGCAGTGAGTATACAGCTTGTATAAGAGTGTAAATGTGCTGTCCCCTCAAAATAACGCAACACACAGCCATTCATGTCTAAACCTCTGGCAACAAAAGTGAGCACACCCCTAAGTGACAATGTCCAAATTGGGCACAAAGTGTCAATATTTTGTGTGGCCACCATTATTTTCCAGCACTGCCTTAACCCTCTTGGGCATAGAGTTCACCAAAGCTTCACAGGTTGCCACTGGAGTCCTCTTCCACTCCTCCATGACATCACAGAGCTGGTGGATGTTAGAGACCTTGCGCACCTCCACCTTCTGGTTCAGGATGCCCCACAGATGCTCAATAGGGTTTAGGTCTGAAGACATGCTTGGCCAGTCCATCACCTTTACCCTCAGCTTCTTTAGCAAGGCAGTGGTCGTTTTGGAAGTGTGTTTAGGATAGTTATCACGTTGGAATACTGCCCTGCGGCCCAGTCTCCGAAGGGAGGGGATCATGCTCTGCTTCGGTATGTCACAGTACATGTTGGCATTCATGGTTCCCTCAATGAACTGTAGCTCCCCAGTGCCGGCAGCACTCATGCAGCCCCAGACCATGACACTCCCACCACCATGCTTGACTGTAGGCACGACACACTTGTCTTTGTACTCCTCACCTGGTTGCCGGCACACACGCATGACACCATCTGAAACAAATAAGTTTATCTTGGTCTCATCGGACCACAGGACATGGTTCCAGAAATCCATGTCCTTAGTCTGCAGCAAACCATATGTGGGCTTTCTTGTGCATCATCTTTAGAAGAGGCTTCCTTCTGGGACGACAGCCCTGGAGACTAATTTGATGCAGTGTGCGGCGTATGGTCTGAGCACTGACAGGCTGACCCCCCACCCCTTCAACCTCTGCAGCAATGCTGGCAGCACTCATACATCTATTTCCCAAAGCCAACCTCTGGATATGACGCTGAGCATGGGCACTCAACTTCTTTGGTTGACCATGGCAAGGTTTGTTCTGAGTGGAACCTGTCCTGTTAAACCACTGTATGGTCTTGGCCACCATGCTGCAGCTCAGTTTCAGGGTTTTGGCAATCTTCTTATAGCCTAGGCCATCTTTATGTAGAGCAACAATTCGTTTTTTCAGATCCTCAGATATTTCATTACCATGAGGTGCCATGTGGAACTTCCAGTGACCAGTCTGAGAGAGTGAGAGCGATAACACCTGCTCCCCCTTCTCACCTGAGACTTGTGATACTAACGGGTCTCATGACACCAGGGAGGGAAAACGGCTACTTGGGCCCAATTTGGACATTGTCACTTAGGGATGTACTCACTTTTGTTGCCAGTGGTTTAGACATGAATGGCTGTGTGTTGCGTTATTTTGAGGGGACAGCACATTTACACTGTTATACAAGCTGTATACTCACTGCTTGACATTGTAGCCAAGTGTCATTTCTTCAGTGTTGTCACATGAAAAGATATACTAAAATATTTATGAAATGTGAGGGGGTGTACTCACTTCTGTGATATACTGTACACACACAATTTCTCCTGATGCGCTAGGATGCCATCATTTTTTAGGAAGTCTACCTCCCATCTATGTAGTGTTTTGGCAACAAAGTTTAATGTGTGACTTAAGGAGCAGGCGAAATGATGATTACCTCCATGGGAGCCTATCCTCTGGCGCCGTCACCTTTTGTTCTTCTACTTTTTACAAAGAACCCTGGAGAAGCTGCTGCCAAGTACTTTTGTTTGTGTGTTTTTCCTTTATCATACCAAATCCATGTGACTGTGTGGACTAAACAAACAACACCCACCAACACCCACCACTGAAGCACCAGCCTCTTAAGCATACCAAGAAAAGTGCTATTAAAACTTTGAGGTCTATAATGCATTAGATTAAAATTTTCATTCTTGTAGATTCTGCACATTTATGCTACTTTAGGATCAGAACAGTAGTGCTGAACTCCTCATTAGCTGTTCATTCATTTAATCAGCATCTCTTATCCAAATGGCTGGAGTATACAACTGTGGCCCTAAAATGGCTTTTGGCTTACAGCTTCCATTAGCCCAAGCCAGCATGACCAATGGGAAACGTTTGTGGAAGCTGCCATTCAGCAACATCTGCAGAGCCACACATACAGGGCTCACCCTATTACATGGGATTGCTTCAACATACTGCTTCCCCTTCCTTCTTCTCTATTTCCTATAAAGGAAAGGAACAAAAAGAAAAAGAAAATAAACCATTCCTCGAAGTTCCCTAAGAAGCTGGAATAGAAGCCCTCTACTTGGGTGGGGTGGCTGGGGGGCAACCGAGGCACAATTTTTCACTGGTCACACAAGCACATTGAACAGAAAGACCTAACATGCAGAATGCAGAAAGAAGAACATTTTTATTAATATTGCAAGCGATCGCTGAATAACAGGACATGTTTAAGTAAATGTTTACGGGAATATAGAAAGATATTTCTATAGATAGAGCACCACATCAAACCTTCTGTGGAACCACCTCTTTAATTCTGCATGGGGGGCGGAGAGACAATGTTTCAGCAAAGCTACAGATTGCTAGTATTTGAGTAACTGGTATGCCTGTGATTGCCAAATCAACAGGGAAAAGCCAGGGTCTTTTTATCCCTCCTTACTACAATGATGGCAGCTGCACTGCTGACAAGAAGTTTGGAGGAGGAGGCAGACGTTGCCTTTATTTCTGCAGGTTTTCTGAAGCAGGAATGTTGTTACTCTTAAGGGAAAACCACAGAAGTACTTCCCACCTTTCAGAATAGGCAGGCCGCCACAACCCAAACCAGACTGGGCCAACGTAAAGAAAAGTTCATGCCAAGTCAGGGGCATCACAGCTTTAAGCTTCCAAGAGACAAAATATATCCTGTCCTTCTGCAAGAAAGAAAGAAACTGAAGAGTAGAATTCTTCTTCCCCCCCCCCCATGGAGTCGATATTTTACCTGAACTCCTGAGTAATCCGTTGTAAGTCGTCCTGTTTGCTTCTTCCTGGGAGAGGGCCAAGGCACACAGCTCTTCTTCCATTCTCATAACTTTCTTGATTTCACATGACGAAATAAGGGCTCCCGTTTGCTGTTTTGGAAAGCAACGACTCATTTACTGATCAACCCCTTAAGCATGCCACTTACAAAATAGAACATCTATAAACATTCCCTTATGAACGTCTGGTGATATGACAGATTTGTTCTTAAAGTGCAGCATTTTAAAAATTAAAAAAGTGGTTTTTAATATTTGCCATTTTGAGCTCATTTAGAACCAAACCTTTAGCCCCAGAGTTTGGAATGCTTCCAAATGTAATGCCATAAAATCACTCTGCTTTTTTCATATAATTTGACAAAAAGCCCAGGCATTTTTACATTTTCCTTGTAATTCTCTCTTGTTCACCTACCACCTCTTCAGACTCTCTTTTCGTTACAAAAATATTCTGTTAAGAAGGGGTGGGGGGAAAACAGAATAGCTGTCCAGTGCTTGTGACTGAGGGGTACTAGGGACACTATCTAGAAGCACCTTTGTCTGCAATATCAGGATTTGGCTTTGGGATGGTTGAGCCAACCATAAGAAAGGAGAACATGCAGCCCCTAGAATCCTGTGGATTTCAATCAAAGGAGAAGACTTTCAGGTTGTTTAGGGACATCACACTTCAAAAAGAAAAATATTAAATATTTTTAAAAATTATAATCTATCCTTCACATTTTTATGACCTTTGTTTATGAGGAGAGTTACAATAGGACAAACTGGGGACAGTAAAGCCATGCTGGATAGTTCAGTGGTTTAGGTGTCTGACTGTGGAGCCAGAAGTTGAGAGTTTGATTCCCCACTGTGCCTCCTTGACAGGGGCTGGACCCGATGATCCACAGGTCCTGTCCAGCTCTGCAGTTCCAAGATTTACACGCAGCCTGTACCACCAGACACCCACTAACAGAACTCAGTAAACCAGTCATTTATTGGAGACCATGAAATGATGGGGCAACTTCACTTTTATTAGTGCCCAAACCAGACAAAACAGATTTACAGCATCCCTGGTGGGCTTCCATATACACCAGCAGACCATTAAATCCTCTTGGAGGTCTGATTTACGTGCACCTTGCCTAGCATACAGGGCGCATTGTCTTCTGAAGTAAAGCCTCCTGAAAGGGGTAATTTTTTTAATACCATCAAAAATAATTTTAATTAAAAACATTAACCTACAAAGTCCAACCGCAGCCTTGTGGGCCTCAACAGGAAAGGGCCACAGATTAATGCATGTTATAAAAAAATTGTGTTTGTGTATTTTAATTCCTTACCTTCTTTAGGAAGTTTTACCTCCAAAAACAATGCAAAATTAATTTCAATAAACAGAATGAAAGGATAACCTTTCACCTCCCTTGTTTCCATACTTTCTCTTCAGTACCAAAAATTAGCATCTTGTAGTCCTAAAAAAGTAACTACTCCAAGCTCTGGTAAATTGAAGCTTCCATCACTAACTCAGAACACAACGGCAAGGAAGCTACCATAGACATCATTATGGAAAGCTTCTAACTGGAAAGCTTCTAACTTCAGACCATTTGCCCATTTGTTCCAGTTCTATGACAGGCAGTTCTCCAAGGTCTCAAACAGTAGTTTTTTCAGGTACTGCTGCTTGACTCTCTCAACTGCAGATGCCACTCGTTCAGCCTCAAACATTCTGCCTATAAAGTATATTCTCTACCATAAGGATGGGCAAAGGGCAACTCCATCAATCCTAGCTACCACAGTCAAGGGAAGGAATGCTGGGAGTTGCAGTCCAACAACCTCTGAAGGGTCACATTTTCTCTACCCCTGCACTGCCACTCAGCTCAGATTTCTCATTATTCCACTGGCATGCTCAAGTCACGATCTGGGCCCTTGCATTACTGAATCCATGACCAGAAGATAGCCCAGACTAGACAAACAAAAGCAAGAAGATATGGCACAGACTTGTAAACCAGGCCTGAGATAAGAGTCTTGCTTCTCAAAGAGACCACTCCACTAGTCACTATGTTCTGAATTTTAGGAAATGCAAGAAAAGAGCTCAGAACTGTTACTTTTTTTAAAAAAAAATCACAGAACAAGGGAGTCTTTGAGCTGTAGTCTTAAAAAATAGCACCTGAAAGCTCTGTGTAAGAGAGCTTCTCTTCTGTACATATAACAGAGCCGCTGTGGGCAATCTTTGGTAGAGAAATGCTGTGTAAAAAAGCACCAGGTTCCAGAGGTGGCCGTGTTAATCCCTCCAGCTCAGCTCAGCTTATCTTTTGAGAACCGCAAGTTTCAGTTGCTAATGTTCCATATGGAAAAAGAAACCAGAAATGTTCGAGTCAAACCATGATGACTTACCATAAGTCTGCTTATTTTCTTTTATTACAAAACCAGATCTGTTCCATTACTCAAGAAGGAAATAGGAAGAGCACTCACCTTGTCTTCCTGGATGTAAACATGTCAGAAAATGTAAACACAACATACCCTTAACAAATGTTATTTTAGAGTCCCTGTCTGCTATTTTAAATATGAAGTGTTTTAAATAAAAGGTATTTTAAATAAACATAGGGCAAGTAAAATGCTGGAAAAGGTATCAGCATGAACCTATGTTCTTTCTTCATAGCAGAGTGCTGCACAATTTAAAATTATGGCCATATATGAAATATAAGTAAAAACATTAAAAATTAAAATGTTAAAATAATTAGACTATTTTTGATCAGAAGTGGAGAACTTCAATAGCATTATTTTGGCCATTTACTAGAGTTTATTTTGAATGTGTGGTGTTCTGCTACATGCAGTCAACAAACCATAAGGTCTAGAGAGCAAGCACCACTATAGGAGCATAATATCCCCATACTCCAGTAGTAACACAATACTCTGCAGTGGTTCTTAACCTTTGTTACTCAGGTGTTTTTGAACTGCAACTCCCAGAAACCCCAGCCAGCACAGCTGGTGGTGAAGGCTTCTGGGAGCTGCAGTCCAAAAACACCTGAGTAACCCAAGGTTAAGAACCAGTGCTCTAGAGCTCCTGCTGCACAAGAAGTGAGCTTTGTTCAGCAGCAAAGAAGGGCTGGAAAGGAAAGACCTCTCCATGAGACCTAAGAGAGCCACTATGAACATAATAGACAGCATTCTGCTATAGGGGCCATAGGCCTCATTAAGTATCACCCAACTCCTTATGTCTTAACAAACCTATCATATAAGTGGCTTCTTCCAGTGGTGGGTTACGCATGGCTCTTAGCTCAAAAACGTAAGGCAGAGGCAGGAAATTTCCACATATATTTGGACTCCAACATCCATCAACCCCAACCACTGTGGACAATGGTCAAGAATGATGGAAACTGTAGTCCAACAGCAGCCTTGAGGGCTTCAATGGGATAGAGACAGCGGTTTCCCATTCCTAGCCAAAGGGCTGGAACAGTGTTCCTCTTCACTAAAGGTTTGCACCACAGCTCCTGAAACCCCTTACCAGTGGCCATGGGACTGAGGCTCCTGAGAAATAAAGCCCAAAACCATTGAAATACCAAAGTTTCCCCACCTCTGCCATTTATAGACTGCATTAGCAAAAATCAAACCAAAACCAAAACCTCCAGTAAAAACCTGCAGGGAGGAGATTAAAGTGGTTGCATGAAACGTGAGGCACAGCTAACATTCTGTTATCAGGAAGAGTGTAATTTGCATGTCCAATTCAAATCCAGTTTCTGCTATAAATTTCCTTTAGCAATAAGTTGTTGTTTTTGTAGTCTCAGCTCTTCTCTGTAATTTGAATATGGAGATAATAATATTATTCTGTTTTACACAGATGATGTAACAATTTTATTTATTTATATGATTTTTTGTTTTTTGTTTGGTTAAAACATTTATAGCCCACCCTATATCACAGGATCTCAGGGTGGGTTACAGAACTGTATAAAACAATTTTAAAACATAAGACACTTTAAAATCAAGCAATGTAAGCACAAAATTAAAACATTTAAACACTATACAGTAACATCAAAACCATTGTACAAAAACCTGCATAGGCTGCGATACTCAACCTTCAAAGGCTCTAATAAATAAGTATTGACGGGGTGCCAAAATGATGCCAGTGGCAGTGACTATCAAGCCTTCAGAGAAGACATTCCACAACTGGACTATGTGGCAGAGTTGGGGTCCCTTGGGGTCTCCACGTAACAAATTACAATGTATGTGACACACTTTAAACACTCTTTTGTTAGAATCTTAGCAAAGTATACAGATTCTTTACAATTCTTCTGTTCTGTTTTGCTTGATCCATCTCTAAAACATACATGTTTCTTAACCTAGACCTGTAATAATCTTGTATGGGGAGAGCAAACAAGAATAAGTTCTTGAAGAGACAGATGTTGATGCTGCTCTTAATCTGACACTTGAGTGAGTATATCCCTTACAATCAATGGTGATTATATTACGCATAAGCAAATATTAATTTTTGACTGACAGACGTATGCTTCATGAAGATAGAGAAAATGATAATCATAAAAATGTTCATGATCATAAGAAACTTAAGAAACTGGCTGATGAGGCAATCTTTCTGATACTGGTATGTACAGAGCTCAAATCTTTTGGATTTTATGCCATACTGAAGCCATTTCGGGAGAAGACTGAACACTATAGTTTGCACAGTTTACTTCTAAACTGAGCACAGGACAGTCTTCAGGAGAAAAAATTATTTCAAGGGGAAATTAAGGTAGTCCTAAACTACAGCTGCCAGTGCATACAGACATACTTCCCACAGTGGGAGGCTAGATCTCTCATTTCCCCTTGCTCATTACCCCAATGCCTTGTTTTGTTGCATTCCACCACAGTGACAAGACAAGACAACACTAGTATTCCAGGTTTTTAAGCAGCTCTGTATCCTAGACTACGAAGCTGAAATTGTTTCCTTATTCTTCATTCCTTGAAACATAGCTTAGTCATTCAGCTGAATGAGGACTTTATCTTTAGATACTGATGGACCCCAAATTAAAATGTTGAACCTCACCTCCATGTATCATAGGTGACCACAATCAATAAACTTTTCTCTCCAAAATTCAAAACAAAAATCTTTCTGATCAATCTACTTATTTTTGTTTAGCACATATCAAGGACTGACACTTGGTTCACTCTAGTTTTACTGTGCTCAGTGCAGCTTCTTCCTACCTATGTCTGTACAGGATCACAGTTTATGATTGCAGCCTTAGGCTGCAAGCCTGTACACATTTTCCTGGGAGTAAGTCCCATTAAACTCTATGGACTTACTTTTGAGAAGACATGCATAGAACTGCATTGTTAGTGTAAACACTTCGGACTTCACGCATTCTTCTAACATCCCCTTTCACTGAATGATGAGATTTAATGGCATATGTGTCAGTTTTTTGGCTGCAATACATAATATAAGCCTCTTCCTTTACTTACAGTTAGGGCTGAAGACACAAGGATAATCAGTAGGATGGCCCACATGGTCAGTTGTTATCCATATCTCAGATACAGGATCAAAAGTCACTTCAGTGCGTCTTTTTCAGCAGATTCTCTTGGGGCTTTCAACTCTCTCCTCCTCTCTTGGATTCATCAGCTCTCTTCACTGTGCTGTGCTAGAACCTGAACACCACCAAGTTGCTCAGTGCCTCTAGCAGCAGGATGCTACGCTTCATCTAAACCTGCAACTACCTTTATGGCTCACATTCCACATAGCTTCACTTCTCTCTTCCATTAATCATTTTTTATCGCTGCATGCCTGTGAGGAAAAAAAATTAATCCATTAGGTTCCCACAGATAAGGGAGGAAAGCAAGGTTCTCATAGGAGACATCAATTCCACAAAAGTCACAATAAATCTGTCAAGGGGCAGACAGTCATTGTTCTGGCGTCCCGAAGGAGGAAAGTAGACACTCAGACCAACTCACAGCTGAACAATGACAGCTCTGCACACTGTACCTCAAGCTGACCAAAACTCCTGTGCTTAAGCCTGCCTTGAATGGGCATCTCTAGGAAATGCACGTGAGCTGAGAGAAAGAGGAACTTGGTCGGAACAAGCTAGCTTTGACTGAGGTGTAAGCTCCCCAGCTGCAGAACTAAGTGGGTGGATGTGGAATATGATCCAGTGTTCACACCCACACAGAGAGTAATACAAATATGGAGACACTGATGTCCAAAGCTACATCCATCCATATTACATTCACATGTAACAATGAAACAGCTTCACTAGATTCAATCAAACCTACTTCTATCAAAGTGTGCATAAAACTGCTTCTTTATTTTATTAGACTTGTTTGAATGAATTATACTATCAGACATTAGCAAACACACTCAGTTTGCTTTACAAAAATCAGATACGTAGTACATTAGCATTTTGAATCTCCACATAGATTATGCCTAAAAGTTAAATTTATCAGTCTTTAGCCTCATCCCTTGCTACTCATTCTCACTAACAGCATTCTCTAATTATATTTGGTATATGCTACATCCTTTTTAATTGCAAGAGGGACTGATGCCCAAGTAACCCATTTTATTTAAAAGGGCCAGCTATTGTCCAGAGTATTGCAGTCTCAAATTCCTTAACCACCCTCATTCCTGATATTCAATCTGCCACAATTGCACATTAGTAATTAATGTAGAGCAATATAACAAATGCAAAAAAAAAAAAAAAGGCTAACATAGAATTAAATTAACAGTACTCTTGATCTTAAAATGTTGAAAGATTGTATCAATTCTACTTTGACTAATCTAATAACAGGCATTTATACACTGACTTTTTAAATTACTGAATGGAGAAAATTGGCATCCAAATATTCTATCATTTAAAAAACCTGGTTTGTGCCCGTTTTTCTGCCTTTCATGCCAATTACCATGTCAATAATATTTTGCATTTCAACCATCCATGTGATGAAACCCTTCCTCCCGATTGCTTGATCTGCATTTCTTGATGGCGCTGCGACCATGACCATCCTCCCATATGGCAATATGTAGTAATTCATCTTTGTTTTCGAAAAATATCATCTCCATTAGATTTAAATTCACAATTTAAGGGAAAAAAGGTGCTGTGAGTGGTTAGGTTTGAACAGTGGCACACTGATGGACATGCAGGTAATAGACATGCAAGTCTGCCCAGATGGAGGAAGTTGGAACGGTCTGGTTTGCGCTTAAGAGGTTTTTATCTTCAGTGCAATCTTATCTGACACTTGAGCGATCCTTCTGTTCACGTCGGAGATGTTCGTTCTCCTGTGAAAAGGGTCCAGAGAGGTATTTGGATTGCCAGTTTACTCACAAGTATGATTTATCCTTTTCCTGAGGCTGTCATGTAGCAGGCCTTAATGACTTTCCTTTTGTTTTGTTTTGTTAAACAAAGTAAGTGAGTGATATAGCAAAGCAGCAATGCATCTACCTAACATGGTACACATAATACCACCAATTTATCCTGTTTATCTAGAATAGTGCTGCATCAATGGGGAAAATGAAAATAAAGGAGGGGGGGTTGCATTGTCCATTAAAATGTCACAACCCACCATCCGCACAGCTTACATAACAGGATAATTAGGAGCGCACTGAATCATGCAAAAACCCCACGCACACAAAAACATAAGTCCTAGCAGTGTGCCAGAAAGGGGCAGGACAGCTCTAAAAAGGGATGGGATGAAGTGCCTTAAGTCCAAACACGTGTGGACACCGTCATTTTGATTCAAACCAAACCACACCAAAAGTGATCTTCAGCTTAACAGCAAGATTGATTGTACGTCAGTTCCACACAGAGGATCGAAGTTTTCCAAAGGCAGTGCTGGCTTTAGAGATTTGTGAAGTCATGACATCATCAAGGAGAAGACAGCAGGAGACAGTGCTGTCAAGATATATGAATGTGTCCACTGCAGTAAGGGATTGTTCATATCTCTTCGGAACTGGTTCTTCATAGTGTACACCTGGAGCAGGTTGGTACATCCCCACCATCTTAGAACTGTTGTTCAGGCTGAAATTGTCACAGGTGGAAGAGAACAAACAGATCAGGACTTCCTAAAATCTCATTTTCTACAGTCATAAGCTTTTGACTGCACTCTTAATGCAACTGCACTTCTGGCACCATGTAATGAAGAAGGTACTTGCCCTACTGTTTTGACTCCATACTTTAGCATTGGTGAGGTGCTTTACTGGTGGAAAATGAACCACCTGTAACTGCTGGTAATACACAGACTTTGCTTCACTGAACTAATACAACAGCCTAAGATGAATTTAGAAAACAGTGTGTATATCTATAACGTATCTATCTATTTGGAATAAAATAGAATGCAAATCAGCTATTGCTTAGCAATGTAAACAACCAAAATTTAATTTTAAATTAAAATTAACAACTTAAAATTCCAAAAATCTTTGGAATAACCTCCCTACAGAGATCCGTATGGCCCCCTCGCTGGGTATTTTTAAAAGTCAATTGAAAACCTGGCTGTTTAGGCAGGCCTTCCCTCCAGGCACTGATTTATTTATTTTCTTTCTTTTCCATCTTGAATGATTGTTTATTGTTGTTGTAAATCAGTTACTTTTAAATTGTTTTATTTACTTGCTGTCAGCCGCCCAGAGTAGTCTATGACTAGATGGGCGGGGTATAAGTATAATAAATAAATAAATAAATAAATAAATAAATAAATAAAAATGTGTAAAGAAGCACATTTCCCCCCCAGGTACACCTTGTTCTGCAGTATTTTAGCTACTAATTCTTTAATTATTGCTTTTACTATTAACTATTTTATTGCTTTGTCCTGCTGACATTTTGTTCTATTATACACCGTTTTGGAGACAAGTGGGCAAGTTGTATAAACACTTAAAAATCGAAGGAATAAATGGAGGAGCAACTGCCTGCCCACGTCCATTCTTCTTAAAACAATATTTGCCACGCTGATAAATAAATAAATAAATAAAAAGCTTCCTCTCGTTCACAAAGTCTTGGTAAAGTCCTCTGATTCCCCCCGAGCCATCCCTCCTAGGTAATGGTACAGTCCGGTTTATAAGAGACAGTGCTTCAGTAACCGAAGTGAAAGGCATGTACGCCTCGATCTTAAAGACACGCCGCAACGCCAACAAAATCTGCATCGGGGCAAACTCTTACACGGGGTGAGGGGGCAAAAAACCGTGCGGGGAGCCTAGCCTATTAGGGGCGGTCGCGGCTGGGTGGTTTCTTCTCTCTTTTCCGCCCCCATCCCCGGACTCTCCCCCAAAGTGCGGCAAATGGCGCGGTCCGAAGCTGGCTGGCAGGCGGAGTTGACGGCCCCTAGCTTAGCAACCGAAGAAGCGCTTGCGGGCGGGCGCCGGCTGCTTGCTTCCTCCCCGCCAGCCCTTCCCATGCCCGCTTCCCTCGCCGTCCACCGGCCTGGCCCTGGGCTGCGTGGAGAGACCTGCAGCCCTCACAGTAGGTTTGCCCAGGAGCCCAAAAGCGAGGGAGGGGCGGCCTGTGCTTCCTTTCTGGGGATCCAAAGATTTCTAGCTGATGGCAGAAGGTCATGGGGGTGTGGAATAGAGTTCGATTGCATCTGTATTTTCATTAATTTTTTAAAAAAAATTAATTTTATTAAGAAAAAATCTTCATCTGTATTTTTTTTTTTAATTGTCTTACACCGTTCTCATTTATGAAGGCTCCTCTCTCCTACAGGCTAGACCTGTTTGTCCATCTAGGCCAGTATTTGAGGTTGGGTAGTGCAGTTTATTGGACCCCCGAAACACTGTTGGTTTAGTGCCGGCTGTGCCTTTGCAACCGTGGTCTCCAGGGCAGAGGCCTTTACTCTTTTCCATCGGCTGCCTTTCTTTCTTCTTTGTCTGAAAATATGGGAGGACAGCGCGCATAGGAAACATGTTCTCCGACAGGAAGCTACGGTCCCACAAACATCCATTATTGCTCTATAAGGTAGAATGTATTTGTTACATGTCTATCCCATCTTTCCTGCAGTGAACTGAAGATGATGCCCATGGCTCTCCTTCTTCCTGCTTTGTCCTCACAACCACCCTGTGAAGTAGCTCAAGCCCAGACAGAGCGACTAGCCCACAGTCGGCAGTTAAAGCGCCTTGTGTTTCATGGCTTTTTACTGACTTGACCCTAGGTTTCCTCAAGTCTCAGCCCATCAAAGTAACGGCATCGTAATGATTCTCATTAGAGATTGCTGTACATGGCATGTGGGAGGGCATCTCTGTTATGTCCACCCTCAGATCTTTGGATGTTGTTATATGTGCAGTCGAATCACTTCTGACCTATGGACACTCTATGAATTAATGACCTTTACGAGATCTTGTCATTGCCAGGTCTCCTGCTTGGGTCTTGCAAACAGTGGTTTCCTGTTGGGACAATCCATCTCTTCCTCTTTTCCTGCCACATTCAGTTTTCCTTATACAGTAATTACTGTTTTCTTCCAGTGAGTCTTGTATTCTCATGATATACCCTAAGTATGTTAATCTTAGTTTAGTCACTACAACTTCTGATGGTCTCTCTGGTAGTCTTCGGAAATTGTGGTGAGTGGCTCTGATTGTGTCAGGAGACTGAGAGCAGTATCGTTAAGAGAGTAGACTTTGTATTTTATCCCCATAATCGCCTGAGGAAAGTTGGATTGAGAGATGCCTAAGATCACTCAAGGAGCTTTGTGGCTGGGGAGGGATTTGAAACTGAATCTACCCCAAACTTGTAACCATTATAGCATGCTGCCTGCCTCTCGTTTCATCTTGGGATAGAAAACAACAATGTAAAAGCACTTTGATTATTTTCCAGCATAAACACCTCTTTCTTACAGAATGCTGTGTAAGTGAATTGCACTGCCTTAATACCTGTGTAAGAACTGTTATAATTTAGTGGGCTTGGGCCAGGAGTTTGAATCCACTTGTGTCTTCTGGGAGACTGACTGATCAACGGAGATCACCTACAGCATGTATGGCTTATGAGATTGTGTGTCCTATCCCTTGTGCAGCCATAATGCACAGTCTCAGAGCACCACCAGAAAGAGGGACGGGTAAACTATTTCTGAATATTTAATGACCTAGAAAACCCTATGACCTGATGGCACATATACATATGTGTCATCTGTTGGTTGTGCTTTGCCCAACATAGAACATGTTGACTTATAGTGATCCTAGTAGAGTTTTCAAAGTCTGAGATAGTTAAGGAGTGCTTCTACCATTGCCACTACCTAATGGGAAAATTTGAACCCAGGTCTCCTAGTCCTGCACTCTGTCCAATGCTGGTTCTCACTTAGTATGTTTAACCTCTCAATGCATGTATTTATTTAAAAGACTTCTAAACCAACTCTTAGGGCATATCCTCCCAGGACAGCATACAATAGTGGTAAAAATGGTGCAGCATAAGAAAACAGTAGTAAAAACAATGATAAAATCTAAGTTAGTAATTAAAACCAGACAGCACCACATATTGACCCCAGTACAGCTTTGTTAACTTAGTTATAGGCCAGGGTAAGCAGGCAAGTGTTTAGGTCTTCTTTGAAGGCATGTAACAATCAGCCTTACAGATGTCAGTTAAAACCCAAACTGGAACTAGTATCTGGAACTAGTGGAAAAGTGGCTAAGTTGAGAGAGAACGTGGGGGGGGGGGAAGTCAGAGAAGTGGCAGAGCACACTTTGCGTATGCCCTGACCCATAATCAGTGTCTCCTGTTCCCCTCCCTTCCTCCACTGTGTAACATCTCTTTCCTCATGTCCAGTTGTCATCAAACGGTATTACTCTGTTTCTTTCTCTGCCAGCTGCTGTCATTAGGGCTCAAGTCTAGAAAATATGGGACAATGTCTTCATTATGGTAGGGTGTGGAAAGATTTGATTCTGGAATGCCATTTCAGCATTGTCTCCATATCCCCTGTTTTCTCTGTCTCAAAGCATTGTAAAGATTAGTCGCTCTTTTGTCTATGCCCCAGTTTCTTGATCTTTGATGTTGTGAAGGAGATGCCAGTGACAGATGCCCAACAAAATAGCTTTTTTAAAAAACAGAGCTAAGCAATTTATTGTAGAGGTGGGCAACTTGCACCCTGTAATCTGCATATGGCTCTTCAACCCTTTATTTTTGCTTCTTTGCAAGCTGTTCTACCAAAATTGTGCCATTGTCCACACTGATGGTTTCCTTTCCTTCCTTTTGCCTTCCTTGTGACTTCCTTTAGTGACAGAACCCTGTGGGACCCTCCTGTCACCTTTCACTGTGTCATCCTTTCACACTACAGAGCTGCTGGAGTTGCTGCTGAATTCTAGTGTCAGTGAGGGAAGAATGTGGTTCCTGAAGGATTGTGGAGGGGGTCAGTGCAACCTATTGCCACCACACAGTTCAAACCTCTGGTTTATTGCTTAATATTCAGTAGCAAACTTCAAGCTATATTTAGATTTAGGTAACTGTGCTTGCTTCAGCTGGACCTGTAATCTATCCTAGTTACTGCTTTGTTTGGCATTTGTCTTCTTTAACTAAACAACTCATCCTAAAATTATTTAAAGCAGAGACCGGAAATGCCACTGGTGTTTTGTCACATGAGTATTTAACAAATGAAAAGGAGGCTGGAAAATTTAAGATACCTTTAAAGATTGCCAGAGGAGAATCACTGTAAAAAAACTAAGAAGAATTAGGTGGAATTTGAAAATAGACCATGTTGGTGGTAGTGGTGGTGGTGGTTTGTGCCACCAAGCTACCTCTGACTTATGGTGATCCTTTTAATGAGAGGTCTTCAAAATGCCTAGTCCTCAATAGCTCTGCTCAGCTCTTACAAACTCAAAGCTGTGGTTTTCTTTATGGAGTCAATCGATATTTGTTATTTCTCTTTTCTTGCTGCCTCCAACTTTTCCTACCATTATTGTCTTTTCCAGGAAGTCTTGCCCTCTCATGATATGCCAAAAGCATGATAGCCTCAGTTTCTACTTCTTTGCTTTGAGAGAAAGTTCAGATTTGATTTGATCTAGAACCAACTTATTTGTCTTTGTGGCATGGTATGTGTAAAGCTCTTTTTCGGCTTCATATTTCAAATACATGATTTTTTTTCCTGACATCTTTCTTCACTGTTCAGCTGTTACACCTATATGTAGTAACTGGAAATACAACAAAGTAGATTATCTTGGCCATGGCCTACAGTGACACATCCTTACATCTAATGATATTTTCTACTTCCTTCATTGCTGCCTTTCCAAGTATCAACCCTCTTCTGATTTCTTGGCTACAGTCTCCATTTGAATTTATGATTCAACCAAAGTGTACAAAAACCAGGAACAATTTCAATTGTTTCATTGTCAACATGAAAGTTGTGTAATTCTCCTATAGCTATGATTTATATCTTCTACTGTGAGTTGGCTACTCTTTTTTTAACTGATCTATGTTACATGGTTGTTTGGGGGTAAAATGAGAAAATGAAACTGTCTATGGATCCCTGAAGTCCCTGGAAGAAGTTATTGTTCAGTATCTTGGATTTTTGTGAAGAAGGCATGTTTGATTTAAAATATCATAAATGTGTACGTTACCATCTAATAAGGTGAGTAATTGTTTAGTAGTGTTGTCTGTGGCAGATGGAAAATAACTTTCAAATACAGCTACTGACACCTTTTATTGAATTGTTTAAGAGCCAATGGAGGAAGCCACAGTCCATGAAAGCTTCTGCCAAACAATTATTTGTTGTTCTTTTTGTTACTCCCCTGGAACTTAATTTCTTGGACATTCATCCATTTGTTTACAACAGCATTAACTACCAGAGGCAGTGAATTTTCAATTGAGTATTTGTACAACGTGCATGTGTGTGTAGAGTATCCATCCATATGTGCTGCTATTTGTTTTGAATTTACAGGGAATGAACATTTCGATACCTAGGAAGCCAAATTTCTCCCAAGAGGATGGAGGTGGTGAATACAATCCAATCTGACTTCAGCAACACCAAAACATCTTTTCAGAAAGGGCAGATGCTCCTTTTGGACAACCTGGTGGAGGAGCCTAAGAAAGGAACATATGTTCCCAATCATCTCCTAGAATCCAGTAAGCAATTGTCAAGTCAAATGTGTGACACTCAAAGTCTTCAGAATATTATGTTATTTATAACACTCCTTTGTAGTTTGAGTCTGCGGAGGTCCATCATAGCTGATGTTTTCCCCTGATTTGGTTAATTTCATTGTGAAATCAGATAACCTTATCAATTATATCAGTTTTCATCTGGATATCAAGGTATAAGTTGTTTCATTGTTCAAATGCTCTATCTCTCTTCAGAGGGTGAGAATAACCATTGTTTCATTTATGGTGAAATAAGTCTTTTTCTAGACATCTACAACTGGAGCATCAGTTTGCCAAATTTACTAGCTTTATTCTTCTAATTGCTTCTCTGTTCCATATTCATAAAGAATAATCCAGAATGATTTGAAACATGTAACTTTTATTATTGAATTATTATGTGATTTGGTGGTCTTGTGAAGCCAATGGCTTTTTACATATATTTTGCCAATCTTGTAAAATTAGCTATTGGCCCTGAAATAACCCCTAATAGGCATTCATTGCATGAAAGGGCTGTTGTTGGTATAACAGCTGATAATTTTTTGTGTAAAGAAAATACATGAGTCTACCTAAAGCATAGTCTACCTATTCTTTAGGTAGCATCTACCTAGCATCAGTCTACCTAAACTGGGGCTAAATATCATTAAAACAAATAGAGCAAGTATGTCTGACTATAATTGGGCCAATCCAAACCAGTATACTGATTATTGCTTAAGTTTTCTTTCAGTTGATTCTCTTGTTTTTAGAGATTTATACGAAGCTTTTAAGAAATGATGTCATACAAGCTAAACCTGCCATCATGCATTATGGAGGATATGAAATTGAAAAACATCACCAGCAAATGTTGGTAAGTAATGAATGTTGAAATGAGATTGTATGCAGGTATGGTACCCAACCATCTTTTAACACTTAACTGGATCGCCTTCTAATGACTTTTATAAACAAAGTATCACATAAGGGTTTTTTTTTAAACTTTTTTCCCAATTAATGTTAATATTTGTTTTGTTCCACAGAGGCTTGTGAATATTTCTGCAGATGTTATAAACATCCATATTATTCCACCAGAAACAAAATACTTTGAGATCAAATATAGCAAAACAGTAAGTGTCAGCAGGAACTTTCACATTTGATTTTTCTCTCTCTTTTCAACCCTCATTTCTTTGAATTACAAAAGGTATAGGAACACTTACTGAGAAATTGCTTTGCTTTGTTTTATAGCACCGACTTGTCCCTGGGTTGTCTTTTACAATTACCATTGATTTTTGCCCTGATGAATGGCGATACTATTATGATTGCATTCGAATCCATTGTCAGGTAAGACACTGTGAAAGATGTATGCATGATGTCCGTCTCCTCTCATAGACAAGTGAAAATAAAAATGCTTGATGACACCCATGAGTAATGAAGGGTTTGAACAGATAGCATCCATTGTTTGCTCGTGTGTGAACCTAATCCATAGTAGTACTGTGAAATTGGGACTAGCCTGGGTGAGGGAAGAGCACTCCCCTCTTTCCATGAAATGTTTACTTCTGTAATAACACCTAAGCAGAGCTGAAGCGTATGGAAGAATGGTTAGTCCAGGCTTAATTATATTGTGGGGACTAGCCGTTTTGCCATTCAGAATAGGTGGTCTGTATAATGGTACTTTCAAACACAATCCTTTCTGGCTTCTGAAATCTGCTTAAGGCAAAATCTATCTTGGTGTCTCTCTTGTATAAGCTCATACTGCAGAAAATTAAATCATGTAAGTTCCTCTGCGGGATGTTCATCTTTTTAGGGCAATCTGAGGCTTGAGTTTGCAAAAACTGAGCAGCACTCTTGAGGACAGGACATTGTGGAGGTCTCAGGCAATTTGATGAAACATAATGGCAGCAATGAAAACAACCAGGCAGGGAATTGTTCTTTCTGTTTTTGTGTTTTACCTGCAAAAAGCACCTTGGTTTGGAGTGCTTTTCTAAATAGTTGTTGATGATGATGATGATAATGGAAAATCCTCTTTGGGATGTACATCTAGGACAGGAATAGGCAACAGAATAAAAGTTACGATTTGTCTTATGCTAAATGACAGGATTTCAGCCACAGAATTCAGTTGCAAATCATTGCAGATTGTCTCATAATGGAAATAGAGCTATGTGCATTATTATTAGTGCATGCCAGGAATTTTCAGAGAAGTGCTATAGCCCAAGTACCCTAGCTTCTTGTAACTACAGAACTGGGAAATAGTTGCCACAGTACAAAGCAAATCATGTTTATCCCGTGTAATACTCCATGTAATTTTCTTCTTGTTATTTATTACCTTAGGAGGATGACACATTGTTGGTTCCCCTGCATGCCTATCCTGTGATGAATGCTGTGGAGTTTCCGTCCTACATTAGTTTGTCTGATGTTCTCCTGGGACAAAGGCAAGCAGTCATTACAGTAATAATTTCTTATTGTAACCCTTTTCTAATGCATCGCTAAAAGAATTAGCAGAATGGGAACCCAGATGTGGCAGTCATGTGGAGGAAGAGGACAGCTTTTCTTCATATCCTAATAGCTCAATCAGGAAACCGAATTGGAGCTAGTTCTCCTCCAGCAATATTTATATAATTTCCTTTTCAATTGCCAGGTGTCATAAAATGTAGTTGATTGTTTTGTAAGATTATCTGAAGCTGTTGCACTTTTTATTTTTGAAGATTCACTGATTTCCATGAATCAGACTTGTCACTGACCTGGCTTTGGCCACTGTGGCGACTTTGTTGTATAAATGATTTCCCTTGGCACTGTTCTCTTATAACATTGTATCATAGGAACATAGGAAGCTGTCTTCTGTCAGATCAGACCCTGCTCAGTATGGTCTGCGCTAGACTTCCCCAACCTGACTGTCCCTCACAGTTTTGGTCTACATTTCCCATTATGCCCAGCCAACATGGTGAGGGATGATGGAGTTGTGCCCTCTTGCACATTAGAAGGGCTGGCAGGCTGGAGAAGGCTGGTAAACCCTGAATGGCAGCAACTCTCTAGGCAATGTCAGGTGGTGTTAGAGATTGAACTTGGGGTATTCTGCATGTAAAGCCATGTGCTCTGCCAACGAGCTATACCCCTTGATATATGGGTGTCCACAATCATGACCAATCTTCCATGTGTCTTCCAGCATTTATGTTGGTTCATGCGGGCAATTGTTACTGTTGTTGTTTCAACTTATATACCACACTGTAGTGCTAAAGCATTTACAACATAATTATGCAAACAACACTTTGCTCCCCAGCAAGCTGGGTACTCATATTATTGATCTTGGGAGGATGGAAGGCTGAGTCAATTTTGAGCCAGCTACCTGGGCGCTTGAGCAGAGGCTTGATTGCAGTTTAACCACTGCACCTTGGGGCTCCTTGCTGGTGCCTAAGCTGCAATAAGATGAACAGGTGCATACAAGCACAGTGGTTTTCTGTTACTTGTAATCGTCCTGATCCCACTTGCATTTGGTAATAGGCCTGAGGTGGAAGAGTAAATGTATCAAAACATCTCAGAATTGCTCTGCACAAATAGCATGTAAATAGCTGACATTCAATGGTATTCAGAAAACAGAAAAGTAGTTTATATATCTAAAAAAGGATAGCAGGAAAAAGGAAAGGATTTCAATACACAATCCAGTTCATTCACTGAACTTCACCCTTATAGTGAATCATTCCAAAAATTAACAGAAAGGGGTCTTGGAATGTTGATGCCACTGAAAAGGCTACAAAGTATCTTTTGGTGGCTTGGGGCTCTGGCTAGATTTGAACTTTATGGCAGGCCACGGAGGGCATAACATTCTTTTAAGATACCCTTGTTTAGCCTTCTTCAGAACTAATTGAAGTAGAACAGAAGGCCTTCAAGTTGCATCCTTACACCCCCTTACCTATAATAATGCAGTAACTGTAGCAACTATTGATCTCTGTACCTGTTGATCTATTCCGTATACCAGTACCATGGATTCTGTACTCAATGGGACCCTCTGAGTAGGTACGTGTGAGATTAGAAATGTTGTCTCAGAAATTCAGGCACAAACATAGGCAGTGATCTCATTGGAGCCCCTTGGCTTTTAAGTGCTTATTATTAGAGATGGGGGTATTCGTATACGAATACGAATACCCCCGCACAGGTGGCAATAATGAGGGTCCGGTACTCTGGGGCCAGATCATCCACTCACAATTCCGCCGATAGCCTTCCTATCACTCTGGAGCTCTCGATCGGCTTGCCACTCCTGGCAGGAGGCGGGACGACAAGCCTCCCTGCCAGGTTGAAGAGTGGCTCGCTGATTGCGAGTTCCGGAGTGATAGGAAGGATCGCGGAGCCGGCAGCAGCAGCGAAATTGTGAGTGGACGGTCTGGCCCCAGGGTACCGGACCCTCGTTGTCGCCACCCCATCTCTACTTATTATACTTTTATTCCAAATTCTGCCATTCCTTTCATCTCTCCTGGGTTCCATGCTCAGTCCCCAGCCCACATTATTTGTCCATGCCTTCTTTGGGCATGAGCGCTACCCAAGTTAGAAATGTTAAAAACTCAGCAAACAATGAGTTGTTGTAGTTCTATTCTTTATCCAACAGAATAGTTACATTCTTTATCCGTATTTTTTTAACAGTACTGTTCAAAGAATTGCTCCATATAAACTACATTCCTTGCTAATCAGTTGGACAGGATTTTAGACAAACAGTTTATAGAATATGGCAGTCATCTGATTAAATTGTGTATTTTTTCTAACATGATGGAGAATGTCCAGTGTATTTTCAAACTGTTTTGTTTTGATTACCTGAAGTCAGACATGCACAAATTGATGTCCTTATAGATAAATGCAGATTTGGGGAAATGTATAATCCAACGAAGAGGGGGCAGTTTAGGATCCAAAGCTGTTATGCCCATCAAAGAAGCATTGTTGATTTGTAGGTATGGCCTCCCATCCTAAACCTAGGATGAAGTCCTAAGCCTAATCATAGTAATTTGTGTAAGTCTTACCAACACCAGTGGATGCTTTCACACCTGTAAGAGCCAAGATAAGTGCAAAGAGAAGTCAATGTGGTTTGTACCTCTTCAGACTACAGATAGTGAAATCATATTTCTGAACCCTCCCTCATCTGGAAGCCAGGATGTTGCTTCTGTCCAAGGAATTGTTCCTATGAATTGGATTTTTTAAATTTAGTGGTGTATTAAAAATGGCAGCCTTCCGCCTATAGTCACAGCAACTGCACTGAATTATTTTGCTGAATATAGCAAAAAAAAAACACCACCAAATGCTCAGAGTACAACATTGAACAATGTTTAGTTTAGAATTCACATGTGTGCAATCCTACATGTGTTCACTCGGAAGTCCCATTGAATTCAGAAGAATTTACTCCCAAGTAAGTGACTTTAGGTTTGGAGTTTCAGTTCTGCATTCTTGAAAGACGAACATCATCTAAATTAATTTTAGTGTAATGTTGATTTTCATACGTTTGCTTTTTTTAATGAACAGGTGCTAATTGTAACAGAATATTTCTTCATTGCCAGTTTCTTCTGGTTAATATAATGTTAGTTTGGCATCAGATGCATATTCAGTAAGTTTGTTTCACCATCATTTAATAACTAGAACACAACTTAGCCTTCATTGTTCAGTATATAGCATTCTGGTAGCACGTATTATTAAACAAAAACATTTTTGGAAATTCTGGTCCAAGTCAATGAACTTAAAATAAGATCTTAGTCCAGTAAGCAGTTTGTTATCCTGTAAATTACTCTTCTCATTTTAGACCACTATTTATATTTTTCTATTTTGAGATATCTCTTTATTTGTCATAATGCAGGAGAAAGATTGTGAGGAACATGAATTTAATTGTTTTGAATTATCTTGTTCTGCTTCACCTTTTTTCAGTAAGGAGTATGTGATCCCTCTACAGTGCAGCTGTCCCATCGATTTTGAGTTCCATGTTGAGTATCTTCAGCCTCACAAAGCCTTTACAGTTCATCCAACATCTGGTAAGAACTGAGACAGGAAGCATTCATTAATATTTGAAAGAATCTGGCCATTATCTTAATTGTTTATATAAAAAAAGTCAGTCACAAATTAAGAACAGAAATCGTGCTGGAGGAGATGTAGCCATTTAGGCAGTCTCATGGCTACAGTTAAGTTCTCTCTGCCTTTTGAGACTGATCCTAATCTTGTTCGTGTAAGTACCACCAAATTCAACTGGACTTTCTCCTACTTGGAATGGCAGTCTCAGTAGGCGAGGTAAAGCACTTAAGCCTCTTTGTGCTGTAAACTGGCTCATCTGTGTCAAGAATATCCAGTCCTGAACACAGCTCCTCTGAACCAGTATATCCACAGAAAGTTAAACCATGTGTTGGTGCAATGGAATAATACAGAGCAATTTTGAATGAAAATAATGGAAGAAAATAATGGGAATAAAGCTTCTGAAGGGGACAAACTTGAGAGAACCTTTTTTCTAGGATTTTTTGGGAAGGAGGTGGTAGTTCAGCTTTTACCAAGCCTGTTTCAGCCACTGACTACTTCATTGCAAGATTTTCCAGGAGGAGAGATGGAGGAGGCTGAAATAGGCTTTAGAGACAGCCCATAATTAGAGGTGAAAGTGCATTAATGTTTCAGAGAGGTGACTGTGGCAGTTTTTCTGTTCTTCTGGAATCAGACCTAAAAGGATTCTGCAGGTGCTTTAAAGGTGCCTGACTCCCGAAGACCAGACATCAAACAAAGCAAGCTAATCTGCATAATCCTCAAAGTGAGATGCACTTGTGCTGTGACACACAAATGCTCCTTTTAATGTAGAATTTCTCTTTTCCAGTCATGGGCTGTGGCTAACATCTTTTTCTGGCCTGTCTCTATTGAACCCCACGGCCCCACCCCACCATGATCATAGACTAAAAACTGGTCATTGGATGAGGTGACCTTTGTTCTACAAAATTTGAGTATGCGGAATAAAACTTGTTACCCTTAAAAGTGACAAAAAACTTCGTGAGGTTTTTTTTTTTAAGTTGGTTTGTATTGGGGTGGTTTGGGGTTTGTTTATTTTTTGCTTTTTTTTTTTTTTTTTTTTTTTGCTTAAAAAAACCTACAAGAGCAGTTCCAAGGACCAAAGCAGACATTGCTTTTAAAATATAGTTAACCACTCCTGTTCTTCTCTAGGATAACTGTATGGGGCGTAATCTGGATGTGGACCTTAGTGTATGTGTAAGAGGGGGGGCTTTAATCATATACCCTTCTTCTGGTAAGAGCCAAGTATGAGCCCACTACACCTAAAATTTATAATACAAAATATTATTCATTAAAGCAGTGGATATCTATTTTGCTGTCACAGTGAAAC
Source organism: Intellagama lesueurii (assembly GCA_037013535.1). Classification (NCBI taxonomy): domain Eukaryota; kingdom Metazoa; phylum Chordata; class Lepidosauria; order Squamata; family Agamidae; genus Intellagama; species Intellagama lesueurii. Next base: position 126,229,155 of record JBAJHW010000001.1, on the reverse strand, counting down.
AACCCAAGTAAGCACCTAAGCAAAGATAGAACAATTAAAGTTCTCCCATAGAATCATTGAATCATAGAAAAGTGAAGTTGGAAGGGGCCTACAAAGCCATCAAGTCCAACCCCCTGCTCAATGCAGGAATATAAATCAAAGGATATCTACCAGGTGATTATCTAAGTTTTTCTTGAATGCCTCCAGTGTTGGAGCACTCACCAACTCCCGAGGTAACTGATTCCACTGTCGTACTGCTCTAACAGTTAGGAGGTTTTTCCTGATATTCAACCAAAATCTGGCTTCCTGTAACTTGAGCCCATTGTTGCGTGTCCTGCACTCTGGGATGACTGAGAACAGATCTTGTCCCTCCTCTGTATGACAGCCTTTCAAATATTTGAAAAGTGCTATCATATCACCCCTCAGTCTTCTTTTCTCAAGGCTAAACATGCCCAGTTCTTTCAGCCTTTCCTCATAAGGCTTGGTTTCCAGCCCCCTGATCATCCCTGTCGCCCTCCTCTGAACTTGTTCCAATTTGTTAGCATCCTTCTTGAAGTGTGGTGTCCAGAACTGGACACAATACTCAAGGTGAGGCCTCACCAGTGCTGAATAGAGGGGGACTAGCACCTTGCGGGATTTGGAAACTATACTTCTATTAATGCAGCCTAAAATAGCATTTGCCTTTTTTGTAGCCACATCACACTGTTGGCTCACATTTAGCCCGTGTTTGGTTCCATGTAAAAATTAAAAAAATCAAAGTGCCGTTTTTCACAAGGTGATTGTAAAAGGAAGTATTTTCTTGTCAACATTGATTTAATTAGCCTTTCTGTTATTTCTGAGTTATTTGTCGAATGAGAACTGGCACAATGCAATACTTCAGATTATGTATTGCTTTATTACCTATATTAAACTTTACCTTTTTAATGGCAATATTTTGGTTATACAGTAGGACGCCCTTATCCACAGGACCAGTATTCATTTATCCACGGTCTGAAAATATTAAAAATATTAAAAGAAAAAAATCCATGAAAATCTACTTTCACATATATTGCCGGAACTGGCCACTAGAGGGAGCCAGAGACCATGCTATGAATACTTGCTAGTGATACATGTGAAAATAATTTTTTTCTGGTTTTTTCCCCTTTTACCATTATAATGCTAAAAGGGGAAAAAACCAGAAAAAAATATTTTCACTGAAAGGAATAGCATTTGCTATTATCCATGGTTTTCAGTATCCCCCGGGGGACCTTGGAACCAATCCCCAGTGGATATGGGGGGTCCTACTGTATCCTCTTTCCTGTCCATTGTGAGGACCTGTGGTTGTGAACTGTAACACCGAATGTGAACTTGCTTGGCTCCCTATCTGAATCACTCCCCAATGTGGATTTTCGTGTAAAACAGAAAAGGAAGCGTGTGCTATCTGTGTCTTCAGGTAGGGTCAGCTTTGACTCTGGACTTGTGGAGTAGCCAAGGGGGTCGCTTGCACATCACTCTCCAATGCCAAGCCAGGTCATGTAGGTCACAGCTAGCCAATCTGTTTGTGTATGTGTGTAATTTCCTTTCCACTGCTGCTATAACTAACTGATTTTGTGGGATAGAAGTATGAAGCAGAAGTATGATTGCTCTGCTCCCAGGGACTTGTTGGCATTTCAGTCAGCTGCTTGAACCCATCTCTTTTTTAACATTTCTCAAACTGGCCTTGCACATATCTGTGACTATTTGACCCTGCAAAATTCTTTCACTTGTACAAGTGTTGATATGATCACAGTCAGCTTGTGGACTGAGGGGAGGGGTTGCCTTCCCAACATTTAGGGAAGGACCCCCCCCCCCCAGGCTTTTTCCATGATTATCTCCTGATTGAGATGACTTCAAGATGAAGATACTAACTACATTTTATTTGTTTGTTACAGGAATAATTCCAGCCAATGGGAGAGCAGAAGTGGTAGTTAAATTCACACCATTCAAATACGGGACAGCCCAGATGAAAATCCAGCTGTGGATTTCTCAGTTTAACTCAAAACCATATGCATGTGCATTCACAGGAACATCAACGCCACAGCCAAGTTTAATGTATGTGTATGTATTTTTTTTAAAAAAAATCTAATTTACTGGGAGCATTTAATGAAGTAATATTTGCTGTAGATGTTCCCTATGAAAGCAGGGAACGATATCCGTATTAAAATCAGTTTAACAACAAAGTCACTGCAAGCACATTTTATTGCATCCCAAATAGGCCCTGTCACTGCATTCTACAATGAAGAGATACTCCAAGTTCAAATCCCCAGCATTTTGTTCTTCATGTCCCTAAAATCCATGTGCAAAACTGCAGCTTTATTTTTGCTTAAAGGTATTAAAAGGTAAATCTTTCAAAATCCAGGAAAGCAGATTTTGAGAAGCAAGAAAAATGTTTGCAGAGCGCACCAAAGTTTGTGGAAAGAGCTGTGGTGCGTCTGCCACAGAAGACGGCATCACCAAAGGAGAAGCGGCGCAGCCTCCTACCAAAAGTGCAGGTAAGGGCCGAAGGAGGAAGACAAGAACCCCTTGTTGTTCCAGAGACATTACACTTTTAACTTCCTTTGACGTCGTATTTTATTTCATAGGCCATCGAATATAAAAGCTTGCAGTTCCCAGCCGATTTGTCAAATCCTTACGCTGTAGCAACTGTTTTGATTCAGGAGCCTGGTAAATTAAAGATTAAACACTTGAGAGAAGGTAACAAAGTTGAATACTGCCGTATGAATTTCTGAGCAGGACTGTGATGGTTAAAACTTGCTCTTGGCAATACTAAGTGAGCATGTGATTGCAACAATTGCATATCATTCCCTTCTTTTTCCTCTGTGTTCATTTTCTTTCTTTTCCTCCGCAGTGTCCCTTGGACTGTTGACTATGAATCCCTTGGGTCAGAGACCTGTTCTCTTGTAGTTTGCAAAACATTGTCAGTGTCAGTTTAAGTAATATGTGGGGAGGAATGAGCAGCATGATCATTCTGTTTCACGTTCTGTGAATAAAAATACACTGATTCGCCCCTGGTTATTTTTAAGACACTCCGCGGACATACCAATGCTTTTGACAATGGAAGTATCTGCTGATTTTGAGTGTCTTACAAATAATTGTAGTTTGTTAAATGGGAGTGGTCTGCACAGAAGAAATGGGATGCAGCCCCTGTGCATTCTCAAAACACCTTCTTCAGGGTCAGATGAACTTCCTCCCAAGCAGACTTTGAACATTAAGGAGAGCTACAGCAGGAAAGCACAGAAGGTCCTGGGGCTGTCTTCCTATAGAACAGTAGCTGGGAGTTAAGCAGACAATCTTTGATTTTCATTTATACTTAGATTATAGATTAGTTGGTTGGATTTCTTGACTTAGTATGGTTTTAGTATAGCGCTATGTTAGTGTGGAGTAAAATCCAATTTCTTCTCCTCTGTCATTTCCCAGCCCTCCTGGTCATATTTGGTGGTGGCACTAAGAACACGGATTAGAGGAACGTGCTTCCACCATAAAGCACAGTTCAGTCCACTTGATGAATCCATTTTTGTGCATATTAACCATCCTGATTTTTTGGCTTAGAGCACATCATGCCTCACCCTAATCTAAGTAATGTGGTCTGTTCCATCCGAAGCATCCTGCTCCAGTTGTAACAGAAGACCTTCGACTCTCTTCTTGCTGGACAGTCCTGTGTAAAAAGTCAGTGTTATAGTATTGGAACGAGACTTGGCAAGACCTGCTAAGCCATAAAACTCACTTGGGCCTCCCTTTTGCCCCTCCCTCCCTGCCCTCCCTCCAGAATGGGGAGAGTCTCTCCCTAGCTAAGTCTTTCCCCAGGCTATTTCCATTTTGTTGCTGTAGACGTTTAACCCTGACCTTGGTACATGAAGCAGACTTGCTGTCAATGACTAATACTATTCTATTGATCAGGAGGATTCCGTTTATTTTAGACATATTTTTGCTGTCAATGCTAATTTTTCAAATTCTGATATTTTTCATGGATTTATTGTACCTTCTTATACACAATATAAAAAAGCAAATGCCCTTTTTGGTAGGTATCAATCAAATAAACATCATATTTCCCGAATGTCAAATGCTGCGTTGTAAAATTGAGATGTTGCCTGATATAAACAGATCTTTAAGACCATTTAATTTCAGCATTCCAAAATCACATTTTCCATTTCCTAAATAAGTTTAATGGCATTCTGAATTGACTTCTTGTTTATTTCTGTAGCCAGTGACAATACTGGAGGGCTATTTTTACTCCATTCCTTGAGCATCTTATTCAGTACCTGTCCATATCTGTGTCCTATAGTTCTCGGAGGACAAGGTGATGGAGGAACTCAAACAAGGCAGGTGAGAGAAGCCGTTTTTGAACTGAAAGTCAAACAGGAAATGCAAGAAGAGCTAAACAATCAACTGAAATGGTGAGTTTTGGCTGGTAGGCATAAATAGTACGAAGCATTATGACTGGTGGTTATCATGTTTTTTATATGAATCTGTAAATGAGCTGCAAATATAAGTGAAAAAGCCTTTTTGGATTTTACGGTATATTGATATGCCTTTGCACTAACAGATAGGAAGAGCTGTGCTGGATCAAACCAAAGGTCTGTCTGGGCCTAATCTTTGTTATTCCCCCACCCTGCAAATTTGCTATCTGGCATGTGTCACACAGAATTTCAGGACACAGGGGAATCTGCCAAGATCAGGTCCCATTACCTTGCACTTGGATAAGATTTTTCCACAAGACTCTCATTGGTTACAACTAGAGATGGACACAAACTGCTGGTTCAGTGGTTTGTGCTGGTTTGTCCTTCAGACAAACAGGTGTTTGGCATTTCCCAGCCCGCTTCCTCCAGCAGGCGCCCACTCAGAGGCAGCACCCTGGCTTCCCTGCCCCGCCTACTCCAGGCGCTGCCTCTGAGTGGGCGCCTGCTGGAGGAAGTGGAGCTGGAAAACGCCAATCACCTGTTTGTCCTAAGGACGATCCGCCATGAACTGACAAACCAGCGGTTCATGCCTATCTCTAGTTACAACCTGTTGGTTACAATCTGTTCTGAAATTATTCATGCACAATAGTACCTCGGTTTGTGAAACGGATCTGTTCTACGCGACGTTACGTAGTATGGAAATTTTGCAAACTGAAAAGCCAATTGCGCTACGAAAGGGGTGGCACTATAGGCGCAATGCGCCCTGGGAAAACCCTTTCATAGTGTGAAAAAAAGAAAAGAAAACAACGTAAACCGGGGCTTTATTTCTTATGGATTTCGGTTCGTAAACCGAAAATTACGTAAACTGGGGCGTTCGCAAACCGAGGTACTACTGTACTAATATAATTGTAGTCACTTGACTGACATAGTTTTGCTCCCCACTCCAAAAGAAATAAGTCCCTAAAGTATCAAAGCACTTGAAAGTAATGGGGCACAATTACATTGAAATTACTAGGCCTTAAACATGCTTAACTTTGGAATGGTCTATTTAATGTCAACTGTACACATTTTTGATATGGGTATTACTCAGATCAGCTCAATATGCATCCACTGTAACACAGATTGATATACATTTATTCAACAAATGTGTGATGAGGTGTTGATTATCTATGGTCAGATGATTCATGAGAGCCATGAGTTTGGGCAAGTTACTTTCTGGACTTAAGCTTTGCAAAAGCTACAGCAATTTGGTACGTATTAGGTTATTTCCTTCCCTGTGGAGGTATCAGAAAGCCTAATCTGAGCTGAACTTTCAAGTGGAAACTATTCTCTCTTCTCCAATTCAAATATAGGCAAGTTCATCTGGGCAAAGAGCCAATGACGCCAGCTTTCCAGAAGCAGGTTTTTGATGACCGACAGAGAGAAGAAGAAATGTACAGGGTTTGGATGTATTTTTATTTCAGAATTGATTTATGAGCATATATGTTGCTGGGGCCTGTTCGGAGGAAGGGGGGGGGAATTAGACCCATTTTGTTACTGTAGAAATACGAGTCAAACTGAGGAGGAGGAGGGGACCTCCCACCTAGCTGCTTAAAGGCATATCTTGAAATAAAGCATACACTATTCTCACTGCCAATGTTTTGATAATATGTGCCACATCCTCTCCTCACAGTTCTCATGAAACATCCAGAGAAAAAGCAAGGGAGGGTTACTTACAAAAAAACCAAGAGCTGTCTACCGTATAATGTACATGGAGCTATCTCGGCATGCCTAGATATTTGGGGTGAGGTTCTCTGTCACAGATGCTGTCACAGATGCTGTGCTCCAACTGAAGGACCTCATTGTCTAAACATCCACTGTGTCCTTTAACACCAAATGTCCTTTAACACCAAATGCCTTATTTTCACAAAGCCTGAGGGTTGTCCGTTAGATTGGAAAGCTAGCCTTGCTTAACTCTCAGCTCTTCCCTAGCTATATGGGTATGTGTTCCTGGGATCTCCCATCCTCTGCCTCCTTATCCACTTGAGGTCCTGCTGCCATGTAGCTAGGATCAGTCTCTTTGTTGCTGGATTCACTTTGCCAGGGGAAGCAGAGCTGCTCTGCTTAGTTATCCCTGACATGGGGCGTGTTCATGTGGATCCAAGTAGGTAGATGTGGATTGAGTGGCAGAACAAGGTTCCACTAGATGCCCCTTCTTGGTTTTGGTATGCATACAAATGACTGTAGTTACTATCCTGTGCCCACTTACTTGGCAGTAAAGCCCACTAAACATATCTGGCATGGCATGGACCCAACAGAACCTGCTTATGGTTGCTGAAAGTTAAGAGCCTTAAACTGAAATACACTGGTTTTCCTGATCTTACTCTTGAGATTTTGGCTCCACCCATCACCAGAATACAGCTTTCAAGAACTTCTCTATAAACAGTTTGGTAGGGGGTGTAGCGTAGGGGTGGACATTGTGCAGAGGTCTGAGAGCCATACGTGCACCCATCAGACCAGCGCTGTCATATGAACAGAATACAGAAATCTTGGCATGCCATGTCTGATTGGTGAATTCTGCCTGCATTTTGCAGATGTCTTAGGAAAGAAAAAAATTGCTTGGCACTAAATGCAAGACTTTGATTGAGGATTTGCTGGGGGGTTTTGTGTTTTTTTGGTGCCCATTCAGATTAAAAGAGGGGATCCCATTGTGGAGAAGGAGTTTCAGAGGAAGTATGTTGAAATTTCTCTCAAACGTATCATCCGAGATGTCAGTGAGGTATGTTTTTGCGCCTGATTTGAACGGGTGGCTAGGATTACAGGGAGGAGAAAGAAGCTGCTTGTAATCCAGTCACAAAGTCAAAATGAATATAATCTGCTTCCCTTCCATTGTTTATTTCTCTTTCCAGGGAAATAGGAGGGAAAAGAATGTGAATGTGTGTTAGTTGCTAGTAGTATCTGGGTGTGGCTAAATCATCAGTTGGGATGCAGCAGTCATGTGAGGGTTTTTTCATTTTGTTTTTTCTTTCTCTTTTTTCCTTTTCTGTGGAGGAAGGGTGCCTCCTTGAATTAATTGATACATAGGCTGAAATCCTGTTTGTGTAAGTTATGCTGCATAAATCTGGAAATTAAAGATTTCCTAAATTTCTCCTGAGGTACTCATGGCTCCTTCATCACTGGGAACCCATGGGAGCCATGGAATGCAACAGGGAAGTCTTTAGTTACTGCTGATAAAACTGTAGTTAATGATGAAGAAATGAACCACAATTGTCACCATTGTTTGGCTAGGGCTGTGATCCTAAATATCTTTATTTGGATCACTGGGTCATCCTTTGGGTGTAATTACAAGCCCTGTTAACCAGTGTAAATAGGATGCTCTTGGGTAAAGTGCAATGAATGCTGTCATAAGAGTTACTGTTTGAGATTCCTAACTGTGCACCAACTGTTATCTTTGCTTCTTGTGCATAATTCAGGCCCCCAACTTCCAGCCGACATTTGACCTCCTGCTTAATAACCCTTGGCGCCACAGGCATTGGACTTTGCGAAGATTTCAACAAGCTGCACGAAAGGTACCGAAACACATTCCTTATAAGTTTGCTTGCCAACTGCAGATGTCTTGATCCATTTCCAAAATCTCTGTTAATTTGAAGATATATTTGGTAACTTTTAAGATGTTTTTAGGACAATTTTTTTAAAATCCAGATCCAGTCTCTGCTGCAAGTACTGTGGCCCCACTGTGCTTGCTGGAAAACATATATCCTAACACCGAGGGAGGTCCGGAAGGAAAGAACGAGAAACTGGGCCTTCTCCGCAGTGGCCCCTCGCCTCTGGAACAACTTGCCTGTGGAAATCTGCCTGGCTCCCTCTTTGGGTGTTTTCAGGAGTAAAGTTAAGACCTGGCTATCCCTCCTGCCGTGTCTTAAATTTTGTCATTTTTGCCATCTTGGATTTATGGTATATGTTTATTGGGTTTACTCAATGGAAAATATTTGCAAGTAGTCATGTATGGGATTGTGCTATGAATGCATTTTAAAGGGGGTAAAGTAGTCAGATTTTTAAAACCATGAAAAAGCTATATTTCTGTGCAGATGCTAAAGTTCAGGTTTGAACGTTATTCTACAGTTATGTTTCCCCTAAACCCAATTTGAATTACTACAAATTAATATATATATTGAAAACAGATTTACAACTTCTGTTTCTTCTTCAGATGGGTTTTCGTAGCGTGCATACGCAAAGTCTCAGAACATTCTAGAGCTTAAAAGAAAGACCATTAGTCTCATCTCCCTCCCAGAGTGCGTGTATTGGCACGCAAATACCTGATCCTCTCAAGTTCCTTTTAGCCACCACTGTGGAAGCTTCTTGGAATATTCGCTTTGAAGTTTGTCAAGTTAAATTCTTTCAGAATGGATAGCTCTAAATATGTTTCACATCCCTATCTGAGCATTCCTTATATTTTAAGAGAAAAAGACAGAAAACTGTAAATTTTCATAGATCAAACACCAGGCTTTTAATGACATATAATAGTTCTTATCATAAGCGGCCACCTCTTTTGAGTGGAGTGACCAGATCTACAGATTTTTAGTTTGTGGTTCATTATTGCTGTGAAAAACCTGCTCCATGTGTTATTCCTTGCCTTGAGAGCCAGCTAGTTGAGTAACTTTCTTTCCATTCGGCAGTTTGCCGTATATGAGTAAGCAAACCGCAGAGCCACAAACCAGTTATTTGCCTGGGAGGAAGTGTCCACACCTGAAAACCTCTTGTCACGGTAGTCTCGCATCTTGTTTCTCTTAGTCCCTCAAAGGAACAGACCTGCAAATCCTGATAGCCAACTTTATTGGTAGACATAAAGAGAAAAACCTCTCTTAGATTTGGCAAGAAATTCAATAAAGCCGAAAAGAATGGTTAGAGGAATATAACGTAGCCGGGGGGGGGGGGGGGGAGAGCACAAAATAAGTAAAACAACTTGACCACCTATGCTAAAACCTCAAGTGACCTGGTCAGTATAGAAATCGTTTGAGAGAGGCAACATGAACCCAGGGTGACAAAAAAAGAATATATTGCAGATGTATTGCCGTCTGCCCAAAAATTAGGCAGAGGGGCTGCCTAGCTTAGTTCTCCAGTGAAACGCAAGAACATTTGTTTTGGATGTCTTCAAAAAAAGTTCTTTTTCTCACATTTTGGGCTGGGATGAAGTCAGAAAAATGTTGATGGTCATTAAAAGGCTTTGCCCATCTCTGCCAGGTTTCTCACATCCTGTTTGGTGGGGTTTCTTGAATCAGGTTGGGTAGATGGCATTGTAGGGGTACTAGAAATGCTTGCTGTTCTAGGATTTTGTAACTGTAGGTAAATTGATGCAGAAAGACAACATTGTAATACAGCGTTTTTTTAAAAATTGCTGTCTCATTTGAGATTTTTAGAAAGCGAAGAGGGTTATGAAAAAAGAAGGATATAAATCACCTAAATAATAAATAAGTGACTGTGATAAAACTACTGTTTATATTGTCCAGTGTTTCTGTTGGCTTAGTTCAGACATCATGCCAAACAATAGTTAAGGAAGCTTAATTGGCTTCCTCTGAATTACAGGAGTGCATGTTTGTGTGATGCACAAATCTCATTTGAATTAACAAACACTGCTTTTTCTAGATGTTGAAGGGAGTGCAGGAGGGAGGGATCAAAAAAACCTCTCTCATTTCACTAATGGAAGTATTTCTGTCAGCTGAGAAACCGACTTGGATTTCACTTTTAAGTTTCCAAATGCAGCAAAGAGTCTTGTGGCATCTTAAAGAGCAGTAAGTTTAGAATCTGAGCTAAGCTTTTGCGGATTGCAGCCCACTTCATCAGAGGTAAATAAAACTTGGCCAGAAAAAAATTTAGGGAGCCACAACATTTTCTGTTTTGTTTTTTTCCCTGCAACAGGCTATCACATCTACCACACTGGAAATTTCTGAGTTTTCAAGATGCTTCAGGTTTCTTACCTCTGTAATTTCTACCAACAGTGGGTCTGCATATTTTCTTAAAAACTGAGGAGAAATGTACATAAAGATATGCATGCAACCATGCAGGTTTCAAAGACAAACTATACATATGTATTTACAGAAAGCTCATTGAATAACATAGTAAATAATTCTTACAGGTCCTCCTTCAGTGCCGGCTAGACCGTGTGATAAATAGGTTGCATGAAGTATTTAAGGGTATGAAGGATAAAGAATTGGAGGAGGCATTTATATCAGGTAAACCTTCTGAAGCACTTTCATTTTAAACAATAGTACTTTCACATTATGAAAGACAATAGCCAGATCACCCTTGCCAGCTTATGCTTGTATGAGGGGAATGTGTAAATATTGGTGGCAAATTTCCACTCATTAAAGAGGCACTGGTTGCATTCCTCAGTGATCAGACATGTGCCCAAGAACACAACCAGCACCTCATTAAGGAGTGGCAGTTGGCCGCCAAGACTTCCACAATTTCCTTTTCACAAATGTAGATTGGCAACACACTCTGTACAATCACAGCAGCCCAGAAAAGATGCCTCAATATGTTGTGGTGTTGAATGAGATCTTCCATAGTAACACCTTACATTTTTTGTACATGGAAAAAGCTCAGGGAGATCCTGCTATGAAAAGGTGGCTTCTGTAGCCTAGCCTTGCAGGACAGTAACTGTGCCATACCTTCCTGTCCTCTGTTGCTGAACCTCACCTCACAAGTACTGAAACAGCAGTAGTAGGGGGAAAGGTCTAAATTGCTTTGTTCCCAAAAAAAGGCAAAGGGGATGCAGAAATAGATGGGGAGAGGACATTTCCCCTTCTTCCAAGCCGCCGGGGCCAAGATGTGGTACAGCATGTGAGCAATGACTTTCTGCAATTCATTTTAAACGGGGTAGCACATGTGTGACAGCCCCCCCCCCACCGCCACCAGTGTGCTCGTGATTTTAAGATTCATCCTTGTCTGTCCTGTGCAACAGAATGCAGCAGCTTCAAAACAATCAGCACAGCGGCCATGGGTGAAGAGAAGAAAGTATCTTTTTTCCTGATTGGAAATCGCATATTGCCTTCAGAATTCCCCACATACAATCCACCTCGATGGGCTGATGATCTGGTAGGTCCTCCTGTGGCACTTGACAATGATGTATATCTTGCTTAAAGAAGAAGGACCGCTCTTTCATATCTTGGACAACTGCTCCCTGTAATTACAACATTGGCATTAATAAGGTTGCCAACACCAGTAGGTGAGCAGCAAAACAACAAAATCATCCTTTGAACTTGACTGCATATCCCACTGCCACTAAATTAGATCATGAAAATTAGTATGGACGTTAATGAGAAGGCTTGAGGGACAGATGAAGGAGAGAAGGAAATTGTTTTTGAGGTAAAGGGAAAGACAGGAGATCCAACGGAGAATGAAAATGGGTCTTTGTATCTACCCACCTTCTAGCACAGCCGTCCTCAGTTGGTTGTTACCTAGAATATTATACAACTGCCATTATCTCCGCACAGCACATTGTAGTTCTTCATAACTGGACGGAGCTTAGAAATATATTTTTAAAAAGTAATGATAATCATCCTCTTAGAATTGCAGAGCTGGAAGGGACCTTATGGATCATAAGAGTCTAGCTCCTGTCAAGGAGGCACAGTTGGGAATCAAACTCACAACCTCTGGCTCCATTACAGTTAGAGAGCCAAGGCCCCTAAACCCAGTAATCCATTGTGACTGTTTTTTTAAAGTAACCCTTTGCATTCCCACTCCTCAAAGTTAACTAAGCATTGGACTTAAGTTAGTTTTTAAAAACTGAATGATATGAGTAGCTAATTTCTAGTATAAAATATGGTCTCTTCCCATTCATCTCCACTGTCACATCAAGACTGGCAAAAAAAAGCTAGAGGGACTTGGAAGTTGTGATATTCCTCCTCGACCATTGTTGGCCTGTATCATAAAAGTAATTTAGAAATTGCAGTTACTGTGTGAAAGAAGTTAAGTTACACTTAAGTTACAGTCATCATGTAATATTATAATATGTTCACCACTGGGGGGGAAAAGGCTCATTTACAAGTAAACTGAGCTTGGGAAAATAAATGTTTTGGACTACAGCACCAAGAATCCACCAGCCAACATGGCCACATGGCAGTTTTTCCAGTCTACAGGTGCAAATTCTGTATTTGAAGGATACCATTTTAGAGAAATCTGTTCTAGAAGATGGCATTTTTAATTCTGGCAACTATGTTGTGCTGGTTTTCATTTTATTTCTAGAATTTACCTTGTAATTGTTTTTAGTTTTATTTATTTATTTATTTATTTATTTTTATAAACCGTTCTGGGAGGTGTCTTTATGTTTGTAGAAGGATCTTTGATCCAGTGGAGTTTTCCATGAATGATTTTTTAAATTCTCTCTTTTTCCTCCTGAATTCCCTGCGATGATCTGGAGGGTCCCCAGCACTCTAGATCAGCCAGTCTCAACCATTTTTTGGCCATGGCCATAAACGCAATATGAAAGAAATACAGTCTGAATCAGGATTGTAAAGTCGCATAAGGAACCTTATAAGATGGTGTGTGAAGAACTGTTTCCAGTCTCTTCCCCCCTTCAATGCTCCAGGGGCCCCAGGAGGCCATATGGCCCCTATTGAGAATGGGTGCTCTAGATAATGTTTACAGAGGGAACAGGCCGCCAGCCAGAATTGCCCGAGTCTCCCTTTCATTCATGGAAGCTTTGGCCCTTAGAGAATGGATAAAGAGAATTGGATACAACCCACCATAAATAAAGAGATTAAAGAAGCAGTAACGTAAACAGGCAATCTACAGGTGCGTGTTGTGTCCCTTGTGGGCCTCCATTGTGTATTGGAGATTTTATGTGGTATCTACATTAATGCCCTTATTTGTTTCAGGCACCAGAGGTTCTTGGCATCATTCCTATCCAGTCTGCAAAAGTTAAGATCAAACAGCTTCACCACTTCTATGAACTAAAGGTAGAACTTTTTGTTCATGAAGGCCATTCTCTGTTTTCCTTAATGCACTTTGTTGTAGAAGGCAGAGCTCAGAAAAGTTATAATCTCTGGTACCAACAGCTTCCCAGATGGCAAGTTGCTGCACTGGCTGAGGGATCTAAGAGCTGTGGGCCTCCAAAACTCAACTTTTTAGTGCAGTGGTAGAAAAGGTTAGATATTAAGATAAAGCATGTTCAAGAACAGATAAGTGGCAATGGCTTATTTCCAGATCTTCCAGGGAAATCTTTTTAGGAATGGATGTGTTGATCTAGAAATCCTTCCTGCTTTAAAGTGCCTTATTTATACAGTGTTATTTGAAGACATGTGAATTACACTGAATAAACTATTTCCTGTACATTCATTTAGAGAAATTCATTTGCATATTGGCAAATTTCTGGAGTATTACAATCTTTTCAAAAATTTTGTTCCAAGGTCCCTCAGCATTTTAGCCTCATGGGATATCAACCATTCTGTACACACCATGCAGCAACCAGTTACAAAGTTCCAAAATACTCTCAAACTCTGAGGACAGGAGCAGAGGTAAAAAGTCAGTCCAACATGGATGTTTTCCTTCTGTTGCTTCTTCCTTGTTTTTGTTTCAACCTTTTGTGGTGTCAGTGTGGCTTTCCAAAGTATTTACTTTCTGCTTTCTATCAGGAAGAACTAATTCCAGTAATACCTGCTTCAGAAGAAAAGCTGCCTCCCAACTTGACTGTGCAAGAGGATGAATTTTGCACCTCCCTGTTAAACCTTAAAGCCCCAGAAGCTTTATTACATCCTCCAAGCCACCATCCACTCCACGTTTTTGTGAGTTAAAATTGAACAAGTCTGGGAAACTGGCGTTCAAGGAAGAATCAAGAACATAAGAATATGTAGTTAGATTGTTAGTGCAGAATTTGAGGGCAGTGACCTTTGATCTATTCCACACAAAAGACCTCACTCTTGGGCATAATATGAAAATTAAGCTTTTTCAGTTGGGATTAATATACTGGAATTCAAATTCCAGGTATGAGGAATTCCCTTCTTTGGAGTCGGACCAAGAATTTTAGCTGAGAGAGAGGGAGAGGCAAAGACAGACAGACAGTCAGACATAAATTATTCTTATATCCCACCTTTCTTCTACCCTGTTTCACCGAAAATAAGACCTAACCTGAAAATAAGCCCTAGTATGATTTTTCAGGATGCTCGTAATATAAGCCCTACCCCAAAAATAAGCCCCAGTTAAGTGAAACCCCGCCCTCCACCATTGTGCAGCAACCAGAAGAAGATGACAGGACTGTCTTCGAATAAACGTAGATTGTTGTACATGGAAAAAATTAAACATTCCCTGAAAATAAGCCCTAATGCGTTTTTTGGAGCAAAAATTAATATAAGACCCTGTCTTATTTTCAGGGGAACACGGTAGTACTGGAACACTGCACAACTAACAATACAAAATACTGTCAACTGTAAAAGTGAAATATGAACATCCATAAAATGAAGGCATTAAAGTACAGTAAAACAGAAACAATAAAGTTGCCTGAGGTCTGCACCAAACACACATCAAGTTTCCAAAAGCTGAAGAATAAGAATGTTTTCAGTTGTTGTTTGAAAGAGTTATCTATGTAGGCAAACCTAACATCACCTGGGATGATGTTTCACAGACAGCGCACCACTACGAACAGCTATCTAAACAGCTGAAAAGTGGTGACCACAATGTACAGCCACGGTTTTTGTGATGTATTTGTTCAGTAAGCCTTGGAAAGGTTTTGGTTTCAGTGTCACTTTTTGTTTTCTTTTCAGAATCCTAGTCCAGGATTGCATGAATTCAAGGCACCCTTCTCTTATACAGAAAGCAGCATTGAATATCATATTTGCCCATTTCCGAAGTATGCCCTTACCAGGAAATATCCGCTAAAATCCAGTATTCCAGCCATGCAAAAGAATTTTTTCCATCACAGGGTAAGAGTGAATGTTTAAAGTAATTGCAGCTGGAAGTTTGTTTGCTTGGATTGATAGTTGTTTTTCACAATGGGTATGTCATTGTGCTCATTTCAGGAAGTGATTCATGGTGTAACTAACTGGAAAAAATTCCCAGCGGTTATCAATTCAACTTTACCTAATGTACCAGCTCTGAATGGCCCACCAGTACCATTCTGGTAAGAAACAGGAGTCATGTTTGCTTAAGCAAAGCCATAGGAGCAATTCTTATCAGTGCCTTTACGTCATATCCCCAAGTGACTCTTTTCCATTTGACGAGAGACAGCAATGGAAAGAACATGGAGAGGGTTGCTAAGTACAGTGGGGGGAGGTCTGGTACAGGTGGACCCTGACAGGGAGCTGATGGCCCTTCCTGAGGCATCCCTGGGTACTGATATGCTACTTTTCTTATGCAGGTTTTCGAATGGATTAAAAGATTTTACAGCTTATACAT
Source organism: Intellagama lesueurii (assembly GCA_037013535.1). Lineage (NCBI taxonomy): Eukaryota > Metazoa > Chordata > Lepidosauria > Squamata > Agamidae > Intellagama > Intellagama lesueurii. Next base: position 126,213,394 of record JBAJHW010000001.1, on the reverse strand, counting down.
TTTTAGCCATTCATGTCGTTACAACATACGTATGCCTGGTTTTGTATGCATTTTATTGCTCGGAAAGTGGCCACAGACTTTGCACATTTGTGGATTTCCAAGGCAAGATGTGCTTTGTTGTGTGACGATTTGCATTAGGAGTAGAATAGATCCTTTCATCTAAAGTGAAGGCCCAATAATGTTCTTTCCATTCCTGCCCTGCTTTTGAGCCAGCGAGGGAAAAGGAAGATGATTGGTGAGCTGTTAAGAGTTTTGCTCAGCAAGTTGTGGTCACTGTTTATGAGCCCTTGAGGTGGTACCAGACAGCTGACTGGGATCAATACAGGCAGTGGCTCAAAGAGGGATTGGTAGCATTTATTTTCTTGTTTTGCTTTCCTTTTTATAACATTTTCAATAAGAATAAAGTGGGCAGTATGTATTCAGCGTTTCAATGTATAGCAAGTTCCTTATTTTTCTTCAGAAAAGAATTGATGTAGATATTGATGCCAGGAAAATATACCAGATACAGCATTGTTGTATACCTTTGTGGTGGTAGAGTTCATACAGTTTACATATTCTCTTCTTGTGTATCATGGATTTATATGTTCCACAGCACTGATCCCTATAATGAAGACATGATTCCAAAAGCTGGACCTCCAGTTCTGGATGGCTTATCAGAGCAAGACAAGGAAAATGTCATCGATGAGTAAGTTTCCTCTCTGCTCTTCATTAAAATAATTTTGAGGCAGAGCTTGAATACAAAGCACAACCACAAATACAAATTTATATAAATATGTTTTTTAAAACCATCATATGTGTTTGTGCTTGTGTGTGCGTGTATGAATTCACACACACATGCCCATGATTGAAAGTTCGTGAGATAGCTTTCATATATGCAGTACTTGCATTTCTGTAAACTGAAAGTAATACGTTAATCTCCTATGTGACCTCAAAACAGCATAAAAATGAAATGTATTTTAAATTTTAGAGAGACGGAAGGAGAGGCTGCTCTCTTACTTACACCAGAGATGACAAGAGCTGAATTTCCACAGATTGACCTTGCAGCAGATGACAGCAAAACTAAATTACAAAAAGAGGGAAGGTATGCCTGCTTCTATTAAAATCTCAGGCTTGTAGATGAACCTGTGCTGTGCTTCTCCATAGGCTGGACCACGTTTCTAGGAGTGGGTCTTTTAGGTGATCTAGTTCAACTCTTCACTTGATGCAAGAAATCTGGAACTAGTGCTTTCCTGAAGAGATAGCTGGCCAATGTTTGCTTGAAGACTTTGAGCTAATGGTATAGTTCAGCTGGGATGGTGGATTTATCACACTCACAAGGTAGCTTCGGCCAGTGGTTCTCAACCCAATGTTTCGGACCAACTCACAGAATCCGTTACCCGTGATTATCCTGACTGAGGCTTCAGGGAATTTAAAACAAAGCTTCAGCTCAACGGGCCTAGATAAACTGTAGGCTACCATACCACTTTGCATTTGGAAGGAAAGAGAACATTTACAGTACGGTCCTCTTTAGCAATCACTGAGTTATTTCAGTAGATGTTACATTATTGATCCATAATCCTTAGAATGTTTCTGCCCTTCATTGAAAAGAAACTGCAACCGAGCTCTAAATTGGTTCTAGTTGTGGAGTTTTACCAAGCTAGCTACTGACAGAGGGGAAACTTTCAAGTTGTACAGAGCTCTTCTGTTTAAAAAATAGTACCTTTCAGTTCAAATGCTTGCAGCTGGCATGCCTAGATTTCCATAATAAAGTAATAATGTTGGTAATTGAATTGGTAATATTGATAAAGGAACTTTGCCTAGCCAACCATGGCACTAATTAAGCTTGTCCATTCTTAAGTTCAGTCTCTCAAAGAGGATAGTGCGAACTAGACTTCAAAGTGTGATCTTCTGATTAGTTCCATTCATCTGAATTAGTCCATTAACATATTGTCAGCAAATAAATGAATGCATTTGATTTTTTTCAAAAGAGCTGGGGGTGATTAAGACTGAGGCCATGGGCCTGCCAAATACCTCCTCCTGGCCTGCTGCCACCCCACCCGAAGCTGCTGTGCAGATAGTGGGGAAAACTGTATATAACAACACATTTGGTTGTGATGATGGTAGGAAGGTCATAGGGATTTTGGTACAGGCTGATAGCATCCCTTCTGTATAGGTCATGGTCCCACTCCTGCTTTTCCCTTGGCTACTGGTTTAAAACTTGTCCGACAAATCAAATGCTCATATATTAAACATACTGATTGATTTGTCCCTTAGACTTACTGAAATCAGGTAGACCTTACTTCTGTACGAGCAGGCTGTTAGTATTTTCCTTTCTCTTTCTAGTGACATAAATGTAGAACCTAAAGTTGCTTCCTGTATGTCCCTGAATACTGCAGTACCTGTCACCCGGTAAGTGAATAATGTGCATGTTAAAGGACACTGAATTGTTTTGCTAATATGTTGTTCTTATATGCCATCAAATCACTTCTGACTTGCAGCAACCCTTTAAGGTTTTTAAGTATGTGAGATGTTCAAGGTGTAGGTTACTATTGCCACCCCCAGTGAATTTCATCGGCTGAGTAGCAGTTTGAATCCAGGAAGTGACCTGATGACATATGACAACTATTGTGAAAGCCAGTAGATAGTATGTTGATAATGTGTGAACTGTTGTTGGTGAAAGATAATCCTACTTATTTCAGTAGCCTCCTTAGTGGGTGCCATATGTATTAATGAAATTAAACTATATTTCATTAGTGCAAACATATCATTCCATACTTTAATTTTCTGAAGGCAATTTCAGACTGTCTCACATATTAGATAGACTATGTATGGGCATGACAGTCTAAATAAAAGAATTTCTCAATGTAGTCTTTGAAATATGCCCCACCTCATCTGGCTTATTTCTGGTGAGTGTTGTATCTTACTGATTTACATCACTTTAATTATTTTACATTCAATTTAAACAATCAGTTTAATTGTTTATTCTTTTTCAGAGATGTACGGGACGTTGTGGATTGGTATGTTCAAACACAGAGTAATATATTTGGGCAAAGGATTCAAGAAAGCATGGAGAAACTGAAAGAAAAGGCAATTAGAAAGCACCTGGTTTTAGACTAAATGCTCTCTCTTTGGAATCGTTTGAGCTTGGGAGAATCTATTTTCATGTGTCAAATTTTCTACATTTTTATACAGCATAACTTATTTTGAAAATACAAGTCATATGTTATTACAAAAAGTGAGTACACAAATCAGATATTCTTTGTAATGAAATATGCTGTTGGTAACAATGCTTTTTTATACGTCAGAAGATGGATTATGAGCACATGAACAGTTTTCTGGTGCTTATTGGCACAGAGAAGGACTGAGAGAAATTCTAAATAAATAAATAAATATCAATAGCTGAGTATCATCATTATTGTTTTTATTATTTTACAAAAAAAATTAACTCTGATAAATCTTCTGTCTGGTCTTTCAACAACCATTTGTTGATATGCGTATATTTGTCCAAGCACAACTTTAACCCGTACTTTACACCTGTGCACAGGATACAAAAAATATTTTTATACGACTTTCTGTCATGTTGTATGAGAGCATTTATTACTTTCAGATAAAATGTGGAGATACAATTTGTGATTGTTGCCTTTTGCTATATTGTGGTACCATGACAATTATAAACTGGTTTAAAAGTTACCTCCAGATGAGGCATATTTTAGTCTACATGGCTCATGGCTGTCCTTGAGCAGGGGTAGGGGGTTGTTTATGTTATGCCTTCTGCCTTCTACTCAGTATTTACTACATTTGATGACTGACACCTGGATGTAGGTACAAACTGCACTGAAAAGCATAGCATTTTACGATGATGCAAAGGATTAAGAAATTCCGTGATAGCATATCTGTGATGTGTGGGTTGCAGTCATCAGGTAGTGGGTGCATGCTGAACCTTCCTTTAGGGATCCTGAAAACTGGGCAGTTTACCCGCTTTGGGTCACTTGTTGGGAGAAATGTGGCATATTAATTAATTAATTAATATATTAATAATAATAATAATAATTATATTAATAATAATAATAATTTAAACCTCATTCATAAGTGACAATCCAGAAAAGATAGGAGAAATCTTAAAGGCTAGTCCCCGTGGTCATCAGCTGTTGTCATGTTTTCCTAGCAATGCAAGCTAGCATGTTCATTGTCCTGTGCAGTTGCCAGGAGTACTGTAGTCAAAATGAGTCATGGGCACATCCAGGTGAAGGATTCTTGGCCCTGTCTGTCAGAAGATACTGTGCAGCTATTCCACCCTTAATAGCTTTTCTCTGATATTGTTCTGTGTGGTCAAGCTTTCAAGGTAAGTGAGACATTTAAGGAGTAGTTTTACTAGTTCCACACCCCCAGTGAGTTTCCATGACTGAGTAGGGATTTGAACCTAGCCTCTTGAGTCCTAGTTGGTCATTCTGTCCGCTGCACCAAACTGGGTATCCTTTTCTCTGATAAGGTGAGAAAAAAGCAATAGAAGAAGTAGGGGTTTATGATAGCATGCAGTAGTTGGAAACTGAAGATGAAGGCTTGACCTCTTGTAAAATACCGTGAACGAGGCAAGGTGAGTGTATAGCAACACCCTCATCTGGAAGCAACTTTAGAGCTTAATTTTCATGATCATCAGTGACAAGATACACTTATCCATTCCACCAGTGGCAGATTTTCACCTGTTAAAAATCCAGCCCAGGTTCCTGTAAGAATAATGGCATCCATAAGTAATGCAAGTGATTAGTGCACAAGAGATGGCACATTTTCACATTAACTGTATATTGGCACTTAAAATGCAGAACCATAGATCGGTTTTAAATCCCAGGTTTGGTCATGGGCATCTCTAGGCAAGGGCTCTAAGGGAGAAAACAGTCTTCACTGGCATAGTTACATGGGGTTTAATAGTGGTTCATTTGCTAGCTCAGGACTGTATATACCTGAAGACCACTCTGCAGAACTGGAAATTGTACTGAATTTCTCCTTGCATTAGTTCTAGAAATTCATTTCTGCTAGTGCAACAAGGTTACTGCTGCCACATTGACACTGTTGGGTTCAGCCATTGTTGCCCAGGCAGAAGCCCATTCCTCTTGTCAACCAAAGACCCTCCAGTCTTCTTTGTTTCCCCAGTCATCTATTCCTGCCTAAACACTGATGGCTCACCATGCTGAGCCATGGTTTCATGATCTTTGCCACAGTAGCTACAGAGGTGCTGCCGGAGACCATGAAGAACAACTTGGAAATTACACTTCAAAATTTCTGGAAAGCATTGGATTGGGGAAGGCTGGAGTATAACATACTGACTACCGAAGTGTATTACGAATGGACTCACAGTCTGAATGAGTATAAATTGCTACCAGCTATACATATTCATGTGCTCAACTTGTACTTTTTCAATTCGTGGAATATAAGGCTCTTTCTGCCATGAGTGTGATTTTGACATGAGATTGTCTTTGTAAGAAGTGCATCTCCAGAGAGAGAGAGAGAGACTGTGATGTATCCTAACAAATGCTCTCACTAGACACACATTAAAAGTTTCTCCTTTGCCCCAAGCTTGCACTGTTTTGAAAACATTGAAAATATTCCTTTTTTAAAAATGTAACCTCCCCCACTGCTTTAGAGCCTGAGCAATCCCAAACAACCAGCACAAGAACATTTTGTTTCCCTGTCTGCAAAGTGTTAATGCCATCTTAATGCAGAAGTGATCAATTGTTAAGGGGTAGAATGACCCATACAAGTCAGTCTTTTGAGTTCTTTAGGCCTAACTTGCTTGTAGCAAGAGGTGGAATTGCAATAAGGTTTGTCAGATTAGTTTTAGGGATCTGAAGCCTACACTACAACTTCAGTAAGGTTTTCCTCTACAATATGTGTTTCTGTTCTACTCAGAATTGCTGTTATATCCATCTTCTGTTGCAATATTTGTCTTAAACATTAGGAGGCAGCATCAGCAAATGAACTGAATTTTTTAAAAAGCAAGTTCAACATGTTGGACATTACCTGGTTTTGATGGCACCTTGGATAACTCACTGTTCACAGATGGTGTGAAAAGCCCACCTCCATGTATAAACTGCTGAAAATAGTCAAGTCTTGTAATGGAGATGCTCCATTGGACACAACCCAATTTGTCAGGTAGAGGAAATTCTGAAAAGAAATACACTATTGTCCAAAATTATAGTTGGCTTAATCCATATGGAGAGTCATCTAAATCTGTAAAGACATAAAGCAACCTTAGTACGTGACCAGATGAATATGTTGATATCAAAATTTTGTTAATCAGCAAGGGCAGCACAAGACATTTTGCTGTCTGCATAGCATATGGTGTCCCCAACCCTATCAAATTAAGGTTTGTACAGTGAGCCAACCCAATGTAACACATGAGGCAGGAAATCCAATAAGTTCTTCACATTCCTGGCAGTAAAAATTAAACACATTAAATAGCAAACCATTTAACTAGCATTTCATGATGCTGAAATGTGCTGCCCCAAGGCTGCAGCTTTACTCTGCCCAATGTCAGGGCCAGCCCTGCACAACAGGGCTGCAGCCCATAAAGCAACTTCTCTTGCAGGGTAAACAGAATCTGTTTTCTGCTTCTAACCAAGCAGTTAAGCTTCATTTAACTCCACATATTTTTAAGAAAGGTGGCGACTTATGGCTCACTAGATGTTTTTGACTCCATTTCCCAGAAGATTCAGTCATTGCAGTCAAAAATAGGAGATTGTGTGAGTTGTAATCCTAAATATCCAGAAAAGCAAAGGTAGCCAAGATGACCACAAATTCCATTACCTGTCGTAGGCTAATACATTTATCAGGCCAACCAAAACAGCACCAAAAAGTGTGCAAAAATCTAGAGCAGTAATTCTCTAACTTGGGGTTCCAGATGTTTAATATTAGAGTATAGCTTCTAGAAGCACTAATTGGCATACCCAATAGTCAGGCCTTCTCTGTACTTCAGTCCGCCAATGAAAATTCCTATGTTTCTAATATTCCATTCAGAAATGCATATTCAGTGGGCTAGATTCAGGTATCCCCCAACTATATGTGAATTTAATCTATTTTCTTGATCTACAGTTATTTGTTGTGTGCAAGACAGTGTTCCTAGTAGAAACTATTTTCATATTGCCATTTCATAATCTACATCGTATGCTAATTGTAGGAGAGTTGATCCTATTCTGTTATCAGCCATGCTCATTGGGAGCCATGGCACATTTGAAGGGGGCTACGGACTGGAAGCAATTCTTCATACACCACCTTATAAGTTTTGTTACATGACTTATACAGTCCTAATTTGGCCTATATTTGTTTCATAATTGAGTTTATGGCCATGGCCCAAAAAAGGTTGAGAATGGCTGTATTAGACTAATGTTCCTTTAGTTGTTTTGGACAACAACACCAAAAGTCCTAACCGGCATGGCAAATGTTTATGAACTATGGAAGTTTAAGGGATTATTGGGAGGATTTGCTTATTATTTTAAGAACAACCTTTTAATAATTAACTTTATTAAGATCAAACTATTGGCCGCCTTAAAGGTTAGATTCTCCTGATCTTTGAAGCATAGCAGATTAGAACAAGTTGACTCCTATGAATATCTAGGCATATGATTCCATGTGGCTTTTGGATGGTGGACACATGGAAAATATGTTAAGGCGAAGGTGGGACAAAGTGTGGGAGCAATAACCCACCTTTAATTATTTTTCTTTTTTCTTCATGAAGGGTGGGGAACTGTTGCTGCCAACAGATATGTGATCGTGTCCACTTTCCTTTACCTCCCTCTTTAAGGATTCCATTGAAGAAGAACGCGGTAGACTAAAGTCTTCTAATAAAACTTGTTTATTGTTTAACATATTCTCAGTTGTATGTGTATTTTGTTCGTTTGCTTCAGGTTTCAACAACAGGTCATAACTTTTAACTTTCTTAAAATCAGACAACTCTTCATTGTAAAAAAGGGGGGAAGAACTTGGCGCCTTTTGAACACATTTGGACTCGATGGCCCACATTGGGGTCGTATGCTTTGAGGGTTTTATTTCCGAGGGTGGTAAATCCAACCCACTTGCGGCTCCCAAACCTTCTGGCCCGGGTTTTGTCTCAGGCGTGGTCTGAATGGACTGGGCCCATGGGATCTCCCAGGGTTCGCTATACATTGTCATGAGTTCAGCCGAAGAAGGCCTGGAATCAGAGGGGTTAATTACAGCTGAGGAAAATGCTCGGCAATTAGTATCACAGACAGCTGAATCACCACCAGATTCTCCCCCACTAGCCAGAGTGAGAGATAAGCTTCGGCAGAGACTCACAACATGGAGGTCTGAGGCTTGCATGAATGCTTCTCACAGGAACATCAGGTCGACCAGCCCTGAGTTTTAACAGGATGGAATGTTTCTAGGAATTAGATTATAGTTGCTGCTATATAATTTGTACTCAGAGGCTTGGAAGCTCATGGAAGCAACAAGTCAATTCCCTGGCTCGCGTCCACACTCCTGCTTATCTTGAACCTTGCTCTCTTGACCCTTGGCTTTTGGACTCTGACTATGGTTTGTGTTTTGGCTGTCTCTGCTGCTCCTCTCTTCTAACCCAAGCTTTATATTCTTTCCTTCGTTTTCTCTCTTCCATTTCCCCCCAGTAAAGTGCCTTTCTGTATGCCTGCCTACTCTACTCCTTTTCTGCATACTCACGGGGTACTCTGAACTCTACCCATTCGCCCATCCACGGGTCCTCCTGTACTATCTCCACTAGATCCTCTTTTTCTGTCCCTCTCTCTTCTCTTCCCCAACATGCTTCTGCCTCCCCCTCTTCTCTCTCCCTCCCTTTTCTCTCCTCCTTTCCCGCCCAAATAGCGCCCTCTGTTGCCTCAGTTTTTATCTCTAACTGCTTTAATCCCTCTTCAATGAGTTTTGTCCCTTTTTCTCCTTCTCTTGACTCAGAGACAGATGATACACCCTGCGGAGTCTCCTCACAAGATATCAGGGTTTTTTAAGCCAAAATTATATCTCTGTTTCTTTTTTGGTCGCAAATCTCGTTTCTTAATTTATGACGTTCCCGGGTGTGTTGCTGCAGCTGTCTGTTCTCAATCTGGAAACAGGTTTGGGTTCTGTCAACTCTTTGGCTTGGATTTATTCTATATATTTTTTCCTTCTGCTATTGCCGCTAAACCCTTGACATCCTGGTATCGAAGATTATATCCAACTCTTATGGATCACCCTGGCTTAAAGCCTGAGGTTCACAAAATTATCAGAATGAGTATTTCTCCTTCACATGTGTTATCCATGGAAGGGGTGCCAAAGGAATAGTTAAACAGAGGTTACTGGATATAAACAACCAAGAGCCTATAGGCATTGCAAGGGAAACTTGTTCTTTTCAGTCACTGGGCTCACCATGACTTCCCCATAAAGATGGAATGGCTTGCCTAGGTTAGTTAAGCATTCCTAAATTTCTCTTCGGCAAGATTTAATGCTCTTCCTATGGTGAGTACACCCATTTTGAGCCTCTATGTAAAAGTGTACTTATAGTTACCTATAGTTACCCTCTGTGCATGGCAGGAGAGGAAGCTGAACACGTTCCATATGCATTGTCTCCAACGCATTTTTGGTATCACCCGGCAGGACAAAGTTCCAAAAGAGTAGTCCTAGAATGAGCTGGAATTTTTAGCATGTATACATTACTGAAACAGCGACGTCTACATTTGCTCGGGCATGTCGTGTGAATGGCTGACGGTCGGATTCCAAAAGATCTCCTGTATGGAGAATTAGTGCAGGGAAAGAGCCCCAGAGGGAGACCACAGCTGTGATACAAGGATATCTGCAAGTGAGATCTGAAGGTCTTAGGAATGGACTTCAACAGATGGGAAACTTTGACATCAATTGGAATTGGTCACCCAATTGGAAGAGGCACTTGTTCAGCAGGCCGAGGCAAAGAGGCAGTCCCGAAACCAGCAAAATCAGGGAGCTGGACAGGGGACAGATTGTATTTGTCTTCAGTGTGGAAGGGATTGTCACTCTCCAATTGGCCTTCTCAGCCACACTAGACGTTGTTCCAAGACCTCTATTCAGAGCACATTACCATAGTCTCTTGAGACTGAAGGATGCCTACTACACAGTTACCTATAACCGGCTTGTGTGAGAATGGCATTGTATACTTACATCATGGATATACCCTGTTTTCCCAAAAATAAGACCTAACCTGAAAATAAGCCCTAGTATGATTTTTCAGGATGCTCGTAATAAAAGCCCTACCCTAAAATAAGCCCCAGTTAAGTGAAACCCCACCCTCCACCATTGTGCAGCATTGTGCAGCAACCAGAAGATGACATGACTGTATTTGAATAAATGTAGATTGTTGTACATGAAAATAAAATAAAACATCCCCTGAAAATAAGCCCTTAATGCATTGTTGGAGCAAAAATTAATATAAGACCCTGTCTTATTTTCGGGGAAACGGTATATGGGCAGAGTGCTAGTGTGATTGGCATTTGAAGGACCGAATGCTGATTGGTTGGTGTGATTAGAAAGTTGTGGGAGTAGGGTCTGTGCATCAGTTAAGAGGTGACAACTGAGTTAGAATCAGAGGGAAAAAATCAGATTCAGAGCAATGAGTTAGAAGAGAGCTGAAGAGTAACTAGAAGTTTATTTCAAAGTTAAGTGTAGTCTGAGCTAGCAGTTTATTAAGTGTGAGACAGAAGGCAAGAGGGATACCCCACTCGCCGGAGAGCCGTCCCTCCTCCACAACGAGGATAACGAGGCAAGACCCCAGCCAGCACCCAAACCAACGGAGAGAGCTCAGCAAGGGACAGAAATAGAGGAACTGAGTGAACAGATACAGAAAATAACGATAGAGGAGGTTCAGGAGGAAAAGGCGGGAAAGGAGAGGAAAAAGAGGGTGGAGTTTGAGGCAGGAATAGGGGAGGTAAAGAGGAAGGAAGGGCAGTTGCCGCCAGGCTGGGAATGGGTGTGGATGGAGGATCCCTGGACTGGGTCATGGGAGAGGCTAAGAGTGCCCAAGGAGGAGGCTGACTATAGAAGGAGAAGGGAGATTCCACCCAGACCTCATATTGGGGAGAAGCCGAAGCGAGAGAGTGGAGAAGGAGACTGAGAGAGGAGAAAGAGAGAGTGGAGAGAGAAAGGAAGAAAAGATTAGAATGGAGGATAAGAGAGATGAGGAGGAAGAGTTACAGGGAGGACCCTGGGAGAATCGAGACCCAGAAAGATGAACCCTGTGGATTGATGCCCAGGATGACGAGACCGTGCCCCTGTTGGAAGGTTTGATGGGGCAGACCATAAGAGACTGGGTTCCTTCAGATTTGCCAGGACCATGGAATGCCAGTTGTGGAAATCCGTTCATGTTCAAAGATTGGAAACCCCTTCAGGACCCGTTGGCGGAAGGAGATAAATCTCAAGATCATGTTATGGACATTTGTTTAATGTTGAATGCACCAATAAATCTTTCACCTGTTTTGAAGCAACAAAAATCTACTGATTTCTTTGAATCGAACATGGAGCCAAAAACCGAACCCTCACATAAGTCTTTGTGTAAGAAAGTGTGACATTCTATAAAGAAGTCATTGTGGTATTTAAATACAGAAGAAATATATTCACATTTACTGTTGTTTGAATGTTACCATTCATACCTAAGAACATACCTTTCCACTCATCTTTATTACCTGTGGCCCCTCAAAAATCCTGTTTGTTAAGGTAAGGTAGAGAAATAGAGAGAGTGTAAGAAGAGAGGGATGTGGTGGCACTGCGGGTTAAACCGCAGAAGCCTCTGTGCTGCAAGGTCGGAAGACCAGCAGTTGTAAGATCAAATCCAAGCAACGGAGTGAGCTCCCTTCGCTTGTCCCAGCTCCTGCCAACCTAGCAGTTCGAAAGCATGTAAAAATGCAAGTAGATAAATAGGTACCACCTCGGTGGGAAGGTAACGGCGTTCCGTGTCTAGTCGCGCTGGCCACGTGACCACGGAAACTGTCTACGGACAAACGCTGGCTCTACGGCTTGGAGACAGGGATGAGCACCGCGCCCTAGAGTCGGACACGACTGGACTAAATGTCAAGGGGAACCTTTACGTAAGAAGAGAGGGCAACAGTTTATTTTAGTGAACGTCACAGTAGGATTTGAATTCCAACTCCTATGGCCAAAATCAACATTTTACCAATCGCCACTTGAAAAAACGACTTGGTTGGATTACGACTCCCAGAACCTCCCAGAGGCCAACTTTCCAAGCTCTCGTGCAACGAAACCGCATGCACTTAAAAGGCACAGCTATGAAGGGTTTTACAGCCCGAGCTTCTGCCGATGCACTCTAGAGGTCACCCGAGAGCTCCGGGGCGCCTCTCCCGCCTTCCCACGCCCACGCCCTCCGCGAGGTGGCGGCCGAGACTCCGCCCACGTCCCCTCACCTGTCCTCCTATCCCGTCCCTTGAGAGAAACCGGGAGGGGCGGGGCCAGCGACCACAACAACACCTGGACCGACGTTTCCCTTTGCTTTGGGGCGAAGCGGCGGGCAAAGCAGCCCGGGCGCGCGCTGCCTTCTCTTCGGGAACGCGCTGGGCGGCAGGGAGTGACCGAGGGAGCCGCTTGGTCAATCTGGACTGGGTCGAGCGCCGTTGCCCTGCCCGCTTTTCTCTCCCACCCATGCCGGCGCCGGCTCCGGCTCCCGCTCCCCAGCGGGGGCAGCCGGGCGCTGGGAACGCCCCGGGTCCCAGCCGGATGGAGCCGAAGGAGGACGAGCCCCCGCGGTCCGCCTCGGCGCCGAAGCCCCTCTCCCTTCTGGCCCGCGAAGTCGGCTCCTACGGGGCTCGGGCGCTGCTGTGCCTCGCTCCGGTCTACCTGGCCGGGTACTTGGGGCTCAGCACCAGCTGGGTCCTGATCGCTCTGCTCTTCTGGATGTGGTGGCGGAGGAACCGGCGGGAGAAGCGCTCTCGGCTGCTGGCCGCCTTCGGGCTGGTGGAGGACGAGAAGCGAGCCATCAGCCAGGGGATCGCCTTGCAGCAGCTGCCAGCCTGGGTAAGTGGCCGTCGAGGAGGCGCCGTTCAGGTCCGCTCAGAGCTTCTCTGCTCACTTGAAGGCACTGGGTCATACGAGGGAATCCCTAGAAAATTTCCTGTGCCGCGATCCTGTCCTAACGTGCGAGTCTGCCCTCATCCAAGGCTTGCTGTTTTGCAAATGTTTCTTTTCTGAAATCAAAGCACCGTCTTCTGTTCCTGACTAGAGCACAGGGAGAAGCAGAAAGTTTTGGACTACAACTCCCAGAATCCCCTTGCCAGTGGACGGGGGAGTCTGGGAAATGTAATTCCAAAACGCCAAACTTTCTCAGGCTCTTTGAAGTCATGTCTGTGGCTGTCTGACTGCCTAAGCCTCAGGTACTGGTAGGTGGATAGTGATTTCTGGATAGTGATTTCTGTGGGTAAATTCCCCAGCACACAGGGACCCAGATTGTAAGGGGCAGGGGGCTTCATCAGATGTGGCCAGCATCAGTGCTATGTCAAGGGCTGTGCCAGCTGGGCATGGTGAGCAAAACCTGTGAGGTTAATAGGTGTTCCTCATTGTCCTTTGGGTTTCAGAGGATCAAAGTTTGAGTACCTTGACTTTGTGGGTCACTAAATATAAATATTTGATATGTAGGAACTCTGGCACTTCAAAATGTATTGTGACTGATATACATCCTGCAGTTCATTTATTGGTGTGTTTTGGACTTTTGGTGCTGTAGAGGGTTAAGAACTGTTTTTCCTCCTCTATAGAAAAGTAGTTCATCTTGTAAAAAATGGAGGTGTTGTCAGTTATAACTGACAACATTCTTACAGCTGGAATATCATGTTGTCAGAGGAGAGTATTCAAAAGACAAATGTCTTTGTGTTACCTGTTCTCTTTTTTAATTACACAGGGAGGATACATTGACAGCCTTGAGATGATGGAGGTGAAGGCATTCCTGTACACAGGGGTCTGTGACAATGGATTGTGTCAGTTAGGGCCCATTTAGAACCAGGCTTGCCAAAAATTAATGGGTCTTCTGTGTGTGTGATTTTAAACGTGTTTCTGAAGTTTTAGTGCTTTTCTGCTGTAGGTGTGGCCTTCATTCTTGGAACCAAATAAAAACAAACCCTTGAACCTTCCCCTCCAGTCATCTGGATAGCTTTAGTTCCTGGACTGAAACTGTCACAAAATTCCTATATTTTATTGTGCCACTGCTTTGTATGCAATATATGGGCAACTGTAAAACCTTGATCCAGGTAATATACCTATTGTGTGTGCCAGAAAAGGCGTTAAGAGGCACAATGGTCTGGTTCAACACTGTGCAAACTTCAAGCTTGTAGGAGTTATATATATATATTTTAGTGATAAATTTACCACTCGATGCAAAATTGCAATTGGGGACAGAAATTTTGTATCCCAGGACCTATACGCATTGTGATGACTTACATATATAGGTACGAACCAAATCTGCTTTTAAGTTTTTACAGGGATTCTTAAAAAAAAAAAACCTCTAAAACTGAGAGCTGCACAGAGATTTGATAAAAGGTGGCCAATCCAGTTTTCCAGATGAGGAATATTGAGGCTGAATATCAAAACAGACGAGGCATGTAGCTTTGCAGTGAGGTGGTGATCCCTCCAGGGATGCATCTTCAGTACTGCTGTGTTTGTCCGTGGCAGCTGGTGCGCATTGGGTGTGGCAGGGAAAGACGGCCAACGGAATGGAAGCAGACGTCAACAGTTGGTGGGTCTAACAAGGTTTGGTTTGGTATTTCCCCTGCCTTGTTATGCCATGGTGGTACAACCCCTTTACATTTAGTATCTATCTTAATAGAAGAAGTCAGTTCTATTCATTTGGTAGGCTTCCACGCTATTTTAGTTTTATTTTGCACTGAGGGAAAGGGTCGCCTCTACCACACTTTCGAGCTATTAAGTGGGGAGGCATGCCCTACCTCCCCTAATGGGAAAGCTTCCACTAGTGGCTGCAGTGTGAAAGAAGTTGGAGGATAATCATAATGCTTAGAAGTAAGCACCAGTTCTAACTGCAAAGTTCTCATTGTCTCATCTGTTTTGGCTCTCAGAGAGGGGAGTGACTAGTTTAAGCAGGGCTGGACCAAGACATTCTGTCATTTGAGGCAGGCCATCAACCTTCTCCTGAGACACCAGCCTACAAAATCTCCATGGCCACTTTGATCCACAGTGCCATTCTTTGAAGAAGTCTCAGTTTGTGACATGAAGTTGTTTTGTAGAGCAGGGCATTGGAACAGTGGGGCAAGACAATCCCATGTGACCCTAGAAGTGATGCCAGAGGCTTAAAGCTAAGTGGTCACTGTTAAACTTTCATCAGTATTTTTCACCTTTCCCACCAAGTGGTGGACATCTTGGGCAAAACCACTGAAAGCTTCATGAACATGTGGACTTCAGCCTTTTCTGTCTTGCTGGTAGGTAGGAAATAATAGATGGATCTGTTGATCACTCACGGGCAGATCAGTGTGAGTGTGACTTGCTACCCGTTCTGATCTGCCAGCAAAAGCAAGGAGGTATGGAAGCAATGCCACTGGGCATGAACCAGTCATGGCAAATTAAGTTTTGCTTCTTTGCAATTTTCTTTCCTCTATTTAAAATACTAGGAACCAGAACCCAATCTACTGTGATATCTCACTGATCCTTCAACCTGTTTCATTGTGGTTCACCTGTGGAGGTTTCAGAAGCACACCTAATACCGTATTTGTTTTTATTTTATTGAATCTGCTTCTCACCTTCCTCCCAGACCTAAGGTGGCTGTGTTTAGTCAGAAGCATTTTATTAAGACTTCCTCTTTCCAGAGATGCTTACTCCCAAATAATGGAGTACAATAGCTGTGGCTGTTGGTCAGTATAGACATGTCGTATAATTAATACATCTAATTGCACCTTAAAGTCCTTCACTTCAAAGTTCCTGGATTATTTTGTGTTGAACAATAGGGATTGACATGGCTTTCTGCAGCTGTTCCAGCCCAGTTATTTGGATGTTGTGACATCCACTGCTGAGTAACAAAAAGGGAACTACCAAAGTGAAGAGCGTTTGTTTTCACTGTACATTTTCCATGTATACCTCTGAATCTGAGGTACTCCTGTAAAAGTCATACCACAGGGAGAATCAAAGATATGTTGACTAGAAGTTGTACTTGCAGATGTTGCTCATTGGCTGGCATAATAAAGGGAGTGGCACTGGAAAAAGTGTCAGTTGGGGATATACAAATATTATTAAAAACCACAGTGGCTTATTGTGACTGAATATGAATCTCCAAAGCATGATAAAGAATATGTACTGTATTCTGTTTCAGATAGAGTGATCCCTCCCTACTATCCAGTCATTTAATACCAGCGGCAGATCTAAAATCAGATTCTAGCTCCTGTTCATTACAGTGTGGGTTGTTTGTTTTTTTTGTTTTTTTGAGTGGTGGGGGGAGTTTAAGTGTGTGATTCATGGTGTATCTATTGTATATATGTAAATACTGTGAACCTCTTTGACGAGTGTAGTAAAAGAGGAAAATATAGATCTACTAAATCTTTATGCATTGGTTCCACACATGCTCGTCTTCCTTTGCTACTCTAAAAAAAAAATCCTGGCCATTTTAATCTGTAATATTTATTGTTTATAAACCTTTTAGAATGATACTACCTGACACTGGAATATAAAACAAACTTTATTTAACATTGTACAATCTTTGTAACTTGCTACAGCTTTACTTTTTTTTTTTACTAATGTAAAGAACTGTTCCAGAACTGCTTCCATCCGCACAGTCAGTCACAAAAAAACATGATTCTTACTAGAGTTATTATGATAATGTTTAGAATTATCTCAGCTATATCTTAAGTCTTATTTCAGAATGAAATCCTCAGGGTTCCAACCTGATTGATATATATCATACTTTTCTTTCAAGGCAATGGCATTTAATCCTTGTGCTATTTTTATTTTTTTTAAATTGGCTGGCTGTCATGTTTAAAGATACTGGGTACTAGTAGGACCTGATTGCTAATGGAAGAATCATAGAATCATAGAAAAGTGGAAGGGACCTACAAGGCCATCAAGTCCAACCCCCTGCTCAGTGCGGGAATACAATCAAAGCATATCTTCCAGGTGATTATCTAAGTTTTTCTTGAATGCCTCCAGTGTTGGAGCACTCACCAACTCCCGAGGTAACTGATTCCACTGTCGTACTGCTCTAACAGTTAGGAAGTTTTTCCTGATATTCAACCGAAATCTGGCTTCCTTTAACTTGAGCCCATTGTTGTGTGTCCTGCACTCTGCGATGATTGAGAACAGATCCTGCCCCTCCTCTGTATGACAGCCTTTCAAATATTTGAAAAGTGCTATCATATCACCCCTCAGTCTTCTTTTCTGAAGGCTAAACATGCCCAATTCTTTAAGGCTTGGTTTCCAGCCCCCTGATCATCCTTGTTGCCCTCCTCTGAACTTGTTCCAATTTGTTAGCATCCTTCTTGAAGTGTGGTGTCCAGAACTGGACACAATACTCAAGGTGAGGCCTAACCAGTGCTGAATAGAGGGGGACTAGCACCTCGTGGGATTTGGAAACTATACTGCTATTAATGCAGCCTAAAATAGCATTTGCCTTTTTTGTAGCCACATCACACTGTTGGCTCATATTTAGCTTGTGATCTACGACAATTCCAAGATCCTTCTTGCTCGTAGTTTTGCTGAGCCAGGTATTCCCCATCTTGTAACTGTGCAATTGGTTTCTTTTTCCAAGGTGCAGTACTTTGCACTTATCCCTGTTGAATTTCATTCTGTTGTTTTCGGCCCAGTGCTCCATCCTATCAAGGTCATTTTGAATTTTGTTTCTGTCTTCTAGGGTATTAGATATTCTGCCCATTTTGGTATCATCTGCAAATTTGACAAGCATTCTCTGCACTCTCTCATCCAAGTCATTAATAAAAATATTGAAGAGCACTGGGCCCAGGAGTGAGCCTTGGGGCACCCCACTTGTCTCCTCCTCCCAGTTAGAGAAGGACCCATTAATCATCACCCTTTGAGTATGATTCTGTAGCCAATTGTGTGTCCACCTGACACTTGATCTATCCAGCCCACACCTAGTTAGCTTGCTAATCAAGATATCATGGGGCACTTTGTCAAAAGCTTTGCTGAAGTCAAGATATACTACGTCTACAGCATTCCCTCTGTCTATCAGGGAGGTTACCTGATCAAAAAATGAGATCAAATTAGTTTGGGAGGATTTGTTCTTGACAAATCCGTGTTGGCTTCTAGTTATTACTGCATTGTTTTCTAGGTGCTTGCACAATGACCGCTTTACGATCTATTCCAGAATTTTGCCTGGGATTGATGTCAGGCTGACTGGCCTGTAGTTCCCAGGTTCCTCTTTTTTTGCCCTTTTTGAAGATAGGGACAACATTAACTTTTCTCCAATCCTCTGGCACCTCCCCCATTTCCCATGATTTCAAGAAAATAATGGATAGCGGTTCTGAGAGTTCTTCAGTCAGTTCCTTCAGTACTCTCGGATGCAGTTCATCCGGCCCTGGAGATTTGAACTCCTACAAGGTGGTAAGGTATTCCTTGACTGTTTGTTTATGAGTCTCCAACTGCAGTCCTGTCCCCGCCACTTGCACTTCCAGTTTGTTTGGAAGTTCATAGTCTGTCTTATGGGAAAAGACTGAACTACAATAGGAATTGAGCACCTCTGCCTTTTCTTTGTCATCTGTTATCATTTTTCCATCTCCATTGCGGAGCTGTGCCACGATGTCTTTTGTTTGTCTTTTGCTACTCACGTACCTGAAGAATGCTTTTTTCTTGCTTTCAGTGTCTCTAGCTAGCCTCAGCTCATTCTCAGCTTTTGCCCTCCTAATGCCATCCCTGCATTTCCTTGCTACTTGTCTGTACTCATCCTTGGTGGCCTGGCCTTCTTTCCACTTCCTGTACATGTCTTTTTTTGGTTTTTAGGTCCTCCCTGAGCTTTTTGTGAAGCCACACTGTCCTTTTTTGCCGCCTCCCCCCTTTTTTTCTTGTTGGAATTGTTTGGAGTTGTGCCTTTAGAATTTCTTTTTTTAGAAGCTCCCACCCTTCTTGGACTCCTTTTCTTGTTAGGATCTCCTGCCATGGGACCTTACTTATCCTTGTTCTGAGATTATTAAAATTGGCTTTTTAAAAATTCAGCAGACGTGTGTGGCTACATTCTGCTTTCGTTTCCTTTGAAATCAAGAATTCTAGAAGGACATGGTCACTCTCGCCTAGAGTTCCCCTTACTGCCACTTCCCCCACCAAGTCATCTCTGTGATTACAACTAAAGGCATATTAGTGTTGGAGAGACATGATTCAGGCACATTGTTTGGTCTCAGATATCAGACTTAACTTGTGGTTAAGTCCTAAGAGCAATCACAAAACAAAGTAGGATAATTTGCAAACTATATGAGGTGAGGAAAGCATCTGCTGTGTATTCAGATGCTTTAATCAGTTAAGGAACACTCTCTTCTAACGACAGATTATGCCCTGTTTATGCCCTTTAGAGATTCCATTGTCTCTTAGCCTTCTCATTTGCAATATGGGAAAGAAAGTAATACTGTTCTTGTTTGCAGAAATATGAAACACTTTGAAGACTTGAAAGTGTCATATAACTGTTATTGCGTGCTGTTATGTGCTGTCAAGTTGCCCTTGATTTATAGCAAGCCCATGAATTAGCAGTCTTCAGAATGTCCTGTTCTCAATAGCCTTGTTCAGCTCTTGCAAACTCAAGCCTGTTGCTTCCTTTAGGGAATCAATCCATCTCATATTAGGTCTTCCTCTTTTCCTGCTGCTAAGTAGGGTCATAGCTATTACCCTACCTTTATGTTGTTTAAACCAGTACAGTATGATAGTATGAGGTTTAGTGAGAAATCTAATATAAAGTTGAGCATCTCCATAGCTTGAGAATGTGCCTCTTTTCATCTCACTCCAGATCAAATGCATTTTTTGGATACATGTCCAAAACAGTTTCCCCCTTGGAAAAAAAAATCCATTGACCCCTATTGATTTAGATATATGTTGACCATCATCTAGGTAGAAATAATTATTGAATAGTTAATTATAGTATCTAAGAAGTGTATTAAAATGGGATACAGGATTCTGTTATATATTGCAATAATAAGCTGTAATCTTATTGATTTTAAAACATGGCATTCTATGGTATGAATAAATTCTGATTTGTTACATAGAGCTTTTGTCACAGGACAAAAAAACACCTGGTCTCTGTGGTGTTCATCACTTTTTAAACTAAACATCAATAGTATTGTATCTCTGCCAGTTCACATGCTGTGCAGTGAAATGATAGAATGGAATTTCAGTGAACTTGTTTATCTCATCTAAACAGGGAAATGGAAAAATTAATAACAACTTGTAAAGAAAAGGTTTGTCTGCATAGCAGCATACTAGGAATATATTATATTTGATAAGCACTAAAAGTAGTACTTTAAGTGGTCTCTTTGTAGTTCAAAGAAGAGATACAGCATGGTTCAGTGGAATGAAGCTGCCTTGTACTGGGTCAGATTATTGATTCATATAGCTGGGCATTGTTTAGCCAGAAGCTGTTCAGAGCTGTGGCTTAATCTCTGTGTAACTGAGGTTGCATGGAACAAATTTAGGGCCTTCAGTGTATACGAGCCACTCTCTGAACAATAATTATAAGATGAAGTAGCAGTAGTATTTATTTATTTATTATTTATTTATTTCAGTTATTTGTATACCACCCAACTTGGTGCAAAACATTACTCTGGGTGGTTGACAATAATATATACCCCTCCTCCATCAAATCCCAAATAAACCCAGTCCAATAAAACATCCCATAACAAACAGACCCATTGATGGCCAGCTAGTAAACCATGCTCACAATTACTACAGGGGTAGAATCTCTCTGAAGACTTCTTTGAGGAGCAAGTATTTAAGAGCTTCTTGAAGGCTGGGAGGGAGAGGGCCTGACAAATCTCCACAGGAAGGCTATTCCAAAGATGTGGGGCCAATACCAAGAAGGCTCAACTCCTCGTGGAGGCCTTCTTTGCCTCCCTCTGCCACCCATAGAAGACTGGCCGGAGTGGATTGGGTGGCATGGGCTGATGTTCTCCAGGGGAGGCGTTCAGACAGATCATGTGGTCCCACGTTTTATTGGATTGGGTTTGAGGGCTTTGTATGTGAAGACCAACATCTTGAATCTGGCTTGGAAAGGTGCAGGAAGCCAAAAAAGCTGAACCAGCCGTGGGGAAATGTCATCAAACTTTGCCACCTCAGTGATTAGCCTGACCATCGCATTCTGTACCTGTTGCAGTCTCCGAGTCAGCTTCAAGGGGAGCCCTACACTGAGAGCACTGCCATAGTCAATCTTTGAGATCACCTACGCCTGGACCAGTGCCATCAAGGACCCACTGTTGGGATGGGGCATAACTGGGCAATGAGGTGAAGCTGATTGAAGGCTGACCTCACCACAGCCGATATTTGATGTTTCCAGGAAAGGGCTGGGTCTAAGATCACCTCCCCCCCCCCCCCCCGCAAGTTATTTACTTGATCCCTAAGAGGAAGAGTAACTCCACCCAATATAGGCATATAACCTTCCAACCTGTCTGGGGGGCCCCACAACCAACAGGACCTCTCTCTTATCCAGGTTCAGTTTCAACCCATGAGCCTTAGTCCATCCCAATATCAAGGCTAGGCAGTGCTCCAGCAGCTGGAAAGCATCTGCTGCAGAGGATGTAGAGGAGAGAGAGAATTGTGTGTCATCAGGAAACTGATGACAACATACTTCAAAACTCCAGATGACCTCTCCCAGTGGCCTTACATAGATGCTGAAAAGTTTGGGGTCATGGACGACCCCCCCAGAGAACCCCAGAAGGGAGGGTCCATGGGGACGCTAACTTCTCTTCAAGCTGAACTCTCTGGACATGTCCATCAAGAAAGGATCTGAATCAGCTGAGAACCAGCCCTGTAGTTACTGTCTTGCATTTAGTTAACTCTTCCTGTTGTGATTTCATGGCAGTGGGGAGTTCAGTACCTTAATTCAGCTGTGACTGCCTCCATTACGTAAGTATCTATGGGCTATGTATGTATACCTCCCTGAAATTACTTGTAATTTAAGATGCCATTTAGACAATGTGGAAAGTTCTCCTTCCAATAACAGAGTTACTAAGGGATTCTAGAAAAATATGCACTAGAAAGTGTTATTATAAATGGAGGGAATTTAAAGAGCTTTCAAAATCTATTAATGAGCCATGTTTACCTGCAAAACTGCATTCTGTACTTCCCTTTCTCCTAAATCTTAAAGAAAAGGGTCTTCACAATCCTTTATAAAGGTTTATTTGTTTCCTATTAGGGCACACCAACTAGAAGTTTCCAAATGTTAATTTAAAAAAATAAATAAATTATGTAGTAAAGAGGTTTCTAAAAAGCTTAAATAATGTTTACTCAGACATAAAAGCACCTACAGCACAGTGATTTTTTATAGTGGTCTTAACCCAATTCGCAAAGCCTCCATTCAAACCCTTGGCCTTGATTCGTTTGAGCCATCTGACTTACAAAACTGTATTCTTGGCGGTCATAACTTTGACTAGGTGTGCAAGTGAGTTGGCTGCATTGCCTTGTGACAAACCTTACTTGCAATTTCATAAAGATAAGGTGATGTTGTTTATGGACATTTCCTTCATACTTAAGGTACTTTCGAGTTTTTATACGAACCAGCCATTTAGTGTTACCTACATTTTTTCCAGCACCCAACACATTCCTGGAAAAGACACTTCAAACACTGGGTGTCAGGTGTGCTCTTACATTCTCCCTTGATAGAACAAGTTATTTTAGGAAAACTAATAGTCTGTTATCAGGGAAACAAAAAAGGTGAACAAGTGTCACAGAGACGGTCTAAATGGGCAGTGAAAGCAATTTCATTGTCCTATAAGTTAGCCAAACACCCCTTGCCTACTTCCGAAAGGGTACGTACAACTTGAGCTGTGGCAGCTTCAACAGCCTTTTTAAAATTATGGGACATTTGCAAGATTGCAATGTGGTCCTACTCTATGGCTTTTGTGAACCATTACAGGCTGGACGTTAGAGCTAAATTGGATGCATCATTTGGTCATGTGTTGTTACGTTGGCTAATTGTGTGACATCCCACCAGACGGTGGTTAGCTTGGGAGCCACCATAACAGAGACCATGAAGAAGAAGAAGAGCTTACTTAACTGTAACTGTGGTTCTGTGAGTGGTCATCTATGAATTCACACAACCAACTCAACCTCTCCTTTGTTTGTTACTCTGCCCATTTACACTGTGGCGTCAGATAGAGGGAACTCAGGAATGACCATTGGGTGGAATGGTATATATGCTGAGCAGAGGGGTTAAAGCTCTGCAATGTTCCTGAGATCATCTGCACAAGTGCAGAAGTACCCATGTATGTGAATTTACAGATGACAACTCAAAGAACAGTTACAGGTAAGTAACCTGTTCTTGTTGCATTTTAATTCTGTTGCTTTTTAATTATATTGCAAGCTGCCTTGGATCCTAGCTCAGAGAATAGCAACATATAAAAAGTTTAACCAAAGAAGCATAAACACTAAGATTGGAATACTGTTAGTGTTTGTATAACATGCTGTGGAGAATTTGGGCTAAATGACAGGGTGCATCTTGGTTGCACGGTCAGGTGTGTGACCAGGGATGCAACCCAGCACCTCATTAATTCACTGCAGTTAGTCTCAGCAAATTTTATAAACCTTATGTGAGCACCAGTGAAACTCTAACCGATTTCTCCTTGTACTGAAAAGAAGCAGATAATAATACAGTGCACTACAGCTCCTCATTAGTGTCATGTTAGCCCCGTGTTCTTAATTGCATCTTTTCTAGTAAATTACTTAGCAAAATGAGATCTTAACGTTACTTTTGTTTGCCCTTGCTTGACAGGTTCACTTCCCTGATGTTGAACGGGTGGAATGGCTGAATAAGGTAAGAGACTGGATGAATTTTATCCTTACAAATATATACATAGACCAGTGTTTAGGGAGGTGTGGAACTGGTAAAACCACTCCTTCAATATCTCACTTATCTTGAAAGCCCTCTTAGAGTCACTATAAGTAGGTTCCAACTTGACAACACAGAACACACACACAGTGCAAACATCAGGGCTTGATTCAGCATTTATTGATTAAAATCCTTCAGTAGTTAAGAAAAGCTGTTAGTACTTGCCTTTCTAAGTGTTCCTCTAGAACAGGGGTCTCCAAACTTCACACGGAGGGCCACATAATATATTTTCAATATTTTCAAGGGCCGAAGGAACGCGCACATATGTGTACACTCAGTCCCACCCACCCGCACACACTCCCATCCACACGCATGCACACCCGCCCGTCTGCACACACTTCCACCCGCATGCACTACCACCTGCCCGCACACCCACCTGCATGCACACACATGCATGCACACACGCCCGCTCGCACTCACATCTGCACACACGCACGGGCCGAATAAAAAGGGCAGGCGGGCCGAATGTGGCCTGTGGGCTGTACTTTGGAGACCCGTGCTCTAGAATATTTAAGTGTTGAGATCTTGTATTCTTCTTCAATTATTAGCAATACATTGCTTGAGTATAATGTTTTCTTGGAGTGCTTCCAAATTAATTTTTATTGTGCACTAACTGCAACATTCACCTAATTTTGTGGGGTACTTCAGGTGTCATCATTATCATCCTCACAAATTTGCAGTCCTCTTGCATTTTCCTACCATATCTTCTTTCTTACCAGGAACCCCCCCCCCCCAACAAATATTAAAGAGGAAAGCCAGAATCAATGCACAAGGAAGGCCCTTTGATTGCTAGTGTTACAATCCCTCTGGCTGGAAGCACGCCCCTTTGCATCCATTATCATCATCATATTGGCTTTGAGACAAATAGGTTGGGTTTCAAGTCTGAAAATAATTGTGCTCCGAAGATTTAAAATGTGTTTTTAGTATTGGTTTTATTTACCATTTTAAATATAATACTTGTTTAATTCTTTTTAATATTTATATACTTTCGGTTTTAGCTTTAAATGTTGTCTTTTTAAAGATGCAAGCCACCTTGGGTCCTTTTAAGGAGAAAGGCAGGGCAAAATATTTTAAATAAATAAAATAAATTATTTGTCTAAGACATGTTTCTAATTTTAAAATGTCATTAGGTGGTTTGGAGGAGCTACATTTTTTTTTCCACATCTGTGGTTAGATTTCTCACACTCAAAAGATTCGTTTTGTTTCTGGAGGTGACTGACTCTTTGAACAGGTGACAATTGATATAAGCTTTATACTACATAATGTACTCTCAGTGTAATCCTTGCAATGAATGTATTGTCTATCTTTTTAACAATTTGAATGTATTTAATAAACAAAATAAAGTTACATTGTTACCTCGGTCTTAAAGTCTTAAACACTTTAAGCTACAGTAGTGGCTTTCCGTGCAATTCAGTTTTTAATCACTTCTTCTAAGTGTGTTGTTTTATGTGTAGGTCCTTGAACAGGTCTGGCCCTACTTTGGAGCCATTATGGAAAAAACATTTAAGGAAGTCGTTGAACCAAAAATAAGAGCAAAGCATGTGCACCTGAAAACATGTACATTCACCAAAACCCACTTCGGAGAAAAGGTAAAGTTTTGACAACACTGCAAATGAAACTTTTAACTCGTTGATAATTGGACCTGCTGCTTGTAGGCTCCGTAGAGCTATAGAACAGTGCAGTAGTTTCTACTAGAAACGGTTAAATGTAATGTGTGTGAAATATGCTTGTGGAATTTTCCTCTTGCCCATGCCAAAATGTTGTCTTGTTTACGAGACTCAGTACAAGAAAAGGCCAAATTTGAGGAAGATATTCCTGCATTTTAGAAAATGACACATTTTGCTTTTATTTTCTTTATCTTTTTGCTGTATATCATTTTTCTTACTAATGAACTAAATATTTCTGAGACTGATATTTGAGTATTATTTGTTCAAAACCATAGACAGAGTCTTGTCTGTTTGCTGGTCACCATTATAGCTAACCACACTGCCATGTGTCTCATTTGCTTCCAGTGCCCTAAAATCAAAAGTGTGAAGGCCTACACCAAAGAGGCTGGTAGAAGACAAGTGATCCTGGACTTGCAGATATGGTATACAGAACTGTATTCTTACCTATATCTAAATTGTCTGATCAGCTATCTTGATTGTGCAGCAGAACACAAAAAATTTACATTAATGAGCTGATTAAGGCATCTGATAGAATTTTCCCCCCGCAAAAAGCCTCTCTCAACTAGAAAGCATTGCAGTTGCAATGTATAATGTTTTCATTCCTCTTTCTTCTCACAGAGCTTCTAGACCTTGAAAAGGTGGGCATATGTTCGAACACTCTGGGAGTTGTTTGGATAAATTTTCATTTTATTTTATTATGCTGTTATTATGTGGTTTTTAGTGTAATTTGTCTAGTACCTTTCATATTTTATTCGGATGTTGTAGATTACCCTTGTTATTATGTTATTGTTTATCCTGTTTGTAAACTGCCCAGAGTGGCTTTAGCAGCCAGATGGGCGGTATAAAAATCAAATCAAATCAATCAATCAGTCAGTCAGTCAGTCAGTCAGTCAATCAGTCAGTCAGTCAGTCAGTCAATGCTGAGCTTGTTAGTAAATAACTTCTATTGTTATTTATCTAACGAAAGCTGAAACTGTGAAATAGGCACCAGTTCCCAAGTTAATGTACTTCTGAGTATTGCAGTTCTGTAACAGATGCTGTCATCATCAAAGTGTGTGCTGCTTATATACCTCCCCATAGTGCTTAAAGGTCTCTCTGGATAGTTTACAATTATACGGGCTACACATTACTCTCTCCCTGTGAGCTGGGCACTCATTTCACTGACCTCGGAAGGATGTAAGGCTGAATGAACTTAGAGCTGGCTGCCAGAATCTGTTGGGATCAAACGCTGACCATGAGCAGAGTTTTGACTTTAATACTACAGTTTAACCACTGTACCATGAGGCCCATCACAACCCCACCAACAACAGCTGACTCAGTGATCACAACCTTGGATCCCCAGAAGTCCTTGGGGACTCAAACACCCAGAAGCCTTCCCACTAACTGTGCTGGCCAGGATTTCTTTGAGTTGTAGTGCAAGAACATTTGAGGACCCAAAGCTGGGAACCACTACCTTAGATGATTTAAGGTAGTTTTGCCCTTACTAGATTTTGGAGTCTGTGCTAGTATCTGTCAGAGATTGGAAAAGTTACTTTTTGCAGTACAACTCTCAGAATTCCCACAGCCAATAGGAAAACTAAAATGTCCAAGTCCTGCTTTGTTTGTTTATTTGCTTGTTTTTTTGTCCTGTTATATGCTACCTTCTCCCCACAGGGGATCCAAGGCAGCTCACAGTCAGATAAAACAACATAGTAAACACAGTTAAAAACAATGTAAAATATAATACTAAAAAAAACAATTAGACTGATAATTGATTTTAAAAGTCATTGTTTAAAAACATTTATAGAGAATCTGGTAACGGTGCAGATTCAAGTAAAGCCACTTTGATCAAGTGTTGAATGATTGCTGGGTTGTTGAAACCAGCTCTTTGCAATGTGTATTGTTGAAATGCTTCAGGAAGATGGGGCCGTTGATGCTGGGTAAGAAATGGAGCAGTACCAGTCAGGTATTTGTCCCCTGGCAATGCTTGCAAAAATAAGGTGGTGCTGTTCTCTCAGATCGAGTTTGAGTGCAGAAGTCAGTTTCCATTACTAATAAGTCAGTCTTGCTTCTCTAGTATCCACAGTTCCTCCTGATGACTCACAGAGGATGCTGCCTTGAGGTTACCTGCTTCATAAGTAAGGAATAGTTTCAGCAAGGTGAGGATCCAAGTGGACAGAAAAACCAGCTCGTCCAGTTAGGCACCTTGGGGAATGCAGCCTTGGGAGTCAAGTGCCAAACTCTTCCTCCAGTTTAAGGGAAAGCTGGGAGTGGCTGGAGTCTTCAGTTGACACTGGTAATGTGGCCAATGCCCAGCTGCTTTCAGTATCGATGAATCTAACCACCTGACCCCAACTGATTTAAATATAGGGAAATGCATGCTATTGAAGAAGTGCTGACGGTTGGGAAGAGGCTGCTAGCTTCTGGTGCTCTGCTGACTCTTTGTGAGGTGGTGTTGGGAGTTTCCGAGGGTGGAAGCTGCTGTCTTGGGGGAGGTCAGGGGGCAAGAAACAGATGAGGCAGAAAGGCTTAGCAATTAAAAAGTAATAAAAGTTACTGTATTTTTCCGTGTATAAGACACCCCCCCCCACTTTTCTAACCCAAAATTTCTTTCTTTGCAAGAAAGTGGAGGGGGAAGCAATTCCTGCTTTCCCCCTCCACTTTGCAAAAAGCTGCTTTCCCCCTCCACGTTTTGCAAAGAAAATGGACTACACTTTCGTTGCAAAAAGCAGCTTTCCCTCTCCATGTTTTGTAAAGAAAATGGAGGGGGAAAGTGATTCCTGCTTTCCCCCTACATTTTTGTTGCAAAATGTGGAGGGGGAAAGCAGGAATCAAAGCGCTTTGATTCCTCCCCCCCTCCTTACTTCCGTGTATAAAACAACCCTCAATTTTTCCTTTAATTATTTTAGGAAAAAGTGTTGTTTTATACACAGAAAAATACGGTATTCCCCTGCAAAGACACATTCTCCCACTCCCCACCCCCACCATAACTTTTCTGTGGCTGCACAGTTATTTTGCAAATCAACCTCATGCTTTCTCCGAATGATTAATCACCAAATAAAAACAAGCTAGTTTGTAGCTTCCCTGAAGCTCTGGAAATGCTGCAGTAGGAAAACCAAACATCAAGGATTCTCTTCTTGTCCTTATGAAGCTGATTTGTGTCCATTTCTGTTTAGAGTCTCCTCCGGAAAAGGAGAATCTCTCTTCCTCAGTCTCTAGAATTTTCCACTACAGTTGTTTTCACTGATCTGCTGTTGCTTTGGTACCTTTTTTTTTTTTTTTTTTTTTGGTGTGTTGGTTGAAAGGGCTTCTTCAGTGCTTCCTGTCAACTCACTGGAGACCACATAGTGAATGTGATGATGTCGTGGAACTAGGTAGTCATTCAAGTTTGGTTACATGTCGCATTACTCAGGGCAGGGATGGTCAATGGTGGCACTACAGCTACTGTTTGCCTACAACTCCCATCAGCCCTAGCCAGAGTAGCCAATAGTATGGGTCTGTGAGAATTCCAAACCAAAAACATCTGGAAGATCACATTTTGCCCACTCCCCAAAGGCTTCAGCCTTCTTGACCTGTGTTCGACTGACAGAGGTGGAAAAGAACACCGCCCCCCACCCTCCTTCAGCAAATGCTTGCTATTATCTTGTTGTGCCACACTGGATATTGCACTGCTTACTAGTACTTCAAGGCAGGATGTTTTCATCCTTGCAGCAGCTCTGTTGCACATAGCTATACAAGACTGCCTGGGGTAGAATATAGATCTGCATTCCGTGTCCATCCAACGGTGTGTCCCTATTCAATCCGAGCTATTCAACCCCTCTGCAGCTTGGTAAGAGTGAAAATATGGGGTATAGTTATCTTAGCAAAGTAGCATTTCCTCTTTCTACCCCTCGTGGGAATTGTTTACATGTTTCTCCAACCTGCTGAAAAATAGCATTCAAAATAAAGGCTACAGTTGCAGGTAGGAAAATGCCCACTTAACATGACAAATCATCATTATTACCATTCTGGCTCATCGCTTGTAGGTTCTTCCATTTCCAGAGTTATATATAAAGACCCTTAGCTCTTTATTATATTTCTTTTCTGTTTAGAAGTGATTTAGTTTAATCTAAGCAACTTTTATATGGTATTGAAAATTAACACTTGAATGTATTTACACTGGAATGTGCTGCTGTGTTAGTCTGACTAATTGCTTCATTGCTGTAATGCCCTATTAAAATAAGTGCATATAAAAATGCATATGTGTAACATACACAAAGTTACACTAGTTGTCATGTAACCATGTAAATTATTTCCTTGGTCTGTCTTTCACTTATGCAATCTGACCATTGTGGCTAAGAGGCAAAGGGTAACACTGAAATTTCCTGAAAGACTAGTAATGTTCAAGATATTCTGACCTGCTCAGTATGATTTATCCATTTTTTAGTTAAGTTTATAGCTCAGCTTTTCTCCAGTGATCTTCAGGAGTGTACATGCTTTTGTCCTCCTTGTTTTTTCCTCACAATAAATGTGTGCTGGGTTTGGTTAAGAGAGAGTGACTGTGCTAAGGTCACCCAATGAATTTTATGGCTCACTGGGATTTATCATAGAATCATAGAATAATTGAGTTGGAAGGGCCCTATAAGGCCATCAGGTCCAACCCCCTGCTCAGTGCACTTGAACCTGGGTCTCCCAAGGTTGACCCAATATTCTAACACTGGATCTTTCTGGAATTTATTTAGTAAAAAGTGTTTAAGCTCAGTTTAGGGGAGACAACAACAATAGAAAATTACATGAAAACTATATCCCACTTTGACAAAGCATTACTAGTTCTTTTCCCCTCTGTGTGTGCGTGTGCGCATGCACGTCTGTGTAGCCAACAAGCTTCACTTGAGAGGATGCAGGCATTTCTTCCTGCCAAATGGATATGCCTTGCAGTCCTTCCAAACTACTTAGAAATCAAGGTCCTTGTGAGTGTCAGTCACCTGATAATCAAAGGCATTTAAATGCTCCAGAAGTGACTCATACCTGTGCTCAACAGATGAGGATATATGAGTGAGCCATGATGAATTTAATAGCACATGCCTGGTGCTGTGACATAGGAAGTAGTTTGAGAAATAGGGCTCCAATTAAATCTGTGAGCAGGTATTCGTTCACAGTCATGCTCCCTGTGACCAGCAAAATAATGTGAAATCTTTCTGTCCCTAATTATTATTATATACCATCAAGTCAATTCTGACCTATGGCAACTCTTTCCTGGTCTTTCTAGGTAGAGAGTGCTTGGAAGTGGCTTACCGCTAGAAATTCACCAAGACAATAAACTGAGGAAAATGTATTTTTAGCAGGTTAGCAGCAAACAGGCGCATGGCAACACCTGGCAAAGTTACCATGCTTTTTTCCTCTGGTATTCTGCCATGTGTGTGGATGAGTCCACTGTTGCCATGGGCATATTAGGGTGTGCTCATCATGTCACATGATGGAAATGGTTGTGCCCTGCTCCCACCCCCTGTATTTTTATTTTTAAAAAGGTGCTTAGGCACATCTTTGGATGTGCAATTTTAAATAAAGGTTTTTAAAAACAATTGGTACTCCACATGTGTTTTTTCTGGAGAGTGTAGTTCGATTTCACACAGCTGTTTTTAAGCAATGTAAGCTCTTAAGGAACTTCTTAAACAGAAACTTCTAAATCTGAATTAAGACATCAGTTTTTCATTAGCAGGTGCTATCTTGACCACCTCTCAGAGCTTTATGGGCCGTTCTGATTCTAAATCCACTGGTGTAGATTCCTTGACTGATGTTACTAGCGATACTAATAATGGTATTTGCTAAAGCCTATGACGGTTGCCCTATTATGAATCAGGGCTTCTATTCCAGCTTTCTTTCAGCGGTGAACACAAAATCAGAATGGTTCTTCATTGCTCTTTGTAGATGTCCTTTTGCATAGCTATTGATATCATATCAAAGGAAGAAGGGAATAGTCACCTTGACAGTATATGGCTATTTTCAGTGAACCTACAGTGAGACTTCCTGGATTAAAAGTGTGCTGGAGTGCATGTTTTAGGCATCTGTTGACCCATTTTATCATGGATGCTGGTCTTTCATCTGGTCAAAAAGTGAACAATGAAATTAATAGATGGTAAGGAAATCAACCCTGAGTGCTCACTGGAAGGACAGATCCTGAAGCTGAGGCTCCAATACTTTGGCCATCTCATGAGAAGAGAAGACTTCCTGGAAAAGACCCTGATGTTGGGAAAGAGTGAAGGCAAGAGGAGAAGGAGACAACAGAGGACGAGATGGTTTGACAGTGTCATCGAAGCGACCAACATGAATTTGACCAAACTCCGGGAGGCAGTGGAAGACAGGAGGGCCTGGCGTGCTCTGGTCCATGGGGTCACGGAGAGTCGGACACGACTTAATGACTAAACAACAACAACAAGGTTAATCTGGGAGAAATACTCGTTTGATTTCTGCCCTTAAAAGAAGAAAAGCATTTATTTGGACAATCTGTTATTTAAGGATGTTCTTGCTTCAAAATAAGATAAAGGACATTAGTTTTTAAAAGTGTGCTATCATGTAGTAGAAAATATTTGGCTAAAAACAGGTTTGCTTTATTTATTTGTTTGTTTGTTTGTTTGTTTGTTTGTTTGCTGCCTTTCTCCTGAAGGATCCAAGAAAGTTTATATATTAAAAGAACAAAGTTCAAAGCCAAACAATAAACCACTGTAATATTTAAAAAGCATTTAACAAGTATCATATTAAAACACGATAAGAACAATATTAAAAACAAACGTTTCTGTCTGCTTCCCCTTTCCTAAGGCAAAAAGGATGCGGATATTACCAAAAGTGTTTGCTTTGAACCTTGTAAAATTCATTGACTCAGAGACTGGTCCACACCCTCTCGCTTGTAGCTCAGTTTTCGTCCTGTTGCAATGGACTTGCACCGAAGGAAAGTCCTTTCAGACAGTAGGAAGGGCACCTGTCCTTTTGTTTCTTCAAGGGTGGTTTCCTCCACCACCCCTGCAAATTAATGGCATGCTAACTTGAATTCTTTCTCAGTTATATAGGAGACTGTGAAATTCAGATGGAATTATCCAAGTTTAAAGTAGGAGTGAAAGGAATACAGGTGGGTGCAGTGCAACTTGTATGTATTGAACAGTTTGAGCCACTTCATGTATTACAGATTGTTTGTCCTTCCTGACAGTGAACTAAATTTTATTTCTTTCGTCTTTTTCTTCTTTCAGTTGTATGGTACATTAAGAGTGATACTGGAACCTTTACTGGCAGATCCACCTTTCTTCGGAGCTGTAACACTATTTTTCATCCAGCAACCTGTAAGCCAGTTGTGAATTTAATCTGGAATTTAAAATCTTAAGCATGTTTTAAATTTACCTAATGTTAATATGTATTTGTAGTAGCTTTCTGTAGCTAAAGGCATTGTCAGTATTGTCCTTCTGCAATATAAAAGAGTTCCTATCCTACTTAAGCAGCATTTTTAGACCAAAAAGGAAAAGGGAAAAAAAGCAGTGAATAAAGAGATGACTTTGAAACATATTAATAAAGTGCCTGCAGCAGTAATGCTCTGGAAAGGACATATTTGGCTACAGTAGAGGTAGCTATGTAGCTACCTATGTCAATTAGAATGTATGTATTTTTATTTTAAATATATATCTAACGCTTTTCAGGATACAACCCTTCTAAGATGGCTCACAGACATAAAAAGAACAGTAACACACTAAAACAGCAATCTAAAAACATTATGGTGCCCTGCCCAGCACTAATATTAACACAATTAAAAAGCAATAAGCAGTAGTTTCATATAAAGAAAAACCCAACATATTGACTATAGGAAACAGGGAAGGAAACAGGGGAGCAAAGCCACAGCCACTGCATGTTGCTGGATGAGTCCTGAGGTGCTGAGCCATGAGTACACACACACACCTGTGCTCCCTCCTCAGCTTCTCCCTCAGTGGAAATGAGGAGAGGGAAGCAAATCTGGACTACCCGTTGCACTCCAAGTTCAGTGTTATCACACTCATAAGGTATGTGGCCAGCCCCTACAGGACCAGAAAGGTGGAGTCTGGCCTCGCACCTCAAACCAGTTCTCTACCTTGGCTCTAATTTCTGCACTACTATGGGACTACATTGGGTTGGAACACAGGTTTCAAACCTTCTTACGGCACACAGCTGTCAAAAAATGCCAATAATCAGTGTGACTCCTGAAACTGGTTACTTACAATACTTTATTAGTATTTATTTGATTACTTAGATATGCCTGGTTGACATCTATTGGGTTTTGAAAGCTGACACAAGCTTTATGCATGTGCCTTGCCTGTGGAGAAGACTCCAGTGAGTACGAACAATCCTCTAGTGAAGGGAATGCAGAGCTGCTGTGATTACTGAGTGGCCTTTTGATTCATGCCAACCATACACAGCAGCACTTCAAGGTCCTTGTGCTGTGTGGTAATTCTTTGCTCATAGACTTAATGGCAGCAGACATAATGTCTTTATAATGGGCATGAGTGATGAAAGACCACATGGCTCTTCAGATGTTCAGTGTTTGTGAGTCATTAAAGTAATCCAAACTAATAGGCCACATGCACTAGAGACGAATGGAAGGAATGTTTATTGGGAGATTTCAGGTGCTGGAAGAAGCTCTGCCAACGTTCATTACATTAAATCAAGTGAACTCAATATAATTGCCTTTCTCAATGGTAGAGCATATGTTTGGCATGTAAAAGCCCCCAAATTCAATCACAGCCAATAAGATTCCCTACCTGAAACCCCAGAGGGTTCCTGCCAGTGAGCTTGGACCACCCTGAACTAGATGGAATGACAGTCTGGCAACATACGTAAGATAGCTTCCTGTAGTCCTCACTTATGGAATGTGACTTCTTGCCAATTCTAGATTAAAAATAATTGTTTCATTTACTAAACTTGCTATTCCTCTCTTATGCTCTTTTATTTTTTTTATATAGCATTTGGAAATCAATTGGGCTGGTTTGACCAATTTGCTAGATGCTCCAGGCATTAGGTAAGTGCTCCCTTGTTCCCATCATCTTAAAGGAAGCATCTTTATTTGAATGATGCACTACGTGTCAGGATTGTACTGGGGCAATTCCTTGTATCACGTTTTCCAAAAGAAGAACAGTAACATTAGGTTATAAGCAGCCACCCCAGGTCCAACCATTATGTAGGATGAAGTTGGTGGCCACCACCCAATATGTAACATATTTATTAATTGTGCAGCTAATATTTGTATTGGAGTTTGTTTGCCTGTCTGCTTGTTTTCACTTCCGCGACAGGGGTGTGAGATATTTGTGAGATTATCAGGTGCCCCCAAAACATGATTGGTCCTTAGTACTATGTGCTTGATCTGGGCAGCTAAATGCGGTGGCCAGTCTGGTGCCAAATATGAATAAGTTCAATCACATTTCCCCAGTCCTGGCCTGCCTGTGTTGTACCAGGCCAGATTCAAGGTGTTGGTTCTTACTTACAAAGTCCTCCATGATTTGGGGCCTTGTTACTTGTTGGAGCATCTCTCCCTAAATACATCTACCCGTGCTTTCTGATTCTCTCAGGCCATACTCCTTCAGGTGGCCAGGAAGTCATCTACCCAAAACAGGGCTTTCTCAGTTGTGGTTCCATCCCTTTGAAATGGACTCCTGGTAGAGCTGGTCCTGACCTCCTCCCTTGTAGTCTTGAAGAGGATGATCAAAGCAAGGCTGTTTAGCCTCTCATAATGTTTCATGGATTGGCCATCTTTCTGCTTCCCATTCACTATCACTTGGTTTTTCTTTGATTTATTAGTTGCATATATAACTTTTATTGAAGAGGTCTTCAGACCATTTCAGATACACCGTACACAATATACAAAACCCCCAAAGACTCTCAGCCCATGAGTGAAGGGAAGGATTTCAACGTCACTAAATCATATACAGTGGTGCCTCGCTAGACGATTGCCTCGCAGGACGAGGAAATCGCTAGACGATGCCCTTTTGCGAGCGCTACTGCGCTTCGCAAAACGATGTTTCCCTATGGGGAATTTCGCTAGACGATGAGGTTTCCCCATAGGAGTGCGCCGACTAGTGGTGAAAAGCTGTCAGTGCAGCTGTCAGTGCATTCCTATGGGGAACCTCACTCGCTAGACGAGGTTTCCCTATGGGAAATTTCGCAAGACGAGTGCCTTTTCCCTTGGAACGCATTGAAGCGATTTCAATGCATTCCAATGGGAAAACGTGCTTCGCTAGACGATGTTTTCGCTAGACAGCGATCTTCGTGGAACGGATTAAAATCGTCTAGCGAGGCACCACTGTATATAAAATTACATCAATCAAATCCCCA
Source organism: Intellagama lesueurii (assembly GCA_037013535.1). NCBI lineage: Eukaryota > Metazoa > Chordata > Lepidosauria > Squamata > Agamidae > Intellagama > Intellagama lesueurii. The sequence goes on along the minus strand of JBAJHW010000001.1, from coordinate 126,177,439 downwards.
TTCTCAAATAGACATCCAATTATGTCTCTAACACACATTCCTTTTCATCCTCTTTCTTCCTGAGGGAGGTTGCCTTAACGGCAAAAAGGGCAACCCTCTGTATCATGTATAAGCTAGATCCACTCAACAGAAGGTCCAGTTTCCTCTCATTATCCCATGTTCTCATACTATTAAGAAAAGGTGCTAGGTAATGTTCTCTAACGCTGTCATATAGCTGACAATGCAACAGATAATGTACAAGATCTTCAACTTCATCTGTTCCACACGAGCAGAGTCTGTTTTGAACAGGGATATCCAAAAATTGACCCTGTTGCATCATTGTATCCATTTGTTCAAAGCGGAGACAAGTAAAGGCCACACACAGGTCCCTTTTCATTATAAAAGACAGATATTTTTCTTCCTAGAATGGAGCCTTGGACCTTGCCAGCCATTTCATAGGTCTCACTGATACCAAGTCTGCTAAATCTACCTGAGCTCTAATATCTAAAATTCTTTGTTTAAAACCTTCTTTTTATATTACAATCATATGTGTTAACTGTTTCAACACTAAAACTGTATTTTGTGAATGATTTTAAAAGATTTAAAAAGATGGAAACCATGTGCCCTAACTTAAGTGTGAAACCTACAAGCTGAGCCAGAATTCTGCTGTTGCTCTAAAAATGAAGATGTATGAGAATAAATTCTTTATAGCAGTTTACTTTTACTTCTAGATAGGCTCCTCACATGACCCTTATTGACCATCCTATGTCCATGGTGTGCTATGAGTGTGCTAATAATAAAAATAATAAATGTTTTATTATGGTCATTGACCAGCAAAAGTAAGGAACATTATTTAATATGAAACAAAATCAATCTAAAAACACTAAAAACATCTATATACATATATATAAAACTACATTCATACATCTTATTAGATATCTCCTGCCTCCCTATCATAGGCCTTGTCTATGGGGTATTGTAGCTTGCATAGAATGACAGAATTGTTACTTTGAAGCTCATAGAGCCCGTGTGATCATTAAGGCCTCTACATGTATACACCAATTTACAGATACCCTGTTTCCCCTAAAATAAGACCTAACCTGAAAATAAGCCCTAGTATGATTCTTCAGGATGCTCGTAATATAAGTCCTACTCCAAAAATAAGCCCTAGTTAAGTGAAACCCCGCCCTCCACCATTGTGCAGCAACCAGAAGATGATGACATGACTGTATTTGAATAAATGTAGATGGTTGTACATGACAAAAATAAAACATTCCCTGAAAATAAGCCCTGATGCGTTTTTTGGAGCAAAAATTAATATAAGACCCTGTCTTATTTTCAGGGAAACAGGGTACTATAGTTGCGCTTTGGGTGGAACCTTTCCTTCACCGATTTTGATTGCAGCAGCACAGAATTTAGCTACTTTTATCAGCATATCTGAATTTTTGTTTAGCCCAGTATATCTGCCAGGGCATCGCCCTGTCAGCAAAAGCAGTGTGTAATGTGCCTCTGATCGTCCAGGAAATGCCCTTATGTAAGGGTTAACAAGGACTTCTCGAATGCCAGAATAAAAAGCACAATGAAGTAACACATGGCAGATAGTTTTGATCTCACCAGAGTTATGGGGCATATACGCTGAGTGTAAGGGGTGTTGTTATACTTCCCTTCCTGGACTGCTGACAGAAGTGCATTGAAGCAGGTTAGAGTAAGAGCTTTGCGTTGTTTAGGTGTTAAGGGTAAGTAGAGATATTTAGCCGGTTTGGGTGGGAGCAGTGCGTTGTCAAGTATAAGCCTATTTATGATAATACCAAGGTCCTGTTGCCTTTCTGTCTCAATAATATGCTGCCTAAGATTACTCTTGGCCTTAACGTATCCCATTTGTTGGATACATTCTACTGAATAGCCGTATCTGTTGATTTTATGGTATATTGCTCTCTTCCAAGGTGACTGATGGTTATCCTGTAATAGCAGTGAAGTCAGTCCAATTGGTTGAAAGGTTAGTTTTAGCCAAAAGTTAAAAATAGCCAGCCAAGCTCTGGCTTCAACCTTCAGGTAGCCCACTTCAAGCCTAAGGGCTGCATCGGATATCCCTCTTGGAACTTGTAAGATAGCCCTCACGAATTTAGATTGAACTACTTCTAACTGGATAAATGAAGAATAGGGGCCCAATTGTGCCCCATACAAGAGCTGACTAAGGGATTTGGCCTGAAACAATCTTAGTGCAGCTGGAACGTACTGACCTCCCTTTGTGTAGAAGAATTTTAGTATATAACAAGGCTAGATTTTTGTGCCGCTTGTACCACATTGTTAACATGAGCCTTGTGGTTTCCTTTATATTGAAAGACGACACCCAAATATTTGTAAGCCTTAATTTGCTCTATATCTCATCAATTAACCACTTATAGATCCTGGGCCTCTGAGCGAACACTAAAACTTTGAGCTTTGAGTAATTTATTTGTAGCATTTCCTCTTTACAGTATTGCGCAAGAGCGCGTAATGCTCTCTTTAGTCCTATTGGTGTCTGTGAAATTAGGACTGCATTATCTGCGTATAACAGAAGGGATATATGTCTATTCGCTAGTTTGGGGGGATGGAACTCCAGATGGCTGAGCGCCGTTATCACTGAGTTGATATAAAAATTAAATAACAATGGAGCTAATATACACCCTTGCTTCACACCATTATAGGTAGGAACTTTATCAGACAAATGTCCTTCCTTGTTGCATCTAATTCTGAGGGTTGTATTTTCATGCAGCTTATACATAAGCAGCAGAAGGCGTTGATCTATTGTGGAAGACTCTAACTTACTCCAGAGCCTATCTTGTGAAATTAAATCAAAAGCCAATCTAAGATCGATAAAGGCAGCAAATAGGGACCCTCGGGGTTTCTTAGAGTACTTATCTACTAGGTGCCTTAAAATTATTATTATTATTACAATATTTATTTATTTATTTATTTATTAGATTTATACCCCGCACCATCTGGCAGCCAGGCCACTCTGAGCAACTAACAACAACAAGACAAACAGCACAATAAGAATAAATAAAATAATACAAACATTCAACAGATACAATAACTAGTAGGATAAATTAAAACAGATGGCTATAAAGATGGTAGAAAGGATGATGAAAGGATGGCAAAAAGGATGATAAAAGGAAATTATATGATTCATATCTTAATTAAATGTGCATGTTTGTTTTCCAGTTTATTGTCAGATTCCTTAATCCAAGATGTTATAGCTACCCGGCTGGTGTTACCAAACAGGCTCACTATTCCATTGAAGAAGAACATTAATGTTGCTCAGTTACGGTTCCCTATTCCTCATGTGAGTTATATTTGAGAACTGCATTTTTCAGACTTTTTAAAAAATAACTTAGCTCAAAGTATAAATTAGAGTCCTCTTTAACGAGAAAAGTGAGAGATAAACCCACCCTCTTCCTACCTTCTGTGTGATGGTGGTGTACTTCATTAAGGTCAGGAGGTCACATAGTAAATTTACAACATCTTGTTGTCTAAATTTATAGAGAAGAAACAGAGCTATGAGTCCATTTGTCTTCCACACAGAGAGTGGTGATGGTCTGCCTGTTTCTCCCCTGCAACCCCCCACATAAGAACTTAACTTAGTTTCCTGATCTTGAACAAGTTTTTCTTTGTGGGCAAAAGTAAACAGATTTTTCCTTTGGGTGCCTTTTTGAAACAAAATTGAGGCTTGGTGATATATATCTTCAAGCTTTTCAAATTTTGAAAGGTATTTGGTGCGGCTTCTTTGCTCCAGCAACACATCTGCACAGTGATTGGCCACTACATGAACAAAATGCTGGACAAGATAGCCTTTTGATCTGATCTACCATGGCTGATTTCATGTTTTCATGCATTCCAGTTTTCTCACTAAGAACTAGCAAAGATTGTTCTAACTCAAGCACATGTATTACACCACTTTGTCTGATACAAGAAGTCTTTAACAACTTCCTTCTGCTTTTATCCACCATTTAATTTAGTCCTCGGTACGTGGTGCAGAGAGAGAGACAGGAAATGACCCACAATTGATACGGATTGATCACAAAGTTTAACTTCAATAAGAAGTGGCCATTGTCAAATGTAATTAACTTGTTTCTGCCTTGATAGACAGCTGTTATCCCTAATGTTATGTATGTGTAATGCTTTTTTTAGTCATAGAAAGTGGAACATTTTTTGTTACTGCATGCTGTCAATGCTTTTTTCACCATTTGCATTTCCCTATGTCTTCAAGGGAGTAGTAAGAGTGTACCTACTGGAAGCTGAAAATCTTGTCCAAAAAGACAACTTCCTTGGGGCAATTAAGGGCAAATCAGACCCATATGCTCTTCTTCGGGTTGGCCTGGTGCAGTTCCGAAGCAAGACGATACAAAGAGACCTGAATCCCATCTGGAATGAAATGTTTGAGGTGGGGCTTGTACTTAAACACTTGCATGGCACAACCTGGAAGCCAAGGGCTTATAAGTCTTCTGTCTAGCATTCTAATTATATTAATAGTGCAATCTTGTATGTATCTACTCAGAAGTAAATCCTCTTCAATTTGGTGGGGCTTCCTGATCATGAGTGTAGCATTACCACCAATTACACTCAAGTTTATTCTTTACAAGATCTCATCTCTAGAAGGATGTTTACTCTCCTCCTCACTCCATTTTGTTTGTTTGAGAAATTAGCATTTAATTCAAGAAGAAGAAACAATTTGGTCAGCTGTTTTGAACTATAACTCCAAAAATCCTTGGTTACTGGCCATACTGGTTGGGATTTATGGGAGCTGTAGTCCTAAGAATCTGCAAGGAACCACATTTGCAATGTCTCCTTTTGCTCTGCTGAGCTCTGGAAGTGCTTTAGAGAGAAATTGAGTCTTTTGTTATGGTATATTGTGGGAAATCAGTGGTAGTCTTGTAGATTCCTGATTTGATTGATTTAGGGTGCGACTTCACAGCAAGGGAAATGTGGATTAACTCATGTTCTCTCGCTGTGTGAAGTTTTACTGGGGCATTCGGTTCTCTGATACAAGTGGCCACACGGGCAGAGGAGAAAATAATCCTTCTAGCAGTTCTGTTTGAAGTAGGTGGCTTGAATTCTAAGGAACGTCTTTAAGAAGGCTTTCCATCCTCAGTGACTTTCCTCATTTTGTCTTGCTGACTGGATAGCTCATTAAAATGTTAAAAAACAACAACAGGAGATGTGCCCAGGAGAAGTTGATTTTTAAAAAAAGGTATATTGAGGCTTTGCAGAGAGAGATGAGTGCTGGCACAGCTTGTGCGTGTGTACACACACTTTCCTGGTCCTCCTTCATGGGACAGGAAGTGAGAAAGAAGGTGCTTTGCTAAAGCACCACTCTGTGTGTGTGTGTGTGTGTGTGCGCTTGGTCTTCCCTTTCTGCTTTGGAGAAGGTGAAAGGATTCGACTTTCTGCAATTGTTTTTTGAAAAGTTGAAGGGCCTCTGGTGGGGAGTTAACACTACAGATTGGGGATGTGAGACTCTGGGTTGATTTTTTTTTTCCTGTGCCAAAGTGATCTAGCACTAAATTAATATATCAATGCAATGATTCAGTGCTAAACTCGTTTATTCAAAAAATGAAACAAATTCTGGGACACTTGGGATAACAGAAGTGGGTTTTCATGCAGTCTCTAAATATTATGCCCCAGCAGCCTATGCCATCACAATACCACCCACAGAAACACACACGCACACACCCATCTTTTTGCAGAACAAAACAACTGCCCATATGGGAAAAAGTTCTGTCAAATTGTTCTGGCTTGGAACAGAAGAAGCCCCCAGAGGCAGAGAAAAAAACAACCCCTCTGTGTTGGGAGCAAACAGGGCCAGACTGATTCAAATCGGTTTCTGTATCATGAGATCATTTTTTTAAAAAACAGATTCATCCATTGTACACCCGCAGCAAATCTAGCAGTATGTGACCATGCAGTTGCAGCCTTAATTGATCATCATGAATGAAAGAGGGGAATGAAAAGATACAAGTCTATTTCCATTTTCCCAAAAATTTACATGATTGTCCATGGCAAATAGTAAGGTGTTTTGTTTGATGAAATGGTCATGTTAGAGGAACAGGAAGCCCCACCAGTCTATAAATATTTACAAGTATTAATATCAGCTATTTCGTCTGTGCAGTGTCCTTTCAAGAACAATAGGTCCATAGTATTATAGTATGTTTTTCATATTCCTTCTCCTTGTAGTTTGTTGTTCATGAATTACCTGGTCAAGATCTTGAAGTAGATTTATATGATGAAGACCCAGATAAAGATGACTTTCTGGGCAGGTAAGGAATATACATATCTTCTTTCACATGTAGAACTATCTGTTTTTTCTTTGTGTTCTTGCTGAGGTTAAAGCCAATGCATGAACATGTTTATTTGGAAAAAGAGCATGAGGAAGTTCTTTATGGAATGTGCCACTTTAAATTTTGGGGAAATTGTGCATTTGAAGATTCCCCTGCATCATAAATTCTCTGAGCATCAAAATCTAGAACATTGTGCAATTGTGTACTATTTCTTTTAAAACATTTAATGAACTTTGGGGCCAAAGAATTACATACTCTCTCATCCAGTCAAAGTTCGCATTGACTGGAAACAAGGCTTGGAAAAACCCAAGGTCTGCTAAAGAAGAAAGACGTAAGATATACATATAAAGAACTGAAAATTGCTGGTACATTCTTGCTTGATCAGGACGTTTCTACAAACATTGTACTTTTGAGTTTCATCCAGTTATGCACAGCTCCATTAAGGCTGCAGTTTCTTAGAATCTATGAGAGCTCTCCAAGTTTCTGTGTTGATACTGCCTGTGCCATTGAGAATGGGAAAAGCAGGTCCTGTCCTAGGGAATGAAAGGGACTGGTCTGATATTCAACCACATCAGTTCAGGGCCTGTCTAGATTGGCCATTTTGGATGATTGTGGGGGAGGGAAAATGGAGCTAATTCAAAACTGAAGCAGGGTGAGAAGAACGTAAGCACCTCAACCTCTATGACATCCATACTTGCTATTGAAAATAAAGGCAAATGGAGTAGTTTGTTTGTTTGTTTGTTATTTGTTCTGCTTTTCCTCCCCCACAGCTTGCTTATCAATCTTTCAGATGTGATGAAAGACAGAATTGTTGATGAGGTAAAATTTTAGTTTTGCTTATTAAATCAGATTTTTTAAAAAATACATGTTCTGATAAACACAACTGCTTTGAGTCCCTTTCAAGAAGAGACAGGCAATATATACTTACATAAATTAATAGATTAAATAAACTTTCTGAAAAATATATCAGCTCTGGGGGTTCTTTTAAAAGATATTAGCTTTTTTCATTCAAAGTTTTGACGTTCTCATTAATTTATATTAATGTTCCTTGGACAGAGCTGTTGAAAGAACACTAGAGTGCCTTAGAATATCTTTTAAAAGAATACAGAAATAATTGCTAAAACAGTTCTAATTGAAGGAATACAATAGGTCATTTGAAGAGTGTTGGAACCTTTAGTGTATTTATAGCTGGGAATTATGTGATATTGTATAATAGTGGTCAGAATAGACACAGAGAGATGGTTTTTTGTAGTGTAGCAAAAAAGGAGTATGGTCGGAACAAAGGAGGCTCAATGTGCTATAGATTATTTTGTGGGGAATTAGGTGCCTAATCCTTTGCAGGCTGGACCTCCTCCATGGAGCAGGAGCAATACAGTCCTGCCTATTCCAGCCAAAAAAAGTCTTTCTAAGTACATTGTGCTTTAAAGATGTAGCTGAAACAAAGCCTTAAAAACTGAAGACAAAGTGCTTAAGCTGCTGTTTTAATTTCCTCTTGTATCCAGTTCACAACATACTTGAGCTTAATGTGCATTTATGACACTGGTGTCCTTTCCTTCTCTTTATGAAGTGGTTCCCACTAAGCAAGATTGAAAGTGGACATGTGCACTTAAAGCTGAAATGGTTTTCTTTGGTCACCAGTCAAGAGAAGCTTTGCGAGGTGAGTGACTTCATGTAGCTTTTTTGGAGGAGTCATGCACAGGACAAGAGATAGACCCCTTAATGGGTCCATCTCCCCCACTAAGGTCCTGTCCAGACAGGTATATAAATTGTTGTTTGGATCATTGTTGGTATGGCTTGGTTTGAACCAAATGACAGTGTCTACATGTGTTTCTACTTAGACAGACTCTTCTTGCCCATTTAGATGGTTAGTCTGCACCCAAATGGAGCTGTGGGCAGCATTATCAGAGGTGACAACCCTGTGATGTAATAGGTGGGTTGTGGCATTTAAAGGGAGGATGGAGAAACCCCCCTCCTCTGTTTCTGTCTTCTTTTTTAAATATTTCCCTAACTGACACAGCAAAATTCTAATACCATGGTGCATTCCTGTTTTGATACGCCATTTACTTTATTAAAAACAAAAAAGGAAAGCCACTATGGCCTGTTGAATTATGGCTGTGGCAGAAGGTGGGGAAAGGAGCTAGTCAACTCCGTGGGCTCTGCCCCTATGAGGCAGCCCAGCTCAGCAGAACCTCAGCTGAGGGGAAAGACAGGAAAAGAGGGGTTTCCTTCCTTCCATCACCCCAACCTTCACCCCAACATTTTCACCTCTGCCACTGTCTTCTGCTGCCATTGCTGCTACGTCCTTACTTGTGCATAAACCTTGTTCATGAGTTCAACTGGCAATCCTAAGACCTGTTTGAAGATTCTCCCAGGAGAATAAATACCTCCTGTGAATGGAAGGATCGCTCAAGTGTGAGATAAAATAAATTGCACTGAAGCTAAGAATATTCTAAGCATGAGCCAAATTCCCCTGTCTGGACAGGCCATGCCTCTACTTTATTGCTAGCTTTATTCCCACCTACTGCTAGTCCTCCTAGCTTCACTGCTACTACCTGAAAGATTGCCAGGCCCAGAGTCAGTAAGCAAGCAGCAGTAGGCATTTGTTCTGTCTCTTTTACGCAGACATTGGTGGTTGGGCCAGAGCAAGAGGTTGGTGAACAAGCAAGTTACACTGGGAAAAGAAAAGGAGCAAACCCAGGGTCTGTTGTCCATGAGCCCCTTATTAGACGATGCACCCTCATGAAGATGCCCCAACCTACCAACTCTGGATACCAGCTCTACTCTCAGTGTAAGACCACAAAAAAGATGAAGAATTTAACACAATAATAATTCTGCATAGAAAACATTTTGATAGATCTTGCTGTAAATAGGCAGTGCCAGATGTTTAGAAGCAGTGCCAGATGTTTAGAATGCATGGAATTGAAGAGTCTCAGGCCTGTTTATATAAGGCACAGGCATGGTCTGCAGGCACACTCCTGGTGGAACTTGGGCCCCTCTTTGTCCCTCTGGCCAGCCACATAGATGGAACTATTAAACGGCCATATAAGTATGATCAGTTTCTTTTCTTTTCTTTTCAAGGACAAGAATGGTCTTGCCACAGCACTTCTCATAGTTTATTTGGACAGTGCTTTCAATCTTCCTGTGAGTAAACTGAAAAAACAGCATTTTCACATCTTTGAACTGCCTATAAGTGTTTGTATGCTCATGGCATGCACATGCTCACAAAACATATAGATTTGGGAATGTGGTGAACAGAGCAACTTTTCTACCAAGCATACTGATTTGATTAATCCTTTACTGTCTTACTTGGAAATTGGTTTTTACAAGTTCATTAGAGTGCCCGCCACATTCTGCTGTTGTTTGGGGAAAGAGACTCGTACGCATTTGATGACATCTAAAAATAAAAGGATGTTTCTTTAAAATGAAATATTATTGGAAGTTAGTGTTTCAAAGCATAAATATGAGTCAGAGCATGCTACAAAGACCAATTGATATGAGTTCACTTGCTTGGGGTGGCAAGTGAGATATGAGGCAAATAATAGTAATAATCTCAAAGTACCTGCAAGTCAGCTGACTGACCCTACTTCCTTCTCCCTCATTTTTGCTGCATTTAAGATTAATCCCATGCTCTCAATAATATTGCAGACATTTTAGTAAAACTCGCTTCTCCCACTTTTTAGCCCTATAATTAAAAAAACAGCCCAACATATTGACCAGAAAATTGAAATATAACATCCTATTGCTTTCTCTTCTCCATAGCAAATGTTCTTGCTTTCCTCTGGGATTCCCATTGCTTGGAAGAGAAACCCTATCCAGTGGAGGAAAACATAATGTCAAATGGCTTGCTAATGGTCGTGAGGCCTGTGTATTTTCAGAGGCAATAAAATAATCAGTTTCTAGGAAGCGAAAGCAGATGGATGCTATTGTGTTCTTGTCCTCTTTGTGAGGTTGCCACAGGCATCTTCCAACCTTCGTCACCCTATATTCTCAAAATAAATCATATAAGCAAAGTTGAAATGCTCTGTAAAAACAGTATTATTTAAAGCTGCCTTTTATTAGTGCTTTACCACTTGAGATGCTCATATCTATTTAATGTAATTAAATGTAATAATGTAAATTCATGTAAGATAGGTGTTAGCCAGAGACAAGGTTTTATTCCGTTTTATGGTATTTATTGCTAGGTACTTGGTTTGATTTATTATATTGTGATTTTAATGTGTTGTGAAACACACACACACACACCCAGAGTGTGTGCCTTGTGGGATGGTATACAAGCTGAAAAAACAAACAAGCAAATAAATCCTATTGGCCACGAGGAGAAAGAGAACTCAGAGAGGCCTTTGGCTTGATCCAGCAGGGCTCTTGTTATGTCCTTGCTGCCTAAAGGTCTGATCTCAAGTTGATGCTATTTATTATAGAGATCTCTGCAGCGCTTCCATCCTTCAACTGACTTTCCAATGTGGCTTACAAAATATAAACCTAAGAATAAGAAATATGAGGGGCAGGCACACTGGAGTACACCAAACACAGCAGAATCTGTAAAAGCACCAGGAAAACAAAAAAAGACTGTTAGCAGAATGAAACAAATCTAATTAAAGACCTGTAGAAGTGAGGGAATAAAACAATGTCTTTAAAATGATGTCACGAAAATGATAGCAAAGTAGGCTTCATGTCAGCTTCCCTAAATAGAACATTCTGCAGTGACTATGATAACTGCATTTTAATGTTGATTTTGAAATATTTCCCCAATGCAGAAAAATCAATTCGAATATTCCAATTGTGAATATGGAGTAAAGAAGTACAGAAAAGACAGATACCTCAAGGTAAATGCCTCTTACTGAAAAGCCTCTCAAAAGGATGCAAATGCTGAAGAAACTACTTAATGGATGCCTTGATTTTTGCCTCTGTAGCATTCAGGTTTGTCTCTCAACCCTGTCCTCTGTAAAAAGAGGGAGAATGGAAAATTAATGAATTGAAAAAACAGTATAGGTGAGACTGTGGTGATGCGCAGCAGGTAGAAGCCAGTCTTAAGCCAAGATTAGGCAATACATGTCAGGTTTCGCAGCACTTCTCCGTTATCAGTGATTTTTGCAAAAATATTAAGAACTCTGCTTCTATATGTTCAAAAGCAGGAGCATTAGTGCTGCAAATAAAATTAAATTTCAGAAACTCAACAATTATTATTTTCAAATCCCCTTATTTCTAATACAAGATTTTTAATTTTGGTTCTAAAAAAATGTTTCAGTAAATAATGAGTCTAGCCGTAGCTACTATCTTTAAAATTGCAGTATAAGTTCACTAATAATTATTTGACAATCATCAATCTGCTGGGTAGCTCAGTGGTTTAGGTCTCTGGCTGTGGAGTCAGAGGTTGGGAGTTCAGTTCCCTGCTGTACCTCCTTGCAGACTCAATGATCCATAGGATCCCTTCCAGCTCTGCAGTACTAAGATGATGATATTATTATCTTGAAACAAATATTTAACTAGAGCCATATAATTTGTGGTTTAGCTACAGTCTTCTGCTTCAAATATGCAGCCTTTTTTCCAACTGAAAGCTGGTGGGGGCCACTGTGAGATACAGGAACTAGATGGGCCCTTGGCCTGATCCAGCAGGGCTCTTCTTGTGCTCCTTATGTAAGCTATAGTTAATCAGACTCAGCAGTCTTGTACCAACAGAGTGGCACTTGTTGCCATTTCTATGAAAATATCTACTGCCTGCTGAATGATACTAAAATGTTAACCCCCAAAAAGGTAGCTTAAGACCATTACATTAAAGACTAAATAATGGCTGTATTGTTTTGGATTGAGTGGGGAAAATGTAGTATTAAAAAATGTCAAACTCTTATTTCCCTTCCCTTCCCAAATTCTGCACAATACTCACAGTAAGATTAACATTCCTGTTTAGGTCATGTTATGTTGGAATTAACTCTGTGTTTCGTTTTAAAATTGTAAATAATGAAGAAGATGGATAGAGAGCCTTCCTCCTTTGTCCTACTCACAGTGGGCAACAAAACCCATAGAAGCAAGGTAAGTCATTGATTTCTATTTTTCATAAATCAAATAAGTATGTTTTGTTGTCTTGAAGTTTGTGTTTCCAGCAAAAAATGCTGAATCAGGATAGTATGAGTCACTTAATGAACCTTTATAAGGTGGTGTGTGAAAAACTGTTTCCAGTTTGTAGCCCCCTTCAAATTTGCCAGCCCCCCCCCTTCTTATTTATTTATTTGAAATATTTGTATGCTGCCTTTCTCCTAAGGCACTGTTTCCCAACCTTTTCCGGTCTGCAGACCGGCTGGGGAAGGCGGGGCACACACCCACCCCGCGCGCATGTGCGAAATAGCACGCGCGCCCTTTGCACGGGCGCGCGCGCGCACCGCCATTTCGAGCAGCGCATGGCCGCTCACGCGCATGCGCAAATGACAGCGCACGCTTGTGCGGGCCTGCGTGCATGCGCAAATGGCGGCACGGCGCTCGTGCGGGCATTCTGGAGCGCGCGCACAGGCGCAAACAGGCTGCGCGGGGGTGAGTGCGCGCGGGGAGGTCTCTCTCGCCGGCCCAGTCTGGCCCAGGCCAGGGACCGGCACTGGGCCGGGGACCGGGGGTTGGGTGTCGCTGTCCTAAGGGATCCAAGGCAGCTTATAATATTAAAAGTTAAAAGCCAAATAATAAATTATCACAATATTAGAAAAGCATTAAACAAGTATCACATTAAAGGTCATAAGAATAATAATATTTAAAACTCAAATAAAACACAGAATAAAATGTTTCCTATTCCAAAAATACTGGTCTAGATAATGCAAAAGCTGCCCTTGGTGCTGTACATATGTTTGCTCCAATCCGCTGTCACTGGCATGATTTCCCATCCTCACAAATTGCATTGATGGGTTTGAGGGCATAGCTTCAGGGGGAATAAGGGATGGTCTCACAATTAGTCTGAGCAAGGCAATTAGTTGCTGAGGCCTAGCAATGAAATATTTCAGGGCACAGCCCCACTCAATCCAAATATTTCAGGTCACGGCTTGCCCTGCACTCTCTCAGCTAGTGTCCCACTCTTTGCTGTCGTGTAGATGGTCCCCAATTGCCAGCATCAAATTAAGAATCAGCTCCCAGTCTTGAGCTTGAGTATCATTTTGTTCTTCCCTTCAGCAAGCAGGAAAGGCTGTGAACAGAGCCAGTTACAATAAATGAGTAATCAGTAGGTATATTTCAATATTAATAGTGTACATATTTTGTGGTCGGTCTGCCAGGCAGGTAAATATGTCTATTTACATATCAAATTAAAGGGAGTAAACTGATGGAATTCATGTTTGCTTTTTAAAACATTTGCGTCTTGTTCTACTTTGAATAAAGAACAGTGCCTCAGGCCATGAACTTAAAGGCTGGCCTTTTCCAACTTGGTTCCCTGCTACCCAGTGGTCATAGGAACTGGGGATTATGGAAGTTGGAACCCAACTATTGTACACAGTTGGAAACATATTATAAAAGTAGTTTGAATTTACTTGAGTTCTTGTGAATATTAGAGCTAGGCTGTAAATCCCATTGTGCTTCAGTTTCTAATGGACAATATTGTGCATTGCCCACTCAAAGGGTGTCATGCTGAACGCAGGTGAGACTTCATCCCAGAAGATGTGAGAACAGAATTGCAGTCCAAGTGTTCTGTGACTAACGTGTGCGTGCTTCTTTCTCTCCCTTGCCCCACCTGTTCCTCAAACAGACCTGCAATTTCACCAAGGATCCTGTGTGGGGTCAGGCATTCACATTCTTTGTCCACAGTGCTTCATCACAGTCTCTTCATTTAGAGGTCAGTTGGTCCTCTTTTTCTTTGCACAGCTTGGGTTTCTGTCTTTGTACAAATGTACCCTTCTATGTAATGTTATTTTTTGTAATAGTTGCAACTGACTGGCTTTTAAAGCTGGAATTTAGAAATTTAATCTTTTAACATAGTTTAGCAGAACTTCCAGAACAACATTCTACAGAACTTGAACCTACCCATAAAAATATATATATAAGAACATGCACCCATTTCTTGTGCACTTCAAAAATGGCAGTGGAAAATTTTGGAACTGCAGCCCCAGTGAGAGAGTTCAGAAATGAGGACTGGCCATCATCAGTTCTTTGTCCCAATGTGCATTGTTAGATGTAGCATTGTAATTGCAGTGCCTCTTCCTCGTGATTATTTTAGTTGTCGCTCTTAGTCTTTGGACTGAGTTTAACTAACAAACTCAAATTAGCTGACCTAATTCGGGGACTTTTGTGTTTCCTGCCCTCCCTGTACCATTCTTTTTTATTACCTAGCATGATGAAGAGTTCTGTAGGACTCAGACACTTACCTGCTTGCCTTTGTGGCATTTTAGTTGGTTCCCATAATGGTATTGCCAAATGGTGTTTTTTCTACACAAATGATGTAGTTCTGTGAACAGAAGACAGGATGTAACCTCACTGAAATCCCAGTTATTCAATAGGCTATTTGCAATAATTCTTCATTTTCTGTTGTGAAATTGAAACAGAGAGAGTGGGTGAAAATTAAGATGCTGTGCAAACAGAGTAAGATAAGGAAGGTAATTAAGGTAGTCTGTTGATTGCTTTGAGTTGCCATGTTTAGTTCACCCAGTTATAATCAGGCATCTATTTGTCTACCTTTTGTGGGGCTTCACAGTTAATGCTGGTGATGATCATACATTCTTATTGAGCCATTGAGACATGTTTTAACCTGCCATGATGTGACTCAAGCAACACACACCTTACTTTATCTAGCGCAACCTCTTCCTATCTCTTATCAAATATTTCCTCCCATATTAACCTGGGACAGGAGAAAATGCTGATGTGGTACATCCAATATGAGCTTAAAATGTGCCAGTTCATTGGAAGTTTTTGTTTTTTATGCCTCAAATGGTTTGATGTACTGCACTGAAAAGTCCTCTTCTTAAATGGGGGGATCACAACAATGACAATCAGTGTGATTTGGAGGTATATTGGAACTGAACTTGCCACATTTGTCTTGACTCTGTGTTCTCCTCCTGTAGATCAAGGACAAGGATCGGGAGAATGCCCTGGGGACTTTAGTGTTTTCTCTTGCCCACTTACTAAAGAACCCTGAAATGACAGTTGAACAAAGCTTTCAGCTAGATCACTCTGGTGTGGACAGCTGTGTTAAACTGAAAGTTGTTTTAAGAGTAAGTTTATGGTTCTTTTTCTTTTCTTTATATCTGTGGTTGCCATTTCTGTTCTTGCTGCAAAAATTTCCAGAACTAATCTTCCGTGCCAACTAGTGGGAACTTACTTCTTTATATCCCATGAAATAAGGCCCTGCTAATTTTTAAGAGTTATTATTAGATAAATGATTTGTTTTGTAAACAGTTCTTCCTGGCACAGCAGGACAGGAAAAACTTGGAAAGCTGTGTTGAAACTAAACTTACATCATGTACTTTTCATGCCAAATGGAAACAGCTTTACATGCATCATCATCTCTCAATGAGATGCATCAGTTATATTCTGTAGGTAGAGTGTTCCTTGATCATCTCTAGGAGTCCATAAAAGTTGTTATATGGTAGTAACTCTTTTGGGGAGCGATGTAATTGGGACAATGCAGAATAACTGACTGAACAGCTTCCAGGTCAGGACTCAAAGGGCGAGTGTTTTATAAGGTAAGCCATTAACAAAACGTCTGAGGGCTTCTGATCTCGAATTTATACCCAGTCAGCCTTGTACCATCCAAAAGAACATTTGTTCAACAGATGTGGTATTTATTTCTTTATAGCATTTTTTAAATTTGCAATAATTATAAACTGCTCTAAATCTAAGAAATTCCCAGATGGTGGAATAACAAAAATAAAATTAAAAGTATGTGAAATAAAAAAGTGAAACATTTCCAACAATAAAATTGTGGTTGGTCTTCCAGTCAGTGAATGCTTGTTGACATAAAAAAGTCTTCAGCCAGTGCTGAGAACAACACTAGTGCATATTAACTTAAGTGGACAGACCTCCACAAAGAAGAGTTAGTCAACCTAAACTTCTATGGCAAGGTTGAGGAATGTGTGGCCCTCCAGATATGCTTGGACAGCAGTCCCATTGGTTGTAGCCAGCAGGGCCAGTGGTGAAGAATGCTCAGGGTTGCAGTCCAACATTTGCATTTGTCCATCTGTGCTCTTTTCTCCAGGTGGCTTCCAAATAAACTTCAGGCTGATGAACTTTCTTTTGATGAGCTCTGGGCTCAAACCGAGCAGATTAATAGCAGAGGTGTTGTTCTCTCAGGCGTCTTGACTTGATCTCTAGTTGTTAGGGCTTTACACATTAACAACAAAACTGTAAAGTTGACTTGGCAGGAAGTGAGCAAGGAGTGGAACCTCTTGTAGTAAGACACATTTACTTTACTCTGTACCCTGCTAGTCCTTACCCTGTGGCACTGAGGAGTGTGTGTTTGGGTTGCCACATCTTGCTGCTCCACAGTGAGGCTAGTGTCTTGACAAGTACTTCACCAGGAAATCCACCGAAGCATTCAGGTATCCATGGGATTCTGTCATTTTCCTAGGAGATACCATAAGAACGCATCTCCCACTAGTGAGCAGCCAGGGCTTTGGAAGCAACATGTAAAAAGTAATAATGCTACTCATACTTTGTTAACTTTGGAGGCTAACAATACTCTATTTTCACAATTTAACATGTTATAGTTGCAAGGGGAAAACCAATAACATCTAATGTTCCTTCCCAAACATTTTAAGGGTCATTTTTTGAGTAACGGTGGCCATTTTTGAAATTGTTAAAATATCTTTTTCAGTCTTAATTGATAGTACCTCTGCACTACCAGTAACATGTTCTTAAAGAGCCAAATTAATGGTCATGCTAGCACTTTAAGTCTTTTTATGTAACTTTTCCAACATACGTGGGCATCCACATGGTTTTGTAACAGTAATCCTGTAGGCTTTTAAAAGAATAATCTCAATCATGCATCCCATAGGCCCATGTCCAACCTATAATTTATATTATTTCCCAAGAGATAAATAATTGGAGAATTGGGTTCCAGTGCTACAGCTCTTAACACAGATGGATTCTCATTTAATCTCTGTTCACCTATACACTCATTCAGTACTGTCAACCAGATGTTTAAAGTGCTTTCTCCTTAGTATCCAAAAAACTGTTGTTCCTAACAATAAAAAAAAGGGAATTCTAACTGCTGAAACACAAGACAGCAATTCACACCTCATTCTAGTTGAAGATTAACTGGAACATGGAGTTGTGGAAGGCAGGCACGGTCTTGATTTCCCCTCCACACTCCAGCCTTCACCCAGTGCTATTGGCATGTTTTGGTCCTACCTGTTGGTGGACACTTGAAGTCATAACCATAATTTGGAGACCTCTAGACAAATTCCAGAGTGCAAGCTCCTCCTTATGTTTGCTTCAGGCAATGCAAGAGATAGAAATGTTGCAGCTACAGTTTCTGATTCACCGTGGAGGAGAGAGCTGTCATCTTTGTACAGAGAATTTGGACAATAGAAGATAGACTAGACCTCAGCCGTATGCCTCATAAAAATGGGTATGACCATGTTCTCTTTTTCCATTTCCATTTTAGGCTTTAGACATAGAGGAACCTGATCCAGAAAGCAAATATACTGGGATAAATGCCTTAAAGCAGGTTCCTGTCCCTGCCACCGAGGACACAAAGGAAAGCAAGCCACACCTGCCACCACCACCTCAAGCAGCACCAATAAAAGTAGAAGTGTCCACAGTACCCAAGAGGAACAAAGACTCGGGGTTGCTTGAATCCACGGGTGACAGACAGGAGAACAAGGCTAACCCTAATATAAATGAGAAACTGGCAGAACCTGTCATGATAGAAACCGTTTCTGGGATTAATAAGCAAACAGGTATGAGTGGCTTGGACCCTAAACCACTGATGCCACCACAAGTCATTCCAGCAGCCCCTGTATTACCAGCCCTGCAGAGAGTCCATCTTGCCCCCAGTATTGCATCTCTGGGCTCTTCAAACTTTGATGTAACTTGCAGCAATCTGGACCTCAATGAGTAAGTCTCCCGACTTGAATTTTTGCCTATCTTTAAGATTAGTTGTGTATTTTATGTCTCTACTTTATATGACAGCAAAAGACTGACATGGCTCCAGCCCCCCAAAGCTGCAGTTCTTTCAAGCAAGGATTACCTTGACTAATGGTTTTATTGAAAATAGATGGGGTAAATTCAGTGTTAACGTGTAAAATATGGTTTTCGTTTTTTCTAGTTATGCGACTGGCATTACTCCAAAAGCAGGGAAAGTTCCTGTGTGGGTTTGTGTAAGCATACCTCAAGTCAAAGTCTGTCACTGGGGGATGGGATTTGTATTCTTCATGGTCTTCGTTCGGAACAGAGCAACACAGTAATATCTCGTAGTGCAGTAACATTTATGCTTCAAGTATAGCAGTAGTAGTGCTGTTTGTCCTTCACAATAAGGATTTGTGCCATTGTGACTACGTTTTGTTGATAATATGAATAGTTGGAAAACACGCACCACAATGTGAAAAAGGATGTCACTACTGCTAAAAGATATTGGGACATTTTCATACTGTGTGTTCCCCATCCTGATGCCCCCTTGGAATTCTGAACTATAGCTCCCAGCATTTCTAGCCATTGGTCATGATTGTTAGTTACTTGGTGTTAATAATCTAAAACATCTGGACAGCAACAGGTTGGGGGAGGCTGACCCAAGTCTTCTCTCAGGAATGTTCTGACTTAAAGTTAGCTTAGTGTTGGGAAGGGAAACACCATTTGTTTCTCAAGGCAGATCAGCACTGCAGCTTGAGCATGTAATATGCATCCAACTGTTTGTTGCGAAGGGACTTGTAAATAATGACAGTAATTTATCTTGCAGTGGGGCGCTGCTTACTGGAATGCCAATGGGAGAAATTCACCTCACTGTGCGGTATGCTTCCCTAAGACAGTCTCTCATTGTGCTGGTTAATGCATGCAGGTAAAACTTAACCACAGCCATTTCTGTTTCTCTTCCTTGACAAACATACACTGTGTGGGACTTAATCTTTAGCATGTTACAGATAGGAGCCACATAGACACTGGCACTGTAAGTGTAAAACTGAACATTACCATCTTCATCTTTGTAATGCTGAGTGGAAAGCATGCAGTTGATAACACTGACCAGTGATCTCCCCACCTCATCTTGGACTTTACCTGCATTTCAGGGGCTCCATTTGGCATCAGGTCTTATTATGGTTTGTGTAATTTTCCTGACAAGCATGGTTAAGCAATCCCCAGTAACGGTTGGGCAGATGCCACACTTCAGCCCCTCCAGAAGGAAAATTTAAGAAATGAAGTTTCATCATGATCTTTAAATCTTAGCAACAGCCCTGTTGCCACTACAGCCCACAATGTACAAAGACATTCCTGCTGCCAAAGCTGGCTTCTTTTAGGTCATGTAAGGGCAAACCAAAGCTATCTGTGTGTGCTGCAATCTTAACTCTAAACAGTTTTCAGTCTGCTCCTTATGAATATAGTATTGCTTTCTCTCCCAATAGAAATTTAACACCGTGTTCCCGGCAAGGAGCACATCCATACGTCCGTATCTACCTGCTCCCAGACAAAAGATGGGTAAACCGAAGAAGAACTACAGTAAAAAAAAGAACTCTGAATCCTAATTATGATGAAAAGTAAGTCAGTCCTGAAAGGATCCTCACCCCTTATATTACATATTTTACATTCTAGCTACATAGGATGTCAGTCTGGAATGTGCAGTCCTTGAATTCAGAGCTTAGTTTAAGCTAATGCCTCTTCTTGGCAGCAGAACTGGATGATACAGTGTCATCTGCTGGTGAAGCATAGTATAAGAGACAGGCACATATATTAAAAATGTGAACATACTTAAAAGAGAATACTTAAAATAAAATAAAATTGCTGCTAGAATTACTCCAAACACACTGACATCAAAGTGCTTGAGTATGAACCAATAAAAATGCCTGCAGAAAGATTCTATTGGAAAAGCAGAAATTATATGAATTGCAGAACTCCTGTCATCCCTCTTCATTGGCTAGACCTGCTGCAGCTGATGGCAACTGGAGTCCAACAACATCTGGTGGGTCAACAGGTTCCCTAGGCCTATTTCAGATGTACTCTTACCAAGCAGTCCTATGACTCGCTAAACATAGAGGCTGCTCAGCTAAGCTGAGCAGGAAAGTAGAACCAGTTGTTCTACATGGTTGTGTACATTTTACAGCATCAACCTCTCTTTGCCTTCATGATCTGAACGATTCTTAATGGCAGAGATGAAAAAGAATAATTTCTATGATATATGGGGCAGATTTCTTGAATATGTGCTAACAAGAGGAAAAGGGAAAGCTCCAAATCAAGATTCAATGCAGTTCTGGAGAAGAGGACAATAAAGAATAAAGATAGAGGAAGAAGAGGATTACTGCAAGAGGTCCCGACTATGGTGGTGGGGAACACAGTCGATTTGTATTTTGGTTTATGTATTTTATGTTTATGTTGTATTTTAAGAAAAAAAAACACACACACACAAAAAAAAAAGGAATCCATCAGAGAGACAGCAGGAACTTTGGGAGTGGCCAAATCAACAATTTGGTACATTCTGAGAAAAAAAAAAAAAGAATGCACTGGTGAGCTCTGCAACACAAAAAGGCCTGGACGTCCATGGAAGACAACAGTGGTGGATGATCATAGGATCATAGGATCCTTTCCATGGTAAAGAAAAACAGCCAGCCAAGTGAAGAATACTCTCCGGAAGGTAGGCATATCATTATTCAAGTCTACGATAAAGAGAAGACTTCACAGGAACAAATACAGAGGATTCACCACAAGGTGCAAACAGTTAATAAGCCTCAAGAATAGAAAGGCCAGATTACACGCCAAAAAAAAAAAAATCTTTAAAAGCCATCCCAGTTCTGGAACAGCATTCT
The DNA here is from genome assembly GCA_037013535.1 of Intellagama lesueurii. Taxonomy (NCBI): domain Eukaryota; kingdom Metazoa; phylum Chordata; class Lepidosauria; order Squamata; family Agamidae; genus Intellagama; species Intellagama lesueurii. The sequence continues at coordinate 126,156,234 of JBAJHW010000001.1, read as the reverse complement.
TTGGACAGATGAAACTAAGATCAACCAGAATGATGGGCCGAAAAAAGTATGGAGAAGGCTTGGAATGGCTCATGATCCAAAGCATACCACATAATCTGTAAAACATGGCGGAGGCAGTGTGATGGCATGGGCGTGCATGGCTTCCAATGGCACTGGGCCACTAGCATTTATTGATGGTATGACAGAAGACAGAAACAGCCCGATGAATTCTGAAGTGTATAGGGATATATTGTCTGCTCAGGTTGAGCCAAATTCAGCAAAGTTGATTGGATGGTGCTTCACTTTACAGACTGCGAAAGCAATCCAGGAGTTAAAGGCAAAGCTGTGGAATATTCTGTAATGGCCGAGCCAGTCGCCTGATCTCTACCTGATCGAGCATGCATTTCACTTGCTGAAGACAAAACTTTAGGCAGACAGACCCACGAACAAACAACTGCAGACAGCTGCAGTAAAGGCCTGGCAAAGCATCACAAAGGAGGAAACCCAGCATTTGGTGACGTCCATGCATTCCAGACTTCAAGCAGTCATTGCCTGAAAAGGATTCTTGAAAAAGTATTTAAAATGAACGTTTTATTTATGATTTTCTTAATTTGTCCAATTACATTTGAGCCCCTGAAATAAGGGGACTGTGTATGAAAATGGTTGCAATTCCTAAACATTTCATACAATATTTTTGTTCAGTTCCTTGAATTAAAGATGAAAGTCTGCACTTCAGTTGCCTCTCAGTGGCATACAGAGCTGGAATTATGAAAATTGTGTCAGTGCTGAGTTATTTCCAGACCTAAATGTATCTCCCATCTTTTTATTCCAGAAAGGCAGATCATGATTCTTCCACATCCCACTCATCATCCATGCAGAAATTGGAAGAGCCTTGTGGGATTAAAGCACTCAGTCTTTCCATTTGAATAACATTCTAAGTTCTGTGAGCCAATAGTTGGAAGTTTACTGTGCCTTGCACATCAGAACCAATGGCCAGTATCCTGTTGCAAATTTTCACTTGCATTAAGGGAAATCATTTAAGCCTTGGCAGCAAATTGGAACTCATTAACAAGGTGTTGGCTGCTTTCTTGGACACCACCTGCAGCCTTATTAATGAGTGACAAATTGCCACCAAGATTTACATGAATTCTGTTATGCAAACATAAATTGGTACTAGGATTCTGCTCAAGGTTTTTAATTTCTGTAGGGGTAGCCACGGCAGTCGGTAGCAATAAAAATCCAGGTCCCTTGGGGCATTACAGATGAACCAGATTTATCTGGCATAAACTTTCCTGGATGATAGCCAACCTCTTCAGATTCAATCATCATTTTAGCTTTTTTTTTTTTGTAAAGCCATGACTGCTTTTCATTTTGTGCTCAGCATTTCTTTAACATGTACGCATTTCCTTATATCTGTTCTAGATTTGAATTTTTTGATACATTGGAAGGCATTAAGAAACGAGTGTTGGATGTTGCAGTGAAAAACAGAAAGCCACTTATTTCACATGAAAGGAAAGAACTGGGCAAGGTAAGGTACCTTTCTGAAAGCTGCAACATGGAGGAAAATGTAATAGCAAACTTGACTGAAAGGGAAAGAAATATAATTATCTCCATTTTGCCATGGGCATTCCCTTTCTCACTATGCCTGTATTCTTGGGGGTCTCCTGTATGAATTGTTTTGGTGGTATATTTATTGAAAACTGTATTGTTGTTGGAGCATTCTGCATTAGAAGACAGAAGATATCTAAAAACGAGAAAGAACGTGTGGAAGGGTCAGCGCCTACATCTCAGTGATGTTCATAAACTCAATATTAAAATGTGCTTCTCAGTTTTATGACTGATAATTATTTTGATAATCCAATTATACAGCCAGAATTCAAGTAGTTGAGTTAGCTGCTTCTGAAATATTGTTGGCTTTGTTTTTTACAGGTGCTGATTGACCTGTCGAAGGAAGATTTACTCAAGGGTTTCTCGCAATGGTATGTTTAAATTGGCAGCATATAAAAAGGTAGCAATGGCTACGCAGAGAGGGTTTATTGATATACTACTCAGCCTTCCTAGATGTGATGACAATGGGCAGAAGGGACCTGTGCCATGCTGCACAGATTTGTTGTTGTTGTTGTTTAGTCGTTAAGTCGTGTCTGACTCTTCGTGACCCCATGGACCAGAGCACGCCAGGCCCTCCTGTCTTCCACTGCCTCCTGGAGTTTGCACAGATAGGCAGCAACAAACCCTGCTTATCCATAACACCTCGTTTTTAAATCTTTTTTTTTCCTTCCATAGGCAAGGTTAGTTCTACTCTAAACTCCTTGAGACAAAAATCCCCTTTTAGAACTGAGTACAGACAGGGACCCCTCTCCCACCTAAACAGGCTTTATTGTAGCTCACTCCATCTCTTTATAGCGATTCAACAGATGGCTCTACTGTCCGTGCAGATTTGTCATTACCAAATCTAGTCTTGCCCTTTTTACTAGTTAGCAAATATCTAGAATTTCTGTGCTCAGATAAGTGACCAAGCATAAACTCTTTGCAAAATCAGTGGTCTATTGAGAAAGCTTCCTGTTGTGATTGGAGCTGTAGGAAATCATAGCACAAAAATATAGCTAATAATGCTCTGTGAACTACAAAGTATCTGGTTCTGAGAAGAGAAATCCAGGGATGAGCAGCGGTTGCTCTCAACGTACCCTCTAATTTTTACCTGCTGGGCGGGTCTCCACCTCTCTCTTGTGACTCCGGCCCCCCTGCACTGGGTTCCATCACAACTGGAACCAAATGTGATCGCTGCGCGGAGGAAGACAGCTGCATGGAGGGAAGCAGAGTCGTGTGCATGCACGCACACTCCCCACTTAGCACCTTGGTTGCTCTTCTTCCTCGGGTTGTTACTGCAAGCTGTGCTACTTGAACTTTCATCACTGCTATATTAAATAATACATATACAATCAGAAAGCCAAAATACAATAGGCAATCTATAGATTTTACTCTTATGCCAAATGCTTCATTTTTGGGCTTGGGGAGAGGCTACATGTTTATCTCATCCTGAATAATTTGGTGTAAGTACATCTAGCTCAGTGACAAAGTATACATTTTGAGGCCTGTAATTCAATCTATCACCAGCAGACAGGACTGTGGAGAAACTCAAAGATGCTGTCAAATAGTATGGGCACCACTAAGCTGATTGGGCCAATTGTTTGTAAGGTTGCTCGGTACTTCACAGGAAGAATACTGACATTCATGATAATTTTCTTTTGCTTCTGAATAATTAACATAATAATTATGTATCAACTTAGAACTGCAGAGCTGGAAGGGATCCTATATGAATTATCAAGTCCAACCCCTGTCAAGGAGGCACAGTGGGGAATAGAACTCCCAACCTCTGGCTCCACAGCCAGAGACCTAAACCACTGAGCTATGCACAAGTTAGTAAGATCAAGCACCAACCTGCTTTTTGTAAAGTTCTAGTGTATGGCTACAGGAAAGCTGTGTGGAGAAATGCACTGTAGGTTTTATATAGTAAAGTTACTACCAGCCAGTCCAAGCATGATTCTGAACTGCCTCACAGTCCTGATTTTCTTTTGCAGGTACCAGCTGACAATAAATGGACAGCCTTGCAGCTGATATTTGACACCTGAAGAACGGAGTAAAATGGACATAAGTAAATGCTGAACTTTTGAAAACTGCTGCTAGATCATTTTGTAGAATGTTGTATTTAAATCATATTGTTAACTTATATAACATACTGTATAGACTATTTTACTATACTTTTCCACAGGGTCTGTTTTAGCAGCAACTTTACACTTAATTAGTAGTAGCTGTACAACAAACTGCACAGCCAAGAATAAGGTTCTACATTTATTACTATTTATATATTTCTGTCATGCAACATGCATTTGCACTGTAGAAATTATGCCCAGGTTCCACTGCAGAACCATCAGACTTACCAGGAAATAACACAGGAGTAATGTACACAACAGATGCTACTCCAAGACCATGTCTACACACAGATGTTGATTTATAATTCAAGAACTACTTAAGAGTGCCCAAGACTGGGTATATAATCCAGTGTAGGGTTTGTTTTGTCAGGGGAATGCTGCTTCATGCTCAGGATCCAACCCCACCCTTCCAGCACCAGGAGTTCCGGTAGATAAACTTCCAAAGCTGCATCCCTTCTTCCTTCACTGAATTGTGCTTTAGCAGCTCCTTCACCTTGACAGGAAGCCCAGGAAGCGACACAGATGAACTGAGGGTTCACATGCAACGTCCTCTCTTGCAGAGGTTGTCTTTACGGTTCATAGCCACACCATCCTAACTCTAGTTTAAACTCAACTTCCATGAGGGCAGAGAACCTGTAGTTCTGAAACTGTTTTAGTTCAAACAGTTAATGTGATTAAATGTGTTTTTTAACAAATAAAGTAATGAGACTGTGCCTCCTTAAAACTTTGTCTGCACAGGACTCTGCCCCTATTAATGAACTCATTCTGTAATAAAATTCTTTACCCATACACTATTACATGGAATTGTTAATCAAAACGTCAAGATTTGAATTAAAGACATTTTTAATCAAAACTGTACATAAGAGGTAGATTCCGGCAGCTAACATCACACATGTGCTTTCCATTTCAGCTTCTGCACAGCAGGCAATATTTCTGTCAGATTTCTGACTCCTGAAATAAATAAGAAAAATGATTTTGTAACAGTTATGCCCTTCAGACTAAGTTTTTAGCTATTTCTAGATGTCCAATGAGATAGGAGAGGATGTGGCTCAACACATGAACTATTTCTGCTCGTATATATGCCGAAGTAGGGGTGCTTATGGTTCAACTGAGAAGGACAGAGTTCTTGCTGCTAACAGAGAGTCTGGAATTCTCAAGCGACAAGGGCTGAATACCTATGGAAAGCAAGAATTATTCTGTCTTTTAGCTCATACAAAAAAAATTTTTTAAAAAATACGCCAGTCAGAATCCTGTTTGATATTCCTGTGCGTGTTATGGTCTGCTTTCTAAATAGTTCTTCTTTCCCAATTGTTTGAACAAGGGGGCCATTCACTACCCAGTGAACAAGCAGAAACCTTGTTGCCATGAATGAAGCCACTCCAGCTCATGCAACTGCAAGTCAGGGAGTGGACATGTGCTACATTTGTCAAGAGGATTCATCACTCTGTGCCTATGATATGAGCAATCCTTCTCAAGGTTTTCCAAGTAGAGAATACTCAGAAGTGGTTTATCATTCCCTCCTGCTGGGGGCATCCTGGGAATGTGCAGCTGGCCCGAGGCCACACAGGTTGACTCTATTCGTAGGAGGCCCAGTGGGGAATCAAACTCCCTACCTCTGGCTCCGCAGCTCTCCAGGCAGTTTCTATATACCTAAGTTGCCATGAAATTTCTTAAGTGATTTCCAACATACCTTCTTCCTGACCTTCCCTCATCTGCTTAATATGAGGATAGTGGAAAATCTCACATGAACTACCTTAAATTCTTATATGGCTGGGCAAATATTTAGGATAGAACTAAGCTTTGCCCCATTAGAATTACAGCAGAAAACTGTACAGAAGGTTCTCACTTCTAATACATGTAGAACATTCTTCTCTGCATTTGTTAGTATCTTTTCATATCCCAGGACAGATAAAACATTATATAATGTCAGTAAAAACAAAACTAGACTCCTAGCAACGGGTTCGTATATTTTCTCCGCTATTATGCCTGCTGGCCTGGCCCCACCTCCCGCACCCCAGAACAGTAGATGTTGTGCATTTACCTAGGACATGAAGCAAGTCTTCAATAAGCGCTTGAAATGCTGGGAAAAATTCATCGTATTCTTCTAACTTGTCGATAAGGCTGAAAAATACCAGTTGCAGCAAACATTCATTTGGCAGCACCTCTTCTTATTGTGAGTCCAGCGAACTTGAGGCTAATGCATTTTGTTCGTCCCAGCTGTTCACACTGTGCTTCATCAGACACACACACACACACACCCATTATGGAGCACCAGGCTTTAGTCCAACAAAGGCACTTGTAGCGCAGGTGGTAGTCCATGAAGGTAGACAACTTGTGCCCCTCCAGATCTCATTGGAGAAGGCAGGGACACAGACAGAGAGCTACTTGTGTTAACGTATTCCAGCTGAACTGCTTTTAGGAAAATATTCTGATGGTCAAGTGAGTTGCAGTGCTGGCTTTACAGAGTATACCGTGACAGGTCCCTGCCTCTATGAATTCAGAGTCTTAAAAAGTGATTAAAAGAGCAGCAGAGAAAGGAGTTATGGAGAGAAGGAAAGACTGTGCCATCATTTTAGTTTAAATGTACTCAGTGTGCCAAAGCGCACTGTAACAAAGCTTAATGGGTTATATGCCAAAGGCTTCACACAGACGTAATGAACCGAAGGGATTTACAGTAAGAAAATGATCTGAATGTTAATACATCCTTCAAAACATTACTCTTTAGCAACTACAGTGGCTGACATACCTTTCAATGTCTTGCGTCCCCAGCAGCTGCCCGACCTGCCAGGTCACATTCTCATTAAACAGACTGCATAGCTTTCCAACAGTGTTCACCAGGACACTGGGAGGGGCTGAGGTATCTAAGCAGAACACACCATATCAGTTTTCAGGCATCAAACAGACCCTCCCCTGTTCCATAGAAACCAAAGGTTTCCCCAAGGTGAAAGGAACCCTAGAATCTGGAGGGGGCAAGAGATAGGAAACCGTTAACTCCCCCAAAACAGCCAGAGCTGATGATTCCATCAGAGCTGCATGGCATAAAGTTGTGCAACAGGATACTAGGCATTTCTTAAAACACCAGAGAAAGCATAAAATTAAGGGGCAATATACCAAACACATTCACACGACTGATACAAAATCTTGCATTTTAAATAAACAAAGGACGAGACAATTCCATTTATCTTTTGGTTCTGTTACCTAGATACAAAAGCAACAGAAAAGGATCTAAAATGTAGTAATAAAAAAAAATAGTGCTCACAGCAGTGCTTCTATTTTGCAAGATGACATGGACTAATTTGTAATGAAAGTAGGCTACAATGTAGTATAATCAAGGCACTGATCATGAAAGAATAAGAGACACATTATGTGAGCTTTTAGATTAAATAAGAAACAGTGTTCATAGATAGTGTATGGGGCTGAATTTCAAGGGTTCTTTACAAAATGCCTTTTCCAAGCCCATATGTATTAGACACAGGAATAACCTTTGAAACAATTATCAATATATCTGGAATTAAATATACTTTTGAGCAGAAATATTTTACTCATTCTGTTGTACCTTATATTTTATTATTTCATCTCCTACTTGCAGGGCAATTTGGAACCAGGGAGCAGTCAGTTTGAAATGCAAGACTCAATGCTTGTTGGTGTGAACAATATTTCTGTCATGTCAAAAAGCAGCACTCCAGTATTAGAAACACCCCTACTCACCTCTTTACCACATCTAGTTGTCTGTTGTTAGCTATGAACAGAGGAAAAAGCAGTAAGATTCATACCTAGTCCTAAGAGGTCACGGAGGTTTCTCATAGCATTGGTCATCTCACCAAGTTTTGTATAAACTTCATTCATTCGGGGGTAAATGCCATTCAAAGAATTCACATCAAACAGCTTTTGAAAGTGACAGACAATTGCATATAAGATTTGTTGTGAAGGCACGTGATTCTTCTGTAGGAAGCCAAGAGGAACAGAGAGAAATTACAATTTTTGATCAATAGGACTAAGCAGGATAAAGGCTGTGTAGCCATAAGCAAATATAGATAGACAAAGACATATTTTGAAACCAAATACATTTGGGACCAAACTGTATCAAAACTAATGTGTGTGTATGAGAGAGAGAGAGAAAAAAACCTTTGTATTACATCAAAATAGAGGGCTTTATACCAGCATATGGAAAGAAAAATGCTTCAGGCTAAACCTTGGAACGGGCACAGAACTTTTCAACGGGATTACCTTTTCCTCATTTTCTACTTCTTCAGAAATTTCATCAAGCAGGAGCTGAAGGTCTTCAACTCTGATATGTTCCTTGTTATCCTGCAGAGCTACTGTATGCCAAGGCACTAGTTGCATAAAGAGCTTTTTCAACGACCTGTGCAAGTTCTTGAAAGACGAAAATCATCATGAGAGGTCAGAAGAGCTGCCACCATATTAAATATTCTGAGCCCACAAAGAGTTGCCTCTTAACGCAGCAGGGACAAGTATAAAATGTGGGATGTCCGTGACGGTGATAAGAATTTATTTCTGTGTTTAGCATGTCTTTTTAAATTTTTTAAAAAAGAGGAATTCCCAAAATGCAATTTAACTTTTAGAAAAGACACAAATGTAACTTGTTCCTATAAATTTAGGCCAAAGTCCTGTTGGAATAATAGAAAGGTGTATTACTTTAGGCTCATGATGGTGTTCATAAATTGGGGCTTTCATAAATCAATACTTTAAAAGCACCGTTACTAATAAAACCTTTCACTCTGGATGGTTCACACTTTCTGTTGCCATAAATTTTCAATTCAAAGGAGGCTTATCAAGATGCTAGTGATAGGTTGCTAGCTAAAGTGAAGAAAATTTCAAGTCCAAAACCCAGTAGTACCTTCAGGGCCATTAGCTGATCAGCCCACATTTCAACAGTAAAAGGAAGATGCTCAAATCCGCATTCTTGCTCAGCCTCGTTAGCACTGCTTCGTGGTATCCGGCTCCTTTGCATATGCGTTACTAAAGGAGCCCTCCTTGGGCTTCTTACAATTGAATCAATGCTGGACAACACCTTCAACATGAAAGATTTGTCAGTAAGACCACATGCTATGCAGTTATTTTTTTAAAAATAATCAGGGAGATATTTGTATACTTAATATATTTAGAAGATAGAAAGTCCAAACAAGAATTGTGAGCCAAACCACAGGTAATCTGAATCTGTTGATCAAACTACTTAACGCTTATGTTTTACCCATTTCCTCTGTAATTGGATTTCCACAGAGATCTACACTTCACATATCAGATTTCCAAATTCATCCCACGTTCATCTCCCAAAGATTAATCAGAACACAAGGCTATAACAAAGAACACTAAGTGCAAGATAGGTAGATACAGAAAATCACAAATATCTTTCACTACTTTAAGAAGCACCTCTTCTATTTATTTATTTATTTGATTTATATCCCGCCCATCTGGTATATTCTACCACTCTTCTAGAAACATGATGAGCGTATCGTTTGTTTTGACACTGTACTGTTGAGCACAAAACAGACAATGTTAAAGCACTAGATTTCAGTGGTTACTTCGATGCTAAAATCTCATTTACTGGAATAACCAGAGTTAAAAGTGCTTAATTTTGATTGGATTATGACAACTTTCTCCCTGGCCCTCATTCTTCTTCTCAAATGCTTCCTTCCCCTTTCATTTCTTTCCCTGCGTCAGTGATTGGCACAAAAACAAAGTAAGGCTACATGTGCTGCTTAGCATGTACTGATTTCAGCCCCAGTGAACTTGAGTCTAAATAAATATGCAGAGGTGCTATAAATCCTTTGATTTCCTAATCATGGAATGGATTATATAATGGGGGGGGGGGAGACAAACTCAGCCACTTCAGACACAGCAGACCATGGTTTTATGCCCTATCAATAAAAACTGTAAGGAGCCCACTTCGTCCTCTCCCTATATATGTTCTCACTTGGCAGCAAAACACTGTACCGTTAGTTTTCTGAGACTGCAACTATGTGGTCAGTGACTGCGGGATTTGCTGCAAGTGTAAAATGAACGAATTCTCTTTTCTTTTTACCGATAACATGACACAAGTGTAGGCCAATTTGAATCAATCCAGTCCTTTTGTTTTTTCTCTCTGCTGTGGGGGCTTCTACTTCTTTCACCCTGGAACAATCTGAATGGACTTTTCTCCATGTGATCAGTTGTTTAATTCTCCAAAAGTACAGCGGGGGTGCCTGTGGGTGGTATTCCGGTGACTAAGCTGGGCATGATGTTTTGGACAGCAGGAACACCTACCTCTGCAATTTTTCTCCCTAGTCATCCTGAAGTATTTTTACAACTCCTTTTAAAAAAAAATCAAACTGCTGAGTTCAGTGCTAGATCACCTTAGCACTACACGGATAAACTAGTTTCGCACTAGATCACTTCTGCACAGGAAAAATAAATAAACACTGACAGGCAACAGAAACAATTCTGACGACCTACAGCAGGCTACTCTGTTTCTGCAGTATGTGTATGGGTGTGTTTTGGGGAACTCTGAAAAACTGCCCCTTTTCCCTAGTGGCCTACAACATTTTAAACAGCCCACGGGCTTTACAATGAACCATAAAAGGATGGCTAGGGATTGGCAGAGGACAGGATCAATAGAAGGAGGCTGTGGATGTGTATCAAACTGCATCAGACTGAGTAGTCAGTGTGGACACTGAAACAATCCACAATTTTTACATGTGATCACCTAATCCAAACAGAAGTATAAAATAGGTTTGCAAATTAAGCCACAGCCAAGTCGAATCACTTCAATTCAGCTTGCCAGTGTAATCACAGCCTGAATTGAGATGTTCTCACCAAATGTTGGCTTGGATTGCAACCTCTGTAAGACACTGTGCAAACCACAGTTTGGCCAATTGGTGTATAATAAACATCTACGTTTTAAAGGAAGAATTAAAATACAGTAGTACCTCGGTTTACGAACGCCTTGGTTAACGTAATTTTTGGTTTATGAACAGAAATCCATCGAAAATGATGCCTCGGTTTACGGGTTTTTTTTGGGGGGGGGTTCAGTTTGCGAAGGAAGTTTCCCCAGGATGCATTGTGCCTGGAGGTTTATAGCGACGCCCCTGTTCCTATGGCAATCCGCGTTTCGGTTAACGTAATTTTCGCTTTATGTAACGTCCCGGAGAACGCATTAATTTCGTAAACCGAGGTACTACTGTAGGCACCAAGAAGAGAGACTGCAAAAGCACAGGATTCAATCAGGTATTGCCATGTCAAGAATGGTTGCTATATCCGAACTCAACCACTGTATGTTAGTTCCACAGTGTTAATGATTGACAAAAGGCATTCCTCATTGCAGAAGTCTTTCTATTCTTATGTATTTTGCTTTCTCTATATACTTTATGTTTGTCATTTGAAAACCTTCCAATAGTATCAGCTCACCTATGTCACATTTTGGGGACCTAGTGCAAAGGATATACTACAGAGATAGTCAGCAACGAAGGCTTCCAGCAGTTATGAGAGTTAAGCATATTACTTTACAATCGGAAAATACTTGTTTTGTGCTGTTAACATGATATTCATTCTTGCATGTTAAGAATAAACTTTTGAGTTACAAGAAAGGTACTCATGGCATCTGAAGGCAGGGAACTGTGGTTTGTTTACAGGAACTAAAAGCACAGCGTGATCCTAGTTCCTTCCTACTGAGTAGATTTTCAAATAAACCCTGTACTTGGAGGCCACCAAGAACAGTAGTCAGGTTTTTACAAGAACCAAAATCTTCTGATTTCCTCAGGCAAAGAGAAAGAAAAAGAAGGAATGAACATGAGCTGAGGTTCTTCATATGCCATTTATAAATGAAAGCCATGGTTTTCCTTTTCGTCCTAATTAGGCCACTGTTTATTTTCTGCAATACCTTCTGCAGCGGCAACATACCAACCTGCAAGTATTTTCTGTTAACTTCCTGCAGTTGGTCTTGTCCAATATTGCTTTTAACATCTCTGTTTTCTTTCATGTTTTCTTCTTTATTGCTCCCATGTGATCTATGAAGTAAAGGGAAAACAAAAAGCTATAATGCCAAGAAAAACATTTACTGAACATGTTACTTTTGGTTACTGATACTACATGCACTTCCTCATATACTACAGGGAAACGTCCATGATGCACATTGGATTCTTTGGAGGGATTCAGGTGTCAGTCTCTTTTCCTACCCATAGTATCTCTGCAATGTCCAATTTAAGTCTCAGCTTGTTCCCTCTCAACAAAACTCAAAAATGTCTCTGAAAGACCAATTCAGAAGTTCTCAAATGACAGGATAACTTCCAAGTAATTTCACACAGATGCTATAAAGCATGAAAAACAAGATGGAATCTGCTGGTACTCCACATGAGAGACGATGAGCGGACAGAAGAACAGATACCCAGCACTACCTTCAGGGACCATTCCTCTAAGAAGAGCTGGAAACACGGGGATACCATGTTTTCTAGACTGTGACTGGACAAGCAATCCAGAAGGGTGCCATGGTCGACAGTATTTAAAAAAACAAACCACACTAACAGGTCTAGGAGAACTAACATCTTACTTCCTTCATCCATTCACTACCATTAATTATTTGCCAGGGAAATCAAAGCTGTTTTCATCCCATTAAAATGTTCTAAAAGGGGGTGGGTGAGTTATCTGAATATAATTAGTATTATTTAGCACTACCTGGAATTGAGAAACCACCATCATCATGCCAAAACCCTTGGAAGTAATTATGCAAAATAGGATTAAACATTTTTTTCCAAATAGGATTCACCACTGTTTCCTTCAAACCAGCAAGATCATACAAATGGAGGTCCAAATACCCAGCCATCTCTGGCTGATTTCACAAACTAAGATGGGTGAGGATCTAGAGAACAGGTGGCAGACTTTGGTCATCCAAGCAGGTTGTCCTCAGCTAATACCAGATGAAAAATACCCATAACATAATTAGACCATACACTAGCCTCACCCATCATCTCAGGCTGACTGACGCGTAACACGCAGCAGCAACATGAGTATGAGGGAGGGAGGGGTTGTGTTTGAAATGCTTGTTCAAGCCAGTTAGTCATTTTATATGGCAGGTGAGCCACTTTTAAAAGCCCAGGAGCCAATTTTCTGCCTCCAGAAACCCTCCAAGAGCTACACAAACCACAAAAAATGATCCTACAGAAATAAAAGCTTTCGAGAATGCAATTCATTTAATTTATTTATTTTTACCATAAATGGAGGGAAACACAGGGATTTTTAAGTGCCCCAAAACTGGACCTTCACTTGTCATGTTTTATACAAACTACTGTTCTGATCACAGGAAGTGCAAAAGAAGAAAATAAATTGATTTTAAATAAAAAGACAGGCAGAGAGATTAAAGAATCCTAGGATTTTCTTCAACCCCAGACCTTTGCTTGTATGGCTGAGATTGAATGGGATAGGAACAAAACTAGAATATCTATGGTATTATTGAGACATGCAACATTCTTGCCCTTATACTATAGCAGGACTTTTGTTTTCTTGTTTCACTCTTTGGATATCTAATAAAAACTTACATGACTATTTTCTTGCCCTCTTATACCCTATGTTCAGAACAAACATATTGCTAAGGTGCCGTACTATGCCTATCTTTTAAAAACAGAGGTCTGTTATTAACACTGAATAAAAATTACGTACTTAATGTTCTTCATTGTTTTCTCCAACTTCTTCACTTGGTGTTTGTAAAATTTTAGCTCTTCCATGGTTGGTCTAAAAGGAAGAACATAATTAACACAGTGTGACTATTTCACTTCTCCCAGTGAAGGATACTGACTAAGAATCTTTGGCTACAGTTATATATTTCAACTATTTCCAGATCATCTGCAGATGACTGTCTGGTGTCACGTCCCTTCTCACACTGAACTTAAAAATCACAATTTATTTTTAAAAACATCCCTCCCACTCACCTGATTTCCATCTCTTTCTTGAGATTTACGTTTTCATGTAACAGCTGATCCTTTTGGGCTTTTGTCTCAATTATCTGAGTCTGAAAAGACTTTAAAGACCTCATTGTAAATACGGTGTCATATAAGCACACACCTACATAACATTAATGTCTCTATCCTTATCTCACGTCCTCAAACAACTTTACTAAGGAAATCATTAAATGTGCCCTGTTGAGAGTAAAAACACTAAGGAATACTGACTTATCCAAAGACTGAGGAAACCCAATGTTAAAAATTCTTAATTTAAAATACAGCTTAAAATTGAAATTCCATGAACTCAAATTCAAACATTTTACCACTTTGACAGTACTTGAAGTTATCTGAAGGTGATAAAGTCAACAGCTCTATTATTTATACTGTCTCCTAATTGAATCCACTGTACACCCATGTTCTGACATGTTCACAGTTACACAGATGATCACACTTTCTGAATCAAGATAGTGATTCAGTCCTGTAAACTGTGCAAATAACATCCAGGTAGCCACAGACTGACCAGCTCAATACATGCTGTCTAACCCAGTCAACATACAAAACAGAAAAGTGCTTGCATTTTCATCAAAACAGGATCCACAAAGTTGGGGGGGGGGGGGGGGAGAGGGACAGAAGGATTCTAAGAAAATGGTGTAACACATACTCCTGCAGTACTGATACTCCAGACAATATGGACATCTCCCCCATTTTAAGTTTTTTTTTTCAAGCAGATTCTGACACTTCAGTTTGAAATTTCTTACATCACATTCGTCTCGGCTGTAAGACTGCAACAGCCCCTGAGATGATGAAAGAAACATAGAGCAGTAGCAGCTGTCCAATAAGGGCCACGCAGAGATCCTGCCAGAAGAACCAGAAGCCCTCTCCATCACTTGCTAGTGCAGACCATTTCCTGTCTGATCAAGAACAAGTCTTTCAGGGACACCGTCTCCCATTTGCTCAACATACGGCAAAGTAAGAAACCTTGTGAGCATCAGCAACGCAACCACCAGACCACCTCTTGCTTCTACGTACAGAAACGTTTTTACAGACACTTTTTCATTGGAGGTGGGTCAAGCGTGGCCTCCAGGTTTGCCAAAGTTGCCCATCCCTGCCCTGCTGGGCCCTCCAAACATTGAGAGAGGAGCTGTCTTAGAGCAAGAGCACCTTTATAGGCTCTCAGAAACCAGTCAGTTGAAAGAGTGTGTGTAAGAGGCATAGAGCAGTTAGACTGAGCAAGGATTAAAGGGGTTCACAATGTAGAGGGTATGTTATGCTAGGAATGCACAATATCTTTCAAAACCCATCTGGAAATTCTTTCTCTTTCCAACGGTTGAGTGACAGAACAGCAGGGTATCCTTACAGGTCTACTCCTTAACTCTGGCTATCAATTGAAGGGGATTCAGGCAGGGTGCCTGTCTTCTGCTGGCTATCCAAAAAGTATTTGTTAAAAAGTATGAAGTGGTCTGGTCATACCTAGAAGAGGAAAAAAGTGGTATTCACAACAGCCAGTTGCCACACAAGTTGCCTTCAGAATGCTCCTGAACTGAACCAAGTGAGAATAAACTGCCAGCAGAAATGTCAAGATTTTATCCCTACAGGTTGAACAGTGTCTGGGTCCCCATTTATGACTGCCTGCTGGTACCTCACCAGGAGTAAAGCTTTGTAATTAGCTGTGGCATCTATGTTCTTCAAGAAATCTTCCTTCTCCTGCTCCTCTCCTTGTGTATGATTGGACTCTTTCTTATATTTCCTATAAGGGAAACCACATTAAAAAAATTAGTGAAAAATTATAGACGTATGAAATCAGGACTCATTAGCTTTACTGGTGACCTGCCCCAGACCCCCAACCCCAGTGGAACAAGTTAAAAGGCCATAATGTCTGGAAGTCTCTTCACTCCATTTAGACACCAATGCATCACCACCATAGTACACCTGGCTCTAGATCAATGACTTCTCTTACCTTAATTCCTTTCTCATTTGATTGATCTGAGACTCATAGTAATCAATTAGGCAACAAATCCTAAACAGAAAGAAGGGGAAAATCATCTAAATCTGTAGTTCTCCAATACCAGAGCCTTCAAACTGATCTATATCCTGCCAAGTTCTTCCCAACAGGGCAGGGAAGATGGGAGCTGGGAAACAAGGGAAGACGGCCAACACCCATAATTCCAGAGAAGACGAGTCTTCTTACTCCCCCACCTTTGCTCAAATCTCAGGTGTAGGTTGTAAATGGAAAGCAAGGGAACAGGAAGAGTCTTTATCTTTACCTTGCTTCCTGTCTCAATGATGCCTTTTTTTTTTTTTTTTTTTGCAGAATTCTGTGTATGTGTTTGCAAGAGAAGTGCACCTCACAGAGGATGGCTTCGCCCATGTAATGGACTCCGGGTCACTTTACTCAGCAGCTGAAGGGATGTAGCTGCTAAACATACAAAGCTTTCACCTGCATAGTTCCCCTTATGTTATAGTCCCAAATATCACTAGCTGACCTCAAGCAAGTATAACTAAATCAGATGAGTGAGAACTTTAGGTGTCTCCAAAACAGCCACACACGTGGCACCAGCTACACTAGTACTCACACAAAGTGGTTTCAAACAGCAACAAACCCAGAGTGCCCTAAACCAGTGGTTCTTAACCTTTGTTACTCAGGTGTTTTTGAACTGCAACTCCCAGAAACCCCAGCCAGCACAGCTGGTGATGAAGGCTTCTGGGAGTTGCAGTCCAAAAACACCTAAGTAACAAAGGTTAAGAACCACTGCCCTAAACCACAATGCAACGCCAAACAAACCAATGTTTATTAATATAATCTATTTAACCTGCAAATATTAAGATCTGCATACAACCACCCTCTGCTGTGCATTAAGGAATCTGTCAAAAATGGCAAACATTACTCACTGCTGATCCAAAGTTGTTCTTGGAGCCTGTTTGCAAAACTGGCGGAACATTTTTTTCTGTGTAGCAATGCGCTGCTGCTCCTCCATGCCTGCCCTACTAAGCTCCTTTTCCAAGCGGGCAATAGTCTCTTCTTGCTCTCGCAACTTGTCAGATTGCTGCTGGTACTTTGCCTGCATGCAGAAAGCAACAGAACCACACAGAATAGCACCGTGCCAGGACAAGAAATAAAAGGAGGCCACAACGAATTTGCAGATTTCCCTATTTCTAGCAAGAAATAACCAGCTTTATTTATATATGTTTTCTTTGCAAGTACATTTAAACTGTGCCATGAATACATTCGAAATATCCTGCCATGGCATAATCTATTATGGGATCAATTTTAACATCACATACAGTGGTGCCTCGCTAGACGATTGCCTTGCAGGACGAGGAAATCGCTAGACGATGCCTTTTTGCGAGCGCTACTGCGCTTCGCAAAACGATGTTTCCCTATGGGGAATTTCGCTAGACGATGAGGTTTCCCCATAGGAGTGCGCCGACTAGTGGTCAAAAGCTGTCAGTGCAGCTGTCAGTGCATTCCTATGGGGACCCTCACTCGCTAGACGAGGTTTCCCTATGGGAAATTTCGCAAGACGACTGCGTTTTCCCTTGGAACGCATTGAAGTGATTTCAATGCATTCCAATGGGAAAACGTGCTTCGCTAGACGATGTTTTCGCTACACAGCGATCCTCGTGGAACGGATTAACATCGTCTAGCGAGGCACCACTGTATTTCTAAAATCACTCTATAAGAATAAAGACAATTCCAGTGAATTCCAGATCGCCAAACTGTGAATTAAAATACCTGTATCATTTGGTGATCTTTCTGAAGCTCTTTGACTTGATTGTGCTGCTGGGAAGCATTAGCTATAGACTCATCTTCCAGCTGACATATTCTGTGTTTGATATTTTCCAGAATGATGTCCAGATCATTGGCGCGCTGTTCCTGACGAGAAGCCCGACTTCGCTCCAGCCGTAATTCATCTCTATTTTTTTTAAAAAAAACTTCAAATTATAAGTGAAATTGATTCTAATTCACTGAACAGTAATCTAGAAAACCGTGTAGGTAGCAGGTCTCCTTTACAGGCCTGGACACTCGTCACGTGGGGTAAGTTCTGGCAGCAGGGCAGAGCGACTGTATGAACTGGCTGCATTCAGAGAGAAAGCACCAGATTCCATATAAACCACATTCAGGTTCAGCAGCTAGAACAGCAAGAAGTTGTCCTGGAAGGACTGTACGATCTGGATGTCCTACTTCATCATGTTGCAAGTTTGTTCCTCAGATGGCCAGGCCAGCTGTTGGTGACATCAAGGAAGTGAGTATCCACAAGGACCACTGCCACCATCTTAGCTGCCTCAGGACTGACACCAACAGGCTGGGAGGACTCTAGGCAGCACTGCAGCAACACACTCAGAAAAGTCTGGCCTTCCTTCAACCAGTGAAGATCCAGGCGTGCAAAGCACATCTAGACCTCTCTTGCCTGTTCACATAACCTCAAAAAGCTAGTACTCTTTGCAATAGTGGGAAGCATGCATGCAGCAGGTTCCAAGTGTCACAGCGGAGAGGAAAGCCAGGGTAATTTTAAGTCAGAAGAGAAGCCAAATGGGAATACTCAGAGTTCAATGCTGTGTGAAAAGCTGGAAGCCTCAAAATTATGCTAAATGCAACATAATTATGTAAAAAATAGGGATAGAAACACATGTTTTGGAATATAACCCCCCTCATTTCTGGAGACTGGTCATGCTGGCTAGGGTTGATGAGAGCTATAGTCCAACACATGTACACACCACCAGGTTACTTTTTTCCAATGCAGAAACTGTTCTAGGTATCAAAGTACCTGACCGGATATTCTAATTTCAACAATACTCAGCCACATTCTTTCTACGGCTGCATTTTTAGCACTATGAAATGGGAATGGAGCACATGGAAAGAAGCAACTATAGCCTCATTCGAGCCTCCTCTTTGGTCCAGAACTCTCTGCATCTCATCCATTAAAATGGCACAAGAAGATTTTTTCAAAGCTTTCCTACCGAAGCTGGCGATTATCTTCTATCAATCCACGAACAATTTTTCGCTGACGCTCCGTTTCTTCCACTAGTGTTTTCAGTGCATACCTTATTGCTTGTGACGACTGCCTGTCCATAATAGTCTTATCTGTGAAGTTAAAGAAGAAGTTCCAAAAGATGCCCATAAAATATGCTACAAACTGTAATCTCTCACAGGAAGCAGGCATCTGGAATGAGAAAGGCACCTCATGTCTGACATGCCTATAGAAAAGTTTGGCCATGGATAACCTGGATAATTCTAGCATTGAATAGTATTGTTATTCAAATGCCAGGTGTGTACAGGCAAATCACACACAGGCAAGTCTTTTGCAACTATATATTCATAGCTCCACACACACTGGATAAGTTGTATCTTCAAACCATTCCAGATGTGCAGCATGCAACTGATGGCCAATTTAACCATCTTGCTTTTTAAAAAAAGTTCTTGTTTACCTGTTAAATTTCTGCTGTCTCCGGGATTATCAAGGAACACAGGCCTTAAACCATGCTGCCTTAATAACTTGTTTATATTTTCCCATTCTTCTTGCTCTTGCTACAGTGGGAGGACATGGAAAACACCATTAATTATTTCATGTTACAGTACCTACAGATACTTTTCTTCTATATGCCTTTGAAGTTCCTTCTAATTATTTCTTCAACACTATTTGACTGTGCCAAATTTCAAAAATAAATATTGCAGAAACAACCAAATGAGCAAATACAAGCATTATTCTATTCTACAAATTCCAAATGCAACAGATTTGATCATAACCACTGAAGGACGACCTTATTTTTTACTATAAATTCCTGCACTTAGCAACACCAGAAAAATACTTTGTGCTGTACTGTATAAGTAGGGTCCACTTCTAAAATTTAAAAGCATTTATTAATTTTAACACAAATATATCATGAAATTTTTCATCACTTTGTAATTCCGCAAACCTCACCTCCATTTCTGTCTTTTTCAATGTCAAGTGGCCATTGGCTTTCTTGGCAATTAAAAAGACTCTGGATCTAGTTATGACTTTCCTGTAGACTCAAGCATACCCAAAACCTATTCATGCCTCCATTCAGACAATACAAATAAGTTAAATTAAGATAATAGCTGGAAACGAAACAAAGAAAAGGAAGGAGGAAAAGGAACACTACAGAAAATGAAGAGCATTCCAGATAGTTGACCAGCTCTCATAATCTTTAACAATGCTGCAATGCCCAATATCACAGCATCACACAAACGCCCAATGCAGAAGCCTCAACAAATGACAGGTGGGCAGGAATTCTACCTACTTCTTACCTCATCCCTGTTCCGTGGATCACTGGACATCCTTCCTGGGTTAGAATTCACTGTCACAGTATCCAACACATCCTATTTGGACAAGCTGCAATCTAGGGAACTCTGAAACACAAAACAACAAAAAGTCATTGGGTCATGGCTTATCTTCTAGTTCACATTTCACTGGCAGGAGGATCACCTCAGTGGGTTTTAGCCACAGAATATTCTTGTCAGCAGGAAAGGAGGTGACTTTAAGCAATAACCCGAATGCCTTCAAAAGTCTGATCCAGAGTGGGGGGGGGGGAATGCTCCTGAGCAGTGTAGTAAAGATCATAGGAGGGACCAGCACAAAGGGCCTTCACCTCTTCGAGACTGCCGTCCAATCCTTAAAGAAAGAGGTCCTCCTATCCCTAGATACCTGGTCAGTTTAAGTCATGGTGTCCTAGTGGTTCCCACACTTGGGCCCTAACGTATTCTTGCACTGCAACTCCCAGAAACTCCAGCCAGCACAGCCAATGGTCACAACTTCTCAGAGTTGTAGACCAAGAACATCTGGGGGCCCATATTTGGGGATCACTGTGTTAAACACATGTGTGGTAAGTGCAGGCTCCTCAGAAGTAAGTCCTACTGAGGAAGATGGGTAAAGGATTTTCAATCTCATCTTTCAACAAAGAATGCTTAGTACCAGCAACAGACACATTCAGACCTTGGTACTCCAAAGAACTCCAAAGTTTATTAAGAATTCTGGTAACTCACACAATGCTATTTTTAGATTTATATCAAGCTAGTGTGTGAGGGTTTTGCGTTTTGAAGACACGCAACCCTCATACACAAAAGGTGTGCTTCTGGAGAGTCCCAGTGCTTTGCTGCCACCTCATCTCATTTTTCAGCTTTCTTCAAACAAAGACAGTGAAACCAAGCACCCATTCATGAGCAGGTTTGTGCCAAGGACAGTTTGCTGGCTGAGAAAAAGGACAAGATGCCACTCCCTCCCACTCTCTGTTGTACATTCAGAAGCCACCTCGACTGTCAACTGATTCTTACTTCAACTCTGGAATCAGGACACTTTCCTCCATCACCCTGAGGGTAGCTGTCTAGCTTCCTAGAGCGCAAACGGTCATTCATCCCTTGGCTGCCTCTTCTCATCCCTTCTGCATGAGGTAGCCTCCTTAGGCTAACCAATAGTGTGCCTGATCCTGCATTTGTGCTTGTCTTAGAAAATACGCCACAGTCCCGTGTATACTTGGAAGTTAGTCACATGTAGTATAATGCGGGCTTCCTCCCAAAGATGTGTGAATAGGATTAGGAACAGTCTTAAACAGAAATCCCCAAATTTTACTGCTCCTCAAAAGCTCATCTCACAGGAACCCTAATACACAACATAACTGAGTTTAGGCAGAAAAGAAAGCACAATGGGGAAATATTTCCTCTTAAAATTTCAAACAATAAAAGATTACATTATCAAGACATCCCATTTCAAAATGCTTTACAGTACTTCATTGACAATAGAAGAAGTTTACAAGTTTATAGTATCTGCCATTATAAGGATCTGCACAGAGATATCATAGATTGGTATCTGGCACTGTAAATCATTTTACAATCTTAAGATTTAACTGACAATGAAGCTATACATTGTTTCTGTAATCTTGAAAACAAATCACACGGCAAGAAACCACCTTAGATAACAACGGTACAATCAGTTTTCACCGTTACACTTCCAGGATAGGGTCTTGATTTTTTTTGTGCCCCTTATAAATAGCTGAAATATGCAAAGGGATAATTAATAATTTGATACAGCTCCTTCACAAACAATCGATTTCCTGTAAACATTCATACACATCTCTGGCTAAAGTTTCTTTCATTGTGAGTCCTCATGAAATGTGTAAGACATGGTGTAAAACAAGCATGCAAAGGATCAGGCTGTAGAAGTACAACACATGATGGGGGGGGGGGGCTGTTTGTTTTTAAGCGAGATCCACTGCTGTTAAAGCACATGGAAAAGTTCAAGACACCCAAAGCACTCCAGCCCATAACAAAAAATACCGTCTGACGAGTATGCACTCATTGTGAACAGTTCCGAAAATTTGGGGGCTACCTAAGGCAGCTGTCAGGCTAGTTTCCATGTTTTGTCTGTGTTATATGACAAAACAAACCGATTACTACCATTAAACAATTACAATAATAACAATAAGGATTCTTAGTTGTACGTTTCCGAAAAGAAGCAAAGCTGAAACACCCCATCAAGCCAACGCTACCGCCAGCAGGAAGCCTAAGGAGGATCTTGCACGTCTAGATAAGGCAACCTCGCCCAAGAGGGGATCCCAGACTCCGGGAAGAGATCCACGCCCCCGACCATGCTCCCCCCGCGTTCTTGCGCGTCCGCGCTCTAGACGCGGGTTCCCTCCCGCAGACCCTTCCAGACCTACCGGGCCCTTTTCCTTCTGCAGCAGAGGGAGGCCGTTATGGGCGGGCTCTCCGAGGTAGCAGGGCGTGAAGGAGGAACGCCAGGCAGGATGGCAGACAAGCAGGCCGACTGAACTGCCTTTCCCGGGGCTGTTGGGATTGAATCTCCGCCCCTTCCTCGCCCCGCCGCTCAACGGGTGGGAGGGACTCGAGGGGTGGGAGGGGCTGAAACGGCAACCAGGTCTTTAATGGCACTCGTTTGATTTCTGAGATGGATTGAATCCCAAGCCCCGAGAAAGGCCGGCTGGCCAGCTTTCGTGCCTGGAGTTCCTCCTTCACGCCCTGCTACCTCGGAGAGCCCGTCCATAACGGCCTCCCTCTGCTGCAGAAGGAAAAGGGCCCGGTAGGTCTGGAAGGGTCTGCGGGAGGGACGCGCAAGAACGCGGGGGGGGGGGGAGCATGGTCGGGGTTGGGGGCGTGGATCTCTTCCCGGAGTCTGGGATCCCCTCTTGGGCGAGGTTGCTTTGTCTAGACGTGCAAGATCCTCCTTAGGCTTCCTGCTGGCGGTAGCGTTGGCTTGATGGGGTGTTTCAGCTTTGCTTCTTTTCGGAAACGTACAACTGTTGTTGTTTAGTCGTTCAGTCGTGTCCGACTCTTCGTGACCCCAGGAGGACCAGAGCACGCCAGGCCCTCCTGTCTTCCACTGCCTCCCGGAGTTGGGTCAAATTCATGTTGGTAGCTTCAATGACACTGTCCAACCATCTCGTCCTCTGTCGTCCCCTTCTCCTCTTGCCCTCACACTTTCCCAACATCAGGGTCTTTTCCAGGGAGTCTTCTCTTCTCATGAGATGGCCAAAGTATTGGAGCCTCAGCTTCAGGATCTGTCCTTCCAGTGAGCACTCAGGGTTGATTTCCTTTAAAATGGATGGGTTTGTTCTCCTTGCAGTCCAGGGGACTCTCAAGACTCTCCTCCAGCACCACAATTCAAAAGCATCAATTCTTTGGCGGTCAGCCTTCTTTATGATCCAGCTCTCACTTCCATACATTGCTACTGGAAAAACCATAGCTTCGACTATGCGGACCTTTGTCGGCAAGGTGATGTCTCTGCTTTTTAAGATGCTGTCTAGGTTTGTCATTGCTTTCCTCCCAAGAAGCAGGCGTCTTTTAATTTCGTGGCTGCTGC
The DNA here is from genome assembly GCA_037013535.1 of Intellagama lesueurii. Taxonomy (NCBI): domain Eukaryota; kingdom Metazoa; phylum Chordata; class Lepidosauria; order Squamata; family Agamidae; genus Intellagama; species Intellagama lesueurii. The sequence goes on along the minus strand of JBAJHW010000001.1, from coordinate 126,132,783 downwards.
CACCATCTGCAGTGATCATGAAGCCCAAGAAGGTAAACTCTGTCACTGCCTCCATATCTTCCCCTTCTATTTGCCAGGAGGTGATGGGGCCAGTGGCCATGATCTTAGTTTTTTTTTATGTTGAGCTTCAGACCATTTTTGGCGCTCTCCTCTTTCACCCTCATTACGAGGTTCTTTAATTCCTCCTCACTTTATGCCATCAGAGTGGTATCATCTGCATATCTGAGGTTGTTGATATTTCTTCCGGCAATCTTAATTCCATTTTGGGATTCATCCAGTCCAGCCTTTCGCATGATGTATTCTGCATATAAGTTAAATAAACCGGGGGACAATATACAGCCTTGTCGTACTCCTTCCCCAATTTTGAACCAATCAGTTGTTCCATATCCATGTCTAACTGTTGCTTCCTGTCCCACATATAGATTTCTCAGGAGATGGATAAGGTGGTCAGGCACTCCCATTTCTTTAAGAACTTGCCATAGTTTGCTGTGGTCCACACAGTCAAAGGCTTTTGCGTAGTCAATGAAGCAGAAGTAGATGTTTTTCTGGAACTCTCTGGCTTTCTCCATAATCCAGCGCATGTTAGCAATTTGGTCTCGAGTTCCTCTGCCCCTTCGAAATCCAGCTTGTACTTCTGGGAGTTCTCAGTCCATATACTGCTGAAGCCTGCCTTGGAGGATTTTGAGCATAACCTTGCTAGCGTGTGAAATGAGTGCAACTAAGAATCCTTATTGTTATTATTGTAATTGTTTAATGGTAGTAATTGGTTTGGTTTGCCATATAACACAGACAAAACATGGAAACTAGCCTGGCAGCTGCCTTACGTAGCCCCCAAATTTTCAGAACTGTTCATACTGAGTGCATACTCATCAGACGGTATTTTTTTGTTGTGGGCTGGAGTGCTTTTCCATGTGCTTTAACAGCAGTGGACCTCACTTAAAAACAAACAGCCCCCCCCCCCCATCATGTGTTGTACTTCTACAGCCTGATCCTTTGCATGCTTATTTTACACCATGTCTTACACATTTCATGAGGACTCACAAGTGAGTTTTCCCTCAGGCAGTTGCAGGATAAATGTAGGGAACAACGACAGCCACTCTGTGGCCTTCATAGATTTTACAAAGGCCTTTGATCTGGTTAGCAGGGACGGCCTTTTTAAAATACTTCCCAAGATTGGATGTCCACCTCGGCTCCTTAACATCATCAGATCCTTTCATGAGGAAATGAAGGGCACTGTAGTTTTTGATGGCTCGACATCAGATCTCTTTGACATCTGAAGCAGAGTGAAACAGGGCTGTGTCCTCGCGATGACTCTGTTTGGGATCTTTTTTGCTGTCATGCTGAAGCAGGCATTTGGAACTGCAACAGAAGGTGTCTATCTCTGGACTAGATCAGATGGAAAGCTCTTTAATCTCTCTAGATTGAGAGCGAAGACCAAAGTCCAACTGAAATGCATGCGGGACTTTCTCTTCGCCGATGATGCAGCCATTGTTGCCCACTCTGCTGAAGACCTCCAACAACTCATGAATCATTTTAGCAAGGCCTGCCAAGATTTTGGACTAACAATCAGCCTGAAGAAAACACAAGTCATGGGCCAGGGCGTGGACTCACCTCCCTCTATTACTATCTCTACACAAGAACTGGAGGTTGTTCATGATTTCGTGTTCCTTGGCTCAATGATCTCTGACTCTCTCTAGATGTCGAGCTGGATAAACGCATTGGCAAAGCAGCTACCATGTTCTCCAGACTCACAAAGAGAGTATTGCTTCATAAGAAGCTGATGGCATGTACCAAGATCCAGGTCTATAGAGCCTGTGTCCTGAGTACACTCCTGTACTGCAGTGAGTCCTGGACCCTTTGTGCACGGCAGGAGAGGAAGCTGAACACCTTCCATATGTGTTGTCTCCAATGCATTTTTAGTATCACATGGCAGGACAAAGTTCCAAATAGAGTAGTCCTAGAATGAGCTGGAATTTTTAGCATGTATACATTACTGAAACAGCGATGTCTACGTTGGCTTGGGCATGTCGTGTGAATGGCTGACGATCGGATTCCAAAAGATCTCTTGTATGAAGAATTAGTGCAGGGAAATCGCCCCAGAGGGAGACCACAGCTGCGATACAAGGATATCTGCAAGCGGGATCTGAAGGCCTTAAGAATGGACCTCAACAGATGGGAAACCTTGACATCTGAGTGTTCAGCCTGGATACAGGCGGTGCAGCATGGCCTCTCCCAATTTGAAGAGACACTTGTTCAGCAGGCCGAGGCAAAGAGGCAGTCCCGAAACCAGCCAAATCAGGGAGCTGGACAGGGGACAGATTGTATTTGTCTTCAATGTGGAAGGGATTGTCACTCTCGAATTGGCCTTCTCAGCCACACTAGACGCTGTTCCAAGACCTCTATTCAGAGCACATTACCAGTTCTAGAGACTGAAGGATGCCTTCACACAAGTGAGTTTGCACAGGGGAAGCATAAGCCCTTTCATACGAAACACAAGATGGGGGCAGTGAGTTGTAGTGAATTGAGTGGCACTTCTTAACAGTTATGTGTGGCTGGTGTACTATCTTAAGATAATCTTTGCCTCATAATATTTGTAATATGTGTGGTAACGTGGTGAAACCTGTACGATCACCTGTAAGTTTTAGAGAGGCAGACTGTAGCAGTAGCGGGGTTGGACTCAGCAGTTTTCAACTCATCACTGCTCTCGGGTATCCTGTCAGGGAGTTGGCAGATGGCTTGTTTTCACCACCCTTGAGTGGCAATAAAAATGGGAAATGTATTGTTCAATTCTTAATCTCTGTCTGAACTTCAAGCAATAAGTTAGAAGTAATGTAGTTACCTGTAATGACTTTCTTTTGGGAGTAATGAAGGTGTAATGAGATTACCTTTCAAAAGTTGTGTAATGAGTAGGAGCAAAATCACTTATTTTGGCATAACAACTAATATTTACTTTCAAAATTTGCTTTTTATGGATATTTTCAAGATGCATCTTTAGTGGCATTTTATCAGGAATTTTTCAAGCTTTATGCCATTCTCTCATCAATCGCAAGATTTTTAAAAAAAATGTAATGCAAAACACGTGAGCAATACAACAAGCATGTAACAACAGATTTCTTGTCAGACTATAAGTAACAGAAATAAGTTATAAAAATAACTTTACAAACTCTGTTGTCTGTATTCCTGTGCTTTCTCAGTGCATGGAAATATCTTAGTTTATAGGATGGTACTTTTTTGTGTGTTAAATTGGAGCAAGGAGTGAATCTCTTGCAGTCTGATTCCATAGTCTGTGACTACAACATTGACACATATATGAAAGAAACTGTAGCCAGAGATATGTATGATTGTTTATAGAAAATTGCTTTTGTGAACGAGCTGTATCAAATTATTATCCCTTTGCATGTTACAGCTATTTAAAAGGGGCACAAAAATCAAGACCCTATCATGAAAGTGCAACAGTGAAAACTGATTGTGCCGTTGTTAACTAAGCTTTGTTTCTTGCTGTCTGTTGTTTTCAAGATTACAGAAACGATGTATAGCTTCATTGTCTCTTAGTTAAATCTTAAGATTGTAAAATGATTTACAGTGCCAGATACCAATCCATGATATCTGTGCAGATCCATATAATGGCAGATACTAAAAACTTGTAAACTTCTTCTGTTGTCAATGAAGTAAAGCATTTTGAAGCGGGATGTCTTGATAATGTAATCTTTTACGTGTTTGAAATTTTAAGGGGAAATATTTCCCCATTATGCTTTCTTTTTTGCCTAAACTCAGTTATGTTGTGTATTAGGGTTCCTGTGAGATGAGCTTTTGAGGAGCAGTAAAATTTGGGGACTTCTGTTTAAGACTGTTCCTAATCCTATTCACACTTCTTTGGGAAGAAGCCCACATTATACTACATGTGACTAACTTCCAAGTATACACGGGACTGTGGCGTGTTTTCTAAGATAGGCACAAATGCAGGATCAGGCACACTATTGGTTAGCCTAAGGAGGCTACCTCATGCAGAAGGGATGAGAAGAGGCAGCCAAGTGCTGAATGACCGTTTGCGCTCTAGGAAGCTAGACAGCTACCCTCAGGGTGATGGAGGGAAGTGTCCTGATTCCGGAGTTGAAGTAAGAATCAGTTGACAGTTGAGGTGGCTTCTGAATGTACAACAGAGAGTGGGAGGGAGTGGCATCTTGTCCTTTTTCTCAGCCAGCAAACTGTCCTTGGCACAAACCTGCTCATGAATGGGTGCTTGGTTTCACTGTCATTGTTTGAAGAAAGCTGAAAAATGAGATGAGGTGGCAGCAAAGCACTGGGACTCTCCAGAAGCACACCTTTTGTGTATAAGGGTTGCGTGTCTTCAAAACGCAAAACCCTCACACACTAGCTTGAAATAAATCTAAAAATCGCATTGTGTGAGTTACCAGAATTCTTAAGAAACTTTGGAGTACCAAGGTCTGAATGTGTCTGTTGCTGGTACTAAGCATTCTTTGTTGAAAGATGAGACTGAAAATCCTTTACCCAGCTTCCTCAGTAGGACTTACTTCTGAGGAGCCTGCACTTGCCACACATGTGTTTAACACAGTGATCCCCAAATACGGGCCCCCAGATGTTCTTGGTCTACAACTCTGAGAAGTTGTGACCATTGGCTGTGCTGGCTGGAGTTTCTGGGAGTTGCAGTGCAAGAATATGTTAGGGCCCAAGTGTGGGAACCACTAGGACACCATGACTTAAACTGACCAGGTGTCTAGGGATAGGAGGACCTCTTTCTTTAAGGATTGGACGGCAGTCTCGAAGAGGTGAAGGCCCTTTGTCCTGGTTCCTCCTATGATCTTTACTACACTGCTCAGGAGGCCCCCCCCCAAAAAAAACTCTGGATCACTTTTGAAGGCCTTTTTATATTCACACTCTATCCCTGGTTGAACACCCATTTCTAACTGTAAAAGAAGAGTGCATCCAGAAAAAAATATCATAGTACAAAGCAGGTGGTTAAAAGGAACATCCTATATGTGTGTATTTGGAGGTAACGCACTGAGTTCAAAGCATTTAACTTCCCAGTTAGTGTGCTTAGAGCCGAGGAGGTTTACCCCTGCCCTGAAGATGTCCCGCTGAACACAGTCGGACCGGGCTATAATGTAAGGACGACCACAGCAAAGACGACGGAAGAAGCAAGAAGCGGAGGAGCGCGGAAGGAAGGATTTGGAAAGAGGCGAAGAATTGGTTGGGAAGAGTCGGGCGGGCGCCTCTGCGTTCCGGAGGCGGCGCCACGAAGGGAGGCGGATCCGAAGAATGCGGCGGGTCCGCTTGGTGAGGCGACCCGCCGTCCGTTGACGGAGGACGGCCTGGCGGGAGGCCGCCCCAGGTGTGTTGCTTGGCGCCGTTGCGTTGCTGGGCGTCCGCCGCCGTCCAGGCGCTCCCGGTTGCCCTCCTGCTCGAGGTCCGACCGCCATTTTGGGAGCCGGGGGCCGTAAGAGACACGAGAGGAGGCAGTTGCGCGCAGAGTTAAAGCCGCGGAGGTACAAGGGGAAAATAGACACGCAGCTCCCACGACCTCCCGGTTACTCTCCTTTCCTTACCGGGCGTGGCAAAAAAAAAAAAAAAAAAAGGCTGCTCTCTGAAGTGCCGTACGCTCGCCATAAGTACAGGTAGCCCGCCGGCCCTAGAAAAGAGGCCTTGCTCTTGGGAGGCCCTCCTGCCACCGGCCTCCGGGGCAGGTAGACTCGCCCCTCTCCTCCTCCTTCGGTGGCTCCTGTCTGTCCGTTGCTCTGGCGTAGAGGTAGATAAAACGGCTAGGGCCGTTATGTGGAAACCCTCACAGTAGCATGTCCGCAACTTCCATCGGTGCGGATCCGGATTAAGAACCGGTCTCTAGCCTTTGTACTAGTAGCTCGTGTGGGTTCTCTTGAATAGTTTTTTGTGAGGCGGGGGGACGGGGCGTAGTATTAGGGTGTGTGTGTTTTTTTGTATTCTTAACGGTTAGGTAGCTAATCCGTATGATCGTGTGTGTGTTTGTGATTACGTTTAGTGCCCTAGAAGCAAAAGCCTATGTTTATTTGCTGCTCAAATCCCATCACTCCCCAGAAAGCAAATCGAAATACACAAGGGTTGGTCACAAGTCTTTATCCATTGTAATCACCCTTCTATAACCAGAGCAGTTTTCTGTTTCAGTCTCTGTGCAAGGGTGAATCTAACCACACAAGCAGTTTTATTTCAGGATTAATCAAGAATGAAGTGTCAGTCATCTTGCTAAGCAAATACCTCCTCCTTTCTTTAGCCCTAGTCACCAGTCCTCTTTATTTTTTCTTTTCGACAGAAAAAAGACAGCGCTTCAAAGATTTCCCATCCACACTTTTCTTTCAAAACCAACATCTTTTAAACTACTCTCTATCCCTCCTAAGAAAAAAAGGGAAATCCTTTTTTTTTTTTAAAAAGGGAAACCCTTCTAAAAAAATATTTTAGAAAGCAGTCTCCTGGCAGAGCTTCTCTGGAGCATTTTTTGTATTTCCCATAGTAGTTGATCCTACTGTAAATTGAAAGGTTCTGATCAGGAAACCAGAAGTGAACTGAATGGAAAGTGCCATAGCGCTGAATTCAGCCCCTACTTTGTGACAAACACCAATTAAAAAACTAGCCTTTAAGACGGAAACCACAGGATATCAGGGTTTTTTTCACCATTTTAACTAAGAAATGCCTTACATCATGTGGATGGGAGGAAAACACCAATAATATCAGTGCTGCCCCAGGTATGTTTTGGGGAGTGAATGCTCTATCTGCATAAACCCACACTTACTTTCGAAACTCTAGTAATCCTTATTTAGTAGATCTAAAAATTCTCTGGATGCAGATTGAGCTACATTCTCAGCATATATTTTTCTGTTCATACATTTTTGGTGTCTAAACAGTATCATAAACATCTCCCTTTCTTACCAAAATGTGCTTTGTAAAATGTAGGTCAGTTACTGCTGCTATCATTTTTGCCATCACTAAGCTCCACCATCTCAGCTCTGGTATAAGCACTAATGTATTAGCACAAATCTCTCTGGTGGCCCAGATAGGCACAGACTATCCCCTATGGATTTCTATAGAGGTAGACTGCTGGAGCAAGCAACATGTACATTCTTTTTGTTTGAGATCTTAAAGAGCTGTGATCAGCTAAATTATACAAAACAGATTGGTGGACTGACTTAGTATAAGATAACTGCATAGACTACAAAACTCCTTTTTTAAAAAAAGAAGGTTGATTCAATGGTGCCATAGCGCTGGATTCAGCCCCTACTTTGTGACAAACAGCAATTAAAAAACTAGACAGTGGTGGCTGGTGTCCATCATATGTGATGAGGCAGGAGATGCAGCAGCCAGAGATGGGTAGTGCCAGGGGAGACAGCCTTCTGTTCTTGCTCCCTTTTTCTCCTCTCTGCCTTATGAACATACTCATGTAGAGTAGGCTGAGGCTGCGACTTTAGTAGGAAGGGAGCAGAAGTGAGAGACTCAGTTCCTATCTCTGGTAAAGAGATTGACAAGAGTAGGTTGGCTGGGCATAGCCTGAGGTTGAATTGGGGAAGTGCCCCAATTGCCTAATAGACCAGCCACCATGAGAACCGAGGACTTTTGGGAAAGTGCATCCTTCCTTTTTTCCAGTTCGGCTTTCAAACTGGTTATGTAGATGGCTTTAGCTGTTCTGAAGGGTAATCTTTAAATGGGCTATTTTCCTGTTGATATTCCTTGATCTTTTGATAACATTTCCTCTTGTGAACTGTGACATCTAATTTCACCATCTGGAACATCTAAGAGGAGTTTGGGTTTTGGCATTGGAATTGTTTTGGTGCTTGTGCTTCCTGTGATGCCAGAAGATGGCTATTTGGAGATGCTGTGCTCAATAGGCAATGTAGTAGAATGTTTCACAAATCAGTTCTGACACTGTGTTATTTAAAACCTTTGTGAAGCCACCCCCAGAAGCCATCCTAAGCGTTGCAGATGGATCAAAATGACACTTCAAAATAAATACTAATTATGCTGTAAATTTTTGCAGGCTAAAGGAGATTGATTCAAGTTGATGAAATTTTGCACGTGCATTAAGAATATTGTAGTCTTTAAGGTGGTTCAAGACTCTTGCTTATGTTTACTGCACTGGCCAGACAGTTATTGTACACTTTGTATGGTGATGGCATCTGATTCTAAATTTCTGTAACTTGTTCTGAACTAGTGTTGGGAATGAAAGTTAAAAACTTAACTGGAATCCAGAGAAGACAAACTCGATGCTGACTGGGAAGCTGTAAGTCCTGGTTGTACATAGTGCACCTGCTGTCAGTAGTGTATGCTTTGATCCATTTGGGCCAATAAGCAAGTTTGATGTTTTTATATTTGCTGTTTGGCACAGTAGCCAGGAGCACATTTTTTCATTATTTCTGGCGCCATTCTTTTGCTGATAATCAAGATCTACTTTGAGTGATCACTACATCCCAGACTGCTGCTGCAGGAATATCTTGATCAATGGGCTTATAAAATTGTTATTGAGTCAACACTTATTTGCAGAGCTGGTTTTACTTGAGAAACATTGGCAAAAATCCTGTTGCGTAGCTACACCTGCATAATGTGAAGTTGCACAAGCTGTTGCAAAATTTGCACCAAAGCGGAAGTTGTATCCAGGAATTAGTTCTGTGGGCCTAGTTGTACAACTAGTTGTGCAGTTTCATGCGGTTGTGCAACTGGTTATGCAGTTTGACACATGGACTGTGTGATCATAACTCCCTGTGAACTTTAGGGTATAATGCTACACCAAGGGTAATAGGATTTCATGCACGGAAAATAACCAAAAACAAGGGTGACCTTTACTAGACAAATTCTCAAAAATTCACCAGCTTTCAAGTACTGTAGGACTAGGAAGCTACCTTATTTTTGAGATTTAGTAGTCTAATAAAGGAATTATTCACCTTTGTTTTGGATTTTGCATAAGGACCTCAAGGCGTTTTCTTTCTTGTGAATAAAGTTCAGCTAGAATGCAATGAAACAATACAGTACATTAGAAATACTTATCTGTAAATCTAAATTGTTTATATTATCCATTGTTTTGTATTTTGCCATCATTAAGACATTTAAAATTGGCCAGCATTTAATTGTACAAGCAGAGAAAACTGAACAATAGTGCTTCAAGAAGGGAAAATGTGAAAAAGATTGTGTTTTAATATGTATGGAGTTTTAGTATGAATTTTTCATTGCTGCTACCAGTGTTTTGCTTTTTTCTTTTCTTGCTGCTAATTGGATTAAAGATCGTTTGATTACTATGGCATCTCGTGATGAGAGTAATGACTATGAAGATGATGTGAGGTAAAAAAATACTCCAATATAAGAGGTGTGGGAAAGCCTTCTCAAAAATGAAGAGTGACCGAACTGCTGACAATAAAATAGTTCATATAATTAACCCACTGCAATATGCATATAAACAATGTTAATTTGAGATCCTTTTAAATGAAATATTAATTTTTGCATTTCTTCAGAAACATAACTATTCATTTGTTTATATATTTTGGAATTTAAATATATGTATTAGCCAATTAAACTGTTAGGTGAACTAGCCAAGAGCCGCAATTGTTCTTTGGTCAGAAATCATTAAAATGTTGTTATTAACACAGTTGATATTATAGCATTTTATAGTACATAAAGATTAAAGGGATACTTCTATAAATAAAAAAAGAACCTACTGGATGTAGGAAGAAGTTTGTTTAGATACCTGTGTATATATAACACAGTGGCATGATAGCTCAGTGGTTTAGATCTCTGGCTGCAGAGCCAGATGTTGAGAGTCCAATTCCATACTATATCTCTTGGGAGAAGAGCCAGCCTTCATAGCCTTGAGCAAGCTGCGCAGTCCCAGGGCACCCCAGAAGGAGGGAATGATAAACCACTTGTGAGTACTGTATACCTAGAACATTCTGGAAAGGATAACCATAAGTTGGAATTGATTTGACAACACATAATTGTCATTATTATATGTCATTCTAAATGTCCATTTAGTACTATTCTTGTCTGTTCTATCTCTTATTCTCTAAATATTGTTCAATTCCTAATATAAATTCATTATTCTTCCATAGTAGCGTAGAAATTTGGAGACTAGTGGGGAGACTCCTTCCAAATATTTTGCAAAATCGTATGGAAGTCAAATGACAGTACATCTAAACTGAGGCCTTATTTAGAGAGTTGCATATCATGTTCTTTAAGTGTAATGCAGGTTTAGTTCCCTCTGTTCAAAAAAAATCTTTGTACAGCCTGTTGTCAAAATTTGAAAGTATCTCAGAAACATACTTGAATGTAGAATAATTGTGTGGATAAAAAGCCCAGTGTACATACACAGATTTTTGTACTTACTTAATGGGCTCTCTGGATTGTGGACTGAATTTTCATTAGTTGTGCTTGTATTTGTATTCCTGCAGTTCTGACTACAGTTACCTAGACAGAATGACAGACTTGGTGGCTATCTGGGAAGTAGCTTTAAGTGATGGTGTTCACAAAATTGAGTTTGAACATGGGACTACCTCAGGAAAACGAGTTATCTATGTAGATGGAAAGGTAGGATTCTTATGTACACACAGTTATTTGAAAATCCTTAGCAATTCTAATGGGTATGACAACGAGTGGGAGAAAAATGCTGTGATCTGTTGGATAAAATAGCAGGCCTATTGCTAAATCCTGTTACTCGTTTGATTAGGAGATGGCTTTTCTTAGCCCATTCTCCCTTTTTCCCCCCCTCCCATTATAACTTAGGATATGAATTAACAACATTAACTCTAGGGTGGGTGTAGCTTAGACCCTCCTGAGCTGTTATGTCTGGGAGTGAGGGGGCTTCAGATCCTAAAGATATGGAACCTATTCTAACCCCATTTATCTCACAGAAATAAAGCAGGAGCATTCATTTTAGTGATCTCCCCTCTTTTTATAATGCCCATAGTCACAGGCCAGTCAAAAATAGTGTCTCAGGCAAAAAACAAAAACAAAGAGCCTCTCCCCTGTCATTAAAAAAAGGTGAAACTTCAATCAGCTGCTGTCTTTTCAGAATCAGCTGTGCAAGGCAAGACACTCACTATCCAGTGATGGAACTGTTTCTGATCAGACTTATGCAAATGGGGGGGGGGGGGTGTCCCAGGTCATTTTATCCTCGTTTTTTGTCAGCCAAACTAGATGCCAAAGTTCATCCATACATGTCTTGGGGGTGCATCAGAAGACTGCAAGTGCAGGTATCAAAACACCCCATTCACTTGCTCAGAATAATCTACTGCATTTTGGTTCTGATATTGTATTGTAGCTGCACTGTCCATCATACTTGGTAGATATAAATGGTTACTAGGGAGGGTAGGAATAAGGTACTGTAAGGGAAATATGTGTTTCTGATAATAGATTATGTCATACCACTGTATTCAAACTAGTAATACCTTTAAATAGAAAAAAAATGAGTCCAGGTGTGTGTTTAATACCAAAATTTTTGTCTTTCTGTTTTGTTATAAAATAAATGAAAAGGCATTCAGTGTCAGCTCATGTTTTTAGCACTGCAAGAGTAAAGCCACTGTTTATTAATATATATATATATTTCTTTTTTCAGGAAATAATGAGAAAGGAATGGATGTTCAAATTAGTGGGAAAAGAGACATTTACTGTTGGTGCATCAAAAACAAAGGCTACTATTAACATTGATGCAGTCAGTGGCTTTGCATATGAATATACTTTGGAAATTGATGGGAAGAGCCTTAAGAAGTATATGGAGAACAGGTCAAAAACAACCAACACTTGGGTGTTACACCTGGATGGTACAGACTTTCGTGTTGTTTTAGGTAAGTTGTATATGTTTGTATTCTTATATTGTATCTTTTGTATTCTATTTTTTTATGAAGATACACACACACACTTTGCACTTGTTTAGCTGTGTTTTAATAATCTCTATAGATCACTGATATATTGTTTGTTGTGATCCCTTTCATAAAAAAAAAGTTAAAACAAACTTACTATAGTGTGGTCCTAGCAACTTTCTGTTGAGCCTTTCTGATCAGGAGTGAAAATCTAAATGCTTTCTAAACTAAACTGACCTGGTAAGGTAGTAATAATTCTGTGATTGTGTGATGTATTGTTAGTAGCATTGTCTTAATTCATAGAGTGTTGTTTTCTATGGCAGTGGTCCTTAACCTTTTTCGGTCTGCGGACCATTGGGGGGGGCAAGCGCTGTGCGCGGACCGGTTGGCGGGTGGGGCACCCCTGCGCTCATGGGTGGGCGTGTCCCGCTCCTGCTACCCATTCCCCCAGCGCCCCTCGCAGGAGAGCAGCACCCCTTCCCTGCAGGGAAGCTGCCGCGGGGCAGCCCGCCCGGGAAGCGCCGACGGCCGGTCACCGGGCTCAGCGCCACCCCACCCAGGGCGAGCGGCCGATCCTGCTGCTTCCTGCCCAGCCACCTCTTCCCGGGTGGGGCGCTGCTGCTCATCCGTGGAAGAGGCTCCTGGAGGGCGGCTTCCCTGCCGCCGTCCCCGAGTGTGGCTCACCTTCCGGGGCCTCCCGTCGGAGCCTCGCTCCCATCCTTGCAGCGGCGGCTGCGTAGCTCATGGCGGCCCTGCCCAGCAGCCCTCGCCTCCTCCTTCTCCGGCAGGGGAAGCATCCCCCACTGCCGGAGCCCCGCTTCCCTCGCGCAGCAGGGAGAGAGGGGGACACGCCGACCTTGGCTCCAAGACGCAGCCCTTGCAGTTGCTGGAGCAGGAGAGGCCCTGCCTTGACCGTCCATTCGGGCAGCTGGCGTGAAGGAAGCCGAGCCGGGGGCCACGGGGCGGGAGCATCGTCTGCTGCTGTTCACCAGGCGGGTCGGGTTGGAAAAAGCCGCCGCTTCCTTCACGCCAGCGCCCAAATGGACCCCCGGTCAAGGCGGGGCCTCTCCTGCTCCAGCAACCGCAAGGGCTGTGTCTTGGAGCCAAGGTCGGCGCATCCCCCTCCCTCCCTGCTGCGTGCCGTCCGTTGGCGGGGGATGCTTCCCCTGCCGGAGAAGGAGGAGGCGAGGGCTGCCGGGCAGGGCCGCCATGAGCGACGGAGCCGCCGCTGAAAGGGCGGGAGCGAGGCTCCGATGGGAGGCCCCAGAAGGCGAGCCCCACTCGGGGGCGGGGGCGGAGGGGAAGCTGTCCTCCTGGAACCTCTTCCATGGACGAGCAGCAGCGCCCCATGCAGCCTGGCCCACCTTTCCCGCCCGGGAAGAGGCGGCCGGGCAGGAAGCAGCAGGATCGGCCGCTCGCCCTGGGTGGGGCGGTGCCAAGCCCGGTAGCCGGCCGTCAGCGCTTCCTGGGCGGGCTGCCCCACGGCAACTTCCCCGCAGGGAAGGGGTACTGCTCTCCTGCGAGGGGCGCTGGGGGAATGGTTAGGAGCGCAACACGCCCCTCCGCAAGCGCAACACGCCCCCCGGGGCGGGGGGAGGAGACTCGTCTCCGCGGCCCAGTTCCGGCAAGTCCACGGACCGGCACCGGGCCGCGGACCGGGGGTTGACGAACCCTGTTCTATGGCATTGTCTTAAGATTATTTGTTTGCATGCTTTCAGAATAAAAAAGTAGGATACAAAGTGGTTTTGTTAGTGTTATCTGCTGAAGCAACTAACATGTTCAAGGTATTAACAACCCTTTACCAGGGTCTGCGCCAGCTGCCAAACCATGTGATCCCTATTAACATCTAGTTTTTAAAAAGGGGATGCTATCCTTACTTTTTAGGTCCATATGTGCTTCCCAGCCCTCCAGAGCAATTCCTGAAGGCATGGGAGAGAGGAAATTAGCTCCCTCCCATTCTACTGATAAAACTATTTCTGTCTGTAAAACTACATTTTCAAACTTTAGATTGTGTGTGATGTTGCATTGGGAGTTGACAGGGAGTTTGAGGGAGCTTCTAGCTCCAGGAACCTCCAAAACCAAACCATTCCCTCCAGATGAAAAAGGAAATTAACTCTTTCAGAGAAGCCTTGTGCTGCTTAGCAAAATAATCACACTCCCAATTTGGAGAGTGAACTTTTTTTTCCCTTTCAGGCAAAAACAAAAACTAAAAAAATAGACCAAAATGTTGTGGCACTTTAAAGACTAACTGCTATATTTAAATTTTTCATGGACAAGGCCACTTTTTTCTTTCATGGAACACTGGGGGCTACAACAATAGGCCTTGAGAATGCATATTGCCAAAGTGTTGGTGATTCTCTTCCCCATGACACATGGAAATGCAGGGAAAGCACATCATATATTCGGTGAACAGAATTACTGGTTTTAAAAAAAGGGCGGGAGTGGGAGCAAGTTTTTATTGCCTCCAAATATATGCTGTTAAGGTACATCTCTATAGGCTATAATGCTGAAATCCCAGGGAGCTTGGAAAGGCTGAATAATGTTTCTTGGGCCTTGCTGTGGTGCTTTAGTTTGACACGTGCAACTTTTTGCTTCTCTTTATGATTAGCAAAATCAGAATTTTAAAAATTAGAAATTACAGAAAGATGCAAAATGAGTGTTTTATATAAAGGTTTATTATTTCTTGTGCAGAATTTGGATTCCTTAGTGAAGACAGCTGGAAAGGAGTTGAAAAGGAATGGGGCAAACAAGAGAATTAATACTGTACTACCTAAATCTATGGCATGTACCCTTGCATAGATGCTCATAGGATTATATGCTCTTGTTCTTAGTGGAAATTTAAGAATACATCTAGTGGAAATCTAAGAACACATCTAGCAAAGTTTGAATTTTATGTATTTGAGAGAAAATAGGCTATAAAAGATAAGACTTCGGTCTAGATGGGCGGGGTATAAATTTAATAAATAAATAAATAAATAGTTAAGTTGTAGTCCTGGAGAACTCTCCATTTAACCAGAGTTTATGGGAAAGAATTGTTACAAGAGGGACCTGCAATTGTAATTTCCCCCCAAAAAATCTCTTTGCAGTCATGCTTAAATTAAATATAATAGGAAATGACTGAAATCCATTGAATCTGGGGATTTGATGAGTAAACTCCTCTTTAAGTTCCACTGATTCAAATTGGCCTATAATAGTTGTGACTTACTTTAGTGTGGTAAGTTGTAACTAGAGTAGGACTTTTTGAATCAATGTAACTATGAAGAAATTGATTCAATGGACCTGCTCTAGTGCAACTTACTAAGGAAAACAATAGGATTTCAGCCAATGTATAATAAATTATGTGGCAGTTATTTTACATGTGTTTTTTCCAGAGAAAGACACAATGGATGTCTGGTGCAATGGTCAAAAAGTGGAAACAGCGGTATGTAACTACAAAGAATATTAATTTCAAAGTGAAAACAGTGGAAGAAAATTAGTAACAAATTGCATGGTGTAGACCCCTCATATGTACAGAATTAAGACAACTGAAATATAGAGATAGCTAGGTTTTCTAAAATTAGAGAGCAGGTAAAAACACAGTTTTGATGAAAAGCACAACAGCTTTTCAAAACAATATTGGTAGGAGATAACCTATTTTGTATACATTCAAACTCCTACTTCAGTTCTCATCACCTGTACTTCTTGCATTTAATAACTCCCTGAACTCACAACCTACTCTAACATATCCATCAACTAATGTGCACATGTATTTGCACATATATTAAGTGATAACACTTAATAGGTCTTAGGAAATACACTCAGAGATAAGAGCTTGTTTCATAACAATTTTGAAGTGCCACACAAGGCTACTTGTTTCTGCTGTAACAAAGACTAATGTAACAACCCTTCTATACATTGCTAAAAAAAAAACCCTCAAGGAAATGTTTATTTGATCAATTCCTCCTTTCAGTGGCCTTAGGGAGTACAACATATTTTAATTTTCTTGTCCTGTCCGCAGTCTTTTTTTCTCTGACCCTCAGCAGGTCAACACTTTTATAAAAATCTTAGTGCACAGCAACTATTGTAAATATTCAGAAGGCCTCTAGATACGATTTGTTAAAATCTTCTTATAAAAATCTCCTTTTGTAGAAGATTAATCTGATAACAGAATCATCTTGACATATTGAAAACTATCTGGCACAGTATTCAATAAACAATTGAGCTAGATGTATTTTGAAAGCAATCAGAGTTTACACTGCATTTAACAGTAAAAGAAAAAAATTATAGATGAATTAAAAAAATAGATTTTGTATGCAAAAACCTGTTGATACAACACAATCTTACATGTGATAGTCAACAGGATTTCCCAAAGTGTTGTTCCTGTCATTTTAAAATTGAAACAGTAACGTATTTCCAAAATCTAAAGATGTCCAACTAGATACAAGAACCTCACAGACCTGGATCACCTAAGACAACTGTACTCATTTGACTTGTATGATTTACATTTTCTCCCATAAGGCTGGCAGAAAAACTTTTTAGTCAATGAGGGAAAGGATAGAAAAACTATCCAACTCTTGAAGACTAGCCCAGTTAAGTTCTCCTATTTACTAGTCTTCACACCTGGATATGCTAGGATTTATTCTAGCAAGACATACATAGAATTGCACAAATAGAACACACATCTGGCCACCAGTCTGAGATGATGAAAATGGACTCATTCTCACATATTTAAACAACCTGTTCACATTGTTAGCAATAAGCTTTGGGAATATGACACTGATCAGGTTCATACATGAACTGTACCAATCTGGCCAATATAGAGCTTTGTGTTCAAAACTTAAATTCTGTACTGCAGTATAACATTTCCAGGGGCTTGTGATCACTTTGAAGAACAGTCGTCTGTGCTTTGCTTTAGATTATAGAAGAACCAGTTGGTGGTTGATGAATGCATGTAGCATATAAGTACGTCTGGGTAGTTTTTCCAAGATGCATACATTTTTCCTTTCCTTTACCAGGGTGAATTTGTAGAAGATGGTACAGAAACACATTTCAATATTGGAAATCATAGTTGTTGCATTAAAGCTGTTAGTAGTGGAAAAAGAAGGGAAGGAATTCTTCATACACTTATTGTAGATGATGGAGAAATCCCCGAAGCTTTGGAATAGCTTTCTGTTTTTCTTACCACTGCAGATATAAAGATCAGGGATGTTCAGTTACTATGGTAATTGACAACTTTAATATGTACTTCTTAGTATATTTTAGTTTGTGTTCTTTTCTAGTTGCTGTATATGAAAGTTATTGGAAGACCAGATGAGAATGTAAAGTTATGTATAATCTGAAACATTGCTAGTTATTTTGTAAATTATATGTATAAGATGTATACATATTACAACACTAAAAGGGACTAATGTAGAAATTATTTATATGGAAAACTTTAATAAAATAAAGCTCAGAACAAAGTAGTGAATTGTGTTCTTATTAGAATGTCTGGTTCTTTTCAAATCATCTTTAAGCATGTTGGCTGTTTTTTTAAAAAAGTAATGACTTGCTGTTTTCTAGTAAACCTTTTTGGAACTATGATCAATAATACTTGGACCATGAGCCATCTGTTTTCCTGGAAGACCTTTTCCTTGTTAGCTGTCACCTAAACAGACACATCTAGACATGGTACCTTGTGCCTGCCTCTCATACATAGTCATCCCACTTTTTATCAAGCCCTATATTCATATTTCTGTGCATCAGGCAGAAACATCCTGCACAAATAGGGGAGAGTTGGGCTGGATGTACATCAGAAAGGTTCAAATTCTTATTCAAATTTTAGCCAAAGGCCATTGAAACATTGAGTCAATACACAAAACCAATGACAAGTCAACAAAATAGCATCTTCATAACCATATATAACAAGTTCAGAAAGGTTATGTCTAGAGACTCATGTCTAGAAAGCAGGAGGAGGAGTCTGTTGTACAGTGGTGCCTTGACTTACGAACGCCCTGACCTACGAACATTTTGACTTACGAACAGCTCCATTCGCAAAATTTTGCTTTGACTTGCAAACGGAGCTTTGACCTACGAACGCCGGGAGCCCCTGCTGGGAGTGAGAGCCCGGCCGGGAGGCCATTTGAATTTCCCGGGCTCCTGCCTCCCGGCGCGGGGTCCATCCCCGCTGCTCGCTTCCCAGCCAGGGTCTGCCTCCCGGAGCCTGGCCGGGAAGCAAGCACCGGGGACGGACCCCGCGCCGGGAGCTAGAACCCAGCCGGGAGGCCATTTGAATTTCCCGGGCTCCTGCCTCCAGAGCCCGGCTGGGAAGCGAGCAGCGGGGATGGACCCCGCGCTGGGAGGCAGGAGCCCGGGAAATTCAAATGGCCTCCCAGCGCGGGGTCCGTCCCTGCTGCTTGCTTCCCAGCCGGGCTCTGCCTCCCGGATTTTTGAAATGCTGGAACGGATTAATCCCGTTCCCATGCATTTCAATGGGAAATGCTGATTTGATTTATGAACGTTTTGGCTTACAAACACCATTCCGGAACGGATTAAGTTCGTAAGTCAAGGCACCACTGTATCTTGAATCATTCATTTACCTATTCTCTTCAATATTCCTTTTTAAAGTCTTAAATTTATCTGTCCTGAAGGGAGAAATATCAGCCAAATAGTTGTTGAATTTCCTTTAAGTAATGCAGCATCATGGTGTTGAAACAAGGATTTCCTCTGTTAAAATATCTTATATAGTAGCATCTTTATTTTCAGGTATTTGTGCCACATATGCCAGTGTAATTGCAATAAGTCCTGTCCTAAAGTCATAGCCTGAAATTCTGTCATAGTCATTAACCTACCACTCTCTAAACATGTATACAGTGGTACAGTTGGATTTGTGTTCCACACTGAAAATTAATGATATATGTAATAGAAATAACAGTATTTATTGTAGAGTTCAAGTGAACAGAATCATTCAATAGCAATGAATTAAATTCACTACTTACGTAAATATCAAATTCCTGTAAAACTTGAAATTTACAAAAATATGCATCTTGAGTACCTATCAACAACAAATGATCAGTAGGCACATAAAACACGTGTATAATTTGTGCAGATGGTTTAAAGTTGGAATTTTTATTTAAAAGAGTTTGCATGGTGAATGCAGCAGTCTCATTTCAATAAAATTATAACATTTTTAACTGCTGTTGGTGAAATTGCTTATTTAGCAGTTAGCAAGATTCTAATGAAGCAAGATTTTATCACTGCAATGAATAACTGCAACATGTATGTTTCTTAATCCTTACACACCAGGCCTCATGCTTGCATTCTGATGAACTTCAAGGGCTCATAGATTCTGGACTGATGTTTCAAAATTGGTCTTCTGTGATGGATTCCAGAGTAGAGAACAAGTTAGCAAATACAATGGTAGGGCTTGTTCCCTATTAAAAATTACAAAAATTTCAGGGTTGTGAATATCATCAACAACACTGTCATAGAGTTTCATGTTGCTTGCATTAATTACAGGGGGTGCAACAAAGCTTCGATTGCCCCTTGTATATGAGCCTGTTACAACTTCTGCCTCAAACAGGCAGATCAAGTGATCCAGTTCACATTTTTCTTGAGTATCTACAAGGTTCCCAGGATTCTTGGCAAAGTAGACGCCAGTTCCATATTTCTCATCTGCAAGACAACACAACACAGTCTGTTTAAAGGGTCGTGCTTTCTTTATAATAGTTGTGCAGATAACTGATGAACATAATTTTCAGTCACATGCTGATTAGAATTTTGAGAGTCAAATAAGAACTGAGAAAGCATACGAGGCATACTGGGAACTCACAGATGTAATGACTCACTACTGGGAAATACAATAATTTTGGCAATATAGAAGTTTATGATCCAGTTTGCTCTTTCACTTGATTTATACCTAAGAGTGAAAATTCAATTTATTTCTCCTCTTGTAGAGAGGAATTATAATACTTATAGGATGAAAATGTTAAGAACTATTTGATATTCTTTTAAAAAGAACTCTGTTAAGTGCACTCAAACAGATACCTGTACATCAAATAATCACATGAATGGATGATTACCTTGCAGGGAGGAGTAAGCTTTCTGAAATCCAGTTTTGCACACCAGACTACAATACTGAGCTGGCACACGATGGTATAACCTGTGGCATACTGGCATTCCGGTGTTTTTTCCTTCTATTTTTCGTTTAATCCTTTGGAAAGCAAATTCTAAAAAGGGATTGCATATTTTCTCTATCTGCAATAAAAATGAGCAATACTTTTGTGTCTAGTAGAGGACTGGTAACTGTGAACACATATCTGGTGTACCTGCATAATTCACAAAGATACACGCCAAAATACAACTCAAGATGCCACAAAACTCTTTACTTCTACTTCTACTAAAAACACAAACTACACTGGCTTTTGGAAAAGCCGGAGGTCCTTCGGGTGGGTGCCCCAGACATCAGTGGTCTGCGAAACTCCCTTTCCTTTGGGGGGGGGTGACTCTTACCACCAAGAGTGAGGTTTGCAGCTTGGGTGTACGTCTGGACCCGGCGCTCACCATGGAGACCCAGGTGTCATCAGTGGTCCATTCTGCACATTTCCACCTTCGGCAGATTGCCCAGCTGCGTCCCTATCTTGATGTGGGGGCGCTCACCACTTTGGTCCAAGATTAGACTACTGTAATGCGCTCTACGTGGGGCTGCCTTTGAGACTGACGCGGAAACTTCAGATGGTACAAAATGCGGCGGCCAGACTTCTTACTGGGGTGAAAAGGTACCAACATATTTCCCCCATGCTGGCCGCCTTGCATTGGCTGCCCATTCGTTTCCGCGTTGATTTCAAAGTTCTTACGATTACATATAAAGCCCTAAACGGTTTAGGACCTCGATATCTGGCAGAGCGCCTTCTCCCACCCAGTTCTGCCAGAGTCACTCGTTCCAGCCAGGCCAGGCGGCTGAGGGGCCTAACGCCGAGGGAGGTTCGGAAGGAAAGAATGAGGAACCGGGCCTTCTCGGCAGTGGCCCCTCGCCTCTGGAACAACTTGCCCGTGGAGATCCACCTGGCTCCCTCTCCGGGTGTCTTCAGAAGCAAACTCAAGACCTGGCTATTTGGGCAGGCTTTCCCTCCTGCTGTATCTTAAATTCACATCTTACCATATTGGATTTATAGTGTATGTTTATTGGTTTAACTGTTTTTAAATTTGTAATGCCGCCCAGAGTAGACCTTTGGTCTAGATGAGCAGGGTAGAAATTCAATAAAATAAATAAATAAAATAAAAAACTGGTAATTTAAATAGATGGGGGGTCAGCCTTTTAAAAATAAACGGCAGTATCTAGTAACATGTTTCAACAGATGGGAGCTGTTTCCTAAATAAGAAGAAGGCGGCCCTTTCTACAGCCCACACCCTACAAACATGGGCCAGAGGGCTGGGAAACCCTCAGGAGTAGAGATGGGCACAAACTGGTTCATCCCAGTTCATCCTAATTCGTAAAGGCAGCAGTCCCCTGCCCCACTTCCTCTGGCTCAATCAGCCACTCACCAGGCCCAGTGTGCTAGCTTCCTGTACCTCCTCAACTGATCTTCCAGTTCCGGCAACAGCTCAGGGTTCTCTGCCCTGCTCTCTTGGCTGATCTCCCACTCAGACAAAAGGGTGAGGCAGAGAAGTCTATGCTCTTGCTCATGACTGGGAGATAAGCTAAAGAGGTGGGGAAAGCATGCAAGCTGATGATCAGCTGAGGAGGCAGGGGAGGGGAGCAGCAACACCTTTGCTGCTGCCTTTACAAACTGGGACAGACTGGTTCATGCCCATCTCTACTCAGGAGCAGATTTTAAACACCATGGAGAGCTAGTGTTCAACTTAGTCCAATAATTTCAGTAGGAAAAGACAACAAGAGTTCCACTGCATGAAACAGCCTAATACTGCAATGGTGTAATGGAAAAGTGTTGTTTTAGAGTGAGGGTGCAATTTCAGGAAGGCCAAGGACCAATTTTTAGTTTATCCAGTATTCAGAAGCCATACTCACCCCATCAATAGGCCACTAAAAATTAACAGCATGATCTGCCATCAAAGATCAGCGCTAGAACTGCTGGCTACTTTTCCAGTTTTCAAAAGCTATTTAATATTTATTTTAGCTTTTAAAAACTTATTCAGGAAGCAAAAACCATTTGCCACTTCTTTTTGTATAAATTTGTTTGGTACCTTCATTGCCTTAGAATAGAATGTATTTATTACGGTCGGGGGACCAGCTCATAAAACATTATATGGCTAAAATATACAAAATGCAATTTTAAAAAGTGTATAACCAGTTCATAAAACATATTATATGGCTAAAATATACAAAATGCAATTAAAAAAGTGTACAACAGATAATTGTGTACTAGTTGTAATATATGGGAAGAATCAAATACAGCATTTTTATAGCTATCCTTTGAACCATTAGATCGTCTTAATTGCCTTAATTAAGTGAGGAAATCTTTAATTGGGTTACTTCCTGGGTTCCTTCCATATTAATTGGAGACTCTTATTTCCTATTGCATATCTCAATGGTTGAGGACTGCTTAGGCATTAGGGATTCAAAATTCTCTGATGCTAACACAGTCCCTAACCATCAAAATGTGTAAAAGGAAATAACGAATCGCCTGTAGTTAACACAGATGCAGTCATATTCCAGGCATGAAGAAAACTTCTTTATGTAGTTCATTTGCCAAGAACTGCAATGAAGTGCAAACAATGCTTCCTTACTAGATATTTCAAAATAGCCAGTGACAGCAAATTGTCATCCTTAGCTTTTTATGAATTCATATTTTGGAGACTTGCAGCACTTTGAATTAGTAGCAACATTCTCATGAGTGGAAGTCTCTTACAATACTTTCACCAGTGGAAGAAAAGGAAGGCATACCAGCAAAGGCCTCTTCCCTTCCTCTTGCAGAAGGGACTCTTTGCAACTGAGGATCCAACCCTTACACTTCTAGCATTTTAATGCCTGCTATGCTTAAAGGAGGACAAGCCACCAGGAAAAGCTTTTCTACTTTGCAACCAAGATTTAATGTTTTTATATATACCTCTACTTTAACGTAATTACTTTGATCTAGCCCTCCCAAATTCCTGTTGATTTTGTACATCTGTTCACTTCCCAAATTATTTTGCCATTTGTTATATCTTTACCTTGAGAACCTGGAGACCAGCTTTCTCAAGCTGTTTTACTTTGTCCTTGAATTCTTGAAGATAAGACTCTATTGGAGTGATTTGATAACAGTATTTACTTGTCATCTCTGCGTGCCCTTCTTGATGTGAGTAATTTCTCAAAGGTTCTGCATTTGTAGATATGAAGATGCTTAACAAGAGCTGCACAGGAGTGCATCACAGATATTGTGTGACCAGTCAAAATAGCATTTCATAAACCATCAATGACAGCAGGAGGCAACCCAGACAAAGTTATAACTTTGCATCAGGAACATATTTCTGGATCGTACGGGCTTGCTTGCTCTTGCCAAATCTGGAGAAAGCCAGACAAGCACATTTAAAGCTTTCATCTCCGATTTTTAAAAAATCTGTTCACATACCCAAATGCCCCATAATCTCATTTTGCTACTTTATTTCCACAGCTCGTAGCAAAATTGGTAGCTATTCAACAAATACCTATCACTGCTTCCTGAAATGGAAATGGAAAAGCATTCCCTATGCTTTTTAAATTTGAAGTACATTCATCCTGTCATTTAGAACAGGGGTCCCAAACCCCCAGTCCATGTGAGCGCGGGGGGGTGCCCCGCCTTCCCCAACCGGTCTGCGGTGTTAAAAAGGTTGGGGACCACTTATTTAGAAGATATGGGGCCTTAAAGATGCTTGTTTTACATGGGAACTGTGGCATCCGCCCAGGTCATGAATATTCATATACTATCTGCACAGACCAATAGGAGTGCTGGAGGGGCGGAGTCGTGAGATATAAGAGAGTCAGCAGGAGGAGGGGGGAGTTAGAGAGAGGGAGTTGAAGAGATTGAGAGAGTTTTTGAGGCTGGGCAGAGGAGTGGTGGTTGAGAGGGGATAAAGGAGAATGTTTGTTTAAGAGTTAACAACATTGCTTGTTCTGTCAACACCTGTATCAATAAACAATTTCTATTTGGTTTTTTTAAAATGACATATGGCCTGGACCTCAATTATTAATAATAGGTAATGTTGATGTAATCAACTGGTGGCAGCTGAGGGGCACGTAGCGTGAGCTCTTTGTTTGGTGAAACAAGCAAGGGGCCACGTGGGAATCGTGACAGGAACATTTTCATAATCTCTGGCTGCACCTGCTCATTGTGCATAAATGTCTTTGAACAAATGAAGACACAGACAGAGAAGCCATTGTGGGAGGAGAGAGGACAGAAAAAGAGCGAGTCAAGTACAGAGAGAGGGGGCACCGGGGGGGGGGTTTGATATCATGGAAAATATGGGAGGGAGGAGGGGGGGAGAGGGAGGGAGGGAGGCAAGGGACAGAAACAGAGACAAAGCAACAGCAAGAAGAAGTGAGACAGGGAGAAGAAAAGGTGCCACAGAGGGACACAGCTTCTCCGGAATGTTTTGTAGTCACAAGATTCAGAAGCAACTCTTTCCCCTGCCTCCATTTCTTTCTTGTGTTTCCAAATATTTAGACAGAGGAAGACAGACGTGTTGTACTATAAAGTCAACACTGTTTCCAATACATGACTTAATCTTCTGCACCTGTGCACTCAGTGAGGTAAACGGTGTTTACTTGGGGGCAAGACAGCATATTAGGATTGCAGTTTTACTAGAGGGATATCATGAAATTTGGCTGGACCTTCCCTTCTGGTTATGCTGGCAGCCTGACTCATTTGCAGACACAGTATCCAGAAGCATGATTTTCTTCCTTCTGAATAGGCTCCTACAAGCCTACCCAAGCCTATTCAGAAGGCTTGTGAGAGCCTATTCTGAAGAAAGACCCATTAACTGGATTTATTTCATGGCATATATATGGTACTGTAGCCTAGATGCCCCCAGCGATTTCCTCCATTGTAAATTTGAGAGTCGTTACACTTGTTTTAAAAAGCCATTAAAATTAAATCTTTAAAAAATCCAGCCAAGCCTCTGGTTTATGAATGTAGGATATTTCTTCTGTGTCCATGGTTAAAAAGGTAGTTTTAGCTAGCAACAGGGTTTATTGTATTTTTTTGTATCTATCATACAGTGTTCCAGTTCATTATTTTACGGTATCTTGTGAACCACACAGAGAGTGGCAACACTAATGGGGCGGTAAAGAAATGGAATTTTTTTTTAAAATGCCAGGAAGTGATCTGATATTGCTTTGCAATGGCAAGCTTCATATAGCAAAGGCCAGCCTACATATTGACAACACCAATACCAGCAGCCATGATGGTCTACAACAGTGGTTCCCAATTTTGGATAACTCAGGTGTTCTTGGACTGCAACTCCCAGAAGTCTTCACCAGCAGCTGCAGTCTAAGAATACCTGGGTTAGTCAAGGTTGGAAACTATTGGTCTAAACTCTACAGGATCCTCTCTTCTGCTCACTGCCATTCACAAAGAGACACCAAGCAAGAGAAAATCCCAGAACCTGACTCCTTTTTCATCAGCTAGCAACATCTCACTAAAACACAAAGCAATTCTGTTTTTTTAAAATAGAAAGCCTCCCTGGCCTTTCACACAATCCTGTCCACTGATAATATTCTATTGGCATTTTGTAGATCTATTACTTCGGGTGGGCAAGGGCTCGGTCATTTAAGAGCCCAGAAGGAAGCCCAGAAACCGACACTGAGAAGACAGAGAGTGAATTAGAACCTCCTGAAACCATGGCCAAACACCTTTTTGTTTCTGAACCTATAACTGAGACTCCCCGGATTTCTCAAGACTACTCCATAAAGGGCTAGAACTCTGCCCAAGGGAGATTCTCAGTCAGGCCAGTTCTTCAACAGACTCTGATTAGCTGCTATGTTCACCTGTGCAATCAAAGCAGTGTCGCTTAAACAGCCCTACATACCATGTGTCCTCAAGGGTTCTTGCTTGGCTGTAGTCTGGAGCATGAATTCAACTGCAAACGTTGCATCAATAACAGCTCGGGGGGACCCTTCAATCTCTAGGACTGCCCCCTCCTTAGTCAAGTTCTTCAGTATGAGTATACCAAAATGCTGATCAAGATGAGACAGCTCAACATTGCCAAGATTGAGAATATCAGAATTTCTTATAACAATCCGGTAAGTTTCCTCAACTTGTATGATGTTTCTGAGCCACAGTCCTGCTTCCTCCACACTTTCATGACTTTGACCAATAAGTTCTACAAATGGTCCATTTCTTTCACACCCTGCATTGGCTTGCATGCCTGTCTGTTGTTCTGGAGAGGAAAAAGTGGTTGGTGTTGCTTTAGTGTGAGAAATTTCTATATGTGAGAAATACATGATTTGTATTTCTCACATATAGAAACAGTAGCAATTGTGAATGAGATATAGAAATATGCTGATATTGTGCTACAGACATCATTACTGTGAAATCGTTAAAATGTCGAGTTATTCTTTTCTATTTGTTATATTTACACCTTCTTCTTCCCATTTCATCCTCACAACAATCCTGTGAGATAGGCCAGGCTGCAAGAGTGTGATTGGTCCAAAGTCACCCACTATGCTTCAAGGCCAAGTCAGGATTTGAACCCAGGTTTTCCAAGTCCTAGTCCAACACTCTAACCACTACACCACACTAGGTGTACTTCTCATCTTCAAAAGAAATCAAAACGGTTCACCACAAAGTAATGAAAATACAATAACAAATAATAAAAGCTGTAAAGGAAGGAGAAACAATCACAACACAAACATCCTGAGGCAAAATAAAACAACGCAAGCAGCCCTCAGTCCATAGCAAAGGCTGCTCTGAAAAGCCAGGTTTTAATTTTTGTCTAAAAGCCTTCAGCATTGGAAGTAGGGGGTTCCTCTTGTGTAGGGTAATTCACTGGTCGGCACCACAACTGAAAAAGCCTTGCTTTTGTAGATACCCATCATATTTCAGCCACCAGAGTAATTCAGAGTACAGACTCACTTGCTAAGCCACGTTTTCTTTAAAGAACATAACTATCTTGGTGCCCTCAATCCAAACTGCTATGATTTCTCAACAGTATATAACCCACAGATGAACGTGAGAATGGGATTCACAGAAAAGTGCTGTGGCTCAGAGGAAACAAAAAGTTATTTTTGCAGAAAGAGGGAACCCTGAAAGCTGATTCTTTCTGTGGAGCTGTTTTACAGAATCTTTAGTCTCTTTTTTCCGACAAAACTGAAACAAGCATACATCACAGAACGTCATACTAAAAGCAAAAAATTGTTTTAAAACCAAGGGTTGTTCCTTTTGTATGTTGATCAGCTGTTTGAAATGTCTATCAACATGCTGATAGAGCCTTTAAAATGCTCTTTGAAGCCCCTAAAATAATATGTTCTACTATTTACAGGGAACTCCTGTATGTGTCTACTCAGAAACCCCAACAAAGTCAAGTGAATATGATTTTAATGGCTTTAATTCTTCTGGCATTTTAATGGTTTTATTGGCTAATTTGTTTTAACTTCTTTTTAAATACATTTTTTTAAAAAACACCTTGAGTAGTTTTCTTTAGTGAAAATGCAGAATAAAAATATAATAAAATAAGTAAATGAACCACTCTTCCTCATAGGTAAATTATAAGGACCTATCACTGAATATATGAGGGGTTTTTGAACCTTGTCCATATCTTAAAACATGTTCCACTCATTCTAAGTGCACATCTTTCAAGCTGCTTTTCAAAAACCTGCACTTTCCACGACATTCCCTTTAATCTCTGCAGTCATGGCTTTCATGTTTTAAGAATTCAATAAAATTAGGTGCACTACCTAGTGTGGTGTAGTGCAGCCATTCTCAATGGAGGCCATGGGACCTCCGGGGGAGCCCTGGCATATTTGAAAGGGGCCACAGACTGAAAACAAATCTTTACACACCACCTTATAAATTGTGTTATACAACTTACACAATCCTGCTTTGGCCTATATTTCTTTCATATTGTGTTTATGGCTGTGGCCAAAAAGTTGAGAATGGCTCTAGTGGACAAAGTAAGGTGCTAGGATTCAAGAGACCTGGGTTCAAATCCCTGCCTGACCACAGAAACTCACAGGGAGTGGCTGGGGGGAAGGGATGGAACTGGTGAAACTATTCCTTAAATATTTCACTTACTTTGAAAGCCTTGTTAGGGTTGCTATAAATCAGTTCTGACTTGACAACACATAGCACACACACACACACACACCAGCTGTACATAATTTCCCAATAAACTTGATATGTACTCTAGTTTTGCTCATACATTTTGGGAAACAATGCATTCCCAACTGTTTGACTCAGCCTGTCTACTGATTATTACCCATAGCATCCATATTGCTGCAGTCCATCTTCTCTTCCAGTTTGTTTTTCACTGACATCAGCTTGCTGTGGAAAACCTTTGAAAAGAGACCATTTTTAAAAAACAGAATGCCATGACTACTGCTTTAGACCAGTGGTTCTCAAACTGAGGTCCCTATATGTTTTTGGACTGCAGTTCCCAGAAGCCTTCACCACTTGCTGTGCTGGCCAGGATTTCTGGAAGTTGCAGTCCAAGAACATCTGGGGACCCAAGTTTGAGAACCACTGGTTTAGACCACTTGTAATATTAGTTATAAGTGAAACCTGTAAAATTAGCTCACATTATGGCAAGTATCAGTTATCTGTAAAAACAATTTAACTTACATAAAATATCCAGTAGGATACACGCTTGCAACAGAAGGTGTCTATCTCCGGACTAGATCAGACGGAAAGCTCTTTAATCTCTCTAGACTGAGAGCGAAGACCAAAGTCCAGCTGAAATGCATGCGGGACTTCCTCTTCGCCGATGATGCAGCCGTTGTTGCCCACTCTGCTGAAGACCTCCAACAACTCATGAATCATTTTAGCAAGGCCTGCCAAGACTTTGGACTAACAATCAGCCTGAAGAAAACACAAGTCATGGGCCAGGGCATGGACTCACCTCCCTCTATTACCATCTCCACACAAGAATTGGAGGTTGTTCATGACTTTGTGTACCTTGGCTCAACGATCTCTGACACACTCTCTCTAGATGTCGAGCTGGAAAAACGCATTGGCAAAGCAGCTACCATGTTCTCTAGACTCACAAAGAGAGTATGGCTCAATAAGAAGCTGATGACATATACCAAGATCCAGGTCTATAGAGCCTGTGTCCTGAGCACACTCCTGTACTGCAGTGAGTCCTGGACCCTTTGTGCACGGCAGGAGAGGAAGCTGAACACCTTCCATATGCGTTGCCTCCGACGCATTTTTGGTATCACCTGGCAGGACAAAGTTCCAAATAGAGTAGTCCTAGAACGAGCTGGAATTTTTAGCATGTATACATTACTGAAACAGCGACGTCTGCGTTGGCTTGGGCATGTCGTGAGAATGGCTGATGGTCGGATTCCAAAAGATCTCCTGTATGGAGAATTAGTACAGGGAAATCGCCCCAGAGGGAGACCACAGCTGCGATACAAGGACATCTGCAAGCGGGATCTGAAGGCCTTAGGAATGGACCTCAACAGATGGGAAACCCTGACATCTGAGCGTTCAGCCTGGAGGCAGGCGTTGCATCACGGCCTCTCCCAATTTGAAGAGACCCTTGTCCAGCAGACCGAGGCAAAGAGGCAGTCACGGAAGCAGCAAAATCAGGGAGCTGGACAGGGGACAGATTGTATTTGTCTTCAGTGTGGAGGGGATTGTCACTCTCGAATTGGCCTTCTCAGCCACACTAGACGCTGTTCCAAGTCCTCCATACAGAGCACGTTACCATAGTCTTTCGAGACTGAAGGATGCCTAATACTAATATACACGCTTTCAATATGGTATTCCTCAGACAAATTGGAAATTCAGCTGGCAAAACAAGCACCTTATTGCACAACAGACTCTAACCACAATGATCACAAAGGGCTCTATTTTAGTTTCCCAGACATCTTACTTGAGTGACTTCAGTGTCGGTGCAGAGGCTAATCTCTCAAGGTAGACTCAAGAGTTCACCCTTGCCCACTTATTGGAAGAAGCAGCTATGACACCAAGATAATAGATTGTTATCCTGCCATGCAACAGAGATTCTCTGGTCTTTCCAGGAAACATAATAAGCAGCCATAAGAGCAAAGCTGTTGTTACCCTAGCCATCAATTCTGCCCATCAATATGGTTGTTCCCAGGGGAGCTCTGCCACTAGTTTGCTGGCCCAAGTTTCCATGGTATCTTGACAGATGTTCATCTACAACAGACACAACTAGAGTGGAGGCAGCCCTCAACCTGATAGGTATTCAGGTACAAAAGAGACAAGTAGAGCACAGAAGGCCCTCAGCTTATGCAGAACTGAAACAAATGTGGGGTACATCTGCTCCATTCACACATATACAGTTCTAAGTCCTGCAGATGCAGAAATCAATTGTTACACCGCCTATGGCTACTCAATTTCTACTTTTAAACTTCTAATAAAGGAGAACCTATTCCTTTCCAAAACAGTCTTTTCCACAGTTGATCAGTATGCAACAACTGGAAGTCCTTCCCAATATTTACTCAAAGAACTCTTTCTTGTAATTTTAACCCACTTGCTCAAATTCTGTCCTCAGCAAAAAAACAAAACATAATCTGTTTCTACATCTATGGGAGCCCTTCATCTATGGCAAGATAGCAATTACGTCACCTTTTCCACAGCTTTTCCCCTGGTTAATCATTACAAACTCCTCCAAATTTTCTTTATTAAGACTTGGTCTCCAGGCACCTTACCAACTTTGTCACCCTCCTCTGGATAGATTTCAAATTCTGTAAGCCACTCTGAGTTCTGCAAATATAGCTGCCTTGGGTCTTTTGAATGAGAAAGGCAATGTAAAAATAAATAAATAAATAAATAAATAAATAAATAAATAAATAAATAAATAAGTAGAAGAGTGAGGTACTCATTATTGCCACAAAAAAGGAAGACTACTATTTTTCTATAATTTCTATATGCACTGTTTTAAGATATCATTATCACATGCCATTCTACAGATCAGATGAATTAGATAAAAAACTAGTTTCATTAATTGCAGTAGGGAACTGTGAAACAAAAATCCTTTCATTTGCAGATGACACGTTTTATTCTTTCTTATCATCAATTAGTCCATTCCAAATATTTACGCTCAACAAAAACTGTTATAAGATACAAGAGTGATGGTGTCTTCCATGTTTTTAAGTGCCATGCAATCAATGCTATCAGCCAGGCTATAAATGAACACTGAAAGCAGCTCTCTATCTCTTCACAGTTTCTTTACATCTGTCTCTTAATGCTGAAAAATGTTTCGCCTATGGTTGCTTTTTAACCCAGTCCTTAAAAAAAAAAAAAAAATTACACCCATGTAATGGAGGACGTACAAATCACTATGTCTCTTCAGTCTCTGATAACACTTGTTCTTTCCACTATAAAAAGTAAAACCAACTATCCCATGTAGTGCTGTCTAGGGGAATGATCACAGAGAAATTTGTCCCAGGTTGACACAAACTTTTCCATACTGCATTCTGGCAGTTCAATCGGTGTCACTCTTCATGCTTTAGATCTATGTGCACAATGGGACCAAACAGAATAAACCCTCACAGTGATTGTGATAGACAGTGGTAAGAGTCCCCAACATAAATTGAACAGCTTGCCTTCCTCAAACCAAATGAGGTTTTCTTTCTTTTAACACAGAAAGTGCAGTAGCAGATTGACTATACAAAAGTGCATTTGTGTGAAATACAGTACAGGCATAGATGTGGCAGCATTTCACTGCTTCTTCTCATGGCAATGAATATTCTTTATCCTACCTCATAAACATCACTGTCGTTTGGAGGAATCACGATGGACACTTCCAGCTTCTTCTCAGGATGCTCCTCTGCAAAGCATATGACTTCCTCCACCATAATGTCCGCCACTTTCTCTTTTGGTAACCGCAGCTCTTCAATGCCAAGGGGAGGAAAAGAAATGGATGAAAACTTCCACTCCTGTATCTTGAGAAGCCATTTAGAGATGGTGGTTTTCAGGGCCTGTTAGAGAAAAAGTAGAGTTATAGAAGCTGGGTTCTTTTACACTCAAAAGAATTAAAAGTTAAAAAAAAAAAGGATAACCAATAAGGACATCACCTCCTGTGTGTTGCCTTCACTACAAAGCAGCTGTTCCACATGGAGCAAAACCTCAGAGTCAGTACTGTATCCTTTTGTGCACATGAGTCTTGGATTCTCTGACGAATATTCCTGTAACTCTGCAAGAAATTGCTCTCGCACATCTGGATGCGCTTTTTCGAGAATCGCTCTTGAAACCGTTTCTCGGGATAGATCATCTTGTACAACCACAGAATTAATAATAACAGCAGTCTGTAAGAGAATAACTTCAAACCTGAGACCATTTCATTTTGGATCAGTGCATGTCATCAAAAAAAAATATAGCGTTCTGATAACGCTTGATAACTTCCAGGAAATTATCAGAACCTTTCTCCAGCAGGCAGGCTGTGAAGAACACAAGCCCACAGCATAAAAATTAATACGTACTGTTCACTTGGAATGCCAGTGGTATAGTGAATAGTTTGGTGAAATTCTTCATGACCTGCAAGTAGTATCCTGGGCATACCAAGACATGTGTGTAGTCAACTACAAAGCCTTAGAAGAGACCTGCCTTTGCAGTTACATTAAAACAAAACAAAGGAAAGGAAAGAATCCACTCACTAAAGAAATAACATCATTAAAGAACACACAAACACACACACACACCCCGCTTACATGTAGTAGAAACATCCTTGACTCAAAGGCACGTATAAAGTGGGGGAACCTGCCCATCCTTTTAAAGCACTTGTTAGTGACTATAACACAATGCTGCTCTCTGAACACTTAAAAACCAAGGCAGTGCAGAAAAGCCATCAATCCCCTCAGCCTTGTAGCTGCAGTAGCAAAAACACAGGTTGAAAAAACTACTCTTTAAACACTGGCCATGCTGACCAGGGGATTTTGGAAACTGTCGTCCAAAAAAGGATATTTTCTAAGGTCTGACCAAAAGGCAGTTGTGCAAACGGAATCGCCCCTTGGCTTCAAACCTGTAGTTTACATGTTCCGGTCCACCATATTTCTTGTAAGCAGAACAACTTACTTTCTGCATTTCTATATTCCCTCTTTTGATCTGCAAGCAGAGGTCATGGACTCTGATGAAATCTGCTGCCCTGCTTGGAGGCAGGACCTCATTACCACCCAACAACTCATCACAAGCCCTTCTCATTACTTCCACTGTCATCTCGTCAATGTTCACAAGGCGGATTTCTTGCAGGTAGCCAAACAACGGGGCCAGCTGGATAAAATGTTTTATAGTCTGTACAATCACTTGAGCACATAAGTCTTGGGGGAAGTTGAAGATGCCTGAACTCAGTGCTGGAATGGCCACAGACCTAATATTGTTTTCTGGAGCATTCACATATTTCAGAATGTTGATAATGGCTGTTTCAAGCTTGAGGCAACATTCCTCCCTCTGATCTTCAGACCACCTGGGACCAACTGCATGGATGACTTGCTTACAGTGAAGCCTTCCTCCACTTGTGACAGCAATTTGGCCAACACGGAGAGGTCCATTTTTTTCAATGAAATTCTTGCACTGCTCCTCAATTTCAGGCCCTCCGGCCTTCAAGAGTGCAAACGCAAGGCCTCCAAAATGGTGCAGGTGTTCATTGGCTGCATTCACCAAAGCATCAGCCTCATGTCTTGTAAGATCATCAACCCAGACAGAAACATCAATGCCTTCCTTCAGGCTTTTCCTATACACTTCTATGGGATTCCTCATGCTTTTAAGGAGAGCTATGCAACCAAATTTCTTCTGCAGCAGACTGCATAGGTAGTTCTCTCTTCTCTTCAGAAGTGCATAAACACTGTTACTGATGGGAATTGATAGCACTTCCTCATCCACTGGCACTGTGAGTTCTAGAATAAAATAAAACACATCATCTGCAGCAGTATGAGAAAAATAAAATGCAAATATATATATATATATAATTATTTCTTTGTATTTTTAAAGGGTTCCCTGCTTCCTTCTGCAATGGCTTAGGAAAATAAACATTGCATTGTATCTGCAGAATACGTTCCTAACCTGCTTATATATATGGAAATATCTACATCTCACTTAAAGTGTGATGTCCAGAACTGGACACAGTACTCCAGATGAGGCTTAACCTGTGCCAAACAGAGAGGATCAAGTACTTCATATGATTCAGAGGCTATATTTCTGTTAATGCAGCCTAAAACAACATTTGCCCTTTTTGCAGCTGCATCACAAAGTTGGCTCATATACAGAAGAAGGAAATGGTAAACCATGTCTGAGTATTCTGTACCTAGAAACCCCCAGAAAAGAACTGCTCTAAGTTGGAATTGGCTTAACAGCACCTATATTCTTGTTGCTGTTCTTATGTGCTCTTGAGTTAGAATCAACTTACAGCAATCCTAATAGGGCTTTCAAGATAAATGAGATATTTAAGGAGTTGTTTTTCCAGTTCCATACTCCTAGTGGGCTTCCATGGCTGAGCAGAGATTCACACCCAGTTCATCACTTTATCCAGTACATTCTGGGTATCCAATTATTATTATTACTAGATTAGCTAATATCTCCAGTTATTATTATTTACCAGCTGCCAAGCTGGTAAATAATAGCTTAAACGGATGCATAACAACACATATATTGCTGCTACCAAATCAAAATATGTGAAATGGGCACAGGTACCTATTTTTAAGCAAGATGAGGGCCTATGAAGAAAAGGGTCTGTGGACATGATCCACCTATGCATTGATGGCAATGCAGGCAGGCACAATTCCCTATATGTAAGAGCTGCGGTGGAGGCACATCAGTGACATGAACATTTCTGCAGTATGGACATCCAGAGGAAGGTAAGCTCCCTGTAACTGCTGACACTTTTCTTCTGATTTTGAAGTCAGTATACCATCAACCAACACCAAAAAGAATCAGGAAGATTATTTACCTGCACAGTCATGTTGACTGGTCTCAGAACTGGAAGTCTGTGAATATAATATAAAAATGTAATCAACAAAGTTATTCACTGTCACGAAGGTTGACACTTATGAAATGCAATACCCATGCATAAACCCTTATTTCAGCAAATTCTTCTGCTAAAACAACCTAATAAAAAGAGTCCTATTACTTCAGCTTATTGTCTACTTTTTCCAAGCAAACGTTCTATGCATGCTTATTTGGAAGAAACTGTCATTGAGTTCAGAGGGATTTACTTTCTGCTAAGCATCGTTAGACTGCAGTCCGAAGTGGTCTAACCTGTCAATATAGTGCCTCAACAGCCAGCTCACAGCATTCAGTCCAATCCTACATATGCTTCCTTGGAAATTCAGCACAGCTTACTCCTACGTATATAAGTGTCCATTTTACAATGGATCTAATCACGATACAGTTATAGCTGATTACTGGTTTTTATGTTATTTTTCCTATACAAATGAATAGCGAGGGTTGCTTTTTCCTTCATTTGGCAACCTTTTTTCTATCACAGCTATTATTCACTGATGCTGCAGTTCTACCTCTTTCTCCTGTCAGCTCCTGAAAACCTTGAGTTTCAGCTTGTACTTTTTGTCCAAACAGACTATGCACAGTAGAAAATTATAGGGTTTCCAATGTAGGACTAGCTCATTCTGATTTTGGATCATTTTTCTTAGGGGACATTATGAATAGCACACCAACAACAGTATGCCACTGTATTTTTAAGAGAAAGGCTTCAATAGCAACTTCCTCTCCTTTTTGAGTGGCTCTGGTTTCCTTAGAGATCCAGATAGAATTGGTTTGGAGAATTTGATCTATTTTATGAAATGAGCCTGAGGATAAATACTGCTGTTGACGCTTTGATATTTACATGGTGGCCTTAAATTTTCTTTTTCTCACTGTAACTTGTTCAGTAAAAGACAGACTTTCATTCCCCAGCAGTCCACAACCTTGTAGGAAGCATTTTCTTCGACATATTTGGAGTGGAGCAAATAGCCTGACAAAACAAAGGCAGGAACAGGTGAAATCTTTTATGATACCATTAAAAAAAATAAAACAAAAAATAAAGCAAGCTTTCAATGATATTCACTTTTTAAAAAATTTATTATTCACTAGCTTTATTTTTATTTTCTTAATGGTCCAATAAAAGGTATCACCTGTTCCTGCATTTGTATTGTTTTGGGGACCATGTGGCCTTGTCCTGATTTTTTCTTAATGTTGTCAAATAGCCTGAGAGACTGAGAAAAGGGCTGCCTGGAAGATCTTAAAAAGCAGATGGAGTTGGGTGTCATCAGTACACTGGTGGTACCAGACCACAAAATTCTGGACAGCTTCTTTCAGGTTTTTCATGTATTTATGAAATAGTATCATGGAACCTTGAGTTTCAGGAAGATATGGAGGCAGTGACAGGTTTTACCTTCTTGGGCTCCATGAGCACTGCAGATGGTGACAGCAGCCATGAAATTAAAAGACGCCTGCTTCTGGGGAGGAAAGCGATGACAAACCTAGACAGCATCTTAAAAAGCAGAGACATCACCTTGCCGACAAAGGTCCGCATAGTCAAAGCTATGGTTTTTCCAGTAGTGATGTATGGAAGTGAGAGCTGGACCATAAAGAAGGCTGACCGCCAAAGAATTGATGCTTTTGAATTGTGGTGCTGGAGGAGGCTCTTGAGAGTCCCCTGGACTGCAAGGAGAACAAACCTATCCATTTTGAAGGAAATCAACCCCGAGTGCTCACTGGAAAGACAGATCCTGAAGCTGAGGCTCCAATACTTTGGCCATCTGATGAGAAGAGAAGACTCCCTGGAAAAGACCCTGATGTTGGGAAAGTGTGAAGGCAAGAGGAGAAGGGGACGACAGAGGACGAGATGGTTGGACAGTGTCACCGAAGCTACCAACATGAATTTGACCAAATTCAAATTCAGTGGAAGAATTGAATTTGGAAGAAGTGGAGGCAGTGGAAGACAGGAGGGCCTGGCGTGCTCTGGTCCATGGGGTCATGAAGAGTCGGACACGACTTAACGACTAAACAACAACAAATCATGGAACCCCCCCTTCACGGATCGCTGCCTTGTCATGGCGAAGGGGCTTGAGTAATTCAGAGAAGCTATGGGCTATGACGTGCAGGGACACCCAAGACGGACAGGTCATAGTGGAGAGTTCTGACTAAATGCGATCCACCTGGAGCAGGAACTGGCAAGCCACTCCAGTATCTTTGCCAAGAAAACCCCATGAACAGAAACAAAAGGCTAAAAGATATGACGCTGGAAGATTAGGCCCTCAGGTCGGAAGGCGTCCAACATGCTACTGAGGAAGAGCAGAGGACAAGTACAAGTAGCTCCAGAGCTAATGAAGTGGTTGGGCCAAAGCCGAAAGGACGCTCAGCTGCGGACGCGCCTGGAAGTGAAAGGAAAGTCCGATGCTGCAAAGAAAAATACTGCATGCGAACCTGGAATGTAAGATCTATGAACTTTGGTAAGCTGGATGTGGTCAAACAGGAGATGGCAAGAATAAACATTAACATCCTGGGCGTCAGTGAACTAAAATGGATGGGAATGGGCAAATTCAATTCAGATGATTATCATATCTACTATTGTGGGCAAGAATCCCATAGAAGAAATGGAGTAGCCCTCATAGTCAACAAAAGAGTGGGAAAAGCTGTACTGGGATACAATCTCAAAAATGAGAGAATGATTTCAATACGAATCCAAGGCAGACCTTTCAACATCACAGTAATCCAAGTTTATGCACCAACCACCGATGCTGAAGAGGCTGAAATTGACCAATTCTATGAAGACTTACAACACCTTCTAGAACAGACACCAAAGAAAGATGTCCCATTATAGGGAACTGGAATGCTAAAGTAGGGAGTCAAGAGATAAAAGGAACAACAGGTAAGTTTGGCCTTGGAGTTCAAAACTAAGCAGGGCAAAGGCTAATAGAGTTTTGTCAAGAGAACAAGCTGGTCATCACAAAC
The DNA here is from genome assembly GCA_037013535.1 of Intellagama lesueurii. Lineage (NCBI taxonomy): Eukaryota > Metazoa > Chordata > Lepidosauria > Squamata > Agamidae > Intellagama > Intellagama lesueurii. The sequence continues at coordinate 126,094,964 of JBAJHW010000001.1, read as the reverse complement.
ACTCTTTTTCAACAACACAAGAGGCGACTCTACACATTGACATCACCAGATGGGCAATACCGAAATCAGATTGATTATGTTCTCTGCAGCCAAAGATGGAGAAGCTCTATTTTAGTTTAGGCATCCTTCAGTCTCGAGAGACTATGGTAACATGCTCTGTATGGAGGACTTGGAACAGCGTCTAGTGTGGCTGAGAAGGTCAATTTGAGAGTGACAATCCCTTCCACACTGAAGACAAATACAATCTGTCCCCTGTCCAGCTCCCTGATTTTGCTGCTTTCGGGACTGCCTCTTTGCCTCGGCCTGCTGGACAAGGGTCTCTTCAAATTGGGAGAGGCCATGATGCACCGCCAGCCTCCAGGCTGAATGCTCAGATGTCAAGGTTTCCCATCTGTTGAGGTCCATTCCTAAGGCCTTCAGATCCCGCTTGCAGATATCCTTGTATCGCAGCTGTGGTCTCCCTCTGGGGCAATTTCCCTCCACTAATTCTCCATACAGGAGATCTTTTGGAATCCGACCGTCAGCCATTCTCACAACATGCCCAAGCCAACGTAGACGTCGCTGTTTCAGTAATGTATACATGCTAAAAATTCCAGCTCGTTCTAGGACTACTCTATTTGGAACTTTGTCCTGCCAGGTGATACCAAAAATCCGTTTGAGACAACGCATATGGAACGTGTTCAGCTTCCTCTCCTGCCGTGCACAAAGGGTCCAGGACTCACTACAGTACAGGAATGTGCTCAGGACACAGGCTCTATAGACCTGGATCTTGGTATATGCCGTCAGCTTCTTATTGAGCCATACTCTCTTTGTGAGTCTAGAGAACATGGTAGCTGCTTTGCCAATGCGTTTATCCAGCTCGACATCTAGGGAGAGAGTGTCAGAGATCGTTGAGCCAAGGTACACAAAGTCATGAACAACCTCCAATTCTTGTGTGGAGATGGTAAAAGAGGGAGGTGAGTCCACGCCCTGGCCCATGACTTGTATTTTCTTCAGGCTGATTGTTAGTCCAAAGTCTTGGCAGGCCTTGCTAAAACGATTCATGAGTTGTTGGAGGTCTTCTACTACATTCTCTCTGGAATATAGCTCAGAGTAGTGCTGCACCCAGCGTTCCATCTGCTGTGCTCGGTCCTGGATGATCACGCCTATAGCAGACTTCAAGGGAGCAGATTTCTTCTGTATTGGACCTAAAGCCTGCTTGACACCGTCATACATTCCCTTGATGTTACCTGTGTCCACTGCTGTCTGTATCTGAGAGCAGAGCTGAAGACAATAATTGTTGGAACATCTCCTGGCAGCCTGTTGGACTTTGCTATGAGCAGCTCGAAGAGCCTGCAAGTTGTACTCACTAGGACAGGCTTTGTATGCTGCTAGAGCTCTCCTCTTATCCTCGATGGCTGGCATCAACTCCTCCGAATGGGCTTCGAACCAGTCTGCCGTCTTTTTGGTCTTCTTGCCAAATGTGGACAAGGTGGTGTTATAAACAGCGTTCTTGAAATGTTCCCATTGTTCAGGTGCATTTGCATCAGCCGGGCCTGGAAGGGTTTCCTCAAGCGCTTGGGCGAATTCCTCCACTTTTCTTTGATCACGAGTCTTGCTGATGTCAATACGTGGTCTTCCTTCCTTTTTTGTGTGATAGAATCTCTTTGTTCGCAGTTTTACTCTACTACACACCAGGGAGTGATCAGTATTGCAATCAGCACTCTGGTAACTGCGTGTGATCGTAATACTAGGAAGGCTAGAACGTCTAGTGAGGATCAAATCGAGCTGATGCCAATGCTTGGATCTTGGATGTCTCCAGGAAACTCTGTGTTGAAGCTTCGTATTAAAGAACGTGTTGCTGACACAAAGACCATGATAACAGCAAAACTCCAGCAAGCGTTGGCCATTTTCGTTCATCTTCCCAATGCCAAAACGGCCTAGACAAGTGGGCCAAGAATTGTGATCAGCACCAACTCTAGCGTTAAAGTCTCCAAGAATGAACAGTGGCTCTCTCTCAGGGACTTTTTTGATAGTAGCTGCCAGATTGTCATAGAATTTGTCTTTGACTTCTGTTGTGGACGACAGTGTTGGTGCATATGCACTAATAAGGGTGACCGGTCCCGCTGATGAGTGGAGCTGCAGAGACAGGATTCTTTCACTCCCCACAGTAGGTGGAACAATGGATCTCAGCAGAGTATTTCTGACTCTGTATGGAAACTCTATACAGTCAGCAAAAACAAGACCTGAAGCTGATTGTGGCTCTGATCATCAGCTTCTTATAGCAAAACTCAAGCTTAAACTGAAGAAAGTAGGAAAAACCACTCGGCTAGTCAGGTATAATCTAAACCAAATCCCTTATGAATACACAGTGGAAGTGAAGAACAGATTTAAGGAACTAGATTGGGTGGACAGAGTGCCTGGAGAACTATGGATGGAGGTTCGTAACATTGTACAGGAGGCAGCAACAAAAACCATCCCAAAGAAAAGGAAATGCAAGAAAGCAAAGTGGCTGTCTAACGAGACCTTACAAATAGCAGAGAAGAGAAGGGAAACAAAATCCAAGGGAGATAGGGAAAGTTACAGAAAATTGAACGCAGACTTCCAAAGAATAGCAAGGAGAGACAAGAGGGCCTTTTTAAATGAACAGTGCAAAGAAATAGAGGAAAATAATAGAAAGAGAAAAACCAGAGATCTGTTCAAGAAAATTGGAGATATTAAAGGAACCTTTTGTGCAAAGATGGACATGATAAAGGACAAAAATGGCAGGGACCTAACAGAAGCAGAAGACATCAAGAAGAGGTGGCAAGAATACACAGAAGAATTATACCAGAAAGATCTGGATGTCCCGGACAACCCAGATAGTGTGGTTGCTGACCTGGAGCCAGACATCCTGGAGAGTGAAGTCAAGTGGGCCTTAGAAAGCATGGCTAACAACAAGGCCATTGGAGGTGATGGCATTCCAATTGAACTATTTAAAATCTTAAAAGATGGCGCTGTTAAGGTGCTACACTCAATATGCCAGCAAGTATGGAAAACTCAGCAGTGGCCAGAGGATTGGAAAAGATCAGTCTACATCCCAATCCCAAAGAAGGGCAGTGCCAAAGAATGCTTCAACTACCGTACAATTGCACTCATTGCTCAAAATCCTACAAGGTAGGCTTCAGCAGTATGTGGACCGAGAACTCCCAGAAGTACAAGCTGGATTTCAAAGGGGCAGAGGAACTAGAGACCAAATTGCTAACATGCGCTGGATTATGGAGAAAGCCAGAGAGTTCCAGGAAAACATCTACTTCTGCTTCATTGACTACGCAAAAGCCTTTGACTGCGTGGACCACAGCAAACTATGGCAAGTTCTTAAAGAAATGGGAGTGCCTGATCACCTTATCTGTCTCCTGAGAAATCTATATGTAGGACAGGAAGCAACAGTTAGAACTGGATATGGAACAACTGATTGGTTCAAAATTGGGAAAGGAGTACGACAAGGCTGTATATTGTCTCCATGATTATGTAACTTATATGCAGAATACATCATGCGAAAGGCTGGACTGGATGAATCCCAAGCCGGAAATAAGATTGCCGGAAGAAATATCAACAACCTCAGATATGCAGATGATACCACTCTGATGGCAGAAAGTGAGGAGGAATTAAAGAACCTCTTAATGAGGGTGAAAGAGGAAAATGCAAAAAATGGTCTGAAGCTCAACATCAAAAAAAACTAACATCAAGGCCACTGGTCCCATCACCTCCTGGCAAATAGAAGGGGAAGATATGGAGGCAGTGACAAAATTTACCTTCTTGGGCTCCATGAGCACTGCAGATGGTGACAGCAGCCACGAAATTAAAAGACACCTGCTTCTTGGGAGGAAAGCGATGACAAACCTAGACAGCATCTTAAAAAGCAGAGACATCACCTTGCCGACAAAGGTCCGCATAGTCAAAGCTATGGTTTTTCCAGTAGCAATGTATGGAAGTGAGAGCTGGACCATAAAGAAGGCTGACCGCCAAAGAATTGATGCTTTTGAATTGTGGTGCTGGAGGAGACTCTTGAGAGTTCCCTGGACTGCAAGGAGATCAAACTAATCCATTTTGAAGGAAATCAACCCTGAGTGCTCACTGGAAGGACAGATTCTGAAGCTGAGGCTCCAATACTTTGGCCATCTCATGAGAAGAGAAAACTCCCTGGAAAAGACCCTGATGTTGGGAAAGTGTGAAGGCAAGAGGAGAAGGGGACGACAGAGGACGAGATGGTTGGACAGTGTCATCGAAGCTACCAACATGAATTTGACCAAACTCTGGGAGGCAGTGGAAGACAGGAGGGCCTGGCGTGCTCTGGTCCATGGGGTCACGAAGAGTCGGACATGACTTAACAACAAAAAAATCATGGAACCTTGAGATACTCCACTAGGTTAATGGTCAAGGTGTTGAACAGGAGTGCCCCAGCACCACAACCATTCACATAATGACACTATGCTATGGAAAATCCCAGAAACTAGCTCCTTTTTTCATCAGTTCACCACTTCTCACCCAAACACAAAGCAACTGTCAGAGCTGTTTTTCAACAAGTGTGAATGGTAGTGAGCAGAAGAGGGCATTCTGTAGTGTAGACCATCTTGACTGCTGCCATTGGTGTTGTCAACATTCAGGCTGCCCTTTGCTATGTAAAGCTTGGCATCCTTTTTCCTGCTGGCAACACAGGGCCATTTCCTGGCTTTTTGAATTGTGGGTACAGAAGCATCATATTCCACATTCATAAACTGGAGGATTTTTGAATAATCGAATTGATTTTCTATTTTAGCTTTTCTACACCATTAGTGAAGCCTTAGATAGGGAGATGCATAGCTAATGGGACAATGCTACAGTGGTTACTTGAGGTGGAAGTTAATGTACAAAAGGCTGCATTAGTGTGCTCATGTTTTCTTTGCTTTTGAGACTACAACATCAACTATAACTTTTGGCTTGTTCTCCCCCTCTTTGGGAATAGGATTGTAGCCTTAATAGCAAAACATATGTCATATTTGATGACAGGTATTCTTTGCATGTTATTGAGCACATCACTAATACACTGAACCCACTTGCTAATTTAAAAACCTTTGATATATTTCCAGCCACTTTCCAAAACTGTGCTCTTCCCAAGGCAGCTTACCATATTAAACAGCAGGACCCAAAATTAACAAATGATAAAAGACCTTAAATTTAAAAAAGTTTAAAATATCAGTCAAAACAGGCAAAAATTAAGCAGAATAGAGTACAAAAAGATATTAAATAAATAGAACATAAAAAGAAACGGAAACAGAATATTAAAAGGTTCCATTCAAATATGTTGCGGTACCACATACAATACAAACTTTTAAAGTAAAAGCTCGAGAAAACTGGCATGCTTTCAAAGCCTTCTTAGAAGTAGCAAGTTATATATTGCTTGGGAGGGAATCCTGTAAAATAGGAGCCATCAAAGTGAAGTCCCCACAATGCAGACAATCCCATACCGAAAAGGAGGGGTGGATGATAAGACGGTGAAGGGAATGCACCACTAAAAAGAAACAGGTAATCTACCTCATTTTCGGTCATATCCTTTTTTGCAGTTGAACAAGCTGAAAGAAACATCTTGCATTATAAAAAGACATAGACTTCATGGCAAGCTAAAGTGTGAAGTCCACAAGAATATTTTATAATCTCCTAACACTCATCCCACATTACCCTTGCATTTCCTCATTCCTTCCATTTCAACACTACAGTGACATTTACTTGGAGAGTTCATGCATTTTACTCCACAGCACAACTTGTTTCCTTCACACCAAATCAAATTGCCTTTTCTAAGGTTAATTTTCACTCAGGTGGCACATAGGCTGAAAGTCTATGCTGAAGCTTTGTTTTCTTTCTGTTCTCTTACCAACAATTGCATCATGTTCCCCATCTTGAATCCCTTCCTGCTTTTCCCCTCTTAGATGTCACTTCTTTTCTCCCCCGTTTTCCATTTGTCTAGGCAGAGGACTAAAGAAAGGCCTCCACCACACAACCATTTCCCTCAGAACCCCTGTGTCTAGTTACTATGGAGACCCCTGCTGGAACCTAAGCCCCATTGTTTCTTCCACCATCACAATATGATTACAGTGGTGCCTCGACTTACGGAATTCATCCGTATTGGAACGGTGGCCGCAACTCGAAATTTTCGTAAGTCGAAGCACCATTTCCCATAGGAATGCATTGAAATCCGATTAATCTGTTCCGGCCGAAGAAAAAAATACCAAAAAAATAAAATAAAAATGAAAATAAACAGAGCAAGTCCCACGCTGGGACTGCAAAAAAAAAACACAAAAAAACAAAAAACAAAACAACACAGAAACATAACCCCCCCAGCCCAAACCTACCCTCCAAAACCCACCCAGAACAACTTTTTTAAAAGGAAAAAGGAGCACCTTACCCGTCCGAAGCCTCCTCAGCCTCCCGGGCTTCCACTGCTGCTGTGACCGCCACCGCCGGGAGGCTTGAGCCTGGCCGGGGTGCTTCAGAGGCAGCGGTCTCCCAGCACCGGGAGGCTTGAGCTGGCCGGGTTTCTTCAGCCACTTGCCTCCCGGCTCGCTTCCCGCTTGCTCCGCGCCACCCTCCGTGGGCCCATGGCGGGAAATTCAAATGGCAGAGGGCGGCAAGGAGCGAGCGGGAGGCAAGTGGCCGAAGAAACCCGGCCAGCTCAAGCCTCCCGGCGCTGGGCGACCGCTGCCTCTGCCGCGGCTGGGGGCGAGCGGCCGAAGCACCCCAGCCAGGCTCAAGCCTCCCGGCGCTGGGTCACCGCTGCCTCCGCGGTCGCAGCAGTGGGGAAGCCCAGGAGGCTGAGCCTCCCTTTTCCTAACCGTTGGGGCGAAGAAGCAGCCTCTTCGCCACCAACGGTTTGAATTTCCCGCCCTTTCCCCCCTGCCTTTTTCCTTTCGTAAGTGGAAGCTCTGGCCGCAAGTCTAAGCAAAATTTTGCGGCCGGAGCTTTCCGTAAGTCAAAATTTTCGTAAGTAGGGACATCTGTAAGTCGAGGCACCACTGTACAGTAGTAGTATTACCGTGTAAAGTTGGGCTGGGGAATATAAAGCCCTCCAGACGTTGCTGGATTGCAACTCCAATCAACTCTAGCTGTTAAAACCAATGGTGATGGGAATTATGGTTCAGCAACATCTGGAGGGCCATCTGTTTCTATGTCTGATGTAAAGGCTCCATGGACACAAGAAACAGAGCCTTCTCAGTAATGCTACCTTCTTGTGGAACCTTCCAGCTGAGGCCTGCCCAACCATCACTTCAGGCCTTCAAGAGACCCCTCCAGGCTCACTGTGACAGAGGGGCCATTGTGTGGTGCTATCTGGTTTTCATTTTGCTTTTACTGTGGTTCATCTTTGAGTCTTTTAAATTATTGCTGTTTGCCACCCTTCAGAAATTTTGCCTTTAAAAAAAGCTTACAAATATCATAAATGTATTTACAACAAATAAACAAAGAACTACATCCTTTGTTTCATCTCCAAGGAAAAACATGCATGCTCCAGGAACATTGTCACGAGTGAGGAAGGCACAGGAAAGCAGACCTTTGATGAAATCCCATCCTTGGGAATGAAGTACAGTAGCCAGTGTACACATAATGCATGTGCTCCCCTACCCCAAGATGATATTTATGTAAAAATATTGTCATGAGTTCTTACAATCACTTTCAATGGTAAGTGGGCCAGTGCCAAACTAGATGTTATGCATGTGTGTCTTAAGTACATCATACTTAAACTGCAGTCTTGTGCCATTTTAAAGAGTAATAAATTTATTTCAGTATAAGGTTCTGCAGCCTTTAGCAACTTCTCCAAGGCAATCTAGCAACAGGGGGGCAGCATCTCTATTTGTTTTATTTTCTTTATCTAGGGAGCCAACATGATATAGTGAATAAAGTATGGAAGTAAGAGTCAGGTGACCTGAATTAAAATTCCAGCTCAGCTTTGGCTTTGAAATTCATGGGAAGGGAACACTGGTAAACCATTCCTTGAATATGTCACTCGCCCTGAAGCCCTATTAGGATTGACATAAATCAGAAGTGCCTTGACAGCATATAACATCTTTATCTAAGAAGGCTTCTTAGCAGAGTCTACCTAAGAAGGCTACCTTCTTAGACATCTTGTCAAATCAGAGATTTATGCCTGCCTAATCGCTCATTATTGGGATGCTTGGTAAAAATGTAGTTCTTGGTAGTGCTAATTTTTACTCAGAACATGTTCAGCTGAAATCAATGGGACTCAATGCCTGGGGAAATGGGACTGCACTATTAGCAATCATAAATATGCACACTTGGAATGAAGTTCGATTGGATTCAACAGGACTTACTTCACCAATAGTGACAGGTGGGAAGCAGCAACAGCTGCAGGCTTGTACACACTCAGGTGGGATTAAATCCCAGTGTATTCAATGGGGTTTATTTCAAACAGGGCATGTTGAGGATCCCATTCCAAACTTTGCAGGGTTCAGGGCCAATCAAACACCTTTTCACAATCACCAAAAGGCTGGTGAAACTGGATAGGTTTAACCTTATTGGTCTTGCCAGGACTGGAAATTGAAAGTAACAACCCAAGTCTTGCCCCATATTATCCAACTGGATTTTCTTAAAGGGATCGGGTGATTACCTTAATCCGTTGCAGCGATCTTGAGGCCAGAATCAAAACGTGGGAGCCCTCTAAGAGTAATTAACACAGAGTTGCAAGACTGCAATTGACATTTTGGGGATCTGCATGAACTATTTTGAGAGGGGGGGGGGAACAGTTCTATAGGACGACGCCCCTAACCAGTACAAGCATCACCAAGGCACTCCTTGAAATGGTCTTCTACATGGCAACTTCACATCCCATCAAATGTATCCGTCTTCTACGGGCTCGGAAGGCTGAGAGCCCGCCGTACTCAGTCAGCACCGTTAGAAGTCAAGAGGTGCCGTACGGAACTACAGCAACAGGAATAAAAACCCTCACCGGTTAAACTTCTGCCCGTCCTGCAGCTTTTTAAAGGCGGAGAAGATTTCTCCCGGCGAGGACGTTGCCCGAGAAAGGCAGCAGGCGGCGCTGGGCGCCCAGGATGGGCGGCGCTGTTGTTCTTCTCGCTCCGGTGGCAAAGAATCGAAAGCGAAAGTTTCCTCGCTCTCGGCCAAGCGCTCGCCATGGCCGGACGGCTTTCTCCGCTCTTGGTGCAAGTCTGCTCGGCGGACAAGATCGAGATACTGAAAATCAAGCTGGAGAAACACTTCCAGTCGGCGAAGGGATCCGGGGGCGGCGAGTGTAGAGTGCAAGTGCAGGATCGTGAGCGGGGCGTCTACGCGGTGTGGTTCCAGTCCGAGGAAGGTGACCGACTGGGCGGGGGGTGGGCGGGGGGGGGGTGCGGGCTGGGCTGGGCGGCGGACGGGACTTCGCTTTTCCTTCGCCAGGCGTTTTGGATTCAGGGGTTGAGACCATTCCCCCCCCCCCCCCGGTAAAACTTCCTTGATTTCGCAACATATGCATGACGCACAAACATCTTAGCAGATGAAGTTATGCTTCCCGTTTCGATTTCCCTTCCGGTTACCTATCGGATTCCTGTCTGCTCCAAGACGTATCGAGGCCCAAGAGTCGTGCCAAGAAAAAAGATTGGCAGGCCCGTTTGGGTTCGTGCTTAGGCCTCGCCTCACTTTGGGAATGCTTTGTGGCACGAGGGAAAAATGAATTCATTCTGTTTTAAAGCAGACATTGTCTCTGCGCATGTGCATCGTCAGTGGCTCATCACAAGTGGTTGCTGGCCATTTCAGGATGCAGACAGGAGTTGCAAATTAAGAGTGTATGAACCGCATTACTTCTATTTAGGCTTATTTTAAAAGGAACCAACCTGGTTCTAGCATATCCTGTCTACCATGTCCTTTATAAAAATTATAATTTATATAAAAACCAAAAACAATGGAAAAAAGTAACAAACAAATGCCTAAATACACAGTGCTCCCCCACACAAACACCATTTGGGAGAAGCAACATTGTGGAGCCCCATTTCCCTTCCAGAGCTGTCTTGACTCTTGCATTGGGCTTTGCCCTTTCCCCTTTAGAAATACAAAGTTGATAAATTATCTCAGTTTATCTATAAATTCATCTCTGCCTGTTACGTCTTAACTTATAACACGTAAACTCATAATTGATAACTATATCTCAAATTTCCCTATACTAATCGCTTATCTGGAAATTATAAGAGGTTTCTACCGATGCCTAGCAATAATCCATCTTGCTGCTGTTAACAAATTGGAAGTTGATTATTTAGTTGTCCAATTACCTTCCTCTTTTTCAAATATTGATAAAACCACTATTTTAGAACACACAGCTAAGTTTAGCTTACTTATTTCATTTATTGAAAACGAATTGCCAAAATTTCAATATATTCTCACATTTCCACCACATACGAAAATAAGTTCCTACTTTCTGGCACTCTCTTCCACATCTTGGAATAATTACCATCTACTTCATTTAATTTCAGCGGAATTAAGTGCCATCTCCAAACTAACTTAAATATTTCCCTTTTATCCTTACTGACATAGATTTCAGTGTTTTAATGTTCCATATATTTTTCCAAGCACTAATACTTATTTCTTTTTCCAAATTTTCATAATGATTTAAATGATTTCTCCTGATCTTCTACTTCCAATGATATATTACAAATTTTACTTACTATACTTTTCACTATGTTGTTTTCACCTTCGCTTTCCTTTTGTAACATAATTCCTTCATATTTTGTAAATTCTCTACATTTACCAGTTGTTGTTTTTTTGCCCGGATCTTTGTTCATTGCTGTAGTTGAATAACATTGTTTATCCATACCTGACACTTTTATTTGCTCTTTATTCTTTATTTTTTAAGTTCTTTATTCTAATAACTTGCCTCTTTATTCATAAATCCTCACTCACTCCTTTTAGGTTTCTTGGGAATTTCTCCAACTCTGTCTCCAGATGTAATGGAGAAACTGGTGGGACAAATATTTTTCTATATCTATTACAAACTAATAGCATATTTTAAAAGAAGGGATTTTCTATATATTTACCGTATTTTATTTTGTATACAGAGAATATTTGCAGAGTTCAAATGCAATTATTTTTTCCATATTGAACCACCTTAGTTTGTTGCACTCAGATATAATTTCTGGCATATGTCTTAATTGACTGGCTATATGGTAGAGGCTTAAATTGGGAAGATCCAACCCTCTAATGATTTAGCCATCTCCTCTTATTAATCTTTGACTTCTTATCTTGATTACAAAATTTATTAATCACATGTTGTCAATTCTTGAACTCTACTTTGCCAATCTTTATTGGTAGCATCAGAAATGGAAATTTTATCTTGGGTAATATCATCATTTTGCATGCTGTGATTCTGCCAAACCATGATACTCCAATGTTCCTTAAATCATCAAACATATTTTTTGTTACTTGTTTCAACATTTTAAAATTCTCCTTCAATGTTTCCAAATTAGGGCCCAATCCTAACTAGCCAGGCTGGTTTAAGGCTGATTGAACCAGACTGAGGCCAGTTGCTGCTATGTTGCATCTAAACACTTCCCAACTCAGGAGAAAAGGGACTTCAGCTGCCCTAGGGGGGAAATGGGGTGTGTGTGTGTTAAAAAACACAAGCCAGGTACAATTGGCCTGGAAAGCTTGCTGATAGCTACCGATCAGCAGCTTGGCAGTACAGCCCTAAACTCCATCCAAAGCTTGCCAATGAGAGCCAGCCATCCAGTACAGCAGGCAAGCACAGTTACACTGTTAAGAGGGAAAGGGCAGTTTACCCAAATACAAGCCCATTCTGCAGCTGGCATAAAACCCATCGCAGCACCAGCTTGTGCCCTTGGGGCTCAGAAATAGAGATGGGTGCAAATTGCTTCATACAGGGTCATCTCAAGTCTCCCCCCTCCCCCACCATCTCCCCTGCTCACCAGCTGGCATGTGCTGTTCTTTCCCTCTTCTTTGCACAATCTTCCAGTCCTGGCAGGAGCATGGACGTCCCTTCTCTGCCTCCTCTGGCAGCTGGCCACTCAGATGTGGAGGTGGGACAGGGCTTTCTGCAACGCAGCCTTTGAGAGGTCAGCTGCTGGAGGAGATAGAGAAGGGAAGCAGGCACTCCTGGCAGGACTGGACAGTCATACAATGAGGAGGAACCAAGCAGTGTGGCCAGCTAGTGAATGGGGGAGCTGGAGGGGGGGAGGTACCTCACTGACAACCTGAGAAGACCTGGCACAAAGCGATTTGTGCCCATCTCTATTCAGAAGGCTAAGCCCCTTCTAATGCACCTTGTGCATAGTGCCTCCAAGCCATCTCTCTCTTTCTTTCTCTCTTATTCATTCTCTCTCTCTCATATTTACATACACGTGCACACACACCACAGTCTGAGAGAACCACAGCAGACAGCCAAAGAAGAAAAGGGTAAATACAGAAAAGGGTGTCAGGAACAGCACTGCAGTGCCCCCCATCTGCAGAAGTTCAAAACAACTCATTGCCAGTTCCACCACAGAATGTCTGGGATGGCACTAGAGCAGTTGTCCCCAATGTTGAGTCCCCAGATGTGCTTGGACTGCAACTCCCAGATGTTTTCACCACTAGATGTGTTGGCAAGAGCTTCTGGGAGCTGCAGTCCAAGGTTGGGAACCACTGCGCTAGAGGAAGGAGGGGAAAGCAGACACCCCTCCAGAGGAAAAGGAGCTGTCATGAGGTGCCTAGGTGAAATAAGGAGAACACACAGCGAGCAAGCAGTGGGAGTGGGAAGCAGGTATGGCAAGGCATTCAGTGCAAGTGTCCAACATGACAAGAGGAGGATTCACTTGGCAAAGAAGGGAAACCAGCTCTAGCAGCACACTCACATGCATACACCCCATTCATACGCCATGGAAAGGAGGGAGGGCACAGTGCCAGTAGGGAGCCACACATCCAGCAGCACCAAAAGCACCAACACCTCATGGAAGGGAAGCAGGTGCACAATCTAGACTAACCTAATAACCCTCTCCCCAGAGTCTCACACTGGCATCTGCCAGCCAGGTGATCCCTTCACCTCTGCCCACACACCTTGGGCAGTTGAGCTGTAGAGCCAGGAGCCAATTCTCACTCTTGGCTAAGCCGGCAAGGGTGATGGGAATTAGCACACATGGATATCTTAGAACGAGGGTGAGCAACTTCTTCTGTACAGACCACCAAAAACCAAACAAAAAGAAGAGGGTGTGAAGGACAGGAAGCTAGTGTGCCGTCCCCACAAGGAAAAGTATCAAAAGAGACATGCGCGTGTGTGGAAGGGGTGCTCGTGGAAATAGAGGGGAGTGAGGGGAGGAGAGAAAATGCACTGGAGGTGTGCTTAGCAGAAGATAAAGGGGAGGAGTTAGATCTTATAGTGTGGGAGGAGATTATAAAGAAGGAGGAAGAAGCGCGGGAATTTCAGGTGGTGGTGACAGACCAGACAGAGAGACGCACAAGAGATTGTGCTGTGCAGACAGAAGATGAGGGTAGCACGTCTGACAAGGTTAGAGAACTAACGCGGGAGTTCCCTAACCTAAGGACTGGAGGAGGATTGCTTCCAGATCCAGATGTGCCCAAGTGTGAAGGACAACGGATAAAACCGGTAGAATGGACTGTAGTGGTCTACCCCCGCAATCAAGATAGGGGGAGGAAAGTTATTCGCCCTACACCTTCCTTCAACCAACCACCTCTGGAAGGGGATGGGGCAAGGCACCCTTGCTGCGGGACGGTATGTGCGGTAAGGAGTGCACCTATACGAGCGATGACCGATCGGGAGCGTTTTGGCCCGGCCCCGATGTGAGGAGCGATATATTCACTCCGGACTTAAGCGTTAAAAGTTATAAGTTGTTGCCAGAATTAAGTTGTCTTGATCCGTTTGATATGGTTGAAATCGAAGTTGAAAAGAATAAAAAAGAATCTGTTCAATTTTTGAAGCTGCCTCCGTCTCTCATTCCCGCCAAGACGAGGGAACCGCCAGTAGTTTTAGAAGAACCTGATCACAGAGGGGGAAAAAAGAAGCTTATGCTGACACATTTGTTCTGGGGGCAGGGAATGGGCCTCTGTGGCACTTGTGGTGCCGCTATTCAGATTCGTATCCAGGGATACGAATACAAATAGTGATGTCTAATTGGTAGTAATTGACCAATCTAAAAGAAGGGTACAGCCCTGAGGCCACATGCAGCCACCCGTGGTTGTTTTTGTAGACATAAACTGAAACTTCTGGATGACTTCAGGAGAGGTGATACATCTTTTAAATAGGTCCTAATCCCCTGCACTGTAAAACAATTTCTCATAATAATTTTTCAAAACAGCAAGTAGATTTCCATCCCCTTCCAGTTTCTTCCCTCCCCCCTCCTTCCTTTTGTTTGGTGGTTTTTGATGGTCTGTGCAGAAAGCTGGTCTCTACAGCCGGAGAGGTTGCCCACCCTTGTTCTAAGACATTCATGGATTCTAACTCCCATCAAGCCTTGCCAGCTTAGCTAAGGGAGAGGAATGATGGGAAGTGCAATCCAGTAACATCAGGTGGGTGCACTATCTCCATCCATGTTTTTAACCAGAAATCAGGAAAAGTCTAGTCTCCCAGATGCTGGTCGAATTGCATCTCCCACATCCTTTATCGTTAACAATGTTCCCTAGGGCTGCTGGGGGTTATACTCCAATAAGAATAGGAAGGCCGTGTGTTCCTCAGCCTTTCTCTAAACAAAGTAGTGTCATGTAAGCTTTCTGTTTGATCCTCGTGAGTTTCACTGTAATGGTTCCAGGAATACCAGCACCATTTAAAGTTGACCAAATATATCCCTTTTTTGTGGCTGTTTTGAGGGTGCACCGTAAGAGCTACCCTTACTTAGAAACATCATACATTAAACAACTGGAGCAATGAACAGCTTGTGTGTTCCTATACTTCTAGACATTGCTTTGCACACCTGGCTTTTCCCCGCCTCACCAAGCAGCTGACCACTATGACGCCCACTCAGCTGATGAGTGGTTGGCTGTGTGGGGAGGCAGGGAAGATCCTTCCACAATTGGTGCAACAACGACAACAGAGCCAAGTGCAGCACACTGAATGGAGAGTGGACTAGCCAGTTCTGGAGGAGGGGAGAGAATGGGCATCTGTGGCGCCCTTATTTGTAGTCGAATATGAATAGTCTGTGTTTACTACCAATTATTACAAATTACTACCAAGTTTAATTAATATGGAAGGAATGATGTTAGTTTGCAGTGGTTCTACCAGTATTTTGCAGGCTATGCTGGCACAGAGAACATTTCTTCTTGCATAGGACAAGGACACGCTGGGGGGGGGGATCAGTAGGGGATGGTGGGGAATCACACAAATAAAAATAGTCTGTGGGGAGCATTGAAGTTTCTGACAGACCACCTGATTTTTACCAGTTCTTCTCTCCAACTTGTCTCCATGGAGTATCTGCTCACTAGTAACTTGTTACAAGGCTGTGTTAACAGATCAAGACAGAGACGTGTTCCTACCTATGTGTATGTCTCAGCCTGTCATGAAATACATTTTCCTCATACATTCAATACATTGGTGTTAGGTATGCAGTGTGATCAGTAAAAACAACTACATGTATCCCTTACTAATGTGTCTTTTTTTCCAAATTGTTTTAGTGAAGAACCGTGTGAAGGCACATAAAGCCCATTCCATAGAGACCGGAGGAAAGACCCTAGAGATACATATCTTGCCAGATTCTGAAACTCTGCTGGATCATGAGGCAAAGTCATTTACAAACAGTGTCCTAAGTTCTACTGCAAAGTCGTCTTCTGCTTCAAGCACCCTGTCATTTCAGAGTGATCTTGAAAAGAAACATGGTGGAAAGTATGCCAGTGATCTCGATAGTATTACAAGAAAGGTAAGACTCCAGTGTTGCCCAGTCCAGAAGTGTTTAGAACTCTTGAATCAAACCCCTTTTTCTAATACTGCATAATACGAACTTCCTGGAATTGTTGAGATACTTTGAGATTTTAAAATTAATGTTAAGTAGATTTTCTATCAGTGCCTGTTGATAAGGTTGATTTTTTTAAATTAAAAAATGATTTTTTTAAATTTAAAGCTTTTTTAGGTAAAGGTAAAGGTTCCCCTTGACATTTAGTTCACTCATGTCCGACTCTAGGGGGCTGTTCTCATTCCCGTTTCCAAGCCATAGAGCCAGTGTTTGTCCGTAGACAATTTCCGTGGTCACGTGGCCAGCGCGACTAGACACGGAACGCCGTTACCTTCCCACCGAGGTGGTGCCTATTTATCTACTTGCATTTTTACATGCTTTCGAACTGCTAGGTTGGCAGGAGCTGGGACAAGTGACGGGAGCTCACTCCGTCGCGTGGATTCGATCTTACGACTGCTGGTCTTCCGACCTTGCAGCACAGAGGCTTCTGCGGTTTAACCCGCAGTTTTAAATGATTGTTAAAATGCTTTAAAAAAAAAAGAAAGCCTTGCATTATGATACTTTTAATTTCAAATGTATTGTAGCCCAAAGGTGGCATTATGGAATAGGGATTACATATTTTTGCTTTGTATTATGAGACAATGTATTAAGCCAGTCTTTCTTTAGAAGTTTTGGAAATAGATTCCAACAGTTCTTGGACTGGAGTGTCAATTTCGTAGTGTTCCATAGGCCTCTGTGCGGATTGTTCAGGAGTTAATATTTCTATCTTTCGAAGTACTTAGTATTCAGTCTAGGACAGCACTTTTCTCTTATTCTTAGTAAGATATAATTTTGGGAATTCTTCGAAGCCTCCATGATTGCTTTCAATAGTTTCCTTGATTGAGTCTGCAGAGGATTTTTACAGATTAAGCCAGTCTGGGAAAGGAGATTGCAGAAATAAGTATTAAAATTATAATAATGATAACCTTAGAACTGCAAAACTGGAAGGGACCCTATGGATCATGGAGTCCAGCTTCTGTCAGGGAGTCACAGTGGGGAATCGAACTCCCAATCTCTGGTTCCTCAGCCAGATACCTAAATCAGTGAGCTATCTAGCAAGCAGGATTATACATTTTTTCCGCAAAAAAATTGCATGATTAAATGGAGTCTTTCTAATGATTTTAGCTATTTTAACCAATATGATTTAAATTAAATCCACCCTAACCAAGGGCAGTCCTTCTGTTAAGTTCACTGAGAGAGAACCTCAAGCGAAGGGGCATTGGGGATAGTGAATGCTGGTGCTATGTTCCCCCCCATGCATCTGCCCCAGCAGAGCCTGCATTTCTCTGGAGAGAGATTCCAGGCAACTCTCCAGAGTCAACTGCTTTCACCCAGTTGGCAAGAGAAATGGAGTCAGCTGCACCAGAGGCTGGTTTTTTTCCCTTTCTTGAATGCCTAGCTCAGAGTAGGAAAAGAAGGCAGCTCCAGAAACAAGAGTTGGCACCACGAAGGAACTCTGGTGTGAGACAGGTGGGGAACTCAAGGCCAATGCAGAGTAAAAATAATGCTTTTTTTTTAAGTTCTGAAAGAATTTCATACATGTATCTGAGGGGCAAATTAGACAACCCACTTATTACATTTTCTGGCCGAGGTCCTAAACTGCATTGATCATGCTTTGTTCCTTATTGATCATTGAAAAGCAAACATAGTCTTAATATAGAAGTCTGATTGTTGAGACACCTGTCAGAGGAAGTCCTGCTGTGACATTGGAAATGGAGTTAATTATTGGGGACATGGATTCCCTTTGATTAATATCTGACTCTCAGGGATCCTTTCGACCATCACAGGATCATAGACAGCTGCCTTTTATGCTGAATTGTTGGGCTGCCTGGCTTATTTTCCCAGCCCCACCTGGACATAAGCTCTGGAGTGAATCAGGGCTTTTTGCTCACAAGGCACCTGGTCCTCATTCCTCTTCTTGTGATAGAGGGCAGTATAATGATGCAGCTTCAGGCTGAAAGAAAATGGCTTGGCTAAGTCTGTCTTATGAACTCATGGTGTGGACCAGGGACATCCATGCATTTAACCACTTCACTGTGTTTGCTCAATTTGGCTTGTACTCTTTTTCCTTCTCAGATCTTTGTTGATGTATCTGCCACTTTGAATGTGGATCTGCTTTCAAAAGAGCAAAGGGATCAGGTGACTGCCATGTGGCCTGCCATAAAAATAGACTCACACTCAGATTCGCATGGCATAGAAAAAGTGTCAGGAGACTTTGGCGATATTCAAAAGTTACACTCTCATTTTGAGAAACTCCTCACAAGTTCCCATTGCAATGGCCGTGAATTTTTGCAGCCTAAAAAGCAGGATAGTTTGGAAGAAATGGATGTGGATATGGAAAGCCCAAAAGAAGAAAGCCAGGATGATCTAGATAAAGCATGTAATATGGAAGTGCCTTCAGGGATTCTTGAGTATTTTAGCCAGGCCTGCAAGGAACAGATTGATGAACTAAAACAGAAGTTTAAAGTAATGCTTACTTTTAAGGATCACAACAATGGGATGACTTCTGTACGATTTACTGCTCTTGGGACTCCAGACTCCATTGAGAAAGCTCAGCAGACTTTTATCACCGCTTTTCAGAAAGTAGCAGCATATGTAAGACAGGAAATTATTCCTTTCACTGACAGCCTCCATTTTGCTAAGGCAAAGGATCTCTTAAGTGACCAGCATAAAAGTCTCCTTGTTAAAACAGATGGAAATAGCTTAATTCTCCGTGGCCCAGCAAAGGAGATTTCAGCTGCTAAAGGTTTCATAGAAGAAATAAAAGTGTGGAACATGGATGAAAAAAATAACACCCAGTTTTCAGAAAGTCACATTGAAGTTGATGCTCATGTATTTGAATTCCTGAAACCAGAGTTAGAAAAACATATTCAAGCTATAAACCAAAAATATGAGACTGTGATGGTGAACAAGCCCTGTCCACAAAATGAGAAACAACGCATCCTTTTTAAGCCCAAAAAGTCTGCAAGTTTGGATAGGTCTTCTGAAGCTTACCGGAATTTTGTCCACTTTTATCAGAAGGTTTTAGGACAAACCAGAGAAAAAGCCATTACTTCAGAACTTTCAGAGACTCAGGAAAAAATGCTGAATCAGTTTTTTTCACAATTACAATCAGAAAATCGTAAAGTATCACTGCAGAAAAAAGGAGAGACGGTCTTCATATGTGGTTTGCCAGAGCAAGTTTGCAAAACTGAGAGAGACATCATGAGATTCTTGCACACTTCCCCCATGAATCCATCTGCAAAAGGTGTTGGGATGCCCACGTACAGTTCCGGTGGTGCATCTGCTTCAGGTGCATCCTCTGAACAAAGCCTTGATGGCAAAATGTATTCACTTCCTTCCCAGGAGCAATCAAACGTAAAGGCAACAGCAGCTGAACAAGAGGAGCAGTGCTCCATCTGCATGGATAAGTTCCATGACAAAGAGGAACTGTCCAAATGTAAGCATGCATTTTGTAGGGCGTGCATTAAAGAGGCAATGAAACATAAGCCCGCCTGCCCCGTGTGCAACATGTTCTACGGGAAGATACAAGGAAATCAACCACCAGGGAAAATGGATGTCAGCAAAATGAGACACTCACTTCCTGGCCATCATGGTTGTGGTACTATCTCTATTACCTATTCCATAGCTGATGGCTTTCAAACTGTAAGTTAAGCTGAAGCACGACTTTTTAAAAGCGTAATTAGTAAATTTTAGATGTCTGATTATTTATCAGTGAAAAGTGATTCACTTGGGAATGTAAAGTAGGAAAGCTAGACTCCTTCACTAAATTCTAGATTTTACACAAAGAAGATGTAAAGACCAGATGTGCAGTGATCTGCACTTAAGTCTCCTTGAAATTAATGGTGCTTAGGGTTCAAGATTACGTGGTCCTTAATTGTTCCACAGTCTTTAAAATGCTCAACTTGGACTACAATATCTAACCCTATACAATTGTTCTAGGTCCGCACAGATCCATTGAATCTGTTTGTGTCCAAGACCAAAGCACATCTGAGTTATCTGTACATTTTTGCCCAATAAGGGAACAAGCAGCTCCTGAACAAGGGGGGAAGGAAGCAATTTGGATCTGGAAAATGGGATCCTGCTGGGTCTTATCCAGAATGAGGAAGGGAAGTGGAAGCTGTATTGGCCCCTTAAAATGAAAATAAAAGTTTATGTGTCTCATGAAATGGAACCTAGTCTACAGGAGTTTATGCGGTAAACATTTGTTATTGTTTTAAGCTGCCAAAAGGCTCTTTGTTTTTGCTGCTGCAAAGCAGCTTTTCTCTCCCCCAGGAAAATTCTTAGCGCAGCTTTCTTTTCCCCAAAGACAAGGAAAAATTTTATTCTAGCAAAATATTGCAAGGAGGGTATCTGCCAATTAGAAAGACTAGTGGGAAAGAGCCAAAAAGAGGGTGCTCCTTCCAGTTGTTCAGCTCCTCCACAATTGTATTAATGGTTTGTGACCTGCTTTAAATGCATCCTCTTGTAATTTCCCAAGCGCATGTATGCTTACGTGCCTATGGGGGTGTTCACACTTTTTCCATAATAGTTGAATGGCTTGTCTCACCCAAGCATAGTCTTTTGCTGAGTGAAGGAGCAGCTTTTGAAGGGGAGTCAACAGGAACGTTTCTCTTCAATGGAGACCAGCCCTTGCAGTCTATCATGTTATACTACAGTTTAGCAACATGGACTGAAACAGTATGGTTGTTAGCTAGTCATAAAACGCAGCAATCAAAAAAAGTGGGGACAGGGGGAGGAAAAAAATCTTGAATCCTTACGTGTGTTCCCTTCAAATATAGATGAAGTATCTTTGAAGACAGCACACCATTGTTGTATCTTTACAAACCTTTTTACCCTGTTACCTATTAATGGGGTCAAAAGGAACATTTTAAAAGTATATTAAATATTGAATGATGTGGATAGAGATTTCTCTCTCTCTCTCTCTCTTTGATATTATTAGAATTGAGGGTCATGCCCAAAGAAATTGATGGGCCACGTGTTTAGGACAAAATTAAATTATCAAATTTACTACTAAAAGATATGGAGTTTACATGACTTTAAAGAAGGATTGCATAAATTCTTGGATGGAGATGGAACTAAGGAGCAGCTGCTGGATGCTCTGTTTCCAATTTGATTCACAGGGCACTGCTCACACCTGGGGAGCAAAAACATCAGCGCTCCTCCAAAACAGGCAGGTATCAGCAAACACTTGAGGATTGGAGAAGTGTAAACCTTTAGCAGAAGCCATTCAAGGAGCGAGAGAAATCTCCAGAGCAGACCAGTGAGGACTGGGTGTCCTCAGTGATCCCAGAATACTTACTGAGAGGTGGGTGGAGTGGCCAGAAAGTGAGTTAAAAAAACAAGGTAAAGACTAGAGCAATAAGAATTATCTCATTGTCCCAACGGGTCAGCTCCTGTTTTATGCCGAGAAGCCATTATTAAACATCACCAGGGACGAAAGTGACAGATGGCCATGGAAATCAGTAGAGAAATCCGGGTTTTAATGTTGCTAGAATTGGGCACCAATGCGTTTGTTTATCCCCACCCCAGCGTAAGGTGCAGTCAGATGAGGAAACAGCTGGCCTTTTGGACCACTTGTGGCACTGTCTGGTGCAAGCTGTTTCCTGGCAGTCACATTGTGGATGTGAGATTGCGAGCCAGCCTAACCCTGATCTGTGCCCAAATTAGACCTTTTTGATCTAACGGCAGGGCTATTCTTTTTTGGGGGTGGGTGGGGAGGACTAGAGCAGTTCCTTCATGGACGGAAGAGTCACTTTAAGGGAGATGGCTCCCAGCAAAGCAACCCTTTCCAGTGCACTCAGACATCATCCTTTCTCATCATCAGATCACACCCTTGGACGGATGGGTGAACCCAGAAGCCCAACATGGACTGACTGTAGACTGACTGGATGCTGCTAAATGCAGGGGGGGGGGGGACATAAAATATGTAGAGCTTGTAGTGTTGACAAGAAACACTCCATGCTGGAGCATTATTTATTTATTTTGCAGGACCCTCTCTTTTCCACTCAGGCCAAATGCTGAAGGTAAACTGGGAAACTGTCCATGTTAGGCTTTGCTCAGAAGCCTTACCAGGAGCTTTTCATTTCTCATGGTTGCAAGTAGGAGGTTGGGTTACATGGATAGTGAGAATGTGCTTTATCCTGCAATTCACAAGGCTCTTCCTACCAAAGCATAACATATTGTTTATTTTAATATCCTTTCCCTTTATAAACCAGGCTAACCATCCACATCCAGGAAGAAGATTCAGGGGAACTGTTAGGACTGCATTTTTACCAGACAACAAAGAAGGACGAGAAATTTTGAGGCTGCTTCAACAGGCTTTTGAACAAAAATTGATCTTCACAGTGGGCCAGTCTCGTACCACAGGTGCAACGGATGTGGTCACCTGGAATGACATTCACCACAAAACATCCGCCAGTGGAGGGCCAGAGAAGTGCGTAATTGTTTTTGTTTTGTTTTGTTTGCAGAGAATTAATAATATGACTTTTCTTTCTCAGTATCATCCACTTTTAATGTTTATTTTTAACGTGAACTCATTAAAGCCTTTAAGGGCTTCTAGAAGCCACTTCAGTGGAACGGTTTCTGTTTTGAACAAAGCACAGTGAGCAGACATCTCCATGAAAGTATCTCATATATTTCACCATCTTTGTCACAGGTTCTCACTTTGCAACAATCAAAACTGCAAGATCAGACAGAGCTGCTCTGTGACAGGTTACAGTCCCCAGACATAAGAATAATATTTAATGGTGCTCCTTTTCTTAGGGTCAGGAATTCTTGTTCTAAAAAATATAAAATGGGTTGCAGAGGCTACTTGGGATGATTTGGGGTGTTTTCTCCTTCCCAGACACCTTGGGCCTCATCCCACTTTCTTCAGAAATCCTGAGAGAACTTCTGGGTGACACTTGTGACTGTAGCAAGCAGGAAGAAATGGAAAGTTTATTTTCCATGAACTTTCTTACATTAATGTACCTGAAGATCCAGTTCCTGTGGCTTGGATCGAGATTATCCTGCCCTGGGGTGACATGCCATGAGCCGAATTCAGCTCTCTCCAGCCAGTGGGGAAAGGGGAGCCGGTCTTTGACAGTTCCCTCTTAGGGTCCCCCCTGCTTTTTTGGAGAGTTGCCTAATCTTCCAGAACAGATTTTTTTTGGGGGGGGAGGGGTCTAGGGAGGGGGGAATGGTAAAGATCTTCCCCTTCCTTGTTCAGCCACCTGAAAAGTAGCACCAGATGAAAAGCTATCCATGGATGGGAGGAACCTTTCTGTCTGTGAAGAAGGGTGTGGCTCTATGCCCATGTCTTCCAAGCAGCCTTTTAAAGCTTTAAAAGTGATCTCTTGAAAAGCAGCACAAAACTTTTGCATTTTTTGAGAAATGTTGAAACAAGCTGAGGGCAAACAAAAGTGTCTGTGGGCTTTTTCAAATGCATGTGATCTTAAAGAACCGTAAAGATAAAACAATTTTGAAAAAATGATCAAGTCAGGTCCTGGCCTCGTAAGTCATTAGACTTAATCCAGCTTTGGAGTGATAGGGGTGGGTGTGGGTGGTGTTCTTCTGCTTCTTTTATGTGTGTATTTTGGTTTTGGGTATCTTTGGAAGGATGCTGGATGATAGAGGCCACCGTGGTGCCAATTTATTTTTTCACTTTCCCTCCTTCTTTGGTTTTCTTCTATTAAACTGGGTTGGTTTCAAAATACAGTGTTGAAAAAAATTCTCCTTTAAATATATCCAGTTACATGATACTTGAGTGAAAGTTACTGTATGCCATTATCTTTTCATTGAAGGAGACTCCTTTTATTCCTCTCTCTTCTAGTTTTGGCTACCCTGATCCTGATTATCTGAAACGAGTTCGAGAAGAACTGAAGGCAAAAGGAATTGAATGAGTGTTCTTTTACCGGTCCAGAATCTGTACCTATCCAATGATACAACGCATCATGTTGCGTATTGATGAAAATGTTTAACACATTAGAAGTAGCTTTTATACATTCTGCTTTTCCAGTGCAAAACTTAGAACTGCAGAACCACAGTGCTATGCTTGCTCAATAACAGTGCTGTACTTAAGGGTGTAAAGGTGTGATGGAATCTTCTTATAACTGAACTAGTGGCTCAAAACACATTAACTAGGACAGGGTGGGAAAGCCATGGCTGTTGAGATGTTGTTGGACTCAAGAGCGGCCTATATTTGGGTGGTGGAAGTGATGGTTTAATTAAATCTGTAGAGCTTCACTACTCACACGAAATACCCCTGCTGGTTTCAGCAGAAATTAATTTTCCGAAGTTTTGTTGAAATCAGCGGAGCTTCATTCTAAACAGACCCATATGTGATCATGTAGGTGCTAGTGGTCTCTCCCAGCTTGGAAAATAAATCTGCATTTCAGTTAAGTTTGTTGATTTGCCAAATTAGGCTCTCTAATGCTTACTCACTCACATATGTATTTCACTGGCTGTGCAAATGCACAGTGAAAGGCATCCTCATGTCAGACTATGATCTTATAGTTGGTTATAAATAATTACAAAATCCTATCATGTATTTTTTCATTTGGATCATAGTCTGGTACTCGTCTGGTGAGAGGAGTCTGGCATATCCATGGCCTTGTTGAGACAGTAGTAGGATGTGATTCATTTGGCTTGCCTAGTGTTTTCCCACGCATACAGTCCAGTTGTGTGATACTGGCACTGGAAGGAACTATGTGGTCCTACCAAATCTTAGGAGTTGTTCTTGCTTGTCATACTTTTGTGGCACAAAGGTCCAGCCATGAAAAAAATGTATGAAGGGTTGCTGTAGGTTAATGGAATAACACAGGTCATATGATGGGAAAGACTTGACTTCATAAATAATGCCACATGTTACTAAAGAATGGTTACTTCTGAACTCCAGTATGGATAAAACCCATACATTCATGGACATGTGACCTGGAAATTCTGTGACAAGTTAGAGATTGTCACCTAGCAACCTTCCAGGTGTAGTTGAAATGCAGCTCCCATCATCGCTGGCTAGTAAATGATGGCAAGAATGATGGGAGTTGTACTCCAGCATCTGGAAGGCCACAAATCGCCTCTACCACTTGTATATGGAGCTATACCCATGAATGGGAGTTGGGCATAACCCCACCCTTCTACTTTTGATACAACTTCTAGGGCAGCGGTTCCCAATCTTGGATCCCCAGATGTTCGTAGATTATGACTACCAGAAATTCTGGCCAACATAGCTAGTAGTGAAGGCTTCTGGGAATTTTAGTCTAAGAACATCTGAGGACCCAAGGTTAGGAACCACTGATCTTGAGCAATGTTGAAATTCCACTAATCAGTTGTGCAGGTGGGGAGGTGAGAGACTGGATTATTTTTCTGTTTCTCTTCCAAATGATGGGTAGGATTTAATCTCTATTGAATAGGCTACTTAACACTCTGTTATATTAGAGTTTTGTTATGTAATACAAAGTTTTTCAGGTCTTTTTGTTCTTTGCAACTTGTTCCTTAATTTGGCCTTTGATGCTCTTGACAATATTCTGTAACAAATTATAAAATCTGAAATGTTTCCAGCAGTGCTGATGGGACCATACTCTGATGTCATCCTCTTTAAACCTGCAGCATCTTGAACGTATGGTGGTGTGTTAATGTTTCTTTCTTTCTTTGCCACTAGTTTGAGTATTACTCTGATATAACTTAACCCTGATTTCATGTAATGTATTTTGTTGAATTGCTTATGTTGTTTCTTATTTGGCTTGATGAATCATTGATCCAGTATTCAATATATTCATTGCTAGATTGTGAAGTAGGACTGAAAGGAAATAAAATGGTGGATTATAGTGATATAGTACATCTCTATTTTCTTTATAAGGGTAAAATATGGATAGATGCAACTCTGTCTTTCCAGTGTTCACCACTTATTCACTGCCCGTGTGTGCCACTATGCAAACAACTGCCCCCAAACCCTTACACAAAATTTGGGGTCACCCTTTAGATTTGTGAATAGGGACTTCTCCTTTTGGATGATCTCTAACACCAATCCAGGCAGAGAGTTGGTGTTTCCATTTATAGTGTTGCTATGACACTGCCATAGATAAATGCTGACTTCACATTGCTGATTTAAAAGTAAGCTTTGCTTACTTTGGTGATGCTAAATAAACCATAGCTGGATAGCTCAGTGGTTCAGGTATCTGGCTGCGGAGCTACAGCTTGGGAGTTTGATTCTCCACTGTGCCTCCTGGGAGAAGAGCCAGCCTGTGTGGCCTTGGGCCAGCTGCACAGTCCCAGGTTGTCCCCAGAAGAAGAGAATGGTAAACCACTTCTGAGTACTCTTTACCTAGAAAACCCTGAAAAAGGTCATCATAAATCAGCACTGACTTGATGACACATTATTATTATTATTATAAACCAAAAATAGTTTTATTTTTTAAAACCACAAAAGTCTAAAAAGTTTCAGTGAACAGATGCAAACAAAACACAAGAGCAACATTTCAAGCTGCAAGGTTCTTTAGCATACAACCATAAACCTTTATTTTTCCTCTTTATAATTTAAACACATTCTGTTCTTTTTATGTACTTGCTTGCTTGAACGCAACTTCTAACAAGACCCTAACACTATGAACAGTCACTTCACAAAACAGTTGGCACTCATTCTCATTAACCCACAACTCTTAACACAACCCTTACATACAAACCACATCTTCAAGCAGGAACCATAAAGACTAATGAGCTCACACTTCTGTTCATAAACATACGCAGTACAGTGCAAAATTACCACAGTCACCTTCCTGACCAGTTTGAAGGGAAGGTTTCTTTTTTCCTCCTAACTGCCTAGTCATCATTAATGCAAAACAGCTGCTTTTATCATGGCTACCCAGAAGAGATACTTTGTGATTTTTAGACAATTCCGTATGTGAGAGGCAGTATTTTATAAAATGCTTGAATGAAGATTTCAGCCCAAATGGAATTTTCAACTTCAGTGCTATTTCTAGATTAGTACAAATTGGCTTAGTGTAGTAAATGACAACCGGAGCAAGCCCCTTTGAACCAGTGAAACTCACAGAGGAGTTGACTCACCAGATCCCCACTGATTCAATGGGTCAACCTTTGAGCTGATTCTCACCAGCAATTGTCCCTCTGTGAGAATCGGGTCCTGCACAGATGGCATTGTTTTCTCCAGTGCCATGTTATGTTTTTGCTTACACTGATTGAAGGGAATCTTTCCTTTCTGAATACTTTTTTGTTCAGCCTTAGTACATTTCAAAAGCAGCACTGTGGGAGACAGTGCCACTTCCTTACCTAAAATAGGTAAGGAAGTGGTAAAAGCTAGCTGCTTTGAATGAGTTCAAGTCTCCTGGACCAAATGGTTTACATCACAGGTTACTAAAAGAACAACAGGTTACCCACCTGTAATTGTAGTTCTTCGAGTGGACCTCTATGATTCACACCCTGGGTGATCCGTGCCTGCGCGGAGCCTGATTGGAAAGTTCTAGAGCTTCTGTGGTAGCAAAAAAAAAACCCTTAGAATAAGGCCCCTCCCCCCTCGTATAAGTACCTTGGCGCCAAGGCTCCCCTTTCAGTTGTGTCAACCGCCGCTACATTAAGCAGAATGGCGTGACAGTGGGGAGGACGGGCAGGATGAGTGAATCACAGAGGTCCACTCGAAGAACTACAATTACAGGTGGGTAACCTGTTGTTCTTCTTTGTGGCCTCTGTGAATCACACCCTGGGTGACTAAAAAGCTGTCTTACCTGGGTGACTAAAAAGCTGTCTTGGCAGGTTGTCACGCCAAGGTAGAGGCTAGAACAGCACCTCCAAAGGCTGCATCAGACTTCTGCCGGAGATCAAGTCTATAATGCTGGATGAAAGTGGACGGCTGTGCCCAGGTGGCAGAGGCGCAGACGTCTGGAAGAGGTACGCCGCGTAAGAATGCCGTAGAGGTCGCCACTGCTCTGATGGAGTGAGGGCGAATCACCTTTGGGACTGGTTTGCATGCCAGCTGATACACGAGGTGAATGGTTGAAGCGACCCATCTGGATATAGTTTGAGATGTCACCTGGCAACCTTTAGTAGGTGGTTGGTGACTTATGAAAAGTCGAGGTGAACGCCTGAAAGGTTGGGTGCGTTGGACGTAAAAGGCAAGGGCTCGCCTAACGTCTAAAGTATGGATGAGTCATTCTTGAGTTGTGGACGGTGATGGAAAGAAGGAAGAATAAACGGCTGAGAGAGATGGAATTGAGATACGACTTTGGGGAGGAAAGAAATATCCATAGATAGTTTGACTTTGTCCGGAAAAAACTGTAAATAAGGATAGTCGTGGCGTAAGGCCGCTAAATCACTAGCTTGTTGAGCTGAGGTGATGGCGACGAGGAAAACTGTTTTAAAGGTAAGTAGCCGTAGATCAGTTGAAGCTAAAGGCTCGAAAGGAGCTTTAGTAATTTGTTGCAGTACTAGTGTTAGTGACCATTGTGGGGAAGGCGGGCAGGTATCTGGGTAGATATGAGGTAGACCTTTAAGAAAACGTTTCAATGGGGGATGCTTGAAGAAATCAGCTGCCGGAGAATTAGGAGGCTGATAAGAAACTATGGCGGAGAGGCAAACGATCAAGGAAGAGAGGGAAAGGCTGCTAGACTTGATATGAAGCAAAAAACGTAGAACAGTAGCAAGTGATGGGTTGATAGAAGGCAATGAAGAAGCTTCAGTGAAAGATTTGAATCTGTTCCATTTATACAGGTAAGCCTTTCTAGTGGAGGGCTTCTTTGATTGACGGAGAACGTTCATTAGCGAGGTGGAATCCTCCACGCTGCCAGGTGCAGAACAGGTAAGTCTGGGTGGAGTACTTGGGCGTTGTTCTGCGTGAGGAGGTGGGGCAGGCGAGGGAGGTGGTGAATGTCTGGTGAGAGATTGTGAAGGACTGGAAACCAGGGTTGTTTCGGCCACCAAGGGGCTATAACGATGACATAGGGTTTGTCTTGTTGTAGGCGAACCATGACCTTGTGGAGAAGCGGGAATGGTGGAAAAAGGTAAGTGAGGGTCTTGGGCCATTGGCCGGCGAATGCATCTCCTTGGGAGTGTTTGCCAATGCCGGCTCGGGAGCAGTACTGTTTGCACTTCTGATTCACATGGGAGGCGAAGCGGTCTAAAGTTGGTTTGCCCCATCTTTTGCATAGGTGAAGAAAAACTGATTGGTCTAACTCCCATTCATGAGCTTGAGAGTTTGTGCAGCTGAGTAGATCGGCCAAGTCATTGTCGTGGCCGGCAATGTGTAAAGCCGTGAGGCAGATATGATGTGCTAGGCACCACTCCCAGAGGTCGACCACTAAATAGGGGAGACTTGGAGAGTGGGTGCCACCTTGTTTCAGAATATAGTACATCGCCGTGGTGTTGTCGGTGACAATTTGTACCATCTTGCCAGCGAGGAGATTTCTGAAAGCTTTGCAAGCTTTTATAACCGCCAACAGCTCTAATTCGTTGATGTGAAGCAATTTCTCTCTGGAAGACCACTTGGCGTGGATTTTGAGAGATTTGCAATGAGCTCACCAGCCTGTGAGGCTGGCGTCGGTGGTGACCTGTATTTGTGGTCGTGGTTGTTGGAACGGCCGCCCAACGTATAGGTTGGGAGGAAAACAGCACCACTGAAGTTGGGAGGTGAGTTCTGGGGTGACCCTTAAAAGAGTGTGAGGAGGGTCTGTGAGTGGGTCAAAGAGGGCGAGAAACCACGACTGAAAAGATCTCATCTTGAGACGTACATGCTGCACTACTGAAGTCATAGAGGCCATGGTGCCTAGTACACGTTGCACAGTCAAGGCGGGGTACCATAGCATGAGGGGTGAAAACTTGAAGTAATGCAATGAGATGTTCTCTCTTGTCTGGAGGAAGAAAGGCGCGAGCTTGTGTGGAATCTTTGTAGGTTTCAAATTTGATTTTTGTTCGTTGACAGCGAGACCAAGATCGCGAAGGAGGGTAAGGGTGAAGTGAGTGTCTCGTTGGGCCTTGCGACGGGAATGAGCTACGAGGAGCCAATCGTCAATATATGGAAATATGAGCATTTTTTGCAACCTGAGGTAAGCAGCTACCGGTGCCATGCACTTGGTAAATACTCTTGGAGCTGTTGCAAGGCCAAAAGGAAGCCTTTTGAATTGGTAGGCTTGTGATCCTAGCTGAAATTGAAGGAATTTTCTGTGCGAGGGATGTATGGAAATATGGAAGTATGCGTCTTTGAGATCTATGACAGTGAACCAGTCGTTTTTGCGGAGTAAAGGGAGAACTGATTCGAGGGTAACCATACAGAATTTTATGGTAATTTTGTATTTGTTTAACTCTCGTAGGTCTAAGATAGGGCGAAGACCTCCGTCCTTTTTGGGTATGGTGAAATACCGAGACAAAAACCCTTTGTTGTGTTGTGAGATGGGTTGTATGGCATCTTTGAGGAGTAAATTCCTTATTTCCTCTTGTAGGGTTGGAGATGGTGGAGTGATGACGTGTGTTGTGTTCTTCCTGGATGCGTTCTTCCTTGAAATGTCAGGACTTACGCCTTCCTCACTCACAAATTCACCCACAGGTACTTTTTTTGCAAAGTTTTCCCTGTGTGGGGGACCACTATCACGGGTCACTTTAAGATTCTCAGGCGAGTGTCTTTTAAGTGCAATCTCAAACGATTGGTTTGTTTTAGATGCACTGAGCGTGTTATCTGTTTCTCTTTCTTCATTCATAGATAAGCTAGGTAGGGGTTTGCCTTGCAAGGTTTTAAGGCGGCCTTTTCCAGCTGCAGAGCTAATAAACTCAGTAGCGCTCCAGTGCTGCTGCAACAATTCTATAGGTTCCAACCCTGCCACAAGCAATTTACTCCCCTCTATAGATCTCAGTCCCACTACTTGGTCCTCAGGACAGAATGATCTTTCCTGGGTCTCATTCAAGCCTTTCTCCTTTCGAGGAGTACCTCCCAAGCTTGGCTCTGCCACTTCTAAGGACTCCTCCCCATTATTTCCAGGGACAAATATCTGTTTGTGGGGTCCTCTATGAGGTGCCTTTAAACCCTCTCTACAGGCCAGGTCTTTATCAGTTAGAGACCTCTCTGGGTGTTCAGGGGTCAGTGGAATGGGACTCTCATTAGATGTTGTAATACAATCCTTTAAAGTACCATTTTCCTTCTGCTCATCAATATAGAAAGTATTATAAGGATTTTCCAATTTGACCACCTCAGCCATCTCTGCTATCTCAGGGCCTTTCAAAAGAATAAGATCAGCTTCAGCATGACTATTAAGCTGGCTATCCAAGGAACTTTCTCCCTCCAGGCTTCCTTCGGCTACAGTATCCATTTCTACTGCAGTGGGTGATTCCTGGCCCCCTGGTGAGTGTGTTAGTGCAAAAGCACTCTTAACATGCTCTATCAAGTTCCATCCGATTAGAAAAGCAGCCGGTATTTCATCTGAAATGGCCACTTGCCACTTTCCAGACCAATTCCCATAAGTTATTTGAACCTCTGCCACTTTCAACACCACAGTTTCCTTCCCAATTCCTTTTAGGGTCATAGTTCTGCTTGGAATTATGTTGTCCTGAGCTATCAGATCTGAATGTGCGATGGAAATTTGAGAACCTGTGTCCCTTAGAGCAATGTACTTCTTTCCATCCACTACTGTCTCTTCCCCAGCGTTTTTAAGAAGAGTATTGTCATTTTTGATGTAAAAACAATGGATTATTGGGGCTACAGGAATGTCCTCTGGCTGAGCAGCCTTGGTTGCCACGGATACAGAACTATGGTTACTGCTCCTCTCAGAGGTTTCTATGGGTTTTAAACAGTATACCCTCTTGGTCTGATTATCATCTTTCACATTTTTACTTTGGTTTTTCATACAATTGAATTGTAAATGCCCAGACTCGCCGCATTTGTAACATTTGTAAGACCTTCTCTCATTCTGAGGAGATCTGTTCAATTTTAACTTTTCCTCAGGGTTCATTTGGGTCTGAGAACTAGGCTGTGCTAATTTAGGTGAAGTACTACCCTGGCCGCCTTTCCCTGATGCTTTGCTGAGGTAATTTTTATTAAAGGGTTTCTTATGGTGGTCCCAGTTTTGCCTGTTAAAATTTACCTCAGAGAACCTGTGGTTTCAAATCTCCCCAATGTAATCAGCTGTTTCACCTGCTTCTAATAGAGTTTTAGGATTTTTGTCCTTAACTAAATAGCGCAATTCCCCAGGCAAAATAGAATAAAATTGTTCCAACCCAATCACATTTTTCATCTGCTCTAGAGAAGTGACATTCTCACGTTCCATCCATTTGTCCAAACATTGAAGAAGTTTAGTCCCTATCTGGGAATAAGATTCCTCAGGCTTTTTGGTCAGGGAATGAAATTTTCGCCTCAGGTGTTCTGCATTGATACCAAATCTGGAAAATACCATTTTTCTATATGCTTCAAAATCTCTAGCCTGCTCCAGAGGCATCTGAGAATACAGCTCAGCTAAATCTCCACTTATTTGGGATCTCAAAACCATCATCCTTTCATCATCCTTAACATTAAAGTCCCAGCATGCCCTTTCAAATGATATGAGGAAAGATTCAGGGCAGTCTCCTTTTCTATATTGGGGAAATTTCTTTAAGTCGATTTTTGAGAGATTTCCCTCACTAGAGTAGTTATTGTTATTACTATTATTGTTTTGAGCAGCCAATTCTAATCTTTTCATTTCCATTTGAAATTCCATTTGTTTTAACTCAAACTCCATTTGTCTGTTTTCTTGCTCAGCTTTTTCTCTCATCTCTATTTGTCTTTTTTCCTGCTCAAATGCCATTTCTCTCTCTATTAATTCTATTTGTCTGGCCTCAGCTCTCTCCTTTTCCCTGGCTCTTTCTTTCTCCATTTCAAAATCTATGGCCTTTTGTCTGGCCTGCTGCTCAGCTCTGGCTTTTTCTTTCTCCAATTCTAATTGATTTCTCATAGCTAGCTCCTTCAATTTAAATTCCTGTTCCAGCTTCCATTTCTCAAAATCTGGGGAGCTTATAACACCTTCTCTCCCTGAGGCACCCTTATGAGTCTTCTCCTGTTCCACAGCTAGAGGGCCTCCATTTCCCTCCACTTCCTGAGGTAAACTTAGTGCCTTTTGAGGATCAGTTACCTCCATTACTAGCTTTCTAATTCTTTTGGGTGGCATAAGTATGAGTACTTCTTTGATAAGAGCTGGTTTCTATTGCAGAGTTAGTCAGGCCTCTTTTTAAAACACTTTTTTACTGTTGTTTTCTTTTCCCAGTGTTTTTCTGGGGTACTATGTAGCTCTCACTTGGCAGCTAAAGATGGCTACACTTTTTCTGGCACCACGCCAGCCACGACGTTTCTTGGTCTGAGACAACCTTCTTGCCTCCAGACACAAAACAAATTCTGTTTTCAAGCCTCAGCTTTTTATGTTCCTTTCACCTCAGATCTGTTCTGACCCTGGCTTCTGCTTTTTATCCACAAGCACTCCCTTAACTCTCAGAGCCTTGGATTTTAAGCTAGCCCACTGGGTCTGTTCAAATCCTGAGGTAACCTCAAAAGGAATTTTCCCTACAGAGTCGTTCCCTATCTTTAGTCCCCCCTCAGATCTGGGATCAGAAGTCCGGCCACTAAGCTTTACCACTAAAGCTCTAGCAGGTAACGCACTTCTTTACCACAGACCTCTGACTAAAAGGTACCCTTGACTCAAAGAAAATTCACTTTTAACTCTGGCTTGGCTGAATTCTTTTGGATCCCACCGCTGGACACCAATTGTGACGATCACCTCCTTGAGGCACCTACGTTTTGTGCCCTCACAAAGGTTCCAGTCATTTTCCTTTCACTGCCACCAGTGGATTACCTCAATCCACAAAATAAATGACGTTTGATCAGACACTTGTATGGTGAATGCAAACAAAACCTATTTATTAAAGTGAAGTCAATTTAATAATCACAGAAGTTCTTCAGATGTACATACTATTCTCTTGCCATATAATTTCCACCTTCTCTATCTATTTATCTTAACCAGTCTCTAACTCAATATCTCTTCTCCTCTGACTCTGACTAACTCACTGACTCTCTCTCCTGACTCTGACTAAATCCTTCTCTCAGGCTCCGCCTTTTAACCTCTCTCTCGGCTCCGCCTCTCAACCACATTTGCATAGAACATGAATAATACATTACTTATACCTAACAAAGGGTGAATGCTACAGGCCCTATCCAATAAGATGCAGTTCAGTGGCAGGAAAAGTAAGGTCCTGCACTTAGGCAGGAGAAACCAGATGCACAGGTACAGGATAGGTGGTACCTGGCTCGACAGTAGTACCTATGAGAGGGATTTAGGTGTCCTTGTGGACCACTGCCTAAGGATGAGTCAGCAGTGTGCTGCAGCTGCCAAGAAAGCCAACACAGTCCTAGGCTGCATCAACAGGGAGATAGCATCAAGATCATGCGAAGTGATAGTACCACTCTATACTGCATTGGTAAGGCCGCACTTGGAGTGCTGTGTCCAGTTCTGGTCACCACAATACAAAAAAAGATGCTGAGGCCCTGGAAGGGGTGCAGAGAAGAGCAACAAAGATGATAAGGGGACTGGAGGCTAAATCCTATGAAGAACAACTAAAAGAACTAGGTATGTTTAACTTAATGAAGAGAAGACTGAGGGGAGACATGATAGCAGTCTTCCAGTATCTGAAGGGTTGCCACAGGGAAGAGGGTATATTTTTATTCTCCATTGCGCCTGAGGGTAGGACAAGAACCAATGGGTGGAAACTCATCAGAGGGAGATCCAACCTGGAAATAAGGAGGAATTTCCTGACGGTGAGAACCATTAAGCAGTGGAACAGCTTGCTTCCCGATGCTGTGGGTGCCCCATCGCTGGAGGTTTTCAAGAAAAGACCGGACAGCCATCTGTCTGGGATGGTATGAGTTATCCGTCCTTGGGCAGGGCATTGGACTAGAAGACCTCCAAGGTCCCTTCCAACACTACGACGATTCTATGATATGTGTGGGGTTGTTGCAGTGGCTGAAATACAGTTGGAAAGGTTCTGTCTGGGCAACAGGACTGATACTATCTTTGGCAGACTGCTGCTGATTGAAAACTCTTTCAATTTTGGGATGCATGCAGCTTTGTCTCATTGAATGTGAACCGTGTCTGTTCTGAAATTGAAAAAGGAAGTTTTTAATCAGCAACAATCTGCTGATGATGATTTAATTTCTTTCGTCCAGGTGGAGCTGCGCTACAGGATTTTGGCCATCAAGGAAAGCTCTTGTACCTCAGCAGTCTTCAAAACCAACTTAGAAAAACATAGGGGACACTTGATCTAATTGCCTGGACTTGCCTGATTGAGATGAACTAGCTTTTTTTTTTTTTAAGTGCTTTAAGAATTGGTGCAGTTCTTCCACACTTTTTCTGGAGAGAAGGAAAGATAGAGATGGGATATACAGTGGAAAGACATGTGAAAAAAGTAGAAGAGACATGAGCTTAGTGGAATAATGAGATGTTATTCTTAGCTCCTTGCATGGACAGGAAATTTGCAGAAATTTCAGCAAATTACCTTAAGACTGGTTGTAAGAAGAGTGGAACAACATGCTTTTTTTCACCCATTGGCATTAACTCTTAAACCAAACATACACCTCCTTTTGGGTCTGAGTTGTAGTTTCTTCCTTTATTTATACTCCTTATTGTCCCCTGCCATCCAAATCGCTCCCAGCTCAAAAATCATGGTTGAATTTGCTCTTGAGCCTGCACACACCATCTTTGTATTATATTAAAAAAGGGGTAGGGAATATGTTCCCGTCCAGAAGCAAACTTAATTTCAAGTCCTATAATTCCTTCCCATGACTAAATAGCAAAGCCTGACAGAACTAAAATCCAACAGCTTCTTAGAAGACCACGATTGGTTCCTCCCACCAGCCCATTAAACGGTACCTGCTTTAAGTGACATCCACAAATGACCCTAACTGGGTGTCTACAGCTGCCGCAAGAGGTTTTGCAGCCTGAGACAGGGCATCTACTGACACCTTCCTACCTAACTCAAGTCAAAGTACAAAGTGCCACATTATGTTGGCATGAATCCCAGAAAATCCCTCACACACCTCTTTCCATCTCTAGTAATAAAAATACAATTAAAATATAAAATAACTATTTGCAGCTTTTTCATTATATCCCGTATCTGCTGCTGATAGTGTTGGCCCTGGTCTACGTGATGTATACGTCCATATTTAAGAATCAAGAGGTGGTGTGCTCAGAAGTTAAAGTGCAACCTTTAAGCACTTAATGGACTTTTGCTCTTTGCACAGAAGGTTGCTATACGGGAGGAGGTGCATATTTCTGAGCTGTTTCTGTAAGGTAGGGAGTAAAGGTTAGGTTTTCTAAATCCAACATTCAATAAGTGCATTTTTATTGAGCTTTTAAATCATAAAAAATGTGCAAATCCTAGAATCACCGAATAATGGAGTTGGAAGGAGTCTGTAAGGCCATTGAGTCCAACCCCCTACTCAATACAGGAAGCCAAAACAAAGTCTGACAGATGGCCAACTTTCTCTTGAATTGTCCAGTGCTGGAGAACTCACCACCTCCCAAGGCAATTGGTCCCATTGCTGCTCTATCAGTCAGCATTTCCCCCCTCAAATCTCGTAATTTCCCTCATCTGAAATCTGGCTTCCTGTAACTTGAACTCATTTTCTGCATTCTTAACTCTGAAATGGTTGAGAACAGATCCTGCCCCACCTCTGTATGAGAACCTTTAAAATAGTTGAAGAGTGCTATCATATCGCCCTTCAGTCTTTTCCCCCCCTCAAGATTAAACATACCCAGTTCTTCATAGTTTGTTATAGGGTTTGGCTTCCAGTCCCCTGATCGTCCTTGATGCCCTCCACTGAACTTGTTTCACAGTACACAAGATGAGGTCTAATCAATGCCAAATAGAGGGGAACTAGTACTTTACTGGATTTGGAGATTAGGTAGCCAAATATATATATTTGCAGGTGCACTGTACTCTTGGCTCATATTCAGCTTGTGATCTACAACAGCTGCAAGATCCTTCTCGTGTGTAGTATTACTGAGCCAAGAATCCCAATCTGGCAGCTGTGCATTTGGTTTATTTATCCTAGGTGTAGAACTTTCCACTTATCTCTGTTAAATTTAATTCTGTCATTTTCAGCCCAGTGCTAGAAATGAGCACAAATTGCCAGTTTGTTTAATGCTGCAATTGGTGTTCAGCAGTTTGGCACCCTGTCCCCTCTGGTGAGGGCCCACTCAGAAGCAATGTCTGGCTTCTCTACCCCACATCCTCCAGATGCCGCTTCTGAGTGAACAGTCTGTGCTCATCTCTACTTGAGCCCATCAAAATCTTTTTGGATGTTCTGTCTTTCAGGGTATTACCAAACTGTATTCTGCCAAACTGTGTGTGCAAATTTGGTAAGCTTTCCCTGTAGCCCCCTAACCAAGTCATTCATAAAAATATTGAGGAGCACCAGGCCCAGGACTGAGCCTTGTGGTAGCTCACTTGTTACTTCCTCCCAGTGTAAAAAAGGAGCCATCAATAAGCACTCTATGAGTACGATTCTGTAACCATGTATCCAACCCAACAGTTACTCTATCCAGCTCACACCTGGTTGTCTTGCTAATCAGAGTATCACAGGGCACTTTGTCAAAAGCTTTGCTGAAGTCAAGATATATTATGTGTACAGCATTCCCATCATCTACCAGGAAGGTTACCCAGCCAAGGAATGGGGTAAGATTTATTCTTGACAAATCTGTGTTGGCTTCTAGTTATTACTGCATTGTTTTCCAGGTGCCTGCAAAGCAACTAATTTATGATCAGCTCCAGAATTTTCCCTAGGATTGATGTCAGGATGAAGTCTGTAATTCCCAGGATCCTCCTTTTTGAAGAAAAACAGGGGCAATATAAGCCCTCTTCCAATCATCTGGTACTTCATCCATCCAACACTTCTGTCTTGCCTTCATCATCTGTTGTCATTTTCACATCCTCACAAAGTAGCTGAGCCACTGTTTCTTTCCTGTCTTTTGTTACATATGTATCTGAATAATGCTTTTTTATTGCTCTCAGCGTCTTTTGCTAACCTCAGCTCATTCTCAGCTTTTGCCTTCTTAATGCCGCCTTTGCAATTCTTTGCTACCTGTCTGTAGTCTTCTTTTGTGGCCTGGCCTTTGTTCCACTTCCTACATGTGTCCTTGTTTTCAGGTCCTCTCTGAGCTTTGAAGCATTATGCACCAAAGCTCAGAGAGCATTACTCTGAATAAATGGCACATTACTCAGTAATACTGAGGTGTATTGCTTAACCACCAACAGTCCGGAGCAGCAACCTGTTGTGTTGGGGTGGGGCAATGGAATACAGTGCTAGTGTATCACACCCCTTGCTAGGCTCTGTTCAGGATGCTTAAGGGTATAAAAACAAGCAGTACAAACATCCCAACAGCTTGAAATTGTTTATGAATGAAGCAAGAGTGAATAGTACAAACAAAAATGTAAGTTAAAAATTAAATTTATAAAACAAAAGTGATAATCTATAAAATCATTCTAGCATTTCTAACACAACTGCGGTAGCAAAGGAAATCCTTCTCTTTATTGATGCGCACACTAAACAAATAAAACTTGCTGGTACTGTTTTGTAGGCTACCGGAAGGAGATTATCTGAAGCTACTAACCAGTGACTAACCAGCCTTGTGAGTCTGACAGTGACCTTCAACAGGAGCATTGGGTTGCTATTCATATGATGAACGTGACATGCAGATGGGTTCTTGGAAGCACTCATAAGCAGAAAAGCACTCTTGCTTTTTCACATCCTCTCGCTTCCATACAAAACGGTTTCCCTAAATCCTCAAATTTCAACTTGGTCTGTGAGATTGTTGTGATGTTCATTAAAAGTACTCTGTCTCAAGTGCAACATTTCCATGTTTTTAAAGTGCTATTGGTTTGACCTGAAGACATTAGCAAGGGATAAGTCCCCGTGTTTCTGAAATCTGCTTACTTCTAAATGACAGGTTGCTGCCAGCAGCACAGAAACAGTCCAAGCTGTACTTTTCCTGGTTAGTTGGCAATCCTACCCACTTGATTGACCGGAACAGCCTGTGCCTGCTATAATTGAAGGGTGATTTATTCTTAATTAATTCTGTTCATGTTGCACATATACTACCCCATAGTGGTTAAAGCACTCTCTGGGCAGTTTACAATTTAACTATGCAGGCTACACATTGCTCCCTATACCTGTGAGCTGGGTACTCAATTTACTGACCTCAGAAAGATGGAAGGTTGAGTGAACTCTGGGCTGGCTACCTGGGATTGAACCCAGGTCATGAGCAGAGTTTTGGCTCCAGTACTGCAGTTTAACCATGGTGCCACAAAGCTCAATAATCAACATATACTGAGGAGAGCTACAGATTTCCACAACAGTAAAAGCTGGCAGAGTAGACAGAAGACAAGTAAATGTTTTTATTTGTTAATTTTCTTTTTTTTAAATTGACTACTCTCTCTTCCTACATTCTAAACACATGAGAATAATGGTTTGCAGAAGCCTAAAAATGGAGAAAATACAAATAAATCACAGTAAGAATGAAGAGAATTTTCGGAGGCACTGTGGTGAAAAGTCAGAATTCCCTGAAACTCTTCCAGGAGTAATGATAGGTATGGCTATACATGTAGGTAAACACTCACAAGCAAAACCACTGGACGAAGGCTTGGGAAGAATGGTTTGGGCAGGCATAGTTGCCATTGAAAAACAAGTGAAATATAAATTAGACATCCCCCCCCCCCCCACGCGGCCACCCCTCAACACACACACCAGCCTTCTTCCTTCCCTTCTGGAATAGTGTGGTGTTTCCAAAACAAATGTTTAGGTTTAGTATATACTTCCAAGTCAAACTGATAGGAATACCCTAAGAAACACAGTGGAGGGAAAAGCAGATTTTATAGTCTGTCTGCATGCTTATTTGTTCATTGCCTTTATAAGACTGCAATGCACACACTGATCTAATTCAGCACTTGATGAACTTCAGGAGTCTGGGGCCAATTTTCACACGCAGCCAGGCTCCACTCCATGGTATAATTACACATCTCAAAACTTTCAAATTTCAACTTCTTCCCTTCGGTTCTGTACTATAAATCAATGGTGTTGGCCTCAGGGGACTTACCCAACATTATTTTAGCCATTTTAAAAGGCACAGCAGAATCAATTAGTCAGAAAGGTCATCAAGGGGCAAGCCCAATATATCACTTTTTCTAACTATTCTTATTCAGGTTTAATGTGTTCAGAAGTGACAAACAAGACTATTCTTTGAGTATCAAAATTCTAGTTATTTTCTGAAAGTAATAAGATATTCTGGATAGGCCTGGGCATCAGAAAATATGACAAACATTGTCGGATTATTCACGTTGTCAGCCACACTGTCGTATAGGTCAAAACCTCCTGTGTTTTTTGCTGGTGGAATGATGAGTCCGTGATTTCCACGACAATAATCACCAGTGAGAACCCGAGCAAAGTACATGAATTTTCTACCATTAGTATCTGGTGTTGCATATACATCTTGTGCAGAATAGTCTGCATATACAGCAAAATAGGTCCCATTTCCAATTGCTGCAGCTGAAAGCATTGAGAGAGAGAGAGACAGAGAGAGACAGAGAGAAAGAAATGAATGTTAGGACATTTTAAATATACACATATTATTTTATAAATTCAAAGGTATATTGCATTGTCACAAACTGACAATGATGAACCTGAAAAGCACTGAGGGCTTATCTACACAATCAGAAAGGAGCAGGCTGTATCAGGCTAGATAGGGTGAGTATGCCATTTTGTGCAATAGTCACATCCAAATGGCAGACCTCAAGCAACCCTATTTGGTCTGCAACAGCCTTCCTGGCAAATTAATCACTTACTCAGCTCTTTGAAGGGGCTGAAGAAGTGGAAAAAAAAATTAAGTGTGTGTTGGACCATTAAAAAAAAAAGACAAAAGATTTTTTCCATTGCTTTTCTTTTAAAGGCCTAGTTGAGAGCCTGCCTGATTCAGTTGTTGGTGTGCCTCTCTCAGTGTGTGTTTTTTAAATTGGTGCAACAAATACCCACTGGAATAAGAGTCTTTAAAAAAAACAAACCACCAGTTCCCTTGCCTCCCTCCACAGAGAAAACAAAGGAAGTGTTTAATTTGCTAGCATCGTGTCGTGGCTCTCTTCTTAAGCCACTTTACAATATAGTAAATTGACAGCTGAAGGAGCCTTGACAGCTGCAAGGCTCGCTTTTGTTCTGTTTCCAGCAATCACACTCACTGGAAACAGACCAAACCAGAGCGATCATAATTGTATCAAAAAATTAGAACCCCCTGATAGGGGTTCAGAATGGTGTGGGGTAGATATGCTCTGAGGATGGGCTAGTTTGCTCTAGCCATTACGTCCCATGAGTGCTGGAAAAGGCAGCAAACCAACTCATCCTCACAGCGGACAAGCAGCAGGCCAAATAGCCACTGGACTGCACCCTAAGTGACCACCTACTATGTTACTCAGTTTCTCAACAACGTACCATTCTTTCCAGCGTAACTGCGATTAAATCCAGTATGGTTAATTTGGGACAATGACGAGCCAGGAGTCCCATGGAAGAGAAGCTTCTCGTTATTTGTATGGCCATTCTTTTTATCTAGCTCTTTCTTTTTCACTTCGTAGAGTCGCCAAAGATAAGGATTCTGTACCCTTTCAATCTAAAAGTAGTAAGTACAAAAGGCAATACTTAGAAATCATAGGCTCATAGAATAATTGAATTGGAAGGGGCCTATAAGGCCATCAAGGCCAACTCCCTGCTCAATGCAGGAATCCAAATCAAAGCAGATCTGACAGATGGTTGTCCAGTCTTCTCTTGAGTGCCTCCAGCACTAGAGCACTCACCACCTAATTAGAAAAACTAATTTAAAACAACAAGCCAATGAAAGGTTATGAAAATGGGCTGCAAATATGGTTGTAATAGTAAGCGAAAGACTACACATTAGGTCACTTACAAACACGAAGACTACACATCCCATGTTTGATGAAGAAGATGACTATTCAGGATTTTGAAGCAAGTAACAGGAATAGAGAGCAAGAAGCTTAAACCTTCTCTCATCTGGCAATCTATCCCCTTAAATTTTTGTCATAGTTTTTCTCAATCAGGCCCTGAGACTGTAAATAAACATAACTAAAGAGAAACACTGTGAGGTGAAGGACTGCAGGAGAGGATCAGCAGGCACAGAAAAATTATGTACCCTCCTTGATCTGCTATTTCCTGATGCGAAGTGTGCTGTTGCCAACCACGTGTTTGTTATTCAGCTAACATCAAGTAGGGAACACAGGTCAGTTTTGTCTGGGTAAAAAGGTCTCCTGCCCTCAGTACTTGCTTTCTATACATTGAACATCAGCAAGATGATTTCAAGAATTCCAGCCCATCAGACACACTGCTGTTTGGGGTCATGCATTCCAGAAAGCATCCTATGGCCCAATCCATTCCCTCAGTGTCAAGCCAGAAGTGGCTCAGGAGGAAACATGTATTCAAGGAAAGTCCAATGAGATGCAACGTCCTATGACAACATGCCTGATTTCCCTATGTGACAAGAAAATCTGCTGCTAGAATTTCAAAAGGCACCTGCTACACGGGCCAGAGTGCATGGTAGGGGTGTACCATTTTTTTCCTGGAAGCTCCTGCCCACATTTCATTCACTTGGAATGGCCCCTCTTTTCCAAACTGTTTTTCCAAGGAGGGAGGGAGGGAGGGAGGGAGGGAGGAAGGAAGGATGGAAGGAAGGAGGGAGGGAGGGAGGGAGGAAGGATGGAAGGAAGGAAGGGAGGGAGGAAGGAAGGAAGGGAGGGAGGGAGGGAGGGAGGAAGGAAGGAAGGAGGGAGGGAGGGAGGGAGGAAGGAAGGAAGGAAGGAAGGGAGGGAGGGAGGGAGGGAGGAAGGAAGGGAGGGAGGGAGGGAGGGAGGGAGGAAGGATGGAAGGAAGGGAGGGAGGGAGGGAGGGAGGGAGGGAGGGAGGGAGGGAGAAGGAAGGAAGGAAGGAAGGAACCGCCCCAGTGCTTTTGGGATGGCCAGGTCTTTATAGGATGTCATGTGAGGATGTCCTAAACAGAGCCTAAAGGGTAGCAAGTCTACACCTAACACAGAGACCTAGGTCTCCCAGGAAACACTGAAGCTGTCTCCTTTTTCTATAGGTAGTAGGCCCCCAACAGCCTTGAAATAGGGCCTGTTCTCGGCGACTGACATACAGGTGTGTGTCTGTAGGTGCGTGCCTGTGGGCAGCACCTCCCAGAATTCTGCTTGGGGAATGCTGGGTTGAAATTCAAAGGAACCCAAATGACCCACCCCTAGCGTATGATTCTTTGGAGAAATCCTAGTATTGCAAAAATCAAAACTGAAACAATTCCTACCATAGCAGCTTGGCCCCATCATTGCTATCCTTCCGCAAGCAGGCAAAGACCTTTCTGTTCAGGCAGGCTTTCCCTTAATAACTAATGGCTTGAGAGGGGCTTTTAAATGAATAGTTGTCCTCTGTTGTTTTACCGATTTTATTACTGTTTTTTTAATGTAACATTTGTTTAATTCTTTTTAAATATTTGTATACATATTGTTTTTTAGCTTCTACATATTGTCTTTTTAATGACGTAAACTGCCTTGGGTTCTTTACAAGGAGAAAGGTGGGAATAAAATTATTTTTTAATAAAATGAACAATAAACAAATAAAAAAATACTTGACTTGCTAAGAAAGAAATTAATCTCCAATCATATGCAAGAAGACCAGGCTCAGAAAGCTTGGCTTGAAAAAGTTACTTTCCCAAGCTCTGGGGAAGTGGGCATTTCCAGGAATCAAAATAAAGATAAATATCAAGGTGGCGAGTGGATGGAAGGGAGAGGGAAAAGTCGGCGACAGAGATTCAGTAAGGGTGTTAACATTTAGTAGTGGTTTGGCAGTTAGCTCCACAGATAGAAGTAAGTTTCAAACTGCCATGGCTGACTTGGGGAAACTTTAGTTTTAGTTAAAATTATACCTTAGCAACTGTTTGGAGAATTAAGACCCCTTGGATAGGAATACGGAGAGGGAGGGGAGATTCTTAACTATTGTAGCATTTTCTGTCCTTCTCTCTTTCTTCCACACGTTTGCTTCACTTCCACAGATACATTAGGTAATAATGACTGAATATTACGACTTTCATAGCAGTCCATTTAAATTGCAGGTCTTTGCGTAAGAGAAGTCTTACCACTCAATATGGGTACACGGCACAGAATAATTTAAGTGTTTTATGAATGAATGAATGTATAACAACTATATGCTTTACGGCACTGCATTTTCACACACGCAAAACATCCCCTTGTTTATTTCACATGCTTGTAAATTGCCAGCTTCCAGCCACCTACTGTCCACCACGCACTGGTTCAAAAGAGAGATTCCCATTAGCATTCCATGGAATTTAATTAACGAACCCCCCCCCCCCCCCAGCTGACAATGGTCATCATTTCTACTGCACTCTACCTTTTCTATTCTGTGTGTAGGGCACCTTGTCCGGAATGCTGTTTCCACAAGTTGATATTCCTGGGTTGTGGGCTGTAGCAAAACAAGTTTGACATGGTTTCCTTTCATATCTTCCCAATTTGGAGGAAGTTCGCCTGTACCTTTAAAGTAAATACGTTGTTAAATAATGTAAAAACCATTCAAAATTGGGGCTCTGCACAAGAACTAGCATTCAAACCACTGGGACTTGGAGATCTTGGCTATGGACTGCCTCTTGCTCCACTTCAACAACTGCTATTACACCCATTCCAGCTGCAGGCTCAGACTTTTATAACAACAAGGGTGTGGAGGAAAAGTCAGTGGAAGCACCACAGCCTAGACCAGAAAGAGGGACACAATTAAGCTGGGCTCCACAGACAGAACCAGAACAAAACTATTGGAAGTGGATTAACTATGGCCCAGTAAATAAACACAGGCTGAATAATAGAACATTCCCATGCAAGTACTGATCACATGACCTTTGCATCAGGGCCAAACACCATCT
Source organism: Intellagama lesueurii (assembly GCA_037013535.1). NCBI lineage: Eukaryota > Metazoa > Chordata > Lepidosauria > Squamata > Agamidae > Intellagama > Intellagama lesueurii. Next base: position 126,050,086 of record JBAJHW010000001.1, on the reverse strand, counting down.
AGATGCATTTAGTCCACTCACTCTCTAATCCTACTGGCTTGTCTGAACAGCAAGAAATGTAAACACACAAAAATGTTACAAATAAAAGAAACTACTGATAGTGGTATGGTCGTTGGTGCTAGTGCAATCTGATCAATTTTGAATTCAAATTTCCAACCATATCAGGCAACAGACCACCCGAAATGCTGGCTGCCTGCACTTGCCCTGATGTTCATCTCATTAGGAATACATAGCAATTTTTCCAGTTTGCACATGGGACTTTTACAAAGCATCTGCCAACAGTATCCTTTAAGCCCAACTCTAACAAAATAATGTTCTGAAGAACAACGTCAGCAGCTTCTACACTTAGTGGGCCTGTTCTCACAGCTCAACAGGCCAGAAATCCAGAAATACACATTGCTTGATTTTTCTTTACCGCAGAAGACACAGCTAAACAAGTCACGGAGCTTTGCTTGGGAGTTGGTTTAGCACCGCATCTGGTAGCAGGCAGCATCTCTACTCTTCTTTGCCCCTTCCAAAAAATAAGAAGATGAAGCGAGCTTATTATTCTTTGGAAGGGAACAAACTTGAGAAGGGAAGCAATCTCTGTTGCCAGATGACATGACAATCTAAAAGAGTAAAGCTCCATGTCTTCTTTGGCCACTCCCATGGCTAGGAGGAGTAACTAAGCAGCATGTACTAGCATGATGCTTTTTTGTGACATGTGAGGATTCCCACACAACCTTGGCTTGTCATGCTGTAGAAATACACTCACTACTGCAAATTCAAACTTCAGTGAGCACGTCTTGCACACCAAATAAGACTCCAGCTCTCAGGGCCTTGCTCAACCCGTACAAGCGGTCCATTTATTCCTTTTTAATTTTTTTTTTTAAAAAAAGCTTCGTCTGGTGTATGCACGTTGATGCTTCCATCAAACATTAAATATAAAGCTGCCCCCTCTTGCAAATTCCTCCAACGTGAATCCACACGTTCCTTTACGAGGAAGATTAAAGGAAATTAAGCTGTTGAGTCAATGGAAAAAGTGAAAAGCAGCACCATAAGTAGGAAATATAACACAAATAATAACATTTATCAAAAACATTTTAAAGCTCTGTGGATTGAGATGCAAGGGGGTATTTATGCTAAGGCCACATAAACTAACCAGCTGCACTAACCAAGTTCTTCACATTTGAAAGCCCTCCTACCTTCGTCCTTTACAATGCGCTTAATGGGTACACTTCTTCCTTGACCATCAGCACACATGTTTTTAAAGTCAACCTTGTAGCTCTTTCCATTAATCTGGACACTTATAGGTTTCTTATTACTAATTCTTGCATCTTCTAAATGGAGATTGGTTAGCATGTCAAAAGGTTTATATGCATCCCCATGTGCACAATACTGCCACTCAACCAGATTCGTAACAAGTTCTGCCTTAGATTTCTTTTCTTGGTCAGCTTTCAGTCTCTTAATCAAATTCTGAATTTCAGTGGAAGCCGTCAGAATATCACGGGGAATGCCGGATACCAGAATGAAAGGAGAAGATTGTTCTCTCTCCAGCTGAATGGCAATATGTAGTCTTTTCTGGAGCTCATTCAGTTTCTCTACTTCGGCGTCATCAAACATGCTAATCAATTCGTCAGTGATGTGACTTTCTGACTGCTCTTGAAGAATCAACTTTTTTAACCAGGATTCAGTGTCTGCCACATTTTTTCTGTTTTCACCGCAGATTTCAAACACTGCCATCTCAACCTTTTTTTTCAAAACCAAAAGACGTTTCTTTTCAACTCTACGAGTTACAGTTGCTTTAAACAAAAAGAAGAAAAATTATGTAAATATGTTAAAAACGTAAAACACTGAAAAAAGAAGGTTGCTGGAGGCATAGAAGATAACTAATATTCTGAGCTTACATATTAATTTAGAGATCAGGGATTCTGAAGAGGGCAATGCAACACCTTCTCTCTTTTTCATACAAGTATAAAAGGCATTCTGCAAATGTGGCTGAAATATAATAATCTTAACCGTTTTCAAATGTTGTGGGGATTCTTTGCCAGCAAAGTCAGCAACTGCACTCATCATGTCCTCGGCTGCATTTTCAGGACTCTTCTGCGCTTGACCTGCATTGAATGTGGCAACAGAGTTAAAAAGAAATGAATGCATTGTAGACAAAGGATGTTTAGAAACAACAGGTTACCCACCTGCAATTGTAGTTCTTCGAGTGGACCTCTGTGATTCACACCCTGGGTGATCTGTGCCTGCGTGGAACCTGATCGGAAAGTTCTACAGCTTCTGCAGTAGCAAAAAAACCCCTTAGAATAAGGCCCCTCCCCCCCAAGGCTCCCCTTTCAGTTGTGTCAACCGCCGCTACATTAAGGAGAATGGCGTGACAGTGGGCAGGACGGGCGGGATGTGTGAATCACAGAGGTCCACTCGAAGAACTACAATTACAGGTGGGTAACCTGTCGTTCTTCTTCGTGGCCTCTGTGAATCACACCCTGGGTGACTAAAAAGCGGTTTTACCCGGAGGCAGGGTGTCACGCCAAGGTAGAGGCTAGAACAGCACGTCCAAAGGCTGCATCAGACTTCTGCTCCACCTCGAGAGCAGTATCGTTTGCATTTTCGATTCACACAGGAGGCGAAGAGGTCGAGAGTTGGTCTGCCCCATCATTCGCATAAGTGAAGAAAAACTGATTGGTCTAACTCCCATTCGTGGGTTTGAGAGTTTGTGCGGCTGAGTAGATGACTTGGCCAAGTCATTGTCATGGCCGGCAATGTGTCAAGCCGTGAGGCAGATATGATGTGCCAGGCACCACTGCCAGAGGTTGACTGCTAAATAGAGGAGACTTGGAGAGTGGGTGCCACCTTGTTTCAGAATATAGTACAGTGGTGCCTCGCTAGACGATGTTAATCCGTTCCACGAGGATCGCTGTCTAGCGAAAACATCGTCTAGCGAAGCACGTTTTCCCATTGGAATGCATTGAAATCGCTTCAATGCGTTCCAAGGGAAAACGCAGTCGTCTTGCGAAATTTCCCATAGGGAAACCTCGTGTAGCGAGTGAGGGTCCCCATAGGAATGCACTGACAGCTGCACTGACAGCTTTTGACCACTAGTCGGCGCACTCCTATGGGGAAACCTCATCGTCTAGCGAAAATCGCCATAGGAAAACATCGTTTTGCGAAGCGCAGTAGCGCTCGCAAAAAGGCATCGTCTAGCGATTTCCTCGTCCTGCGAGGCAATCGTCTAGCGAGGCACCACTGTACATCGCCATGGTGTTATCGGTGGCAATTTGTACCATCTTGCCAGCAAGGAGATTTCTGAAAGCTTTGCAAGCTTTTATAACCGCCAACAGCTCTAATTCGTTGATGTGAAGCAATTTCTCTCTGCAAGACCACTTGGCGTGGACTTTGAGAGATTTGCAGTGAGCTCCCCAGCCTGTGAGGCTGGCGTCGGTGGTGACCTGTATTTGTGGTCGTGGTTGTCGGAACGGCCACCCGACGGATAGATTGGGAGGAAAACGCCACCACTGAATCTATGCATGCGCCTATATAATGAATAATCTTTGTTTCTAGGTTGATGTATTTGTTTAACTCTCGTAGGTTTAAGATAGGGTGAAAACCTCTGTCCTTTTTGGGTACGGTGAAATAGCGAGAGAAAAACCCTTTCTTGTGTTGTGAGACGGGTTGCATGGCATCTTAGAGGAGTAAATTTCTTATTTCCTCTTGTAGGGTCGGAGATGGTGGAGTGATGACGTGCGTTGCCGGAGGAAGTTGGAAGAAATGGATGCGGTAGCTGTCGCGGATGATGGACAGTACCCAGGCAAGTGTAGTGATGGATTCCCAGACAGGTAGGTGTTTCCAGAGGGTAGGATGGATGGAGTGGTGTGCGATCTCAGTCATGGGAGCGTCAAACGTGATATTTGGGCTTGCAGTCGTTGCGCCTAGTAATGGGTTGTTGGCGGGGTTTATTTCTTTGATTTCTGAAATAGGGTGTATAAGATGTTTGTTTTGGAGGATCACGTTGGAATTTTTGATATGAGTTGTACGGTCGTCTCCATTGATTTTGTTGGGGGCGTTGTTGGTAAGATGGATAAACTCCCCAACATCTAGCTGCTGATCTTTTCTTTTGCACGTTTTCCAAAATATCGTCAGTTTCAGCATTAAAGAGGCCTGCCCTGTCAAATGGAAGGTCTTCAATACATGCGCGGGCATCCTCAGCCAGGCCAGCTGTCCTTAGCCAAGAGAAACGATGTAAGGCCACTGAAGTGGCTATTGACTTTGCTGTGGTGTCTACCACGTGCCTAGCAGAAAGCATCTGTTGTTTGGCAACGGAAAGACCTTCTTGTTGAAAGGTATGGGCAAGTATTTTTTTATCTTCTGGTAAAGATTCGATAAAGGTTGACATATTGTCCCAAAGGAAACATTAATATGCAACCATGGCTCCCTGGTAGTTAACGACACGCATGGTGAACGCTGCTGATGAATAAAGCCATCTTACCACAGAGTCAATCCTTCTACTGTCTTTACTTGGTGGTATGAGGGTTTGTCGATTTCAAGATCTAGATTGTGAAACTTTGACAAAAATAGAGTTTGGAGCTGGTTGTTTTTGAAGAAATAGAGCTCCAGGATCATGGACTCTGTAGAGGTTATCGATTCATTTAGACATGGTATGGGAAGAGGCTGGTTTTGTCCAGAATCGTTGAGCGGTGCTAAGTAGAGACAGAAGCATTGAGATGTGTACTGGAGTAGTTGTATCTTTAGAGATTGGGTCGTATTGATGATCGGCCGGTTCTGTCGAAGGACGGTGGATTTGGAGATTGAGAGACTTAGTCATATGGATCATGAGTTGGGCGTAAGTTTGGAAGTCTTCCACCGGTGATGGTGGGTCGGCATCGACAAGGCTGGATTCCAGTGAGGTAAGTAATACTGACGGCGTCCGAGGTCGGAATCCGTGATCGGAATAATCGGGACTGTGTCGGGAGTCGACGGATTGTCGATCAACTTCGGTGTCAATATGTTGAGTGTCATAGTATTAACGTTTGTTGCTCAATGTTGATGGAGGCGGCATGTTCATGGGCATTTGTCGGTGTCGAGGATTTTCGATATTGGGAGATTTCATCCGTCGTTTGATATGGTTGCACGTCGGTGTCGAACTCGGGTCATAGTGATGTCGAGTTCGATGGCTTGGTTCTATCGGACGACGGAAATCATGCGTCGATAGAGGGACAGAATGAGTGTCCATGGACCAGGATGGATATCGAGGATCATCGATATCAGAGCCTGTGTCTCGGTGATGTTGAAACAGAGGTTGTTGAGCTGGTAAAGCAGTGGAGTATATAGACCCTGGAGATGCCAAGCGAGAGGAATGATTTCTCTCGTCTGGATTAGCGGGAAAATATCGGGAGGCTGGAGCTGTAAAAGCCTCGCGTGTAGAAGAAAATTGCTCGACAGTCCTGGATCTTTTAGGTGCCAGGTAGGGAACCATTTCGACACCAATGGCTGTTGAGATCGATGCCCACCATGAGAAGGTATGGCCAAGCTGTATAGAGCAACTGGCTGATTGGCAGTTGTGGTTTGTCTGGTCGAGCACTGGTCGGGGCAAATGGCAACCCGGTGAGAGTGTTGAACGCAGGTCTGAGCCACGCGTGATGAAATAGATGGCTCCAGGGACTGTTGGGGCGATGTCTCTGAGGCGGTCGTGGTGGACGATCAGATGTTACCAAATAAGGTATGGTCTCTAGTTATTGTTCGGAGTCGACCCTGTCAGGTGAAGCAACTACGGAAGGGTTGCTGGAAAGAACAGAGTGTTGAGGACTGGGAGGAGAAGATGTTAATCGATCGACTCTGTCATCCCATTCCGGTGATTGGGAGCAGGGTTGATGAGAGGGGATTTTGTCATTGTCAGAAGGCGAACCAACAAAGATTGATTCAGCGGTTTGTTGAGGCTGCTGAGATGTGACTGCAGCTTTAGATTTATGCTATTTAGGTCTTTTAGGCGGAGAAGGCTCCGGAACCGAAGAGGCTTTGGTGGACATTTGACGTTTAGTGGAGGGCTTTGATATCGAGGATTTCGATATCGAGCGCTTCAATTTATGTGTTTTTGAAGTTTTAGACAAAGTGAATGGAGCATTGGAGTGGGATGGCGTGGTCGATGGACGTTGTTTTGAGGCTTCAGAAAGAGCCTTCTCCATTGCTTTGGTTTGTGAGGTGGCCTTACAAGGAGGTTGGGCCATTTTGGTTGGTTGAAGGGATGGCTCCCAAAGATAGAGTTTTAATCTGGATAAGCGAGAACGGAGGGCTCAGCGCTTGAAGTTCTTACAATGCTGGCAGGAGGACGTCTGGTGTGCCTCTCCCAAGCAAAAAAGACACTTGGCGTGGCCTTCGGAGAGTGGTATTTTGTTATACCAGACCACGCACTGTTTAAATTGGCCCAAAGGGACCATGAATAGGAGAAAATAATTTGAGGAGAAAAACTGATGGGGGGGGTGTGTGCTGAGGCCGGAGGCCAAGCGAAGTAGAAAAGAAAAAATCTCTGATGATAATGAATTTGATCTAAAAGTTTAAAGGAAAAAAGATTGATAATAGGAAGGAATCAAGAATAAACTCTCTTTCTCTTTTACTCACAGAAGCAGAACTATGAGGCTCTCAACGCGGCGGTTGAAAGAAACTGAAAGGGGAGCCTTGGTGACAAGGTACTTGGGGGACGGGCCTTATTCTAATGTGTTTTTTGCTACCGCAGAAGCTCTAGAACTTTCCGATGAGGCTCCGCGCAGGCACGGATCACCCAGGGTGTGATTCACAGAGGCCACGAAGAACAGGCACTTCTTGGCTCTTAAAGCAGAAATGGATTACTCCAGACATAGCTGAATTCTAACTCCTATTGTTCCTGAACACTGGCCAAGTTGGCTGAGCTTCATGAGAGCTGCGGTCCAACAATATCTTGAAGGCACAGGGTTACAGCCTATAGTTCTAAGATGGTGGTGGTGATGATCTTAAGGAACACATAGAGTTGGTATAGACCTAATGTAGACCTCTGTGCTCTTACTTTTAAAAGTATGGAAGAACAACTGTAAAACCCTAGAAAAAACAGCACCAAATAATTCTGAGAAAATTAAGAATACTCTAAGGAAGAACATACTGTAGAACATTAGGTTAAAGAAATAGACAAAGTTATATGTTAATAATAACAACAACTGTGTGCCATCAAGTCAATTATGACTTACGGCAGTCCTTTTCATGGTTTTCTAGGTAAAAAATAATCAGAAGTAATTTACTATTCTCTTCTTCTAGGGACATCCTGGAACTGTGCAGCCTGCCCAAGCCCCCCCCCCCCCACGCATGCACACACACAAACTCACTGAGATATCCAGCCAGCAAAAGTGAAATTTTAGACACTCAAAAAATAACTCCTGGTGATTAACGTCAAAATCTTGAAATGTTAAATTTCTTAAATTAACATTATTAATCCATTAGCTCTTGGATAGCTCAGTGGTTTAGGATTCTGGAGCAAGAGGTTGAGCGTTCAATTAACCGCTATGCCTCCTGTGCTTCCTAGGAAAAGAGCCAGCCTGTGTAGCCATGGGCAAGTTGCATAGTCCCAGGATGCCACAAGGACAAGGGAATGGTAAATCACTTCTGAATATTCTCTTACCTAAAACCCCCCCCCCCCCCAAAAAAAAGAGTCACCGTAAGTCAAAATCAACTTGGCAGAATTAAAACAGGTCAATTCATCCTTCCACATCCCTGGTTTAGACCCTCATAAGCAGCTTCTTCTGGACCAATCAGCAGGGACTTTCTGGAGAAAAGGCAAACCTGTTCCAATGGCAGGGAAGGCAACAGACGTGTATTTCTTCGCTTCACATTCCTGCAGCACTTTGGAGAGCTGGGCTCTAGTATTTGGATCAGGAGCAAGATGGATAATTTTCTTACAGGGGAGATTGCCCCCTTGTGTTGTTATAAACCCTTTGTGACGCTGTAAGGCTGGAAAAGAATTTTAATTTTTATTTATTTATTTTATTGGACTTCTACCCCGCCCATCTAGACAAAACCTCACAGGTTCCATCTTTGACAATGCAAATCTAAGTGCCCAGTAAGTCACTGGAAAGTCACTTCTCATTAAAAAACACATAATGGCTTTCCCCCCACATAAAACAAGGTGCCAGACCTCCATCTTATTTTAGGGAACTTCATTCTGGTTTCCTTCTGGGGCCATACATAGGTAGCCCACCAGCGGCATAATTCCTACCCTGATGAGATGCAATGAGATCCCTTGTTGCATAATTACCAAGTGCTGCACACTCTGCTTCCACTTGAGGTCCACCACCTTCCAAAATTGCTTTGGAAACACCTTTGAAGGATTCAAGTTGAGGAAAAAACGTATTAATTAAGATTAAAAAAAAAACACAACTCTCTCATTATTTGTGAACATATAAAAAGCAGATTTGTTAATGCTACACATCCACTCAGTGGGATGGCAATCCAATTCAATATTCTGCAGCAGAATTTGAGCTGCCCCTGAACACAGGAAAATACGCATTAACATCCAATTTCACAACAAGAACAAAGTCTCACAAATGCTGGTATACTCAAATGCTCATCCTATGAGCAATAATTAATACAGTATATCACCGATGAAGATTCAAGTTAACGGATAGATTCAGTGAAATTAAGTACCTAATTTGCCATTAAAGTCTGCATTTGTTACATTTACAATAACATCTGTATTCTCCTTGGTAATATCTCCTGTCACTGACTGGAACTTAATTGGTCCAATCTGCATTTCATGAACTCCCAAAACAGGGGTGGAAACAGGTCCAAAAAAACCTGGAAGGGACAAAAAAAGGAGAAGGATTCAGCAAAGATACTAACCACTTGACTAAACACCATCACCTCTCATATAAAAAATATACATGCATAACACACTGTTAAGCCAGTATTTCAAGATCTCCCAATCTTGGAGTTTTGAAGTTTATTATTTTTCGCTTTCTTCTTTGACAAATTGCTGGGGAGGGAGTGAGAACAGCTCTGTCAGATATGTCTGGAAGGTCCCAGATTGGAGACAAGATCCAAGACAACTTTTAGAATCACAGAATCATGAAGTTGGAAGGGGCCTAGAAGGCCATCAAGTCCAACCCCCTGCTCAGTGCAGGAATACAAATCAAAGGATATCTGCCAGGGGGTTGTCTAAATTTCTCTTGAATGCCTCCAGTGTTGGTGCACTCACCATCTCTAGAGGTAATTGGTTCCACTGCTGTACTGCTCTAACAGTTAGGAGGTTTTTCCAGACATTCAACCAAAATTTGTCTTCCTGCAACTTGAGCCCATTGTTGTGTGTCCTGCACTCAGGGATGATTGAGAGCAGATCCTGCCCGTCCTCTGTATGACAGCCTTTCAAGTATTTGAAAAGTGCTATCATATCTCCCCTCAGTCTCCCCCCCCCCCCCACAAGACTATACATGCCCAGTTCTTTCAGTCTTTCCTCATAGAGCTTGGTTTCCAGCCCCTGATCATCCCTGTTGATCTCCTCTGAACTTGTTCCAATTTGTCAGCATCCTTTTCGAAGTGCGGTGTCCAGAACTGGACACAGAACTCAAGATGAGGCCTAACTAGTGCCAAATAGAGGGGAACTAGTACCTTGCAGGATTTGGAGACTATACTAGAATAGCATTTGCCTTTTTTATAGTCACATCACACTGTTGGCTCATTATCAGCTCGTGATCTATGGCGATTCCGATATCCTTCTTGCCTGTAGAATTGCTGAGCCAAGTATCTCCCATCTTGTAACTGTGCAATTGGTTTCTTTTTCTCAGGTGCACTACTTTGCATTTATCCCTGCTGAATTTCATTCTGTTGTTTTCAGCCCAGTGCTCAAGCCTATCCAGATCACTTTGAATTTTCTTTCTATCTTCCAGGGTATTAGCTATTCCACCCAATTTTGTTCCATTGCAAATCTGATTAGCATTACCTGCACCCCCTGATCCAGGTCATTAATAAAAATGTTGAAGAGCGGTACCCCACTTGTTACCTCCTCCCAGTTTGAGAAGAAGACATTAATCAGCACCCTCTGAGTATGATTCTGTGGCCAACTGTGTATCCACCTGACAGTTGTTCTATCCAGCCCACTTCTAGTTAGCTTGCTAATCAGAATATCATGGGACACTTTGTCAAAAGCTTTGCTGAAGTCAAGATATACTATGTCTTTAGTATTCCCTCTGTCTATCAGGGAGGTTACCCAATCAAAAAATGAGATCAGGTTAGTCTGGCAGGATTTGTTCTTGACAAATCTATGTTGGCTTCTTGTTACTACTGCATTGTTTTCTAGGTGTTTGCATAGTGACTGATTTTTAATCTAGAATTTTCCCTGGGATTGATGTCAGGCTGACATTTTTTTGCCCTTCTGAAAGATAGAGACAACATTAGCGCTCCTCCAATCATCTGGTATGTCACCCATTTCTCTGCACATCATGTTGGAAAAAGTACTTTTCTGGAATACAACTTCCAGAGTCTTTGCCTCCCTGCCCACCCCCTCCCCAAAACTACTGAAGGCTCCGATCAAGAGATGGCATGGACCCTAACCATTCATTTCCTCCTCTTATATTCTTTTCATACTTCAAAGGAACATGGCAGAGTTTTTGTTATTTTTCACATTTCCTGGTCTTTTGGTGTTTCTTCATTAGGTTTTTATCCCAGCTTTTTGCCAATGAACTCAGTACCAAATACATGGTGTTCCTCCTTCCTCCTCTATTGTCCCAACAACTCTATGAAGTAAATTAGGCTAAAAGAGGGTCACTGACTGGCGATTACCCAGAGAACGTAATGTCTGAGTGGGAATTTGAACCCAAGTATCCCATGTCTTAATCCAACACTCTTAAGAACTACATCACACTGGTCTTTCTTCTGCTTCCACAAATATTTATTTTCTTCTCCCCCACCACACAATTTTTTTTTCATTGTTGTTATGTGCCATCCTGTTACCTCTGACTTATGGTGACCCTATGAATGAGGAGTCTCCAGAATGTTCTGTCCTCAACTGCCCTGTTCAGCTCTTGCAAATTCAAGTCTGTGGCTTCCTTTAGGGAGTCAATCCATCTCATTTGGTCTTCCTCTTTTCTTGCTGCCTCCAAGCAGCTTTCCCAGCATGATTATAGTCTTTTCCAGAGAATCCTGCCTTCTCATGATATGCCCAAGCCCAAAGTAGGAGAGCTTCAGTTTCAACATTTTCATCTCCAGAGATAGCTAAGGCTTGATTTGATCTAGAACTCACTTGTTCATTTTTCTGGCAGTCCAGGGTATCCACAAAACTCCTCAAGCACATTTCAAACAAATCATTTTTTTTCTTGTCAACTTTCTTAACTGTCTAAATTTCACACCCATACATGGTGATCAGAAATACAAGAGTGTGGATGATCATGATCTTGGTTATCCTTACACTTTATGATCTTTTCTAATTCCTTCATTGCTGCCCTTCCTAGTCTTAAGATTCCCCCCTACCCCGATCTCTTGGCTGCAGTCTCTATTTGGATCGATGATTGAAACGAATTATACAAAATCTCTATTTCAATTTATTCATTGTCAACATTAAAGTTGTGTCGTTCTTCTGCAATCATGATTTATGTTGTCTTAACATTCAGCTGCAGTCCTGCTTTGGCACTTTCCTCTTTCACTTTCCCTAACAGTCGTTTCAAGTCATTGCTGCATTCTTTCATTGCTGCATTCCCTCTTCCATCTGAATTTAGTTTTCAGTATGATATGTTTTACATACAGATTGAACAGATGAGGGGATAAAATACACTCTCATCTGGCAGCTTTGCCTCTAGGAAACTATTCAGTCTCTCCATATTATGTCCTAATAGTAGCTTCTTGTCCGAAATACCAGTAACACATCAGGACAATCAAGTGATGAGGCACACCCATTTCTTTCAGAACAACCCATAATTTCCCATTACCTAAACAATCAAAGGCTTTGCTGTAGTCTAATAAAACACAAACTGATCTTCTGAAATTCTTCGGTGCACTCCAACAGCCAGTGGATATTTGCAAAATGATCTCAAGTGCCTCTTCCTCTTTGGAATCCAGGTTGAACATCAAGCATTTCTCTCTCCATGTAAGGTAAAACCCTTTGTTGCAACCCCCGGAGCATCACTTTGCTTGCATGGGGAATTAATGCAGTGGTTTTGTAGTAGCTTTACTCCTTGGCATTTCCTTCCTTGGGGATTGGAATGTACATTGAAAATTTCCAGTGTGGGTGTGAGAGGCGTGATGAGAGTATAGAGGCTCTCATCGGAGTGCCGTCCATCTCTAAGGTTTCCCGAGAAGTGCAGAACACTCCACCGCCAACTCCACGAGAGAGGGTACACCAGGGAATAGATACCCGGGAACTGGAAGAGAACCTCCGGGGTTTGGCAGTAGCCACTCAGACTGAAGGAGAATTGGCGGGAAAGGAAGAAAGGGGGAGGTCCGTGATTGAGGCGGGAATGGGAGATATAAAAAGGGGAGAGAGAGACAACATACCAGGAGGCTGGGAGCTGATCTGGGTAGAGGACCCCTGGACGGGACAATGGGAAAAAGTAAAGGTGCCTCGAGAGGAGGCGGATTATAGAAGGAGGAGGGGTTTACCACAACGACCCTCGTACTGGGGAGAGTCCGAGGCCAGGGAGTGGAGAAGAAGGCTGAAGGAAGAAAGGGAACAGGTGGCCAGAGAGGCAGAGGAAAGACGACAATGGCGAGCGGAGGAAGCGAGGAGGAGATTGTGCCACCAGGACCGTGGGGTTCCTTGGGACGAGAGAAGGAGTCGTTGTGGATCCGAGATGGAGGGGAGGAGACCCTACCGTTGTTAGAAGATCAAGATGAGGACCAACGTCCGTTGTCTCCGGACCCCTTCCTACCTGGACCTTGGGAAACCAAGTCTTTGAACCCTTTTGATCAAGAATCGTGGATACCCCTGAGGCGTCCGTTGATGTCGCAGGAGAAGTTAAGAACTGAACCTTTAATCAATGATTTACAGTTAAAAGATATAATAAATCCCAGTTTGAATTTTGAGATAAAACCGTCTCCTGGTTTTTTTGGTAATGAGGCTAAAGCACAAATCGAACCTTCACATATTGGCGCCCAACGTAGAGAGCCTCATACCCCAGACGGAAAGAGAGAGGAGTGGATTAAAAAAATAACGGAAGGCCAAGAAACCCTCATTAAGCAGCTGGCCGAGCAACAACGATTAATAATAGAACAGCTAAAGAATACACACATCCGACCAGATGGCAAGTCCGACCACCAAAGTCCCACGCTGCCGATAGCGATACGACCACCTATCAAATTGCAAAAGATGGGACCACAGGATGACCCGGCCGCGTTCCTCAATACGTTTGAACGGGTGGCGACGTCGGCACAATGGCCGCAGGACCAGTGGGCCCTGATCCTCACGCCGTATCTGACGGGACTGCCACAAGAAATAGTGGACACACTCGACCCGTCGGTCGAAAGCGATTACAAAACGGTGAAAACGGCCATTCTCAACACTTTGAATTTAAATGAAGAAGCATACCGGCGGCGATTCAGAGAACTAAAATTGAAACCCGGGTTACACCCGAGAACACTAGCGCAAAAGATGCGAGTTAACGCCACTAGATGGATACAACCCAAAGGGAAATCCGGAGAGCAAGTATTAGAGTTAATTCTAATGGAGCAACTGATATCTACGTTAGGGACGGGACCACGAAACTGGGTGGTGAAGAACAAACCCGCCAACCTAGAGGGCGCTGTAACCTTGCTGGAAGACTTCCTCGAGGCGGAAGACCCGTGGCAATATAAACCGGTGACGCAGTTAGAAAGACCGAGGAGTAGAGAAAAGATGGCGGAGACAACAGTACACGCGACGGTGCGCGGCCCGATGTCTCAAAGTTTTAAGAAGACCCGACCAGACCGTGTAGACTTTGTGAACCCGGCAGGGACGAGAGTGCCAAGGCCCCTGATAACGGCGGACCCTGCAGCGAATAAACAACCCGTGATGTGGAACAACAATAAAGACCGGATGGTGGCATGCTTCGGATGCGGGCAATTCGGACACATAAAAAAGTTCTGCCCAGCAGAGGAGTGTGCGTGGACAGACATCTACGCCCTAACAGCCAAGGTGGGTGACGAAGACCACCCGGGGTGGGCGGTGAAAGCTAAGGTAAATGGACAATGGAAGAGGGCCCTTATCGACACAGGGTGCAGAAAGACCCTGGTGAAAGTGCTACAAGGGGAACGATTACCCGAACCCATGCTTATTAAATGCGTGCATGGAGATGCTAAGGAATATGAAACGGCGAGGGCCGAAATTGAGATAGGAAACCAAAAGAGAGAACTGGACATAGGAATAGTGCCGGGCCTAGGAAGGGACATGCTACTAGGTAGAGATTGGCCAGGTGTAGAGGAATTAACGTATACAGTGGCCGAAGCGTATAATGGAGAGTTAGAGGAGGACACTTGGGAATCCGAGATGGTGAACCTGTCCAGGGACCAGTTAAGGAACTGGCAACAAGACGACATGAGCTTAGAGGACTGCAGATTGCAAGCGGTTCCCGAGGGAACCACCAGGGACGGAGAATCGAACTTTGAGATCAGACAGGGTCTGATGTACAGGGTGGTCAAGACCAAGTTTGGTGAAGAGACTCAATTGGTGGTACCCAACCGGCTTCGAGGTTGGATCATGCATCTAGCACACGACGTGCCTCTAGCGGGACATTTAGCCACACAAAAGACGTTGGCCAGAATCCGTCAAAGATTCGTCTGGCCAAAAATGGCCAAAATGGTGGAAGAATACTGCCAATCTTGCCCCGAATGCCAGTTGACCCAACCCAAGGCGGGACCGGGAGGGGAGCTGATACCCATGCCCTTAGTGGATAGACCTTTTGATAGGATTGCCATGGACATCGTAGGCCCGCTAACCAAATCAGCGGGTGGACACCAATACATCCTGGTCATCATTGATTATGCTACCCGGTACCCGGAAGCTATTCCCCTAAGAACCACGTCGGCCAAGGTCTTGGCTAGGGAGCTGTTAGGGGTATTCTCGCGAGTAGGGTTTCCCCGGGAGGTCTTGACGGATCAAGGCTCTAATTTAATGAGTTTGACCTTCAAACAAATGTGGGAATTGTTAGGGGTGAAGCCCATGAAGACCTCTATTTATCACCCTCAAGCCAATGGCCTGGTGGAAAGGTTCAACCGAACGCTAAAAGGGATGCTGAGAAAATTAGTACTAGAAAAACCCAAGCTGTGGAACACCTTCTTGGCACCCTTAATGTTTGCAGTGAGAGAAGCCCCACAATCTTCCACAGGTTTTTCACCCTTCGAATTACTATATGGGAGACACCCAAGAGGGGTGCTAGACTTGATAAGGGAGAAGTGGGAAGAAGGAGAAGACCACTCCCAGAATGCATTACAACAAATAGTAGACATGAGAAACAGTTTAATGGTGGCCTGGGAGTTGGCTAAAGACAACCTGGGCCAAGCACAGGTTAGGCAGAAGACAGGATACGATAAAAGGGTGAAGCCCAGAGAATTTGAGGCAGATCAAAAAGTGTTAGTATTGTTACCCACAGTCTCATCCAAACTCTTCGCCAAGTGGCACGGACCCTATAAGGTAATAAGAAAGGTTAGCGAAGTAGACTATGAGATAGAGACTCCTGATAGGAAAAGGAAAAAACAGGTACTACATGTAAACTTATTAAAAAGGTGGATAGACAGAGAATGTCTATATGGATCAGAAGTAGAGGAAGAGTTAGGGCCAGAGAGCACCGAAATAACAACAGATAGTACATTAGTAATAGATGAACAGGTGGATCAAAATCAAAGGGGACAAATCCTACAGATAGAAAAGGAATTCCCAGAAGTATTTTCTAAGACTCCAGGGTGTACCCGTTTGGTGGAACATGTTATTGACACCCAACCAGGAGTGATAGTACGCTCGTCCGGGAGGACCTGGCCCAGACAACTAGCAGGGGTCATCGAAGCTGAGGTGGAGGAGATGCTACAATTGGGGGTGATTGAGCCCGCCAAAGGTCCCTGGCGAAGCTTCCCCGTGATGGTACCCAAACCAGACGGGTCCATGCGCTTCTGTATAGATTTTAGGAAAGTCAATGCCGTGTCTAAGTTCGATGCGTACCCCATGCCCAAGGTGGGTGATTTGTTAGACCATTTAGGGAGCGCTACTTACCCGAGTTCCATCGATCTGACTAAGGGTTATTGGCAGATCCCAGTAAGACCCCAAGATCGTGAAAAAACGGCCTTCTGTACCCCAAAGGGTTTGTATCAATTTGTAAAAATGCCTTTTGGGTTGCATGGGGCCACAGCAACTTTTCAACGACTGATGGACAAAGTATTAGTGCCAGTTCAAGACTGTGCGGCCGCCTATATTGATGACATAATAATATATAGCCGCACCTGAGAACAACACTTAAGCCATCTGCGGCGGGTACTAACTGAGTTAAGAAAAGCAGGTTTGACCGTAAATCCCAAAAAATGCAAAATAGCTCTGCCTAAAGTAGACTATCTGGGTTTTAAGGTAGGGCAGGGAGAAATACAACCTCAGGAAGAAAAAGTGACAAAAATATCTCAATGGTACCGCCCAAAAACAAAGAAGGAAGTCCAACAGTTCCTAGGATTGGTAGGATACTATAGACAGTTTATACCGAGATTTTCAAGTATTGCAGCCCCGTTAACAGACTTGACCCGTAAAAGAGCTAGCCGATGGGTAATTTGGGGAGAAAAACAAGAAGAAGCTTTTGAAACCCTGAAAACTATTATATGTGAGTTGCCCATTAGATTCGCCCCGGATTTCAATTATCCCTTTTCTCTGTTCACCGACGCATCTGAGAAAGGCCTTGGTGCAGTATTGTCCCAAGTAAGAGAGGGGGTGGAATACCCGGTATTATATCTTAGTCGAAAACTCACGCCAAGGGAACAAAAATATGCAGTGATTGAAAAAGAGGCGCTGGCGATCAAATGGGCTACTCACGCCCTAAGATATTATCTTCAAGGGGCCCCATTCACCTTAATAACTGATCATGCCCCTCTGCAGTGGCTGTGTAGAATGAAGGAAACCAATCCTCGGCTTACCCGGTGGTATTTGGCATTACAACCCTTTGCTTTCATGGTCCAATATAGAAAAGGAATCGAGCATGCTAATGTCGATTATTTTTCTCGGCAGGGACCATGGGCCAGAAGCGAGGAAGAGAGGACGGCCCTCTTGGATGGGGGGGTATGTGAGAGGCGTGATGAGAGTATAGAGGCTCTCATCGGAGTGCCGTCCATCTCTAAGGTTTCCCGAGAAGTGCAGACCACTCCGCCGCCAACTCCACGAGAGAGGGTACACCAGGGAATAGATACCCGGGAACTGGAAGAGAACCTCCGGGGTTTGGCAGTAGCCACTCAGACTGAAGGAGAATTGGCGGGAAAGGAAGAAAGGGGGAGGTCCGTGATTGAGGCGGGAATGGGAGATATAAAAAGGGGAGAGACAACATACCAGGAGGCTGGGAGCTGATCTGGGTAGAGGACCCCTGGACGGGACAATGGGAAAAAGTAAAGGTGCCTCGAGAGGAGGCGGATTATAGAAGGAGGAGGGGTTTACCACAACGACCCTCGTACTGGGGAGAGTCCGAGGCCAGGGAGTGGAGAAGAAGGTTGAAGGAAGAAAGGGAACAGGTGGCCAGAGAGGCAGAGGAAAGACGACAATGGCGAGCGGAGGAAGCGAGGAGGAGATTGTGCCACCAGGACCGTGGGGTTCCTTGGGACGAGAGAAGGAGTCGTTGTGGATCCGAGATGGAGGGGAGGAGACCCTACCGTTGTTAGAAGATCAAGATGAGGACCAACGTCCGTTGTCTCCGGACCCCTTCCTAACTGGACCTTGGGAAACCAAGTCTTTGAACCCTTTTGATCAAGAATCGTGGATACCCCTGAGGCGTCCGTTGATGTCGCAGGAGAAGTTAAGAACTGAACCTTTAATCAATGATTTACAGTTAAAAGATATAATAAATCCCAGTTTGAATTTTGAGATAAAATCGTCTCCTGGTTTTTTTGGTAATGAGGCTAAAGCACAAATCGAACCTTCACAGTGGGCCAGTGTTTCTTCCCATATTCGTTAGCATATATTTCTTAGGATTTTGACAGATTCAGTCTTTGTGGCTCGAAATAGTTATATCGGTATTCCATCTACCCCTAGTGGTCTTCCTAGTGCTTTCAGAGCCGCTTTCAACTTCACAACTTGTAGGATTCTTCTTCAAAGGAGTCTGTCATCCTTTTATTCCTTCTGTATTCATCTTCAATATATTTTTTCTGGTTTTTTTTTTCTCCTGGTCCAATAGTGTGCTTCCCTGCTGGTCATTCAGCATTCTTAATCTAGGCTTAAATTTCCCTTTGATTTCTTGGATCTTCTGGAAGAGATCTCTTGTGTATCCCCTTTTGTTGTTCTCCTCTATTTCTTTACAGTGCTTCTTATAGTTCTCTTTGCCTCTATGTGATAGCTGATGAAAAACTGCATTCAGGGTTCTGACCCTATTTCTGTTACCATTGACATTGGCTTCTTGTCTGTCCTTTACAATTTTAAGAGTTTTTTTCCATCATCCATCTAGGTTTTTCTTTTCTTTTCTTTTTTACTACAGGAACTGTCTTTTTGCTTTCTTCTCTAACAGTATCTCTGGTTTCAATCCACAGATCTTCTGGTTCATGGTCAAATGAGTTTAGTAGTGCAAATCTGTTCCTTGTGCACACTTTGGGCTGCTCCTCCTACTAGCCCCAGCTTTATTACTAGCCCCAACTTTATTTTTTTATATATATAAATAAGTTACCTAGCTGGCTCAATAACCCTGATCTCCACCCTCCCAGACTTGCTAATGGACCTATACCAACATTACTGTATGCCGATGACACAGTGATCCTTTCTAGAACCCCTGTCGGTTTAAGGAGGGCTTTGCAAAAACTCTCCTTATACAGTGGTGCCTCGCAAGACGAAGGTAATTCGTTCCGCGAGTAGCGCCGTCTTGCGAAATTTTCGTCTTGCGAAAAGCGGTTTCCCATAGGAATGCATTGCAATGCACTCCTATGGGAAACCTCGCAAGACGAACGAATTAAATTCATCTTGCGAGGCATCGGTCGTGAAAAAAAATCGTCTTGTGAAGCACGGCCATAGAAGAAGCCGTCTTGCGAGTCAGCAACACGATCGCAAAACGCTTTCGTTTTGTGGGTTTTTCGTGGCGCGAGGCGTTCGTCTTGCGAGGCACCACTGTACTGTGAAACTGAGTTTCTAACAATAAACTATCAGAAAACCAAGATAGTTGCCTTTGGGCGCAAACCAAAGAAAAGGGTTTGGTCAATTGTTGTTGTTGTTTAGTCGTTTAGTCGTGTCCGACTCTTCGTGACCCCATGGACCAGAGCACGCCAGGCCCTCCTGTCTTCCACTGCCTCCCGAAGTTGGGTCAAATTCATGTTGGTTGCTTCGATGACACTGTCCAACCATCTCATCCTCTGTCGTCCCCTTCTCCTCTTGCCTTCACACTTTCCCAACATCAGGGTCTTTTCCAGGGAGTCTTCTCTTCTCACGAGATGGCCAAAGTATTGGAGCCTCAGCTTCAGGATCTGTCCTTCCAGTGAGCACTCACGGTTGATTTCCTTCAAAATGGATAGGTTTGTTCTCCTTGCAGTCCAGGGGACTCTCAAGAGTCTCCTCCAGCACCACAATTCAAAAGCATCAATTCTTCGGCGGTCAGCCTTCTTTAAGGGTCACCATATTGAACAAGTTAATAACTTCAAATACTTAGGGGTAATTCTACAAGCCATAGGCTCAAGGGTTCAACATAGTAAGTATGCGCCTGATCAAGGAGAAAGGACCGCAATTAGTATAGCAAAGTTTCACCACTCTCAGGGCGGATTCTTTGTTCCTGCAGCTCTTAAACTCTATAAGGCTAAGACGCTGGCACAACTGCTATATGGTTCGTTTTTGGGGCCACCTAGTTCACATTTTGCACCCCAAGAAAGGGTACAATCTAAATTTTTAAGAACCATCCTTCAGGTTCCCAGATGTGTCTCAAATGCAAGGATATGATTGGAGACAGGTCTCCTAAGAGTCGAGGCCTGGGTTTGTATCCTGTCTATATATACATGGCTAAAGGGATACAACTCCTCCCAAGGCCTTCCGCCCCTGATTTTCTATGATAATTTCCAATCCAAGTGAGTAAAGGCTGTCCAGAGCCATTTGACGAAAGTCGGTCTATCTCTACAAGTGCTGCTGTCGTACCAAATAAATGACGCAAGGAAATTAGTCAAAGAAAGAAATGAGGATATAGAACAGCAAGCTGACTTTGCTAGTGTACAGAATCTGCTGCTAAGGGCCTACATGGAACCGGCAGACTATCTATCACTCTTAAAAGTGAGAGGATTTAGAAGAGCCTTTACACTAACTAGCAAGATGCTCTGCCCTTCCGTCTGCTGTCCTCAAAGGGAAATATAGGAACGTGCCTCATGCAGAACGGCTTTGCTCCTGTTTGCTAGGGGTGGTAGAAACTATGCAACACATGTTTTTTTACCTGTCCCCACTATGAGATTGCACGTAACCAGATTATTTTTCCACTGATTTAAAAAATCCCAGGTCGCACAGAAGAAAGTAGACTCCAGTTTCTTCTCTCAGATAAAGACCCCAAGATTACCTATCATGTTGCAAGTTTCTGCATGGTGATACTTAGATTCCAGAAATCAAAGGGTAGATAAATTTTGATGTGTAGATTTTAAATGCTTTTAAATTGTGGATTTTAAATGGATTTAAATTGTAAGATTTTAATGGATTTTAAACTAAGTGGTAATTTTGTTACATTTTTATGCTGGAAAGGCTGAAAGTGTAATTGTTTTTGTTTAATTGGTCTAAGGACTGTAATAAAGAGAGGTATGTATATGTATGGGCTGCTGCTGCTGAAGCTGCTGGGGGGCTTCTCTTCCTATCCTTTTTCTGCCAATCAGAAGGAGCCACATGGTGTGGCTGAAGGAGAGGCCCAGGCAGTCCTTCTCCGTCATGAGCACAGGCAGGTACTTGATCTCCGGCTGCTCAGCTTTGTTGGCCGCCACTGCCACTGCTCCTACCCCTCTGCCCATGGGGGCTGCACCAGAGATGTTAACACAGGCCATGGTCACACCAGCAAAATGTTTCCTGGTTATCTCTCATTAAAGTTGTTTTTTGTGTTCCGACAACGTACGGCCATTACCAAATCTTGTGCTCTCCCTCTGTGCTATCTCCACAACAAGCCCGCCGGGAAGCCTCCACTTTGTTTGTTCCACGTTTCATCATGCATTAATTTTGAAGTGCCATCATGTGTGCACAACTGAACCAATACATTTTGTGTTAGTTGCCCTCTCCCCTCCCCCATGCTGTTTGGGTGCCTTTGCCATTATTGTTGTTGTTATGGGTGGAGTGTCGACACACTGGAAAACACATGTCATCATCCACTGAGCTTCATTCTGGGCAGCTATCTGGCATGCTCACCCCCTCACATTAAAAATCACATGGCTTGCTGAAGCTAATCATTGCCTCACGATGGGAGACAATAACACTTCAGGGTGGGGAACCTTCGTATAGTAGGAAAAGAAATAAAAATTATCCCTGGAGATGCAGTCTGTTCAACTTCTCCTATAACATTTTTTTAAATCTCACTGCGGCTGCAACTATGTTGGAAAAACATCCAGGAAATGCTACGGGTTTGGGGCAGGCTGATTTGCATTTTTTTTCTGCTGATCACATGATGCAAAGGTGAATGTGAATCAATCTGGTGTCACCATCACCACAATCCAAATTTTTTCCCCCTTTGCTGCTGGGGCTTCTAGTTTTTTTAAAAAATGGAACCATTTACATTGGTGTGTACATTGCTTGAAGCAATGCAGAAAAAGATGAGCCATGCACACACACAAACAAGCAGTGCTTTGCCACTTCAAGCACTTTTCCCCTTACCTCATGAAGGAGGATGAGCTATGCTTGCACACACACAAAGCAGAGAAGCCACAGTGCCAGCACAAACTCATGCAGAACAGCAAGAAAAGCTAAACTTGTCAACAAGATTTTCCTTTTTCTCTCTTTCTTTCAAACAACTAAGGATAAGCAAAGCCTCTCTCTTTTTTTTAAGAGAGAAGGAAACCTGCACATTGTCAGGGAACAGCAAGGAAAGCCTGTTGCCAAGATTATTCTTCTGCTTCCTTTTTTTTTATAGGAAAGCCAGCAAAAGGAGGAAGTCTTGATTACAGCTTGTTCGGCAATTCCCTTTTAACCACACCAGCTGCTAGGCTACAAGCTGGAGTTGCAAACAAGGAACAAACAAGGCTGCCTCTCTCCCCCTGTGTGGCCAGTTATTGTGGCGAGACCAGGAGAAACCGGAATTCCACAAGAGGATTTAACAGCAAAGGAATGCTAATGGATTCACATTTCCCTCACTGTGTAGCTGCACTCTGAACTGCCAACTGAGCCAAGCAACTTGCCTGCATTTCCGCCAGTCCTGGATTCAAACTCTTGTGAGAAAGCCTGAAAAATAAAACAAAGTTACGCTCAAAATTTGAGAGATGTGCTCAGTTGGAGCACAAGGCAATTGCAAGAACCCTAAAAACCATACGGACACTCTGGAATCAGTTCTACAAAAACTCCTTTTTGTAATAGCAACAGACTCTGGTACAGGAGGCCATGATTATTCTTGTAACCTTTTAGTAGAGGAGTCAGTCTGGGTGGAAGAGACAATAAGAGCCACAGCATGCCTATGAACTGTTCTTGGGAGTATCCTAGAAAAAGCACCGCTGATCCACCCAAAAACTTATCTTAGAACTGCAGAGCTGGAAGGGACCCTATAGATCATGGAGTCCAGCCCCTGTCAAGGAGGCACAGTGGGGAATCGAACTCCCAACCTTTGGCTCTACAGCCAGAAATCTAAACCACTGAGATCAGGAGAACTCAACACCTTCTACTCCAACATCTTTCTGCAGGTCTCATTTATCTGTTCTGTTGGACATACCTTCTGAGCCCCAAACTACACCCTAATTAAAACCTTATATGAGACAGTTTACTGCAAGAAAATAGTACCATTACCTGTATGTTATCTTTATCTTTTGGATGTATGAGAAAATGAACTTCCTGGAGATACTTGAAATTCTTTCTGCTACTGAACTGAAGCACCTCTTCAAACATTAGTTTTGCAACTTCAGATCTTGGAAAGGAAAATCCACCTGTCCCAATTGCTGGGAATGAGACAGAACTTAACGATAACTCTTCTGTTTTCTCCAGGCATTTCTTCACAATACATTTAAGTTCCTATAAAAAAACAAGAAGATTTCTGTAAGCCAGGTGTTCCATCATTAAAACTAGAACATTAGTTTTAGCTCCTCAGAATCTAGATGAAGAGTTACACATTTCAGTGCCCTTGTAAAACATACGGTGCATCCTTGCACACAGAAAACTAGCAGCTGTTGGAGGTTACAAGTAGACCCCGATCCCTAATGTGCTGACTTTCCCCTACAATAGTCAGGAACAGAGAGTTCCCACACCCATACTGATCTACATGGCTAACAGGGCCATCCATGCAGGTTAATGGGACATGTGTTCTCACGGACGGCATAAAATCCTAGAGTTTAAAAAAAAAAGATTAAAAATGGACCTATCTTTTCCTTGAAGAGCACCTGCACTCCCAGTTGAACAATACAGGAGGATAAGACAGAAGGAAACCAGTGATCTACTGGGAAAACCCCTGGCCAAATTCTTGTGGAAGATCAGGAATGTGCAGGTTGCTGGGATTCTTGCAATATATGCTGGAGGAAGTAACGTAATCTAGCACATTGCTTCCTGAGCATATGTGAACACACAAAACCCACTATGCTGTTAACTCTGCAGGTGTTTGCAGTACAGGTTCTTGTTTTGTAATAAAACACACTTTGGTGGCCTACATGGATTCAGGAGGGGAGGAGTAGCCTACACAAGACTGAGAGTAAAACTAGTGCATGAGTGAAAACACACAGAAAGCTGCCATGACAAAGATGGTCAAAGAAACTGCCTTGAATGTGATTAAATATTGCATCTCTTATCATGAACATCTATATTAAAACAAACCTTTCTTCACAATTCCAGCAAAAATAACACAGTCAAGGAAAAGAAACAATGAAGGACCTTTGCTGCTTGTCCTTTTCCTCCATCCCATTGTGGAACAGTAGCATGAAGCACAATTCTGCTGGCCAAGTTGTGTCCTCTTGTCTGGACCACCAATCCAACCTGAGCCCCTCTACCTTGGACTGCTTGATCAAACTCAGCTTGTAGGGCTGGTCCAGCCTTCTGCAGAAGAGCTTTGGAAAGGGGGCCTACACCAAGCTTTAGATCTCCGCCAACGCTGCTTACGACCACATCCGTCTGGAAGAAAAGCAACCACTGAATGCCTCGGAACAGCCAAAGACGGAAGGAAACACAGGCAGTCCCAATGTTTTAGTTTATTCAGTTGTTCATGTAGAACAGTGGTCCCCAGCCTTGGGCCGCCAGATGTTCTTGAACTAAAACTCCAAGAAGCCTTCACCACTAGGCTGTGCTGGCCAAGATTTCTGGGAGTTCTAGTCCAAGAACACATGGGAGCCCAATGTTGAAAACCAATGAGGTAGAGCATTTATTTAACACACACAAGGAGGGGGAGAACTAACCGCCGTCCACCTCCAGTTCCATCATCTGGAAGATGACAATCTGAAGCTCCCAGTCTCTGGTATACTAAATTTCTGGAGTTCCAACTCTCATAGAGAGCCACCACTGACAGCAGAATCTCTCTTCTTTAGACATGTTGCTTTCCCACATGTAGAGGGGAATGAAGAAGGAGAAGAGCTAGGACACTTTCTCTTCCTCTTTTTAAGCAAATACACTTTGTTAATGAGTCATCACAATCCTTATGATTTGGGAGTATGAACTGTGCAATAAGTTCAGATGTTAAGATAATTTAACTCTTTAAAAAAACCTTCCTGTTTACAAAAGTGGGATATTGCGCTTCTGTCCCATGATTCAAAAAGCCAGCAAATGGCCCAATACTGCTGCAAAATATTGTGCCCGCACTGCCAGCAGGAAAAAGGACACTAGGCTTTACATAGCAAAGGAATAGCCCAATATTGCTCCTAGGGCTTCTGGGAATTGAAGTCCAAAAACTCCTGCAAGGCCATGCTTCCTTGCCCTTACCTTATACAAATGGAATGATCCTCCTGCTCTACCACCTCCCCCAGTTCTGTCTGTAGCCAAGCACACTCTATGAAACTGGAAAACAGGTATGAAGTCAGCCATCCCTATCCCTTCACACAGACAGATGTGTGAAATACAGCTGGCCAGGTTTGGACATTACTGCTGCTAAGGATAAAGCCTACAGTATGTCCTTAAAGTGTTGGGCTTAGGGTCTCTCTCTATGCCTGCTTGCATCAGGGCAAAGGACTTCTGGACCTGAAGAACACCTTCCATTTTAGACAGCTGTAAATATACTACATAGCAGGCTGGTGATGCTGCGCAACTGTTGTCTGCTTCTGTCGGATACATTCAAAGCAGGAAGGTGTTCCGCTTGGGTTCCATACCTTGAGCCAACTAAGGTCAGGCTATACAACTGTAATAGGGCAAAAAAAAAATGGTAACCTGAAGGGGTATCTCTCTGTTGAGGCTGACAATGTCCAAAAAGGATGTCCAGGGCCAGAGAGGTACAACCAGGACCTTCTCTCGAACTCTGTATATTAGAGGAGTCAAAGGGAAGCCACACAGGACGCCCCTGGGCCACAGGGAGGCGACAGCATCCTACACCTCTGATTGAGATGCTAGGAACTGCAGGGCAAAAGTAGGTAAGATCTAGTTTTGGCTGGAAGTAAACAACCAAACTAGAGATGGGCACTTACTGCACTTCGGCACGATATGGTGGATCGGGCTCACAAGTGTTGCAGGCACCAGCTCCAAGGAGGAGGCAGGGCAGAGTGGCCTGGGGGGGTTGCCTCTGAGTGGGCGCTCATGGGAGGAGGCGGGGCAGGGAATCCAGGGCGCACGTGCAACATCTGTGGACCTGATCTGCTGAACCACAGTTCGTGCCCATCTCTAATTCTGTGTATTGCCTTTGCAATGAGATGTTATTGTGATTTCCCTTTATTTGCAAGGCCTTCAGCTAGACATCCTCTTTTCTTTAAAGAGCACCCTCTCTTGCTGCGTTTTTGCAGCTTTATCTCTAACCAAAACAAGGCCAGAACTTTACTTCAGGAATGGAGTATGGCTGAGTTCAAGGTCTAGAAACCCAGACGGAGCTGCTATTGCATTCTGGACCCCTTGGTGCATGCTCAACAGTGGAGGCTGCACACAGTATGGGGTGCACACAAATAATTATTTTGTAGTTTGTATATGAGCAGGACTATCCTTTAAAAAAAAAAGCACTATGAAACACTTCTCAGATACAGCATTTTATTTCAAGGACAATTGCCCTTGGAATGTCCAAATCTTAAAACCGTTGGGGATTTTTTTAAAAACTTAATTATCTTTTCATGCCAAATACTAACATTTTACTAAGATTTTTTAAACTCAAAATAATATGGAATGGATATTTCAAAACCAAAAAACAACAGTCACATTTTAAATACACCTTGGAAGTGATTTGGGTACCCCCTGACATGCTTACCATTGCATCTTGAATGCTTTTTTTCTCAAGGATGAGTTTCAGGCCTTCAGAAGTCGTCGCCACATTAAAATCTTCTCCAGTTTCTTTTGGCTGAGTAACTGGGTGGGAATGAGCTGGTGATTTGGGCCGGGGCAATCCTCCTCTGAAGACTTCATTTAAAGCTTCAGAAAGGACCTGAACGGTATCTTCTGACACATCCACAAGGTATACCTGTTTCAGACACCGAGTTTCTGAATATTCTTCTAATGTTTCCTTGACTGCTGTGACAATGCAATGGGCACATTCTTTGACTGGGAATCCAAAAATCCCAGAACTTACTGCAGGTATGGCTATTGAATTATGGTTGTAGGTTTCTGCCCACTTTAAACTTTCCCTCACAACTTTCTTCAAGAGGTAGGCACATTTTTCTTTTTCAGAACTGTCCCATCTTGGTCCAACTGCATGAATGATCTGTTTACATGGAAGTTTCCAAGCATCTGTGATAATCGCACAGCCAGGCTTTAAACGTCCATGTTTCTTAATCAGGCCATTACACTCAGCCTGTAACTCTGGCCCAGCCGCTTTTGACAAAGCCTCTGCAAGACCACCAATGTGCTTCAGCTCTTCATTTGATGCATTGACCACAACATCAGCTGGAAAACGTGTCAGGTCTCCCTTACGAGCCTCCACCACAACGCCACTATTCAAAGTTATTTTTGCATGAGGGGACCCTACCTTTTCCTCAGACTCTCCATTTTTCTGTAGTAGAATCAAACAACCGAAGGAGGTCTTTACTTCGTTAACATAGGAACGTTCTCGCTGTTTGAAAAAGTCTTTCACTCCTGGTTTATCAAACACGACTTTGGTAGAATGTACTGAAGAGAGCATTTCTTCGACCACAGTCGCTGCCTTCATCACTTCTGCTTTAGGTCCAGTAAGAACAATATTCCTCTCTTTTGCCTCTTCCTCAAATTTGATTTTCACACCTTTCCTCTTCAAATCACGCCAAACGTTACCCTTTTCCTTCTCCATAAACTGCACAACCACCAGAGACTTGAGAGGAATTACTTTCATAATTTGAGTATTTTTTTCAACAAAGTCAGAAAGCTCCTGATAGACATTACCTACTTCTGTTGTATAACCAGCTATGGTTACTTCAGCTTTTTCTTCCAAAACAAGGCTGTCATCAATGATTACAATTTCATCAACAGAATTGTATTTCTTCAGCAGTCGTTGACAGAGATCTTTCCATTCCCTTCTGGTGGTGAGTTGCTGGTCCTCCAAAGGAATACATTTATAAGCCAAGTCTTTTTTCATTTGTTTCTCTGCTTTCAAGAGATTGTCACGAGAATATCCTATCAAGGCCACAGAATCAGTTGTAAGCTCATAAAATGCATGAATGTTGTTGGCGTGAAAGATGGCTGCGGACACCTTCGTCCTGTCTGCATGCTGCAGGAACTGAAGAACCACAGGAGGAGTGATGATTTTCTTCTCCTCCATGTTGTGCAATTTTTCCAGCAGCTCACTTTTCATCTTGTAGACCTCTGCAGGCATTCCATTAAGTTGCATCAGCCGTGCTGCAGGATCATAAGAAAAAGTGAGGCCTGAGTTCTCCTTGTAGACATTCTCTTCTTGCAAAATACGATGCAAAATGGCATACTTCCCTGGGGCAACCGACAAGGTCTCTTGCACCATTTGTCTTGCTTTTTCGGCATCTCTCGTCAAATTTTCAATGTGAGCCTTTACCTGATTCTCAGTGCTATCCACAGTGAAGACAAAACCAGCTAGGATAACCATTTCCTTGGAAGCATCAGGTATGGCCAAAACATCTTTTACCAACTTGCTTTCTATAGTCTTCCATGCTTCTGGGATGATTTTGCATTTAGCACTCTTGAACTTTGACATGATGCATGCAAACTCTGTACAAATGTTTTCTGTCCAAGTCTTAACCCATTTTCTCATGGACCTCCCTTGCTTCAGCAAAGCGGCTGAAGGGCATATCAAAACTTCTGGATCTTCACAAGTCACCGGGGGCCATGTTAGGTCACCGAAGCAATTCTCCATTTCTTTCTCTATTTCTCGGACTAGTCTGTGCCTTCCCTGGAGAAACTGCCAGATGTAAGGATCTAGAGGAATTCTTATGGGCTCCGGCATCTGTATCTGTGGCCTCTCCTTCCCATACAAAGCAGTATCCAAAGAACTGAAGTATGGATAAGCCGAAACTGGTTGATCATAAAATGAATGCTGCATTTCCAGTACTCTTTGCACAACTGGAAAAAAAATGGAAAGGTGAAAAAAATGCAGTCAATATTAAGTTTGATCAAATGAAATAAAATAAATGCAAAACCCTTATACATTTCACCTTCAAGTACAGAGGAAAAAGAGGGAAGGTACATAGAAAGGCCCCAAGAACCCAGCAGGATAATGCCCCTGGAGCTGCAACAACACAAGAGGGGGTGCTCTTTAAAGAAAGGGGGGTGGTTAGTTGAAGGCCCTGCAGATAAAAGAAGGGATATCGGAATAGCATCTCATCGCAGACAGCACACAGCATTGGGATCTAGAGTAGTGCGAGTAACACGCAGCGATGGTCAAACTGCAACTTAAATGCATAGCAGGGAGCTTTCCTACATTTTCCCTCCAAAATAAGTACATAGGGACCCACATATACTCTTTCCAAATGCAATCCTTCCAAAAATCTCCCATTTACAAAAGAGAGATATTGTTACTGTGTCCACAATTCAAAACCACAGGAAATAGATAAGCCTTGCTTGGCAGTAGCACAACCCACACTGCCAGCAGGAGAAAGGAGGCCAAACTTTACACAGGGCCAAATTTTAGATGCTAAAGGTCGGTCTGAATGTTGGTTGAGGAACACACTGGTGACCCAGGCCTCACATTGCCCACTGCTGGGTTACAACAAAATGAGAAGATGAAATGAATGCACAAAATCATGTCTTACTTTAGTATTAATTCCAACTATAGTACCTGAGTTTTTTGTTTGTAAAACTGAGGACGTTTAATGGAAGAATTCAGAGGAAGTGGGGAACAAGATATAGCCAATCTAGTAAGCAGCACTGCTCCTTGGAAGCTTATAAGATGTGTTGGCAGACCAAGAGAAAGGGAGGGAAAATCTGTTCTTGAAGGCTTTCATAGCAGGGATCCAATGGCCAGGACCCAAAAAACCCACAACAACCATCGGAGGGAAAATGCTTCTGTTCTAGGAGTGTAACATGTTTTTGTCTTTTGTTGTTTTGTTTCTTTGGCTTTTGTCTGATGTGCTGTGCTAGGAGCTAAGTGAACGGATTCTAAATTAGCATGTTCAGCAAACAAGGCCAATTCAGACTGAGATGGGACTTCAGTCTGAAAAAGAATTCCAGGGACATCTGTCCTGACTTATCATCTGTCAAAAATGCAAACAGCAACTGGAATCCCCCCTCAACCAGAACTCTTTGCTGAAGACCAAGAAGGGCAGAGTGACTAGGCAGCATATGGAGTTGCTCCAAAGCACTGGGAATGTCACAACCCACGCCCGGCAAAATCCTCACTTTGGGATGGAGGATGGGATGGACTGACATGACTCCCACGTCAGTCCTACCATCTGGATCAATATACACCTTATCTGAAGAAGAGCTGCCAAACATGGTGTTTTTACACGGCAGATCTGCTTTCAAACCACCCAATTTGTAAACAGTCACTGCCGATTTCTAACGTTAGCAATAGAGATGGGATATTTGTATAATACAAATATCGCCACCACAGGTTGCCTGGAGACGAATACGAAAATCCCATCTCTAGTTAGCAATAAAAGCAGATCATATTACCTCGATGGTCACAAAAAGTAACAACAGCCGAATCCTCCTCAGGTAACATCTCAACGTTGGATACTGGCCCTCCTCCATGCTTTTGACTTTCAAAATAAAGGGTTATGAAATCTTTGTCCGCCTCAGGAGCAATGTTTTCAACTTTGATCATCTGTGTCAGTTCAAGAGACCTAGCGGTAATTTTATATTCTTTAATCCTGGCGTTCTTTGCACACAGCTCAACAAATTTTGCAGCATCTGCAAAGAGGAAACAAAAAATATGTACCGGTGCCTTATTCCCTCACCAACTTTCCTTGGAGAGAGGAGAGATCAATCAATGGCTACCAGTCTGGATAACTTAATGGAACATCCATGTCCCACGGCCATAAACTTTCGTATCCTCAGAGGCATGGCTGGCAGAGATATGAGACGTGGATTTCTTGGTCGCTGCTCCAAGGACATTAATCCAGGGGAAATCAAGTTAGTCTCCTCCCACTTGCAAGGGCCTTTCTGTTCTATCAACCACACTCTGTTTTATTAGGGATCTGCATTACTTTCCTACTGATGTGTTTCTAAACCACTTTTCAAATGTATGCTTGAATGTCATTTAGTTAACTGTGTTTTAACACTACTATTACTATTCATGTTTACATTGTTTCACTGTTAGACAGACCTCCCAGGGTTTGAAAAAAGCAGGGAACATACATGATTTTGAAATGAATAAAACAGAAGTGGAGACAGGAGTACCAGGAGGCACAGTCTACCGCTACTGTGTAAATAACTTCTGAAGGAAGACACAGAATCAAATGGGCCTTTGACCAAAATGC
This sequence comes from Intellagama lesueurii, assembly GCA_037013535.1. Lineage (NCBI taxonomy): Eukaryota > Metazoa > Chordata > Lepidosauria > Squamata > Agamidae > Intellagama > Intellagama lesueurii. The sequence goes on along the minus strand of JBAJHW010000001.1, from coordinate 126,018,856 downwards.
ACCGTTTCTCATCTACTGCCATCCTGAATGGGAAAAACAAATCCTGCTAACTACGTTGCCAGTTGGACTCCAAGCGATTACTGCATCTTTCTCAATGTCTTTCCATTTAGGTACTTGACAATGTAACATTTCAGTCAGAATTTAGAGATGTTTGCATGAAAAGTAAAGAGACGTGCCGGTGCAAAGAACATCCCATACACTCTTAGTGACAAGCACATCCTTTTCAACCAAAACTAAACTGGGGGAGACTAATGAGCAATCTGAAATCAGTAGGAACAGAATAAGCACATTTTGGAATCTTTCTGTATAAGCTAATGTAAAAGTATTCTAATGGGTACTGTCTAAAGGCATGACAATAAGTCACAATGTGAAAATATTTGAACAATACGAAGTTTATCGCCCTTACCCCTACTCTGTGAGAACGTTATCACTGCAGCATTTCTCTCCTTTATCAGTTCAATTTGGAAGTCTTTTTCTACTGAAAGCCCACTGATATTTTCTATCAGTAGACTTAATACTTCAAATCTGATAGATTCATTAATATTTTCAAGAGCAACATGAAAATATGTTTGGGATTCGGTGCAAGTATCTTCACTGTGAGATGGACGTTCTTCAGTTGATTCGCTCACTACAGTTATATCCTCTTTTTGCAGAACTCTTTGCACATCTAATAGGAAAAAAGTAGAAGCAGAAGGCGATTCAAGTGTTGAAGCAGTCATCAGTGTACCTTTTATTTATTTGGTCTAATTTATAAGCCACATTTTTTTCCCCATAAGAGGATCCAAGGTGGCTCACAAAGTTAAAACAAATAAAATTAAAACACAATCAGGAACACATTAAAAATAAATGAACCGATCATAACCATCAAATATCTGAAGTGATTAAAAGCATTTTTCCAAACCTGATTGCCTTTTTTGCTGAACTGTCAGAGGGGCTGTGGGGTGGGTGGGTGGGTGGAGCAATGCCATGCTGGCTGGCTAGAGGATTCTGGGAAACGCAGACCCCCTCCCCCCCCAAAAAAGGAGGAGGATTGTGATGCTCAGGGCCGCACCACCACCACCTTGCTGTCCCCGAATGGAGTAACAGTCTCTATACAGAGGAACCTGCTGGAAGCCTGTTGCCTCTTTCATGGAACGGAAGCCCTCCCCAAGGTGGGACGAGCCTACAGGAGGCTCTTCTATTACAGATGTTTCCTCCAACCTGGAAGGAGCATGTCTGGGGATGAGAAGACGGAGAAGTGGGCACAGGGCCATCCTCCCTTGGCCACCTAGGCGGAGCTGCACAGGGCGAATGAAAGCCTGAAAAGGACTCATGAAGTCACAGGTCTGCCTTCCTCCAGAACGGCCCTTAAGGACGCATTAACGTAACTGAGGAGTAGGGAGGGTTGGGTTCTCCAGACGTTTTGGCCTACAACTCCAATCAGCCCCACATAACATAGCCAATGTTCAGGACTGTGGGCGCTGCAGTCCAAAAGGTCTACGAGGCCAAGGGACTGTGATGGGAAACGGAAGTCAGGGCTGTGATCCACAACCTCTCCCAGTTTCAAAAGGTGCCCTTTCCCCAAAAGGCCTGCTGCGTACAATCACCCCCCTGGTTTCAAAGCCCAACAAGAGAGATAGGCCATACCCTCTGTCCTGGGGGGCTTCTTTTCCACCACCTCTTTCGCCCGCTCTTCTCCTCTGGAAACCTAAGCACAAATCAAAAGAAAATGACAGCAGCCTCTTCACCGCTTGCAAGGACAGCGGGCACCTGTTTCAAAGCTGCGGGTTTTTTTAAAAAAAGCTTCACCGTACCTGCCGAGGAGCCTTTTCCTTCCTTGGCGTCTTTTCTGTGGTTCCACCTGTGGTTTCCTCGGGAAGGGAGACCACCAGCGTCAGCACCCCGTCTTCTCCCAGGTCAAGCTCATGCGTCTCTTTGGAAAGAACTCTTTGCCTCGCTGAAACGGAAACAGGTTCTCACAAATGCAGCAGAAGTCCTAAGGTTCAGAAATCCAACCCGTTTCTCTTTCCTCTGCATCAGGAAAGTAGTCTGAAAATGACTTGTGCACCGAGTGGACAAAAAGCAATCTATTTTTTTAACATTACTTTTTAATTTAAAATGGATTTTTTAAATGTTAAATCAGGTTTTTTTTTTTACATTTTTCTTTAAATGCATCTGTTTTAAAAAAAAAATCCTACAAGATGACAAGTTTAATTTGAACCATGTTGTAGTTCAAAGATCTCATTAGGGAATAGGGATTATAAATTCTAAGTTTCTGTTGTGAGAGAATGTACTCATGTGATCGTTTTTTAAAAGTTTTTAAAACAATCTTCTTTACTTTCTGAGCTGGAGCCTCAATTTTATGTGCACTATAGGCTGCTCTGTGGATTATTTCTATTAATCCTTCTGTCTCTGAAAGTATTCACTGTAGTACTGTATTCACCATGAGAGCTGGCTGGATAGCTCAATGGTTTAGGTATCTGCCTGTGGAGCCAGAGCTTGGGAGTTCAGTTCCACATTGTGCCTCCTGGGAGCAGAGCCAGCCTGTGTGGCCTTGGGCAAGCGGCACAGTCCCTGAGTGACCCTAAGAAGGAGGAAATGGTAAAAGAGTTTCTCTCTCCTCACAATATTGCCTGCAAAACTCAGAAGTGAAAAGCAACGGGCCTGATCAACAGCATTTTCTAACTCCAATAGAAGTAATTTCTGATGCTTTTCCGCTCCCACTGTCTATATGTTATAACAGTGCCTTGGAAGGCCTATTAAAATCTTCAGAATTGCTTTCAATCGTTTCCATTGGAGCCATTCTGGGCGAGGAGACTGTGAGGAAATATTACTTACCTTATAGCAAGCAAAAGTGCAGGGCATTTCGGGCGGGGGGGGTGGGGAGGGCATGATTAAACCTGGACTGACTGAGTAGGGACACCACTAATGACTTCAATCAATTCGGTTCAGCTTGTGCCCACCTCGTGTGTACCGGGTGGTCACTCCACCTGACCCTTTTAGCGCACGGCTGGGGTGAAAAGGGGGGAGCTCGCCAGATGTTGTTCGCCTTCCAATCCTCAGCAGCTCTTGCTCGCAGATCCGATGCAAACGTTCCCGGGCTACTTCGTGCAGCGACTTTTTCAACAGGAACGCGTTACACCTTCCTGGCGTGTGCAATGGCGTGTCCCGGCCTGCCTCCCCAAATGCTCCAAAGCCTCGCCTCTCCCCCCCCCCCCAATTCCAGGCTTCCCTCCCCCGCCCTTTTTCTAACCCTTCAGAGTTGGGGGCCTTAAATCCCTCCGACACCCAGACACCCCCCCCCGCAACGGGGAGCTCTGGGACCCCCCCCCCCTTCCCCTCGAGAAGGGCAAGGGCGTCCCCTCTACCTTCTTTCTCCGCGAAGCCAACCCAGAAGCGCCCGCCTTGCCAGCGCATCTCGCACTCGCCGCCCCCCGACGTCTTCCGACTCTGGAAGTAGCGCAGAAGTTTGTTCCTCAGAGGCCGGGGGGGATCGGCGCTCCCCCACTCCCCCGCCGCCACCAGCGGGAAGGGACGCGCCCTCCAGCCCTCCGCCATGGCGCTCCGACCGGCGAGAACCCCAGCGCTCCGGGCAGGGGAATCGCCGGCCGCGCTTTCGCTTTCGCTTCTCCGCCCACGCCGCGCCCCGAGACGCCTTCCGGATTTCGAGGGCGAGGGATCCGGTCGCCCCCTTCTGGCCTTGTGAAGCACCGACCACCGTCCTCCGTTCCGTAAGAGGGTTGCTTTTCTATCTCGCTTCCACCGCCGAGACCAACGCCTCGTCGGAACGCGTCTGGAGTCGAGTTGCAAGGGAAGCTGGAGTGCTTGGCTAGCCTCGCCAAGTCATTCTCGGACTTGAGACGAAACGAAAACAACCCGGAAGACGGCTTTGGAAACACCCCTTCTGCTGCCGAGAACGGAGAAGAGGTCGTCGCTACTTTCGAACCGACGCCCATTTACTTGCTTGCCCAGAAAGTTCCCCTCCTGTTCGTTTGCCCTCCAATTGGCTTCTCTTCTGAGCCTTGTTGTTCCTCTCCCTTACGTTCTTTCATTACTTACTGCGTAGTGTATCCCCGTTCTTTCTCTAAGGTTCTTAATCGAGCTTGGAAGTAATTAGTTATAGGTAACTTGGTTCCTTTAAAAAAATATTGCAAGACAGGACAAAATACATGTACTATTAATGCATAAACTTACCTCATAAATGAAAACCAAATACTAGTGCACCCCTCACTCTAGGGACCATTTCTGGAAGGATTTTAGGAGTGGATAAAGGAGATGGAAGATTATGTTTATAAGTAAAAGTATGTAAGATATAATGGTCCCTAGGTAACTTCGTTCCTTAGTTACCTACACCCTTAGTTACCCATAATTGAACTAGTTCACAGTTGCATTTACACCTGAAGAATGATATCCAAGTCATCTCAATTACTTCTGAAGTGCATTTCAAGGCATTCTTTTTCAAGAGTTCCTTCTCAACACAAGTGAGAAATAAAATTGTCTCATGTGCTCCCAGAGACCACTGTGAGATACAAGAAGCTGGACTAGATGGGCCCTTGCCCTGATCCAACAGGGCTCTTCTTATGCTCTTATATTCTTCTCCAGGAGTTCCTCCACCAGTGAGAAATTAATTTATCTCGGAGCAAACAAACCATTTCTGGCAGCTCTCATCCTCTACCACAACCTGGTCCTCTTAACACCCTGCCTGAACCGAGAGACAATTGGCGTAAAGGGATCCATTTTGTTGGTCCCGTTGGACTTATGAAGGTTGTTGTTCACACTAGGCCTATGTTGTTCAAAACAAATTTGTTATACCAGAATCCGTTTCCGTTAATGTCTGGGACCAAGGAAAGAGAACCCCCTCATATGGAGCAAGAACCCACTCACACCCGCACTCCTACACACACACACACACACACACACACGTCTCCCTACTCATTCACACTGTCTCACATATGCCTGATCTTGCATGCAAAGACCCACTTGCTTTCATGTGCCTTTTATTTACACTTCCGCTCTTTGTGCATGCACCCATTCTATCTGTCTGTCCTTCCTTTCCCACTGTTGCTTTTCTCCCCTTAATTCCCATCTCCTCCCCAAAGAAAGGAAAGGGGAGCTGATAGTACAAAGTGAATGTTCGTGCGGCTCTTCCTCTGCTCAGAACACCCCCACCAGCAATCAGTCAGGAGTTGCAGGCAGACACGTTTTCCCTGGAAAAAGTTGTAACGTACTGCGAGGTCATTGGAAGCAAAAGAAAGTAACTTTCAGCATATCTACATTGGAATGCCAAATCAGAAGGATGTAGCTTTCTTTACAAGGCAGGCATCAGCAGTATGTGGACCGAGAACTCCCAGAAGTACAAGCTGGATTTTGAAGGGGCAGAGGAACTAGAGACCAAATTGCTAACATGCGCTGGATTATGGAGAAAGCAAAGAGAGTTCTAGAAAAACATCTACTTCTGCTTCATTGACTACGCAAAAGCCTTTGACTGTGTGGACCACAGCAAACTATGGCAAGTTCTTAAAGAAATGGGAGTGCCCGACCACCTTATCTACCTCCTGAGAAATCTATATGTGGGACAGGAAGCAACAGTTAGAACTGAATATGGAACAACTGATTGGTTCAAAATTGGGAAAGGAGTACGACTGTGAGGTGTGTGTATGTTTGGCCTGGATCAGGTGAAGAACCAGAGAGAGAGTTAGGACACAAAGATGGAGACCAACAGAACCAGAGGAACTATGGGACTTTGTATTTCTAGCTAGAAGCCCTCATTGTGAGAGATTCAACTTTTGAATTGTGAACGTTTTGAACTAAGTTGACAAAAACCATCTGCTGAGGGAGTGGAGCAAACTCGAGGGTTAAGAAGAGCCTGGTACGAGGATCCTCCTGAGCAAAGCAGATTCCACACCTGTCCACTAAGTGATGGAAGACATATTAAACATTCCATACTTCACAATGAGTGATAGGGACCATGTATCTAGGGGGAAACAAAGGAATCTCTACTACGCATGCCCCGTGAGCAACCTGAGAAAAAGAAATATCTTCTACGCATGCTCACCTAAAAACCTGCCTAAAAAGAATATAAGAGGAGGGGTCTGGGCAACCATAATCTGTCTGCTGAGATCAAAAGGCTTTTGGAACTAATTACTTTCTTTGGAACTTGGACAATGCAAATAAAGAATTCTTCTCTCTTTGGTGAGTATGTATGTGGTGTAAATGTGTTGAATGCATGAAACCCCTTTATTTAGAATTGGAATCAATAGGTAATAAAGTATATTCATTTTTGCATTCATTAATGTGTCTTGTGAGGTTCTTTGCTGTTTAATATTGTTCTTCCTGGGATACAAAAGAACCAGTAGTCACCCTTTTGTGACACGACAAGGCTGTATATTGTCTCCCTGCTTATTTAACTTATATGCAGAATACATCATGCGAAAGGCTGAATGAATCCCAAGCCGGAATTAAGATTGCCGGAAGAAATATCAACAACCCCAGATATGCAGATGATACCACTCTGATGGCAGAAAGTGAGGTGGAATTAAAGAACCTCGTAATGAGGGTGAAAGAGGAGAGCGCAAAAAATGGTCTGAAGCGCAACATAAAAAAAACTAAGATCATGGCCACTGGTCCCATCACCTCCTGGCAAATAGAAGGGGAAGATATGGAGGCAGTGACAGATTTTACTTTCTTGGGCTCCATGATCACTGCAGATGGTGACAGCAGCCACAAAATTAAAAGGTGCCTGCTTCTTGGGAGGAAAGCGATGACAAACCTAGACAGCATCTTACAAAGCAGAAACATCACCTTGCCGACAAAGGTCTGCATAGTCAAAGCTATGGTTTTTCCAGTAGTGATGTATGGAAGTGAGAGCTGGACCATAAAGAAGACTGACCGCCAATGAACTGATGCTTTTGAATGGTGGTGCTGGATGAGACTCTTGAGAGTCCCCTGGACTGCAAGGAGAACAAACCTAACCGTTCTGAAGGAAATCAACCCTGAGTGCTCACTGGAAGGACAGATCCTGAAGCTGAGGCTTCAATACTTTGGTCATCTCATGAGAAGAGAAAACCCCCTGGAAAAGACCCTGATGTTGGGAAAGTGTGAGGGCAAGAGGAGAAGGGGACGACAGAGGATGAGATGGCTGGACAGTGTCATCGAAGCAACCAACATGAATTTGACCAAACTCTGGGAGGCAGTGGAAGACAGGAGGGCCTGGCGTGCTCTGGTCCATGGGGTCACGAAGAGTCAGACATGACTTAACTAAACAACAACAACAAAGCTTTCTTTAAAGCCTATATTGTGTCTAAAATCATAGTCAGCATTCGCACAGGGGCTGCAGAACATTTTGGGCGGGTTCAATGTTCACTAGAGATGGGGGTATTCTTATTTGTATACGAATATCCCCGGACAGGTGGCGTTAACGAGGGTCCAGGCCCATGGGGCCGGACGGTCCACTCACTGATCCGCCGTGGATGGCGTGATTCTACCAATGGATCTGCAGTGCACAATCCGTTCGCCACTCTTCGACCTTGCAGCGAGGCTTGCCCTCCCGCCTCCTGCCAGGAGTGGCGAGCAGATAGTGCACTGCAGATTCATTGGTAGAATCACGCGGTCTGCATCCACGGCAGATCGGTGAGTGGACTGTCCGGTCCCATGGGGCTGGACCCTCATTAACGCCACCTGTGCGGGGGTATTTGTATATGAATACCCCCATCTCTAATGTTCACACTGAACACGTTGCAATTGGCATTCCAGCCCACAGCCCCCCTTTTTTCTTTCCTTCCTCCAGTCCTGCCTTTGGCTTTCCTTTTATGGTTTGTTCTAAAGCAGCTTTGTTTACAAATACACATGTTCCAAGGTATCCTCTTTCATTTTGTCTTGCTTGCTTCTCATCAGCTTCTGTATATATTGGATAATGGTGAACCAGCACCATTTTGCCCATTTCACCCAAGGATAAGGGTGTTACCCTAGCCAATTCACCCCATTCCTATTATGATTCTCGTTGGTTTTTCAGGACCTTTTGTAATCATCTGTAGCCATTTGCTTTCTGGAGAATTAGAATCCAGATTCTATCAGCACTTATAGGAAGAAAACAAAGGCTGGGGGGGAGAGAGCCCCACTTGACACGCTGACTGCCAGTTTCATCTACCCCTTTGGCGCTGTTTCATTTACCTTTATGCTCACCTTAGCTCTGAGATCTTGTAGGTTAGATTCTTACAATGTGTTACACAATGTGCTGATCTTGAAAATTACAGGGCAGGAAGCAGATCCAGCGTTTATCAGAAGGGGCTAATCAATCTATTTCCTTTGAACTCAAGAACCTCCATGGTCACCGGTGTTTCTTTGCAAAATATAAACCAGGGTTGACAACCTGTGATGCTTCAACTATTGCTGGGATTCCTATTTCCATTATCCCTGTAAGCAGCTCTTTATACAGCTACTGGAATGATGGGAATTGCGGTCCAACATCTGGAATGTTGCAGGTGGACATCTCTGATTTTAAACTGTTTTTACTGTTTAAACCTTTAGTGGCTCAGATCCAAGGTGCCAGAAAGGCTAACTTCGCCCATGTCAGCCTCCCTGCTCCTTAATACCTATTACCACAGCTGCTTTACAAGGATCAGAAACTTATTTCTATACGTACTTCTAAACTTTCAGGCGCAATGGAGAACAAGGTACCTGTGCAGAACTTCTTCCCCATTTCTATCCCAAAGAGGAAAACAAGCTCCTGACAGTCTGATAGAGATGGCCCAAAATTAAAAGTGTTTGCCAAGTTTGGGTAACATGCAGCCGGAGCATTAGATAACAGAACATTCCCCCTAAGCAAGAAAAAGAGATGAAGACCTACAGACGGAAGCTGAGGAAAAGATCCTTTCAGAGTTCCGCATGGCCTTCTGTTGCTTCCATTGTCCAGGATCATTTGGTATCATCCACACACTTAGCTCCTCCGCTGCTTACTCTTGCATCTAGCTAATCTTTGGGCAATACCTTTGCTTCCCACCATGATGAGAACCGCCCATTCAATCATACCTTTCTGTGTAATGGATGATCTGCTCAGCTTATGAAAGATTTTTGAAAGACTAAAGATCTGCCACCTCATGGATCCAAAGGGTTGAAAGTCAAGGAGTCAGACTCAATAAATGCTAGTTTATGCAGACTCAACTGGAAGAATTGAGCTAATGTGACTGTAAGTACTGGCTTCCCTCCCCAGCTCCTTTTTTGCTTTGTTGTTATATCCGTTAACTTAACAAACCAGAATAGGGTTTTCAAGTTAATTGACGTATATGTGCCAAATGAAACGCAACAAATTTTTTATCAGCAATTGAAGAACCAGCTGATACAAAGAACAAGAAATATGATTACCAAGGTGTTTTTGGAAATGGCAGAATTAAACTTAATTGATATATGGAGAACCAGGTATCCTCAGAGAAGAGATTATACATTTTATTCAAATAGACACAATTCATGGTCAAGAATAGATAACTGCTGGATTTCAGCGGAAATGACACATCAAGTGGAAGAAATTGAAATACTACCGAATACATATGCAGATCACAACCCAATATTGATGACATTAGGACAAGCAGTAAGAAGAGGATGTTGGAGACTAGATAGCCACTTACTGAGAGAGGAGACCTTTTTGACTAAAATTTAAAAAGAGCTAAAATTCTTATTTCAAATTAATAAACCCCAGGATACAGAGATGACAATGATATGGGATGCTGCCAAAGCCTATTTTCGTGGCTTCGCAATAGAATTCAATGCACAAAAGAAAAGAGAAACAAACAATACCAAATTCTAATAACATCCCTAAAAAAAGAAATGGAATTAAAGAAAACACCTACAGCTAAGTACCTAATAAACAAGATAAATATTTTACAACATAAAATTAATTTATTAGAACAAGAAGAAATGGGGAAAAAATTAAATTTGCAAGGCAAATTTTTTGAAAACGCCAACAAACCAGGAAGATGGTTAGCATATAGAATAAAAAAAGAGAGAGAGAAAACAAAGATTAATGGAATATTGGATAAGGAAGGAAAAGAAATATACAAACAAAAGGAAATTGAAAAAGAAATTAAAAACTTTTATACCGATCTCTATAAAAAGAAAGAGTCTGAACAGGAGAAACAATGGAATGATTTGAATAAACTTCCAGATTGGAGTTTTAGTTCTCAACAATTGGAAAAACTAAATAAACTAATTACGGCGAGTGGAATTGGAGAAGCATGGAAAAAACAGAAAAATGGGAAAGCCCCTGGACCAGATGGACTTCCAGCTGAATATTACAAAGCATTTGAAGAAATTTTAAGCCCACACTTTAAGAAACTAATAGAAGACATTGAAACTAGAGGGGAAATCCCGGATTCATGGAAAGAGGCACATATCTTTTCCTCTAGTTGGAGCGAGTGTGATCTGATGGTGACGGACCTTGTGTCAGTCCCCTTGTCATGGGCAGATCACCATCTAATAAAATGTAACCTCACAGTGGCTCTCCCCCCTCGCAGGGAGCAGGGACCTATTTCCATGGTCCGCCCTCGAAGACTACTGGATCCGGTTGGATTCCAGGATGCCATGAGAGGGGTCACGGCTGACCTGGCTAGCGCTCCTGTCGACGCTCTGGTTGACAGCTGGTCCACTGCTGCCACCAGGGCCATAGACACGATCGCGCCTAAACGCCCTCTCCGCCGTAGAGCTCGGCCAGCGCCCTGGTTTAACCAGGACCTTCGAGTGATGAAGCGAATGAGGAGAAGGCTAGAGCGTAGATGGAGGAAGAACCCGACGGATCATAATTGGATAGCTGTTAAGGTCGCAACTAACCTTTACCTGAATAAGGTAAAGGCTGCATGTCGATCATTCTTCACTAACCGGATAAGCGAAGCGTCAAACCAGCAGGCGGAGCTATTCCGTATAGTGCGCAACCTATCCGGAATTGGTCTGGGAGACGGGCCTCCCCCTAGTTTCTCACCGGACCAATTTGCAGCATTTTTAAAATCTAAAGTGGAGGCCATCCACCGGGAGCTCTCTCCTTTTTTGAATACAGTGAGTCGAACAGAGATGTCCAGCGCACCATCTTGCCCGGTAACTTTTGACTCCTTTCAGCCTGTGACGCCTGACACTGTAGACAAGGTGCTTGATCGATGTCGAGCTACCACCTCCTCCCTTGACCCTTGCCCGGCCTGGCTAATCAAAGCAGCCAGGCCGAAAACAACAGAATGGGCCACAGCAATAATAAATGGGTCTTTCCTTGAGGGCAGGTTTCCGCCTGCCCTCAAGGAGACACTCATTAGGCCCATTAGAAAGAAACTTAATATGGCGGCGGACGAGATTGGCAATTATAGGCCCGTCGCCAATGTTTCTTTCATGAGCAAAGTGGTCGAGAGGGCCCTGGATCCATTCCAGTCGGGCTTCAGGCCGCGCCACGGTACAGAGACGGCATTGGTCGCCCTGTATGATGACCTGTTGAGGGAGGCCGATAGGGGCAAAATGTCTCTGTTGGTCCTCCTCGACATCTCGGCGGCCTTCGATACCGTCGACCACGGTATCCTCCTGGGGAGGCTCTCCGAGTTGGGAATTGGTGGCTCGGCGTTTGCCTGGTTCCGTTCCTTCTTGGAGGACCGTCCCCAGAGAGTACAGCTTGGGGAGAGTGTTTCGACCCCGTGGAATGCCAATTGTGGGGTTCCACAGGGGTTGATTATCTCCCCAATGCTGTTTAACATCTACATGAGGCCGCTGGGTGGGATCATCAGGGGGTGTGGAGCATCGTGTCATCAGTATGCGGATGACACCCAGCTCTACATCTCCTTTTCACCAACTGCAGGTGATGCCGTCCTGTCCCTTCGGCGCTGCCTGGGGACCGTACTGCAATGGATGCAGGAAAATGGGCTGAGGCTGAATCCAGACAAGACGGAAGTCCTGAGGGTGGGAGCCCCCATGGTTGGTGGCCTGGGTGACTCTCGTTTGGGGGGGTGACCCTGGCTGCGAAGAGTGGGGTCCGCAGCTTGGGCGTACACTTGGACCCGACGCTCACCATGGAAACACAGGTGGCGTCGGTAGTCCGCACCGCCTTTTTCCACCTTTGGCGGATAGCCCGGCTGCGGCCCTACCTTGACACAGGGGCGCTCACTACCTTGGTGCATGCGCTCGTAATCTCAAGATTAGACCATTGTAACACGCTCTACGTGGGGCTGCCTTTGAGGCTGATGCGGAAACTTCAGATGGTGCAGAATGCAGCGGCCAGACTCCTTACTGGAGTGAGAAAACACCAGCATATTTCTCCTATTCTGGCCATGCTGCACTGGCTGCCCATTCGTTTCCGCATTGACTTCAAAGTTCTGATGCTTACCTATAAGGCCCTAAACGGTTTGGGACCTTGATACTTGGTGGAACGCCTGCTCCCACCGAAATCTACCCGGATCACCCGTGCGAGTCAGGAGGTGAGGTTGAGGAGCCTAACGCCGAGGGAGGCCCGGAGGGAAAAGACACGAAACCGGGCCTTCTTGGCGGTGGCTCCTCGCCTCTGGAATAACCTTCCTCCGGAGATTCCCGAGGCCCCTACGCTGGGTACATTTAAAGTCCAACTAAAAACATGGATGTACATCCAGGCCTTCCCTCCTGTCAGCACTTAACTCTTTTTCTTTTGCTATTTATTATTTATAATATTTTTTCACTGTTTTTACTATTGATTATGTCTGTGTTATATGTATGTTGGTAGCTGCCCAGAGTGGTAGAATATACCAGATGGGCGGGATATAAATCAAATAAATAAATAAATAAATATCTCCTTAATACACAAAGAAGGGATGGGGAAAAATCAAATCAAGAATTACAGACCAATCTCTCTCCTGAATGTTGACTATAAGATATATGCAACCATCTGGGCAACAAGGCTAAAGGAGGTACTTGAAGAAATGATACACAAAGATCAAACAGGTTTCATCCCCAAAAGGAAACTATCATCAAATATAAGATCAATAATAAACATTTTGGAATATTATGAAATGCATCCAGAAAAGCAAATGATGTTAATCTATTTAGATGCAGAAAAGCCCTTCAATAATGTCGATTGGGAGTTTATACTGCTGCAATTAAAGAAGATGGGAGCAGAAGGAACTTTTCTACAAACAGTTAAAGCAACATATACTAAACAGAAGGCCAAGATCAAAATCAATGGCCAAGTAACTGAAAATATTCAAATTGAACAAGGCACAAGGCAGGGTTGTCCACTCTCCCCGCTATTATTTATTCTAACATTAGAAATTCTAAACAAATAAGAGGGAATGCTGAAATTAAGGGTCTCAGAATCAGGGGAGAAGAATTTAAGCTGCAAGCATATGCTGATGATCTAGCAATAATACTAGAAAACCCTCTGGACAGTTTGGAAGAATTAATGAGAACTATAGAAGAATTCGGAGCTGTTGCAGGTCTTAAAATAAACTATCAAAAAACAAAATTTATGACTAAAAACATAAAGAAAGAAGATGTGGAAAGGCTGGTAATGAAAAATAACTTCGAGGAGGTACAGAAAGTGAAATACTTAGGAGTTATTATTACAAAAAAACCAAGTAATTTGATGAAAGAAAATTATCTTACAACACAGAAGGAAATTCAGAAAGACTTGGAAGAATGGAACAAGCTACAAACCTCTATGATGGGAGAATCTCGACAATAAAAATGATGATACTACCAAAACTGTTGTTTTTATTTCAAAATTTACCAATTTTATTAAATTATAAATACTTCAAGGATCTGGACAGCCTGACTTCAAAATTTGTGTGGAAGGCCAAGAAACCAAGAATTAAACTTAGAATATTGCAAGACTTAAAAGAAAGAGGGGGTTCAGGACTACCAAATTGGCTATTATATTATAAGGCATGTGCTATTGGTCTGGATAAACGAATGGATAACTTTAGAAAATCAAAGATTATTGAAACTGGAGGGTCATGATCTAAAAATGGGTTGGCATGCATATGTGTGGCATGGGAAATACAAAGAACAATCACATTTTGCAGAACATATTCTGAGGAAGGCGCTATGCTTAGTATGGCAAAAATTTCAAACACAAACTTACAAGAAAATTCCAATATGGGTAGCTCCAAGAGAAGCATTCACTTTGAAAGTACTGAATCAGAAGGGAGTGTTACTCACATATAAAGATTTATTAACTACAGATCAGAATATAAAAGACAAACAAGATCTAGAGAAACTGGGTCTAGCTACAGATTGGTGGTCAATGTTGAAATTAGAATAGAGATATAAAAAGGATAATATTATGGGCTTTTTTGAGGGGAAAGTCCAGGTGGATGAATTATGGATCTACACTAATGAGAAAATAATCAAAAAAAATGTATACATACTTTATTGGAATATGACTTGGAGGATGAGAGGGTGAAGGAGACGATGGTAAAATGGGCACAAAATTTTGGGTACAATATTGATATTGACGAATGGACAAAGATGTGGAAAGAGAATCATAAATTGATTAAGCCAGTGAATCTTAGAGAAAACATCCTTAAAATGTTTCATAGATGGCATTTTACCCCTGTAAGATTGGCAAAAATGTCAGAAGGTAACAGAAATGTTTGTTGGAAGTGTAAAAAAAATCCAGGGACTTACTATCATATGTGGTGGTCATGTGAAAAAGCAAAAAAACAAAAACAAAAAACAAATTGGATACAGGCTTGGGAAATGGCAAAATAAATTGTTCAACAAAAATTAAATTTTAAACCTGAAATGTTATTATTGAATATAATGCCAGAAATTATTGACAAGAAAATAAAATATAGTCTACTGTATATATTCGCAGCAGCTAGGTTACTCTGGGCCCAAAAATGGAAGAATGAAGAGACACCAACGATGGATGAGCTATTAAAGAAGCTACTGGACATTGCAGAACTAGACATGCTTTCAAAGGCACTACGGGATCAACCAAGAGACTTTGTAAAGCAAAGCTGGAAGCTGATACATAATTGGGCCCAGAAAAAGACAGGAGCTTGGGGGGGAAACTTAGGCTATAGCGAATTCAGTGCTCACCAGAATCCTCTTGAAGACATTCGAGGTCCAAACGACAGTGAAATCTCTGATCCACAGGGGAAGGAAGGATGTTTATTTGGTAGTTTTTCTTTTTGTCTGTTTGTTTCGTTAATTATATGTTAGATTGTTAATGTTTTTAAGTTTGTATATTATAATAATAATAAAAGTAAATTGAGGTATTTAAGGACTGGTTTTACAAGTTCCACTCTCACCTCAGTAAGTTTCCATGGCAGAGCCAGGGAATTGAACCCATGTCTCCTAGTCCTAGTCCATTATTCTGTCCACTACACTACACTACACTACACTGAGTACCGATCCTTCTTACCAACCTAAACTTGTGTTTATTTCTCAGTTACATCTATATCTTACCCTCTCCCTTCAGTAGAATACGACTCTTTTCCTCCTCACATTATTGTCAGAAAAACCCTGTCAGGGAGGTCTAACTGACAGTAAATGGATGAAAGTCACTAAAGGAGCCCCAAGACTCCCTGGAGACTAAAACCTGGACTGCCCAGTTCTAGTCCATCACTCTGATCACTAAACCACCCTGACTCTCTTTTCTCCAAAATCTCTATTCATTTCTGCTCTCCTCTTATGTACAGAATTCTAACAGCTTTGAGTAGAATGCAGTCTGGAAAGATTTAACCACTGTAGCTGATCTTTCAACTTATAGAGGCACCGAAGTACGTCAAGCCAACTTTATTCAGAAATTTATTCAGTAACAAGTACTTACATGGTATATTTCAGTACTATAGTAGAATGATGGAAAGTTTTGAGGGAGAAATTGCATAGAAAGACAGGTTTATTTCCTAAAAGTAATGAGATACTCTGGATAAGCTTGGTTATCATGGAAGATGACAAACAGGGAGGGTTTTGTGACATTGTCTGTGACACTGTCAAACAGATCTGTGGGATCCGTCGTATTCTTTGATGGTGGAACGATTAATCCTTGGCCTCCAACAGAATATTCTCCAACAAGCACTCTGGCAAGATACATATACTTCTTCCCATTTGCGTCTGGTGCCGAGTAAGTATCGTGGGCAGAATATTGGGCATTAACAGCAAAATAAGTCCCATTTCCATAGGCTGCAGCTATTAAACATGAAAATGACAAGTTTAAATAATCAAGAATCACCAAGTCCTATCTTTTCACTTTTTAACTGCTCCCTCTGCACACATGTTATCAGTATAAAGAATATCAAACTGACAGTTTTACAACAGTTCGTGACAAACTATCCTTTGCTGGTTTTCTTGCTATTAGCAGGACTGGGAATCCTGTGACCCTCCAAATCTTGCTCTATTCCACCTCCCATCAGTTCAAGCCACCATGATCCATGGTTCAGAACAAAAGCACAGGAAGTGCAACAACATCTGGAGGACTTCAGCTCTGAAGTAACCACTGGAAAGATGCTTGGATGTTTGTCCTACTTTTTAAATAGATAGTCGCCAGGCATGATGGAAAGGTGAACTTACAGAAACATATTCTTGCAAATGTTCCAGCTAAAGAAGCAGGACAAAACACCTGGAGGGCCATGTTTCCTACCTCTCTGAAATACATCACCTTTTTGAAATCACTGATTATCACCTGTGCAGCCCAAAACATACCTATGATCTTATCTGATTTCAGAAGATGAACAGATTCAGGCGTGGTTCATGGCCAAAGGGGAGATCGCCAGGCAATAACAGGGATCTCCTGGCAGGGAAAGTAAAGAATCCTGCTTAGAATGCCGAGGAGCTGCTGCCAGCCAGAGCTGACAATCCAATGCTCCAATTATGCAGTTCATATGTTCCTGTAAGTCACTATAGAAAGGACTTGCTTGACCTCTCTATTCAGTACTCATGAGCTGCTCATGGGCTTTGTTCATCACCACTCCAAGGCTCCGATGAACTGCCTGCCATGGGAAGCTAGGCTAACCCCCTCCCTGGAATCTTCCCATTGATTTTGTTGAGGAAGAGGGTTTTCTATTATGCACCAGCTGGAGAATAATTCTGTTCTCAACAGAAGCATCTATAACAGTGAAGGTTCCATCCATTTCAAAATGTGTTTGGCACAAGAGGAGTCCTCAGCCATCCATACAAAACCTAGGCGAGTCCTATCCACAGCCCTCCTTGGTCTACGTACCATGGGTGCCGGCATAACTCCGATTAAACCCTTTGGCATTTATGACGGTTAATGATGAAACAGCGGTCCCATGAAAAAGGAGCTTCTCGTTATTTCTGTTGCCATTTTTAGCATCCATTTCCTGCTTTTTTATTTGATACGCCTGCCAGTAATACGGGTTTTGGATCCTCTCAATCTAGAAATGGGAGAGAAATAAAATCAGTAAAGTGACATTGGCCAACAGTCCATTATCATCTACTGAAACAAAACATTAAAAGGAATGAAAAATAAAAAAGTGCTACTTCCATGCACTAAAAGCAGGTAAGCATCAGTAATCATAATTATGTGCTGTCTAGTCAATTCTGATTTATGGCAACCTTTTTCTAGGTTTTCCAGTTAGAGAATACTCAGTAGTGGTTTACCATTCCCTTCTTCTGGGGGCACCCTAGGACTGTGCAGCTTGTCTAAGGATACATAGGCTGGCTCTACATGCAGGAGGCACAGTGGGGAATCGAACTCCCAACCTCTGGCTCTGCACCCAGATACCTAAACCACTCAGCTATCCAGCTAGCTCAAGCATCAATAAATGTCTGGAATTTTGCATTGCTGTAGCCGTGAAACAGCTGATGCTCTGCTGATGCCAATCCTTCTAGCTCACCTGGATCAGCATGGAGCATGCACTGCTAGAAATGCAAGATAGCCAGGGATGGTAGTTCAGCAAGTCAGACCCTCACCAAGAGTTCAGGAATCATTATTAATATCAAATCCAGAACTGTACTACTGAAGACAGGAAGACATGGACCTCAAATGGCTGGGTATCACACAGAACAGTGGTTCTCCAACTCTGGTCTGCCATACATTTTTGATCTAGAACTCCCACAGGGTCTCCTCCTTTGCAAGCATTTAAGCAAAGGTTGGATGGCCATCTATTGCAGGTGCTTTACCTTCTGATCACTCAACTGGGTAATGATTTTTAGTGAAAGCGAAAAAATAAAGTGCCAAAGTAGGACTGCAGTTGAACATTGAGAAGACAATGCTCATGACTTCAGAAGAAGACTGAGAAGGGCAGCAATGAAGGAACTAGAAGAGATCGCTGACTATACATATGTGTCACTGGACACCAAAACCAAGATCATCCACACTCTTGTATTCCTGATCACCATGTATTAGTGTGAAAGTTGGACAGTTAAGAAAGTTGACTGGACAGAAATTGATTCGTTTGATACATGGTGCTGGAGGAAAGGTTTACGGACACTTTGGAGTGCCAGAAGAACAAGTGGATCCTAGATCATATCAACCCTGAACTTTCACTGGAGGCAAAGATGTTGAAACTGAGGCTGTCCTACTTTGGGCACATAATGAGAAGGCAAGATTCTCTGGGGAAAAAAAATAATGCTGAGAAAAGTGGAAGGCAGCAAGAAAAGAGGAAAACCAAAAACGAGATGGATTGACTCCTGAGAGGAACCTACAGGGTTGAGTTTGCAAGAGCTGATCAGGGCTGTTGAGGACAAGGATGTTTTGGAGATCTCTCATTCATAGGGTCACTGTTAAGTCGTGGGTGACTTGACGATACACAAGAATAATAGCAACAACACAACAAAGGTACAAACTGCCCAGTCAACCCACTATTCCTGTGGGGCCTTGCTATTCATCCATCTCAACCAGTCCAATCCAGTCCAGCCCTTGTTATGTCTGTGTCTTCATAGAGCAGACAAAAAACAAACAAACAAACAAACAAAAAAAAGGCCTGGCAAAGATAAATATGATAGACAAGGATCGGGGGAAGAGACAGTCAAAAGGAGTTGTGGTTGTGGGGGAGACACTAAAGCTATTCCAGAACTTATTTAGAATGCAAGGCCTTGCCCAACTACTTCTGTTGATATTCATTTTAGGGCAATTGTTGCAAAGCCCTTCTCCCTCCCCTGTCCTGACAATTTCACCCTTTCCCCAGGCATCTTCACAGAGTAACATAAAAAGTTTTGTCTCTCTTGTGTCCTCATCTGGCAGGAAGGGGCAGGGCGGCTTCGCCCTATGCAGGATGTCCTTCGCTTGAGGAAGCCCACTCACACCACAAAAGCAGCGGGAGCAAGAGCTCCAAGCAGCACTTTGGCTGAAGGGATGGATGACTTGAAGGGCACGGTCTCGCCTTTGGATGTCAAGGACACCTTCCTCTGCCATCCAGCTCAGGGAAGGCTGTTGAGTTGGGGGGCGGGGGCGGGGAGAAATCGACTCCCTCAGAGAAGGTGCCCCACCCCACCACGCAGTGTAGCATGAAATTCCCCCTCAGTGAGCCACGCTGCAGAGAGTGACTCTGCCTCATGCTGGTCAAGTGGATCACACTAGGTTTTGCTAAATAGCTTTCCCACAGTGGCTGTGCCTAAGCAGTGACATGCAAGGGAAAGGACTGAATGGATGAGCTCAAAGCTTCACCTCAAGGACACTATGTGTCTGAGAGGAAGTACCCTCCATTTCTTTTCACAAACAGTCATATGTCACAAGGCCTGAAGAGTCGGGTGCAAGCTGCAGACAGCAACCTTGCTGCAGCTAAGGAGGTCTGGGCCTAGTCAGTGCCTGGATGGGAGGTTGCTGGGGAACCTTAGGCAAAGCCACCTTTGTGCATCCAAGATGGATGATGCAAAGCCATCTCAGTGCTTCCGACATGGACGACAGGCAGAAGATCAAAGTAAGTTTAAAAAAAATCTTCTTCCCAATGCACACAACCAGGCAAGCAGAACAAGAGAGCATGATCTTTCCATTGTATGTTTTATTGTATGCTTTCCTTATATAATGTAGGAAACAAGAAGCAGTCCATGAGACCAAGTAAGCAAGAAATTGTACCTTTTCAATCTTGAATGCGTTGCATGTCTGGCAAAACATTGTCTTGACCTTTTGATATTCCCTTGCTTCTGGATTTAGCTCCACCACTTTGACACGCATTTGGTGCATGTCCTCCCACTCTTCTGGAAGTGCCATGGCCACGTTATCTGTAAAACAAACACAGCATTGTTACCGTGCACACAATAACGTTAGCTTTAGTTGCTCCACTCCACTGTCTGGTGGTTCATCCAAGGAAGCATCGGGTGGAACGTGCATGTGTTACAGTGAGCAATTCCAAGGTACAACTAACCAGCCTGATCCCGAGATAAGTGTATAAAATCACGTAACCTAAGCCTTACTAATGCTTCCAAGTCAGAGATTCATCTACAGAGAGTTTTGCGCCTCCACACATGCCTGTTGGACACATTACCACTTAACACCCAAGCTCCTTCAAGCAACTGTACATACAAATGGATGCTAGCCTGGAAATAGCACCTCATCAGTGAAAGGCACCTTTCCTTGAATATATAAAGAATCTCTAAAGGAAAAGGAGGTGGACTATTGATGAGGATGGTGTTGGACTACAGTTTCCACCATTCCCCCCCAGCGGCTATGTGGGACACATGGGAGTTATAGTCTGACAACCTTTGGAAGGTCACATGTTTCCTAACCCTACTCTAGGGCCATTTTCTGACACCTATGAGCCAGCACTGAAGAAAACAGGGGCAAAGAGGAGGGAACTGTTAACAGCAGTTACACAGTCAGCCATTTCCAAAGTAAGCAAACGTTCAGTGTGGTGTAAGGGACAGCACGTCGAGCCTGACTCTACGGTTCTAGGCCATCTCAGTCATGGCTTTCCTTGGTGAGAGTTCTGGATTTACACCAGTTTCAGAAGTGAGGGAATGAAAGACCAAGTTTAATGTTTCAAGAGATTACCTTCCACTTTTGCAATACGCCGAAGAGTAATTTTTGTCCCTTGGGCATCCGTTGCACACAGGTTGCTTGGATCCACGGTGTAGCGTTTGTTCTGTATGTTTACATCATGCTGCCTCTGATGCTGTGCTGCGGATTCTATCCACATATTGGTCAGAGTGTCGAAGGCCCTGTATTGCCCCTGGTCTTCATATTGCCACTCTACCAGGGTACTGAGAAGATCTGCCCTGGACTGCTCTTCTCTGCCCTCCCGGACTCTTTTCATCATGCTCTGCACCTCTTCCATGGCAGTCCAGACATCCTTGCTTATGCCATGAACACGGAGGAAAGGCATAGAGCTGTCACTCTCTAACTGAATGCCAATATTCAGCCTCTCCTGAAGACTCTTCAATTGCTCCAATTCCCTTTCCCCAAAGTTTGTAATACAATTGTCTGAGAATGTCATTTCCTTTTGTTCCTTTAAAATCAGCTCTTTAACCCAATTTGCTGCAGCCTCTACATTTCTCTGGTTGTCTCCACAAATCTGAAAAATGGCTGGCTCTACAGTTTTCTCCAAAGACAAGGAAGGCTTCTGTTTTGGTTTTGCAGTAGATATTACAGAGGCGATAAACCCTGCAACAGGAAGACATCAGTTTAAGGAAACATCACACTTCATTACTAACATACTGCAATCGAGAGGTTCCACAATAACAGAAGTGGACTACTTCTTACCTGTGACTCTGGATATAAAAGATTTTGATGCCTGTGCATCTGACTTGGGAGCTGCAGCCTCCTTCTTCTGCATACTTGTATAAAATACATTCAGTAATTTTTTTTGGAAAATGATTATTTTAATGTGTTTTACCACTGGGGCAGATGTATTACTTGCAAAATCTACAATCCCATCGATCATATCATCAGCCACTCTGACTGGATCACGTCTTGATTCTCCTGCAATGACAATAAGGTGCCCACTGTTAAATAAGAAAAAGACAGAAGTTTTTCCCCTATGGTTTATCGTATTACAAGCCAAAGAATAACAAATGCTTCAACTACAGGACGTGACCACTTCTGGTCACAATCTATACACACGCACACACACACACCTAAAAGGATTTGGATAGAACTTTTCCATCATTTTATACTTGTGCCTACCTTTAATTTCAACTCATAAACAGGGCTACCTTTTCATTCTTACTATATTAATTTTGTTCTGCTGGTCACATCTTCCACATTTCTCTCCATAATCCTGCTCAAACTTTCTGTTTTACCTTCTCTTTTGAAAAGCAACCATTCAAACACAATAGAAAACCATGTGCCCAATGCTTGAATGGAGGGGGGAAATTATGGTGGCCCAAGACATAAGCTCTGTTTTGGCACTATGGAGCAAATGAATTAATGTTCAAAGACGCTTCTTGACAAAGAATGTAAGATCAGCACGCAGTCAAGCTGGGTTTATAAAGAATGTGTAATGATGAAACAGGAATAAAAGAGGTTGCATAAGCAAAAGCAATCAAAGATACTACCACTAGGAGCTATTTTTTTTTGAACTTCACAATAATTATAAACAGTTTCTCAAAAAGAAAAAAAAAACTAGCCTCAATAAAAGAATCATACCAGGAACTCGCTTTGGCTTTGTCCCAGAAAGTTATGGTGAGGTTTTGGCAATTTCTGACAACAGAAGGGAAGTTCTGCCACAATCTTGATTCCTATGTATCTACTGGATATTGATTGGGAAGAACATTATACTGAAGTACTTAACATCATAACCCACATGGGAGAGAAGAACCCATCTCCCAAGTTACCTCCCAACCTTCTACTAAGGTGGTCACCAGTTACAATTACAGAAATAAAATTGCTAATTTCAATTTTTTAACTGTTTTAATTATAATGTTTGGTGGAACCCACCCGGAGTAGACTTTGTCTAAAAGGGCGGGATAGAAATCGAATAAATAAAATAAATAAATAAACAATCAGGAACAATAATGCTCCAAGGGAAAACTTTTTTCCTAATATTCTCATATCTTTCCAGGATTGGTGGGCTCCCATCCTAGCCACCTTATTCACTTACATAGAAACATTTGGTAGAATCTCTGGGGAAGAGACATCCTCAATTATTGTGGCTATCTACAAGAAGGGGGAACAAAATGATCCTGCCCATTATAGACCTGTACGTTCGCTTGAAGTTGCAGGCAAACTCCATGCAAGATATCTCCTCAAAAAACTGGAAGGATGGGTGACCAAAACCAATCTATTAGCCCCTGAACAAAATGGCTTTAAGAGGGGACATTCTACTTTGGGCCATGTTTTACTGTTACAACATCTAATTAGCAAACATATTGAAGATTATCAGGGTGACTATTTATAGCTTTTATTTATCTTAAAGTGGCATTTTGACTCTTTTCCAAGAGATCACATTTGGAGAAAACTGAAAAATCTCAATTTAGATCTGAAGTTACTAGAGAGAATTAAATATTTGCATCCTTAAAGGTCAGAGTTGGCATTTCAGGCCAATTATTTAATATAGTTAAAATATTATTCCACCACTCAGGCTCTTGGCCATCTATCTCACGAGTTTGCGAAGTAGAAATTTGAAAAGGCCATTGTAGTGTTCAACCCTTGTTATGCAAAATAAGTCATGTATTATTCATATACTAGGCAAATGTGGTAGAGAGGCAGAGCTGAGAGAGAGGTTAAAAAGGCGGAGCCTGAGAGGGGGAAGAGTCAGGAGTGAGTCAGTGAGAGTGAGTTAGTCAGAGACAGAAGAGATAGAGATTGAGAGAGAGACTGGTTAAGATAAATAGATAGAGAAGGTAATTAATTATATGGCAAGAAGAAAGTATGTATAGAGAGACCTGTGAATGATTTTCTTGTGTACAATGAACATCTGAAGAACATCTGTGATTATTAATAACTTTGCTACACTTTAATAAATAAGTTTTGTTTGCATTCACAATACAAGTGTCTGATCAAACGTCATTTATTTTGTGGATTGAGGTAATCCACTGGTGGCAGTGAAAGGAAAACACGACTGGAACCTTTGTGAGGGCACAAAACATAGGTGCTTCAAAGAGGTGAACGTCACAGCCATGTTTGGCATACTCAAATTTTATAGAATTAGAGAACGACATTTGGTTTCTCTACTCCCTGATGGAAGGGGAGGGGAAATGATTTTTGTCCCCAAACTCTGATATACCATCATTCATGTGTTGATTACTTACAAAGAGATAAATATTTTCTTTGCTGTCTCTTAAAGTACTGGTCAAGAACCTGCCAAGAGCTGAATCCACAGATTTTGCTGTGGACAGTTTCTTGGCCAGCACTTCAAAAAAGGCAAAGAAAATAATTTTAACACTTTTTTTATAAATGATGTTGGACATCAGCTTTGTCATACTAGAGTCTAAAAAAATCACTTCCCCTTCCCCTCCTGCTGAGGAATAGAGAAAGCATTCGATTTGCTGATACACTGAAGTGGCTCACTTATTGAGCCATTTCACAATATCAGAAATTCAAAATGGAAGGAGCCTTGACAGTTGGAAGGCTCCCTTTTGGTCCATTTCCAGTGATCACATGTGCTAGAAATGGACCAAACTAGGAGATCTTTCGTGCACCAAAAAACACAGAAGCTTCTGACAGGGGTTCAGAAAAGTGTGGGAAGGGATGTTCTGGGGATGGTTTGGTTTGCTCCAGTGATTACATCATGTGGTGTCCAGAATAAAAGAGGAAACCAACCCATCCCTGCAGTGGACCAAACACTGGGAGAAATGCCCATCTGACCACCTTCTTTATTCGGGGAAAACCTTTGCAGTGAATCTTTTTGCTGAACTTGGTTTTTCAGAAGAGTGTGTGAGACACCTCAGTTTCTCTGCAGCAAAATACCAAAGACTATTAGCTCTCTGTGTTCAAACAAGTTTAAGTTTATTAGGCACCCCAAGAATAAAAAGAGGTTACCTACCTGTAACTCTGGTTCTTCGAGTGGTCATCTGTGAATTCACACTAATGGGTTAATCCGCGCTTGCGTGGAGCAGCCTTGGAACTTTCTAGCTCAAGCACATGGTGCCGGGACCTCCCCCACGCCAGCTATAACTCCGCCCCCGGCACCGAATGCCTCAGTTCCATGGAACCGACCGCCGCTGCACAGCATGCAACGGCACACATGACGTACAGTGGGGAGGAAGGGCGGGGAGTGTGAATTCACAGATGACCACTCGAAGAACCAGAGTTACAGGTAGGTAACCTCTTTTTCTTCTTCATGGTCTCTGTGAATGCACACTAATAGGTGACTAGCAAGCTCACTTACCTGGAGGAGGGACGTCACGAAAGTGCAGAAGCCAGGAAAGCTCGACCCACCGCAGCCTCAGCCTTAGCCCAGATATCTAGGTGGTAATGGGAGACGAAGGTAGACGGAGTGGCCCATGTGGCAGCTCGGCAGATGTCTGCAATGTCTACCCCACGGAGAAAGGCCGTCGAGGATGCTACAGCTCTTGTAGAGTGAGCTCTGACTGGGCCTGGAAGAGGAGTCTCAGCTAAATCATAGGCAAGACGGATGGTCTGGACAATCCATCTAGAGATGGTCTGAGAGGAAGCTGGTGCTCCCATAGAGGGGCCAGCAAAGGTGACAGAGTTGCTGTGACATACGGAAAGTGGCCGTATGGTGAATATAATATGAGAGAGCTCGCTTGACATCAAGGGAGTGTAGAGCCTTCTCGAGTGGTGAGGTTGATGAGGGAAAGAAAGCAGGAAGCACAATTGGCTGATTCAAATGGAAAGAAGATGAAACCTTGGGCAGATAGGTAAGGTCTGGATGCAGAGTCACTTTGTCTGGGTGAAACTGCAGGAATGGAGGGTCTGCCCTCAACGCAGCTAGTTCCCCAGCCCTCCGCGCTGAGGTTATTGCCAGGAGGAATGCAGTCTTGAAGGACAACAAGCGGAGTGAAGCAGAAGCCAAGGGTTCAAAGGGAGGCCTCATGAGTCGTCGAAGAACTAGTTGGAGTGACCACTGCGGCATTAGGGGTTTGTAGGCGAGGCGCATATTTTTCAGCCCTCGTAGGAACTGCTTCAAGGTAGGATGTCTAAAGAGCATGGCTGCTTGAGAAGATGGAGGCTGGTGGGCTACAATGGCAGCTGTGTAGACTTTTAAGGTCGAGTGCGAAAGCCCTTGTTGAAACAGGTGGAGGAAAAACTGAAGAAGAGCATCTAGAGATGTTGGGCTGAAAGGTAAGTGGTGTGTTGACGAAAATCTACAGAACGCCTTCCATTTATAGGAGTAGGTCAAAGAGGTCGAGGACTTGCGAGCATGGTTCAGCACATCTGCTACAGTCGGGGAAGTCTCCAGGCCGTTAGGTGGAGGGATTCAAGATCCGGATGAAAAATCCGTCCTTTGTCCCGAGATAGTAGGTGAGGGACCATCTTCAGCCTGATGTATTCTGAAGCTCTGGAGAGTAGAATCGAGAACCATGGCTGACGAGGCCATCAAGGGGCTATAAGGATCACGTCTGCATTTTTGTACTGGATCTTTATCACGGTCCTTTGGAGAAGGGGAATGGGTGGGAACATGTAAAGGAGGCCGGATGACCATTGCATCAGAAAGGCATCCCCCAGGGACTGGCGGCCGACACCGGCTCGTGAGCAATACCTGGTGCATTTTTTGTTGGCTTGGGATGCAAAGATGTCCACTTCTGGAGTTCCCCATCGGTGGCAGAGGTGGTGAAAGGTTGCATTGTCCAGAGGCCATTCATGGGAGCAGGACTGTAGCCTGTTTAGATGGTCCGCAAAGGAATTTTTTTTGCCTGCTACATGCACAGCCACTGGGTGTATGTGCCGGACAAAGCACCATTCCCAGAGGTCGACGGTGTGAAACAGAAGGTGTAGTGAGTGAGTGCCGCCCTGTTTGTTTATATAATAAACTGCTGTGGTATTGTCTGATGCCACTTGGACTCTTCGACCGAGGAGCAGGGGCTTGAAGGCTCGAAATGCCTTGGCAATCACTAGGAGCTCCAGCTTGTTGATATGAAGGCCAGCCTCCACCGAGGACCAGCGGCCGTGAACTGTGTGGCAGCCGAGATGAGCACTCCAGCCTGTTGGGCTGGCATCCGCAGTGACCTGGACAGTAGGAGTCAAGAGGCCAAAAGGTCTTCCTACCCGCAAATTGGAAGGGAGCCTCCACCAACTGAGCTGTGCAGCAAGCTCTGGCGTAACCTGCAGCAGTGTGGACAGGTGGTTGTGAGTCATCGAGAAGAGTGACAGGAACCAGGCCTGAACAGACCGCATCTTCAGCCGTGCATGTTGCACCACAGCTGTGGTGGATGCCATCAGCCCCAAGTGTTGTTGAACCTTGAGGGCGGGAATCCATGCACCTGAGGAGGAGAATAATACAGATTGTATCTTCAAAATTCTATTTTCAGGGAGGAAGGCTCGAGCCAAGGAAGTATCCAAAGTAGCTCCTATATAATTTACGCGTTGGGTAGGGTGCAAAGTGGACTTCTCTATATTGACTTTCAGTCCTAATGTTGACGGCAGGGAAAGTGTTAAATCCGTATGATTACGAGCTTGTGACTGTGATTCAGCTACCAGGAGCCAGTCATCTAGATACGGGTAAACTGTGACTCCCAAAAGACGTAAGTGTGCCACCCGAGGTGCGGTAGACAAGCCAAAGGGGAGGGCTTTAAACTCATAGATTTTGCCTCCTACTGAGAACCTCAGGAAACGCTGGTGGTCTGACCTGATGCTAATGTAGAAATAAGCATCCTTGAGGTAAATCACCGTGAACCAATCCCTGTGACGTAACATGTGGATAACAGAATCCAGGGAAACCATACAAAATCTACGAGGGGTAATGAAAGAGTTCAGGCCACGAAGATCAAGAATAGGACGGAGGCCTCCATCCTTCTTGAGGATGATAAAATACCCTGAGTAGAAGCCTACTGAAACATTAGGGAGATGCAAAGGAACAATGGCATCTTTCTCCAGCAGGGCCTGAATTTCACCTTCCAAAGGGGGGGGGGTGGATTTGAAATGGCCCGTGATGGGGGGACTGTCGAATTCTATAGCATAGCCCATGGCATATTCTATAGCACAGCCCCAAGAATCAGACATGATGGAATACCATGAGTGCAGGAAAGGGGCCAAACGGACTGACGGGTCAACTATAGAGAAGTCGTAAGTATTAAAGAGACTGCCTGGTCTTGCGATCTGGTCGGCGGTTTTGCTGGCGGGGGCGATGCCTGCCCACTTGCCTAGGAGGTGCAGGTTGGTAATTCTGAGCCTGCGGTATCTGACGATCCTGATACCCCCTAGGCTGGTAAGAACGCCTCCAGGCGCCTCTTAGACGAGACTGTAGCGCAGAGTAGGACCGCACCATCTTCCGGAGCTTGAGCAGGTTGTCAAGTATCTCATCGGTCTTTTCATTGAAAAGTCCCGCTCCATCAAACGGCAGGTCCTCTATCCATGCCCTGGCATCTTCAGAAATGCCAGCAGAATGCAGCCAAGCATGACGGCGGAGAGAGATGGCTGTGGCCAACTGCTTGGAAGCCGCTTCTAAAGTGTGGCGGGTGGCAATGCACTCATGTCTTGCGAGCCCCATGGCCTCCTGATGATATGAGCATCGAACATCTCCAGGAACCGCTTCCAGAATGGGCAATGCCAAATTCCACAAATGGCGGTGGTAAGCGCCCATGGCAGCCGAATAGTTGGCTACCCTGAGGACAAATGAGGCTAGAGAGTACATCCTGCGGCCCAGGACATCCAATTTGCGCCCTTCCTTGTCAGAAGGAGAAGTAGCAGAGCGATTTCGGGCCCTGTTCTGTGTGCTGTCAACAACAAAAGAGTTTGGTAAAGGGTGCTTTAAGAGGCAATCCGTATCAGCACCATACACCTTATACAGATTCTCGACCCTCCTCGGATTTTGATAGGAGGTGGAAGGTTTAAGCCATGACTCTCTCATGAGTTCAGAGAGGGAGGGTATGAATCCAAGGCGCACTGGAGAAGTCTGTTCCTGAGTGATGTCCTCATACACCTTATCTGTTTTTTTGACTGCAGGCACCTCGACATCAAACTCGAGGACCTATGCTATTCGGTGAATGAGGTGGGAGTGGGAGTAGTTGTCTTCTGACGGCGACGGGGAATGGTTGTCTGCCACGTCCAACACAAGAGTAGGAATGTTCGTTGGTGAGTCCTCCTGTCCCTCTGACACCTGTGAGTCGGAGTCCCGATCGTTAGAGGGGGAATAAGGTGCATCCTCTATTGGAGCTGGGGATGAGTCTTCTCCAGCTCAGGCCTGAGCGAAGTTCGCCTTGGGTCCGACTGCAGGAGAAGCATAGCCTGCACGGCCCACCTCTGGGTCAGACGCCAGCCAAGATCGTTTGGCACCTCCGATGGTAGCAGAGGTCGGCGGCAAGTGCCTCTTGCGAGGTTGAGAAGGAGGTGGGGGAAAATAGCCTTCTTTAGCCTTGGGCATGATCTCGCGCCATCCACAATACTGAGGCAGAGTTGGCAAAAAGGGCTGAGCGTAGGGCTCGTAGTGTCGATACCGAGGGTAAGGGTCATATTGAGAGGGTCCTGCATAAAAAGGCAGGTCCCGTTCAAAGTCATCTGCCCCATACATCGGCGGGTAGTCATGGTAGTGCCATAGACCTCGACAAGCAGGGAACCTCCTCGGCTCCGACTGCCAGCTATATGGGTCCAGTTGCTCAGGTGGTTCCAGGTGTCAAGATTTGTGGGTTCTCTTACGGGGAACCTCAGTCGGAGCCAGCGGCAGTGGCGAGGCCGCAGGTTGCTGCATTAACGAGCCCAACGAAGAACGTGGGCTGGCCTGTGCCAAATCATTAACTTCCAGAGAGGTGTTACCCCAGTCAGGAATATCACTGACAGAAGGGGATGGCGGTGGCAGCTGTAGGGGTACATCCTCCCCCCCCCCCCCCCGAGGGTACACTCAGGCTTACCGAATGTTGCCAGGATATCTCCGGCCTCGGTGCCGATACCTCTGCAGCTTTAGCAGGCGTTGGGGGTTTCTTTTTCTTCTTCAAACTTGATATCGAAGATTGCATCGGTGTCGATGCCGCCGCCGTTGACTTCGAGCCCAAGGACGATTTCGATTTAGCCATTTTCACCGTCTTTTGGGCTGCAATTTCGGGCGAAGCTGCCAGGGACGGTTGCAGAGTCTTGGGAGAATCCATAGAGGCACTTTGAGATAGCGAAAGGGACTTTTCCCAAAGAAAGGACTTAAGGCGTTGGAGCCGCAACTTGAGAGCCGGCTTCGTAAAGTTTTTACAAAAGGTGCATGCAGCCAGCTGATGTTCTTCCCATGACAAAATAAACAACGGGAGTGCCCATCGGAGAGGGGAATTTTGTTTGAGCAGACCTCGCACCTCTTGAAGAGGCCCGGCGAGGCCATAAACTCAAAGTAAACAACATGATAATCAATCCGTTGTTGTTTTTTTCTTTTTCCAGATAAACTCACAGTTGCAAAGCGAGGTCGATGGTCCGGGATCAAGCCAAGAAGGTCCAAGAAAAGAGAGGGAAAGGTAAGTTTGTTTGATTGTTTGAGCACACAAAGTTCCAAACGAAGCTGCAACAGCGGTGGTTGTAAAGGAACTGAGGCACTCGGTGCTGGGGGCGGAGTTATAGCCAACGTGGGGGAGGTCCCGGCACCATGTGCTCGAGCTAGAAAGTTCCGAGGCTGCTCCACGCAAGCATGGATTAACCCATTAGTGTGCATTCACAGAGACCATGAAGAAGAGCGCCCCTTTGCAAAAAGATCTCTCCTCCACTTTTGACCCTTCCACCTTATTTTACTGACAACATGAACTTTGATCACAGAAAACCTTCACTGGGGCACATTTAAATACACTGCCACTTGCTATTTTAGAAGGCAGGTAACAAAGGAATTTCATATAATGAAAGAGTCTACTCTTGTGATCAAAAATGAACTGAGAATTTGGTGCAAGACAAACTTAGGGTGTTGCTTTCAGATAAGGACAAGTCTGTCACATTTCAAATGGCAAAGCTTGTTTCCATGCTTATAAAAATGAACTCTGCATCCTCTGCCACTAACTAAGCTGACAGATTATTGCTGTGATGAAAACAGCAGAAATGGGGTTAATCATCCTCTCTACTTCAGGTAAAATCTTAAAAAGGCTTGAGCTAAGCTAAATAAGAAAGTATGTCTGGGTAATTGGGCCAAGACATCCTAAACACCTGTAAAATCTTACCTATGGTCTTTGAATGTTTTCTGAGTAGAAGCCTGTAACTGGCTTCTCATAACATACGGATGATTTACACCCGTAGAGCTCCCAGGAGTACTCATGCAGCAGAAACCAATTACTTGGCTTTATCTGACTGGTGGGAACTTTCAGCCAGCTCATGAGAGGATGATGGGATATAAAGTGTGATGGATCAATGACTTAGGACAATGGTGGAGAACAGCAGCTAGCTTTTAGCAATACGCTTCTTCATGTTTGCTTCAATATGTAACCATCATGGTGAATTTTGTTCATGCTTTGGAACTATGCTACATTGTTCAGTATAACTCAGAAATAGGTAGCTTTATTGTTTTCTGTGGGAAGGAGTCCTAATTGCCTGAAGCTGCTTTTATTTTTCTGTAACATGGAACTGTTTCATATTGATTTTGCTTTAGTCATTAAGCTTTTTGCTGAACCTTTATGTTTTACTAAAATTTGTTCAATAAACTTACAAGATTTTACAGTTGTGTTGTCATTTAGAGCTGAAGGGGGTGGGAGGCACTAAATCCTGTGTCTTATGCACTCAAGAGGTTTTTGAGTATCTGCATGGGTTTTTTAAAATTTCTACTTTGCAGGGTTGGTTAGCAATCAGGAGCAACAACCTGCTTGTTTTGTTCTCCCTGAAGCACCAAGGAGCAAGTGGCTCAGAGAGTGTTGGGAGAAAGGGCTCACAGGAAGCTTTCACAACCACTAGTACACTGACCGACCTGGCAAGCACCCACACCAGGCAGCACAAGGGTAGTGTGACTGAGTGGTGAGTAGATCCTCCCTGTGGTGATCCAGAAACTGTGGCAATTGCTACTCAGGGTCCTTTGTCACTGAATAACTATTTTATAGTTAAGTTTACTAACTGTATTGATGTTCATGATTAGATGCACACAATCTAAACATAAATGTAGTTTACATTGTTATATTGTACTGTATTGTTGCATTCTCTCTGAAAATACGCCTATGCAGTCTGGATGCCCAGGCTTCAGTGGTGGCCAGGGCTGCTGGTGCACAATTAAAATGAGTGTGCCAACTGCGTCCATTCCTGGAGAGATCAGATCTGGCCACGGTGACACATGCCTTAGTTACATTCTGGCTGGATTGCTCTAATGCTCTCTATGTGGGGCTGTCTATGGAAAGTGTCCAGATACTTCAGCAGGTCCAAAAAGGAGCAGCCAGACTGCTGAGTGGGTCTGGTTACAAGGATCACATAACGCCCATTACAGCAGCTCCACTGGCTGGCTGCCAATCAATTTTTGGGCTGAATTCAAGGTGTTGGTTCTAACCTATAAAGCCCTAAATGGCTTGGCCCAAGCTATCTCCCTTTATGAGCCAACTTGAGTATTAAGG
This sequence comes from Intellagama lesueurii, assembly GCA_037013535.1. Taxonomy (NCBI): domain Eukaryota; kingdom Metazoa; phylum Chordata; class Lepidosauria; order Squamata; family Agamidae; genus Intellagama; species Intellagama lesueurii. The sequence continues at coordinate 125,986,441 of JBAJHW010000001.1, read as the reverse complement.
TAATCAGGAGAGGTCTTTCTCTCGGTCCTGCCACCTTCACAGGTGTGTTTGGTGGGTACACGGGACATAGCCTTCACTGTTGCTGCTCCCAGACTTTGGAACTCCCTCCCACAAGGGGTAGGATGGTCACATCTTTGCTGTTCTTTTGCAAGCAGGTGAAGACCTTTCTTTTCAGGCAGGCTTTCACTGAGTGACTCTGGCTGCTGAGTGGGGTTTTTTAATGGATTGTTGTTCATTACTGCTTTGAATGTGTTTTGTTGTTGCTTATGTTTCTTATATGGTATTTGATTCTTTTTAGTATTTGAATACTCACTGTTGTTAGCTTTAATATTGTCCTTTAATGATATAAGCTGCCTTGGGTCCTTTTAAGGAGAAAGGAAGGGTAAAAATATTTTAAATCGATAAGATATTGTGTTGTTCTTATGTATTTTGCCATGGTCTCTGTGTTAAAGCAATAAATTGAATTTGTTCCTTTATTTGTCTGTTCGTTCATTATGTCACTGATAGAGCCTAACTTATATTGGCCAACAACCCAGTTTTGAATCCTGACCTACTGGAAGACCAGTGAATATAGCGGGGCGGGGTGGGGTGGGGGATAACGTCTTTTAGTCACATACTTCAGAGATGAAATTCTTGATTACAGGCTTCAGGCTTAGTATTAAGCCTTGTGGAATTCAAGACATTATGGTTAAAAAAAAATCCCTTTTCTCTCAAATAATATGTTTGAAGAGGAAACATGGTTACTCCACCTAGGCCAGATCACTGCTGTTATGGTACAGTAAAGTATCAGTTAGCATGCCTTCCATGTCTGGAAACCCAACACAACTATAGCAGCAGAGAAGTAACTTATCATGTGCATCTATTTTGTGTGTGTTGTGTGTGTGTGTGTGTGTGTGTGTGTGTGTGTGTGTGTGTGATACACTGCTAAATCAGAACTGGATTACAATGACCCTAACAAGGCTTTCAAGTCAAGTGCAGTGTTTAAGGAATGGTTTTACCAGTCCCACATCCCGGGTGAGTTTCCATGGCTGAGCAGGGATTTAAACCCAGGCCTCCTGAGCCCTAGTCTGTCACAATATCCACTTACATTACTCTGGATATCCCAACTCAAAACAAGGAGCAGAAAAACAGTATCTCATGTAATCCCATCTACAATGCTAAGCAAATCCTGCTCTGAGTTAGTATGTAAATGACCATCCGCCTTGGAATACCATGTTCAAGGCTCTTGAATCCCTTGCTGAAAAGATACACAGCACAAACTGGGATAACAATACCATCCAACAGAACTCTGAATTTAACCAGGAATTCTGATTCGGGGGTTTTCTGGTTTCAGCGAGTAGCATGAGAAAAGTGACTCTTCACGCATAACACGGTATGTCTACAGTAACAACCAGATCCCCCTCCCTGCCTACTCAGTGAAATGCTTATCAGCAGGTCAGAAGAAACCAGCTGGCCCAATGTGTCATCTCTTAAACCTCTCCAGAATTCACATCAAAAGATAATCAGCAATGCCAAGTTATAATCTTAACCTCTGCAATGTCCGACATGTAGTAGTGCACCACTGGGCCATCCTGATCACTGCTAGAACCTCTGGCATACTCCTGTCCCACTTCACTGCTTGCACTGTGAACTCCACCCCCACTCCCACCCCTGGCAATACAGACCTGTCCCAATTGCAGGAAAGGCAACTGATGCAAACTGCCTTTGCTGACATTCCAGGAGGGCTTTGGTGACCTGCGCTTTGATGTCATGGTGGGCCACCAGATGGATGACACTCTTACACTTCAGATTTCCTGGCTTTGTGCATATGAGATTGTTGTGAGGCTGAGAGGCTGGAAGACAGGAAAGGAGATATGAAACAAACAAAGGCAGCATCTACATCAACATGAATGCAAGACTTCCATCTTCAAGACCTTTCTGACAAATTATCATTTGAGTCAAGGGAGGTTTATTTCACACACCTGGGCACATTGCCAATTTGTCCTCTGTATTATCTTTTCACTCAGGTCTGTGCAAAGCAAGAATGACAGGTTCATCAATTACTAAATATCATTATCTGCTACCAAGCCTAGGCAAGTTCTTACAATTTTTCCATCAGGGAGTACAGAAAACAAAGCTCATGTCACTGGCTCATGTTTTGTTTTACCTTCTGCAGACTAGATGGTAATTCACATTGTACAGCTATGTAGGAAACCGACCAAATTGTAAATTTTGCCCAGATCAGATCCGACTTTAACACTGAATGTACACATTTAAGATCCAGTTAACTCCTTACAGACTGATCATTACTTAGACATATCACACCAAGGAACAGATGAGTTAAGGTGAACAATAAACGAATCAACTACTAGCACACGAGTACTGGCCAAGTGTGGTCCTTTGGGCAGAAAGTGCATCAAAGCCTCTGCTGATCTGTAGCCAATGATGGTTCCTTCCCCTGTTCCCCATCTAAGGCCAAGGAGGTTGCTGGCATTCACCATCAACCACAGTCATCCAGCTGAGCTGCAAACAAGCTGCTTATAAGAGCTGATCCATACCTAGGACAGCACATTCCTTTGCCATCTCTGGTCCAGCTCCATCCAGAATTGCTTTAGAAACACCTTTTTAAAAAAAGAAACCAAAAATGTATTAATTTGCTTAATAATTAAGAAAACAACCAGTAAAGTCTTACTATCTCTTAAGATACAAGCACTAGATTAAACCTCCCTTCATTGAACACATAGAGCACCACAAGCCAACTCCGGAGACTGTTGTTATCCATGCCCAGGATAAATATTCCCATTGTTCTGCTTGTTGTATGACCTGGAGAACTCCTACATAGCTGGAGGCACACTTGGGCTTCTGACTCAAGGTTATGGTCTCACAATGGAGACAGAGCAACCAAGGGCAGGTTCAGAGCCTGGAGCAGTGGCGTAATGCCACCAGGGCTCACAGGGTCAAATCCCAGAGACAAAACAGTTGGGGCTGTGACATCATCAGCTACCTTCCTTAAACTTCCCTGTTTCCTCTCAAGTTTAGCTGTAAACCTCACAGCAGCTGGCAAAGAAATGGATTTTGCCAGCAACAGCATCCTATTACAAATGATCACTGCTGCAATGCCATGTTTATGAGGGTGGTTTGGAGTTGGGTAGGCAATTCAGAAAGCAATTAACTTCACTCCTCATTTGCTGAGGTAGGCAGCTCGCTCCAGCTGTCTCCTTGGTTAGATTTTCCTTATGGTTGGGGCTGGAGGGCAGCTAGGGCAGCTGTCACAATGAGCACTTGCACTTCCAACTTTCCCACAACAAAACGGATTGGAAGAGTACATCAAGGTCAGCTCTTCTTGAAATCAACACCACATCTCTCTCTGACATGTGGAAAATCTTCTTGCATAACTGAGAATGACAGAGACTGCCAAGTTCGTTTGGGCTAGGGAGATTCACTGTACAACAGCTTAACTACTTGCATAGGCTCTGTGACAAGGGCACAGTTCATGAGACCAGACTGGCTGCAGGTTTCTGCAGACTTTTTCAGGCAGACACAGGGTCTGAGTAGATCAGGGAATTTGGAGTGATCCGGATCAAGTTTAAAAGTCTCTTATAGAGATGAGGGTATTCGTATATGAATATGAATATCCTCGTGCAGCTGGACTTAATGAGGGTCCAGCCCCCTGGGCTAGACTGTCCACTCGTATCCTGCTGTGGTGCTGGTCCTGCTCCTCCTTCCAATCGCGCCCAGAGTGCCGCTCTCTTCCTGCTCGGCTGGCCATTCCAGGCAGGGGGTGGGAGGATGAGTCTCCCTGCATGGCTGCTGAGTGACCAGCCGAGCAAGAAGAGAGTGATGCTCCAGGAGCGATTGGGAGGAAGAGCAGGATTGGTGCCACAGCAGGACACATGAATGGATGGTCTGGTCCCAGGGGCTGGACCCTCTTTAAATCCAGCTGCACGGGAATATTTGTATACGAATACCTCTATCTCTAGTCTCTTATCATCTGTACAATATATTATCTTGCACTTGAGTGATCCTTCCAGTCCACACAGAAGGCATTTTCGCTTCCATGAGAGGGATCCAGACAGCACTTTGGATCGCTCCAATTTCCCCTCTTTTGACTAATGACGACTCAGCCCCTTTCCCTGTCCTTTTGTCATAGCAGTCATTCCATGGTGCACAACAACTTCCTGCTTTTTTAAAACTTAGTGACACAGCACTATGGCTGCATGAAGGAGGAGGAAAGCCGTGCAAAGGGGGGCACTCACACACCTGAGAGAGAACCTTGTTCACCCACTGCATATGTCACAGGGTTGTCACTGAAGAGAATGCTACCCACAGCTCTATTTGGGAGTGAATTAAGCAACCACACAGACTGCAGAATGGGATAATTAGGAGAACTCCTAATTGCACCAAATAAACTGCAGCCCTAGTGCTGTGCCAGAAAGGGCAAACGAAACTGCACCAAAAATGAACGAAAATATATATGCTTGCCTGATCACTCCTATGTTTTTCTTTCTGATGTCATTTTTAAATATGATGGCAAACTTCTGTGAGGAGAGACACATAATGGACTATATGCAGCATGGAAGAATATGGCAGCATAAATGACTTCAGATTCAAAATACATCACACACTCATGCTATACGTGGGGATTCAGAATAAGGTGGAATAACTGTCTCCACATAGAAGTGAAACAAAAGCAGCAGACACAGCACTCAACATGACTTTTAAGTCTCGTTTGAGGATAAGGTGAGGATAAAGGACACACAGGCATGCAAATGTGCCAAGATTACAGGAAGATTTCCCAGCAAAAGGCATAGGCTTCAGAACGTACCCACACACAGGTTAAACGCGTCATTGGATATGTTCACGATCGCATCTGTGGTTTCTTGGGTGATATCTCCACATTCTACGTGCAATTTAATTGGCCCGATTTGCATTTTATGAACTCCTGAGGATGCAAATGAAAAAGGCTTAATGAAAGCTGTAGGGAAGAAGGAGAGATTATGACCTGCATCTTCTTCATCCCTTCTGCAACATATGTTCTTTACATGTGAAGATGATTTTCACTTCGATTACCTTTTACCCTGACACTCAGAACACAGAGCTGGATGACAGAAGCCCACTAATGCTCCAGTTCACCTCACACAAGAGGAGTCATACTGGCCTATTTTTGACTAGTCCAGCACTACTACAACAGCAGCCCTCAGGCACACAGGCTCCTTCCTCCTTCTTAGGAACAGTGGGGGGTAAGGGGACATCAGAAAAATCCACTTTCTGTTTTAAATTAAACAAAAGTAATCCTTATCCCTAGTCTTGGAAAACTCTGGTTAGTTTAAACCACGGGTGGGCAGCTGGCATTCAGGAGCTGCACATGCCCATCCCTTGACCTCGGAGGATGGCGCCCACTCCTTTGCTCCCAAAATATATTTCTTTTAAATGATGAAACAAGTCCCCTTGCACTTTCTCGCAATGATTTTTTAAAATCAAAATATAGGAAGGATGCCGGGGTCCCAAAATATGAGGAAAGTGTCCCTCAACCCTGTAAAGGACACAAAGAAGGTTAAAAGGCAAAATAATTCTCTACGAGGCTTAGTAGCATAAACTATAACCCTTTCATTTCCACTTAATTAAACAGCAACAGATGGTTGTGTCTTCCTTCAACAAAGCTATATAAAACTTACCAGAGTGTCTTCTGTTTGAGCACACTTGTCTACCCGGGCTAGTTTGAAACAGGAAGTGGATGTTTGGAAGGCATGGGGGAACTAGCAAGCCCAAGGCTCCCCCCTCCGGCTCATGTAAGCACCGCCAACATGCCACACAATTCCTATCGATCCCTGGTTTTGCATTATGTCTAATATAGATGCCTGGCCCTCAAGCTAAAGTAAGACCGGGGTGGTGGTGGTGTGTGTCAGAAAAACATACACAAAAGAATTTGACAACCATGTCTATTGGAGGACTACTACCACAGGCTAGCATTCTGTTGGGGATCACTGCACATGGAACCAATCTGGTGGAACAGGCATTAGTAAGGTGCCCATCCTCTAACTAGTTACATGACAGTCAATTTTGCCAAAAAGCCATAACCGCTTCCATAACTTTAGTTTGTATGTGATCATTCTCAAAAGGATACTGGCCATAAGTAAACAATTATTTCCCTAATTAGCTTGTCATTTTCTTCTTTAGAAGCACACAACAGCTAAAATCCTCTTGCTTAAACATAGGAGGTCACAACTAGAATTAGCCCATTAATCAATGGAAATAATGGAAAATGTTGACTCACCAAATCCTCACTGATTCAATAGGCCTACTCTAAGTGTGACTTATATTAAGCAATAGGATTTCAGCCAACGTTAATTGCTAATTCTTTCCAATTCCTCATAGACAGCTCCTATTTCACCTATTATATAATATTATTTGACTTCTTTCACAACTCACTGAACTGACACAACTATATGAGATTCCAACATGATGCTGATGTTCATGCAAGTAGCATACATCACCTCAGTGAAAATGCTGGCCTTTTCTTCTTTGAAAAGCTAAGCAATGACACATCTCCAGCCATCTCTGAAGCTTCCTTCACTTTGAAAGTATTACATGGCACAAGGCCAGTTAAGTTCTCGCCTACGTCTTCAGTAACTTAAAAAAAAAAAGCTCTGCAAGTTAAATGAGGCTTCTTATTTTACATGAAAACTTTTCCAAATCTTACTCTCTGCAGTGGTTTCAAGTACCATCACTGCCTCCTTCACTGTTCTACTTTCTCTCTCTCTCTCTCTCTATTTGCTACATACACTTCCAGCTTTTCTTTCCCTACATGAGATCCTAAGATTCACAGGATTCTTAGGCAATGAAACTCCTTTGAAAAAGCAAATACAAAAATAGCGAGAACAGTACCTTGACTTTGCAGCAAATTCTCTGGAACAACCTTGAACCCAGTTTGGTTCAAATTACATCTGCTGTTTAGTTCATCTGTAAAGGCCTAAGGAATAAGAGAACAGGAATTTTAAAAACCTTACAAGGAAGTCTATGTTTTAGTTTCAGTTTTAGAGCGCGCACACGAACATGCACACACAGTGTTATGAATACACGTTCACATAAATAATGTTTCTATGTATGAATGAGATTAGGGTCAGGTCCAAGGTTCCCCCTAATCACATTCAGGCTTCAATGATGAATCACGTTGAGAACTTATAAAACCTTTGTTCGATAACACTGAAGGATCAATAACTTCCAAAGGAGCAACAGAGTCTTCAAACTTAGGTAGACTAAACCAATTGTCCATCAATTTCTTCCAATTCCAAGTATGTTGACCAAACCTCTCCTAGTCGATGGGCTTGCGCAAGGCTGTACTGTGGCTGGCACACAGCATTCCACAACAAGGGTGGCGAGCTCACTCTCCCTCCACTGGTTTCCAGCGGAGTGGGAAGGGGTCCCTCCCTTTTCAAGGAACCGCCTCTCTTGGGGTATACTGTAACCATCCATTCTATTTCCTCTCGCTCAGAGAGCTGGATTTTAATCACTTCTCTTCCCCTCTTTCTTTGTTCCTGTCACTCTCATGCCACCCAATAGCAAAGTTTAGGCACTAGTTAACTTCTCTATCTCATCCAAAGGCAATTTCATGTGGTCCATCTCCTTGGTCCAATGGTCCTCTAGTTCAATCCACCCCGATCCCATGGGTAAGTCTTCCTTCTCTCTTTCCTTTCTTTCCTTCTCCTCTACCTGATCTACCTCTTAACCCGAGTCTACCCCCTCTCTCATCTCCTCCTCTATTATTAAGTCATCCTCCTCTTCTCCCACCACCAGGAAACCCTCTACGACTGGCTCTTTTGTAGTTCCCCCTAAATTCCCACCATGACCATTCTTACTCTTCAACCTGCTCCCGCCCATGTCTGTCCTGGGGCTCATGTGTAACTCCCCTATAACAGGTAGGCTGTATACAGTCTCAAATCCCTCAGTGGAGTCAGGTTTGGGGGATGGCACACTCATGGAGCTGATAGGTTCGGGCTCTATCCCCTCACACTCTGATACCAATTTTGGGATGTATTTCTATCTTATCTTAATAAGGCAAAATATCAACAATATTTTGTTTCCCAATGAAGCCTTTCCGCATAAGCCAGCTAAGAACTCTTTCCTTAGCTAGAGTTTCTGGTTCTGTCCAAACTAGGCAACTATAGTTAATACCTGAGGAATGACCTGACAGATTGCTCTAACTTCAAACCTTGGGTCAACTGAAAAAAATAAGGGGTACAGAGCAAATAATACAGTGTTGGGAAATAAAATCCAATCTGAAGAGGAACTCTCATCCAAAACTTTAAAAAAAGTAAGTTTGGGGGAACAATACCCCAAATATCCCACCCAGCATGTCTACTGCATGATTCTGCCTGCAAGATGCTGGGACTGCTAGCCAAAAAAGTAAGTGAGCCAAGTTCTACTCTTTTCTAAATTGTGTTGACAAGTAAGTGCTCTGAAGCAGATTACTCGCCTTTGGAACAACTTGCCAGTAGAAATCCACCTGGCTCCCTCTCTGGGTGTTTTCAGGAACAAACTTAAAACCTGGCTATTTAGGCAGGCTTTCCCTCCTGCTATATCTTAATTTCTTATACTTTTGCTATCATGGATTTATAATATATGCTTATTGGTTTTATTGTTTTTAAATTTGTAAACCGCCCAAAGTAGACCTTTGGTATAGGAGGGAGGGGGAGGGGGAGAGAGAGGGAGAGGGGGAGAGAGGGGGGGGAGGGGGAGGGGGGAGAGAGAGAGAGAGAGAGAAAGAAAGAAAGAAAGAAAGAAAGAAAGAAAGACAGACAGACAGACATACTCCAGGCCAGTTTTCCTCCCTCACTATCAAGGTGTTCATATACAAGGCAACACCTGAGCACACCACACGAATAGCTGTCATGTTATCAGACACATATTAGATCTCATCACAATAAACCTCTCAAAACATTGTGGGTATCTTTCACAGTCATCTCTAAGATCAAGGAAATTCCAAAGTGCTACTAGAAAAAACAAGAACACAATACCTTGATAGTGCTGGTGTCACTCGGATGTAGTACAAAATGAACTTCTCGAAGGGACTTCAGATTTTGTTTCTGACTGAGTTTAAACACTTCATCAAACATCAATTTAGCAACAAGTGGCTTGGGAAATTCTAAATTACCCGTCCCAATTGCTGGGATTGTGATGGAACTCAAGGAGAGCTGTTCCGTGATTGTCAGACATTCTACAACAACGTCCTGCAAGATCTGAGGATTAGAGAGGAAAACAGTTTTCAAATCTGCCACTAAAAAAAAGTTCAAAGCTGCAGGCTTCCTAATGCTCACAATTAAAAGGTCACAGATAACAAAGATAAAAGAGAAAGATAAAAGAGAAAGAGAAAGAGAGAGAGAGAGAGAGAGAGAGAGCGAGCACCGGCATTCACCTCTCTCTGCAAAGCCAAGCCTCTTTGCCAAGGCACTTTCTGAGCCAGCTTCTCCACAGGCAGAGATCCTTAATTTGTATTATTTTACAGTTTAACGTACACAACCACTGGCAAGACAGGCAGAGGAAACAAGTGACTGAGGAAGGAGTCAACCTCTCATTTCCTCTTACGGCAGTTCTTCTGAACTGAGCCAACGACAAGCACTTCAAATGGAACTACAGTAGAAGGGATTGTTCTCCTCTGCCTGCATGCACACTTAAATCAAAGAGAACTGACAGCTCCAGTGTGGCTTCACAGTGAGAGAATGTGAGTTAATTCACATTTCCCTCACTGTGTAGTCGCACCCTTAGTTGTATATTCATATTATACTTAAATTAATTATATTTTAGTATTTATTACCTATCGTGGTTTCATACGTGTTTGCTTTTAATACTGTATAGTTGCCTAGGGTTGCAGTTCTCAGAGACAATGGCTAAAAATCAGACAGACAAACAAATAGACAATATTGGTTGTGGCAGTACACATTATTCATCCAAAACTACAAACCAACATATGGTGGCTTATTTAATGCTACATTAGGACCCCTGTATCCACAGGGGATCCATTCCATAATCTACTGCAAATGTCTGAAACTGTGGATAGTAGCGAACCCTATATAAAATATACCAGGAGGCAGATCAAACGCCAAAGGGCCTACGCCCTTGCATATTGTATTTAGGGTTGTGGTAAACCACAGAAAACAGTGACTATGGATCTCTTCAGACTTTTGAGATGTATCAACAAATCCCAACTGTACCTTTTGTTCAGACTTCTGACCCTGATTCCAGTGGGGTAAAATGACATGCAACACATGATAGCAGTTCAGGGAATAACCAGCCGTTTTTAGCACACAGCCATTTTTCAGGGTTTTGCCTTGGCCTTGTTCGGTTAATTCCATCTGGAGCTCTGCTCCTGCTTTGCCGAGCAGGGCCTTGGAGAGGGAGCCTTGATAAAGTTGCAGATCCTTGGAAACACTGTTGACTATCACATCCGTCTAGAAAGGCAGACAAGAACAGTTTTGAAAAATCTGAAACCTCTCAGATGAGCGGAGCACACTTGCTCACTCCCTTTCTCCCTGTCACAAACAGCAGTATAGGAAACCTCTCTTATCTTGATTAAGACTCTTGGTCCCTCTAGCCTCAAACCATCAACTCTGGTTGGCAGCAGTCTCTGGGGACTCCAGCAGGAGTCTCTCCTAGCCATACCTCATAATTTCTAGTATTCTCTTTTTGACCTCCCACTCAAGCAATAAGCAAACCCAACCCTGCTTCTCTTGTTAGATCATGAATCAGGTGCATGTAGGGAGCTATGGTGATGAAAGAGGGATACCACTATATATTTTCAACTAAATGAATTGTAATATCCTATTCACGAGGCTCTACGTTTTTAAGCAAACATTGCAAAACGCATCCATCCTTATGTATGAAGTGCAATGGCACCATCAACCTTCAACTGTATTCAACAGCACGAAGTGCAGGACGTCATAGTGCACTTCCACTAGCAAAACCAGGAGGGAGCATCCTGCCTCCCTACTGCAGCCCATCTCCCACCATTCTAAAAGGCTGGGGCCAGTTTTCAGGCATTGCAAAGGAAAAAGGGAAAGGGGAAGGAAGCCATTGTGACCACCAGCACAAGGGTGGATTTAGCTTTAGATTTCCCAGCCAAACCTTCAGGTGCCCAGCAACCTACCCAGATGCTCCTAATCTCCTAGCTTCAGCAGTATATGCATGGAGAGTGTTTGAATCAAGGGGGGGGGGGAGGGTTTCACTCAAACTTTCTGATGCACTGAATGATCACGTGATAGGCTTGTAGGCTTCTACAGCACTTATCCGTGTAAGCGGCAGGATTGTAAATGAACCTAAACAAACATAATGAGGGTTATCGGCAGCATACATACTGTTACATCTTCAATTCCCTTTTCCTGTAGAATTATTTTCAGGCCTTCAGGAGTAACGACCATTTGTTCCTTCGGTCTACTTTCTGAAGTATGGCTCTTAGCTTTGGAGATAGAAGGCCTTTGAGAATCCCCTTTCGATGCCAGTCCTTTGTCTCTGAACACTTTGTTCACAGCTTCAGAGAAGGCCTGAACGGTTTGATCATTACAGTCCACAAGGCATATGTGCTTCAAGGAGATATTATCAACAAATTCCTCTAAGGTTTCCTTGATGGCTGTTACAATAGAATGAACACATTCTTTGAGTGGGAATCCGAATATGCCAGAACTTATGGCAGGGATAGCTACGGAGCAATGATTATAGGCTTCGGCCAGCCGTAAACTGTCCCTCACAGCTTTCTTCAACAACTGTATGCATTTTTCTTTTTTATTACTATCCCACCTTGGCCCAACGGCGTGAATCACCTGCTTGCAGGGCAGGTTCCAAGCACTCGTGATAACTGCACAGCCAGGCCTTAAGCTTCCATGTTTTCTTACAAGGTTATCACACTCGTTCTGGAGCTGCGAGCCAGCTACTTTCAAGAGTGCATCTGCAAGGCCCCCAATGTGCTGCAATTCTTCATTTGCTGCATTAACTACCACATCCACTGGAAAATGTGTCAAGTCTCCCTTGTTCACAGTTATGACAATGCCATCTCTTAGTTTAACTTCGCAACACTGCTGGCCCTTCCCTTCATGGCCACTCTCCTCTTCATCATCCTCTGTGCCTTCCTGAATCATGACCAAACACCTAAATTTTTGTTTTGCAATGGGAACAAACAAGTGTTCTTGCTGCTGGAAGAAAGCTTTGGCTCCTATGCGATCAACCACCATAGTTGTTGTGTGCAGACATGAGAGCATATTTTGAAAGAGCTGATATCCTTCCAGCACTGCTCTTTTAGGTCCTTCGAGGAAAATCTGTCTTCGATTCTGCCGTGTGCCAAAATTAATTTTCACATCTCGCTCAGTCAACGTAAGCCATTTATGGCACATCTCCTGCTCGACAAACAGAGTCACAGCCGCAGACTTCGTCACAAGGATTTTCTGAATGTATGTGTTGGTATCAACAAAATCTGACAACTTCTGATTGGCATCAGCCACTGCTTTGGAATAACCTGCAATGACTATCTGATCCTCCAGCTCGTGGATGATGATGGTTTCACTGGAACAGTTATATGCCTTGTATAAACTTTGGGTCAGCTCATTCCATTCTTTCATTCTGATGACCAGTTTGTCCTCCAGCATGATACATCGGTAGGACAGATCTTTCTTCATTGCTTCCTCCGCTTTTGTTAGATCCTGAAAAGTTCCTCCCAGTAACAGGACTCCCTCACTCTTGAGTTCATAGAAGGCATTGATGCTTTTGTCCCAGAACAAGAGTTGAGACAGCTGCTCATTATCAACATGTTGCAGAAAAAGCAAAACATAAGGAGGCACATCCACAGACTTCTGAGCCATACTGGATAGACTTTCAAGGATATCGCTTTTTGTTTTGAACACTTCGGCAGCTACACCACAGAGAGATATACATTCTTTGGAAGCATCATAGGCAATTCTTAGTTCTGGGTACTCTGAGTGAATTCTCTCCTGTAGTCCAGCATTGTTCAGAACAGTGTATTTTCCAGGAACAACTGACACAGTTTTCTCCACTGTCTGCCTCTCTCTTTCAATCTTTTTAACAGCACTTTCTATATGCATCTTCATTTCTTGCTCTGCATCAGTGACAACTTCGGCTGCTCCCACCAAGGCAACAATGTCCTTTGGAATATCCGGTATGATCAAAACGTCATCTCTGACCATGCTGTTTCTAATGGCTTCCCACACCTCAGCATCCATTCTGCATCTGACAACCTTCTGCTTTGATAGCATCTGTGTAAGGTGAGCAGATACGTCTTCATTCCAAGTCTTGATCAAAGATCTAGTTTGTTTCAACAAGGCACGTGAAGGGTGCATGGTGATCTCTGAGTGTTCACTGGCCCTGGAAGGCCATTCAAGCTCACAATAATAGAGGGCCATTTGATTGCTTATTTCATCACGCAACTGTGGATTGTGCTGCAAAAATTGCCAGTGGTAGGGATCGAGAAAAACTCTGCTCAACTCTGGCATCTTAAGTTGAGGTCTCTCCTTCCCATACAGAGCTGCACCCAAGGATTCGTAGTATGGATGAACAAGGACTTGCACACCATTGAAGGAATGTTTCTGATTCAAGAGGGCATTTAAATCTTTAAAGAAAGTGAGGGGGGGGGAAACAATTATATGAGACAGCTTCCAACCAGAACACTCTGAAACATGCCATTATGAGAAACCCATCTGGATAAAACTTAGGAAGGTACAGCAGAGGAAAGACTTCATTTTTTCAGTGTTAATTTTTCCCAAAGAACTGAATATATTTGATTAGGCTTCGAAAGATGAGAAAACAATTCACATAAACCCACACAATGAACTCTGTATGGCAAAAGAATCGTGAAGGTCACCTCCTTTCTTCATTCAACACAGCCCTTCTCAAAGGGGGCCATATGGCCCCTGGGGGACCCTGGCACATTTCAAGGAGGCCAGAGACTTATTATATTATTCACATACCACCTTATAAGGTTCATTATGCACATTATACAATTCTGATCCGGCCTATATTTATTTCGTGTTTATTGCAGTGGCTAAAAAAAAGGTTAGGAATGGTTGTTTTAACACACTGCTCCCCATGACACTGCAAGAAAAAAAAAATCACAGTCCAGGTGACAGGCTTCCAACCTCTCTGCCACCCTTTGGGGACCAAGAGGGCTGGGCACCAGTGAACCCTAAACCACAGGCCCAGGACTTGGGAAACTGAAGCCAGAATCTCATTGCTCCAGCCTGAAGATGGTCCTTACTGACAGAAGCCCCAACCCAGCTAGCTCTCACTTCTTTCCCAAGAGAACTGACTGAGTCAGTTCTCTTGGCAAAGTCAAGTCACTTCCCTCCTGCTTTCCCTGTACTCATTCTGCTTTCTGGATGAGGGCCTACCTTATGGATGGAGAACCACAAAATTGTCAGCCAGTGTTTCCTTTAAGCCCCACTTCGCTCTAAGTGGGTCTTAAACCTCTTACACATGCAATCCTGTTGCTTAGTTTCTCTTGCACCTCTCTAGTGGAAACAGATGCCACAAGCAAAGCAGAGGGGTAACAGTAGGACTATGTTCATGCTTCCCAGGGAGTCAACTGAGCAGATCCACCATGATTTCTAGAAATCTCTCATGCACTTACATATTTACATGTCTTAGGACAAACTCTTACAGCTGCACTCCCATCTGTTTACTTCCAACAATTTTTTCCCCACCGCAAATATCTATTTGGCAGGGGACATGGAATGTTTATGCCATAATTACATATATTTAGCCAGCATGTAACCAACACAGATATTCAGAAGGGAAAAATTGAAGGGACAGAGACAAAAGTGGAGTAATAAGGTAATAAACTTTATCTAACACATTTAGGAAAGGGAAAACACAACATTCATAATAAAACCACAAACTACTAAAACTACATCATAAAACATACCAAAATAGTAAAAAGCAGAAAGGGTGGCAGCTCAGGAAATGCCCATGGCACAGGCAAGCACACGCGGTCTCTGCCTCACTCTGTCTATCGAGCTGCATCAGTGTGCATATCTCAGGCAAAAGCAATTAACCCCTTTTGAAGAGCCTTACCGGGAAGAGAGACAGAACTCATTGGCTCTAAAGCAAGCTATACTTTGAGGTGATGTCTACCTCAGTTAAGACAAACACATTAACCACATAATGACTGGAATGTAGATCCTGCCATATCCCAACAAAAAAGAACAGCTAGCACAGAGCTTGGAAGTGATTTGTTAAAAATAAATTATTTAGTTCATATTCATTAAATTTCACAATTTCCATAGACTTTTTAATAGTTGTAAGTACAGTGCCACTGATGGTTTGAGTACCAATTAACCTTCCATGTCACTTTAATTCATTGCTCCGATGGGCAAGTTAGAAGAAGCTATTTTGCACCATTTATAAAATAATTATAAAAGATTTTTAACACTTCAAAGCTATCAATAGCCAACCAGTTTTATTACTGTTAATGAAGGGATTGCCATTAGTTTGGGGTTGAACATTTACAAGTTATCTTTAATAGTAATAGTTCTAAACTTTGCTTTAACAATGTATATTACCTTTTGCATCCTGAAAAGTAACCAGAGCGGATTGCTCTTCGGAAACGTAAGTGGCATTTAACACTGGCCCACCTCCATGCTTTTTGTTCTCGAAGTAGACAATGATGTGGTTTCTAGAGATGCCAGGTGGAATGTTTTCAACCAGAATGCTTTTAGTACTCTCCAGAGGATGCGCAGAAAGATTCAGTTCTTTGCTTCTCTGATATAGATTGAATGCTCTGACAAACTGGTCTATTTCTATGAATAAAATTTTAAAAGTAAACAGTATTAAGCAATGTAATTGAGATGTACTTCTCTACTCACTATGGCCAAAACTACACACTAAAGAAAAAGCAGCAGGAATCCACAGCTGCTCCTGTCATTGCATATTCATTAATTCATTCAATTTTTATGCCATCCATCTAGCACATTGTTACTCTGGGTGGTGTACACAAGAAAAAAAGCACAATTCATAAAGACATATTCTAATATACAAGAGATCAAGACGACAGATGGCAAAAAATCATTAATTGGCAAATAAAGATATCCCTTCTTCCTCCTCTGCTCATTCAATGAATTGAGGAGAAACCTCCCCCCCAAAAAAAGCTTCCTTAAAAAGCTATTTTAGTTGTTTTTTAAAGGCATGGAGGGAGGGCACCTGGCATAGCACTTCTGGCAGTGCATTCCACAAAGCAGGAGCCACGTCAGGAAGGGCCTAGCTTCTGGTTGTCATATTCTGGGCATCTCGAGATGATAGTATTTGTAGGCACATGGCCTATGAGGATTTGGTCATAAGGGCAGTCAAACGTAGCAGAAAACATTCAGAAAAGTGGTGATGTCACAAACAGTTTAGAGATTTGTATGTTAGAACCAGCACCATAATTCTGGCAGAGAAGTAGACCAGTAGCTAATGCCGGCTAGTCAAAGACTTGTTTTTCCATGGTCAGTGTTGGATATAAAACCACGCCCAAACTGTGCACCTGATCCTTGAACAGAAGGATAAATCTACCAAGTCTGGGGGAAATACCCCATAGACAAGTAGATGAACGCCCCAGCAACCTGATCTCCATCTTGTCTAGATTCAGATTCAGCCTTTTCTTCCTAGTCTAATCCTGTATTGCAGCCAGGCACTCTTCTAGGCATTGGATGGCATCAACTGCAGATGATTTCATGGAGACAGAGCTGTGTATCATTAACATATTGATGACATGAAAATCCAAAACCTTCTGATGACCTCTCCCACCAGCCTCATATAAATGTTACACAGCATTGGGGAGATGATTTTTCAGTATTTTTCAGGAATGCTTGCAACTCATCCTCCACCATCCTCTCAATAAGTTTGTCAGTAAACAGAATATTTACAACAAGCTTGAAGTTATTCAGGTCATTTGTTGCTAAATTAACCTTTTTCAGAATAGACCTAATTATAGTTTCTTTTAGGCAGAAGGAGGATGCAAGCCCTACTGTGGTTTAAAAATGGATCCCAATCTGCATATTAAAAACTGCATTAGGGCTTCCGGACAGCAATGTTGCTGACTGCTCAATATTGGGAAGCTTCCTAACTACTGATAGCACCAGGGTTGGGGCAGCAGAGTGCTCATCCACTCGACATGTGGCAAAAACAGAGCTGCTGGACCAGCCCTCCCCAAACCCAAGCAAGAACAATATTGTCAGCCAGCCAATGTTGTGAGGCTTCCTGGTTGCTTCAACACTGCCCAGTTAGCAATGCTGTTATGCCCAGAAGGTGGTGATAACTCAATGGACTCCATTTTTAGCACGCCAAGAGGGTCAGGACTCTCAGCTGCCACCTTGACCCCAACACTGTCAGCAGCTGGAAAGACTCCCAGCACTGGCTGGCCAACAATGTTGGCTCGAACTACCGTCCTGTTTAATGAAAGGAATTGCATTAACACAGGATAAGTGTTGCAAATAGGTTTATGCCTGTTTGCAGATAATCCACAGTAAATACCTTTACCGTGGACGATTACAAGCATACAATTCCAGCTCATATTGCTTCCAGGATACCACAGTCTGGCAGACACTCATACGCTTACCCTGCTCAGAACCCACCTTACCTCCCACATCTCCCCCTCAATTCCTTCCATCAGTCCAACCAGTTCCAAAGACATCTGCTCACAGATCCACTTGATTCCACTGTGCTACACTTCAATTACCCTTTTGCCCAGGGAGTCAGGGTAGTTTATGGGTGCAAAGTGATGAAGCCAGCCCTCCACCCACATCTTCGCTATTGCAGTATTATTTCAATCCAGAAAAGCTCCATGGCATGATTACTATAGACAGTTGTCCTGCTTTCCCCATCTGAGATCTCGCCAGGTTTTGAAGTGCAGCTCCCACCATCCCTGACTTCCTGGGTGGGTCTCTACTGGGTGTTGTAGCCCAAATGACTCTAGATGGAGAATATCTCGTTTACAAAATGTTAAACAGTTCTCAATGAATCAGGTCCAATGCAAGAGTTTTTGAACTTCATAAAGCCCAGTATGGTACAACTGCTGCTTGCAAGGATCATATGAACAAATTCATCAATGCAATCATTCATTAATTGCTGTTGTTTTCAAAACTTTGAATACGAGAAAAAAGACAGACCAATTAACTGTGCAACAGATGTTTCTAAAAGTATTGATGGGCCTCGAAGTCTTTGCCCATTAGACTCTGCACAGGAAACATCTCAAAATTGTATTTTATTTAATTGTATTTATTGTGTTGTAATTTATGACTTTTGATTTTCTCCCGTGTTGTTATTTGCTATTTTGTTACTTTGTTGTTTTATGTTGTTGTAAACCGCCTAGAGTGGCCTTGGCTGCCAGATGGGTGGTATAAAAATTAAATCAATCAATCAATCAATCAATCAGAAAAAACCCACCAGACAAACAATCCCTTGCAGTTCCCTTGGACCTTAACCCCACCCATCCATTTCCCCCGTTTCCTCCAAAGGATGGAAATGGCTGCCAGAGTCTGGATTCACTAGATGTAAAAAATTGAAAACACTTGTCAGCAGTTTGATTTCTTGATTAAAACCCACAGAAGTCTAGAAGGTGGGATCCCTGCAGGCTTCTGGGAACTGTAGTCCACACAATTAAAAAAAAAATCCCATGCCCATTGCTAAGTACGTCCAGAGGTTTTTTGGGGGGGGGAGTTCTACACTATGATCCCCATAACGTCTGGATCAATATAACTAACTGGCTTGGGCTCTGAGAGATATGCTCTCCTCTCCCCCTCCCCCCACAAAAATTCAAAGCTTTTGGCATAACCAACTTGTTCCTTCTCAAACTGCGAAGGGTATGTGGATAGGAATGAGCCAATACGAACAATAAGCTCTGCTCCAGGCAGGAAGCACAGTGTTCAGCCCTGATGCCTCCATTTACCTGTTCCCTGACGTGAGTTCTTCGGATTTGCTCGCACTTTAGAAGGAACCCTACAGATGTATTTCCACAGCCTTCCTATTACCAGAGCATTATTATCCACAAAGGAACAGCATCATCACTATACAGTGGACCCTCGACGTACGCACGGCTCGACGTGCATACTTTTCGAGGTACGGACTTCTCCGGCCGCAAAATTTCCAATCGACTTGTGGCCGGAGAATCGACCTA
Source organism: Intellagama lesueurii (assembly GCA_037013535.1). Taxonomy (NCBI): domain Eukaryota; kingdom Metazoa; phylum Chordata; class Lepidosauria; order Squamata; family Agamidae; genus Intellagama; species Intellagama lesueurii. Next base: position 125,967,318 of record JBAJHW010000001.1, on the reverse strand, counting down.
CGGACCGGAAGGGGGAGGCGGGGAAAGTGCCAAATTCAAATTTGGCGCTTTCCCCGCCTCCCCCTTCCAGTCTGTAGGCCGCCGATCATGCCTCCGGATGCCTTCCAGGCCTTCCCCGCCGCCATGGGAGGCAGTGGGGGACCTCTGAGATGCCTCCCATGGCGACGGGGAAGGCCTGCGGAGGTCCCCCTCGCCGCCAATCGTGCCTCCGGAGAAGCTCCGAAGCACGATCGGCGGCGGCGGGGGACCTCCGAGATGCCTCCCATGGCGGTGGGGAAGGCCTGTGGAGGTCCCCCCCCCCGCTGCCAATCGTGCTTCGGAGCTTCTCCGGAGGCACGATTGGCAGCGAGGGGGACCTCCACAGGCCTTCCCCGCTGCCATGGGAGGCCTCTCGGAGGTCCCCCGCCCCCGCCGACACAGGCTTTCCCAGGGTGGACCGGGCCTACCAGGGGAGGGCTTCCCCCGGCAGGCCCGGTCTACTCCCCGGGAAAGCCTGGGGAGTAGACCGGGCCTACTGGGGGAAGCCCTCCCCTGGTAGGCCCGGTCCACCCTGGGAAAGCCTGCGTCGGCGGGGGACCTCCGAGAGGCCTCCGGCAGCGGCAAAGAAGCCCTCGGAGGCCTCGGGCAGTGGCGATGGCGGCAATGGGGGACCCCTGGAAGGCTTCGGAAAGGTAAGGTCTATTTATTTTCATTTTTTTGTGTGTGGGGTTTCCTGGGCCGGTTACGGATTAAATGGTTTTCAATGCATTCCTATGGGAAATGCATATTCGACCTACAGACTTTTCGACCTCCGGCCACCATGCCAATACGGATTAATTCCGTAGGTTGAGGGTCCACTGTACACTACTGGGCACCTCAATGCTTGGAGACAACCTTCCCCCCCCCCCAAATAACCAGCTCTTTAAAAGAAGAGCCCACAGTGGATTTCTCTCCCAGAATCAATTCTCACTTACCAACGTGCTTGATGAAAGTGATTACCGCCGCATTCCTCTCCGGTACCATTTCCACACTGAACTCCCCCTCCTCTTCTGATAAGTCACTGGTATTCTCTATCAACAAAATAAGCATGCACTGCTCTGTGGTTTCTCCCACATTCTCAATCACAACAAGGGATGAAGACATTGGTAATTGAGCTTGAACCACCGCTGGCTTGTGTTTGCTGACATGAAGTGCAATTTTATTCACCGTGTGATCCTTCCGTTGCAATACTCTTTCGCCGTCTGATTGGAGAAAAAGACAGTGAAAAAACGAACGTTCTAGAAATCTGAATGTACCTTTGCTCAGCCTACAAAATCATATTAAGGCAGCCTTGATATTTCTAGTTCCTCTTATCACAACTTCTCAAAGTACAAGAGGATGGCTTGGAAAAGGAAACATCAATATTTAGTAATCTTAGAATAATTATTATTATTGTTCTACAATTTTTTAGAATTCAGAGAAAATGTGCTATTTATTACGTATTTTAATGTGCTGAATTCAAATATGACAATTAAAACAACTGATTGGCTACCGTTTCCAAGACATTTTTACATTTTACTTCTATGTATATTGTGCAGATAGTAGAATTTCAATCATAAATTGTAAACCTAGCTCTTTTCAAGTGTTTATGGTTGTTTTACATAATAATATTTCACCTGTACTGTTTATATAACACTTTAAAATGAGCATAAGGGTGATATAAATAAAATTTATTATGAAACAAAAGGAAAAAAAACTATTATGTACGTAGTTTAGTCCTATTCAGTGTCTACTTGGTACTTGTAGGCTGGTCTCTTGTACACATTAAGTGGAGCATCTCTTGTCACTCTCAAGCAATGGTCTGCAAGCATTTATGGGCTCCATTTGCCCTGATAGTGTTTCTCCATTGTTGCAATGTCCTGGTGAAATCACTCACTGTGCTTGTCACTCACTGCTCCACAGTTTGGTGGGGGAAAAATCTAGATGAGAGTGCAAAAAATGTACAGTGGTGCCTTGACTTACGAACGTAATCCGTAATGGAATGGTGTTCGTAAGTCAAAACATTCGTAAATCAAAGCAGCATTTCCCATAGGAATGCATTGAAACCCGATTAATCCGTTCCAGCTGTTTTTTGTTCTTATGTCAAGGCATGGTTTGTAAGTCAAAGCATTCGTTCCCATAGGAACTAATGCAAAACCGGTTAATCCGTCCTCTACCACTAGGGGGAGAATATTTTTTTAACCTAAGATGACTTAGGTTAAAAAAAGGGCAGGAAAGGAGGGAGACAGAGAGAGAGAAGACAATGGGGGAGGGAGAGAGTTTGGAGTCTAAAACACATGCTAAACCAACACATTTTAAACCCACACATTTTACACCAACACATTTTAAACCAAGCCAGCACAGACCCTTGCAAAAACTTTTCTGATTTGCAAGGGAAGCATGCATGAACCATTACAAAAACAAACAGAGCAAATTAGAAATGCAAAGAGAACAAAGCAAAAAAGCAAGGGAAGCATGCATGAACCATTGCAAAAACAAACGGAGCAGATTAGAAATGCAAAGAGAACAAAGCAAAAAGCATGCAAGACACATCGAAAATGGGGGAAAACCCCCCAAAAAGCAACCAAACCCCCCAAGACCCATCGGAAATGGGGGGGGAACCAAAAAAACAAACAAATTCCCCAAGACCCATCAGAAATGGGAAAAAACACTCCAAAAAGAAACCAAACCCCCCATCGGAAATGGGGGGGGGAACCAAAAAACAAACACCCCCCCAAGACCCATCACAGCACGGAAACATAACCCCCCCCAGCCGAAAATCACACTGCAAAAATACCCAGAACAGTTTTTAAAAAGTATAAAGCAGCACCTTACCTTAGCAGGCAGCCTCCTCAGATCGCACACTCTCTAACTGCCGGGGCGAAAGAGCTACAAAGAAGCAGCCTCATCGCCACCTACAGTTAGCTATTTGAATTTCCCACCCTTTTCCCTTCCTTTTTTCTGTTCGTAAGTCAAAGCTCCGTTCGCAAGTCAAAGCAAAATTATGTGAACGGAGCTGTTCGTAACTCAAAATGTTCGTAGGTCAAGGCGTTCGTAAGTCAAGGCACCATTGTATCTTTAGTGACATGTTACCACCAAAGCTTTTGGTATGCCTTCAGGAGGTTTTCCATGAACAACCTGTAGTTGTCTGACTTGCTGTTTCCAAGAAAATTTATTGCCACTAACTGGAAGGCTTTCCATCACATCTTTTCCCTGCCATGCAATGCATGGTCAAATGCATCATCTTGAAGAAGTTCACAAATCTGAGGACCACTACAGACATCTTCTTTGATCTTCACTTAACCTTGGAAATTTCCCAGAGAGGAACCTGAAAGTTGCTTGTGTTTGGTCCGTGGCCTTGACAAAGTTCTTTATCAGACCCAGATTAATGTGTAAGGGTGGTAACAAAATCTTCCTTGATTCAACAAGTGGTGAATGCCAAACATTTTTCCTCCCAGGCTCCAATGACTGTCAGAGTGGTCAATCTATCTTGAGATAGTGGGAATCTCTTGCACAACTATCCCATTCGCAGAGAAAACAGGAGTACTTTGTGTATCCAGTCTGCATACCAAGGCCACCACTGATGTTGTTCATAGTTTATGTACCTCAAAAGTTCTTTCATGTTGTCACACGTTTCCTTTGTATGGACTGCATGACCAACTGGAACTGATGACAAAACATTGCCATTATGTAGCAAAACAGCTTTAAAACTCTTCTTCAATGAACAGTCTCCACTCATCTGGATCATGAACGATGTTGAGGGCTGCCATCGCACCATCAATGTTGTTGCAGGCTACAAGATCACCTTCCATGAATAAGAAGAATGGGACAAGAACCTTTTGACAATCATGGAACATGGAAACCCTAACATCACCTGCCAGGAGATTCCACTGCTGTAGTCTGGAGCCCAACAGCTCCGCCTTACTCTTGGGTAGTTCCAAATCCCTGATACGGTCATTCAGTTCACCTTGTGTTCAGAGGAGGAGGATGGGAGAAATGTGGGTCCTGTGACATTGATGCTTCAGGACCAGAAGTTCCATCCTCTTCCTCGTCTGACTGAAGTGAGAATGATTTTGGTGCATCAGGAACCAGCACCCCTTCTCCATGAGATACTGGGCATATAACTGATGGAATGTTTGGATAATGCAGAGTCAACTTTTTCTTCTTTGACACACCTTTCCCAACTGCAGACACCATGCAGAAATAACAATTGCTGGTATGATCTGTTGACTCTCTCCAAATCACTGACACTGCAGAAGGCATAGATTTCCCTTTCCTGTTCAACACTAGCGATGATTTGTTGAACAAGTGTTCAACAAAGCATATGTGTGGGGCCCACGTCTTTTCTAGATATCCAATGTTGCAACCAAAATAAAAATGACAGGCTTTCTTACACATACTGGTTATACTGTGCTTTTGTGATGCAAAAGTCACTTCATCACAAATGTAGAAGTTATCTGCACTGTTCTTACAAGTACGAGGCATCTCTGCTCACTTTTGCTAAACAGAAATGTGTCCCTTTGCAAAATCAAACACTGACAAATAAGAACACACAACACTGTTTGATTTCTAGTGCAATTTGTTCAGCAGAATAATGTAAGCTTGGTTATGACTGCATCATCCACAATGTCTAGGAATAACATGATGCAAATTCATATCCTATATGATGCAATACCAACTTTAGATTGCATCATTCTGTTTTGCCTAAAAAGCAAGTACTGCCCAAACCCAGTCAAAGCTCCAGTGAAAATTGTATTTTAGTCATTTCTGGTTTAAATTGAGATCCCTTTATAACTCACGTATCCTCCGCCATTTCCAAGTCAAAGGTCGTATATACTGACCCAATAGCATATCTTGAAAACTAGAGCCAATCAACAATTTTAAGCATAATTTTCTCAGTGACCCAGAATTAGTAAAGTTTGAGTACATTTATTTCAGAAGCATTTTAACTTTAGACCATTGCTCTTAGAACATCAGAGCTAGAAAGAACTCTATGAATCAATCCCGTCAAAGAGGCACTGTGAGGAATCAAACTCCCAACCTCTGACTTGGCAGCCAGATACCTGAAATAAGCTATCTAGTTGTTCCCTCGAAGAGAGAGGTCATTGCCTCACATGATACAAGATGAGCTGTTATTAAATGTATAAATACATGGATTTCTTGATATTGCAGGTCTCAAGCTACAACCAGGAAACATGTGCCTCCCCCAGGACTCAGCTATGGCCCCCAAGCACTCCATCCCCTTGAATACAACCCTCCCCAAATCTGAAGGCTTTAAGGGGAATAGTTTTTTTTAAAACCCTTTCATCTTCTAGGAGTAAGGAGCAATTTTGGCATGTTTTGTGGGGTCCTCAGCACCCTTCCTCCCACACACATCCCATCTTGGTTTTTTATTAAAATCCGGTTATTAGAGGCTGAAAGGAGCTTTTTCAGTTAAAAAACAAAACTTTTTTTTCAACAGGAAAAACTCGTGCGGTGAGTGGGAGCAGCCTTCCCATGTCTAGAGATGGGCCTATATGGACTTGCATCCTCTTCTGTTTACCCACTCCATGCTACAGCCTACTAAGCTTACTGGTTAATCCAGCACTTCTAACTGGAACATTTCCTAAAACTAGAACAATATCAGCTCAAAGGCAAAAGGCAAAGAAAGATGAAGTACATTGTATTCATTTGCCTGGGAGTCTTTGGCTCACTCTTCAGATAAATCCATGCAACCATCCCTTCTAATCGACCACTAAGTTTGGGCAGTGGGTCTGCAAAGTTACTCATGTGACCACATGGCCTTTTGATGGCACCTTAGAGTCCAAACTTGTCACCTGTGTTGCAGACTCTGCCCCACATCATGGATATCCATTGCACTGTCACACAGAACAGCTCCCACGCTGTTAAGGACTTCAAAGCAGCCACGTGGCTGCACCACCACAAGGACCAGCCCTCCCCGTGCAGAAGGATTTTTTCCAGTTTGGGAGAAAACAGGAAGATACGTTTCACCCTTTCCAACCAGTAAGCCCTCTTCTGATAAGAGAAGCTTTTAAAAAAAAATAATACCTGCTTCATTTTCAAAGGTGACGATAAACTGTTGGCCTTCTTTAACACAGGCCTTCACAGGCCCCCCGCCAGCCCGCCTGTTTTCGAAGTACATCACTATGATATCTGTTTCAATTTCCTCTCCTTCAGCTGGCACGACCACCACACTAAAATCCTCCTGAGTCTCTTGCTTCTCTGCTACATTTTCTGGACAGGGTGAAAAAACAAAAAGGGGAAGGGGAATGAAAAGAGAAAGGATTACTCTCACACTTTTAAGAACAAAGCCCCAAAGAAAAATTAAAACATTCCGTTCTCCAAACCATCAGAATTTAAATTCAGCAAAACCAAAGACGCCAGCTTGATTGTCAAGTGATATGTCCAGTTAGAAGAACTGAAGACCTCTTTCAGCTAAATTAACTGTGTTACAAGACACCATCCTGCTACTAAGCTTCTGGCTTCTACAGCTACAGAAAGGCTTCAACTGAGAATGACAGTGAAAACAGTGACCTGGCTGAGGAATAAGCACCTCACAGCTCTCCAAATGTTGTTGGACTGCAAGTCCCATCTGCCCTTGTCAGCAATGGTGCCAAGAAACGGGAGTGGCAGTCTAGCAACATTCTGAAGGGACATAAGCTGTCCATCTCTGATGGGTGCTTTTTTCCTTACCAAACCTGCATTTTATTTTACTACGTATTTATTTAAGCAAGCAAGCAAGTTTTCCCTCCTTTCCTTAATTACCCCACATGAAAGAATGTAACAAACCTTATTATTCATAATTGGCCACAGAATCTACAAAGACAAAATCAACACCAGGAATACCTCCTGGTTGACACTCTAGGAACTGCACTTTCTACTAGACAAGAGAAAGATTAGAAGAGGACTGTGCCACCTGCAGTTCTCACAGGAGTGACCCAAAGATGCACAGAGCTAACTCCTATTAAGGTCTGCTTGTGGTGTTACATTTCTACACCCACGTAAAAGCATGTGAATAGTTTGGAAGACTGGCTCTTATTCAAAGTCGTTTTCACTATTCATAGGCACATTTAAAGCTCAGGTTCTGCATCTGCTTCTAGACATGGGTACTTGCAAAACCACCAGGACACCAAAATTGTACACAGAACGTGTTGCACTGCAGCAGATTGCCACCAAACACACTGTAGAGAGCCGGAAGACTAAGAGAAAGGACTTCCCTAGAAATGTTAAGAATTGGACAGGTTTTTAAAGGAAATACTCTCCGGACTTCCAAAAACTCTAGTCCCAAATCACAGAAATATTACTAGGCATGTACGTATACATTTCCAAAAGAGAAAAAAGAAAATGGGACACTGGATTACTTTTGTGAAGATCCATTCTGGTTTGTGGAAAAGGAGACATCCAGACATTTCTTGGCCCAGTCGAAGCAGGAGGAGTGAATTTGAAAAGGTTTAATGGTTATACTCCACATGCTCTTCCCAGTTTCCTTCCCCAGCCTAGCTAAAGGAAGGAGGAAATTGATGGGAATGTCAGTAAAAGGTGGTCGTGGATTAAGGCAATGATGAAATCAGCCACTGATTAGGTGGGTCTGGATTTCTCCTTCTCTGCAGACCAGAATGGACCTTCACAGAGGTAAGCCAGTGTCCAATTCTCAGTCAGTGGGAAGGAGCCACCCAGGACCTACTTAAGCAAATCCTAGGTCTATAGGGAGGAAGGTGACTGACCCCTCAGTTGGAATCTACTTGATGAAGTATCCATCTCTCAAAGGCAGCTGCTGCTAAAGCATATTTGTCAATCTTATAGTGTCTTATAAATGTGGAATGGTGAGCCTATGTAGCTGCTCTGCAATTCTCTTCCAGTGGAGTATCTGCTAAGAAGGCTGCAGAGTTAGCTGCTGCTCTTGCGGAGTCGGCACTGATGTGGCCAGATTTACGAAGATGAGAGATCAAATATTCAAGCCTTAATCCACCTGGCCAAAACAGAAGGGGAGATCTTTTTTCTCAAAAAGGTGGGAAGGAAGGACAGAAAGAGAGAGCTACATTTCTTGAAGGACACAGTTCTTGACTGCTCTTTTACCATCCAAGTCTGTGCCACTCCTTTTCCAAAGGATGACTCAGGTTGGGACAGAAAGAAGGAAGTATAATCTAAGAAAGGCTGTGCTAGATTTAGGAATGAAGGAATGGTCAGTACGGAGAATTGGTGTCAGGAGTAAAGAAGCATATGTGTTTATCAATAGAAAGAGAAGGGAGTTCAGAAATTCTGTGAGCTGAAGTAACAACAACAAGGAAGACCATCTTGAGGGAAAGAAGTTGAAGAGAGACAGAATGTAAGGATTCAAAGATGGATTAGTGAGGTCCTTGAGAACCACTTGCAGTCTCCATAAAGGAAATCTATGTATAACCAGTTGTTGAATTATGCAAAATGCTCAGCTAAACTTCTTCAAGTCTGGGATCCAGAACCATGTCCTGTCAATCTCCATGCAGCTAGTCTGGACCAGGCTGGATCTGCGTGAAGAAGAGGTCCCTGGCTGAGTAGGTTGGGGGAGACTGGGAGAAACCATGGATGAGGCCAGACAGTAGCCACGAAAACGACTGTGGTCTGTTCTAGTCTGATCTTCCAGAGCACTTTTGGTAACACTTTTCACTTTAGGTGAAAAAGCATACTGTTGACCTGGAGGCCATGCACTGTTGAGAGCATCCTGGGCTTCTCTACTGGTGTGTACAATCTGGAAAAGAACCTCAGAAGCCTGACATTTTTTGGAGTGGCAAACAGGTCTATTAAACATGCCCCCAAATGGTCCAGTATCTGATTGAACGCTGAAGTGCTCAGACTCCACTTTCCTGGCCTTATTGTGTATCTGCTCAGATAGTCTGCCATGATGTTGGTAGTTCCCTGAATGTGCTGGGTGGACAGGGACAGAAGACGAGCTTCTGCCCAATGAAAGGCAACCTTTGCCTCGTTGTGGGCTTCTTGATTCTTCTTGCTTGTTCAAGAATGCCTTCACCACAATACTGTCTGTTCTGTTCAGGATGTTGCTGTTGTATGTTGGAAATGAACCAGTTGAACAGCGTGGACCTCAAGCTAATTTACTGAATGGGCCTTTTCAGATTTCATCCAGGTCACTTGGACTAGGAAACCAAGACAGTGGGCTCTCCAGATCAAAATACTGGTGTCTGTAGTTAATGCTATTCTCTGAAGCTTCTGTAAGGAGACTCCCTTGCAGAGACTGGCAGTTTTTGTCCACCAGAGCAGAGAGGTTCTGAGTGGGGGAAGCAGACCTTTTCCTGGAGACATCCAATTCATATGGCTGGAGAAAGTACTGGAGGGGACGTGAGTGAAAATGTTCCCACGGGACTAGGGGGAGGCAAGATATCATCAGATCCAGCAAATGAGCTAGGGACATAAGAGAGGTAGACGTCTTGTGTGCAAAGAACTTTGCATCCCTTCTGATTTTCAATATCCTCTCCAGGGCTGGAAAGACCATTGCCAACTGAGTATCTAGTAAGGCACCTAAATGGACTAAATGTAATCCTCATGTGCGAAGAAAGAAAGAAAACCTCCTTTTGATTTGTCTTTTATCATCTTTGTTTGGGGGTGTGTGTTTGGCATTGCCTTCTTTTTATATTTGGTCTCCACTAGCACATTTTTAAAGGCATGGTCCCTCAAAAGGTGTTTCTCTTTGTGGGGAACCATAGCCAAATTGGAAGACGCAGCTGCGTTCCAGGGCTTGATCCATTGGGCTCTTGTGATGCCACTGTGGCTCCATCACCTGAGCGGTATGTTTCTAGGCAAGAGAAGTGCTTTTCTTACCATGAAGTGGAATTTCCCATTCTGCCTTTACCAGTATGCCAAAGGACATTGGGAGAGGAGCCTCTCTGCAAGGTGTTTTTTCCTCAGGAAACACAGATGCACCACAAGCCGAATTCTCAGACACTGTATCGGTGGGTGTTTGGTCAGAGACACTGGAGTGCTGCAACCTCAAGGTAGACAGCACCTTGGATAACAGTAGGAGAAAATTATCGGAGCTGAATAAACAATTTCTGGCAAGTCTTTCCTGCTGAGCAGTCAGATCACTCAGACTGGGCAGAGGAGGGAACCACATCTCTGTCAATTAACACATTCCTTTTCTCCATATGAGGAGAGAGAGGCACTTTCCACTTTATCAGAAGAGGAAAGTGGCAGGAAAGAAGGTGCTCAAGTAGAACTAGCCAGAAGACTGGCATGCTTCCTTTTCTCCAATGCTGATGCTGTAACTGCAGCTTCAGGAGGGCATATATGACTTTGAACTTTCTTGGAAGTAGGTTGGCAGAATTGCAATGTGCCCTGAATCTCCCCCAGAACTGGAGCTTTGATCTTGTTAACGAAAGAGTCTATATTAAAGAGGAGCATCTGAAACATTGTTGGAGGCAACCAAAGCTGGAAACAAGGCAGTTCAAAATGGCTGCCATGAAATGGACCTACAAATTGCCACTGCCCTCAGACTGCCTCATGAGCTGGGGAGGTGCTCTCTGGAGATTTTTTTTTGGAGGAAGTGCATCTAGAAATGTCAGGCTTTTTCTTTTGAAAATGGCTCGCCCCCTGGTTTGGCAGAAAATAGCCTCAGCCTCTTCAACCCCAGGGCCCTGCAAATCTTTGTGCTGCTGTTCCACATCCTCTGCATTGATGGCTTCAAGTCCATCCTTGCCACCGACATGGAAAAGGTTTGGGACTGAGCCTGAGGCACAAGAGGTGGCTTCAAGCACTTCCTGCCCACCAATGCGGACGTTTCAGAGCTGAGCCTGAGGAGCAAGACTCCTCTCCACAGAAGTCTGAATTAATTTTCCCTTCTGATGCCACTGCTGTATTGACCGGGGTTATGTCAGTTTTTTCACCTCAGTCTAACACTATTTGAAGTGGTGACGGGTGACCCCAGACCACACAAAACCTCAGGAGGCAATACTGCAGGGATGGTGTGGTGATCCAGAAAACGAAACCCACTGCCCACCACCAACACAGCTGGAGAGAGAAGCCACATGGATGTGCGTCGCGAGTGAGGAGTTTGAAGAGATTTTGCCAGATTTACCCACTTGCAGAGGAAAAAAGGAAGGGTGAAAGAAAGAAAAAAGAGAAAGAAAAGCTCAAAGGAATATAGTGGAGATGTATAGGAGGAGTGAATACCTCTTTTTAAAAAAAAAAAAAAAAAGAAAGAAAATGAGAAATTTGAAAGAAAGGAATATTACAAAAGGCCCCAAAGATGAAGTGGGATATCAAAGGCCAGAAAAAGGCAAGAGCAAGAAGTAAGGCCTGTTCTGGGCAAAGACAGGAGAAGTAAACTGGGAGAAGCATGACTGTTAAGCCTTTTCCAATTCACTTCTTCTGTCTGGACTGGGCTGAGAAAGGAATTAACCTTTTCCTGGATGCCTCCTTCCCATAGGCCAAGAAAGGAAATTTGCCATCTCACCTCATATCAATTTTAAATTCTTGGCTTGCATATTAAAAGCATCAGTGGAGGCCATTTTAGTCCTCCAGATTCCCAAGAGAAGGAAGACAGTGGAAGGGAAGACTCCTAGCTACTTTCTGAGGGGGTTGTGGTGAGCCAAATGTGGGAAGGGATGCAGGCCATGTTAGGCCTTCAGTTTGCAGTTCCCCTGGACTGACTTACTGCATGTCCCTAAACAAGCTTACTCTGAATGCAGAACTAAAGACTTCCACAGAAGTTAATCCCCACTATCTTAGTTCCAAGAATGGTTATAACTGTAAAGCCAAAAATCCTACTGTTGTTTGCATGAGGTGTTCACAACTTGCTCCAGATAATTGTAGCTAATCAATGAGGTGCTGGGGTGCATCTCAGTTGTACAGTTGGTTTTGTGACAGGGCAAGCAACTGGAATGCAGCTCCGCACTTCATTAATTAACCAGGGCAAGTCACACAAACCTTGCACAAACATCTAAAGGATTCTGCCCTAACTGTCACTGAAAGTAGCATGAGCTTTTATGCAGAATGTGATTAAGACTTAACATTTGGAAGATATATTCTATATTTCCCATTAAGGATACGTCTGCAAGCCTTGCAAAAAATATATGTTTCATCGCAGCTTCCCAGGACGATTTAAAACAATGTTACCTGGCTGTTGAGGTTCTTCAGCTTCAGTGGATTCCTAAAAGACAACAGTGCCTCATTAGATGTCACTGGTCCTTCCAAAGGTGCAAATTAGCTACAGTCAGACAAATTAGCTATAGTCAGATAGCACCCTGCCTGGTCCCCTCTCCTCCTCCAGCCCAGCCACAAGAGGGTTCAAAGGCTTTTGCTTCTATTTTCCATTAAGCTTTGATTAATCAGCTTCATGAACGATAATTGGAACATGGCTAGTTTCAAACAAAACACAGCTAATATTATTCATATTTTGTCAGTCCAGGTAATGCTACAAGCTATGGGTAAAGAAACATGAAAGTGAAATATGGGTAAAGAAACATGAAATATGGGTAAACATGAAATATGGGTAAAGAAACATGAAAGTGAAATAACTTTTCTCTACAGCTCCAGCAAAGGAGGAGGGAAGGGACATAAGCCTGAGGCCTGTTGTGGCTTTTCCTCCCCATGTTACACCAAGGTTTCATGTGACTTCCAAACAAACTATTGTTCTTAGCTTGTTCTTCAAACTCTTCCACAGCGTAGTCTGCCCCAGGGAGGTCATGTATCTTGAAAACACAGAACTGCAACTTTAATCACATGATGCACATACCTACCTGAGACTAAGGGTCAATCAACAGAGTGAGATTTTTTTCCCTAAATAACCATCTTTATAACTGGAATGGTAATTTCCAAACTTTGCACACTAATGGCTGAGGAATCCCTGCCTATTGGCCATTGATCTCTGAATACTGCAAAAGCATCTGGGAGAATGTTTGAAGGCTTGGGGGTTTACAGAGGACACCACCCAGGCCTGCCAAGCCCCATTATTAACCCTCACTGTTACCCGTCAATTAAGAATGCACCATAGAAAACACCTCTGCAACCAGAAATTGGAGGAAATATTGGTAGCGTATTGGCAAGCTACTGCTCAGGAAAACATCTCTGCTAGAGATGAGCACAAATCTCGGTTCAGAGCTCTGTGCTAGTTAGTACTTCCCCTGCCTGAATCCCTCACTCACCAGCAAGTGCACAGTCCTCTCCTCCTCCTCTCTGGCTGTTCGACAAATCTCTGGCAGGAGCAGAGGGTTCCCTGCCCTGCCTCCTTGGCTGAGCACCCACTCAGACAAGGAGGGAAGACAGGCAAACCTATGCTCCTGCCTGGGAATGGTTGAACAGCTGAAGAAGAGGAGAGGAGCATGGTCTGACTGGTTAGTGGGTCACTGGCTGGGGAGGCGGCGGAAGGGAACATGCAGCATCTCTGGCGTCACATGTACAAACCAGCACCAACCTCTGAACTGAGGTTTGTGCCCATCTGTAGTCTCTGCTGCTCCTAATATCCTCTCTGAGAAACTGCAGTTAAATTCCAAGGATTCTCTGGAATGCTTTCTCAGAAATAAAATATCATGAGTAACATTTGAAAAGCATGTCTATGTCTTGACAAAAATGGCACCTAATAAATATGTGGAACTACAGCCACCATCATCCCCAGACAGTGGGGCCAATTCTCCACTCATGCTGATGGGAGTAGTAGTGCCAGCTCGACATGATGGCAGTTACAACTGAAAATATCTGGAGGCCATCAGGTTGGGGAAGGTTGACCTAGACAAAGGGTGCACAACATTTTGCCTCTAGCGTTGGCTGAGCAGGAAGAGAGGAGGCAAGGAAGACCATCGGCATGTGAACACACAAATGAACAAATGCACCTCAGTCCCTCAAAAGATAAGGCTGCCTCTTCCCAGAAATACAGGCACTCCTCACTTAATGACCAAGTTCTGTCCCTACAACTAGGTCGATAAGCAAAGTGGTCAATAAGCAAGGAGCAATAATACTGTATATAGAAGTAATAAACAACGTGCTGTCAAGAAGGGCATGGTGAAGATGCAAGCACACATTTCCAAGGGTCATAAAGGATGATAAATCTGAGGGGTCTTCAAACAGGTAGGTCATTAAGTGAGGAGTGTCTGTAGTTTCTACCATCATGATAGCTCATTTCTGACCCTACTATTACAGTCATTGCTTCTGCACTGATGTACCCACAGAAGATTCAAGAGAACTCACATTTTCCATGGCAATTAACCGTCACAGCAACCGGAATGTAGTGCATAGAGGAAGATCTAGGTCATGCAAATCTGTCAAGAGTGGAATGGTATGTTTACACGCACCTGCTTTGGATGTGCTTCTCTTGAGGGCTCATTCTCAACTGTTGCTGCTACTGGAGGCAGGGAAACAGCAAGCCTTATTTTTTTTCCTTCTGACACATCAAGTTCATGAGTCTTTCTGTTCAGAACACTCTGTCTCACTAAAATGCAAAACAGGAAACCATAATGAAAAGTAAGTAGATCTTAGGCCTGGTGTAGAACAAACACAACACAAATGAAGCTGCCTTAGGGCAACTGCTGCTCTTGACACCCTTCTAGCTAAGTATCATCCATAACCTGACAGCACCTTTCCAAGGTATCAGACAATGGGTTTTCCCACCCAACTTCTACCGGCTGAAATCCAGCAGTAAGCTGCAACTAGAGTAGGCCCATTGAATCACTAGGAATTTGGTGAGCCAACTCCTCCAAGTTCCATTGATTCAACAGGCCTACTCTAGTTCCAACTTACTTCTGAATGTTGGCCAATAATTGGATAATTAAAAGCCTGCTGTTTAGAGTCACAGTTAAAGCTATGTCATGTTGGTTCCAGGTTCACAAAGCTAAGAAATTAAAAGCAAAGGCTGATAGATTAAAATATGTGCCACGTGATCAGGGATGATAGTGTACCATGTCACAAATTGTGCTTCCTTACAACTGTACACAACTCCACTTTGTCTTGGTCTTTCAAGCCCAAATATAGGGGAGTATTGTGGAATATCCTGGTCCAGCATTGCCTTATGAAGCAGCTGAATCTTACCACATATTGCTAGAGCAAGCACTTCTCCTATGAGCTGATGACATGCATATTTGTAGCTTACCTCAATAGCTGATAGGAAAGCTCCAAAAATGGGAGATGCAAAACCAGCAAAGATGCCCCACCATGCCCTAGGCCTACACGGCCTTATGAAGCGGCTGAGGTTTGCTGTATTGCTAGAGCAACCACCTGTCAAGAAACTGGCAAAGGAGGGGATGATAGGTTTCAGTTGCCCTGTGAAATCAAGGCCTGTTAGCTTGTGCCTGGGTTGAATGGCTCGAAAGGAGGGGCATGCAGTGCCAGTTAACTGAGAGGCTAAATCAGGTGCATTATCTGACTGGGAAAAAAATCTTCCATGTCATAAAACACTATTTCCTGGTACCATGTAAATTAAGTGAGACTGCTTTCAGCTGGAAAGCAGAGAGGGGAAAGAGCAAAGTTACTCTAGGAAAAAGTTACTCTTTTCTGAAAGATTTGTGGCAACTCAAGACTGGATTGGTGGATTACGCTCGAAAGATCTGGAAGGTGGATGATGGGTGAAGAAATTGTATGGGGATTGGGCTTAGTTTATTTATTTATTTATTTATTAGTTTTATTTATATGCCGCATTTCTCCCAACAAGGGACCCAAAGCGGCTCACAACATTAAAATTCACACAATTTAAAATCACAATAAGTTAAATATTAAAAGATAAATTAAACAATATATAATTTAAAATACAATTAAAAGATTAAAACTTGAAATAAAAAAAGATTAAAATTTCTGCTAAAATGAGGTTCAGAGATCCAGTTATAATTGTTAAAAGCCTGCCTGAAGAGATGGGTCTTTAGGTTTTTTCGAAAGGATAAAAGGGAAGGGGCCATCCTGATCTCCCAAGGGAGAGCCCTGGGAGCTGCCACAGAGAAGGCCCTCTCCCGTGTCCCCACCAGCTGTGCTTGTGCTGGCAATGGGACCGAGAGGAGGGTCTCCTCTGCTGATCTTAATCACCGAGAAGGCGCATATAGGGAGATACAGTCCTTCAGGTAGCCTGGACCCAAGTTGTATAGGGCTTTTAGGTAATGACCAGAACTTTGAATTGGGCCCGGAAACAGACTGGTAGCCAGTGCAGTTCTTGTAACAGGTGCGTTATATGCTCCCTGTAGCTGGCCCCAGTCAGTAGTCTGGCTGCAGAGTTTTGCACCCGCTGAAGTTTCCGAACCGTCTTCAAAGGCAGTCCCACATAGAGTGTGTTACAGTAATTCAAACGGGATGTAACTAAGGCATGTGTCACTGTAGCCAGATCCGACATCTCAAGGAACGGGCACAGCTGGCGCACCAGCTTTAGCTGTGCAAATGCACTCCTGGCCACCGCTGAGAACTGGGCATCCAAGCTTAGGGATGAATCCAGGAGTAAACCCAAGCTGCAGACCTGAGTTTTCAGGGGGAGTGTAACCCCATCCAGCACAGGTAGTATCTCTATTCCCTCATCTGCCTTCCGACTAACCAGGAGCACCTCTGTCTTGTCTGGATTAAGTTTCAGTTTGTTTGCCCTCATCCAGCCCATCACTGATGCCAAGCACTGGTTTAGAGTCAAGACAGCTTCCCTGGAATTAGGTGGAAAGGAGAGATAGAGTTGGGTGTCATCTGCATACTGGTGACACCGAACCCCAAAAGTCCAGACAACCTCTCCCGGCAGTTTCACGTAGACGTTAAAAAGCATGGGTGACAAAGCAGAACCCTGAGGAACGCCACAGGCCAATGGCCAGGGAGTTGAGCAGGAGTCACCCGGCACCATCTTCTGAGTTCTCCCCTCCAGGAAGGACTGGAGCCACTGTAAAACATGTATAGATGTGTCTATGCATTTTTCCTCTCTCTTATCTACCCTCTTCCAGACCATATGACCTAGCTTCTCTTAGAGATTAGACATCCTTCAGTCTCGAGAGACTATGGTAACGTGCTCTGTATGGAGGACTTGGAACAGCGTCTAGTGTGGCCGAGAAGGCCAATTCGAGAGTGACAATTCCTTCCACACTGAAGACAAATACAATCTGTCCCCTGTCCAGCTCCCTGATTTTGCTGCTTTCGGGACTGCCTCTTTGCCTCGGCCTGCTGGGCAAGTGTCTCTTCAAAATGTGAGAGGCCATGATGCACCGCCTGCCTCCAGGCTGAACACTCAGATGTCAAGGTTTCCCATCTGTTGAGGTCCATTCCTAAGGCCTTCAGATCCCGCTTGCAGATATCCTTGTATCGCAGCTGTGGTCTCCTCTGGGGCGCTTTCCCTGGACGAATTCTCCATACAGGAGATCTTTTGGAATCTGACCGTCAGCCATTCTCACGACATGCCCAAGCCAACGTAGACGTCGCTGTTTCAGTAATGTATACATGCTAACAATTCCAGCTCATTCTAGGACTACTCTGTTTGGAACTTTGTCCTGCCAGGTGATACAAAAAATGAGTCAGAGACAACGCATATGAGGGGGTGCTGATAAGTATTGAGCCTTTCCCAGAAAAAATTGAGCTAGGAAGCTATAAATTGCAGGGTGTATTGGCCAATTTGTCTGTATTCAATGGTGCAAAAATCAACTACCTATGATTTTAACTTATCTTTCATTTTCAGCTCCAAAATGAACATGGCAGCACCTCCAGAAAAGTTCAATGTGGAAGAGCATAGGATCATAATCAAGTTCCTGTTTCTCCAAGGGAGAGGTGCAAAGCAGATCCATGATGAAATGTCACAAACTATGGGTGACAGTGGCCCTTCATATGCAACAGTTAAACGTTGGGTTGTCAATTTTAAAACTGGCCATTTCGGTGTTGATAGTGAGAAACCAGTGGAAGGCCTGCTTCTGTCTCTGTGCCTGCAAATGTGAAAGCCATCCATGACATGATCATGGAGGACCGCGGAATATCAGCCAAAAGTATTGCTATATATCTGAGAATATCACGTGAGAGAGTTGGTGCCATTATCCACAACGACTTGGAAATGAGAAAGCTGGCAGCAAAGTGGATCCCCAAACTTTTGACAACCGAACAAAAGAGGAAACGTGTGGAGTCATCGGTGGCTGTTTTGGAACATTTTGCAAGAAATGAGTCAGATTTCCTGGGCAAACTGGTAACTGGTGATGAGACATGGATCTACTGTTATGATCCTGAGACAAAGGAACAGTCTAAGGAATGGAGGCACAGTGGTTCCCCCAGGCCAAAGAAGTTCCGAGTGCAAAGGTCGGTGCAGAACCAAATGGCAACAGTTTTTGGGGATAAGAAGGGAGTTCTGCTGGTGGACTACCTCCAACAGGGTTCAACCATCAATGCAAAATATTACTGTGCTTTTTTGAAGAAGTTGAGGCAAAACATCAAGGAAAAACGTCGAGGAAAGCTCTCCAAAGGTGTCATCCTGTTGCATGACAATGCCTCGTCACACACTGCAGGTGAAACAATGGCAAAACTGACATCCTTAGGCTTTCAAGTGATGTCCCATCCACCCTATTCTCCGGACCTGGCTCCTTCTGACTATTACCTGTTCCCCAAACTCAAAAAACTCCTAAAGGGACAACGATTTGGGAGTGTTCTGGAGGCAACTAATGCTGCAAATGAGTGGTTACACCAGCAGTCGGAAGAATTTTATTTGCATGGACTTAAGAAGCTGCAGGACAGATGTCGCAAGTGCATTGACTTCCTGGGGGAATATGTAGAATAGTGTGGCAGTTACAGCTTCCTAGCTCAATTTTTTCTGGGAAAGGCTCAATACTTATCAGCACCCCCTATGAAACGTGTTCAGCTTCCTCTCCGGCCGTGCACAAAGGGTCCAGGACTCACTGCAGTACAGGAGTGTACTCAGGACACAGGCTCTATAGACCTGGATCTTGGTATAGCTTCTCTTAGGAGAATGTTATATTCACCTCCTATTTTGCTGTTTGATTTACTTTCTACACATGCTCTGGAATTACAATCTCATGTAAGTAGTTTAGGGTAGTTAGCTTTTTTTAATTTTTGTGGGGACTGTTCTAGAATTGCCTTGCCTTTGAATTTTTTTAAAATTTATGTTTGCTTTATAAAAAGTTACTCTTTTCTGAAAGATCCATGGAAGCTCAAGACTGGGTTGGTGAATTACACTCAAAAGGTCTGCTATTGAACTTTTTGGAACTACCTTTTTGAAACTGTTTCACTTTTTCTTTTTTGAATTATTGAACCATCTTTAATAAAATAATAAACATTTCAGAGCACTTTTCTTATTTTGGGTAGAGAAGGTTGATTGGCACTAAAGAAGGGCCTTATCTCATTCCCTACTGGATCCTGTGTATTTTGCGGTTATTTTAAGTGTTCTTGCCTTGCAGGGTTGGCATGCAGGCTAACACATGCAACCTTGTGCAATTTTGGTAACTCCCCGGAGCACTGTACAGTCAGGGAGACTTTGGGTACTGGCAGGGGACCAGACAGATTTCCCCCAGTCAGTAGCACATCTAGCCCTCCTGGAAGTCACCCACACCAGGAAAGTCTGGGTTGTGTGGCTGAATTGTTTGTGCCGACCTCTCTGTCCTGACCATAATGTTGACATTATGTTGGATGTTATCCAGTTTCTTGGAAGATAAGCTGATAACAAGAAATTAACTTGGGATGAGTTTATGAACTCCAACTCCTCCTCCCACCCTCCTTCCCCACAAGCCAGGAGGGCAGGGCCTAACGGGAACTGAGAATCTAAACATTTCCACGAAAAGCCAAACCTAGAATAGATTTCTAGTTTCTTTTTTATTCGGGATCTCTCCCCCCCCCCCCCCCGTCGCCCTCCGCCACCCTCTGACATCTTCAGCTGATACTGGATAAGCCCTTCTAATTTCTCTTAAACGAAACCTGTTCTGTTCACCAATTCCGGTCGAGGGCGTTGCTCTTTCTCTTTCCTATAAACGGAAACGTTTGCTGTTCGGAGGGCGGGTTTTTGTTTGTTTGGAGCTGGAAGTTTCCTTTCCTAGACTGTTATTCATATCCTGTGCGCCGGTAAACGTTCCTAATACTCCAATTTAGAGTAAACTGAGTGTCCGTTTTAAAGTCAAACAGTGGACATTAAAAAAAAATAGCGGGCACGCAACCTACGAAAGTGTACTGGATCCCGCAAAAATCTGTTCCTTTTCCACAAGTTTCTGAGGCCGGACACCGAAAAAAAAAAAACCCGACCAGACAGACAAAACCCGATCGTTTGCAACAGGGTGACAACCACACTTCCCAAAGTCGAAAATCTATACTCCGCTAGGAGTAAGCCCTATACTCAGCGAGTTTTACTTTTGTGTAGACGTGGAGCAGACTCCGCCGCACAGCGCCCTCCCGCTCAGACGGATCTGGTCCCTCTGAAAGCCACCAGGACACAAGAGGGTTTGGTTACCCCCGAATTAGCTGCCCATTTTTCATAACTGGGATCATGATCCCGCCTGTATCACACTCACCGTCTTCCTTAGCAAAGTACACGGTGATCTGGCTCTCCCGGCCGGTTTCCGCGTGGATTATTTTGCATTCTCCTCCGCCCGATCTCTTCCGACTCTGAAAATACGACGTGATCTTATATTTCAGATTTTTGGCGAATTTGCCGCCCCAATCGCCCTCCACAATTAAGGGGTAGCTATAGGCGGCTTCTCCCTCGGCCATTTTGCCTGGTGGGAGAATGGCCGAACTCAAAAGCGAAACCGCGCGCATGGCGAGATAAAGGAGCCCTTTTACTTTCGATTTCCTTTCTCGGAAAAGGGCTCCTCCCTTCGTTTCTGGTTACAACAACAGTACTCCGAACTACCAGAGGGTCAGTCGCACTGAAGGATACCCCGTGGAGTGGATAGAGTCTGGGGCGCAGGTAGATGTAGGTTCGAATCCTTGGCTGGCCATAGAAACTCAGGGGAGGGAGAAAGGCAATGGTAAAACCATCCCTTAAATATCTCACTTACCTTGAAAAGCCCTATTAGGGGCGTTAAAAGCCGCTTCCGGCGTGAGGACACATAATACACATAAAAGTCACGTTGAATGCAGTAGGACTTACTTCTGAGTAAATATCTACAGGAATCCCTTATACCTTTTCGTGCTTAGTATGAACCAAGATTAGGGCTCGAAAACCGTTTCCTTTGTGACAGCTGCGCTTTGAAATGTAAGAAGTAACGCTGATTCAAGGTGGCATCAGCGTAGGTGCGGAGTTCTATACTACAAAAAAAATTTAAAAACCGACCGACCTGGGCTTGGGAAGGAGTGTTCCTATGTCAGCAGTTTGATTAGTTCCAGCACCTTTTGTTTTAGAAATCACATGTTCACTAGCTCAAATGCTCTGTTTGATTGCTTCCATGCTGTTTTTCTTCCCTTAAATGTTCTTTTTTTCTACAGGAAAGTACCAAAAGAGTATCGAAAAGAGTACAAAAGGGGGAAGCCAAAATTCCAGAATTGCATTCTTTCTCTAAAACAGGAAATTATATTTAGAAAGTGTCACCAGGTTCAGGTCAGAGATCATGGATAGGAGATCCCTGTCAACATTGGTTCACGCATGGGTAATCTCGCTTACTGTAATGCTCTCTGCATGGGACTGCCCTTGAAGACAGTAAGGAAACTCCAGCAGATTCAGAGTGTGGCAGCCAGATCGACTTCTAGCTCAAGTAAATTTGATCATATCTCCCTGATCTTGGCTTGCTTGCATTGGCTCTGTTAGTTTCTGTAGCAGATTCAAGGTGCTGGTTTTGACATACAAAGCCCTTAACAGTTTTGGACCTTGATACCTGTCAGAGTGTCTTTCTCAAAGAACAGCTACCTTTTTCACCTGGTCCTCCCAGGCTCACTGCTGGGGGGGGGGGGACACCAAGGGAGGTGAGAAGAATGTCTCCTGGGAAGCAGGCTGTCACGTTCCCGCCTGTCCCTTGGTTGTTTCACCAAGCAAAGGCACAAGCTACCTGTCGTTCAGCTGCCACCAGTAGATTACATCAACTTTATTCACTATTAATGACAGAGGTCCAGGCAAAGTATCATTTAAGAACCAAGTAGAAATTGTTTATTGTTACAAGTTATAAAAGTCCAGTCAATGTCATTAACTCTCAACTAAACAACCTCCTTCGTCCACTCTCAACCGGCTACATTTTTCCCCCCCCTCTCTCTTTTTCTTTCCCCCACTTAACTCCGTCCCCCACCAACTCATATTGGTGCATGCAAATATCAATATAAATATTCATAAACAGGGTGAACGCTAGACAGGCATTCTCCATGGGGGCCCCATCTTTGTGGGATGGACTTCCAATGGAGGAATGCCAGGCCCCCTCCCTCCAAAGTTTCAGGAAATTGGTGAAGGCAGAGCTGTACAGAGAGGCTTTCAACCACATACTTCCCTGAAATTTATTAATGATCTATAATTTATGTGTTATATTAATTTGGTTATGTTTTGACTCTATTTGTTGTGGAGTAGAAGTTGGTGGGATTAATGTTTTTTATATTTTTATGTTTCTTCTATAAGCTGCCCAGAGTAGTAGTTTTCACTGAATCAGGCAATATAGAAATTTCATAAAGAAAGAAAGAAACAAGCAAACAAACAAATTAAAAAGTTGAATACTTTGATGAAATGGAGGAGCAGAGAATAGAGTAATCCAAAGCTGTGGTTTAGTTAAGGTATTTGGTTGGATAGCTCAGTAAGTTGCGTACCTGGCTTTTGAGCTGTAGGCTGGGAATTTAATTCCCCACTGTGCCTCCTAGATTCCAGAAGAGCCAGGCTTGGACAAGCTGCACAGTCCTGGGATACTCCCAGAAGAAGGGACTGGTAGACCCCCTTCTGAGTATTTTTTTTTTAACCTAGAAAACTCTGAGATGGGGCACCCAAAGTCCAGATTGACTTGACTGCTTGTTGTTGATGATGATTACATTCTCTTTATCACATGGCGGTGTCATAGTTCAGAGTGCCTAATTGAGAACAGTTTTCAATAATGATTGTGTGATGTCATTTATGTCAAGGAAACTTCAAGTCTTCTGGTCTCCCTTTTTTCCATATTTCCAAACAATCATTATTAGCTTGGAATCTTCCATGGGACAACTGGTCCGTTCAGACTCTCAATAGAGAACTGCCATTCCAATGAATCCAGATGCAGTGGAGGTCAGAGAGATAAAGCAGGGAGCAGGGGAAAATCCCCACTATGCATTACTTTTTTCTCTCCAAACCAAGTCCAAGTCCAAGATATTTTTGCTGCCTGAGGCAAAAGACAAGAGGGTACTCCCCTGCCTATCTCCATTTACAAAGCCAACCAGATTCATGGAACAATGGACTGACAATGGAAAAGGACCCTGCATCACACCTAAGGGTAGCAGGTTAGTTTGAGGGTGAAGGACTTGTAACGTGGCAACCCTGCTCTCCAAAAGAAGAGAAAGACAGAGGTCCTTGGTGGAACAGTTGAAGAGCTGCCACCTAAGGATGCGTTATAGAGTTGGTTCTGATTGCCTTGATTCTTAATCCATTTCTCCTTTTCATCTTGTTAACAGGGCCCCAACATATAACCACCAAGCACCCTGCTTAACAGAGATTAAAGGTGACTCTGTTCTGCTGTCTTGCAAAAGATGTTAATGTGTCTGTGCGCCAGTGGTGCTACAGAAGGAAAATAGCTAGCAATGCTCCGAGTGGGAGGCACCCTTTTTCTCATGTATTTGTGGCTTCAGGTTTGTGGGAGACCCTAGGACAATATGTCCTAAGTGGGTCCCCTTTTCTGTGTGGGTGCCCCCTACTCCTGCTGCTGCCTTCTCCAGAAACAACTGCATAGATTGGAAGCAGAGATGGGCACTTACTGTGGTTTGTCAGATGGAGCCCATAGGTATTGTGTGTGTGCCACAGGCTTCCCTGCCCTGCCTCCTCCTCTGAGTTGGCACCCGGTGGAAGGAAGTGGGGGCCAGAATCCAGGGCACCCACACAACACCTGTAGGCCTGATCCAACTGAACCATGGTAAGTGCCCATCTCTAACTGGAAGTGTTCTTATTCTAGAGAAGCAGTGATTAGTCAAAGATGTTTTTGTTTTGTGCAACAATACTAATGTCTGTCATGTTTTTATTATTTAACTGTAATGGATAAAATTTACTTCTTTCTCCCAGACCTTAAAAAAGTTACTTTTTGGACTATACTTCCCAGAATTCCCTAGCCAGTATGGCCAACCTCTGTCTAAAGCAATCGTGGGTGATGCGCAGCCCTCCAGATGTCATTGGACCACAGCTTCCAGCATTTCTCACTGACCAGGGCTGATAGAAATGGCAGTGAACAGCATCTGGACAGCTGCACTTTCCCAAATCCTGGTGTAAAATGTTGCTTTTGGGGAGGTGATTTTGGGGGAATCTGGGTTTTTAATCTACATTTAAAGTTCATTTTTGGGAACAAAACAGTAATATATTGAAAAGTAAAATGATGATGTGTTATTCTAGAAGTAACCAGGTAGTATGTTCAAGTGTTCTGATAAAAGGTGGCTAATAAGCTCTGTAGGAACGTGGTGGCGATGCAGGTTAAACCGCAGAAGCCTCTGTGCTGCAGGGTCAGAAGACTAGCAGTCGTAAGATCGAATCCACGCAACGGAGTCAGCCCCTGTTGCTTTGTCCCAGCTCCTCGCCAACCTAGCAGTTCGAAAGCATGCAAATGCGAGTACATAAATAGGTACCACCTCAGTGGGAAGGTAAATGGCGTTCCGTGTCTAGTCGCGCTGGCCACGTGACCACGGAAACTGTCTTCGGACAAACGCTGGCTCTACGGCTTGGAAACGGGGATGAGCACCGCGCCCTAGAGTCGGACACGACTGGACTAAATGTCAAGGGGAACCTTAACCTTTAATAAGCTCTGCCCAGCTCTATTACTTATTTATTAAGCACACTGAGGTGTCAGTGCTGGGGAGCCATGGCAAAGGTGCTTTAAAGGCAGAGCCACATATGGCCCACAGCCTGCCCTGCCTATACCAGCTTGCTACCCTCACACACATGAAAAGATGCTTAGTGTGGTTCAGCTGCCCAATAGGCTTCTGTGGAATGGGAGAAGACGCCATCTTGCCTCGGCCAGTGGAGAAAACATCCTCTGTCCTTTCCATCTGACTTCAAAGCCTGCTTCTTAACTTCCAGTGGAAGTAAGTGACAGAATTCAGCTTCTGGATAACTAAAATTTAACCCCACACCTTCAGAACGCATTTGATGGATAATTGGAAGTTGTAGCTTTAGCAATAGCAAATGCAGATTCAACGGGTGACCTAGCAACACCTGAGGGTAAACTATGGCACCTTTGTCAGAGAACCAGAGAGGGTCTCTTAAGCACCAAGAAGCTGATAGGAGAGGAGAGGGTAATGCTGGGGAGTTTGGTACACTATCAGCCATCTGGGGAGAGATAAGGGAAGTGCCCAAGGTCAATGTACTACATTTCAAAGAGAAGTTGTAAACTGCAAGCAGCTGTATTTTGATGAGTAATCATTGCAGACATGCAGGGAAGATTGCCTCTAGAGTGTTCCAGGCAAAATCCATTTTGATTGGCTAATGGTTGTCAAACAAAGGGAAGGTAGGAAAAGATAAAAATAACAAGAACCTAGAGCAAAGGGGGATTGTGCACCTTGAGATTCAGCATGTTTTGCTGTTGGTAGGAAATGGCACTCTGCACTAGCTCAGAGGCTCAGATATTTATCCAGTGCAGGCTAACTAGCTGCTATGTTTTTGGTGTGTGTGTTTTACCAAACATTTACTTGTTCTATAAATGGATTTATTGGAATTAATTGATTTTTCAATTGTATTTTTATTTTTTTGCAATCCAGTTTGCTTTTCCTATTTTTAAATAAAAGTAAGCATTCTCTATGTGGTGTGTTTTCTAGTGTATGTTTAAGAAAGACTTGGTTCTGAATTCAGTGCCTGAGGGCTTGAATTGTCTATGCTAAAATATCGGTAGAATTATCAGATTTTGCAGTTTGATTTTGATCTTCTTTGCAGGACTGGTGATAGCCCTGAACATGAGAGAGTCATTAGACTTGTGATTTCTGGGTGGAGGGACTACAACTTGGGCTTCTGAGATTCAGCTAGGTTTGGCTGGGTGACCAAGGGGCTTTTTGGAAGGGCTGTGTGCGCACAGTATGCGCTTGTCTGGAGGCTTCCTGGTGGCAGACTGCCAGTATAGTCACATGCACAAGGTGCCAATAACCTTCACAGTTTCTCAGCTACTACAGCAAGACTTGTTTAAACTCTCTTTCATTGCTAGTAGAAGTGACACATTAACATTTGGAAGAATGTGAAAAGTCTATTCCTGTAAACAAAAGAAAAGCCTCAATGGGTGGCTGAAGAAATTCTTAAAATTATGAATGACAGATGAAAGGCAGGGTATAAGATGACAGAGTGATAATGGCTGGTTTTAGACTAGTAGGACCCCAATGAGCTTATGATCTTCAAGTCCTGATGAAAACAAAGCTTCTGGTGCCTTAGAACAGAGGTCCCCAACCCCCGGTCCGCGGCCTGGTGCCGGTCCGTGGCCTGAGCTGGACCGGGCCGCCGAGACAGACCTCCCGCCCCACCCCCTGCACGCACTCACCCCCGCACAGCCCGTTTGTGCCTGCGCACGCACTCCAGCACACCCATGCGAGCGCTGCGCCGCTGTTTGCGCATGCGCACGAGCGCAAGCGCACCCAGACAAGCACCGCACCACCATTTGCGCATGCGCACGGGTGTGCTCGCACTCGTGCGAGAGAGAGAGCGCTTGTTCGCGCATGCGCGCGAGCATGGGGGGTGCCCTGCCTTCCCCAGCCAGTCCGCGGACCAAAAAAGGTTGGGGACCGCTGCCTTAGAAGGTTTCTTGTAGAGCTGGTTGGTGGGGTGCAACATGGTACAACAGAGCAAACAAACACAGAGATGCACTTACACACTGGGGAGCCCTCTGAGTCCAGATTGACATGGTCCTCATTCTCATCTTAGAACTGCAGTGCTGGAAGCAGGGTGGATTTTATTTAAATCAAATTGATTATGATTTAAATTAAAAAAATTTTTTTTACAATTTATATTATTAAAATCAATTTTTTATTTAAATCATTATTTAAATCAATTTGATTTAAAAAAATAATCATTGATTTTTATCCACCATGGCTGGGAGGAAAGTATGGCTCATAAAGTCCAGCCCCTATCAAGGAGACACAGCAAGGAATCTAACTCCCAACCTCTGGCTCTGCAACAAGATACCTAAACCACTGTCTTATCCAGCAGTCTTTAATGCCAAGTAGTGCTTGGATGGCCAGCCCCCCTTTGCACAGCAAAAGGGCTACCACAGCTCATACAAAGAGTCTTTACAGCCTAGTAGCTCTGTGTTCAAACTGGTAAATATTTATTTATTTATTTATTTGATTTATATACCGCCCATCTAGAACATGTCTACTCTGGGCAGTTTACATATAACATAAAAATAAAATCCAGATTGATCACAGAGTCCAAGATGGGAAAGGAAGAAAATAAGAAAAAGGAGAGAGAGAGGGGGGGGGGGGGAAAGAAAAGGGAAAATAGGCTAGGTAACAGCTGTAGGGAAGGCCTGCCTGTATAGCCATGACTTCAAGTTAGTCTTGAAGGCCCTCAGCGAGGGAGCCAGGCGGATCTCTACAGGTAAGTTGTTCCAGAGGCAAGGGGCCACTGCCGAGAAGGCCCGATTTCTAGTTTTTTCCCACCGGGTCTCTCTTGGCGCTAGGCCCCTCAGCCGCCCAGCCTGACTGGAGCAGGTGATATGGGTAGAACTGGGCAGAAGAAGGCACTCTGCCCAGTATTGAGGGCCTAAATCATTAAGGGCTTTGTATGTAATGGTTAGCACCTTGAAATCAATGCAGAAGTGGATAGGTAGCCAGTGTAAGGTGGCCAAGGTGGGGGAAATATGGTGAAATATTTTCACCCGTTAATAGCCTGGCTGCCGTGTTCTGGACCATCTGAAGCTTCCGCATCAGTCTCAAAGGAAGCCCCACATAGAGAGTGTTACAGTAGTCTGTTCTTGAGACTACGAGCGCATGGACCAGTGTGGTGAGCGCCCCCACGTCTAGATAGGGACACAGCTGGGTGATCCGCCGAATATGTAAATGGACAGACCGAACCACGGATGCTACCTGGGTCTCCATGGTAAGCGCCAGGTCAAGATGGACCCCCAGACTGCGAACCAAATTCTTTGTGGTGAGAGTCACCCCCCCAAAAGAGAGGGAGTTCCCCAAACCACTGACATCAGGGCCACCCACCCGCAGGACCTCCGTCTTGTCCAGGTTCAACCTTAGTCCATTCGACTGCATCCATTGCAGAACGGGCTCCAGGCAGCACCCAACGGATGGAACGGCATCCACTGCAGATGGAAAAAAAGAGATGTAGAGCTGGGTGTCATCAGCATATTGGTGACACGAAGCTCCACATCCCTGGATGACCCCCCCCCCCAACGGCCTCATATAGATGTTAAACAGCATTGGGGAGATGATCGAACCCTGTGGGACCCCCCAACTGAGGGACCACAGGGCCGATACATTCTCCCCAAGCTGGACTCTCTGGGGACGGCCCTTCAAAAAGGACCGGAGCCAAGCGAGAGCAAGGCCACCAATCCCCAACTCGGAGAGCCTCCCCAGGAGGATACCGTGGTCGACGGTATCAAAGGCAGCTGAGATATCAAGGAGGATGAGCAAGGACATTTTGCCCGTCAGCCTCCCTAAGTAGATCATCCAGCAGGGCAACCAATGCCGTTTCCATGCTGTGGCGCAGCCTGAAGCCCGACTGAAATGGATCCAGGGCATTGGTTTCATCCAAGAGAGCCTGAAGCTTGTCGACCACCACCCTCTCAACTACCTTGCTAAGAAAAGAAACATTGGCGACGGGCCTATGGTTGCCAATGTTGTCCACCGCCAAGCTCGGTTTCTTTCTAATGGGCCTAAAGAGGAGTACTTTCATGTGTTGAGTGGCTTTTATATGTGGATGGCACAAATTCCATCCATAAATATGGAGACTCAAGCCAAGAAATCGGAGGAAGTTCAGAAGGACAACTATGAAGGAAGTAGAAGAGATCCATAAATGTAAAGTTGTGTCGCTGAAGGCCAAGATCATTCAGATTACGGTATTCCAAATTGCTATGCACAGATGTGAAAGCTGGACTGTGAAGACAATCACAAGGAAAATAAAATTAATTCATTTGAAATGTGGTGTTGGATAAGAGCTTCTTGAATATCATGGGGTGCCAGAGAGACCGATAAGTGGGTTCTAAATCAAACCAAGCCTTAACTCTCGCCAGAAGCCAAAATGACTAAACTGAGGCAATCGTACTTTGGGCATATCATGAGAAGACAAGGAGGTAGCTGTGTTAGCCTGTTGCAGCAAAAACTATAACCCACTTCTTTAGGTCCATGAAAAGCTAATCATGCTAGGACAAGCAGAAGGCAGTCAGAAAACCTAACATGAGATGGACTGATTCAGTAAAAGAAGCCCTGACCATCAGTTTCCAATATCTAAAAAAGACCATTAATGACAAGACCTTTTAGAGCTCATTAATTCAGAAGATGTTGGAAAAAATTAAAAGACACTTTGAGAGTAACAGATTTGAGTGTGAAAACAGTTAATTTTGATCCACCAAAGCTCAAACTGTCACACTGAAATAAATCGGTTAAAAGTACCACAATATTTTACTTTCCCTCCCGTCCGTTTTCCCTCTTTAATTTTGGCAAAGTCCCAAGAGAGAATAACACAGCTGTTTCTTTGGAAGTTCATTCATAGAGTCACCTTAATTCAGAAAAGATTTGACGACGGGTTACAACAAAGCTGACCCCAGCAAACCTTGCCATCCTCTCCCATCCCGCAGGATTAATGCCCTCGCCTAGCCTCTTGAAGCTGCAGGGTGGATCACTTCTTTCCTATTTGATGAACTTCACAAATATAAAGTGTGTGTGTGTGTGTGTGTGTGTGTGTGTCGCTCTGTCAAGTCGCATATGACTTACAGCGACCCCTACAAATCCCGCTCATCCCCGTGAGTTTCCATGGCCGAAGGAGACTCGCACATGAGTCTCCTCATTCCGAATCCATCCCTCTAACAACTACACCGCTCCGGCTATCAAAAGAGAAGATGTGCTTCTGAGAGTTCTGGCGTGACGTTGCTAGCCCCGCCTTTTCCTTCTTTCGGCACCCGGCTCCAAACTCCGCCCTCCCCACCTCCGATGACGTCCGCCCAATAGGAGTTTGCCCTGCCGGGTTCCACGCTTTGTCATTGGCTTAGAGGAGCGGCTTGGCGTCGTTTCAACTTGGAGACGCGTCAGTAGCGAAGGAGGCCGTCAAGATGGCGGCCGGGCCGCGGGGCCGGGGTGTTTTCCATCCGCCCCGGCTGCTCTCTGTTTCCCTCTCTTCCTTTGCTGCGCTGCTTCTGCTCGGTTATGCTCCACCATCTGCTGTCGCTTCTCCTCTCTGTCACCATCGCGTTCCCAACGCCAAGGAGGTGAGGGTCTTGATAAACCATTCGCCAACGGGGCAATGACGGCGCTGAACAGAGATCCAGCCCTAAGGAATTGCTTAAGACTTCTCCTCTTTTCCTTGTACCTTTCCCCCCTCGCGTATTTACTTACGTGTCGTAAAGTGGGCCCCGCTGTCTCTGTGCCTGCATCGTACTTGTGTTGACAAAAGTTTCCCACCCGACTTCGTAGAACATTTGATGCTAGCATTCTGATCGTGTGAAGTGGATAACCGTGTTTTAAACTGTGCCACAGGGTCGCCATAACTCGGAAGCGGCTTGACCCGCCCCCCCCCCCCCCAAATAAATAACTTCTGGGAGCGCTGATGAGAGTGGCTTAATTGGTGGTAGAGAACCTGTTGACATGTGTGATGTTTCCACGCCTTCTAGCAAAATAATGTTCCCAGAAGATGGAGAAACTCTGGCCCCTGCTTTTATTTTTTTCAGAAGACTATAAAGCTTGAACGTTAAGCTGTGCAGCTGAAATAACTAAGGAGAGGAAAGCAGGGGTGCAGCTGCTCTCTGTTCTTGTAATGGTCATTTGTACCATTCAGCCAATATTGTCCAGTGAACAAAGTCTTGAGATCAGAGCTTGATTTGGCCATGCTGCTTTCTTACAAGACTTCTGTAAGAACTATCATACTGAAGCCTTTATAAAACACTTTACAATGTGTATTAAATACGGTAATTAGCATATCTCTTATTGGATACCTATGATAGTCTCAACAAAAAAATTGCAGCATGAGGGAAATGTACAATATTCCTTTAACCTTCATGCACCAAGTTTTGTTTTGTTTTTAAAGAAAGCAGTGAATGAGCTGTTTAGGGTTTAGGTTTAACACTGGGATTACGTTTCATGTATACTGTTTGTATTTTGTGACCCCAATGTAAATTCCAATGGTCTACCTCTGCCCTCCCTGCCCCCTCCCCAAGCCAATCTACAGAGAACCAGGGGACATACTTATGCTTTCCCACATTATGGTTACACCAACAAACAGCATTGATTTGTTTTGCTCCAATATGTTATTTTGATTGGGATGAACGTGTCTTAGTGAAATAAAGGAATGAATTTATTGGGTTGTGTTTATTGTCCCAGCATTGTTGTTTGGAGAAGACAACAACATAGCAAGTATCTGAAATTTGATGACATAGTTTACAAGTGTTCAAGTGACAGTGCTGTAGAATACCTACATTATAAGTCATTTTGTGTGAATTCTGCAGGAGAAACTGCCTTTAGGAATAAAAATCCTATTTTATTGCATGAGAGAAATGATGTATGTACCTTTAGGTGTATTGTTGCTTTTGTGGAAGTATAAAAGCTATAAAATGTACCCTTTTTTTATTCAGGTTATTTACAAAGTTTATCTTAAGGAAAATCATGTTAAGAAGAGACATGTTAACGAGCATCTAAGAATTAAGACTGTATATGACAGAAGTGTTGAGGAGTAAGTATTATGGGTTCTGAAATTCTTATTTTGACTGGGAATTAGTTGGTAATAGGACCAATATGCTCTCTTCCTCGTCTCCTTTGTTTTCCTCTCCTCCTTTGCTGGAGGAATAGAAATGGGAACAGGTAGCAAAAACAGATGGGGTGTGGGCAGCAGGTGAATATAAAGTAGCTGGTTGTTTCTGAGGGAAGGGGTTGGCTGGAAAATAAAGTTGGAGATAGTATTTCAACGAGAAGAATATCCACTTTCTTAATTTCCTTTTTTTTTTAACAGATTACTACCTGAAAAAAAACACCTTATAAAGGTATGCTGTGTTTCTTTCTTGAATTTCTGTGGTAATTATGGTTGAATGGAGGTTCTATTTAATTGTTTTGATCCAGATGTCTATGTTATGTATGCTTTCAAGTGGAATTCCTGACTTTAATTCCTGAACTTTCCTTAAATCTGCAGTTGAGCCACCTTGGGTCCCATAATTGGGAGAAAGGTGGCATAGAAATGCAATAAATAAACAAATTTCTTCTGAAACTTAGTACTTAATGTTGTGGGTTCTTATAAACATGATTAACACAGGTTTACACAATCTCTTTTTACTTTCTCTACCCTCTGGTGCACATTTTATATTATCTTGGCAACTTCAACATTGAGATGCAGCATTAATACCTGTGTAAATGCTGAATGTGGCTAACAGAAACCAGAGTTCCAGTATTAAATAGGTTTTGGGCCAGATTAGGGACAAATTTTACACTGACACTGTGGCTACCTCTACCCAGGCTAATCACATTTAAACTGCACTACTTTTACTAGGCTTGCCTTCAGCTTAAACACATATGAGCCCGAGCAGTTTTAAGAATAAACATAAAACGTTATTTCTTATAACATAGCAACTGGTGAAACTAAACAGAATTCAACTTCAAGTTACACTGTGTTACATGTTAGCTTTCAAATATCCAAACTCATCAGATACAAAGTAATTACCTCAAGTTGTAGCCCACTCTTAAAATACAGCTTCCCTCATCAAGATACAATTTAACCCCCTTTCCTTCTCTTCAGCTTTTTTTATACCTCCAGCTGGCTCTTCTGGATTGTCTCTCCTGCATTCTTCCAGCCAAATGCCTTATTTATGTTGTTGCCTGGTAAAACGGCTGAAGGTTCCATCACAGACACATTTTTCAATAAGAAAAGATTCCTATTTCCATTCTACTAACAGAATAAAATCAGATACATTTTGTAGAATGCCTGCTTATCACAATTCAGTCCAAAGCAGTGAAAAGATGCCTAGCAAATGTTCTGAGCTAAAGAATGTCAATCTTTAGAATTCAATGTTAACAGACTTTTTTTTTCTTTTAGCATAAACTTTTCCCACAAGCTATTTCATATTTAGAGAACACATTTCAAGTACGAAAATCTACTGGTACTGTCTTATTAAGCAGGTATGTACTCTTTAGTGGAGTTTAATAAGAAGAACCAACAATAATCATCTTTAAAACTGTAGTTTTAGTGTTGTTCCTGCTTTTCTCAGATTGTAGCACTATTTGTGTAAGTCAGGGATGGGCAACCCACGGACAGCATACAGCCCTTTTTTTTGCAGCTTCAGCCCACCATTTGAACTGAAATTAATCACATAAATTGCACACATTTTGTGCTGAGTTCATAGGGCTCTGTATTATGGGAGGTATCTCTTGTATTTTAATAGAGTGGTGAAAGGTATGGCTGAATTATGAAAAGTGGTGAAATAAGTAAAAGAGCATTGCATTGAAATGCCAAACATCCTTATTATACTTTTCTGCTGTGTGAGATTATTAATCTCTTTAGTAAATTTATAATTATGATTTGCTTGAAGACAGTGTGTAACAAACCGATATTTAAGGAAGAAGGATGATCCCCACAGATACTGCCAAGGAGCCTGTGCTGAGCATACAAGGTGTGGTCCTGTTATAGTTCCTGAGGAGCATTTGCAGGTAATATTGTCATTTTGTTATAGTATGTAAATGATCTTGATACTCTGTATGCTGACATTTTATTATACCTAAACAGTATACATGTCAGAAATATTCAGTCCAAAGCAATGAAAAGATGCTTAAATAAGTAAACACAGCTGCAAACGTATAAGAACTCTTCCTTGTATTTTGCAGGCATTCTGGAGATAAGCTCTAAAGCACCTGAACAAATGCAAGAAATACATTGAAAGCATGTAAAATACTGTCATAGTGAGGAGATTTAATTTCACATAGGATCTTCTTCGCTATTTGGCCTACTGTAACATTGCAAGCTAAACTAGTGTTAGTTGGAGAAGAGAGGTGGACTGATTGGTATCAGAGCAGATAATTTAGTAGCATTGGATGATGTCAAGCTGAGAAAAATAAACTTTAGATGAATGGAGAGCAATGACGTGACCAAATGTGGGTCTGAAAGAACTAAACTCCAATTTTGAATACAGAGAGACTGAGTCCTTCAGTGATACTCATAGTACATTATAGTGATGAATCTTAACTAGTTTAAACATGATTTTCAGTTTTAATGTGTTTCCTTCTAAATTGTTGTTAGTATAGTTTTCCATTTGCTGAGAGTCACCTTGGAGGGATTCTTCCTGAAAAGCAGTATTGATGTAACATATGACTTAAATAAACAGTGTCCAGTCAATCTGTATTGTTCTACATTCCACTATTTACTGTCCCAGTTCTCTTTGAGTACAGAATTATGTGAAACAGTTGCAAAGCTTTGAACAAGCAAAAGAGATAATTTGGTATAACTAGTGTCATTTCTCTGGCATTAGATTTATCTGTGTACAATGGCCCTATGATATTGCATGTCAGAGCATCTTCAGATGTTCTGCACACATACATGCCTAACATTCAAAAGCAAGTCTTAGAAGGAAGACTGTCTTCCAAAACCATTTCAAGCTATTTTAAAATTTGAGGCAGGATTCAGAGCAGTGCATATGAGTGTTTGTCAAAACAGGAAGAGTGTATATTGTCCATGTACTAATATCACGTGCTGTTTGAATATCTCTTTTTCCAAACTGCTTTCTGAGCTATGGTACTTTATGAAACATGTTGTGGATTCTGAATGCTCTTCTCTTTTGAAATTCATAGAACAATTTTGGATGTGACCAATAACACAAGATTTGTATAAGTACATAGTTTGGTTCCCCACTGTGTTTTGTAGGAGGGGTCAGTCCATGTGGTTTTGGCATTATTTATTTATTTAAAATATTTTTAACTCAGCTTTGTCCTTAAAAAAGACCCAAGGCGGCTTACATCATTAAAAGACAGTATTTGAAGTTAACAACTGTGGCTATACAGATACTAAAAAGCATCAAACAAATACCATACCAAAAAAAAAGCAACACCAAAACATTCAAAGCACTAAGGTACAACAATCCATTAAAAAACCCTGAGGCAGCCAGTCACTAAGCTAAGACTTGCCTGAAGAGAAAGGTCTTTTCCTGCTTGTGGAAAGACAGTAAAAATGGGGCCAGCCTGGCTTCCCATGGGAGGGAGTTCCAAAGTCTGGGAGCAGCAACAGAGAAGACCCTCTCCCATGTCCCCACCAAACGCACCTGTGAAGCTGGTTGGAACCGAGAGGAAGGCCTCTCTTGATTATCTTAACACCTGAGCAGGCTCATAAAGGGAGATGCGGTCCTTGAGTTAGTTTGGATCCAAACTGTTTAGGGTTTTATAGGTTAGAACCAGCACTTTGAATTGTGCCTGGAAATGGATTGGCAGCCAGTGGAGCTACTGTAACAGGGTGAGTGTGTTACACGATCCCTGTGACCAGCCCTATTTAGCAATCTGGCTGCCACATTTTGGACCCACTGAAGTTTCCTGACATTTTCAAGAGGCGGCCCCACATAGAATACATTGCAGTAATCCAGATGAGATGTAACTAAGGCATGTGTCACTGTGACCAAATCAGATCTCTCCAGGAATGGGCACTGTGGGTGCACTAGTTTTAACTGTGCAAAAGCACTCTTGGGTATCCAGGCTCAGAGATGAATCCAAGAGGACCCCCAAATTGTGTATCTGTGTTTTATCCATCCTTCTTTGTGGTATCAATATGTGCTTTTTGTATGAGAAGAATTTTATATAAATGTCTTTCTACATTGGCTTAAACACTGTGACAAAATTTCTTAGGTTCCAAAATAATTTATTTTAATGTCTTAGCAATGTAGGGTTTGTAGTGAAAACGGAAGGCATTGTGGACCTATGGGAGAAGTTGATCAAGAAGGGGTTCGAGATGCTGACTTCATTCTATATGTTAGTGCCCTCACTACTGAGAAGTGTGGCCAAGACAATATTATTGCATATGCTGCACACTGCCAGCTTGAAGCAGACATGGACAGGTAATGTTTTCTTTCAGGTGGAATTTAATAGATATGTTAGAAGGCTCTGCTGATGTAGAGACAGATGAAATGCAATCTTACTTAAGCAGAGAACCTGTTGATTCACCCCATCCATGTGGCAAGATGGCTTAGTCAGTATGTTTTGATTTGGGGGGGGGCTTTTGTTTGTAATTGCTTTATTCAGATCCTAAATTTCTTAGAATCTTGAATATTTGAATTTTTTAACCTGTTCTATCCGTTGTTCCTCAGTAACCCAATCTTTGGTTTTACTGTGTCTAGAGAAGACCATTATTTTGGTTTTGTCAAAATTGATTGTTAGTAAGTTTTTTCTGCAATAGCTCAAAAAGTATGATTCGTTTAAGGCCAATTTCCGAGAGTGACATGAGAACTGCATTGTCTGCGTATAGTAACGGGTACATTGATTTTAGCCAGTTTCGGGGAGTGATATTCAGGAGCTAAACAACTTTTGGAGAGGTCGCTAAGATACAAGTTGAATAGTGTGGGTGCGAATATGCAACCTTGGCGAACCCCCCCCCCCCTCCACCCGAATGGGATTTTACAAATTTCCATCCACTCCACATCTTACCCTAATTGTGGACTGCTGATAGACTTCTGAAAAGGTATAAAAGCCTTTTGTCAATCGAGGAAAAATAAAGTTTTTTCCATAAATTTCCTCTGAGAATTGAATCAAAGGCAGACTTTAAGTCTATAAAAGCTGCAAACAGGCCGTTTCCATGGGGGCCCATATACTTCTCTGCAAGATGGCACACATCATTTTAGAATGTAGCCTATATAGGATCGAACATATTCGATATCTTGGTTCAGTCATGACTAAATGTACTGGTCTACCTCCACAAGCTATTTGAAGTTTCTGTTGTCTGGAGAGAA
This sequence comes from Intellagama lesueurii, assembly GCA_037013535.1. Taxonomy (NCBI): domain Eukaryota; kingdom Metazoa; phylum Chordata; class Lepidosauria; order Squamata; family Agamidae; genus Intellagama; species Intellagama lesueurii. The sequence goes on along the minus strand of JBAJHW010000001.1, from coordinate 125,930,236 downwards.
TCAAATAATTACTGTACACAGTTAGTGGCTAAGTTTTTATTTTCAGCTATAAGAACTCACAAAACGCTATAGCAAGATTTTATATTATGTATTTATTTTATCTATTTTATCTTTGTATGAACGGGTCTATGACCGCACAATAAAACTTACTACTTATATAATAAATGGGTTACGGCAGGTATTACAGAATGTGGGCTTGCAAAGGGAAGTTAGTGCATAAAAGCAACTGTCAAAGAAATTTTTTTTTGATGCTGCTCTAGAGTTGTTTTAGAATCTGGACATATAAATATTATATTTCATGCAGTGGAAAAATGGGGTTATCCACTTACACAAATGCCCCTTCCACTTGCTGAAGTTTCTGAGAGTTATGTTAAGTAGATGCATTGTTTCCTTTTTGCAAAATGGGCAGGAATCTGTGCCTACTTCCTGCAATTTTGTCCAGTTGCTCAGCAAGAACATGTAATTACAATGTGTTGATTAATATTATGAAATGGACAGTTCCTGCCATGGTGTAATAACCCTGTTTTTAAAAGACTATAATTCAGGTCATGGTTAACCTTGCCACATTTTTAAATCAGTGCAATTTTAATTCTATCTAGCTGTCTTCTCTCACTGTTTTCTAGACCAATTGCAGGCTATGCTAATCTCTGTCCAAGTATGATTTCAATCCAAGCTCAAGAGTTTGTTGGTATGCTGTCTACAGTGAAACATGAAATCATTCATGCTTTGGTAAGAGCTGATATTTAATCATGTAAGTTTAAAATATTGGTGTCATGTTCTTAGCAATGTGCTTTGCAGGATTTGCTCTGCTGGTTTGTTTCTTAGTTCAAAGGCATAAAGTCGGATTTTGCTTGTCTGTACAAGATGTTTGTATGCATGTTTCACTATGTTTGGATTTCTCTGGGTTTTGGACAAACATGTCATCATGTTGATATAATATAATGTAAATGATGTTTTGGATTACCTTTAAGGGTTTCTCCGCTGGTTTATTTGCATTTTATCATGATGATGATGGAAATCCTTTGACTGCCAGATATGCAAATGGACTGCCACCATTTAATGAAAGGTATATATTGAAATCTGTGTAGGATGTACAAAAGTTTATTATTGCATTAAGTAGATAGACATTGTAGGCACACTTGCAAAAATATTCTTGTCAGCATTTTAATACCTTTGTGATTCAGTTGATAGGTTTCCTTAATTATTATTTTTTTCGAACTCTCATTCCTAGAAAGACTGCTACCATGTACTGTGCAGTTATTAGTAACATTTTCTGTAACATTTGCCAGTCATTCTGTTGATCAGATTTAGAAATGATTCTGTTTGCCAGTCAAGTTAATTCTGCTTGTCTCTCTTTCAGCCTTGGTATATATCAATGGAGTAGCAATGTTGTACGTCACGCTGTAAGATTATGGGATGTGCGGGGCAACAGAATTCTTCGTCACCATGTATTTCTTCTGATAACTCCTAAAGTAGTTGTAAGTGTGACTTTCATACCTTCCATAATAGAACAATCAATCTCCCCAGTTATGTAGTTGCGTGAAAGTAGCAGTGTTCTGCCATCTTGAAGAGTGGCTCTTTCTTAAGTTCTCTGCTAAATTGTTTGTTGATCCAGTCAGAATAGGTACCTTTAGCATAATTATTGTTCTTCCTGATAAAGGAGTTAGCCCCTTGAAAAGTATTAGGGAATGGGAACTGGATCATCGATATACTCGGGCATAGGTGAGGTTTTGCTTATTCTTCGACTGCACAAAATACTATTTATTTTTGAACAGAGGTACAGTTTGTTCGTTTTTTAGTAAGACAAATAGAGGACCAAGGAGTGCACATGGATGTTTCCTTTTTCCTGCCACTGAACTCCCTGGAGACCTGAGCACGGAAATAAATGCTTGATATTCTGGACTGCTGTTAGGCAGGGTGGTTTGCTGTCCATATCACAGAGAGCCCAAGAGGTGGGTGGGAAAAGAAATTTGGGAAAATTCTGGCCTATTGGGGACTTAAGTTGTGTTTAGGGAAATTTCAGTTTGCTTTAAAAGGAAATCGATTTCTCTATATGCTACATCTGTCCCAGCCCCCTAGGACTGTTTTAAGTTGTGAACGGATCAGTTCAGAAGACCAGATGATGTCAGGAGTGGGATCTACTCACTCTTCCATGACACGCATTTTATTTCTTACACCACACAAAGACATGGGGCTCCATGCTTTGAGTAGAGAAAGGGACTTGAATGGCACTCTTCTCATATTTGCCAATTTGCTCTGTTATGCTGAGTTGTGTCCCTGTTCACCTGCCACTTGTCGTCTGAATGGCAATGGTATGCTGCATGTGAAGAGAAATCCTTACTTATCTCCCATCAGTGCTTGGACATAGCTTTGCGATTTCTGTTCCCACCGTGTAATAGTTAGTGCTGGGAGAAGGAAAAGGCTTGGAAAGAAATAATCACTGGCGAGATTCAGACCAAAGATATTCTGTTTTTGTCCTACAGAATCCTGAAAGACAGAGTAGACTGGGGATTAGGCTGTCTCTTAAATTTTGACACCCCACTTTCAATTATTCTTGAGTACTATGAATGTGAAATGATCTATCTTCTTTCCCACCCACCCCCAAACATATGGAGAGCATTTTCATTAGAGATTTTGCTTTCTAAAGAAAAAAGACGCTTTCCTCTCTGTAATGTTCATTTGATGTGTAAGGATTAAATATTTTAGCTTTCATTTTGAAATAAGCATCCTGAGAGTTGTCTAATGTATCTTTGTAAAGGCGGAGGCCCGAAAACATTTTGATTGTCCAATCCTAGAAGGCATGGAACTTGAAAATCAAGGTGGCATGGGCACAGAGCTCAATCACTGGGAGAAGCGGTTATTGGAGGTTTGTTTAGCTACTTTTAAAATTATTTTAACCTGGCATATAGATTGTAGTGATCTTAGAAAGCTCTTTCCCTTGTTGTTTTCAGACTTCTATTTTATATTTTTCTTCCAGAGCTTGTTATGTGTTGGATAACTGCTTTAGTCTAATGGGACAGTATAGTAACGAAAATAATAAATACACTGAAAAGTTGCAGAATAAAGAATTATATAAAACTGCTTTAATGAGAGAAGGAACACTACAAATAACTTTGTAAGAGTAGCAGGCACAGGGACTTTATATTTTCTCTGTATTGGAAACCACAGTATGTTTTTCAAGGACTAGTTTATCGCCATTTATTAAATGTGTCCAATCTATCATTTCTTGCTAGAACTTTTAAATAAAACATCAGAGGTGTGCTCAGGGAAGCCTTGAGTTTCAGGATACATGTGGTCATGCCTCGGCAGCTTCTGAATCTCTAGACACCTGATTCTGCACACAGAATAACTCTTGCTACAAACTGTGAAATGGGTCTAATACATTGAAGGCAGAATCCAGTTGATTGTAATGCTCTGCCTATGGAGTTGTATGCAGTGACCAGCATGTCATTGTGAGGCTGGGGATCATCCCCCACTAGAATGAGGGCTTTTGCTTGTGCAGCGAGAGACACGATACGTCCTTCTTCAGGTTCCGGAACTGTCCACACAGTGTCACACCGCTCAAGCAAAGGAAGCAAACAGGATTCTTCCCTAAGTATTTACACGAAAAGGGGGACATTCCTTCGCCCAGTCCCAGGGAAGATTATTTATTCTGAGTCTTGTTTGTTTTCTGAAACTAACACTTACTTTTCGGTGGTTACTTTCAGAATGAAGCAATGACTGGATCACACACCCAGAACAGGGTCTTTTCACGTATCACTTTGGCATTAATGGAGGATACTGGGTAAGAATTTGTAGTTAAGCTGGAGAACCTTAAGCATTTTCTGTTAAATATAACTTCTTTGGGAGAAACCTTAAAGTATATACTGAAAGTGATCAGGAATGTATGTTTTTGGAAATATTTGAACTATGCTCTAAATGCTACAATTTAGTCATAGCATGTCTTTTGCATATAAAGTTCATCAATTTGATTGCATCCCTTCTTGTAAATATTGAAGTTTTATGTAAGGTTTTGCCTAAAGATTTTGTTCCTGGGTTTATATGGTAGCTTTATTTGTATGAGCTACTTTTAATATAGCTGAAAATCATATTCCTAGAGTCCGATAGGCTAAATTATAAAGTAGATCTGAAAGCAAAACTTTTCCATTTTTTATACTTGTGCCTTCTATTTGTTTGTTGTGCTATATACAATAATTAGGTAAAAGATTGGTAGGAGATATTCCTTAGCCAATCATAAATTGCATGGGTTTTCCTCTACTGCTGCATTAGCACAGTGGAAAACAGGGAAGGTTGGCAATAGCTAGTCAGATAGCTAATTGGATTGACCTGATCCGACAAGGGGTGGCTTTAGTATTAGCTGTTTCAGTTCTCCTCCTTCCCTGTATACATGATGATGAGCAGTCTACATTTTCAGCAAAGGCACAGGATTATGATGATAACTGGGTTCTCCTTCATATTATACATACTATATAAGCCAAAGGAATTGCAGGGAAAGGGTCTTGGGGATCATAATATAGATTTCAGTTTATAGAAATACTTTTTAAATTATTTTAACCTGGCTACCTGTATCATTAGAAGGATCTTAGCTCATAATGGGTAGTTTCCATAAAGAGTGTAAACATATGTTCAAGATATTTGAAATGATGTTTGGCCAACTGTCCAGAAGTACAAACTGAGTAACAGCATTCCTGTTTTAATATATCTTTGCAGTTGGTATAAAGCCAATTATAGCATGGCAGAACAACTAGTCTGGGGCCGAGGTAAAGGCTGTGATTTTGTGATGAAAAGTTGCAAATTTTGGATTGACCGCAGGCGAAGAAAGTAAGAGTGCTTTTCTATGCAATACATTTTCTGTGATGGCAGTTAAACTGCACTAACATTCTAATGGTTGCATTATTAGTATTGAAAAACAGCCAGTGATCTGTATAAAACCTGAACAATTCTGTTGCTCTTGCTTGTAACTTTATTTAAAGGAAAGAAGTAGTGGACCCTTATTGTGATACTCTGCGGAGTAATCCATTGCAGCTAACTTGCAGACAGGACCACAGAGCTGTAGCAGTGTGCAATTTACAGAAATTCCCTCAGCAGCTTCCTCAGGAATATCAGGTATATTTTGCATAACAAATTGCTTGTTTACACCTTTCTCCTACCAGCCTGAAAGTATTACATGAATATGCCTCTGGCTTATGAACTTTCTGGTTCTTGCCAGCACAGCCATAAGGAAGAATTTGATTACCGTATTTTTCGCTCCATAAGACGCACTTCCCCCCCCCAAAAAAAGTGGGGGGGAAAGTGCGTCTTATGGAGCGAATACTGTAAATAAAAAAAACCCTCTCTCTCCCGAGTCACCCTCGTTAAGCCAACGTAGAAAATCCCCTCCGCCACTTTACCCGCCCGGCGGCCGCGTGATCTTCCTCGCCCTTATGGAGCGCCAGGGAGCGTGTGTCCATGCGCGCACGAGTCAGCCGGCTAGCCGGCCGCCTTCTCTTCCCTTTGCGACTGCTGGGCCGCTGCCTGACTTCCCCCCCCGCCCCTTCACACGCACACCGCTTCACCCCCGATGGCGCCTCGAATGCAAGCTTCCTTTCCGCACGGGCGATGAGGCAGATATTTGCTGTGTCAATCCTATCCCCCCTCCCCCCTCCCCCCACCTGGCGGGAGGGCTGCCGGGCACGCACCGCCTGAGAGAGTCACGTGGCACAACCCCCACTCACTCACTCACCTCCACGAAGAGCAGCATCTTCCTTCTCCAGCCTCCTCCTCCTCCCCCCCACCAGTCTTTTTTTTTTTACCCTCCCAACCCAAGCCCGACAGCAGGCCCCGGGAATCTTCTTTGGTTCAGAATATTTTTTTCCGTTTTCCTCCTCTAAAAATTAGGTGCGTCTTATGGTCAGGTGCGTCTTATGGAGCGAAAAATACGGTACTTGCTTCCATATTAGATTAACTATAGCTTGTCATGCCAACTAACATCTAATGAAGGGTGGTTAATCTTAGCCAAGGTTCGTGGAAACATAATCCACTTCAAACCATGGGTTATGAAATTGATTTGGTCTCACGAGCACTAGACGATTAACCACAGTTAGGATTCAGATAATATGATAAACAGCAATGTGATCGGGTCCGGTCCCCTCTTCTTCCTTTGCTCTCTTGCCTTCCATAGGCGACTCTTGAGCACCATGCATTTTTAACAAAGGTTCTTTAATTTTGGACAACTTGTTATTTTTTAATATTGGTAACAGACTCCGCCTCTTGCTTCAGAGGCATCCTTTCAACTGCCTTATCATCAAACCACAACAAGTCCGTCTGAACAGGCAGAGGCGTCGAACTGAACTCTTTATACTGTCACTTGCGTGGAATTGCCTGACTCTTTGTTTAAAATAGTACTTAACTTTACTGGTGAAGGTGAAAAATCCATCCCGCCTGAGGCTCCCAAACCTTCTTCCTGTGTTCAGTCATAATCTGGGTTGGAAGGGACTCGCTCCACGGGGTCTCCCAGGATTTTTGGAACATGCCTGATTCTTGCGTCTCTGGGCCTCTCTTTTCTGCCACTCTCTGAATTTCTTCTGCTGTTCTCTTTCCTCAGTTTCACCCCAATGAGGTGTTTTGCGATATACCTTCCTTTTCCACTCCTTCTCCGCATATTCACTAGGTACTTAAACTCAGTTCTTTCCCCAGTCCATGGATCTTCTTGCACTATTTCTACCCAATCTTTCTCCCATTAACTTTTTTTCCTCTGTCACCCAACATGCCTCTGCCTCTCCTGACTCCTAACTGCCCCCTCCTCCTTTTATTTCTCCCTCTCTTCCTGCCAAAATGTCGCCCTCCGTTGGTCCCTTTTCTGAATCTGTCTGTTCCTCCTCCCTTAAGCATAGTCCTTTTAAAGTCTCTTCCAGGCCAGTCATCTTTCCCACCGTATCTTCACTCGAGGAGGTGGATGGCACACTCTGAGGAGTGCCCCTTAGGGTACTCCCAGCCTCACAAGCAATTAAGCTAAAATAGAAGCAGAAGCTTCCATTATCCTTCTTTCAGCTGTACCATAGCATTAAAAGTGGGGGACAAAAGCCTGTAGTGCCCTGGTTTAGCTTTATGTCTGAACCTAGCCAGTTTGTCAGTAAGTAGTTGTACCTTATCTTAATATACAGGGTACACCTTATTGGTTTGGAATGTCTGGCTGGGAACCAGAAGTTGAGATTTCCATTGTACTTCCTAGGAGATGAGCCATCTGAGACCAGCCAGAGCAGGCATGGCTGGTGGGTTTACATGCCATGCCACCATAAAAAAGGACCGTTAATTCACTTCTGAGTATTTTATACCTAGGAAGGGTTGCATTAGTCAAAAGTGATTTAACAGCATGTAATTATCTTAATAGTTGCTGTTGTATCACCACTCCTTTTTGACATCGTGAGGTCACATTTCAAAACATTTATTATGGTTAGAAAAAGAATGTTTCTAGATGCATTTTGCACTGCAGAGAAATAGGCAGAAAGTTGGTAAATTGAAAAGGCAGCATCATAAAAACATAGTAATCACTGGGGAGTTGGATATGCACATTTCACCCTTCTCATTTGCTCTACATTAAAAATTTGTATACGTGGTATCTAAACTGAAATAAGATGAATCTGACTCTCTTACCAAGTGCAGCACTTCATTAGTACAAGCTAATGTATGTGAAGACACAGTTTTTATTTTCCATGCAATATCTAGCAATATTCCTGGTGCTATATATCGGATTAAAACAGCAGTAGCAATTGTAGCTTGGAGCTCTGGTGTTCTCTCTTAAATACCTTCATATGTGTATGAATATGGGTTTTTTCTATTGGGGACAAACTGTGTCCTTACTCTCATCACAGTATTGATGTAACTGTGTTCTTGCTTTTGTAATCACCTTTTGCACTTTTTCTTTTCATAGTACTTTGACAGTTTGTACGGAGTGTCCTCAGAAGATCTGCCATATTATGGTGGGTCAGTTGAAATTGCTGACTACTGTCCTTTCAGTCAGGAATTTAGCTGGCACTTAAGTGGTGAATTTCAGCGCAGTTCAGATTGTAGAATATTGGAGAATCAACCAGGTCAGTGGGGTTTTGTATTTGGCTCCTCTTTTGATAGCACTTGGAAATTTTTGCTTCGAATAAGAAAATATGATTTATTCAAATAAACTATGCTTTCACTCAAGCCTACTCACAAAACAGACTTGTTAGGAGCTGACAAACTAGGCTCTGAAATTGTCTTAGAAATATCAGCAAATCATGTTTTTTGTTTACAGCAATCTCCTGTTACATCTGAATTCACGGACAATAGTGACAAATTCGTTGCCATTGTTTGCTGCCCTATAGTGTATGTTTTAAAAAAATATCCTGTTTGCTCATTTCTTTGCACAGCTGATCAGCTGTGAGAGAACATAACAACGGCAGTCAACTATTTTTAATATAGACTGGATATATTCACACCTAACTGTTGATGTCATGGCTGACCATATGAAAAATTAATATTAGAACAGAACAGCAGACTTGTCCATGCAGTTTACCACTGACAAATCATGCAAGTATTCTTAAAAATCATGCAAGTATACTAAAAAGTTGACAGACAGTGTTAGAAAACTATTTGCCTGTGACATTGCCTGACTTTTGTAGCAATTTCTGAAACCTTGGCTGTTTACCTAACCACACAGTGCTTAACTGAAACCTGCATTTGTTTTCTTTAGATCCTTTCAAAAATTATGGTGCAGAAAAATATGGACCAAATTCTATTTGTCTCATTCAGAAATCAGCTTTTGTTATGGAACAATGCAGAAAGAAACTCAGTTATCCTGACTGGGGTAGTGGATGCTACCAGGTAACTGCAGATGTTCTGTATTTAAAATTGTGGTGTTTGGAAATTGTTCAGGATTAAATATTGCTTTTGCACTAATCATGTCATGTTTCTATATCTGTGGAGAATTATAATTATTATAAAAAGAAAATATTGATTTCCTCCTATTTCCTGCAGAAAAAAAGCAGTCTTGAAATATGAACTAAATGACTTGAAACAGTTCTTGCTACTTTTCAGCACCCCAAACATCTTGCTAGGTGCCACTGCTTCCGCAGTCTTTACTGCCTCTTTATTTTCCCCAGTGCAGACTGCAAGTACCATTTGATAGGAACACTGAAACTTGGAACCTGATAGCAATATGAATATTTGAGGTAAAGGAGATAAACAGACCTATCTTGGATACAATCACTTAGAAATCATTAGGATTAAAATACTTTAACACTGGCATAAAGTTCATGCACAGAAGATATGCTAGTAATTATAAGTTTATCAGAGCATGCACAAGCATAGTTGAATAGTCACTAGTTCTCCAATAATGAGAATGTTTACTTATAAAAAAAATTTTTTTAGAAAAGGAAGCTATGTTGCCTATCAAGCAAAAACAAAAGCAAAATAAAAAATAAAGAAGACAAAAACATTGTGGCACCTTAAAGCTGCCTTGGGCCCTTTCAAGGAGAAAGGCAGAGGGAACATATTTTAAATAATAGCTTTAGTGGACAAGTTCACTTCCTCAGATGAGAAACTAAAAAGGGAAAAGAGAAACTAAACTAAAAAGTGAAACTAGTTAAGTGTGTAATTTATCAAACCTACTTCTGGTATCCACTTACTGTTATGTTTATAACCTACTTTCTCTTACTTTGAGAGTCGGTGTGGTGGATAGAGTGATGGACTAGGGCTCAGGCAAGCTGTGTTCAAATCCCCGTTCAGTCATGGAAATACATGAGGTTGGGCAGCGGCAATGATAAAACCACTCCTTAACTATCTCACACATCTCGGAAACAGGTCAAGATATATGTTGGAAATCTCTAAAATACTTACGATAATTAAGTGTAGTTTACTTTCTAATCATACTCAGTCTAACTTTATTTCTTAGGTTTCCTGTACTCCCCATGGGCTGATTGTTTGGGTCAAGGACGCGGCATATTTGTGCAGTCACTCTGGCCAAATTGTGACAGTGAACATTCAGATGAATGGATGGGTTCATGTCGGGAACCTAATTTGCCCAACATGCTCAGACTTCTGTGATTTTTGTCCACCTGAGCAGGATCCCCCTCCAGTTGCTAATTTAACAAGAGTTGCATCTATAGGTAAGTAAAACAAGTATAATAGTTCATTAGCCCAGTTCAGTGAACTAGATTGACAACCTTGTTGGGCTTCACTTTTCCCTGTTGTTCTTATTGGCATGTTGAAAATGTTGATAATAGCAACAAAACTAACAAAGTTTTTCTTCACTCCTATAAACATTGCAAAGGAGAAGAGCTGAATCTCAAAAGCAAAGTCCAAAAATCAGCTATATTTACTCAACCATCCTATTTGTGCTGAACACCCCAACTAATTTCCCCCTCCACTTTAATTTGGTGGAATGGTGAATGGATGGCTAGACTTCTGAAAAACATCTTATTTGTATAGTATTATTTTTTTAATATATTCAGAGACTACTGCACTATTTTGCCTGTGTTAATATGATTTTTATTTTTATTTTTTTTAAGATTTGTGTTCCTGTTCTCCCAGCCTGGTAGTAACTCTATGGCTATTGATGGTGAACTTGCTTCCACTACTAGCAGGATTCCTTCTGTGTGCATGGAGTTAAAACACACTGCCAGCTCTCCCTTACAGCCATTGTCCATGAGTATAGAGTATGCTATACCTAAATACAACTTGAAGGCAGCTACCTGGAAGAGCAGTCGTATCTCTGCCTTGGGGCAGGTAGCCCAGATGATTGCAGACTGGAAGGTGCTGGACAACATCTTCTAGACCAAGAGAGGCAAAGTTTACAACTTCATTTCCATAAGTGCCAGTGTTAATTAAAAGTTTAATATTCACATTGGTAACAAATTTGGGGAACAGATTTGTCAATATTACGTCATCTGTTGCCACTGGTTTGCAGCACTTCTGTTATGCACAATTTTCTGTGAGACTAGTAGTAGGAGTTTTGGTATCCTTAGACAGAGATATACCTCAGTTTCCTGTAGTCAGAAGCCATGAGAATCATTTGCCATTGCTGCTAATAATTTAAGTCTAATAGTGCTTTATGGAGTTAAACAAAAAGCTAACCTTTTGGTACCAATTTGGGATATCTTCAGAGCTGTTCTGTACCCTGGTAATTTGACATTATTTTTCCTGTCAAGTCTCTGCTGCTGCAGTTACAATGGAACATCTCAACAGATGGTCAACATGCACTTTTGATATTTCTAAATAATGAAATCTTGAGTATTTTTCACTCCACATGGAAGAATGCTAAGTCAAAACGTTCTGTCATAATTCCTAATTTATTGACTACAATCCTAGGCATTTTTGCTTAGAATTGAACTTTCGTCCGAGTAAACATCCCTTAGATGAGGCTACATGTATTTCATTTCTCAGAAGGCATTTTGAAGAAATTCAGTTGATGTTCATTTGAGGGCATTATTGTTACCCTCAGGCTGCTCCAAAATTCAGTAACATTCAAGCATACAGACTTCCTTCACTTAACTCTCAGCTTGACGGGCAAAAAGGTCTGAAATTATAACAAATCTCATAAATCTTGCAAGTGATATTTTATGACAAATCTCATAAATAAGTTGGAGATGACAAGATTTTAGAGAGAAGTAGCGGTAAGAGCAATTGAACAAATATCGCAGGTATATTGATTCTTTTGGGGCCAAAACAGTGAATTTAATTACCAAGGAACCTTGTTTTGTTGTTCTTGGATAAAAGAACAGCTGAACTTAATTATGCTGGATGTATGAAAATATTATATGCTTCTTAGAGCATGCAGGTTAGTGGCTATGCCACCATTTAATGTGGTTATATGAGTCACTGAGCAATTTGACAGATGAAGAATCAGTTCCCTAGATGATGGAGAAACCTCAGGGACCATAGTTACAATTTCTTCCTTATGACTGGAACAAATTAGTCTTTAGACTGGTGGAATTGTATCTAGTCCTGTTATTCTGATGCACTGAAAGCTGTAATTGTTAGGGATGCTGGGGTATCAGTCCCCCTTTAAAAAACTAATTTTTAATCTGAATCCTTTATCTTAGTTCTCCCTGTGTACAGCAGAAGCAGGTTTAACAGTGTGGTGGCATTAGAACTTTCAATAGAGTATGATTTATTTTTTCCATTAATGAAGAGAGTACCGTCTCTTTGAAGGAAAGTCTTTAATAGTGCCTGCTAGATGTTTTATCTCTTAAAATGAACCTTGCTATTAGAAATATATTTTCTGCCAAATAGCCAAAATCAGTAAACTGCATCTAAACCCAAAAACGCAAGAAAGTTGACTGAGGAATGTGAGATGGAATTTGCTCAGCTTTGAAGGCATATTTATGCACACTGGATAAATATGCTTATTATCTTATATGTTCTGTGATAGCCTTAAGTAAGGGAGAAATAGAAGTCACAGAAATAGCAATAAGATACAGGTTTAAGAAATTTATTAAATGTCTACACCTTGAATGAGGAATAAAAATTAACCATTTAAGTAGGTTTACATCTCATTGACAAATGTGAAACTGTTCCACAAAATTGACAGTAGAAACTGTATTTTTTCATCTGTGCAATAATAGGACTTAAATAGCATCTTGTAATGATGCTTTTATATACTTGAACTTTTTGTCTTGTTTGTCATAATATAAAACAATTGCACTGTATCAACTTTTTGGCTAATTTTATATGTAAGTATTTATTTATAATAATGTATAGATTTTTGTTGTTAAATAAGTAGAACTCCCTCCTCCTTTTGTTCTTTAGATTCTTGGCTGATAGAACAACTAATATCTATTATTAGTAGAATGAAGAACTGGCTAGAATTTAGTGAAATGGAATTTACTGGAAAAGTTCCTGTACCAAGCTTGAAAACCCTTTTTTAAATTTGGCTTTGGAAATCTCTCAGCCACTGTGTCTAGTTCCCATTCTGGCTAAGGATTATGGAAGGTTTCATCACAAAAAATAATCTTTACGAACCCTTGGGTATAATTTATTTCTGACCATAATGAGAATCTCAGTCGTATTGAGAGAACATTTGTCTGTTTCGTCTTTGTATGCAACACTAGTTTTTTTCAGTACATCTTGTTGAGTAAAATTGCACTTGCTTTAATCCCAGGTATTAGTTACACCTGAAACATGCTGCTAACTGTTGGACTCTCAGCCCATAGAACTAGCATTGCTTTTTGTGTTTAGATAAATCCTTGAAGAGTTAAATCTAAATTGCCCACTTCCCTTCTTCATGAATAAGATGAATTCTATTAGAACAGCGAAGTTCCCCTTTGTCAGCGCTCTTTTGCTGTTGCAGAGTGATTCCATCAGCAGACATGCTGGGGAAAAGGCAGAGTCTACCAATGTTGTCTGTATTTTCCATATCTTAACTGGTTCTGTACAATTTTTAAAAAATAGTTGGTTAGATTCCAAGGAGGTGTCATGTGTGGGATCCTCTGGGAGCAGATGTCTAAAGGATTCATAAAATAAAATTGCTGCATTGTGTCTTAAGTTAAAGAAGGAAGTGTTTTACACAGATTGAACCTCTGGCAGTGCAATAGGAAAAAAATGCATTTCATTGTGGGAGGAACAGTTTCGTAAAGCTGTCTGTCTCGGTGTCAGATACTTTGTTCTTTGGTTTTGTTTGAAACTTCAAGATTAGCTGTGACATTGAATATTTCATCAAAAATGCCTTGGGTTAGAACAGAAACAGTAGGAATCCATACTTCTGTAATCTGTTTCAAAATGATACATCTCTCATTTCAAAACAGAAATAATCAGTTAATTGTTGTAAGTGTACTATACATTATGTAGAACTCTAGTTTAGATAACGGCCCATACTCTTATGAACAAAAGAACACTGCGGCCAGTTTTCTTCTTAGATGGGCACATTATTAACAGTTCCCCCCATGTGGCATCTCGCCAGCTGACCAGTCATTCTAGACCAGGCAAAGTCTTTCTCATGATGAGGCATCTTGATGAGACGTGCCTGCCCCCCTCCCCTTTTTACACGGTAGTCTCTCAAATGCTGCATACAGTTACGACAAATGAAATTACATTTGGGACTTTTTTTTTTTTTTTTTTTTTTTAGTAAAGGTGTTTATTTTTAATATACAATGTATCCTTAAAAGACAGTGTTATAGTACATGTATGCTGAAAGCAAAACTACTTGAAATGGGATAATAGTTCGTGACTGGACAGTTTGTCCAAACCAGTGCAGATTCTCTATTCCTAGTTGTTGTTTTTTCAAGTCTTGGGAAAACTTTGGACCTAGACTTGCTCAACGTACTTTGAGTTTTACCATATCTTGTATTTCAAGTGACTGTGTTTCATGTGAAATGATGTAGACTTATCTGTCTGATATAATAAAAAGTCTTGTCTCCGGTCTCTGCTTATTAGGTGCAGAGCTAATTTTAGGTTCTTTCCCACAGTGAAAACCTTGCTTATCTAAAGGACCTCTAACATGATTGATGTCCATTCATTCTCCAGAATTTCTGAAAATGTTAAGCAGATTTCAGCTACATGATTTAAGATAAGGTATCTGCTGCAATTGTGGAAATATATTGAAAGTATACAGATGCATAAACAGTTACTGTGGTAAGAACCAGGACCAAGCCTGTAGAAACTGAGGCAAATCTTAGCCAGTATATGTTGCTCTGTAATACAAATATCAAGTTTTTACAGCACTACTTTGTGGATTAATAAACTTTCTTGCAATTACTAATGTATTTGTAGTATGCTATTGGTTCAGAATGTAAATTGTGAATTATTTTCCATTTTAAGAGTGAAATTGAGGGCTGGATTATGTATATGGTGTTTGTATATGCAATCAAATTATTTTAAAGTATCTGGAAGACACTATTATCAACTTAATGGGAGAATTGTTGTCAATTAAAAAAAACCTTTCTTTTGCAAAAAATCTTAGTTCTTCTCCTGAAAGAAAATAGACACTTCATAGATAGATGCAATTGTTGTGTGGAAAAAACTACCACTTCTTTCCAAAAATGGAATTATTTAACTGAGCAACAAGAATGCGATCATTTTATATGTATCAGCACAATAGAAATAATATGTGGGAGAGCATTGTTTTAAATGGCCTTAATGACCGTTTGACCTAACCAAAAATCCCATAAATCTCTGTGCAATATATTTTACATGGTCTATCTATACAACTGCATTCTCTTTCACAGATTTACATTTTTATCCAAGATTGTGTAGATGATTTTAAATGTGTCTTCTGTGATGTTGATTGGGAGGGGCGGGGGTAGCTACCAAGGACAAAGTGGCCAAAAGAAGTGGAGACTTGGGCAATTAGGTAGGAAAGAAGAACCACCACTGCAGTAAAACATGACTGCAGTGGTGGTTCTTCAAGTCATTGTTAAGAACAGTTTAGCCATTAAATAAGGTTCCTCATGAAGCCACTACATTTTCTTCTTTGGAAGGTTTTCAATGTAAAGTTAGACAGGCATTTTTCAGGAGAGCTTTAAGTATGTGACAGCTTTTCTTCTGTTTCATATTTGCCACTTTGCCATAATTTTAATGAGTGACTCTGAAATGACATCTGTACTGTAACCTATGTAGAATTCGCATCTTGACCTAGTACCGAGTTCTCCAATAGAATATTGAGCTTCACTCAATGGAGAGTGAGTTACCAAAATGGTTTGCATGGTGGTTTCTGTAAAAGTAGCTCTCAGTTAATACTGGATAAAAATTCTCGTTTTGCTTGCTTTTATTCATCAGAATCAAACTGCCAGAAGCCTTGAGCAGACAAGTATAGGGTAAGCCATAAGCCCATCTTACATGTGGTGTGGATGATTCTGCAGGCATGTGATGAACTCCTTGACAGACTTTCCTTGATAGCAGATCAGGTAGACATTTACGAACAGTGGAAACCTAGCAGAAATTCAGTTATTAAAGGAAATCTTCAGTCAAAGGATCTAGAGCAGTGGCGGCGAACCTTTTTGGGCTCGCGTGCCCAAACTGAAAAAACAAAAACCCAGCAGGCGGCATGCCGCGGCAGAACCGGAAGTGGCGGCAGAAGGGGGAATCCTGGGCATGGAAGTGCCTCGAGACCCCACTCCGGATCCACCACCAGCGCCAGCTGCTCCGGATCTGCCTGTCGAAGCACCAGCACCGCGGCTGCAGCCGCCTTCTCAGGTTTGGCTGCAGGGGGGGGGGGGAGTAGCGATCCGGCGACTTATGGCTCGCATGCCTGCAGAAAGGGCTCTGCATGCCAGCTGTAGCACACGTGCCATAGGTTCGCCATTGCTGAAGTATTTCTTGTATAGCAGGGGTGGGCAAGTTCAAGGGCAAATCTGTGCCTTCAGTCCCCTGCACAGCTTACACAGAGCCTGGAGCCATTTTAAAGGGAAAATATATAAACAGGAAGTACCTAGATGGGGGAACTACTGGGTTTTTTTGTTTGTTTTAAATCTTGGAGAGCAGATTCATGTTTTAAAAAGTGCTGCTTCTGGAAGTACCAGGAGCAGAAACTAACCATTTTTGGGTTTAAAAAATTCACTCTACTTGGGGATGGGGACTTGAGAATTGAAAAAATGCTCTGGGTAGGACTACATGCAGTCAATGGGCCATCCAATGCCTCCCTCTTGCTTAACCACTCTACCAAGTTTGCTAGCTTAATACAAGATTTCATACTGAGGAGCTCTTTTAGGTAAAAAGGCAGGATTCAATCATTCTAAGAAATAATATAGGTAAACTTTGATTCCAAGAATAAGGACCCCAGGATTTCAAATGAATATTTACACCAGTGTAAATACAAGTGCATGAACCAGAGCAGTGAGTTAACAGTCCCCAACTGAATCCCTAGTCGTATGCCAAGTCACATACAGTATATCACAGAAGTGAGTACACCCCCTCACATTTCACAAATATTTTAGTATATCTTTTCATGTGACAACACTGAAGAAATGACACTTGGCTACAATGTGAAGCAGTGAGTATACAGCTCGTATAAGAGTGTAAATGTGCTGTCCCCTCAAAATAACGCAACACACAGCCATTAATGTCTAAACCGCTAACGTTAAAGCTGCTTACCTGTCAACCATTTTCTTCTGCTTCAGGATTTTGTAGACCTCAGCTGATGTTTGGGGTCCCTGTAGCTTTTGCCCATTCAACATTTCTTTTTCCAGCTCTTCAATTGTCTTAAATAGAAGTATGGACCATTTGTTTCAGGCAGGAAGGAAGTCACAGCAGTAAAGACATTTAAAACTAATCAACATATCAAGGGTTATATATGTTAAATTCCACCCTCAGCCTGCCTTGTTTCCATGTGGAAGGGTGGAAATTAATCGATGGGAACTCCAAACAATTCCTTCTAAGCAATTTCTGAGGTAACTCTTCCAAAATGATTTTCCTAAGCTGTGCCATGTGTCTCTTACTGATATCTTTTAGAAACAAACAGTATGTAATTTAAAATGTGTCAGAAAAATAAAGAACAAACCTATAGCACAGTGTGGCTTTATCTGCACCAATGTGAGCTTTTTCCCCCAGAGGCTTATAGCCGCTTTGGCGGAAGAAGGGCGATTTATCTGGGGGGATGAGGCAAGGCAGGAAAATTTTAATTCAAGACTGCCTGTGCTTTGCAGTCCTGATGAAAACCAATCCCTTCCCTTGCCCATTCACTGAAAAACACTTTATGCCTAGTTTTCCTTTAATTTTATGGTGTCTAGCTGGTGGATCAGGACCCATTACTGGCTTTGGACTGATGCAGCACACAAGTATAGGTTAAGAATTAGGTTGCCAGAGTGCATGCTTTACATCAAGGGGAATTTTCTGATCTCCAGCATCTGCTGAAGGCTAATACTTTAGCCCAAGGGCAGATAATATTTACTTCAGGAGCAATAGGTACAGCTGGGTTATTTTTCAATAATTTTGATGGGATTGATTCCCAGCCTAGTGAGTGTAGGACTGCAGCCTATTTTACAGCTGCTTTACAATTTTTGCAGTCCTCAGCAAAAAAAATAGAAACAGATAACTGTAAGAAGACAACTGACAGGAACTCTAAGACATACATGTTCATGCCTCATTTTGTTTTATTCCTTATTTGATGGTTTATTTATTTTTATATAGCATTTTTATTCATGCACAAAATGATTCAGTGTTCTTATATTCTCACAATGACCTTGTGTTGGAGGTAGAGAAGCAGCTTTGCCCAAAGTAAATAATATTTCTTTAGGACAGTGCGAGGATTTGAGCTGGATGGATGATGCTTTCTAAGTGTATCATCTATAAACAGGCAAAATTACATGTTCTACCAGTGAACACACTCATTGCTCAGCTTGGTTAACAAAAGGGAGCTGGGGCATTTTCCAGGTTTTATCTCTTTTCCTTGCCCCACAATCCCCAGCAACCTTTTCTCCATCTCTGTCAGGCACACAGCTGAGTGCCAAACAGCTTTTTTTAAATGACCAGGTTTGGGGAGGGTGGACGCTCTTTTCCTTTTCAAGGCATCGCTCTGCCCTAAAAAATCAAGAGAGCCCTGTTGAATCAGACCAAAGATCTATCCGGTCCACCATCCTGCTTCCCATAGTCGCCAACTAGCTACCCACAAGAAGACTGTAACCAGTGTGTTTCCTTATCAACCACTATTAAGAGGCATACTTCCTCTGATCCTAGAATCAGCATGAAACCATCAGTATCCACATGGTCCATGAACTGTCTAATCTCTGTTTATATGGTGTGAAGAAATCTCTCCAGCTGAATTGGATGGCCCTGGATTCTACTGTTACGAAAGAGGTGGGAAAATGCTTCTGTATTTCTCCATATCAACATACACAACTGTCACTGCAAAAACGTCTGCCAGGAAACACGACATGCCTTGTTTACTGGCGTCATTGTACTCCCACTAGGCTGTCAGAAAACAGTTCTTGAAGGCATACAAGACCTATCTTCCCCACTTACCATGTTTCTCAGAAGAACTGCTGGTATTTTGGGGGTGGCAGGAGAGAGTGAACCCTGACATGTTCCCTACTCCAGCTGCTCATCCCTGATAGTAAACTTCACTTCATACTATAACCACTGTATTCTTGCTGGCTGTTATTAACCAGAGAACACCACCAATTATCTCGCTTCATCTGTACCACATTACACAACTTTATGGCCAAATACACAGATACAGTTCTCCATTGGCCATAAGTAAATAGGGATTAATTTTTGTCAGAGTGGTTTCCCAATCATTATAGAATGTTGCTATTACGAGAATAGGAATCACTCAAAGAAACATACACTTACTTTTCCACCACAGGCAAACGCTTCTGCCACCTTCCTGTTCCGTCCACCGTAGCATGTGGTAATTAGATCTGCAACACCACAGCTTTCCAGAAACGTCTCTATTGCGACAGGGCCCTTGCAGAAAAGTTTTGCAAAGCCAATCATCTCCATCAGGCCCAGACGAATCACAGCAGCCTTGGTATTGTCACCAAAGCCCAAGCCATCACAGAAGCCAGCCCCAACAGCCACAATGTTCTAAAGCCAAGTGGACAGGAAGAAGGAGAGCCAGAGAAAGGTTGTGGGAAAGACCATCATTAAGTAGCCTGTACTGATTGCAAATTGTAGTAGTGTCAGAATGCAGAGTTTGTCATACCAATAGTTAAAAACCATATGTGATCAGAGATGAGGTAATTCCTGCATGTGACACTTGAAAATAAGGGAAAAGGGTAAGAGATAGGAAGGTGGTAATCCCTGTTATGGAACCATTCTGACATGTGAATTATTATGTATTTTGCAAAATTACTGTTCAAGCTTTTGATGTTTTGTACTTTCAGACTGTGAAGTACCTTTCCATGTTATTTTTCTATATAAAGGTTTTTGAGAAATGTGGTAGTCTGAAGCTTTAAATGAGAAAGTGGCTTCACAATGAACCATACAAGGATCAGCAAAGGCAGGACCATGTTCAGACCTGTCAGTTAAGTAATTAACAGCACTAAGATTTTACTTCACAATAAAAGTCCCTTCTCACACAATCTGAAGCTTAATGTGTTCAACATGATTCAGGATTATCACGATCTCTCACATTATAATCATGATCCTTTGCTTTTGCATGTCCTGCAAAAGGTCTGTCCCTTTCCTCCTACTTTGCAATAAAATTACAGTAATGAATTTAAAACCAACAATCTGCTGCACCCATCTCACAATATTTGACGTGTAGTCCCAGCTGAGACTGGTCCCCTACATGGTTGGAATTAAGAAAGAAAAGGGAGTCTCCCCTCCATACTATATATTGAACATAGCTTGTAGTTTAGTCTTACAGAGACACGGTTCAGAAACATACCTAAGAAATAGCTTGTAATTAGAATGGACAGCAGGTTAATGTTGCAGAGAGGAGACTGAGGCTGTATTTTCTGGATTTATGAAATCAGACTTCAAAGGAATTCCATACATCAAGTCTTGAAGACCAAGTATGAGCCATAGCCAGCTAATTTAACTTGCAGAGTTGAGTTAAGCTCATGCCATGACACATGGGTGCTTTCAATACTTAAGAATGTTCCTTTTTTACTGATTGGCTGTCTCTCAGTTCTGTTTCTGGCCCAAGCAAGTGGTGACTGTAATTGCCAGTCCTAGAATTGTTGCTGTTGCTATCGCAGCAATTGCTCCCATGTAGGGCTTGGAACCGACAAGTGACATGTTATATTTTGTCCACTTCCTTTGGAGAGAAAATTCTCAGGAGAAATGCTTCTCCATTCTGAACCCTATGCTACAAGTAGATGATGTACTTTTGAAAGAGAGTTAAAAGGTGATCTGTGGAACCACATGAAATTAATTCTCCAATGGGAGTATGATGATGGAAAAGGATGTTTGTGATGGCGACTCATGTATATTTGAATTGGCTGCACTGATTATCTTCATTAACATTAGATCTGCTGCTCAACTGCAATTACTGGCGCCTCAAAGCCTTTTTTTAACTCAGAAGTTGGGAAGAAAGTTCTCTCAGTTTAGAGAATACAAAGTGAAAAAAGCTAATGAATGAGCAAACCTTCAATGTAACAATTGACCTAAGAGTATTTGATTTGAATTCACTAACTTTTAAGGCACCACAGAGCTCCACGGTGTCACAGTCATCCACCACACTAATTCTGAAATGTTGGGTTTGCATTAATTCTTTATAAAGCTTCCCACTAGCAGGATTTTTACAACCTAGAGAAAGAAACAGAAGCAATTAGGATTCAGATGTTGGCTAAATAATTTTTGAATAGAGCTGCTTTCATTTTAGGATTTTTTTAAAAAGGATACCGATGTGTACTTCTATTTGCTAGATGTACGCAAATGTTATATAGAAGAGGAGATCACCTACAACTGTTTCACAGTGGAGGTTTTAGCATTCAGCAAATGCTACAACCAAAGAGAATTCTGAAGTCTAATTACCATGGAAATTCAAAACTAGCTTCAGCATTCTAACACTATTAAATGATGGAGAAACCAAAACTTTCTAGTTCCATGCTAGGTACAAATGGACTGATCTTGCCAGTATGAAGGGCTGTTTGCATATTTATGGCCATGACCATGAGTCATTTACCAATGGTGGTTTCACAGAACATTTCATCTGCCACTTCATTCGCGATGTTGGCCCCCATGAGCACGCTGACTTCGATCTTTAGTTTCTCTCGAATAATGTCTGATATGAGTCTCAGTCCATCTGGGCTTTCGTCTATACCCTACATATGAGAAAGACAGCAATCAAGGCAAAGGTTTTTAAAACAATGCTTCTTGTGTTTCAGTGGCTGAACCATAAACCTGATTGTAGTATTAGAAATTCCAGGATATATCTTCTAGAGAAATGTTGGAGAGCTGTTTGGAGAACATAGCACACAGCTGAGAGCAGGGTATCACATGGACACAAGTCTCAAGTATTTTATGGTGTAACTCTTCAAGGCACCTTTGTCTTTTATATTGTGAGGTAGCCATAAGCCTGATACAACACAGAGGTATACTGCATTCAGAATGCATGCATGGTAAAGAAATGGTGGGGGTGAGAGTGGGAAGAGCAGAGACTATTACTAGAATTAAATGCTGGGAAATTTGACACATTGAGTAACCCTGTCATGGTGTGCTTTCATTTGGTTCAATTGCAAAATCATTACATTTAATTATTTAAACTGAGACATGTCATCATATTAAAATTAAATTCAAATGCACACAAGATATCTTGTAGCAGTAAATATTTTTAAAATATTTAATAGTACACTTAAATAAGTCACAGCTAGAGTAGGCCCATTTGAATCAATGGAAGTCACAGAGGCGTTCACTCACCAAATCTCCACTGAGTCAAACGACCTACGCTGGTTGTGACTTACTACTAGATTTCAGCCAGTGTATGCATTTGAAGTATGCAGTTTGATCAGTCAATTTTCAGAATGGCCCTGATCATTCTAAAAGAGAGCCTGACAGACAGCAATGTAAACAGTAGTGTTTTGGGGTATGTGGGTTTTGGCCATAGATATACAGTGGTGCCTCGACTTAAGAAATTAATCCGTATTGGAGCGGTGGCCGTAACTCGAAATTTTCGTAAGTCGAAGCACCATTTCCCATAGGAATGCATTGAAAACCGATTAATCCGTTCCGGCCGAAGAAAAAAAGACCAAAAAATAAAATAAAAATGAAAATAAACAGAGCAAGTCCCACGCTGGGACTGCAAAAAAACAAAAACAAAAAACAAACAAATCCAAAAATAAACATTGGAGCAAGTCCCACGCTGGGACTGCAAAAAAACAACACCAAAAAACAAAACAACACAGAAACATAACCCCCCCAGCCCAAACCTACCCTCCAAAACCCACCCAGAAC
This sequence comes from Intellagama lesueurii, assembly GCA_037013535.1. NCBI lineage: Eukaryota > Metazoa > Chordata > Lepidosauria > Squamata > Agamidae > Intellagama > Intellagama lesueurii. The sequence continues at coordinate 125,907,457 of JBAJHW010000001.1, read as the reverse complement.
AACTTTTTTAAAAGGAAAAAGCAGCACCTTACCAGTCCAAAGCCTCCTCCGCCTTCCGGGCTTCCCTGCTGCTGTGACCACCGCCGGCGGACGCCTCCCGGGCTTCCCCGCTGCCGTCGGAGGCTTTCCGGGCTTCCCCGCCACCGTCGGAGGCCTCACCAGCTTCCCCGCTGTTGTGACCGCCGCCGCCGCAGGCCTCCGACGGCCCCGGGAGGCCTCTGGCAGCGGCGGTCGCAGCACCGGGGAAACTAGTGAGGCCTCCGACGACGGCGGGGAAGCCGGTGAGGCCTCCGGTGGCGGCGGTCATGGCGGCGGAGAAGCCCGGAAAGACTCCGACGGCAGTGGGGAAGCCTGGGAGGCCTCTGGCGGCGGCAGCCACAGCGGCGGAGAAGCCCAGGAGGCCTCCGGTGGCGGCGGCCGTGGCGGCGCTGGAAGCCCGGGAGGCTGAGCCCAGCCGGGATGGTTCGGCGGCTCGCCTCCCAGTGGCAGTGGCAGCAGCGGTGGAAGCCTGGGAGGCTGAGCCTCCCTTTTCCTAACCGTTGGGGCGAAAGAGCTACAAAGAAGCAGCCTCTTCGCCACCAACAGTCTGAATTTCCCGCCCTTTCCCCCTGACTTTTTTCTTTCGTACGTCGAAGCTCCAGCCGCAAGTTGAAGGAAAATTTTGCGGCCAGAGCTTTTCATAAGTCGAAATTTTCGTACGTCGGGACGTCCGTAAGTCGAGGCACCACTGTACTAGAGGTTCAACCTTCACCTGCAAAATATTAGTATGACATTTACTTATTTGTGTACTTTCTTTTATATGCCACCTTTCTCCCCGGATTGGGACCCTAGGAAGCTTATAATGGAGTCAAAAAACAATTGTCACTAAAATATATTATATACAGATATTAAAACACAGTTAAAATCAAAACATTGTAAAACATCTCAGCGAAAAAGACTAGCTTTAGTTCACATTAAAAATATTAAAAAATCAGCACATCCAGTCTGAAGGCCCTTGCTTTTAACATGCCATCAGTTGCTGAGGGTCTGCTTGAATTAAAAGGACAATGTATTATCGAAGAAGAAGAAAAACAGCCACCCACAAATAAAATATTTCTGCCATACATCAAAGGGGTCACAGACCACATGGGGATACTTTTGAAAAAACACAACCTACAAATAGTATTCAGGCCCACCACAAAAATATAATAAATGTTATGGTCAGCAAAGGACAAAAGGGACCCCCTCACCACTGCAGGAGTATACCAGATACCTTGCAGTTGTGGCCAGGTATATATTGGGACCACAAAACGCAGCATCCACACCAGAATCAAATAAAATGAAAGACACTGCAGACTAAAACAACCGGAAAAATCGGCAGTAGCTGAACATGCCCTGAAACAAGCTGGACATGAAATTCTATTTCAAAACCCAGAAGTATTGGACAACACCAGCAATCACTATGTTACATTATATGTAAACCGCCCAGAGTAGACACATTCTAGATGGGCGGTATATAAATCTAATAAATAAATAAATAATAAATAAATAGACTACACAGGAAAGCCATTGAAATCCGCAAACATCAGCACAGCTTTAACAAAAAAGAAGAAAGTCTAAAACTCAACAAAGCCTGGCTCCCAGCACTGAAAAATACAGCCTGCGAAAAGGTCAATGAACTCTACCCAGCCACAAGGACCGGTGATCACTGCACACAAAAGACTAGCTAACAACACCCATCAATCACAGTGACAGATCATCTCACCCCCTTATCACAACAATACACCCATAACAAAAAAACACCCTGATCACCATAATCACCCAATCTCCTGAGAAGGACAAAAAGCTGATCCCACAGCTACAAATACTCAACTATCCCACACACTACACCAGAACACAGAGCTCTAACTCCTGTCCTCTGAAGATGCCGGCCACAGAGAATGGTGAAATGTTAGGAAGAAAAACCTCCAGAGCATGGCCAAACAGCCCGAAAAACCTACAACAACCATAAAAGGACTTAATTTGCCAGTGGAAGGACCGCAAGAAGTGGGGTGATCTTATCCTCCCCTGGCAGACACTTCCACAGTATGGGAGCAGCTACAGAGAAAGCCTTATCACCTCAACAAACAAACTTTTGTGGATGAGGGAACTGAGAGAAAAGCCTCTTTTGATGATCTTAATACCCAGGTAGGCTCAATAAAGGATGATACCATCGTTTAGATAGCTTGGACCCAAGCTGTCTAAAGCACTAGCTTTCTATAACATTTGTTTTTGGAGAGGAGAGTGTCACTTCCTGTGCCCCATTTAGGGTGTATTACCAAGGCCACCGCCTTGGCCTATGCGCAGTCATAATCATGGACATTTGTGACTAGTCTACCTCCACCTTTGAAAAAAAAAAAAAGGCCAGGAATTACCTTAATGAGTGAAATCCCAATGGCTCCTGTTTTTACATGACCTTTAAGATCATCACAAATCTTAGGAATGAATTGATGAGGTATAACAAAAATGAGGATATCTGCTCCATTTGCTGTTTCTCGCAAATTTGGTACAGCAACCTGAGAGAAAGATACAAATACTGTAGTTAACTGCATTTTGCTACCGAATAACCAAGGGCAGAGAACAGCTAGCAACATCTGTTGGCATCAACTGTGTTTTTATGGAGTTTTATTTTTGTGAAAATGTTAAATCATTGTGCCTTCAATCAATTTACCTTCCACTACATGAGTTGCAGCTTTTAATTTATTATTTTATCATGCAGCTATTTATTTATGATGAGGAGGGATTTTATTTCCATTATTACTGTACACCCCCCTTAATGCTACAAGGCAGCTAATAATTCTAAGCAATGAGACAGCCAGTGTGGCAAAGGGGTTAAAATGTTGTCCTGAGGGGTTTGGGATCCAGATTCATGTTTGCATGGAAGCAGGAAACAAGATGTCCCTGAGCTTGTCTACTTTCTTTCAACCTGACCCACCACACTGGACTGTTGTGAGGATAAAGCGTAAAGAAGGCATGCCATGCCCAGCACCCAGAGTTTACTACAGAAAATGTAGAGTATAAATTTTACCAAATACATAAAGAACACAGCAACACACCAATCAAGAAATTAAATGATAGATGATTTGTACCCGTGTGAACATCCCATGCATACTTATCTGGGGGCGGGGGCACTCCTAGATGTATATGCCGAAGTCTTTCAAGGCACACAACATGCACATGCAATACCAGCATTTCCTACATTAATCTTAATGGGTAAATTTGATTTCAAATCCTTACAAAACTTACATGCACAGGCGCCATTGACATATGATGTCCTCAAAGAGACTGCTGATCTCATAATTGTTGGGATAAAGTGCACTAGACTTCATAGGCCCATGTAATAGTGAAACATAACTCAGTGCTTTCAATGGGTATTACAAACTTGTTTAAGCAAACTCAGATTTAAGCCTCAATTGTAGAAAGGCACTGGGAAGCTTCTGCCCATAAGTTTGTCAGCAGTCCAGTTCAATGCATGGTTACTCAAAAGTAAGTCCCATATTGTCCACAGGAGCCTTGCTCTCAAGTAAGTGTGCACGGGACAGCAGCACCATTCTGGTACCCACCAGAATAAGCCATGGTAGTTTGTGGCAGGGTATTCTGGAGCACATTAGCTGGCAACAAATCAGTGTGCTCTGAAAGACGGACAAGTACCAGAGTACAGATAACCCATCATATGCACGAGCATGCTTCAAAAATCATTAGGTTCTTTCTTTACTCCCCCACCTCACTGGGACCAGATTGTTTCTCTAGTTAATGTACAGCTTTCATCTGTTTGTATTATATTAACCCCCAGTTTATTTGGAGTGTGCTTCCTTTCTCAACCTGAGAAAACAAGAGCAGCTTCCTTAACCCAATTTCTTAAGCCAATGGCCCATCTGATATGTCCTCCGCCTAAATCACAGTTTTTAGAAATGAGCTGTCCTGTTCTCTTCATGCGATCCCTCTCGCTTTCCTCCTTCATGCACAAAAGGAAGAAGGTGAAAGTTAACCAGAATAAAGCCCCATTTTTCCTCAGGTAGCAACTTGGCTACCACAAGGCCCTATATTCTGTGGTATTACAGTGCCCCCTACAGGGGATCAAATAGGTAAGCAATATCATGCTACCAGGAAATCGCATTAGGTAACCTTTTCCCCCCCTACACCTTTGTACCATGAATTTCTTTTTGACCAACAGTTTTTTTTAAATTCAGAATTGCTGACTCTTTTAAGATGGGAAGAGGATCACTAGGAAAGGTGGCCTACCACTAAGTTATATTTTATTTACCAGTGGGACCACTGATATCAGAAACAGAGGGTATCACATTATTGGACAAAACAAAACTCAGTCTCTAGAAAAACTTAATAACATTTAACTGAAGGTGAAGAGACTTTCTCTGAGACCATTTTCCCTCCAATGAGCTCTCCATATGTTCTGAGACCCAAAATTCTATTCAAGTAAGTAACATGTAGCTAGTTAGGTTTAGTGAGGATTTTACAAATTTTATTTGCAATTCTCAGAGTCTAAGTTGTTGCCTTCCTTTTTGTTTTTTCCTCTCCACTTCCCCAAATAAATGCATTTTTAACATTTGATCATTTGGAATGTCTCACTAAACCCCCATGTGAAAGACTGTAAGGTCACAAAACTACTACTTAAGGGTTTTTACAGGGCTTTGTTACATCCTATTTTTCCGTGGCTGGTGCAAAAAAATCCCAAATCTTCCCCCACCCCAATTTCTTTTTAACTAACCATAACCCTAAAGATTAGATTTAGGCTAGGGTTCTTGACAGGAAAGCTGGAAACTCCCCAAGCAGCTGGACAGACTACGTATGTTGACTGATGGCACCTATCAGGAAGTTTTGGGGTGAGGTGGGGGCTTCTGTAAAAAATTTACCATAAGGGATTATCAGTTTTGCCCCAGATCCATAACACCAGGGAACTAATACTTGTTGTGATTAACGTTACTTAAGACTGTCTGAACTGGGTCATTATCTCTGCTCCTTTGAATTAAATTCAATGATGACCCAAGCATAAGAGCTTTAAAACTGAAACTACACTTAAGTGGTTTTATGTCACTTACCACATTGTGAGGTAACTTATGGCCTGGGAGATACTTCACATTTTCATGGTCTTGGTTAATAAGGTCAGAGAGTTTCCGTCCATTGACTGTCTCTTCAAATACCCACATCTTTATGATGGGATCAAACTTGATCGATTTCTGGATATTTTGACCTACACTTTTTGCAATGGCAGATCCCCTTTAAGGAAAGCAAAAACAAAAGGCCAAACATTGAAACAGAACTCCTTGTATGATCATTCCCCAGAAGGGCACATTACTATAATCACTCTTTCTCAAGAGACAGAATACAAAGCATGGTTCATATAATTGCTTCATTTCCCCAAATCTTAATATGGTTTATCTTGTAAAATAATTATACCAGGTGCTGTGTCTCACCTGACATTTTCTGTGTTCAGCTACAGTGTGAATTATGAAATAGGTGCTTTGGTTGCACACGTCATTCAGTGAAATACATCATTCTGACAAGCAGAAAACATCTGTGTCTCAGCTTCCATACAATTTGCTGAGGAAGTTGGCAGTTTAACATCTGCACACAATTCAAAGCAAATGAGTTCTTCTTCTGTATATTTGTAATGATGACTACTTACCTTCCATTAAAAAAAAAGGACAAGAGAACAATCAGATTTCCATCAATCCTGCACACAGGGGCTTATACATATAGATGCATAATTGGAAATTATTACAATAATCTAAACAGAATACACACTGAAATCGTGTTGCTTAGCATAGTTAAGTCACAACTAGAATAAGCCCGGTGAACAAGTGGGGGTTTGGTGATTAACTCCTCTGTAATTTTTAATTGATTTGAGCAGACAGTACTGCAGTCAAAACTCTGCTCATGATCAGTGTTCAATTCCAACAGATTCACACAGCCAGCTCAAGGTTGACTCAGCTTTCTATCTTTCCAAGGTTGGTAAACTGACTACCCAGCTCGTGGGGTGGGGGTGAATGTGTAGCCTGCATAATTGTAAACTGCCCAGATAGTGCTTTAAATGCTGTGTCATGCTTTGCTTTTGCTTTGATTTAGCAGCCTATTCTAGTTGTAACTTACTAAGCTAAGCAACAGGATTGCAGCTAATATGTCTCCTAACAGTGGGGAAGATTGTGTCTGGTTGATTTATGTACCTCCCCAGTCTGCTGCTCAGATGCTGATGGACAACGTCAGGGATCATGCTCTGTCTGCTAAGGACAGAACTGGATGATATTGTTAGCATGTCATTAAAAGCAGGGCTCCCTTAGGAAGCAATAGAGATCTGTTTATTCTACCAAGAACTGGCCTCAATCAGCATTTTACAAATTAATTTGCTTTTGTCTGGTCATTGGAAGATAAAAACTGCCTTCATTTCCAATTCAATTTTCTCAAGCACATTGTTTTAGAGGATTTGTATATCTGCAGGGAAAATGTGGAAAGTGTAAGAAATACCCATTTCCTTTAAAGTATGATTTGACCATTATTGTGTGGGCTGGGACATGACAGCCCTTCAAACAAAGAGTACCTTCTCTGATAGCCCTTCAAACAGAGGACTGTTTTATTTTAAGTAGAATATCTAGCTGTCTTCAAACTGAGTTGCCCAGCCACCCAAAGATTCTGAAGAAATCATAAAAGATTTCACAAAGCCAATAAAGGGGGGGAAGGCAACTTATTACTGCATTTGATTTCTGTTTCAGTGTTATCCAGGCTGCATGTTTCTACAGCAATTTAAACTCTTAATACTTCACAATTTGTTGGCTATAAAGGTCCACAGCAATTTACAAAACAATGTTCCCCTATAGCCGCTTGAAACTGTAACAGAAAGAAATTGCTGAAGAAAAGGGGTTGGGGTGGGGGAACTGAAGCAATTCTAGTAAGTGTTGCTACTGAATATCTTAACTTGCTACAGTATTCCTGGCATTTATAGCTGTAAGTCTAATTGCAACAGTCACTTCCTCAGGCAAGTTTTCCAGGTTCACAGCTATGATTTCTAACACACTGCAGTCTTTCAAAACAAGATGGACAGATTTTTTTATTATGGGCATACATGACTTCGGTTCCGCGTTGATTTCAAAGTTCTAATGCTTACGTACAAAGCCGTAAACGGTTTAGGGCCTCGATATCTGGCGGAACGCCTTCTCCCACCTAAATCTACTCGTATCACTCGATCTAGCCAGGAGGTGAGGTTGAGGAGCCTAACGCCGAGGGAGGCCCAGAAGGAAAAAACAAGAAACTGGGCCTTCTCGGCGGTGGCTCCTCGCCTTTGGAATAACCTCCCTTCTGAGATCCGTTTGGCCCCTTCGCTGGGCATTTTCAAAGGCCAACTGAAAACCTGGCTGTTTAGGCAAGCCTTCCCTCCAGCCACTACTTGACTTACTTTTTTCTCCCATCTTGAGTATTGTCTGATGTGTTTTTTGATCTTATATTTTAAATTGTTTATATTATATGTTGTTAGCCGCCCAGAGTAGTCAGTTGACTAAATGGGCGGGGTATAAATTCAATAAATAAATAAATATATTTCCATGGACATTATGATCACAGTATGAACTGGGCTGCCCAAATTAAAACTGGATAATAGAGTAACCAAAGTACAGGGCTTTCATCAGACCTTTCATCAGGTCTGCCCGACTCACAAGTTCATCTCTGTCAAGGCTTCTCTGGGTCACTACTCCAAGGGAGGCCCGTAAGTCTTCTATAAGACGTAGGGCCTTCTTTGCAGTGGCTCCAGCCTTATGGAACCAGCTTTGGAAGGAGCTCTGCCTAATCCCCTCCCTGTTGACATTTCGGAGGCAGGTAAAGACGGGGCTTTCCACACTGACCCTGCCCAATCACCTACTCTGTTTTTCTTCCATCTGCTTTGGTTCCTATATGATTGTTTCACATCATCTGCCTTTATGGTTATTTGCAATTTGCTTTTAGTGCTTTTATTTTTATTTCTCATCTGTTTTATATTTGTGGTAACTGCCCAGGGTAGTGCCTCGGCACTGATGGGAGCAGGATATAAACAAAATGAATGAATGAATGAGAACCCCTGTAAATCTCCATTTGCTCTGGAATTAGGCCCATTCTTCAGCTAAAATGGCCTGCAAAGATTTAAAAAAAGAGATAGATCACTTAAAGAAAAACTATTTTCATATTTGTAAATTAATTAACTAAATAACTAGATTTGCTAATGTAACCAGTAATAGCTGACAGCTGAAACACAGCAGCAGAAAATTTTTTGAATTCCTAAACAGTCAGGAAGATCACAAGATCTGAAAATGGAAACTCTCCAGCTGACAGAGCAACTATTAACAAACTGGTGTCTATGTGTGGAGGATTATTTTGTTTGCTAAGGTTTTGAAAAGATTGCTAAACATTGAACTTTAACATAATATTATAGTGCCTTATAAGGAATGGAACTCCAAATGCAAATGTAATGGAGATCTTTTGTGTTTAGCATCTGGGCCTCAACTTTTGATATTATCCTCCTCCTAGCCACCAGTCTTGACCTTGGAGGCCACCTTGTGAACCAAGACTAGCAATTCCTGTCCCTGCAAGGTCAAACTGCTAAACCCTGCACAGTTTTGCAAAACAATCCGTTTGTAGTGTATGTGTACTGCACAAACGTGACTTGCATTTTAGGGAAGATCCAGCTACCTCCTCCTGTTTCCACCACTGACATGCAATATTTCCTTGTTAGGAAAAAATACTTTCCCCACAATAGAGCCTCACAATTGCTGCCAAGAGTGTGGTCTATAAAATGAACACTAGCACCTGGCAATGCCATGCCCTTCCCCCAGCACTTTAGGACCTTCTAATAAGGCATGTTTTCAAGTTATTTCTGAAGAGGAATGTTCCTCTGCTGCATTAGTGGAATGTAAAAGCACGCACATCAAGCAAATTTCAAATCAAGCAAACAAAGCAAGGCATTCGTGTTTGCCTACACCTTCCCAGCCCTCTCTCCCAAACTCTGGAGCTCCTTGCCAAGGAAGATCAAGTTGGCACCTTTTCTGTTCCCCTGCTGTCAGACAAAGGCATTTTAATTTAAACAATCTTCTGGCCTATAACCTGGTGTACCACTGAGTACTAGCTATGTTTTTTAAAATTTGTTTTATGAAATGTTTTTAATGTATTCATTTTATATTATTTTTACATTGTTTCCATTTGTATTTTATTCTTGTTAACCACTCTGAGGGTCCTTTGGAAGGAAAAGTGTAATGAAATAAAACAGTGACCATAAGCAAGGCCTGCCATTCTTCCCACAGAGATGTTTTAAAAATGCTTATATTTTAAATTTTTTTTACACATTGCTTCTCCTGCAGACAACTCTGCAGATGTAACCCATCCTCCTTCTTCAGGCAATGATGTGTCCTGTTTTACAGATTATATTTCTCTGTTTGAAGTGCTCCTCTGTCCAAAGAGCTGAAGGCCATTTTGAAGGCAAAGACCCACATGACAGTCTTACAGGGGCTTTAACATAGCTTCTTTATAGTTATCACCTTGAAAGCAGCCTAGACACACACAGGGGTCATTGTTTCCCCACTCTCATGTTAGTGAGATGAATCCTATTTTTATTTTATTGTAATTATTTTTATATTTGCATATGAAAAATTAGTATACACACATTATGCAAATCTGGCACATCTTGTCCTCTCCTTAGATGATGCATTTCTTCTTTGCAAGGCATTTAAGTGGCCAGCTTACATTTCTCCCTATCTATTATGTAAAGTGCAGTTATAATTTTTTCTTCTTCTCTCATTACAACAAGCCTGCTCAGTTTGTGACTCACCAAGCTCTAAAACAACCTAGGAGCCATGGAGTGTGCAGCTCACCAGAGGTTTGACAACCCTTGATTTCTGGATGGCTGCCTCCCTGCATGGAGCTGCAAAAACAAGACGTGTTTCACGTAGCTGGCAGACTCCCAGATCATGTTTTGTGGATACATAGAGAGTATTTGTCCAGATCTGCTTCAAAGGGAGGGGCATGTGGTTGTGTATACTATGCTTTATGCATTTATTCATTTTTTAAGGGCTGTGGTATACTCAAACAAAAGGCCTCCAACAAGCTTGACAGGGCCCTGGGCAAGATTATTATTATTTATTTATTTATAAATAAAGATAATCTCCCAGAACCCCCCTATCCAACTGCCTCTCCTGGTGCCTTCTGTAGGTTCCCATGAAACAGATGGGACGGATATCATGTCCAGCCAGGTTAATAATGAGGCAAGAGGGCTGATGCGAATTGTTGTCCAGGAACATATGGAGGGCCACAATTTGTCTATCTCTCAATTCAGGTAATATTAGACAGGAAGAAATGTTCATTTTTTTTCAAGTCACACTAGAGAACATTCAGACCACTTCAGAAAAGGTAGCTTCCTTGTTTGTTTGTTTATTCATCTCCTTAAGTTATTACTGTCACAACTGTTGACTTTGAAAGCCCTAAAGGCAGCTTACACAACTGAAAATCTCTGACAGAATGTGAGCTTGCACTGCTTTCTTCAACTTAAAAAGACACCTGGGAGATAATCTATTATTTGCACTGTAGCTGGTAATATCTGGATAGTTTGCTTCCATTCTTGGGGGGGGGATGTATTCATTTTCTGGTGGATGATGAAATAGTGTATTCAATCTACTGACAAATGAACCATTGGAATAATTTTGGCAGGTACATTGTTTTGGTTTCAATGTCCTCATCTTTAGTAGCATGGCTATAAATCTTCATGGTAACAGCATGAGAGAGCACATGGGGGGTCTGGGGAGAAAAAAAAATGGCAGTTGGACCCAACATGACAGATGGAAGAAACTTCCATGTCTTCTTTCCAAAATGACTGTGGAGGAGGAGCCTCAGTGCCTCCTCCTCTCTCAGCCAGCTTGGTGGGACAGCTGCTGATGGAAACAATTCTGGAAGAAGGTCCTACCCAGGCTGATCCAACAGAAAATATCTGTGCTGCTTTCCTTCACAATTGGACACACCACAATCAAATACATAGCATGGTTCAGAAATGGACAATTCCCTTGCTTTCCAAATATTTTTGGACTACAATTCCTCTCAACTGACTATAATGGATAATGCTGAATTATAACAGTGTTTCAATGAATGAGTACAGTGTGTAAATTTACCATGTTTGAGTAAAAAACATGTTTGAGTTTTTTTTTTTAAAAGGAAATATTAGAAGACAGTGGGACTTTTTCCTTTGCCAGGTGGTCGTCCATTAGAGATGTCGATTTCTAGTTTCATCAGAGGGTTGGACTCAATGAGCCTTGAGATCCTTTCCAACTCTACAGTTCTATGATCTTATGATTCTATTACTGGAATTATAGGCCAAAAACATCTGTAGGGCAACAGCTGCTCACACCACATAGCTAAACAAAGTATTTACAAAGTCTCTCCTCCTCAAGAACCCCGTTAACACCCTAAAAAGAATGATGCTGGATCAGTCTCAAGGCAGGTCTAATCCAGCAGTCTGTTTCCACAGTAGGCAACCACATATTAAAAGCTGACAATCAGGGCATAATTGTTACAGCACTCTCCTGCTTATGTTCCTGTCAATTGATATTGGTGGTAAGATATGACTATCATGATTAATAGCCTTTGATTGCTTTATCCTCTGTGCATTTGTCTAATTCTTTTCTGAAGCCATCCAAGATAGTGGTCATCAAGACATTTTGAGATAGCAGATTACCTAGTTTCATTATGCACTGGGTGAAATCCTCTTGCTTAGCATTGTAAACTGCACCAGAGTGGATCCATTGAATCAGTAGGAATTTGGTGAATCAACTCCCCTATAAGTTCCATTGATTCAAATGGGCCTACTTTAATTGTGACTTACTATGCTAAAGTAAGTCACAAATAGAGTAGGCTCATTTGAATCAGTTGAACTTAATAGAGGAGTTGACTGACCAAATCCTCACCCATTTAAAAGGTCTACTCTAGTCCAACTTCCTGCTCTAAGCAACAGGATTTCAGTCACTGCAAAAGTACTTTATTTTGTCTCCATGACACTCTGTGTGTTTGAGGAAGTGGATTGTAATCCAAGAAAGCTTCCACTGAAATAAATCCATTAGTTCTCAAGGTCCAACAACTTTTTCTGTTTTGCTATACAGTGCATTCCTTTTATCTGTCCTCCTGAATTTGCCACTATTTAGCTCCATTGCATGACTTTTAGGTTCTGCCTTTGTGAGAGACCATCTCTTTACTAAGCTAAATTTTTCAGTTTTCTTTGCACAAAACAGCAGGGGGGGGGAAGCTGCTATGTGTGGAGAAACTGCAGTGGGCTGGCAAAACAAGAGAAGCCATGTTCTTTGTATTGTGGGCTGGTAGAACTTCAGGAGCTTGCTTGCCTTCCTGATGAATCATACCTTCGTGGGCAGATGTAAGGCACAGACTGCCAGAGTTTCATATGAAAATCTGACAGCTTGCACTTTGAGTGAGAACTGGTATCTTCCATCCATCTTGTATCATGTGATATTGCTCCCTCGTGTCTCAAGTCTTCCCACATTGCTTTACTTAAAATGTATACTTTAATAGGTATACATTTTGTAGCATGTCACTTACTTCCGGAAGTGCCACTGTCAGTATTTTCCTCCCTGAATGTCCCTCTCACTTTTCTCTCTGCAATCCTTCCTCTTCAGCTATGTACGCTATGAACACACACACACACACACACCATTCAGAACACTTCATGGATCAGATAAAGGAGCCTATAGTCCATGAAAGCTTGTGTCCTAACAAATGTATTAGTCTTTAACATGCCATTAGATCCTCTTGTTTTTGCTGAAACATTGATACAGAAAAGAGTCTCATTCCCTTTCTGGCAATTGTTCTGTCACTTATTATCATTCTTTTATTTCTTTTCTTCTTTTACTCAAACATGTTATCATGGTGAGTTTGCACCACTGTACCCATTCACTGGCTGAAATCCTGTTGCTTAGTGTAGTAAGTCACAACCAGAGTAGGCCCATTGAATCAAGGATCTTATGGAATCAATCACCAAATCCCCACTGATTCAATGGGCCTATTCTAACTGTGACTCACTATGCTAAGCAACAGAATTTCAGCCATAGAGACACTATTATGATGTGCAAAGAAAACAACACAAAAGCTAGTTAAAAAACCTCAAACATAATATCTACCTAGCTGTTTTTTTTCCCCAGCTTAACCCTGGCCATTAAAAAAATCTCACAGTCACCAAGTTTATAAAAAGTCAGAAATATACTCAAAGGGTTTGATAATAGGGATGGGGCCTTCAGAGATAGTGGAATTAAAACTTCCATCATCCCTCCTACCAGGGGGAAGGTGCATTGTGTTTCAACAGTATCTGGAGGGTCAAATCTTTCCCATCCTTCTTTTATAAGTTGCCCAAAAAGTACACTGTGGTGGCCTGCCTTAACAAGATTTGTCTAGTTCTGTGTTGGGTTTTTTTAAATCAACATTATTACTATGCAAGCAGAACAAAGCTCCTTTCTTCAGAGTATGCCTGCAGGAGACCAGCTAAACTAGATGTTAAGGCAACAGAGATCTAGGCTGAAGGCACGGTTCCCTTAAACAGTGGGAGAAAAAAGATTAAATCTCTATGTAAACCTGCCTAAGCATAATAAATATGCCAAAGAGGAACAGAATAAGGTGGCCAGAAAAAACATGCAAGCAAGCAAGCAAGCAAGTCAGTCAGTCAGTCAGTCAACAAACAAACAAACCTATTGAAATAATATGAACCTAGTAAAGCTCTGAGTTTGTCATTCATTCATTAAGCTGTACAAAGAGACCATGATCAGAGTCAGCCCTAAACATTTTGCTGCCTCTGGCATACAAGATAATCATACCCCAACCCCACCTCAAGATCAGAGCTTAAAAGTAAGTGTTTATCACTCAGAACATCATTAAGAATTTTTGGTGGAATGAGCAGCATTTACTCATTACTTTTGGGGGAAGGGTCATTTGGAAGATTTTTTAATCATTTAAAGGGATTGTTTTTGAAAAAAAATAAAAATAAAAAGAAGAAACTTTTTAAAGTCATACTTATTTAAAAAAAAAAAACACTACATGTTAAATTTTTGAAACTAATGCTCCAAGTTTTTGTCGAATGCATATAACCAGAGATAGGGAAATTATTTTGGTACCTAAGACAGAAAATGCTAAAAACATCTCTCTTCTACCTTAGCAGTAAAAATATAATAGATTAAATAACTTATTTTCTCTCTTTCCATTCCCCACTCTTTTCACATATAATTCTATACACTTTTCTTGGAGCCTCCTTATCCAACCTTTCCCTGGTCTCAATAACTGCAAGTGTTGAATCACTTCCTCATGGGGTGGAACTCCTTGGTCATTTAACTTGCCCAGTTCTGCACATTCTCCAAACGGCTCAGTTTGATTTCCCTTCTTTCTCTTCATAATCTCCCAAACCAAAGAAAGTCATTTTCTTGTCAAAACTTCCACAACACCCTCATTTTCACTCATCTCTCCACCAGAACCCAGGCTCATTTCCATGGTCAGCAATTTGCAGTTCAGGCCCCATCAGTGGATGCACAAAGCTACATATTTTTGTTGCAGGGCACTTTACTTGATACTAAATCTGGTTGAACTACGTTGGCCATTTCTATTGCCCATTCACCCTTAATTTTTAAGGGACAGTTTTGGAGATTTGCTTCTTCATCCTGAAAAAATTGACATCACCTCCACGTTTTTCCCACCTTGTGGCTCAACCCTTAATTTTTAAATAATTTATAAATAATTATTTATAAATAATTATAAATTATTTATAAATAATTAAAAGCACTGGTCTAGATACCCATCTGCCGAACCCCCAATATCTCAGATCCTTCCATTGTAAGGGTTGTTGTTTTAGCCCCAGTCTGACACCCTTCTGATATCCTAGACTACCCTGCCATATGCTCTGTGAAGACCAAGCCCAGTATATTGCTTTTTTCTTCAGGAAGCTCAGCCAGACATTGGATCCATTCCTTTTGAGTCCATGTACCTTGCCAGCTAATGTTCTAATCCCATCTGCAGGTCCTACGCACACAAGAAAAGTACATGGATAATTATGCAGAACTGAGGTGAAAGCTTTATAGATGAGCAGATGATCCTGCCCACTGGCATAAAGTAGTACAAATGCACCAGTCCAAGGCATTTTGCTGCCTGAAGCAAAGGACTCGATTATGTCCTTCCTCTCACCCTCAGTTTCATGTACAGAAGGCAATATGACTGGCAGCTGAATCTTCAACACTAAGAGTAGGATAAGGTCTCGTAACAAACCTCAAAGAATCAGAGCAGCTAATGGAACTCGTACTGTACAGGCAGGCCATGTGGCACACACAGCTTTATCCTCCAAGTAAGAGGACTAGCTGGGAGGCTGCTACACCTCCCCCCCCCCCCCCCGCCAAAGCCTGCCATCTAAAACACTTCCCTCACTCTGCCTCATGGTGGGAACAGTCCAGGTTCTGAGGGTACAGTTCCTCACAGAATGTCCTATTAGTCCCCATGGCCAGAACCCTATTGGCAATTCATGCATACATAAATGAGTCATGTGGCAAAGTGCTGCTAATTAACAAAATGCCAGTTAAATTGCTGGTTGCACGACTGTCATGCTGTTAGGAATACAATCAGCAGTTCATTAACTGGTAGCAATTTAGTTCTGTAACTCACACATATTCACTTACACATTGAAAACTTGCCAACAGGATTTGTTTATTTCTTGCCTGTCTGACAATCAGTGGATGCCTTATATTACAAGCCAGGCTGAATATTTATTGCTATAACACACCCAATGTGATGGCAGTCATATAGGAAATAAGCCTCAGAATAGTAAAATGCCAATAAAACACAGCACATTGATTAGATGGAAGGAAGGAAGGAAGGAAGGAAGGAAGGAAGGAAGGAAGGAAGGAAGGAAGGAAGGAAGGAAGGAAGGAAGGAAGGAAGGAAGGAAGGAGTTAAGACCCCTTTGAATAGCAACCCAGGCAAAAGCCTGTGTGAATAAAAGGTCCTACTCTACCAATGGAAGTAAAACATATAGAAAGCACACACAGTTTCCCTTGGCAGGGAGTTCCATAGCCTGAGCATGTTCATCAAAGGTGTTTATAGACTGCCCACTCCTTATGCTAGGAATCAGAAGACACTGTGCAGGTATTCTCTTTTTCTCCTCAACTAATTTTCTATTGTAAGAAAAAAGACAGGAAAAAGTAGGAAAACTTGGCAAGGACAGGAGTGGAAGAGGAAGAGGATCTCTGAAGGGCACCCCCCACTCCAAATTAAGTAAATAAAGCAGTGCAATGACATGATAGAACACTTGTCTCAAAGCAGTGCAAGAAAGCCCTCCCTCGTTTCCCCTTCCGATGTGCCTCCATAGTAGCAGGAACAACAGAAGGGCTTCCTCTGAAGACCTTACCACTTTGGCAGGCTCGTATGGAAGACTCTAATATTTCAGAGTGTGGTGGACCACAAGTGGCATTACAGATCTTGACCAGCCCTTTGAATTGAGCCTGGAGACAGTAGCCACTGAAATTGTTGTAACAAGGACATGCATCCTCCTTTTAACCACCCCTAGTTCACAGTCTAGCTGAAGTTTATGAGGACTTTCAAAAGCAGCCCCTTGGAGAGAGTCTCACAGGAGGACAAGCAGGAGGACCTTCCCCAAACCTGATGTCCCCAGGAAAGTGTGCCGTTGCACTAGGAACAGCCCTCCTGGCTACCACCAAAACCTAAGCCTTCAGGTTCAGGGCTGAATTCTGAAGCATAACTGAGCAAGAGACCTGAGCCTGCAAGGGGACAGTGATCTGTACAATGCTATTCTCTGATCTGCCTTTCAACTGAGGAGGAAGACCATCTGTCTGAAGCAACAGGAATAGGGTTGCTATCCTAGAATACTTCATTTGCTGCTTGGGTGGTTCAAGATAAGTCCTTTGTTTTACAGGCTAGTCACCTATTCAGAAAATCGCGGCCTCATAAGACATAATTGGTGCCCCTTTTATAATCACACTCTCAGCTTTATAGAGACACTCTGAAAACCATAAAGGTAAAGGTTCCCCTTGACATCTAGTCCAGTCGTGTCCGACTCTAGGGGGCAGTGCTCATCCCCGTTTCCAAGCCGTAGAGCCAGCGTTTGTCCATAGACAGTTTCCGTGGTCACGTGGCCAGCGTGACTAGACACGGAACGCTGTTACCTTCCCACCGAGGTGGTACCTATTTATCTACTCACATTTTTACATGCTTTCGAACTGCTAGGTTGGCAGGAGCTGGGACAAGCGACGGGAGCTCACTCCGTCGCGTGGATTCGATCTTAGGACAGCTGGTCTTCCGACCTTGCAGCCCAGAGGCTTCTGCAGTTTAACCCGCAGCGCCACCACGTCCCCATTCTAAAAACCATATGTTATAATAATTAATAATCATGTGTTGTCAAGTCAGTTCTGACTTAGGACGACCCTTTCCAGGGCTTTCTAGTCGTAAAGTACCCAGAAGCCACTTGCCATTCCCTTCTGTTGAGGGCACTTTGGGACTGTGCACAGGCTGGCTCTTCAAGTCCTGGGAGGTACAGCAGGGAACTGAACTCCCAACTCCTGGCTCCACAGCCCGGTATCCAACTTGCTTTCGTCCTTTCATTTGCTGTCCCTCTCCTTCCACCCTCTTAGTGAAAAAAAATCTGTAAAACTCTGTTGCCCTGTGGCCCTGTAACATCTCTCTTAACTTACTCCCCCGTTCAATCCAGGCAAAAAGCCACGGTCCTCCCCCTATCTACGTACTCAAAAGATGTGGGGCTAGCGTTGCACAAGGAGACACGACATAAATACTCTTTCCCCACATTGCAGCTTGGACACCACTTCCCTGTGCAATCTTGCACCACCCCATGAGGGCAGAGGTACAACCCCCCATTCCGTGCACACGAACAGGAATAGGAGCCACCACTTTACCTCCAACCTTTGGTAACGTGTTCTCCTTCTACACCCCTTAGTCCCTTAGTGATTTTGGGACAAGGCGTTAAAGGAGTAGCTAAAAATGTTCAAAGGGCACGTACATATAGCAGGGGGTGCACGATTATCTGGAAGGTGAAAGAAGAGGGGAAAACCGGGCCCGGTTGCGGGTTTTGTTTTTCGCTTAGGTGTGTGCCATGACGACCGATACGAAAGAGAAGCCCGGCGGGAGCTGCTGGCGAACTGGCCGGGACCAGGAGCCTGGGCGCCGGGAGAAACCCCCCTCCCTCCCTCCCTCCCGCACCCCCCCACCCCCCGGCGGGTGGTGCAGCACAGGAGCCGTGTGTGTGTGTGTGTGTGTGTGTGTGTGTGTGTGTGTGTGTGTGGTCCCTTCCCTGTGCCCCCCCCCCCGGTTCTCTCTGTTTCTCAGCCACTCTCTCTCACTCACTCACTCACCAGTTCCCCGACCCGATGATGCAGACTTTCACCGGCATGGTGCTGCCTCCCGATCCGCCGCCGCCGCCGCCGCCGCGCTGCTACTGCCGCCGCCTCTTTGGATCCCGGCGTGGCTCCCGGATCCCTCCCGCGTCCGCGTCGCCAGCCTCAAGCCGAGCCCCGGCGGCTGCCCTGCGCTCGGCGCGTCCCGGAGGCGGAGAGAAGGAAAGCCGAGGGACCTTCGCCGCTCGCCCGCTTGCGCCGCCGCCGCCCGGCTCCTCCTGCGCTCCTGCCCCGGCTCGGGGACCGACGACGACGACCCCTGGAGAGCAGTGAGAGAAAAAGCCCGCTTACAGCCCGAGCCAAGCGGGTCGGGGTCGGTCGGAGAAAGGTAACACTGCCCCCCCCCCCACTTCCTCCCCAGCCGCGGTGGAGCGGGGCGGGTGGGTGGGTGGGGAGCCAAGGCGTCCTTGGAGTCCGCCGGAGAGGCAGCCGTCAGGCGTGCACGGCGGGAGAGCCGGCGCTTCAAAAGGAGCGCGCACGTGTGGACTGTTGCGAGTTTCCCCGGCTGTGCATGGATCGCTGCGACCCTTTCTGCGCAGCCCACGGGTAGGTTTCCTGTTGACGCCACCACGATCATCATCAGCAATTGAAACGGGGGGTGCGTGGCTCCCGGCTTACTCAAGGCACAGCTACCCGGAGGAGGTGGCAGATAAGACCGAACGGGAGTGAAATCGAGGACCTGGTATTTGTGGGGTGGCTGCTACTAACCTTCCGCGGGACGGAGCCGCTGCTTTCTGGAGAAGACCCCGGCCCACCTTTCTGGAGAGCAGCCAGCGGGCTTGGCGTTCCCCGGTCACGCTAAAGGAGAAGGCACCTGCAGACAAACCGCAGACTGACCATGTTTTCATCATAGAAGTTTCCAAGAAAGGGTGCTGCCTGCGATAGGTGGAGTCCTCTTCTCACTTTGGCCTCGGGTAACCAGATCCTGCAAAGCTGCAGGTATTACTTTGTCCTGGTATTATTTCAGAAACCTGAAAACCTTGTTGGATGTGTGTTGGCAGTGGGGGAAATACTAAGAAAGAGGTGTGTCCACAGGACAGGTCCTTCCCAAAGGGCTTCCTTTTATCTTGAAAAGTATTGCCCAGCCCCAATTGTGGATCTGATGGAGAGTGAATACCAACTCAGCAACCTTTAGATCTGTTGGACTACAATTCCCATAACAGGTAACAGAGTAACTAGCCATAGTGGATGCAGGATTATGGATCCAGCACATCTGGAGGCCCCTCAGTTGGGGCTGGCTGTACCAAAAGACAAGGATGTCCATAGTTACCCTATGGTAGCTCTGTTTGGAGAAAGTAAGGGATATGAATGCATTTGTTAGGTACACAGATGAACAGGCACAACATAGAGTTCCACATGTACCGGTAACAATCACACTTACTGAGAAGACATATATAACTAAAGTTTACTAATGTTCAGACAGAGTTCTCCTACTACCACCACAACTGAAAGGTGTACCGCAGCTATCACATTCCACTTTTTGTCCATAATGAATTCTCCCCGGCACCTCTCTTGCCAAAGAAATGAAACAATGGGAGAAGATTGGAGGACCACGAGCTGATGGTGTTGTCATCTGGACTCCCTTCGATGAAGGAGGCAGAGCAATCACACACTAAAAGCCCTGCCTAGAAGCACCCTTACTGGTCCTCTGCTTCCTTAACATCAAGGAGTTCAACTCCCAGAAGGCTCTTGCCAGCATGGCCAAAGATTAAAAAAAAAATTATGGACACTTTAGTCTGGACTAGAGGGTCAAAAGTTGCCCCACCCTGTAGAATGTCTTCTTTAACTGTAAGTGGGAAGTGTATACCCTTTTTTGTGCTCTACAGAGTGTTAGCATATGACACATGTCCAGGTCAGCCTTTAATCAGCTGAGGCTTGCTCTGCCCCCACCTAGATGAGGGATCCCTCGGGGGCATTGGGGCATGTGTTGGTGATCTCCAGGATTGACTGCTGTTATGCTCTCCATGGGGGGCTTCCCTTGAGGTTGACTCAGAGATTGTAGCAGGTTCAGAATGTGGCTGCCAGGCTCATGGCAGGTGTGAGAAAATTTGATCACATCTCCCCAGTCTTGGCTCGCCTGCACAGGTTACCTGTGACATCTCTGGTCAGGTTTAAGGTTTTGGTACTCGCCTATAAAGCCCTCCACAGTTTAGGACCTTGTTACTTGGCGAAGTGTCTTTCCCCAAGGTCATCTGCCCATGTCTCCAGATCCTCCCAGTCAATGCTCCTCTGGGTGGCCATGCTGAAGGAGGCCAGGAAAACATCAACTAGAAGATGGACTTTTTCAGCGGTGGCATCAACTCTTGGGAACCTTTCAGACAACCTGTGCCTGCCCCGCCCCCGCCAACTTTTAAGAAGTGGCTGAAAATGTTGCTCTTCGGAGAGGTTTTTGACTGCAACCTCGTAGGAATTTTCTTTGCTTCTTGCCATGCTATTTAATTATGAAATTGTTGCGCTATCCTAGTTTTGAAACTTGATATGATTTTATTTTTATTATTTTGTTGTTATTTATTTAATTTTATTGACTGTTAACCACCCATAATAGTGCCTTGCACTAATGGGGCGGTATAGAAACTAATTACATATATAAAAATGAATGAATTAAAATAAATAGAACAGATTATTTATTTATTTATTTAAATTATTTTAACCCACCTTTCTCCTTAAAAATAACCCAAGGCAACTTACTAAAATTAAAAGACATTATTTAAGCTAATAACAGTGAGTATACTAATACTAAAAGGATCAATGAATACAGTACCAAAAACTAGAAGCAACATCGAGACATATTGAACGCAGTAAGGTACAACAGTTCATTTTAAAAACCCCACTCAGGCAGCCATTCACTCAGGGAAGGTTTGCCTGAAGAGAGAGGTCTCTGCCTGCTTGTGGAAGGATAGTAAAGATGAGGCCGTCTAGACTCCTGCGGAATAGAGTTCCAGAGTCTGGGAGCAGCAACAGAGAAGGCCCCCCTCATGTGTCCCCATCAAATGCATCTGTGAAAGGGACAGAAAAGAGAGGAAGGCCTCCCTGATGATCTTAACTCTCAAGCAGGCTCATAAAGGGAGATGCGGTCCTTGAGATAGCTTGGGCCCAAGCCCTTTAGGGCTTTATAGGTTAAAACTATCACTTTGAATTCTTCCCAGAAATGGATCGGCAACCAGTAGAGCTGCTATAATGGGGGTCTGTGAGATCCCCGAGTCCAGTCCCAGTTACCAATCTGGCTGCTGTGTTTTGTTCTAGTGGCAGTTCATAGCCTGAGAAGGGAGGAGGTCACTCAACCTGCCCTATTAGGATAGGATGCATTCCCCCTTGCCTCAGTCACAAATCAGTTCTGTTCTGTTCCCATCTAATATGTTGTGTTTAACCTAGATACAGTACTGGGGAGTAAGTCATCTTTCTGTTTCAACTGAGAATCATGGACGAAAATAAATTCTGAGTTGTAATCTTTAACACTTGTTCAAATTTCAGTGGCGAACTCTCTCTCTCTCCCCCCCCCCCAAGGATATCCATAATTCTAGTGTAATCTCTTATCTGTGGACAATGCAACGAGCTGGTGAAGTGGGCAGTCCATGAAAGCAGTCCATGAAAGCTTCTGCCAGGTAAAACTGGGTAGTCTTAAAGGTGCCACAATGCGAATTCAAAATGGGGGGGGGGGGGCTTAAGACTTCAAAAGACTCAATGTTTCTGGAACATAAAATTCATATTGTACAAAGTCTGGGTTCAACTTTAAACATTCTGGATGTGGACACATGGCCAAATTTGATGTTTAAAGGAAATACTCATTTTAAGACCTAAGTATAGCCAAAGGCATGTGTCCTAATCACACTCAGGATCACTAAAAGAAACAGAACTGTTTTATGGCCAGTCCACTTAACTTTGTCTTTTCATCTATGAAGAATGCCTATTTGGGCATAAATGGGCACAATAACCTCAAGTTTGCCCAAGGCCTGTATATTCAATGGCCGAGTCCATTAGAAAGCAAAAGGAATGGCGGGCCGCCTACTAAAAGGACTAAGAGGCAGTTTAAGTTCTCCTGCTATGCTCTCTCATCTCTTCCATGAAGATTCTGGTTAAAGGTTTAAGACTGACTTGAATGATCTGCTTGTCTATAGCTGTTAATTCCAGTAGTTTCACCTGGGACTTCAGTGTTCAATGGCAGTTTCCATCCAATCGCCAGAGACCTGTGGAACAACCCCATAGGAGCTGGCAACCTGCATCATGCCACCTGACTGCTCCTGAAGTTGCTGTGTTCATCGGGCTGGTTAGTGCTGGCCAAAGGAGGAGGTCAAAATGGACCTTGGCTTGATGCAGCAAGGCAATACTTACATTATTACATTCTTGAAATATATTCTTGAAACATGTCCTTATTTAAAGTAATCCATATTTAAGTTCAGCAGAATTATTTTGTTTTGTAGCCAGTTTGTTCTAGCAAAGGTCATATTCTGCTGATGCACTATGCGTAGTAAACTAGACCTTGTAGCAAGGGTAGGAAACCTGTAGGCTTCCAGACTGATGTTGCTGAACTGTAATTCCCATCATTGGCCAGCACTGATGGGAGCTGCAGGCCAAGACGATCTCAAGGACCACTTGTTTCCCACTCCTGCCCTATAGGCTGGGTCCAGACTACTCATGACTGGAACTCCATGCATGGGGGGCTCTGCTTGTGGAAGGAGAGAAGTGGCTTTATTGACTCTCCATTTCTCCATCCCTCATTCACCTCCGAAGTGCTATGGATAGTTAGGGGACCCTCATTAGCATGGGGGGAAGCTCTGAGGACTACCAGAGGAATGGGAATGAGCACTTCTTCCCTTTACTTCCAAGGGAATCTCCCCTCCTGATGTTGGCCACTGTTTTCTTTTCTTTATTTGTTGGCATATTTTTATTAAGATTGACAGATTCAGTCTATGTGGCTTGAAATAGTTCTATTGGTAGCCCATAGACCCCTGGTGATTTATTGCTTCCAATTGCTTTCAAAGCAGCTTTCACTTCACTTTCTAGAACTGCAGGTTCTTCATCATAGGATTCTGTCCAAAGGAATCTGTCATCCCTTTGCCTCTTCTGTATAAGTCTTCAGTATATTGTTTCCACCTTATCTGTGTGATTCCCTGTTGCTCTTTCAACATTCCTATCTAGGCTTAAATTTCCTTTTGATTTCTTGAATCTTCTACAAGAGATCTCTTGCTTTCCCTCTTTTGTTCTCTATTTCTTTGCACTGGCCATTATAATAGTTCTCTTTGTCTCTACATGAAAGTCACCCAAAAGCTGCATTCAGGGTTCTGATTTTATTTCTGTCACCTTTTTCTTTTTGCCTCTCATCTGTCCTTTGCAATGTTAAGTTTTCTTCTATCGTCCATCTAGTTTTTTCTTTTCCTTTTTACGACAGGAATTGTCTTTTTGCATTCTTCTCTGATAATATCCCTTGTTTCAATCCACAGTTGTTCTGGTTCATGGTCAATTGAGTTTACCAATGCAAACATTTTCCTTATGTGGACTTTAAATTTTATCAGGAATGTTGTTTAAATTGTATTTTGGCACTACCATTCTTTTAGTATTCCTTTTCAGCTTTATTCTAATGTTTGATATTAGCAGGTCATGATCAGTATCACAGTCTGCTACTGGTCTTGCTTTCGCAGAAGAAAATACAGCTTCTCCATGTCCTGTTTCTAATTCCATAGTCTATTTGATTTTTACATTGGCCATCTGGTGATGTCCACATGTACAGTCATCAGTTTGGTGACTTGAAGCATGTATCTGGAATATACAGGCTGTTGACTTTGCAGATCTCTAGGCGTTACTCTCCTGTTTCATTTCTGACCCCCAGATCAAAATTTCCAACAACATTTGCTTCTGCTTTGTTTCCTACTTTTGCATTCCAGTCACCTATGATTATAAGCATGCCTTGTTTCGGTATGTGATCAAAGCAGTAGGAAGAAATATATCAGCAAGAATAGCTAGGATACCTGTACAGTTATTTAAGTTATAGAGACTGAATCTATCAAAATCCTAGTAAAAGTATGCCAACTAGTATTGAAAACAAAACAATGGCCCCTAGATTGGAAATGCTCAGTGCATATTCTTATCCCAAAGAAAGGAAACACCTACCCTTTCAATAACTGTAGGGCCATTACATCAAATGCAAAGAAAGAGATATGAAAGATTTTATGGTAAAGCAAGAAATGCCAAATATTTAAGCTGGATTCAGGAACAAAAAAGCACTAAAGAAATATCTTATTACAAATATATGCTGGCTACTGGAACATGCCGAATAGTTTCAGAAGAAGAGTAGTGATTTATAGATTACATTAAATCCTTTGATTATTTGGGGCATGAAAAACTATGGTTAATTCTAAAAGAAATTAGTGTACCACAGCATGTAATACGTAGTTTTTACTCTGGAAAACTGGCCACTGTTAGGGCAGAATATAGAAAAATAGAATGATTTGTACTGAGCAGCTATGAAGGAACTAGTAATGCTCCTTAGGGGTAAGAATGCATTTCTGGAAACCAAAGTCACAGTCATTCATACTATGCCATTTCTGCTTACTATCTATGGATGTGAAAACTGCACAGTAAATAAAGCTGACAGGAAGCAAGTAGATTACTCTGAAGTATGGTTATAGACTTCCAGGCCTCCCTTGGGGTGGTCACCCACAGCATCAAAGCTTCGGGGGAGTGTGTGGTGCAGATGGAAAATCTCAGGGAGAGGTGCAGGTTCTCTAACAAGCCAGAAGGTCCCCAGCTGCTAAGGGCTTTGTATGTCAACATTGACACCTTGAATTTGGCATGGAAGCATACAGGCAAGCAGTGCAAATGAACCAGACTGGGGAGATATGATCATATCTCAAGATACCTCAAACCTGCCTGGTTGCTGTATTTTGCACCTGTTGAAGCTTCCATGCCATCTTCAAGAGTAGCCTCACACAGAGAACATTGGAATAGTCAATCTTCAATGCATGAACTAGTATTATCAGGGATTTTCTATCTAGCTAGGGCTGCAGGTGTGCAATTTGCCTAAGCTGACATTCATTGACTCAATAGAGGAAGCCACAGCCTTGATTTTGTAAGAGCTGAGCCAAGCTGTTAATGATATGACCTTTTGGAGGTAGTTAATTCATAGGGTGGCCGTGGGCTATAAACTATTTGATAGCACACAACAACAACAACAAAGCTCCTGCATGAAGAAGATATGACATTTTTGTCCAAATTTTGAACCACACTCACACACCCAGTTCTATATGCAAGAAGCACCATTACCACTGCCCTTCTACATCTCCTTAGCTCGGGAATCATCCAGCTTCACTCCAGGCATAAGATGGTGCTTCTTCTGTAGTTATGAACTAATACACCAGACTGAAGTACATCAGAAGCATAATTAAGCACTAAAAACAGAACTCCAGTTCAAATATGTTAGAATCACATGTGTAATGATCCCAGTGTTGCTTTAGAAATAGGTATGCAGCCTACAAGGAGTACTTTCAATCTCATTTTAGGGAGGTAAAGGCTCATGATGGAAAGGAAAGGGAGTTAACTCAAAAATATTTGATATCAATCTTAATATAAATGAGTTTTGCCAAATAAAGCAAGATGCAAGTTATCAAAGCTCAAAAAAAAAAAAAAAGAATGAATGGTGTGGTGAAAGAAACACTTACTTTGGCAATTGCTGTCAAACAGGTTGCTGAACAGTGGGGCCCAGATAGTTTTATATATAATGTGAACCAGGCTTGCTAAACCTGCTTGAAACGTACATTTGACCTTAAGGAACACAGTACGCAAGACAGCACTGGAAATACTTAACAAGTGTATTCAAAAGCAAGACCATAAGAGTGTTGTTTTAACCTAAGCCTTCTCTTTTTTTTTGTTCTTGCACAGGAGTAAGTCCTCTTTAGAATATAGTCTTGCCTTCAGTGCAGGAAATCATATGGGACACATTCACTGATTGGCATTTGAAATCGTTCTGCGCACACATTTGTATATGTATACTAGGTATGTACACACTGAGAAATGGCTGCCCGGTCACAGTGTTCTCCCACAGTCTTCACATAAAGTTTTCTTGCAGAGAAGAGTCCCCCCATTCAGTTCCTGGCAGTTCCAGGTAGGGCTTGGAAAGAATCCTAAATAACCCTTGGAGAGGTACTGCCAACCAGTGCTGACAATACTGGGATGGATGGACTAATAGTCTGACTGAGCAAAACACAGCTGTCTGGGACATGAAGTGACTCTTGTATCTGACATACAGCCGTTTCTTACATGAACAGGTTCTCCATGGAGAAAAGGTTTAAAATATAGAGCAAAATAGAGAGTGGCATTAGTGTGAGAAAAACAACCGCTGACTGCATTTCAAGTGGACTCCAAACA
This sequence comes from Intellagama lesueurii, assembly GCA_037013535.1. NCBI lineage: Eukaryota > Metazoa > Chordata > Lepidosauria > Squamata > Agamidae > Intellagama > Intellagama lesueurii. The sequence continues at coordinate 125,880,668 of JBAJHW010000001.1, read as the reverse complement.
CAAAGGTTCATGCTGAAATAAATCTGTTAAACCAAACATTCCCCACCACCACCACCACCACGTTTTCCCACCTTCTTTGTTAGATCCAATTCAAATATGGACTATTCAACAATCCTTTTCCTTTTTCTGGAGGAGGGCATTTTCTCTCCTTTCCTCCTAAGCAAATAACTCGTTATTTGAACTTAATAGAGAGCTAGTAGAAGTTCCTTTGGGAGGCTCCGGCTCATCATATCCACAGCCATGGCTCATGCTAGCTACAAATCCCGAGTGTTGTAGTCCAGAAAGGGTAAGTTTCCCTGTTTCTCTTGAGTGTTTCAAAAAGTTTTAAAGAAAAAGACTTGACTTTTGTAGTCAGCTTTGTCTATGGTTTTTGTTGTTGTTTCGAGGGAGAAAAACACAGTTCATCGGGTCCTTGCATGGAGTGCCTGACTCATGTACTATGGATGTGTAATAAAGATTATCAGTTGGTTGTTTCTTCACCACACAACATTCACAAGAGGCACCTCACAAGAGTGCAATTAGCTATTGGTGTCCAAAGTGATGCAAGGTACTTTTTCCCTAAAGTTCATCTTTCTGATAAGTTCTGTAGATAGTCACTAAACGAAATATTGCAATAACGCAACAAGCAAAATTCAGACAATTACTTTTGAAAAGTAATTAGTTACAGTTTTAACCCCAGGCCCCAATAGTTGCTGCTATAGTTACAATTTCAAAAAGCAGTTCTTTACTTTTCTGTTTCCAAAAGTAGCTGAAACAATTACTTTTAGTTTCTCTAATAATTAATCTGAATGCTATGAGCCGCTAGCCTATGATACAAAGTGCACTCTCCATTATCATCTCAACACCCACAATGAAGTGTAAAACACAGCACTTGAACCCAATGATATTCCTCCCCGATTCAGAGAGGCTGTGCACCAATAAACAGAAAGATAACTGAAGGTTCCAGTCACGTAGCAAAAGAAGTTCAGCTGTCCCTTGTTAAGTTACAGAAATAGTGTAATGTAGTTGTACCTTGTTACAGGTAGGTAACTCACTACTTCTAACAAGTGACTTCCAAGCTCTATTAATAAGGAGAATCCCACTGACTGTTTTCAAGGCAGAGAATGAGGGGCAGGAATGAAAGGGTCTGGGGTCTTCTAGGCATCAAATCGCTCACGGGTTACATTTTTTGAAAGAGTAACTCAATGGTAGAGACATTTTTTGAGCAGAAAAGGCCCCAGGTTCAGTTCCCCTAGCATCACCAGGAGGCACTGGGAAATATTCCTGCCTGAACCCCTGAAAAGCTGCTGCCTGTCAGACCTGACAATACTAATCTAGATGGACAAATGGTCTAGCTTGGTAGAAAGGCTTCTTCCTGTGTTCCTAAGACACACACCACACCCCTACACTTTAATCGGTCCCAATAACAGTAGCTGTTTCTTCTGTTTCTTACTGTCTTCAGAAAGCCTGCCCTTTGCAGAAATTTAGCTATTTTCCCCATAGCTTAGAAGCAAACGTCTTGTACAATATTGGTGTGTTAATATATGTGTGACTTCACCTCCCTGGTAACTAGGTGGTTGTCAGGGGAACATATTTCAAGTTTCCTTGAAGCACAAAAGACCACAAACAGTGTTTTTTTTTGTTCATGTTAAGCACATTAGCTATTGACCTGTGTGGGTGTGTTTAAGCTTGGTATCTGAACTTTCAGATTGGTATATGATTTGTTCCTGAATTTGGGCCAACCAACTGTATTTTTAAAGCATCACCCAACCATTTTTATAAGCTTCTATGTATCTGAATGAGGGATCAGATGCAAATTAGTAACATCTGAGTTCTAAAGGAAGAAATCAGAGATAGATAAGATGTACCTAATCAGCACCAACAAATAATTGGTCCAGAATCCATGTAATAGATGCTTAACTGCTTACTATGTGGCACCTGTAACCACATGGAACTGGGTATATATGTGACTTATGTCAAAGCTAATGTTTTTAATCTTCTGTCATTCACCAGGTGAATATGCATTGCTGTTGAGAGATAATAACCATTTGTCTAGGCTGGAGACTGCAAGTCTGTGTCTTCAGATCACAATAGGACTTCCAGTTAGCCATAAATACTATGAGCTGAAGCAGCATCCTTTATCCAAACTGGTCCTTGCTCTGTTAAATTTGCACACAGCAGAGATAGATGCCGAGACGCAAAAGCTCTCTGGAAGTAAAACCTTGTCTTCTAATCTGAGCCATTCTGCATATTCTCTAAGATATGTATTTGAGTTTTCCAAGGTGAAATTAAATTTTAATTTAATTGAGAAGATTGGAGCATAGTGCTTAAAATATGGAGGAGAGAAGCCCTTGGTTCAAATATGACCTCAGAACATTATTTTATTACATGCTCCAGCTTTAGGTAAAAAAATGTTTCTCAACTCTGCAGCTTTGACAGAAGGGCAGTATTGACTCTCGATTGTACATTCGAGTTGCATAGATTACCGACGTAATGTGTGTATGTACTTTCCCTGCTCCTTTGAACATTTATGGAAAAGGATGATATTTTAATATTTTTAGAGGATAGCAAGGACACTATCCATGTTCCTCTGAATTCCTTGCTGTACAAAGGAATTCAGAAGAGCATGCCCAGGCCATCTGCAAGTCAAGTCCTGCCAGCCTGACTGAGATCACAGGAGAGCCCACCTGTGTCCCATGCATGGGGCTGGCCAGTTTTTATTTCAGCAGGCTTCCTGTGATTTTCAATAGCAGCGCAGGCACATCTTTCAAAAGTGCAGCTTTGCCTCACCTAAAGAGGGAGTGTTGAAGGTCAGCCTCTTTCCCAGCTGTTAAAGACACAGGAGTACTGTTACAAAATTAAAAGGCAACGAAGCCAAGATGCATGTCAGATAAACAGTATTGCTAAATATCCACTACAGTGTGGTGTTTTATGTTCAGAACTGTAAACATTGACTCTGTTTCTACTTCCTTTCCATTATTATTATTGGTATTTTTCAATTAAGTAAGAACTGAGCAGCATGTTATTCAATTAATAACATGCAACCATGCAACAAAATGGTGATAATCATTTTTGTATAATTGTGACTTTACAAAATCCTTTTATTATCTTGTAGTTATGTTCTGTTATTTACAATGTCCTTCCACAGTGTTCAATGATTTTTGGTGGTTATAATGACTTGACTTTTGTAGTTGTAGATAATAATGTAACCATCATTATCTTAGAACTGCAGAGCTGGAAGGGACCTGATGGATCATTGATTCTAGCCTTTGTCAAGAAGGCACAGTGGAGAATCAAACTCCCAACCTCTGGCTCCATAGCCAAATACCTAAATCACCCAGCTATCTGTTTGAATTCTTTCTACCACTTTTGATAATGAGAGCTCTGTGGTCTTCATTATTTCTTCCCTTCTCTTTTAAACCAGCACAGAATGTGATGTTCTCAACTTTAAGTAGAGCAGACACATTGAGGAAGGGAGAAGATGATCTATTGGCCCTACTATTCCCCCTGAAACAGCTATTTAATCTACCATGGAGAAAAGACAAGTTTCATTATACTTCCTATGTGACTGGTAGATGCAGCACACCTCTACCCTTCTGCCTAAACTTCACTTTACAAAGAGAAGCATGTTAGTGATCTGAACTTCAGGTACTGTGGGTCTGATCCAGTTAAGAATCACAGTAGGGGACAAAGCATTAAAGTTCCCAAAGCCCCTGTGGGTATTTTTAGAGTCAAAAAGAAAATGATGTGCCTCTGTATGTGCTCTCCTCCTGAAGTGAGCACAGCTGCGTGCTTAGGCCTTAATGTGAGGATTTTTGGATTTTGCATTTCCTGGTGTGGTGGCATTTAATGTAAGATGGCCCTTACCTGATTGGCATTTAAAACCTGAACAAAAATGTGTTTGACATTGTTCAAGGTTTTTATTCTTTCATGTGTAATGTTTATATTGGTCACTAGAGGGCAATAGTGGCTAAATAAAACCAATCTTCAATTACATTTCTCTTTCAAGTTTAAAATTCTCTAAGTATAAGGACATAATTTGTTTTATTTTACTTTGAGCTTGCCCAAATATCTATGCTAGAAGATAATTAAAGGACAGACCACGCCTGTTTATGAAACACTGCATATTAATAAGCAATTTGTTCTAGTTAAACCTTGGAGATTGCTCATTAGTCAAGGAAGGTGCTATAGCTACACAAATAAATGAACACAATAATCTTTGTAATATAGAATCCCCTATAGCATTGGTTCCCAACCTTGGATAACCCAGGTATTCTTGGACTGCAGTTCCCAGAAGCCTTCACCACTAGCTGTGCTGGCTGGAGTTTCTGGGAATTGCAGTCCAAGAACACCTGGGTTACCCAAGGTTGGGAACCATTGGCTTATAGAATGAGTTATGACATTGCTTAGTCAAGAATAACTATTTTATTAATAACTATTTTTGGTGTGGGTTGGTGCACTCTAGATTGCATGCACTGGGAACAGACTAAAATCAAACCCTGCAGCTGTTAAAAGCTGCCAAGGCTCCTTCTGGTATGTATCATGAAGCGGCTTAATAAATGAGTTGCTTCAGGATATCAGCAAATTGAACACTGTCCCTGTGCCTGATTAGACGTGGGGACAAATATAAAAATGAATCAGGATATTCGTTAAATATCCCTGATTCGTAAGATATTCATTGCTTAGTATTCTTGGGGTCCAGAGACCCCCAATAAATACGAAGCAACGAATATAACCCTTTTATATTTGTTCCTTAATTCCCTATCTGCTTATGCCCCCGCAGATCAGCTGTTCCTCGGGGGCATAAGCAGAGAGGGATTGCTATGCCCCACGCGGCATAAGAAGAGGAGGGAAGGGATCAAAGGGATCCCCCAGCCCGCGGCTGCGGGATGGCTTTGGTTCCTGCTTTCCCTCCTCTTGGTATGCCATGTGGGGCATAGCAAGAAGAGGGGAAAAGGGATCAAAGCAATCCCCCAGCCGCTGCGGGATTGCTTTGATCCCTTCCCTCCTCTTCTTATGTCGCGTGGGGCATAGCAATCCCTCTCTGCTTATTCCCCCCGAGGAACAGCTGATCTGCGGGGGCATAAGCAGATAGGGAATGAAGGAACAAAGCAGGGATCAAAGCAATCCCGCAGCGGCTGGGGGATTGCTTTGATCCCTTTTCCCCTCCTCTTGCTATGCCCCACAGGGCATAGCAAGAGGAGGGAAAGCAGGAACCAAAGCCATCCCGCAGCCGCAGGCTGGGGGAGGGAAAGCAAAAAAAAAATATTTACCCAATGAATGACGGATTGATTCGTTATTTGTTGGGTCACTGGGGGACAATTTGTGGTTCATGGGTTGTCAAACTTGATGAAGTGCCATTTTGACGCTTCATCCCCATCTCTATTCCTGATCAAAACCATGGCTGCAAACAGTTTCTTGATTGGCACTATATACAAGGAAAATAAAATATTTTAAAAATTTAATGTAAATGATTAGGCATATCAGATGTAAAACAAAATCCGCTTCCTTTGTCCCTCTGCCAAGTGTGTTCAGATTTTTTGAACTAGATAGGTCCTGAATTCTTTCATTCTACGTTCAATTGGTGATTGACCTATTGTAAGTGCAAAAGTTATGAAAAGACAAGCATTTTTAGTAAGTGAGGAGCATGTCCTCTAACTCAGGGGTCCCCAACCCCCAGTCCACGGACAGGTCCCGGTCCATGGCCTTCCCAGGACCAGGCCACAGAGACAAATCTCCTGCCCCCCCCCCACATGCACAGACGCATGCATGCCCCTCCCATGCACGCACGGCCCCTACCATGCACACACGGATGCCCCCAGCCACTCCCACGCATGCACGAATTCCGCCTCCCACACACTAAACTCTTCCATGGAGGCAAAAAGGTTGGGAACCACTGCTGTAACTCAGGTTGTGGTCAGATGGCTGGATCGCACCAGGAAGTGTCACTTTAATGGGAGCGATCTCTCTTAAAGTGATGATCTGCTAGGCAATCATTCCAGCCTTGCCCTCAAAAGTAGAAGCCCTACATCTGGACAAAAAAGATTGAGCTTCATATGGATTCGGGTCAGGTTAGAGCACATTTCCCCAGGTGTTGTATGATCACCAGGAAACAGATCACACTGAACTGGTTCACAAGTGGTCCAAACTGCAATTATTCCCCAATGTGATCACACCCTGAGTTAGTAAGATCTGATTAACATTAGTCAGGAAAATAACTGAATCACCTGAACAGAGACCAGTAACATAATGCTTACTTTTAATTTAAAGTTAAAATGAGCCCAACTATGCATCATGGGAATACCAAGATTTACTTGGAGTAAGTCCCATTCTGTTGAGCATTTCAGCCTCTAAATGTGCTCTCATATTTAACAGATGTTTTATTATGCGTGAAGTATGTGACTAAAAGATTGCAGCTCTAATAGTTCATTTTATTTTTCTAAGTAGCAGCCTATTTTGTTTAGCAAAGAAGACACTGTGAGTGATGGGGAGCCATAGTGATTTGCTCATGGTAGCCTGATTAATTTTTCCTTCTGTGCTTAGCTGTTCTTACACTAGGTATTCCAGAACTTTAAACTTTGATTAGTTGTGTGTGTCATGTGCCATCAAGTCACCTTAAATTTATGGTGTCTCTAACAGGGTTTTCAAGGTACGTAAGCTGTTTAGAGTGGTTTTAGCATTTTCACCCCCTCACCAAGTTTCCATGGCCAAATGAGGACCTGAACCAAGGTTTCCTGAGTCCTAATCTGTCATTCTATGCACTACACCATATTGGCTCTGGAATGATTAATTCTAAAGATCTTTTTGTAGGCATCCTTCAGTCTCAAGAGATTGTGGTAACATGCTCTGAATAGAGGTCTTGAAACAGCATCTAGTGTGGCTGAGAAGGCCAATTCGAGAGTGACAATCCCTTCCACACTGAAGACAAATACAATCTGTCCCCTGTCCAGGTCCCTGATTTTTCTAGAGATCTGAAATTTGATTAATTATTTGTAATGCATTCCTTTCTGCAGTAATTCAGGTATAACTGTTATATTATGATTGCAAGTTAAAGAGATAACGTCCAAGTTTGTGTCATACTGAATTTGATAATATTTAAGGTGTAACTCACAATACTTTTATTTATTTATTTAGTGCATACATATACTGCTGCCAGTGCAAATAATTTCTCTAAGCGGTTTACAGCATAGCCTAAAAAAATTGGTTACAAACTCATAAATGTTCTTCTCCACGGAAATCCTTAGTAAAAGGTGAAAGATTTATAGAATCTGAAGAGAAACCAGAGTACTTTTAGTTGTTTATACTACCGTTGACAGCAGATATGTATATTAACAAATCATTAGCTCTGAGTCTTTGATTTATATGTGCATGTATTCTTATTTGTGCACAGAATATAAAACATCATATACTACTGTCTTATATTACATACAAGTTAAAAACAGTTTCATAGAAACATTAAAATTGAGTATGATGTAAATTTTCTGAATCTTCGTTTAAAGACAAAAGCAAGGAATGAAACTAAAAATTAAAAAATTGATTACGTGAAGTGTGGTGCGCTAGAGGTTATATCACAAGTTTGTTTTTAACCTGGCACACAACTTTTCGCTTGGCTGCAACAGACCAGAGCCTCGGATTACTTCCGCCATACACTGGCGAGGAAGTCCTAATACGAGGCAGGCGGGAGCGAAAACGAATTGAACCGAGGCAAGAGCAGGCAGGGCCTACATGGGCTCGAAAGTCCCGCTACATAAAGAAACCTTTAAAATTATATCTTATTGGTGTTTCGTGTGCGTGCGCAGACTTTTAAGAAAACTATTTCATAGGCAGGGCATGCGGACATCGCCTTCTCTCTTCCCCTTCCCTCCACTCAGGGCGTCCTTTCCCTCAACAAAGATGGCGGCGCCAGCCTCCTTGCTCTGGCGGCGGCGAAGGAGGGCCGAGGTGGAGGCGGCGGTGCGGAGGAGCGGCTAAGCTTGACCCGGAAGGGGTGGCGGCCCTGCTGCTGCTGCTGCTGCCGCCGCTGCTACTGCTGCTACTACCCTCGATTCGGGTGGGCCGGGAGCTCTTACTGGCCCCGGGGCGACGGCGCTTGGCCGAGCGAGCCGGACGGGCTCCGGACTCACCGTGAGGGAGTGAGCGGGGCTGGCGGAGCCGAAGGAGGAAAGAGGAAGGACGAGCCCCCGGGCGGATTCTGGGCAGGGAAGAGGGGGAAGGGAGGGCGGGCTGGGAGGAGAAGCAACCTCGAGCCGGGCGCCTCCTCTGGGTCTCCCGAGTGAGCATCTTCCCTTGCACAGTTTTGAAATCCTCCTTATTGGAACTGCCGCCGCCGCCCCTTCCCCTTTCTAACCCTCCCCACCTCTTGTTGGGGGGTGGTGGGGGCGCGGCTGTTCTTGAACGCAGAGTTACTCAACCCCTGCACAGCCACTGGGGTTGGGGTGCCTGAGCCCCCCCCCCCCAATCCCCAACAGAGTTGCCCTTTCCTGATACTGTCACTGAGGTTGAAGAGTCTACCGGGGAGACTTCTGCTTGTTCTCACTTCCCCATTCAGAGCTCTTCCTTTCTGGATCAAGGGAACTCGCTCCCCCCCCCCCCCCCAATACTGATTTAAGCTTATCCTGTCCCAAGCTTCCAATCTTTTTTTGTTTGTTTGTTTGTGGAACACAAAGTCAGCACCAAGAGTGCTCTAGTTTTTAAGTGTGAGTGGCAGCATTCCTAGTAACAATTTAGTTTTAGAGAGGTTTCCCCATACCACTGTGACTTTACTGTTGCTGCAGACTTGCACCCTCCCACCCTTGTGGGTGGGAGCTGCTTGGTATTTGCTGCCATGCAAAGTGGGGAACCTGTGGTGGCAGCTACAACAGCCACGATGAAAGTGTCTGAAAGTGAAGGCAAGCTGGAGATCTTGCTCCCAGCCCCAAACTGCGCAAGTAAAAGCAGCAGCAATAGTGGGATCAGCAGCACTGGTAGCCGAGGAGGAGGAGGAGGCGGCAGTACCAAAAGCTGGCAGTACAGGTAAGGTTCTCTGCTGGAGCCTCTTGGCACTAACTTATTTCTATTCAGTGTGGATTGTAGTTTGTGTTTTTAAAAAGCATTCTATTGTGGTTGTGTTGGAGGGGGGTGTCAATGGTAAGCATCTGCCTAAAACAGGCCTGGAACCTTGGGTTCTTTAGACGTTTTGGCCCACAACTTCCCCTAAAGGTAAAGGTAAAGGTTCCCCTTGACAATTTGTCCAGTCATGTCCGACTCTAGGCGGCGGTGCTCATCTCCGTTTCCAACCCATAGAGCTAGCGTTTGGCCGCAGACAATCCTCTGTGGTCACGTGGCCAGCATGACTAGATACGGAACGCCATTTACCTTCCCACCGAGGTGGTACCTATTTATCTACTCGCATTTTTGCATTTTGCATGCTTTCGAACCGCTAGGTTGGCGGGAGCTGGGACAAGCGACGGGGGCTCACTCCGTCGCGTGGATTCGATCTTACGACTGCAGGTCTTCTGACCTTGCAGCACAGAGGCTTCAGCGGTTTAACCCGCAGCGCCACCATGTCCCTACAACTTCCCCTAGCCTTGCTCAGTTTTGCCCATGGCAAGGAAATGTGGAAGTTGTGGCCCAGGACATCTGAAGGGTCAAAGGTTTCCAACGCCTGCCTTAAAACAGTGATATGGCTGGCAAGGTTTTTGATAAAATCTAGCTTTCTCTTTGAAGTAATAGACCAGAGGTTCAGGTCTCAAGCTGCAAGTACTTTATTTTATACTATGGAGATCCTATTTTAGAGGCTTGATTGTATTTGAAAGAATTTCCTCTTAACCCGTGTACTTCTAGAGTTATTTTGCTCTGTGTATGTTTTAAAAGCTGGCCTACAAATGGTGATATTATGTAATTTCTTACATCAACTCATACTTTATGTGGGAATGGTGGTTGTTACATGTTCTCTGGTGTCTAAGGTGGCAACACATATCTTCTCATGTTACACACCTGCTGCATGCATGAAGGCTTCTTCCTTGCAGATTTTCATGCTGAAGTTATGGGTGTCAATGGAGGAAACACGTGCTGTATGTTCCATTATGGATGGGCAAGCATATCAATACTACATGGCATGTCCTTGCTAAAGTGGTCAAATAGGTCATTTGGATAGTGCCTGAATAGGGCTACAGTGAACACAGGACCATATACTTGTAAATATGCTGGAGTATTTCACCAGTGCATGCCATGGAGCTCTGTGTGTCACTGTAAATTGATTAATATTGTACATATGGGAAACACATGAATTGGCCTTTCCCACATGTATTCTCTGTTCAAGAAACATTTCACAAGTTATCAAGTATATATAAAAATAAGGTGGGCAAATGCAAAGTGTTCACTGTGAATGCATATTTTATACAGGCCTGCTCACCAGGGAAAATGGTGGGCTGGAGCTTTTTATGGAGTGGACATTTGGAGGGTAACCCAGGTTTGCCTCTGTCTAATATGCAAAGTAGCCAAGTATACCTACTGTTCAGCCTTGACATATCTTGAGGCCCTGCCAGTATCTACACACTATGCTACTCTGTTGTGACAGAAAAGTTATTTGTATTTTGAATTCATAAATGAGGTGTCACAGAAAATTGGGTTTCCTTTTAAAACCCTGCCCAGCTGTATTTGTGAAGACTCTGTGATCGAATCCCACAGTTCTTCTGCCCCTCTATTAGGCAGAAATTCATAATAGAATTATGCTATGCTGTGGCTGGATAGCTTGGTGGTTTAGGTATTTGACTGCGGAGCCAGAGGTTTGGAGTTCAATTCCCCCACTGTGCTTCCTGGGAGAAGAGCCAGCCTGTGTGTCTTTGGGCAGGCTGCACAGGCCCAGGGTGCCCCCAGAAGAAGAGAGTAGTAAGCCACTTCTGAGTATTCTCTACCTGGAAAAGGTCACCGTAAGTTAGAATTGACATGGTGGCACATCATGATGATGATGATGATTTGGTGGTGGTGTAGATCACTTGGTGTACCTAAAAATGTGAGTGCCTTAAATGCTTTGCAATTGTGTACAGTACTATTGTTTTCAGCTCTAAGCTGAGAAGCTCTTGAGTAGATTTGCTTCTGAACAGTTCTGGTAGCTGTACAGAATAGCTATTTTGTTTCATCGGAATATTACTATTTATCCTGTTCCTTGACCTAAGGAAAGGGAAATTTATACATGTGGCAATGCAGGGACTTTGCTGCCTAATTTTTAACTGTCATGCACTGGGGTTGGGTGGGGACTTGCATTGTTTGAGTTGTGGAGTACTTTTTTTTTTTACTTCACAGAGAATTAAAAATATAAAAATGCCTCATGTTGTTTCGACTTATATACCTCTCCATAGTGCCGAAGCACTCTCTGGGTAGTTTACAACGTAATTATGCAAGGAACATTTTACCTCCCAGCACTGGGAACTCATTTTACTGACCCTGGAAACATGGAAGGCTGAGTCAACCTTGAGATGGTTACCTGAACCTGTCAGGATCGCACTCAGGTCATGAGCAAAGGCTTGATTGCAGTACTTCTGTTTAACCACTGCGTTATGGGGCTTAATGTGTTCTACCCAAACACCCGAAGACGGAAAGAACAGGTAGAATAAAAGTAAAATAAAGCAAGATAAAGAATATAATTTCTGCTTTGCTGCTTTCTAGTTAATTGAAAAACAGTATGGGAAGGGATTTTGTCCAGATATATTGTCTTGGACCAAAAAAAGGCATGCCAGTGGCTAAAGTTAATAGATATGTTGGAATATTATTTTTGTTTGTAGAAAAAAGAAACAATGTATAAAGCAAATGCCAGAAATTTGGGGATATTGGTTATAACCCTTCAGGTGACTGTGATCAGAATCCTATTGGCAATACATGTATGCATAAGTGAAGCTGCATAGCAGTGAGTTGCTCTTAATTAATGAGGTGCTAGTTGTATTCCTGGTCCATCACCCAACCATACAACTACTACATAACCAGGAAGATGCCTGGTATCTCATTAATTAGCAAGTTTGCTGTTGGAACTTCTGCATTGCATTTATACACAAGTGAATTTCCATTCTGGCCAATATCTTAGGATGTGATTAGAGATGGGCACAAAACACTGGTTTGGCAATTTGACACAGTTCGTTTCTTGGCTGAACAGCTAATCTGTGGTTCAGTGCCCCGCCCCCTCCAGTGGGCACCCACTCAGCAGCAGTGCCTGCCCTGCCTCCTCCAGCTGTTGCCTCTGAGTGGATGCCTGCTGAAGGGGACAGGGTGCTGAATCTCAGATCAGCTGTTTGGCTGGGAAACGGAGTGTGCCAAACTGGCAGCTTGTGCCAATCTCTAGATGTGATTACAGAGGGCAATAGGTTCCAATTTGGACTGCTTGTGAGTGGTCTGTGCAATCTATTTCAGGGCAGTTACATGGCATACAGGAAATATGCTCCAGCCCAACCTGATTCATTTTGTTGTTCTTTCAACTTATATCTTTAAAGCACTCTCTGGGTGGTTTACAGCATAATTATGTAAGGAACACTTGGCCCTCCAGTGAGCTGGGTGTTCATTTTACTGACCCCAGAAAAATGGAAGGCTGAGTCAACCTTGAGCTGGCTACCTGAATCTGTCAGGATCATACTCGGGTCGTAAGCAGAGGCTTGACTGCAGTACTTCAGTTTAACCATTGTGCCAGGTATGAGCTTTTAATTTTGGGGGCCAGGCTGGAGCATTTCTCTGGCAAACAGAAGTGTAACTTTAAGGGAAATTGCTCCTGTTAAAGTGACCCCTTTTGGTCTGATTAGGTATATGCCTTTGCAGCTATCTGATAGCACCCTAAGAATGCCTTCATTCTCAGTCTAGTTCTGTGTGAATTTTGCAACAAAAGATGGCTGTGCATGATCAAAATGTCCCATCCTAGTGCATGAGGGTTAACAGAATTCTATTATGTACTGACAGATAATGTCTGGTCCAGTGTGCAACCTTAAGCATTCAAGCTTGACTATTTATTTATTTATTTATTGTATTTATATCCCGCCCATCTGATCAATTGACCACTCTGGGCGGCTAAATTCGAGGAGGTTTTGATTCTGCTGAAATGGATGAAACTAAAACAGCTAAGATCATTATTTATCAATAGCTTAATAATGTATATAAGCCAATCAATATGAGAAATCCCATAGATTGATTTCCAAGTCATAAGGGTTATACGCATGAAAGACTGCAGTTTTATGTACAATTATTAACAAGTGTCACTAAATTTACTGAAACGTAATTCTTAATAAAAATATTCAAAATGAGAAAAGTAAATGATTTATCTTTGACATCTTCTCATTTCCTTTAGTGGCACCAGATATATGGTTATTGCATTTACCTTTTTCAGGTACTGGTGGAAGAATATGAACATCTGGTAAAATAGTGCTGGGCCACTGTTTCCCCCCCCCCCCCCCCCCCCCAGATAAGTTGGTTTGCAGCACTCTGTTTCAGACTCTCTTTCTAATGCTACATTACAGCTCCTGAAATTTAATTTCTTTATTATCCATATATTTTATGTGTCCCTTGCCAAAATTGTGTTCCAGATAGCTCACAATGTATCAAATCAACAACAGTGTAATAGCACAAAGGCATAATAGAAGTGATAATAATATTGCATAATAACAGTAGCAATATACAGCCATTGTTTATCTGTGCATGTGAAGCAGGAGGAAAAGAATAACTTCTCCCTATTCCGTTATGGTTCTCTGTGCATGGAAAGTGACAGTCTGAATAGGAGATAGTCTGCTGCCTAAAGAGGTTTCAGTGTGGGTGGAGACTTTTTTAAAAAACCCAGAGTTTCCTGTAGTGCATTAACGTAGTGCATTTTGTTTTTTCTTTTTCTTTCTTTTTTCTTGACATGGAGAGGAGGGCCTGCCCCCCCAGCGAGGGGTCTAACATCAGGGTGATTACGGGTAGAGGGAGATATGACGTTGGCTCAGTGCCTACTCGTTTTAGAAGAACAGTGAACAGATGTTTGAAGGCTGTTCACTGTTCTGGCACTGTGTCCAACTACCAGTCTTGAGGTAGTCAGCTCAGCCGGCCCTCCACCCTAAAACTGGTGCTGTTGAATGCCAGGTCTGTGTCCAACAAATCCCAGCTTATTCAAGATCTCATTCTGGAGGAGGACGCAGACCTGGCATGCATAACCGAGACCTGGATGGGCGGGGAAGGGGGGGTTCCCCTGACCCTAGCCTGTCCGTCTGGTTATGCGGTCCAGCACCAGGGTAGATTGGAGGGGCGGGGGGGGGAGTAGCCATTGTTTATAGAAATACCCTTGAGGTTACTAGGCGCTCCAAGGTGGTAAAGCCAGGTCTGGAGGCCCTCCATGTGTTTGTTGGGGCTAGGGATGGTATTGGGATCTTGCTGGGTTACCGCGCTCCCCACGACCCAGCCACCTCCCTACCGGAGCTGGCGGACTTTGTCTCCGCGGCACTGTTGGAGTCCCCGAGGCTTTTGGTCTTGGGTGACTTCAACATCCATGCGGAGGCAGAGGTTTCCGGTCCAGCTCTTGAGTTCTTGGAAACCATGGCTTCCTTGGACATGTCCCAACACGTTAACGGTCCCACACATATGGGCGGCCATATGCTAGACCTGGTATTTTCCACTGAACGGAGCGAGTGTGGTCTGATGGTGACTGACTTGGTGTCAGTCCCCTTGTCATGGTCAGATCACCACCTAATAAAATGTAACCTCTCAGTGGCACTCCCTCCCCGCAGGGAGCATGGACCTATTTTGATGGTCCGCCCTCGAAGGTTGCTGGATCCATTGAGATTCCAGGATACCATGAGAGGGATTCCAGCTGAGCTGGTTGGCGCTCCTATCGAAGCTCTGGTAGACGGATGGCTTGCCGCCGCCACTAGGGCTGTAGATACGATCGCTCCTAAACGCCCTCTCAGGAGCAGAGCTCGGCCAGGTGCCTGGTATAACCAGGACCTACGAGCAATGAAGCGAAATAGGAGACGGCTAGAGTGCATTTGGAAAGAGGAACCGACGGATTATAATAAGAAAGCTGTCAGGATCGCAACTAACCGTTACCTGGCTAAGGTAAAGGCTGCCAGACGATCACACATCGCTGACCGGATAAGCGATGCTTCCAATCAGCAGGCGGAACTTTTCCGTATAGTTCGCGATCTATCCGGAATTGGTCTGGGTGATGGGCCTCCCATTAATATCTCACCTGACCAATTTGCAGCATTTTTTAAATCAAAAGTGGAGGCCATCCGCCGGGACCTCTCTCCTTTTTTAAATACAGTGGATCGAGCAGAGATGTCCAGCGCTCCGCCCTGCCCGGTTACTCTTGAATTCTTTCAGCCTGTGACGCCAGACCTGGTGGACAAAGTGCTTGATCACTGTCGGGCCACCACCTCCTCCCTTGACCCTTGCCCGGCCTGGCTAATCAAAGCAGCCAGGCCTGTAACAACGGAATGGGCCACAGCAATAATTAATGGGTCTCTCCAAGAGGGCAAGGTTCCTCTTGCCCTCAAGGAGACACTCATTAGGCCCATAAGGAAGAAACCAAATTTGGCGGCGGATGATATTGGAAATTATAGGCCCGTCGCCAATGTTTCTTTCCTTAGCAAAGTGGTGGAGAGGGTGGTGGCAGACCAACTTCAGACACTTTTGGATGAAACCAACGCCCTGGACCCATTTCAGTCAGGCTTCAGGCCGCGTTATGGCACAGAAACGGCACTGGTCGCACTGTTGGATGACCTGTTGAGGGAGGCCGACAGGGGCAATATGTCCTTGTTGGTCCTCCTTGGGGATACATCTGGACCCGGCGCTTACCATGGAAACCCA
This sequence comes from Intellagama lesueurii, assembly GCA_037013535.1. Lineage (NCBI taxonomy): Eukaryota > Metazoa > Chordata > Lepidosauria > Squamata > Agamidae > Intellagama > Intellagama lesueurii. The sequence continues at coordinate 125,864,897 of JBAJHW010000001.1, read as the reverse complement.
GGTGGCGTCCGTGGCCCGTTCCGCCTATTTCCATCTATGGCGGATTGCCCAGCTGCGACCATATCTTGATGGGGAGGCCCTCACTACTCTTGTCCATGCGCTCGTAATCTCGAGATTAGACCATTGTAATGCACTCTATGTGGGGCTGCCTTTGAGATTGATGCGGAAACTTCAAATGGTGCAGAATGCGGCAGCCAGGCTTCTTAGTGGGGTGAGGAAATTTCAGCATATCTCTCCCACCCTGGCTGCCTTGCATTGGCTGCCCATTCGTTTCCGCATTGACTTCAAAGTGTTAATGATGACGTATAAAGCCCTAAACGGTTTGGGACCTCGATACTTGGCAGATCGTCTTCTCCCACCTAGATCTACCTGAATCACCCAGAATAGCCAGCAGGGACGGCTGAGGGGCCTAACGCCGAGAGAGGCCCGGAAAGAAAGAACAAGAAACCGGGCCTTCTCGGCAGTGGCCCCTCGCCTTTGGAACAACCTCCCAATTGAAATTCGTCTGGCACCCTCGCTGGGCGTTTTTAAAACTCATTTGAAAACTTGGTTTTTCAGGCAGGCCTTCCCTCCAGTCAATAACTGATCTTTACTCTTATCATCTTGGCACTGATTTAATTTAATATAAATGTTAAAATTATGATGTTTTAAAATTTCTATTTTTATGTCTTATGATGTTTTTATTATGTATGTAAGCCGCCCCGAGTAGACTTTGTCTAGGGGGGCGCGGTAAAAATCTAATAATAAATAAATAAAAATAAAAAATAGTGTAGGGTGGCTCCACAAGTAGAGGAGACTTCTCTTTTCAGACAGTTGTTCTCACACAATAAGAACGATGTCAGAAAGAGCAGAGATAGACCGATTCCCCTCCTCAGCATTCAGATCGAGCCTTTCCTGAATGTCCAGATTAAGTCTAAATAAGGTATCGACAAGTAAACATGTAATGACTCTTGAAGAAAACAATGCACTAAACTGATCTAATCCAGCATTTTAGAACTATGTACAGTGGTGCCCTCGCTAGACGATGTTAATCCGTTCCACGAGGATCGCTGTCTAGCGAAAACATCGTCTAGCGAAGCACGTTTTCCCATTGGAATGCATTGAAATTGCTTCAATGCGTTCCAAGGGAAAACGCACTCGTCTTGCGAAATTTCCCATAGGGAAACCTCGTCTAGCGAGTGAGGGTCCCCATAGGAATGCACTGACAGCTGCACTGACAGCTTTTGACCACTAGTCGGCGCACTCCTATGGGGAAACCTCATCGTCTAGCGAAAATCGCCATAGGGAAACATCGTTTTGCGAAGCGCAGTAGCGATCACAAAAAGGCATCGTCTAGCGATTTCCTCGTCCTGCGAGGCAATCGTCTAGCGAGGCACCACTGTATAAGGGTGAATAAAACCTAATGCAACATAAACGTTTACTGGGTAGAAGGCCAAATGATGCCCTTTCAACAAAGATAATATGGGACTTTGCACAATTAACTAGTTGGCAGCCGCAGCAGAACCTTTTTCAGTCATTTCTCTAACTGAAGAGAGAAGGCTTGCCAGTGCTCTTCCAATCCTGATATGAAAGCTATTTTCAACAGTGCTCAGGTTTTAGAGTGGTGAGATAGAGCTAGCCAGATGGAAAACACTCAGCCCCTTCATGATAGTCTCCTCCCCCTGCCCAGCGTACTTGTTCTTAAAATTGGTAGATTCTTTTATGACTGTGAGTTCCTACATGAATTCATCAACTTCCCTGATAAATTGAAATTGGTGATACCCAGTTTGACATGATTCAGAATAATCCTATAGCTTAGTGTTACATGGACAAATGGTCTGCCCCTTTTGGCCTCTAATGGGGCTGCAAGGAGTGAATCAAATGCATTTTGAGTGAATTTGAAACAATTGTATCATGTTTTGTCTGAACCTGGAATTTTGGTTAGCTTCAACTGTGATTTGCACAAACAAGTCAGGATCAGAAACCACATTTTTATTTTGGCTTGTTTTTAAAAAACGTGATCAACTTTAAATTAACTATAGTTTGTACTGTTTTTTGTTTTTTGCAAAATAGTAAACTGAAATCACTTTAAAATAGTAGCAAATGTTTCTGATCTTTTGACTGTACTGGAAGAGAAGTGCATGATGCTCAGTATGATGCATATGCTAAACGTGGGTTTAGCATAATGTCTGAATATTTGCATTTCTCCATGTAGCCAGTCTTAAACTAATTTAGGTATATACGTATCTTACGTATGACTTTAATAGGAAAATGAGTGTGATGTTGTGGATAGAGTGTGCTGTCAAGTCAGTTCAGATTTATGGTGCCCCTCATAGGGTTTTCCAGGTGGAGAATACTCAGAAGTGGTTTACCCTTCCCTTGTTCTGGGGGCACCGTGGGACTGCAGCTCACCCAAGACCACACAAGCTGGCTTTTCTTCCTGGAAGGCCGAGTGGGGAATCAAACTCCCAACTTCTGGCTCTGCAGCTAGATTCCTAAACATCTGAGCTATCCAGCCAGCCTTTTTAATGTTACCCATCCCAAAATGTTGTTGTGAGAACACATTGTAAAGACTGTTTGTTGCCCTGAACTAGTTGAAGAGTAGAATTAAAAAAATTAGTGAAACATTCTGTATTTTAAAATAATATAAACTTTCTAGTAGTCAAGTAACTAAAGTAGAAAATGTGCCCAAATCTAGAAAAATTATTACAAATGGAGAAACCAGATACATGTAGTAAGAGTTCCTCAAACAATACAACAATTTTTAATGGTTCAGCCAAAATGGTTGCAAATTGCTGTTTTCTAAAAAACTGGAGTGGGCATCATGCAACCCCTTCTGCAGCCCCTGCTGAATTTGCTGCAGCCAATGAAAAACTCAGCGCCTTTCACAGTGTGAACAACACATGCTCAAACTACTTGTTTTGCTTTTGGTTTTTTTGCGTGGCTTGCAGTTCCTGGAAGTAACCAAGTGTGCAAATCAACTTTGAAAACTAGATGTGTTCACCTGTGTGTGCTTCATTGAGAAAGGACAACACACTGATTTAACTACTGTGGCAGAATCGTGTTTGTGTGTGTGTGTTGCCTTATGGCACAGTGGTTAAACTGCTGTATTGGAGCCAAAACTCTGCTCACAACCTGGGTTCAATCCCAGGTAGCTGGCTCGAGGTTCACTCAGACTTCCATCCTTCCAAGGCTGGTAAAATAAGTACTCACAGCTCACTGGGAGGAGGGGCAATGTGTAGCCTGCATAATTGAATTTTAAACCGCCCAGAGAGTGCTTTAAGCACACCTCTGGTTTTAATAGGGCAGCAGTACAGCCCCTGGATGTTGCCCATCCCACTACAGAAAAATGGTTTGTGCTACATTATCTGCTTTAAATAAGCTAGAAGTCAAGGGTTTGCTGTTACTTAATTCTGAATTCCTTAACAGAACATCAAGATGAGGCGTGGGCAAAGTGCGTTACCCAAGGCCCCAGTGTGACCCCCAACATCTCTGAGCTTCCCCCCCCCCCCCCCAATCAGCTCCATACGCAGCCTCATTTTTTAAGCTTAGGAAGGCCCTTTATGCTTGAACTCTTTAAGGTTTGCATGCTGGTGCTAATATATCCAAAGTGGCACCAACTGTGCATAACAGATATATGCCAGGAATCTGTTGTTTCTACTTATATATCACCTCGTAGTGCTAGAGCACTCTCTGGCCTGTTCATAATTATGCGAGGAACAACTTGCCCCCCAGCGAGTTGGGTGCTCATTTTACCAACCTTGGAAAGATGGAAGGCTGAGTCAACCTGGAGCTGGCTACCTGAACCAGCAGTCAAGCCTCTGCTCACGACATGAGTTCAATCTTGGGCTCAGGTAGCCAGCTCAACCTTCAATCCCTTTGATGTTGGGAAATTGAGTACCCACCTTGCTTGGGGGTGGGGGCAATGTGTAGCCTGCATAATTAAATTGTAAACTGCCCAGAGGGAGCTTTGAGCATAATGGGATGGTATATAACAACACACTTTGCTTTGAACCTGTCATGATCAAACTAGTGAGCAGAGGCTTGACTGCAGTACTGTAGTTTAACCGCTGTGGCACAGGGCTTGCTATATTATAGCTACACAAGTGTGCAGCAATATATTATGTGCTTAGGAGCAGAAAAGCATTCTATAAGGCAAATCAAAAGATAGGCATGTCCCAAAGAAAAAAATTATAACTATGAAACTGGGCCTTGAATCAGCATCAAATTTGGCATGGATGTAGCAGGAAGTCTGCTGTTGCTGTGTGCCACATTTGGGGACATTTTAGGGTAGCTAAAGGGTTTTTGAGTTGTGAATTTTAAAAAAGTAACTCTGTTTTACCCCCATAAAAACACAAGAGACCATAAATCTACAGTTGATAGAAAAAAGATTAAATACATTGATAGGGCGTACCTGAAAAAGAACACATCAATTTTACCGACTTTTGTTTTGTTCAGAATGATTGAGCCATTCATGGCTCCAAATGAAGCTGTTTAATTAGTGCTTTTTACAGCCTGAGCTGTTTTGAACTTTGCTCTCTTCCTTGTAACTTTCACGTTCTAAACTAAGCTATTTGCATTCTGACCAATTATAATGTGTGTGAAGCAAGGTTCCCTCTAAGCCATGTGCATGTGCAACTCCACCTCCCTCTGTGCAGCTTTCTTCCTCCTCTGTGCAGCGATCGCGTTCAACCCCTTTGGTTCCGATCATGACAGAACCCTGCATGGGGGGTGGAGTCGCACACGCAGGGATGAAGTTGTACATTCGAGAGGCGGAGCACCGCCCAGCAGGGCTGTAAATTGGAGGGTATGTTGGTCTGATGTCCATCAGGCAGCTTTATATGGAAGAGGTTGTCTGTCATTTTTAACCCTGCCACAGCCTTCAGTATGAAAGAAAGCATTTAACTCCTTCCTGGCCACATTTTTAGCTCCTGCCTCTGAAAATATTTAAAAAGCTATTTTTAAAAATAGATAATTATATTTAGCACCTTACTCATTTAAGCTGTGAAATTACTGTTTTTTTTTCCTTTGTGGCTGGGGAATGATCTCAAAGCTTGTTTTACCTGGTTTACTCATGAGTTTACAGATCCAGATGAGTTCATATGAATTTTATATGTCATCCTCCCTAAACCACTTTCAGCTCGTAAATCCCATTTGCACCCACACACACCACACCACAGAAATCATGCGTCCTTCAAGCATGTGGTTTTGCAGTGGCACACAAACATGGAGATCATGCATGGATTCTCATAGATCCACGTGATTTTTCTGCAGTCTCATCCCAAAACCACGGTCCAATCATTGGTCCCATCTCTGCCCACACACTAAAACACAGAAATTGTGGGTCCCTGAGCGCATGGCTTTGCAGTGGCGCAAAAGCACCAATCCAAGGCACGGACCCTCATGGATCCATGTTATTTTTACATAGGATGATCCCCAAACTACTATCAAATAATAGGGCCCATCTCTGCCCACAGACTATAAAACAGAAATCATGGGTCCCCCAGCACATGACTTTGCAGTGGTGCAAAAACATGAATCTGATGCACAGATCCTCATTAATTCACATGATTTTTATATAGGATCATGACTAAACTACTGTCCAATCACAAGCCCCATCTCTGCTCACACACTAAAACACAGAAATTGTGGGTCTTTCAGTGTGCGGCTTTCCAGTTGCAAAAAAACATAGATCTGAAGCACAGATCCTCATAGATCCACATGATTTTTCTGCATGATCATCCCCAAACCACTGTCCAATCAAATGGACCAACAATGCTCACAGACTACAAGACAGAAATCATGGGTCCCCCAGGACATGGTTTTGCAGTGGCACAAAATGCCAATCAAGGGCAGAGATGCCCATGGATCAACATGATTTCTATGCACAATCATCTCCAAACCGCTGTCCAGTTATAGGCCCCATTTGTGCCCATAGATTACAACACAGAAATCATGGGTCCTCTAGCACATGGCTTTGCAGTGGTACAAAAACATAAATCTGGCATATGGATCCTTATGGTTTTTATGCAGGATCATTCTGAAATCACTGAACAGTGATCAGCCTCATCTGTGCCTTCAGACTACACCACAGAAATCATTGTTCTTCAGTGCATGGCTTTGGAGTAGAGCAAAAATATCCATTGAAAGCCACGGATCCCCATGGATCCACTTGATTCTTAGGTAGGATAATCCCCAAACCACTGTCCGGTAATAAGACTCATCTCTGCCCACAGACCACCAAACATAAATCATGGGTCCCCAGTGCATAGCCTTGCAGTGGTGCAAAACACTTATAGATCCACATGATTTTTATGCATGATCATCCCCAAACCACTGAACAACCATAGGCCCATTTTGTGTCCATAGATTGTAACACATAAATCATGGGTCCCTGAGCTCATGGCTTTGCAATAGTGCAAAATACTTATGAATCCAGATGGTTTTTATGCAGGTTAACTGATGACATTGGTGGTGGTAGTGAGGCTGGGTGGCTACACACTGAGGCTTGAGAGAAGAGCCTTCTGGAAGATCTTAAAAAGCATATGGAGTTGGGTGTTATCAACACACTAGTGGTGCCAGACCACAAAATTCTGGACAGCCTCTTCCATTTTTTTCATGTATATGTTAATATTTTCATGTATGGGGAATCATGGTAACCTGAGACACTCCGCCAGGCTAAGGTGTTGAACAGGAGTCCCCCAGCACCACCGCCATTCACAAAGTGACACCATGCAAGGGAAAATCTTGCTTTCTTTGAGTGGTTTCTAGTTAATATTAACCATGCCCACCAGCAGGAGGAGCCAAATATGAGTGATCTGCCACATGCATTGGTACATTGCTCATGCACAACAAACCCAGATTCTCAGCAGTTCTGCTTCAGTGTTATGTCCTAACACAATCATCACTGAATTTGTATTGTGCCACAAAACAAGACAAGAACCAAGGTATTGTGGCATCTTTAAAACTAAATAGATTTCATTTCAATGTAATCAATCATTCACAGATTACAGTGCACTTTCTCAGACTCATGAATGTTAGTCTTAAAGAGGGTACAATCATTTTTGTAATACAATCTGCAACAGGCTAACCTGGCTACCTCCTTGAAAACTGAGTTTTGCTACTTTTTTAAAAAAAAATCTAGTTTGTAGGAAAGAGTCTAAATTATTTCACACATGAATCAGGAATTTTAATATATCTGTGAAGATTCTCAGTAGAGATGGGGGTATTTGTATGCAAATACGAATATCCCATCACAGGTGGAAATAACAAGGATCCGGCCCCATGGGGCTGGACTGTCCACTCACGATTTCACTGTTGACACGAGCTCATCGGACCTTCCTATCGCGCCGTTGTCCACAGTTGATTACCCAGTCTTGGCAGGAGGCGGGATGACAAGCCTCTGCTAGGTCGGAGAGTGGCTAATCCATTGTGGAGAACAGCGCAATAGGTAGCCTCTGCGGAGCCAGCGGCATTGGCAAAATTGTGAGTGGACAGTCTGGCCCCATGGAGCTGGACACTCTTTATTTCCACCTGTGCGGGGATATTCGTATACGAATACCCCCATCTCTAATTCTCAGTCATCCAGGTGAGGTTATCTGGAAGTTGAGTCATGGCAACTGAACTTCTTTCTTATTAGATTGAAACGTTTCACTACTCATCCAAGTAGCTTCTTCAGTCTGAGGAGAGTTGGTACGAGATCCCTGATATATCCTCCACGGTGGTTTCACTTCCCCTGGTCTGAATAGGCTCATTAGATGGACAAAGGAAGGGGGGGGGGGGAGGTGAGTGAAAATCCGACTTCTGCCATCATCATAGGATCCATTGGCAGTTTAGGAATAGAAATCTACAGAAAACCTACACACATTGATCAATACCTGCGGTTTGACTCTCCTCACCCATTGCAACACAAACTAGAGGTCATCAGGATGTTAAACCACATAACAAGAAGCACCCCCACCTGCACAGAAGCTAAGAAGAAGGAAGACTAACATCTGAAGACAGCCCATAAGGCCTGTGGATATCCAAAATGGGCCTTTAACAAGGCAATGTCCCGACCCAGCAGGACGATGAAACAGTCTGAGACCCAAAGCCGACGGAAGAACCTGATTATTCTTTACATGGCGGGTGTGTCTGAAAAGCTTAAAAGGATTTTTGGTAAACACCACATACCTGTGCACTTCAAACCCACAAACACACTAAGGCAGAGACTCATCCACCCAAAATACCGGACACAAAAACACAACAGGAGCAATATAGTATATGCGGTCCAATGGAAAGAGGAGTGTTTAGAGCTCTACATTGGAGAAACCAAGCAGCCACTAAACAGGAGAATGGCCCAGCACAGGAGAGGCAATGGCTCAGGACCACAATCAGCAGTGTTCCTTCATTTGAAGGACAAAGGACACTAATTTGATAACCAAGATGTACTCATTTTGGACTGAGAAGAAAGGTGGTTTGAGAGAGGGGTCAGGGAGGCCATACATTTGCATATAGAAAATCCCTCACTCAACAGGGTGGAGGCCTTAGATACAATCTGTCTCCTATTTATCATGCTGCCCTTTCATCTGTCTCCAGAAAGATCAGGACCACACACATCAGAAAGACTACTGTTAAGGACTGTTAATGACCCATGACAATGGGTGGAGAAGGATTGCTGAAGTGGGATTTTCACTCACCAGCCCCTCCTTTGTCCATCTAACAAGCCTATTCAGACCAGGGGGAAGTGAAACCGACATGGAGGATAGATCAGGGATCTCGTACCAACCCTCCCCAGACTGAAGAAGCTACTTGGATGAGTAGCAAAACATTTCAACCTAATAAGAAAGAAGTCCAGTTTCCATGACTCAGCTTCCAAGTACAGGAATGGTAATGTTCATTATGGGCATCTATCCAGCTGCATTAAAATGTGTACACGTCCACCAGTGCTGACCCCTACTACTAAGAGTTAGTTACAGGTATCTCCATGAAATACTACAAAGCCATGTAAAATCAATTTTATCTTAAATTGTGACATAGAAAACTGAGGAGTGTGTATACCACAAAACAATGACAGTTCTACAATACCCTCTCTAACTCTCTGAAAAAGCTTTGCCTATGCACAGTCTATACATTTGGAACATTCTCTGTGACAAGGAGGGCTGTATGTGTGCTTCACAAGAGAGAATGAACTCTGAGATTCTGGAATTAGGTTAACATGCTTGTTACTCTGCTGTTTAGCTCCTCTGTCTGGTGATTTGTCCTTTTCCTTTAATGCTACCTCTGATTGAGAGATAAAATGGTAATTTACAGATTTTGGATGGTTTTTTAAGAATAATATTATTTGAACTTAATTGGCAATGTGTTGAAAACCAGGTGTACTGACCTTGACAGAGAGATCTTTGAATAGATGAGGTTCTTAATGAGATGGTGTAATTTGTGGCTGAAAAGCAAAGCATAACACATTAAGTCCTATGTCTTAAAATGATTACCCATTTCTATTTAGATAAATGTTGCAGGACAGGTTCTAAAAGACCGTATCTCCTCATGTAATCCCTCCTACTGGGTCTCTGAAATCTTTTGGCAGAATGCCTTCTATCAGTCCCACTGTTATCCCAGGCACATCTGGTGAGGACTTGAGAGAGGGCATTTTCGGTGGCTGCTTCCAGTCTGTGGAATTCCTTGCTCCTCTCCTTACAGTCCTGCTGGCAGGTGAAAAGCTTCTTTTTTAAATTGGCTTTCAATCTCTAAATGCCCTTGCAGGATTGTTTGTTTGTTTGTTTTTAAAGAAAGGGATGCAGGACATTTTTTGTGAGTCTTTTTTAAAAAAAAATTTTTAAATTTGTTTAAATGTTTCAAACTAATGTTTTTAACATTCATTTGGCTTAATCCTATTTTAATAATATCTTAATTTATTATGATTTTATATATGTATTTTTAAACTCATGTGTGCCACCCTGTCTTCCTTTATTGGAAGAAAGGCAGGATATACATAAATAAAGGGATTAAATAAATAATAATGGGGCTAAACACCAGAATATTTGGGAAATAGGTATAGCTCAGTGTTAGAGTAAATGCTTTACAGGCAGAAAATCCCAGTTTCAGTCCATGACTTGTTCAGGTAGGGCTGTGGAAGACCCTGGAGGACAACTGCCAGTCAGTGTAAGAAATAATAAGCTGGGCAGTCAATGTTATATGTGCCCATTAATAATATCAAAGGCCCTGCACCATTACAATCTGGACATTGCAAAAGTAAAAGATGGAATAATATCTCATCTGCTGCATGTAAAGACAGATAGTTTAAGAGCTAGTCATTCGTCTTCACCTTTGCTGGATCGAGACTAGCTGGATTAAACCTTGAAATTGAGTTCAGCATACTTACTATGCATTGTATAACAATTATACAGGCCTTACAGAATTATGGTTTTGGATCTGTTGTGATGCATTGTACATCAGTCTTGCAAACAAGCCTGTGTACCAATGCATGTCTTTTGCTGCTCAGGTACACTGACAACTCTGATAGAGTTGCTTCTCTTATATAGAGATTATACTCTGTAAAAACTCTAAAGCATGTGGGAAGAGAATAGTGTTACTAGATATTACTGATTTCTATTCCATGTTTCCTTTAAAAATTTGTGAGATCTACCCCCATGTACCCTACTGGTAAACAGAAAACACTCATTCCCTGTTCTTTAACATACACAAGAGCTCTACAATTTACCATTGATATTTGCAAAGTGAGCCATCTAATTATTTACATAGGCAATTTTCAGATTCATCTGAATGTAACCATTTTTAAGTGTTACTCAAGATAGAAATGAGAATACTCTGTAGATGATATGAAGAAATTCAAGATGTTAATGTAGCTATAATTTAGCATCAAGATGGTAGCAACAGAGAGGAGTTACTGTTGTTTCCTCCTCACATCTTAATCCTATAGAGCCCATCTCCATTGTAATCCAACAATTATCTGGAAGCATTGTGATCCATTGACTTGCATTCAAATGTGTTGCATTTTGAATTTTTTTTGGGGGGGGGAAGAATTTTTTAATTAATTTTTGTGCACGAAAGTAAGACTCGGCTCAAATTAAGAAGAGGATTATTCCCTTTCTTTGCTTCTACTTTTTCTTTAGGATTGGACAATTACAGTTCTGGTTAAAAAAATCCAGATTTCTTTATTCCTTCTGTGCTCTCAGGACGCAGCAAAGTTCTGTTAAGAGTGGGAACCTAGCATATCTACACATTAAATCTAGGCAGTTCACTTTGCCTGCTAGGAGGTTTCTTCTCAGTTTGGTGGAAGCCGTTTTGTTTAGGGAAGAGATTCCACCCAGAAGAGTCAAACCAGGTATAACTATGTGCTGCAAGAGAACCCAGCCTGTGTTTAGTGATTGGTTTAAATGGAGAATTTAAGAAGTAGTCTTCATAAAGACATGATAGATTTTCACAAAAAAGATTGGATGATTAAAGTTTTTGGAGTCTGTTCTGGTGAGGAGATAACAGGTAATGTTCAAAACACTAGGTTCAAGAAGTGAGTTATGAAGAAACTGTTCAGACCTTGCATATCATCTAACATGTTCTCTGATTTTGTTCTGTGCGACCAAAGTGTATTCAGGACCTGAGGGCCACAGATAAAGAGAGGTTTGTGGAAATGTAACATTGTGGGGTAAGGCTGAATGTAAATTCTTTCTGACAAAGGGCCTTTATATTTACTCCTGACTAGTGGCAAACTAATTGTGTCTCATTTTTATTTTATACCACAAACTGATGCGATACAATACAGATGAACTGAGATTATTGATTATACTCAGCATCTCTTGCTAATAACCTATGTGCTGCAGTGTGTGTGGATTTAAACCATTGAGCTATCTAGCCAGCTATTCTCCCTACCAGAGAATGTGTAATTAATCAGTTTGTGACCTACAGACTTCCAACATATTTCAGTTCTCGGTTGCTTGTTAAAAGCTCTTGTCGAATTGGTTAATTTTAGGTTTGTACAATCTGATTCTGTAACAAATGTAAAGAGAAACTCAAGTATTAGGTTATGTCACCATACCTACAAATAAAAAGGAAACCAAGAGAAATAGATCTTCTGAAGCCACTGAATCAATCAACCTTGAAAATATTGTGTTCATCTGCATTAAAGTCTGCATTAAAACATTGTTACACTCATTCTTTTGAGTAAACTGAAACTTCATTTTCTGATTAGTTGAAGCTTCCCTAAATTTATTATTAATTGCATTATTCTTTTATCAGTCTGTGCATCTATTTATATTTAATGCAGTTTGTGGACTAAAAAACCCAGCAGTTTTTATCCAGCTTTTACATGTCGTTCTCCAAGTCAGCTAACCTTCTGATGTCTATTTCATAACATTATTATCCGAGAGCCTTTAACTGGGAATTTTAAGGACTGAGCATGGGACTCTCAACATAGATTGCATGTGTTTTACCACTGCTGTACCTTCTGTTTAGAAATCTTTCTATTTCGTAATCAGATTATTCTCACTTACCATAGAAGACCAGGTATTTACAGGACCTATGCGGAATGAGATATCTTGGAATGGATGGTGGTCAGGTTTGGACAGTGTTTCCTAATTTTGTAAACCATGGCGGATGAATCCAAGAAGTAGTTGTGGCGATCCTCCTGCGTCTCGCCTACTTCCTCCCTCTTGGATTCCAATTTTAGTGCTTCATTCCTGACTGATATTAATGGAGACAAAGGTTTCCATTAATATGAACTCTGACTTCATGTCAAATGCATACAGTTTAAGCCAAACCCCCACACAAGCGAGGAAGGAAGCACTTAAAAGGGAGCACAAGTGGAGGGGTATCTGGCCCAAGAACTCATTTTCACCTTTTTAAGCTGTGGTTTTTTGGAAGCCTGGAAAGATTATACAGCCTGAACCTGGTCATTGAGTAATGGTTTCAGATTGTGCTATTAAGGTATTTAAAAATGGTTTGTAATACTAGGAACTTAAACTTTTTGTATTGGCTATTTTGATATATAGTTAGTATAGATTTGCTTCTCTTTTGTCTGATATTTTAATCTGTTTATTATAGAAGTGTTATTCTATGTTTATGTTGTTATATTGTAAGCCACCTAGAGTAGTGACCTGGCCACTAGTTGGGTGGAGAAATGAAGGAAGGCAGGAAGGTAGGATGTGGAGAAAATGGATTCCCTCTGTGTCTTTCTAAGTAAAAGAACTGAAAGTCATCATGTGCCAAAACTTAATGATGAGAGACTCAGAGCATAGACCAGGAAATGCTTCTCTGTACATTGCATAGTTAATCTGAAAGGGATGAGACAAAGTCATAGATGATAAAGCTATCAGTGGCTCCTAGTTATGATGGCTGTATTTTATCTTTGAGTCCCAGGAGCAATGTGCCTCTTTATATCATTTGCTGGGGAACATATGCCAGAGGGTGGTATGCCTTTATCTTCCCCTTTTGGATTTTGTGTAGGCATATGATTGGCTACTGTGAGCAAGAAATTCTACATGCCAGCCTAAGAATTGACTGAAAAAGAGCTGATTCTGAGAATGTAAGAGCCTTGCAATGGGCTAGATCAGCCAGCCAGTTTTAGGAAGCATGCAAACTGTCTATGAAGGTTTAGATCCCATCAGTGCAAATATGTAGTTCAGATCATTTGGCTTGGTGCCACCTTGCATTTTATCATTTTTAATCTCCAATTCCTGAATTTCTTATATGCCACAATACAAAGAAATATAAGGAAAGGAATCATGGTTGCCTTAATTCAGATCAAGGGATCAAGAATATTGGGTAATTTTAAGATGACCTAATCATAGGATTTCTACACTGGACAGAACAGTGATGTACAGTGTAGTCCTTTGTAAGCAGATAATAGCGTGTTTTAGATTGCAAGTCATAGACAGAAAAATTAGATGCTAGTTACCACTGAGATTTTGTTTCCTGTTAGCTTTATAAATGTTGGTTCTACACAGTTTTTAACCTGCATTTCCTCACATTAAGGCATTATATAGTGCATTTGAATTCTGTGGATACTGTCCATTGTTCTAATGGAGATTAGACTCTTGAGGTTTTGCCAAAACCTCCATTAAATCAAGAGTCCTTGGTGTTCTGATGAGTAAGGTGGTTTGTATACATAATTTGTTGATGGCTAGGTTTCTCTGATGCCTTTAAAATTCCATAGTCTTCTCTTTCCTCTTTTACTTTTCTGTTTTGTGCTAGAACACCTTCAGATATCCTCTTCTGTTCCTATTAAGATTTAGACTGACTTTTTCTGGATCCCTTTTGTGAAAATCATTTGATTTCTTTCTGCTTTCCAAAATTTGTTTTACAGACACTCCATGTTCTAGATAATAAAGACAATGGCTGAAATCGCTATTGCTTACCACAGTAAGTCACACTAGAGTAGGCCCATTGAGTCAGTGGGGATTTGGTAAGCCAATTCCTCTAAGTTCCATTGATGCAAATAGGTCTACTCTAGTTGTGTCTTACTACTCTAAAGTAGCCCCATTTGAATCAGTGGAATTTATGGAGAAGTTGACTCACCAAATCCAACTGATTCTGTGGGCCTACTCTAGTACAGCTTACTGCACTAAGTCACAGGATTTCAACTAATATTGAAGTATTTTTGTGCTATTTAATGTGAAGCTGGAATGGTTAAGGCATAGTGCCTGTGACATATAATGTTAATCTGACGTGGATGGAATCCCATACACTGTTCTTCGATCTTTACAGCCTGTAGATCAGCTTCTCATTTACAAGTTTGATGGACTACAGACAGTCTGATGGTAGAATTATGATCTTAAATTTTATTAGAGGATTCCTTAAGATTATTATTTTAAGAATTTGATCAGATGGGCTGGCTTATATCACAGTACATGTAGCTCTTTAAGGTTCTTGTTCTTTCTGATTTAAGAATCCTTACCTGATGATTCTGCATTGATACAGACATGGTTGTTTTCCCTCTGTGGTCTTCCTTCTTTTTAACTGTATCCCTCATAACAGCTCATAGTTGAATGGTGGGATTGATTATGACATCAGGATATAAGCTGCCAATCAATGAGGTATTCCCTCCCTCCTTTTGCTTAGGTTTCCATCTTGAGTATTTATTGGTTGAAATGTTTCTGCAGTTATTTTTGAGTGCCTGCATCAAAGTGTCAGATCATAGAGTCTGATGCCTGTACCTCTCTTCAAGAGCCCTACATAGTTTTATAGACCTCTAGGGAAAAATCAAAAGTCTGTGATCATCATAGCTGGCATTTATTAAAAAAAATTCTAGAATGAAATCAGATAGTCATTTCCAATTCTATCAAAATTCACCTTGGTTTCAAGATATAAGTCTTTTCAATTGTTGCAGTTATTCCAGGCAATATCAGTCTAATTTTATAAGCTTTATTTATCTGCATTGCTTCCAGGTTCCATATGTGAAGAAATACTTCAAATACTGAAAACGTTGAAAAGTCTTACACCTATGGAAAAACTATGTGCACAAATGCTTAAAAAATATGCAAACTGAACTTAAGTTGCAGGCACATACCTAATTCAGAATTCAGTCCAAAATACAGTAGAAATATATTTTAAGAGTGAAAAAAGAACAATATTTCAGTCACTTTCTAAAATTGCAAGAGCTCATAGCCCAAAAAGGCATAATCAAAAACCAGAGAATACGTCCCTAAAACATCTAAGCTATTAAAAGTAAGAATATATTTTGCAAAATCATTTTCTTAGCATTTAAGCATGTAATAAAGGGCATGCAGAAAATTATTCCAAGTATTCACTCAACCAAGCCAGTTTGAATCTATGGAAGAAAATCCATGTTGTACTCGGCAGTGGCTGCTCCTGCTCCTACATGTTGCTGCTCCCTGGTAGTAGTGTTGCTAGTATCGTGTGTGTGTGGTGTAGCATGTTGTGTTGCCTTAGCATGTGTGTATCTCCTGCAATCCTATATTTATACTTCTCTCAGCTGTAAACATTTCCCTTCAGACTGTTAACATTCTCTTTTGCAAGGCTGCAAGTAATAGGGTTCTGATGTACGAGCAGAAATTTTTATAATAGGAATTTATATTGCTTTTACAACTCCTGTAGAAGATGACACCTGTAACTCAGAATCTGGCAAGCTGCCACTATGATGATAGGCATTATTACTTTGTCTAACAGGATCAGAGCCCAGTGGTTTGCACTGACTGTACTATAAGTACATAGCAAAGAACAGCCTGAATGTTGACAACACCATGTCAGCATTCAAGATGGTCTGCAGGATACCCTCTTGTGCTGACTACCATTCACAGAGACACCAAGCAAGAGAAAATCTCAGAAGCTGACTCTCACACACACACCCCTTAGTTAACCACTTCTCATGCAAATATAAAGCAATTGTCAGGACTGTTTTTCAACGAGTTCTTCTAGGTATCTGTTGCTTGGTAAATACAGATGATCAAGTGCGAAGATGAAACCTCATGTGGTGGTGGGCAACTGACAGGGGCTTATACATACAGATGATCAGACACATATAAGTGAGTTGGCTCTTATGGACCTCTCATCGTGCTCTTGTGGAACTCTTATTTCCTAATGGTGTTTCACAGCAATTCTGATATTGTATTTCCTGCCTGTGATATAAATAAGTTCTACTGTTTTTAGAACAGAGCTGTTTTGTAAGGTCCATTGCATCAGATCAATGGTTTCAAAATGGGAGAAGTGGATTGTTGCCAAGGCAGGCATGAAAGTCTGCCTGTCTTGTAGGAGAGCTGTCAGTCCACCGCTCATGTCTCCCAATTGCAGTGTAATGCTGGAAGGATTGTGCCGTACCCATGTGTTCAAAGCTGTGGGGCATCAGGGCAGTAGAACAATTGTTCCATCCCTTCCAAACAGTTTGACTTTATACACTCTTATACTCCTGCACTCTCCTACACATACAGATACATTGCAGGGCAGGCTAAGACAACATACCACGTTCCTTTTATTTTATCTTTATTTTTTTCTAAGCCATGAGTAAGCCAGCCATATTGCATTACCTGCTTAGGTTCATCCATAGGTTTTAAGATTAGAGGTTTGTTATTAAGCAGGAGTTGTTTTGTTTTTCAAAACTTTAGTAAATGAAATAATGAGAGGAAAAGCAAGCAGCGAAGCAGTCACTCTCCATTGTGCCTTGATACAGGCTCAGTTGGGAGTCTCTGTTCATACATGCTGCTGCCGGCTGCTACTGCAAAGATCACCAGAGCAAGAGGAAGAAGCTTTTCCACTATACTTAAATCCAACTCTATAACCCATTGCAAGTTCCTAATAGTTGAATATTGAATCAAGCTAAATCAAGAATCTAGAAAGTGCTTCCTCTTGTCTCTGCTTTTTCTTCTTCTTTAGTACTGTACCATGGTTGCTAATTTCATTTCTGAACTTGATGTAAGCAGCTTTGGAAGCCTTTTTGGTTGAAGAATGGGGTAATAATGCAATAAATAAGTAATAAATGAGTTAACAGTACCTTGAAATACTGAACAGTATTTCAGTTGAATTTTTCTCCAATAGCTGTGGAAATAAATGGTTTTCATTTCTTTAAGTATCGTTTCTTTAACTAAGAATCTTTATTCTTGAGCAATTGCACAGAGTAATAGTCCCAATGCAATTTGTATTGTGGACTTCAGGCAAGATAGTGTTTTCTTGCTTGTCTTGAAAAGCAAAGGTTGGAACCAACATTTGTGCTCACATATTTCATAGTAACTACATTTTTTCCCTCTGCATGCTACTCTTACTTGCACTGCTGTTAAATATATTACAGCAAATTATTACAGAAATAATGGTTTTGATAAACCAGAGTAAGATGAAATGTGATGGCCACAATCCAGTTCTGCAGAGACAAGTCTAACATCAGTAGAGTGAGAAACACCCATCAATTGATACAGAAAAAAAAATCATTTCCCAACCGTATGGCCCTGTGTGCCTGCAAAAGATTCATTCCTCGTTTCCCCAGCCCTTCATGCCACTAGAGGTTCAACTTCAGAAGGTCTCCTAACACTGCAGAGAAGACATTGAGGGCCTGCAGAGGTTACATGGAGAGAGATTGTCTCCTCCTGGATTCTCTTGACAGTCTTCCATCCCTGTACATTGGCTCCTGGCCAGTGTGTTCTTCATGTGGATTGCTCTCTTGATTACGGTGGATGGAGCGTTGCTGTTTGATTGCGGTGTGGCTAATGTCCCATGCAAAGAACCCTAAGCTTTCTTAATAGCTGGAAATCTCTCTGACTTTTCAAAAGTGTTCCTCTTCAGCTAGTAGTAGAGAAAGAAGTGTGGTTGTAGTGTGAAAAGGTCAAGAATACAAATGGTGAAGTATAGTGACAACAAAAGATAAAATAAATGTTGAAAATGCAAGAGCTGAATGGATTATAAGTGTAATAAGTCAGGAAATAACACTGCTGACAAAAAAGGAAAAAGGATTAATACATTTTCACAGTTCACAAAACTCAGTGAAGACCAGACTCAGTGATGGTTGATGGGTCACTGAAAACATTTCTGCAAAATCTTTACTGTTGGCTACATTATCAGTGTGATAATTTAGCAATGTGAGACTTATCCACTGTCTGGCATGCAGTTAAAAGAATATAATTGCACATTCAACATCAATTCTTTAATTTCCTGATCTTAGTATTCATCTGATTTAGGTTTATGCCTCTGAAAAATGTTAGCCTCGTATTCAGAGTTTATGGCTTCATCCTCAGCAATTTTCTTTATAATACATTTTTAAAGTCATGTTTTATGCTGCCTTCATGACTAAGTCATCAAAACTAGTAGAACAGCCAATGCTTTTTCTCATCTCAAGATTATCATTTCATAAAATATTAAAGAGAGGGCCAGAGCTATTCCATCTTGCTTTCTTTTCTAGTTTTGTGGCAAATTTTTATGTCTTAAGGCAAAGGTTCGCACATCTGTATTTGCCAGCTCTAGACTGGGTGTTTATTTGAGCATATTCATGTTCCTTTTCTAGCTGCCACTCAGATTGGCTTTACCTATGCTCTTGCTTCTACAATAATACAAAATACTAGAGGATCTCTCCAAGACTAGGCTTAAATTCATTTTATTTACAATAAAAAAGTGGAATATTAAGCAAGAATATGACTTAAGCATATTCAACAGTCCCCTTTTACCAGATCTCTGATAGCAGAATCTCGCAAGGCATCGATCAGACTGCCTGTGTTTGTCTCAAGTTGTTCATGTGTCTTCCCTCAGTACAAAAATGGATCATGTAATCAACAAAGCCTCTGGTGTTCTTAACTGGTGGCAGTACCAAGCACCACTCTATTCTTTTATTAGGTTCTGAACAACAGTGATATATGTTATGATCTACATATAGCTGAACTCATGTTTGAAATAACAGGTGCCCTCCCTAGATACACTTCAAGGATTAGAGCAGGGGTCTCAAACTCAATTTACCTGGGGGCCACTCGAGGCAGAGGCTGGGTGAGGCTGGGCCGCATCAGATTTTCCGCCAAGCGGAGCAAGAGCCTGAGGAAGACGCCCAGGAGTTTCCTTAGCTCGGCTGGGGCTCCGAGGAGGAGGAGGAGGGGCGCGCGAGCCCTCGTTGCCGGCCACGACCCCCTCCGGCTCCTTCTTCACTACCACCACCACCAGCAGCAGCAGGACGAAGAAGCGGAGAAGGGAGGGAGCGCCGGCGACCGCCTAGCCGGGGGGGGGGGGGGAGGGCATGACATAAAATTTTAAAAAAACCCTCACAGAATTCGCCTTGCCAAAGAAGAAAAGCCCCCACCGGTACCTGCGAAATTAAACAGAATGGGGCGGGGGGCCCCACAGGTGCGCGCGCACGCACGCACACAAACACACACGCACACACACACGGAGGTCCGGCAACCTTCCTCTGAGGGGCCCCCTCAAAAAAAGGTGCACTCAGCAGCAGCAGCAGCTACCCCCACCACGACAGAGGAGCAAACTTTGCGAGGCGAGCCCAGACAGCCTCCAGAGCTGAGGCGGCTGAAGCAGGGCGAGGAGGAGGAGGAGGAGGAAGCACCGCCGGGCGCTGATGCTGGGGGTGCTGAGAGAGAAAGAGAGCCAGAGAGCCGCTTCCCTGGAAGAGGCGGCGGCGGCGGCAGCAGGTGCTGTTGGTGGCTTGGAGGCGCTCTGTGAGGACTGGCCGGGAATGAGCTCCGCTCGCAGGCATCGCTCGGCGGCGGCTCAGGCGCTCGGGGAAAAGGGCTGGCAGCGCGCCTCGCTCGCCGGCTCTCCCCCAAGATAGCGCCTCTTGCACCCTCCATCTGGAACTGCAGCCTGCCAGCCGGCAGACAGGCGGGCTGGCTGGCAGGCTGCAGTTCCGGATGGCGGGTGCAAGAGGTGCTGTCTTGGGAGAGAGCTGGCGAGCGAGGCGAGGCTTTTTTTGACTCTTGACAGAAGAGGACGTGTGGGCGCTTCGGGGGGGGGAGGCAAGGTGGGGGCCACAAACTATCGTCCGGCGGGCCGCAAATGGCCCGCGGGCAGCATGTTTGAGATCCCTGGATTAGAGCATTTGCAGCCTCATACGAGAGTATCACCTGGAGCCCTGACAGCCTGAGAGAAGGCTGATCTGTGGCTCACATGCCATGTTTATAGTTACAGTATGTGTGTTGTGTAGGAACATCCTTATCTCTGGTTGGTTGTGCATAGATGTTGAAGTGCTCTAATTACATTGGTATACATTTTATGGCTTTTATGTCAAGGTCTTACCAGAAGTTCATTATTTTGTATGCTTAGTTCAGCCTTAGCATCAAATGGAGACCTTTGCTTAGAATTTCTTGAGTACATAATTTTTACAGTTGTTTATTCAGCACAGAAATGTTGACTCCATATCCATTTTTTGAAAGAAAAAAAAAAGATTAAATACAGAATGCTTTGTGTCTTCTTACATAAGTTTGATTTTTAAAAATTAATAAATTACTAAACATGTTCCATTTGTAAGCAATTTATGTGATTTTGATAAACACAGGGTAATGATTTCCTGAGTCCTTTTCAACAACCCAAAATAGGAAGTAGCTATGATTGTTGCTTTACTTTTTTTTAACAAGAAAAATTTTATATAAATGAGATTTTAATAGCATTGCATACTCTTAGGTTTATGATAAATACATTGCTCTCCTGGGTTTAGGCAACCAATTCAGTTCACATAGTCATTCATCCTAGCAATTTCCAGAGGGGTAGTCACCTTAGTCTGTCGTAGCAAAAACAGTTTTGTGGATTTCATTGTGCCATAAATCTTTTGTGAAGTCCAGATCTTCCTCATGTGTTCTTTTGACCTGAATTGGTTTCTTGGGCACCTGGTGTTCATAGAGCTGCCATCAAGCAGAGCAGTAGGGCTTACACATGCCAGTCAAAACACTGTTAACCAGAAAAAGAGTATTGTTTGGGGATGAAAGAAATTGAAATAGCTTAGTAGTCTGTAACATAAAGTACTGTACATTGATTCAGATGAACTACTACAAATTGTGACAAGATAGCTGTGCTGTGTTGATGCATTGGGGGAAACCACTAGGCACTGGTTTATGCAGCATCCCGCACTTAGGAAATGCGGAAGGATTTTTGTACTACTGCTTGCCTTGCTTGGTCCCATGGTTACGATAAGTAATGTTTCCTGTTCTTCTGTGCTTTTTCAATTATTCACAGACTCTGTGTGTGCAGCTCTAAGAGATGGTGCTTTGATGTAGGCTTTGAAATGGAAAAAAAATCATTATATTTAGCAAAAAGCATCAGATAACTATTGTATCTAGGGCAGGTTCTGTATTTTGGACATGGAATAGGCAGATCTCCAACAGTTCCAACTTTCTTGATTAAGGCACTGCCTAGGTGCCCTTAGCTACGGAGAATAGCATGTTTCCTCTCGGTTTTTATTGGTCTCTAAAATGATTTCAAACCATTTGCTTCTTGTGCTAAGTTGTGTGAAGCTGTTGTCTGAGTGGCCACAGAGCTGAGTTTGCTCAATCAGGTTTGGCCAGATGTGGAATCTGAGTAATAGCACTTCCTTTAGTGGAAGCTCTGTTTAGGGTCACTGACACTCTGTGGGGTACCATGGGCCAGGATTACGGTCTTTTTTAGTGATGGCTCCAGTCCTTTTCAAATTCTACCCTATCAAGTTCATATGGACTGCCGTGCACCTTGTAGTTCTTTTTAATGTTGTATAATATACATTAAAAACACCAAAATACATCTTTGTCTCCCTTGAAAGCAGAATTCAGCATTCATTCCATAAAATAATTTAATAATATTAACTGTAAACACATTTTCTGTAGATGTTGAAAGCTGTCCAGCTATTATCATGAAGTATATTTTCAATCCAGTGGGCAGAAATAGTCTGTGCATTTTAAATCTTTTAAAGTTTGTCTCTATGTTAGTGTTGTGTCATTTAGTAGCAGTGTCACTGACTTTATCAATTGCTGATATATCCATTCACTTCACCAACAATTGCCTTGAGGTCAGAATGTTTTTACATGGGAAAAAGCAGTACAGGTCATATGCAAGTAGTTATAATGGAAAATGAGTCTTTTGGGTTCCCTGCACACCATCCTTGTTCGTTTTCTTTATAGAACATGTATTAAGAATCATATATGTGGTAATAATTGTTATTCCTCTCCTTTTAAAAGAAAGGATATTTTACTTAAGCTAGTTTAGCTGCCAAGGAATTACAACATGTAAACTTTGGGTCTGTCCACTACGCACAACCTTGTACAGATTTATCTGTGAGTTCCACTGAAATGAGTGATGCTTATTTCTGAGTAAACTTGCATAGGATTGTAACATAGCACCAGTGATAGTGAGATGATGGTGTGAACAATGGAAAGTTGTGGGTATGTTTTCATCATCCATAGCCTAAAGGAGAAATGCTACTGATACAGAAAGTACATTTCCATTGGTGACAATCATGAGCTAGCTGGCTTCCTAAAGCACATAAAGTGTTGAGTATGCCTTTCAAAGTTGGCTGTGTCAAGTAGAAATAAAATATATGGAGAACACAGCACTCTAAATCTTCCTTGATTTTAGCTCCGAGACTGTGTGTTGATGCAGTGGACACATTTAGATGATTATATTTCAGATTAGTAGAATAAGTGCACAAGCTGGCTTCTCCTTTTGTGGCGTTTGCAGTCAAATCAAGAAGCTTCCAGATAAACATGGCTTCCAGTTTTGTACCAGTTTCAGGACAAGACAAAATACTAAACCAATTTAGATTTTGTTTATATCTTAGTCTGTTCCAAGGCTGGTAACCATCATTTCTTATTTAATTAGTGACTTTCTAGTTAGATAGCTTGCCGGTACAAGCAAAAGGTTTGTCTTATTAAGCTGCTGTATTATTGTAAACCAGTCATTTGCAACTTTCTGTTCGATGCCCATTTCCAGTTAGGATCATAATTTGTAATGTATACTTACAAGTTCCAAGGAGTATATATGTTTGTCTGTTTGGAAATAAAAATCATCTTTCCCATTCATTTTTAGTGTCCATTGATTTATTTCCTTAACTCTGGGAATATCAATGATATATAATTTATTTCCATTCTATTTAAGCCTATTGTTTTAGTCTTAGTTAACAGTGATTTTCATAGTGAAAAGTTGCCGAAGAACCCCAAAGTAATCCTTGGAGGAAATTGGAAGTCTTAAGTGTGTTGAGTAATTTAATCTTAATACTGAAGAAGTAAGTGTCACGAGGTGCCCAGTAATTTTATTGTGGATTGAAAGTGGTTTCTGCATTAGCAATGCTTGAAAGGACTTCCCTTAATCTGCAGTCTGGTACGGGTATTTAAAGCAGTTGAAAGCACTGCAAAGACAAGCAGAGTGAGCGAGACAGTGAGCACTTGAAGCAGCCTCTGTTTCATGAGCTATTTATCATTTATGCTGAGCTCTGAAGTCGGCTTTTAAAAATAAAGTGACCAAAAAACTATTTAGGCTGCAAATATGAAGCTACAGAACATTTATGTGAAATGTTTTAATTGTCATTATTTGTCTTTAGCTGATGGGCTTTGTTCTTACATTTGTCACAGCGATCACATGGAAAATATTTCTGGCTACTTAATGAAATACACCAATCTTGTCACAGGCTGGCAGTACCGGTAAGTCTGGTTTCTTAAAATTTCACTACTTTGGGATCTAATTGAATAAACTGCAATCACCTTATTCATTAGGCAGCTTATTTGTTTTAAAATTCTGCAAATAGGGGAGGACTGAATTGTTTTTGTACAGTTTTAGGAAAAGGTGAGTGAACTACAGTCAAGAGCAGAAAAGTTGCAGTAATAATCACTTTAATTTAAGAAAAAATTCTTAATTTCATGAGCTGTTGATTTTTTGCTTAGCCAACACATTTTGTGTATTTTACCTATCAAAGGACAGTGCAGGAGAAAACACAGCTATGAAACAAGTCTGAAACATAGATCTCATCTTAATATTGGAAGCAAAGAGCAGATAATGAGGCTTGTTGTTTTAGATTAAATATTGTACTTTTTATAGAAGTGCTATCACAAGATAGAAGACTGTCCTTATTAAAAATAAAGGCTAGTATATAGAAGCACTTCTTTGAAGAGTAGATTTCATGCATACATACACATTTCTCCAGAAGTAAATGTTATTGTGTTTCAGCAGAAGCTGCTCCAAGGTAAGTGTATGTACAATTCTAATCTCATTATGTCAGCTCCTGTTTGTAGTTTGACATTTGGGAGAATTTGAAAAAAAGGATTGAAATTTCTTTTTACTCTGAACATATTTAAAGAGGCTTAGAGGATGCTGAATTTTGCTGCTGCTGCTTACTACTCACCCACCCACCCTGTCTATTATCATACTCTAAAAATTCAGTATTATCCAGGCTTCACAGATACTTGTGGTGCTTTCTTTCTAGGTTTATAAGCTCCTCAAAGTATGCACTACTTCACCCCCACTTCTCCATCAGTGCTTTAATAATATTCACTTGTGTTTGCTGAGCCATAGGGAATGGTATTCCAGATATTCCCATAAGCCTGCTGTGTTAGTTAGATTCTACCTGAGCAGTTGTAATTTGAAATATGTGTGTAGACAATTATATTGTTTTGTTGCATTGAGTTTCCCCAGGTACTAATTTTATTAATTGGTGATTCAGTTAAGTCTGTATAAAATTATTGGTTCTTTATTGTCCATTGGGGAAGTACTTCTTAATGGCAAAATAGCTGCCCTGGTTTTAATAACACTGTAATTGATGTATTAATGAAGCCCAGTTAAGTCTTTTTAAATAATGTACAGAGTGATTTTTTCCTTACCTGTGGTGATACTTGATTATATGCATGAACTGCCATTGAGCTATGAATGCTGATATGCTTTCTAGCCCTTCCATTTGCTCATCCCTAAACCCTAAGACCATTGGATGGGTTTTAAGAATGTATGATAGTATATGTTTGTTGTATGATCTCAGGATAAATCCTCATGTTACTTGGGAGATCTGTAATCAGACTTCCCAGACTTTGACAATTGTTGTAAAACAGAACTCTAGCTTTGTGTGGAGCATCAGTGCTGGAGTAACAACACCTAACCTTTTACTCCATCTCACATTTGGATATTATCTGGTTTAAATTTCTCTGCCCCTGAAGATGCTATTAGGTGAGAAAATGCTGATACAGATCACGATCACCCACATCGTGTGGTTTGTCCCCAAACAACATAAAGAATCATAGTATCTGAACTTAATGTATTTTAGTTTAGCATTTAAAGTAAGGGCTTAACTAACTAGGTAGCTCAAATTGGAAGTGAAGTTAGAACAGTACTTTGGAAGGTACACAGTTACTTTTGCTTACTGAAGTATTTGGCTGCATTCTCATATAAAAACTTGACTGTCTTACATTAAAAAAATTACCTTGATCATAATCGTTGCTTCTGGGTTGTCATGGTATACTTTATTCAGGGTTGCCAACTTTCCATTCAGAATAATTCTGGAACGCTAAGGATGAATGCTTCTAAGAATATTCAGCTTTATTCTGGGGGTGGGAGAGGGTTTTTTTTAAAAAAGAGAGCCAAAGAGCAAAGTCCCTCTGGTGAGTTTAAAAGTTTATTTTGTGTGGGAGAGTCCCTTGCCTATATGAAGACTGTGGAATGAATTGTCTTGTGTTTCAGTCTGCCCTCTTAAGATGACAGTGGAATGGATTAAAAGAGAGAGAAATAAAGAGAGGGAAACACTGTTGTATTGCGAGCTGACCAACTTGTCTGCAGGCAGAACACAGACTGTTCTTGGCCTTATTTAATATTTGACCAATTAGTTGCCAAGTCATATAGTGCTAATTAAAATTGATATAATGAAACTGGTCCCATTCACTGGCACTTTTTTTAAAAAACATTCCAAACACTTTTGCCTTTTCATCATGTTTTACTTTCATGTGGATAGTTTATTTTGATGTCAGAACACAGCCTCCCAGTTTGTTTACCAACCGTGGTTGGAACTTAATACAAAATATTGAAGATAACAAAAAGACCATCAGCCTACTGGGCATAAATTAATATTGCCATCAACAGTGATCCCACCAGCAGATGTTGGAGGGGGGCAAGTTTTGCTGATCCATCAGTCTCCAGTGCTACCTCCCGTGCTGTTTGATGGAGTCTGCAGTCACTCTGAAGGAGCATTTGAAGAGCACACAGAGATGCTGGTGGAATTCACAAAAAGCACATACCATGCACATACATATGAGTGCACATATAGTGCAGTGCATGCTACGTGCAGTGGGAGTGTTCCCTGAACAGACCTCTGGTTACAGCATGCTCTCTTTGACATGAATGAAGTCCAGATTCAAGATATATTATTTGGACTTTATATTGCCATTTGTAAAAACTTGGTGATTTTTATATTACTCTTTTCTCACTTACAGGTATTTTGTCTTAAACAATGAAGCTGGCCTTTTGGAGTATTTTGTGAACGAACAATCCAGAAACCAGAAGCCGCGAGGTATTTTGCAGCTAGCTGGAGCAGTGATATCTCCTAGTGATGAAGATTCACATACTTTTACAGTGAATGCTGCTAGCGGAGAACAATATAAACTGAGAGGTAGGACTTCTGGGATTCCTGGGTTGCAGTGTGATGTTTCCCCACTGGAGAGCACTCTTGACTCTGGTTGGGTTAGCTGCATTTATGCCAAATTATAGGGTTGGACTTACATTGGCCTCTCTTCAAAGCAGGATAAGAGTGTTACATTTGAAATAGTCTCTGTATACAGTATCGCACTGTCCGCTCTAGTTTGATAATTATAAAAAATATGCAGATGTCTCTGCAATATCCATAATTAGAGAATAGTGATGCCTTTTCTCATGTTTCACCTATCAATAGCTGTGCAACTCAGCAGATCTGTGATTGCTAAGAGAGAAGAAGTCTTCTCTTTTTTTACTGGGTCAGCTAATGCAGTGGTTCTTAACCTTTGTTACTCAGGTGTTTTTGAACTGCAACTCCCAGAAACCCCAGCCAGCACAGCTGGTGGTGAAGGCTTCTGGGAGTTGCAGTCCAAAAACACCTGAGTAACAAAGGTTAAGAACCACTGGAATGCATGGTCTGGACAGAATTCACTAAATAATAGGAGAGCTTTTTGTGTAAATTTAAACCACAGTCCTTTTGGAATGCCTTCATGGAGAAATTGTTGCGAGGCTCTCATTAAAAAACAAAACAAAGCCTAGTCCTTGACATAATTTTCAAATCATTGATTATAAATTGTCTAGTTAATAGTTTTATTTCAAAATCAGAATTTAGGTTGGAATTTTTATTTTCACCAAAATAGCTTTGTGTGGGAATCCTGTAGTAATCTCATAGTATCTAATATGTCTCACTGAATAAATTTGTAGAGATGCAACTTGTGGGCAGGTCTGAGGTTCTGAGATTCTCACTCCCCCCCCCCCCCCCAGGCTGGATAGTGAATTGGAGAAAAAATTGGTGTTTGTTCAAGTTTGACTGTTTATTAAAGGTGCAAAGGACATCTAGCAGACTAAAATATGTTGTCCCAGTTTTTCCCCAATAAGACTGTTACTTTAAACGTATTTGCACAAGTGTAATTATCCAGACCTTTTTATTTGATTTTTATTTAATCCCAGGGCGTATAGTGATGCTTCTTGGCTTCTTCTAAATAGTGGTGTCCTCTGTCTCTTACATTCCTTTTTAAGGAGGAATAAGCATAAGAGTTTGGTTTCATTTGGGTGTGGGAACATAGTCATTAGAATCTAAGAATGAATTTAGGCATCTTATGGGTTGCTTATACCTGCTCACTCCCTCTCACTTTGTCCTTGAAAGTGTGTGTGGAGCTGGTGAATCTTTAGATTATTCTTGATAGATTCAGCATATGAAAATTAGTATCTTAATGAACTGAGAGTGTCTTTCCTTCTATTGCTTTTATGTTTAGTTGGATAAATAATTTTGGTATAGATTTCTTTACAGCTGTTTAGTTGAAGTCGGGAATTCATTCTTCCAGGAGTAATAATTCCAAGCACTGTTTCCCAGTATGATTCTCAGTGTGGTAGAGTGACAGATTAGGACTCTGGTGAACAGGGTTTGAATCCCCACTCAGTCATGGAAACTCATTGGGGCAGTGGAACTAATAAAACTACTCCTAAAATAATCTCACCTTGAAAGCCTTATTAAGGTTGCTATCATAGAATCACAGAATCATAGAAAAGTGAAGTTGGAAGGGGCCTACAAGGCCATCAAGTCCAAACCCCTGCTCAATGCAGGAAGGACAATCAAATCATATCTGCCAGGTGATTAAGTTTTTCTTGAATGCCTACAGTGTTGGAGCACTCAACCCGAGGTAAATGGTTCCACTGTCGTACTGCTCTAACAGGAAGTTTTTCCTGATATTCAACCAAAATCTGGCTTCCTTTAACTTGAGCCCATTGTTGCGTGTCCTGCACTCTGGGATGATCAAGAACAGATCTTGCCCCTCCTCTGTATGACAGCCTTTCAAATATTTGAAAAGTGCTATCATATCACCCCTCAGTCTTCTTTTCTCAAGGCTAAACATGCCCAATTATTTCAGCCTTTCCTCATAAAGCTTGGTTTCCAGCCCCCTGATCATCCTTGTCGCCCTCCTTTGAACTTGTTCCAATTTGTTAGCATCCTTCTTGAAGTATAGTGTACAGAACTGGACACAATACTCAAGGTGAGGCCTAACCAGTGCTGAATAGAGGGGGACTAGCACCTCACAGGATTTGGAAACTATACTTCTATTAATGCAGCCTAAAAGAGCATTTGCCTTTTTTGTAGCCACATCACACTGTTGGCTCATATTTAGCTTGTCATCTATGACAATTCCAAGATCCTTCTTGCTCGTAGTTTTGCTGAGCCAGGTATCATCTTGTAACTGTGCAATTGGTTTCTTTTTCCAAGGTGCAGTACTTTGCACTTATCCCTGTTGAATTTCATTCTGTTGCTTTTGGCACAGTACTCTATCCTATCAAGGTCATTTTGAATTTTGTTTCTGTCTTCTAGGGTATTAGCTATTCCGCCCAATTTGGTATCATCTGCAAATTTGACCAGCATTCCCTGCACTCCCTCATCCAAGTCATTAATAAAAATATTGAAGAGCACCGGGCCCAGGACTGAGCCTTGGGGTACCCCACTTGTGACCTCCTCCCAGTTAGAGAAGGACCCATTAATCATCACCCTCTGAATACGATTCTGTAGCCAATTGTGTATCCACCTGACACTTGATCTATCCAGCCCACACCTAGTTAGCTTGCTAATCAAGATATCATGGGACACTTCGTCAAAAGCTTTGCTGAAGTCAAGATATACTATGTCTACAGCATTCCCTCTGTCTATCAGGGAGGTGACCTGATCAAAAAACAAGATCAAATCAGTTTGGGAGGATTTGTTCTTGACAAATCTGTGTTGGCTTCTAGTTATTACTGCATTGTTTTCTAGGTGCTTGCACAATGACCGCTTTATGATCTTTTGCCTGGGATTGATGTCAGGCTGACTGACCTGTAGTTCCCAGGTTCCTCTTTTTTGCCCTTTTTGAAGATAGGGACAACATTAGCCCTATAAGTCGGTTCCGACTTGACTCACAGAACTCTCTCTCTCTCTCTCTCTCTCTCTCTGTTTCTTAGTTTAGTATAAAGAAACCTTTTCTCGGTTTCTTTCCTCCTATCCCCTTCCGAGTGCCAGATTCCTTCCTGGTCTAGGCATACCTTAGAATTGGATTTGAGGGGACTTGGAGGCAGAGGGTATTGGGATGAGGAGAATCAAGGAGAATCTCTTTTCTGCCAACAGAAACGTCCTGTAGGATCAGAAGCCTCTTACAGGATGAAAGAACACTTCTGTCTTTGAAGGAAAAATGCTAGATTCAGGCTCTTTTTCCAAACCAGCTTTTTTGGTACCTTTTCTTTGTTAGTGTTCGCTGACATCTATACAGTTACTTCCTTCATTTCTGTTTTGCATTAAGAAAAAAGATCTGCACACATTTTTTTGGCAGTTTCTATCTATTGTTTTCTTATTTTGAGGGTCAGGTTGTTGTGGCTGATTTGAATGTGTGGAACCTCAGTTCTTCTGCAGTTCTGGGGAGATGTCTCATGGTTTCCTATCTAGGCCTTTTAAAAATGGATGCAGGTGTTCATTTTCAAAATCATTTTTATGTGTAGGAACAGTATGAAGAACATTTAGCCCTATGTAGTCACAAAAATGTATTCAAGTCACACGGCACATTTTTTAAAATCTTGCTTATTCAATTGAGCTTCATTAGTGTGCTGAAGCAATTGTTACTTCAGTGTTTGTTGCTGATCGCTCTTGCAAAAAAAAAATCAAGTTTTTTATTCATCCTGTGATTTCTGGCACCATGCAAAAGCATATCATGGACAAATACTATGATATAGAATTATTGCAACCATAGTGGAAATTTGGTATTCATTGGGACAAGATCCTGTTATCCAAAGAGAGAGAAATAAATGCCATGGGCTGTGCCACAGTTTTTATGTCCTGTTTTTTCTTTGTTGGAAATGAAGCTTCCTAAACAAACTCAGGTTGAAATAAATATTTGCATTTTCCCCCCTATGTGCCTCTGAATGTTCTTCTCCTTTTTTTCTTTCTTTTTAAAATCCAGCTACTGATGCTAAAGAACGGCAGCATTGGGTCAGTCGGCTTCAGATATGTGCACAACACCATACTGAAGCAATTGGAAAGGTATTGTCTGTAACACATACTGTAAGTTCAGCAGTAACATTTGTTTAAAATATCCATCAGATATATGTTTTAGAGTTGTGCATGTTTGGCTTTATCTTGAAACAGAATGCCACAAATGTAGAGACTATATATGAGTTGCTAGACCCCACTGGTAAGCAAGTAATATAACTTTACAGACTTCTGGAAATCCTGCCTTTGTTCAGATGGTCAGTATTTTAACTGTAGTAAGTTAAGACTGATTCTCAGATATGCACACAGTCACTTTACTTTTCTCTTCATGTAAGTCAAAAACAAATCAGGAAGTCTTTTTTCCCAAATCAGAAAACTGTGGTTAGAATCAGAATTGACTAGCATATTAAGCTATCTTGATGTGTTCTGATGCTAGTAATCATAGCTTCATACTTCAGATAAAATGGGAAGTCTTTGTTAATGAAATATTTATTGGATTATTTTAGCTCTTGTGAAGAGAGGAATTAAAAAAAAAAGCTGCATATAACCCTGAAGTCTTCTTACATCTTGGCTTTTTTACCTAAGATATCGATCATCTGAATCAGGTGTCTCTAATTTTCTAACTGGATTTTGAGGGTCATAAGTCCTTTTTCTTTACAAATGCAGTTTAGGAGGTTGCAGTCCTGGACAACTGAGAATAAACTTTGTTCAATATAGTGGGATTTACTTCAGAATAATGATGCTTAGTATCAGATTGCGAGTCTATTTGATCTTGTACATATGAGAGAAAAGACAAATATAGTACATGCAATTTGTTTTGGCCTCCCCATCAAACTTATGGAGTACAGTGCTCAATTGGAAGATGATTCCAGTTTCCTCATATATTAAAGACATACGCAAGGGGGTAGAAAAGTCCACAGAGACTAGCTCCATGTTCACATTTGTTGCCTGAACATTCAGGAGCCACAAAAGGGCCATCTGTGCATACTGACATCTGGCTGTGTAGCAACATAATGTGATGGTGATAAATCCTGGGGCAGTCAATATTTACTTTCATGTGGAGGAGCTGTATATACACATGTTAGCATGGGCATGTGGCCTCTTCATACAGCTATCAAACATGCAAAAGGCAAGTGCAAATGTAGGGATAGCTTGGGTGGCCCCATGACCTCCCATGTGTGCCTTTAATGTGGATTTTAATATGTATGTCATTCTCAGGATCCCTCAAGGGTAGAGTTTCTACTAAATGTGTAAAATAAATGGAGACAACATATACTTTGTTCTTTGGTGCACCATATCTAGTAGATAAGAGTCATGTTTTGAAAACTGGCTTAATGTGTTCTGTTTCAGCTAATAATAGAAAATGGAAGCTGGCATGGTGCATCATCCCTAGCCAGCTATCTGGGGAAAATGAAAAATATGGCTGGTATGCTTTTTGTCAGAATATATACATATTTTTAAAACCCTACGGTTTTGTGGTGTTTTTTTTAAAGTTCAGGGGTTTTTTTTAACTCCCTCTGGGTTTTGTGTTTAGCCCCACTTCTTGCCTGTAGAGCCATTCTGGAGCCAGCCAATCTTTACTACTAGAAAAGGAAACCTGTGTTCCCTTTTATATGGTGAAGGAGAGGGCAAGCAACTCTAATGGATGCCAGTTTTGTGGTGTGATCAATGATTAATGTCTGGTCAAGGGCTGAGAATATTAATAAATCAGCATGTTTTCTGGTTTTTCAAAAAAATCTGGTTGCATATTATCATAGTATGTGTAATAGTATGTGCATTAGAAGGGTGGAGACTTACAAATAGTTTCAAGTATTTCCTAATATGTATGTTTGTTCACCAGAACAATCCCCCTCTGAAATCTCGCAGCTTCTCTCTTGCATCTCAAGGAAGTGGCTCCCCTGGTGTACAGAGAAGGCCCAGCCAAAATGCAGCTTCCTTTTTTAACGTAAGCCATCACAAGTTGCCAACTGGGAAGAGAATTCCCATTCTGCAGCCAGATCACTTAATTGATGTCCGGGAGGTTAGTATAAACCAATCGTTACCACTCTTTGAATATTTGCTTTTTGGAAACAAAAGAGTCCCTACACCAGAGATGGGTGACCTCAGTGGGCCCCAGACCATTTTTCAGATTTGCAAGCAAAGGGGCTAATTTGCATACTTGTTTATTTTGTAAAGGTTGCTAGAGTGAGTTTCTATAAACTGAAAAACAGATTAAACATTTTAAAAATGGGAGGTTTTAACTGAAAAAGCCCTCTTGTATCTCTAGTTCTCCCCATTTTTAAAAAAATTAAATGTGGAGGGATATGAGGGCTTAAAGAATGTGGTGGAGGCTCAAAACATAGCAACGTTGCTCCCCATATGCCTAGAGGACTTTCTGAGCAAAAAAGGGTAATATTGGGGTGGGGTGGGGGCAGGGATGCTGAAAAAATGCCCTAAGGGGCTGCACTTTGCCTATCCACGCCCTATACTTTCTGATAAAACATTTTTCTAGAAAACCATACTTAAAGCCACCCTCACTTGTCACTTTTTAATGTTCATTGCTGACTATAGGCGTCTATATTTAATTTACATTAATATGATAAAGAACTGCAGCCTGCCACATTTCCATTTTGGAATGGAGTAATTCCTGGAGCTAAAAACATTAAAGTATTGTTTCTTGTTTCCTTGCTTTATCGATTTGACGTTCTTGCCCTACTTGAATGCTAAAGCTGTAGCTTGATAGTAGTATGTGTATCCGCAGAGTTTTCTTGAGTACATACATATTGTTGTTGTTTAGTCGTTAAGTCGTGTCCGACTCTTCGTGACCCCATGGACCAGAGCACGCCAGGCCCTCCTGTCTTCCACTGCCTCCCGGAGTTTGGTCAAATTCATGTTGGTAGCTTCGATGACACTGTTCAGCCATCTCGTCCTCTGTCGTCCCCTTCTCCTCTTGCCCTCACACTTTCCCAACATCAGGGTCTTTTCCAGGGAGTCTTCTCTTCTCATGAGATGGCCAAAGTATTGGAGCTTCAGCTTCAGAATCTGTCCTTCCAGTGAGCACTCAGGGTTGATTTCCTTCAGAATGGATAGGTCTGTTCTCCTTGCAGTCCAGGGGACTCTCAAGAGCCTCCTCCAGCACCACAATTCAAAAGCATCAATTCTTTGGCGGTCAGCCTTCTTTATGGTCCAGCTCTCACTTCCATACATCGCTACTGGAAAAACCATAGCTTTGACTATGCGGACCTTTGTCGGCAAGGTGATGTCTCTGCTTTTTAAGATGCTGTCTAGGTTTGTCATCGCTTTCCTCCCAAGAAGCAGGCGCCTTTTAATTTTGTGGCGTCTTTTAATTTCACATACATATATGCTAAAGGAAATCAGAGTGACATTTTTTATATAAGTTGCATACTAATAATGCTCAACTAATGTTCCACAGTAGTACATGTACTAACAACATTTAGGCCTTATTTTATTCTTAGCCTTCTACTCTAGTTTGGCAGTGCATATTGAGTTCATAGGCTCCCTCCTGCTTCTCTCCTTCACTGTGTTCGTGACCAGAAAGTCACTACTAAAACATGAAACTAATATTACACTAGTAGTTGGATAAGTAGTATTTTTGTCTAGTCCAAAGGAAAGCAATGAGATCCGTTACCTCTTTCACACTCCTCATATTGAACTACTCCAATACTTGTAAAGATTTTCTTATACAATATTAGGGATGGAATGTTCGGGGGGGAAAGAATTCCCAGTCCTGTAATTTAGTTGGGCAGTGGGTGGGTTCCTGTCAAAAGAGTGTTTCCTTCTCCAAAGTCCCATCCCTAGACAATCTATTTTGGTCTGTATCCTTCACAGATATTCAGCTAATGAATCTCTTATATCCATTAAGACTCTCCCATGTGCAACCATCATGCTCCCCACTGTGCTAGCGAGGATGTGAACAAATAGTGTTGTATTTGTATATGTTGTGGGAGTGCCCATATGTTGCAACATTCTGGAAGGATATGCTTTCAGAAATTGAGGGTTTTACCAGTCAACACATTGACTTACGCCCACAATTGGCATTGCTAAACATGTTCTCCAATAGCAATAGCATATTTAGGAATGCAGTCATGTTTCTACTAGTGACAACTAGACTTGAAATAGTTACAGTACTGGGAAACAGAAATGGTATTCTCTCTTAATAAGTAGTATGGTAAAGCATTGGGGAGGGGTGTTAACACTTGCCAAGACACTAACCAACACCATGCAGTCACTGAAGGTTCAGATAGCAGCAAATTCATTGGGGGAAACATGGTTCTTGTTTATCTGTGAAGGTTCTCAGTCATCCAGGTGTGGTTATCTGGGAGTTGAGTCATGGCAACTGGACTTCTTTCTTGTTAGGTTGAAACATTTTGCTACTCATCCAAGTAGCTTCTTCAGTCTTGTTCTGGTTATTGTTCTTACTGCTTTTTATTTTGATTTCATCTTAATATATAGCAAATATTTAGCAAGATAATGCTAAAAACAGTAATTAATTTTTATGCCATCTTAAAAGCAAACCATATTTATTACAGCAAAGTTTTTGTAAACTGCATCCCTCTTCATTAGTTCAATTGAGTGTTATCTGGAATATTAAATACCTATAGTGTACACATGGAGTTAAAGGAGACTTAAATGCAGAGATAACAGTGACAATTATTTTATTAACATAATATAAAACTCTTGCTGCTTGATATCTTAATATTTATAATAATTTTGAGTAGTACTTGAGTTGTAGTCTGCCACCCCAAGAAATCCGACTTGTTTCAGAAACCTGACAAAACTCTGTATACCAACCTTCAGATGACCTGAATCTTTTTTACATCTTGTAGTATCATTTTACACAAGATAAGTGTCGTTTTGCAGTATCTCTTGAGTGACTAATTTGCTAATTAGAGCAGACTATGGAAGTATCCTTTTTGCATGTCAGCCTTGTTATGAGAAAACAGGTATTTTTAATGTATACATTTTAAGAGAGATTCAAGTTTTATATAGAAGAGTCATATGTATAATAATATGAATAGTATAAATTGGAGGGATAGAAATTATGTCAGTCTTCATACCAAATTCTTTTTTTCATTATAGCTGGCAGTAAAGAATGAGTAGGGCTAAAACTTAAATATACATAATGTTTCTCAATTTCCTAAGCTTAGTTGATAATTAAGGAGTCTACCAGTCATTCCCATGTAGTCTTCCTATTCTTCTTCCTTTCTCCTTGTGCCAACAGGCTTTTCTTTCCTCCTCCTCTTTTTCCTATTGAAATTGCCAGCCATTCTTTTTCAGCAGCAAGTGTGCACTCTTACATGTGCACTCAGTGAATACTAACCATAGTTAGCAGTTCTATCAGAGTTTCCAATTATAGTTACAAGCCTATCCTAGATCCTGGTAGGAAGTGAACTATGGTTAGTATTCATCTCATTGCAGATGAAATGCTGATTTAATTAGTTCCAAAGAGGGAAATGAGTAGAGAATCCACATGGGATAAAGAAGTAAAACTAAGTGGCCATGATCCCTTAACTGGGACTTCAGAGGTTAGGAAATATTAGGTTTGCACAAAATCATTTTTCATCACCAAAGCGTCTTTCATTACCCAGGAGCAGTTAGTCTGTGATGTGGCAATTAAAAGTACTTAAGAACTAGCCAAAGTGACCTCTCAAAATCAAGGTATGTAGGTACCACATGTGGTACACTAAATTGGTACATTCTCGAATGATTGTTCTTGGGTGATGCAAGGTTTGGTAACTCTAATATTTGATTACCATAGTGTGGGTTCCTGCTTCTTGTAGAGGATTGATGTTTATGTCATCTCTTTATTTTTCCAATGTGTGAGAGAGTATCCTTCTTCTAAATATTCAAGAATAACAATGATCAATGTTCCCTCTAAGCTGCACACATGCGCTTGCTCAGAGCTCCGTTGGGGTTGCACACAGGCAGCCAGTTTGTTTATTTCCCATTTCAAATGAAGCCCCACCCATCCCCTCACACACAGAACAAGGCTCCTGCTCAGTGGGACAGAGACTTGGAGGGAACGTTGACATTGATATAATGCATTTGCGTTGGATTTTGATTGATAGTAAAACAAATTATTCTTTTTTTACAGTGTTACATATCTATATTGCTGTATTTTTGTGCTTGAAGGAGAAAACTTTACTTGATTAATGATTTTTGAGAAAAAAATGTCTTCTCCATTTCCATAGCATGCCCTCCTCTTAGAGAGAGGGACAGCTAAAAGAACAAGATGTGATTTCTTCTCTTAGAATAAGAGTTTGTGCACTTGTTGGTGTACAATCCTGTTGGTGATTTGTGCATATGTAAGTGAAATTGTGTAACTGACCACTAACAAATGAGTTACAGGTTGCATTACTAGGCACAAGAAAACACGCAAATCTAGCTTTCCTAAGCAGAAGGCCCATCCAAAAGGGTTCAGTCATGCTGTAATCATAATGCTGTTTCATTCAACATTCTGTATAACTTGAGTTCTTGAAAAATTCACAGTGTTGTAATTTTCGATAAATAGATAATGCTCATATTGCATTTGAGTAGAATGGAATTTTAGTTAATTTCAGCTGAAGCATAATTTAAGATATCAAAATTCTCATTTTTTAATGTCTTATTTGTTTGTAGAAGATGTATCAAGCTGAGGGACAGCAGAGAGACTTGGTAAGAAGCATAGAATGCCTTCCAGCCTCTGGTCATCTTTCTTCCTTGGACCAAGACCTTTTGATGCTCAAGGCAACCTCCATGGCAACAATGAATTGCTTAAATGATTGTTTCCACATTCTCCAGCTACAACATGCATCACAACAAAAGGGGCCCTTACCAGCTGGTGAGATTTGCTTTGTTTTCTTTCCTTCCAATACAACTAAAAATGGAAGCTGATAATTCAATGAGCCTTTGTGAACAGCTGTGGAAATACTATGTTTAGGGTGAAATCAGAATTATGAAATAAAGGGATTTGTAGCCAATTGCATATGAAGAATACTTTTCATAAGGACAGTGCCTTGGATAGCTGTGACTTGTGCGACGATCTGGATATTTTAGGAGAGCTGGTTCATCCCTTGGAGAGGAGCATTATATGAAACCGTTACTATTTGAGGTTGGTTTGCTGAAATGGGAGGGATGTGGTGGCGCTGCGGGTTAAACCGCAGAAGCCTCTGTGCTGCAAGGTCAGAAGACCAGCAGTCGTAAGATCGAATCCACGCGACAGAGTGAGCTCCTGTCGCTTGTCCCAGCTCCTGCCAACCTAGCAGTTCGAAAGCATGTAAAAATGTGAGTAGATAAATAGGTACCACCTCGGTGGGTAGGTAACGGCGTTCTGTGTCTAGTCGCATTGGCCACGTGACCATGGAAACTGTCTTCGGACAAACGCTGGCTCTATGGCTTGGAAACGGGGATGAGCACCGCGCCCTAGAGTCGGACACGACTGGACTAAATGTCAAGGGGAATCTTTACCTTTACCTTGCTGAAATGCAATTAGGCTTCCAAACACAGAGGAGACAAAACAGTATATTTCACTTGGATTTGATTATTTGAAGACTATTGTTTTCTCTAGGTGATGGTTGTTTTTCTGACTTGAAGAAAGGCTTGTGTGAGGAAGCTCATGCTATGGTAAACTGCAGGGTTTAAAAGAAAAGTGTTTGTGGGTCCATTGCATCACATGATATTTCAGCAGCCTGAGGCTGCAACTACATGATTAAATACTATGTGACTCTTGCCATGGGTATAAAATGGATGAATTTGGTTTTTCTTTCTACTGATCACTTGACATAAAGACCAGTTTGTATCAGTCCAGCCCTTTTTGCTCCTGACATCAAGTTTTTTTCTTTGACGCTGGGGGCTTTTGCTTTTTTCAAGCCAGAATAATTTGAAAGGACTTTTCCCTGCGTAAGCTGCTGTTTCGTTCTGCAAAATGAT
This sequence comes from Intellagama lesueurii, assembly GCA_037013535.1. Lineage (NCBI taxonomy): Eukaryota > Metazoa > Chordata > Lepidosauria > Squamata > Agamidae > Intellagama > Intellagama lesueurii. Next base: position 125,825,983 of record JBAJHW010000001.1, on the reverse strand, counting down.
TGTGCTATGTGTGTGTTTGTGTCTGTGGGTGGTGTTGTGATCACAATAGGCAGTTGGGCCGCAATGTTTAGGGACTGCAGGAACACTTGCTCCTGTGATCTATCCAAGTGTCTCAGATTTTTTAATAAATGAGTTTAAAACAGCGTCATTGCATTGCACTAGATCACCATGGCGCAGAAAAAAAATCAGCCCAGACTCCTACACCCTGATCTTTAGTTTTTACTCCCCACCAGAGGCCCTCCTACTTTTGAAAAGTTGGATCCTTTTGCTTTCTCCAGTGCAGAAAGGAAAGACCAACCAAGCACATACACACACAAAATGATTCTTTGGCAAACCACCTTCATCCTTGCCTCGTGCCCATGAGTGTGAGGACCAGGAGAGCATGTGTGTGTGTGCGCACACAAGCACACAAACAGTGCCAGCACTCACCTCTACCAGGACACTTTCTTTTTTAAACAGCTTCTTCGGGGCAGATCTCCTGTTTGTTTGTTTTATTTAAATTTTTATTTAAAATTTTTATCTTCCCACCTTTCCCCTGTTTGTTTGTTTGTTTGTTTGTTTGTTTGTTTGTTTGTTTACAGCTCAACAAACTATCCAGTGGGCAAGACAAGATGAGGAAATAGTCATTGAGTATGGAAAGCCTTTTTAAGGCAATTCTTTTAAACTGTGCCACCTACAGGCGCTTCAAATAGAACTGTAGTTAGAAGGATTTTTTTTCTCCTCTGCTTGTGTGGCCACTTAAATTTAGGGGAACTGAATGCCCTGGTGTGACTTCACACAGTGATAGAATATGAGTTAATTTGCATTTCCCTCACTGTGTGGTCACACCCTGAAACTTGTGAGAGTTTTCTTATGTATTTGGCTAAATATGGGTGCTGTCCTAATCTTTGAGCCACCTAGTGCTGGTCATTACCTAAAAGCCCTATACAACTTTGGTCCAAGCTACCTGAAGGACCGTATCTCCCTATATGCGCCTTCTCAGCGATTAAGATCAGCAGAGGAGACCCTCCTTTCAGTCCCGTTGCCAGCACAAGCACAGCTGATGGGGACACGGGAGAGGGCCTTCTCTGGCAGCTCCCAGGTTGTGGACCGCTCTCCCTCGGGAGATCAGGATGGCCCCTTCCCTGTTATCCTTTCGAAAAAAGCTAAAGACCCATCTCTTCAGGCAGGCTTTTAACAGTTATAACTGAATCCCTGAACCCCATTTTAGCAGATAATTTTAATCTTTTCACGTTTTCATGTTTTAATCTTTTAATTTTATTTTAATCCATATATTGTTTAATTTGTCTTTTAATATTTAACTTATTGTGTTTTTAATTGTGTGAATTTTAATGTTTTGAGCCGGTTTGGGTCCCTTGTTGGGAGAAATGTGGCATATGAATAAAACTAATAATAGGTGAAAGGAGCAGTGTGAAGGCAGTGGGCATGCCATTCCTGTTTCTAACCTATCAGTCAGCAGTTGGTAGGAAAAGAAAATAATGATGGATACAAAGCACTATACAACCTTATGAATTCAGGGGCTCCTGAAGGGCGCTTTTTTAAAAAAATGGATTACACTGTTCTGGTTATGCTCCTGCCTACATTATGGTGTGGTCTGCATTTCATTGTCTACATGGGACCTGTTCCCGAAATTACTGAGATATCGTCTCAAGGTACTGGCTGAAATCCTGTTACCTTATATTATGCCATGTAAGGCTGATGATGTAATCAGCAATGAAGATTTTTTTTTAATCTAAAACATTTGTGATTTCTCTCCAAAAGTTCTGAGTCTCCTGTTCAACCTCTGTTGTTGTCATGAAGCCTTTGGGAGCTACAGGATGGAAGGCAAAGTCTAAATCCCAGCTGCCACTGGGATGATTTTATGGGCAACAATAATTTTTAGTAATTGAAGACTTCCCCCTCCTGTCCCATGGCCCATAACAGTTTCCTGACAATGAGTATGAGAACAGGAACAGACCTTCAAGGGAAAAATTGGAAATGTTTAATTTCTGGGGGGGAAAAATGTTGCTGCTGATGACATTGTCAGCCTTGCATGGCATATAACCTATGTAACTGCTTTACATCCTTAGTGGTGGATGGGGTTGGGATGCACTGCTTGTTTCAAGTTTTAGAAGAGGTATCTGTGTTAGACTGTGCTAGCATATTAGGCAAAAACAAAAGACAAATAAAAAATAAAGAAGACATAAACATTGTGGCACCTTAAGGACTAACTGCTATATTTTAATGTAAGCTTTCATGTCTGAAGAAGTGGACTTGTCCACAAAAACTCAAATTAAAATATAGCAGTCAGTCTTTAAGGTGCCACAATGTTTTTGTCTTCTTTATTCTTAGTTTTTCTTTTGTCTTTCCCTGATGCGCTTGTTTCAAGTTATGATTCTATCACAAAAATATGAAGCTGTTTTTTTGAAGAACGCCACCTGGAATAGAGGTAGATGGTGCTAAGCTTTGCCCATCCTTATTGGGTCTAGAGTGAAAAAACAAAACAAAAACCTTAATTCCTATTAGTTTGAAAATTATGGCAGTTGTGTGTTTTGCAGGGTTTTTTTGTTGTAATTGAGAAAGGACTTCCCTCTTCCCCAACTATAAGCTCTCCCAGAAAGAGACTTCCAACTTTGGCATCATAAAATTTGCATGTACCTATCTCTCTGCCGTTGCTCGTCTTCATGTGAAGCATTTCTTCAGATACAGTTTCATTTAATTTGTATTTGCTGGGGGAGTACTTGAATGTTCATATTTTTTTCATATAATTCCTTATTCTGCCTAGGTTTTTCTCTTTTTTGTTCTTGTATGTTTGGTTTTGTGCAAATAGAAAGAATTTAAACCAATGCTTGGCTCCTACTGAGCAGTAACCATTGTGCAATAAAATGAAATGCGCTACATGCATATGTTCCTAGTGCTCTGAGCTTATGTATGAGAGGTCCGTTCAATCAACCCAGATAGCTGTTGTTAGCTGATTTCCCCAAGGTTATTGTACAGCCTAATACCTACGCTAAGAATCCAACACTCTAAGCAGAAGATGCCAAGATATCAATAATGTTTATGTCCCAAGTGACTGTTCCTTTATTCAAGCTCATGTACAGTGTGTGTTCCTTTTAATGGGGTTTTATCAGAGTCTACATACACTAGCTTTTGAGAACAGAGTGGAACATTTTCATTATTGATGAGGAATTGTATCCATTCTGATAGATTAGCAAAGGGGTAACTGGAGACACCAGAATCATTAAATGAACGGGTGATGGTTTTCCAAATGTTGCAGCTTTTATTTTCAAGCACTTTTGTTTAACCAAGCACACCACTGCCTAAACTGTGGAAAAGCTAACCTTTCCACCCATGCACCCACCAAAAACCACTGGCAAAATGAATGCTTAGTTTTCACCTCGCTTCTCAGAAGTCAGATGCAGTTTGGAATTGTTTTTCTTCCATGGCGTTGCTAGAATGTTGGTGCAGCCGCCTGTCCAAAGGGATTATGTAGCAGGCCGGTCTTATTGGGTTCTTTATCTGGTGTCCAATTACACCTTTCATAACTCTGTCTCCTTCTTCTCCAGAGCAAGTTGTGTGTCTCATCACTACCCAATCACAGGCCTCATTCTAATGATCAGAGAAGGTGGTGTTCTCCTGCACCTACCTTTAATTTTGTTGTTGCTGAGCAAGTTTGGTTTCTTTTTTTAGTGGGAGGGGGGGAAAGCTGTCTAATGACAATAACCTTTTAAAAAAACACAACTCCTAGAACATGAGCAAGTTTCAGCGTAAAAACTCTTTTGCTGCAGGAACTGCTATCAGTTGGTTGGAACCCAAAGTCTCCGTGCCAAACCACTTCAAAAATGGAGCAGATCAGAATTTCTCAGCAGATCAGAACAAGCCGTCATCTGTCAAAGAAGAGCAGTCCATTTCAGGTTCCGTTCAGCTAATCAGGGTAAGATAACATGAAGGCCTCTGTTGTGTGGTTTGGTTTCTTTCCTCTTTATTTCAAAAAAGGGACTGATCAGTTTTTTGAAAGGGCAACTGTTTTTTTGAAACATTAAAAAGTTAATAGTTTCTGGATATGAATTGGGGCTTAAACAGAGGAAATAGCACAGTGCCGGGGTATTGTTTTCTGTCTTTTAGCAGATTTTTTGGTGCCACTAACAAATGGAGCAGGAAACACGTGGAAAAGCAAGTGTTAATAAAAAGTACCAGTTAAATAAATTGATTAATCTGATTAAAAATAGTTACAGACTAATAGGTTAAATAGCCTTTACAAAATGTTGTTCCATGTTTCAAGCTTTCTCATTTGCACAAATATAGACACCATGTCAATTGCATGATATTTCTCAATGCAGTTTTCTTTAGCTCAATCGCTCCTGACTCATAATCCAAGATTAAAAGTAACTTTGTTTAGTGTCAGAATCTGTCAGGATAAATTAAGAGAGGGAAATGGGATATTTTTACATGGCATTTGAAATCATTTTTAAAACTTAGCAGCATGTTATTAAGAATATTAATAGCTTGGGAGATCTCGGCTTCATATACTTACAGTATTACAATTGAAAAGGTATTGTAAAAAGTTTAGAAAAGCACATATTATGTTTTTCTTTAAACTATTTGTACTCTGCCTTTCTCCTCAAGAGGAGCAATGGCAGCTAACAATATTAAAACAAACAGTATAATCACAATATTATGGGGATTATAAATATAGATTGGTATAGATTTTTTGACACAACTATGTTTCTGATATGAGTGACTTTTAGGAGCACTTTTATCAAAGTAAATAGAATATTGTAACATGAAAAGGTATTTGTTTCTTTCTCTTACTAAAAATGAAGAATGTAGTATAACTGCTTACTAGCTTGATCAAACTATATATGTGCATTATTATACACACACAATCTCTCTCTCTCTCTCTCTCTCTCTCTCTCTCTCTCTCTCTCTCTCTCTCTCTCTCACTCACTCACTCACTTTTAAGAATGTGCTAACTTACTGTTTTAATATTTAGGAGCCAAAGCTGAAATTTCACGGTAGCTTATTCTCAAATCAGTTTTTTCTAAACAAAAGACTGAGTATATGTCAGGGAAGCCCCCAGTAGAGCAATACGGTTGAGGCATCTTGGTTAATTACTAAACACTCAACAGCTATTAGCAATCCAAAGAGACAGTGCAAGAGAAAAGCCTTGTGTGTGTGTTTTTTTTTTTTTGCCCTGCAGATTGCTGATGACTGCTATTTATAGATTTCATTTTCTTCTTGCAAGTTGCTTCCATGCTATAGTCTAGGGTGTGGATGCTCCCCCCTACACACCCTATTGCTCATGGGACGTGTCAGCTTTTATGGTCACATGCAAAAGTAACTGAAATATGCCTGATAGTTGTAGTTTCCAAAGGAGTAGCTGTGTTAGTCTGTGCAAGCATATCAGACAGAAGAGAAGAAAGAGAGACAAAAGTGTTGCAGCACCTTAAAGCCTAGCTACTATAGTCGTTAAGGTGCCACAGTGTTATTTGCCTTTTGTTGTGTTGGTTTATCTGATATGAAATATGCTTGAAGAGATCTGATGCGCAACCACTCCTTCAGTGAGGCAGGATCCTTCACACCCAAACATTCCTAACTGATGAGAATAAGTAACACAGGAGAATACAGCTGAACATTAGAGCATAATGGCCCATGAACAGGTAGTGTCAGAGAACAAGAGAAATAAAAATGCAGGTAAATAAGTAGAACTACTTTAATAAGATGAAACTTTTAAGTGGCTTAAAATGACGTCCAGCATCAGCATTATCAGTAATAGGTAGGAGTCATTTTCACTGGTTGATCAGTTGTCCCTACTGCTCTGTCCCATTTCTGTGCCCCCCCTCTCTGTGTGTCATGTGATCATTGCTGGAATGAGCCACCACTGCAGCAAAGCTCATAGCAGTGTGTCAATGTGTATTGTGACAGCATTCTGAAAGCAGATAGTGTGTTCTGTGCTGAGCCTTCACCATAGTCCTATGCTGCAGAGATGCAGCAAGCCTCTGTTGTGCTTAGGTGTGCCAGCCAAGGTGTGCCAGCCAAGGTGTGCCAGCCAAGGACAAATGTCAAGTAAGAGAGCTAGGAGTGCCAAACTGTAGCTGCTTCCATTCCTGACGTGAAATGGCCAAGATGCGGCCTGCTTTATCAATCCAATTACACATACAAAAATGTAGTAAGGAGACAGATGAAGTCAGTTGGGTGTTTTTGGAACCTACAGTCTTCAGATAATTCTACTTTCTCCCAAATTTTCAAATCTCTCAGACTTTTAAAACATCAAGTTATTTCTATCCTGAATGTGAAGACACGACAATCCAAACTCAGATTTTTGAGATGTAAGCATCAAAGGTCCTGAGTCTGGATGAATGAATAAGTCATTTCATTTTCTCCTCTATTCAAAATTTTCAAGCATTTTCCCACACTATTTATGAAGATGTGTATGAACTTCACTTCACTTAGGTTTTGCTATAAAAGAATTAAGCGAACCAGCTGTTCCCATTGCAAAAAGGATCATATTCTACATTCCTGCCAAGTAGATGTGTGAAGCATGAGAATCATATCAGAAAAAAGAAATGACAACCCTGGTTAAACATTAAAATTGTTGAATTTAGAGATTCAGATCCAGGCTTCTAAAAAATAAGCAGTGCATGAATGGATGTGTTGGTTTGGTTTAAATTTATTCCACATTTGTATTTGTATAGTTTTTTTCCTTAGAACTCTGGAAGAAATGTGCACATTTTGGAAGTTTCATGTAAAAAAATGAACTTTTGATTTATTCTGACTTCAGACTGCAAATTTCAATATTACATAATACTTGCTTGAATAGGTCTGTCTGTCATGAGCAGGTATGCCAGGAATATTATCAGGAATATTGAAAAAACCCAAACAAATCAAAACAAAATATGATGGATGGCTAAGTTATAGGGAAATTTCTTCATAGTTGAATATGGTGATCAATACCCTGAACACATCCTGATTTTGGAAGCTAAGCAGGGTTGTTTGTGAGCTTGGATGAGAAACAATGAGGGAATATCACCATAGATTCCTAAGGCGGACTAGAAAAAAATCCTGCATGAAGTCCTGTGAACTGCTGCCAAACACAGTGGAAAATACTAGGCTAGATTGTCTGATGGGTCTCAGCCAGTATGAAACAACTTCTTGTCTTCCTGTGAGGCAGAATCTGAACATGGAAGTTAGGGGGGATAGAGGAAATAGGGAATAGAAACGAAAAGCACCAGTACATGTTTCAGAGTCTAGTGGAGTTGGGTATCTGTGCCTGTAAGTAGCTTTGAGAGTCATTTCACTAGGACATGCAGATAATATGAATTATTGCACCAATGGACAGTAAACGTTAGCATCCATTCACACTGGAACAGATGTCTGTGAATACTACAGACAACCTATTGTGAAATATGAAAGGAAACTCTGATGTCACATATGTTTGATTGTCCTTGGTTTTGAGTCTGTGCTAGTTCTTTCCTCGGAATAGTACTGGAAGAAGTTCAAAATTCTTTAAAAAGGCAAATCACTTTTTGGGGTAGATATCATAGTGGCTGGGACATTGCTTGCAAATGTTTGTTGTCTTGTCTCTATCTTTGTCTTCAGTATGCCCCTTCTAAGTCTAGATTAAGCAAGGTGAAACATAATACTGAATATATCATTTCTCAGGTGCCATAGGAGTTAATAAACCATTCAGTCTGCCAAGTTAGGTAATCCTACTAAGTTCTTCATTTATGTTTGGTGTACAGCAGTTCTCTAACGTTATCCAAGGGACATTTCCTCTGGGAAATATGGTTTCCAGCTATTCTGCCCAGTTACCTTCTAATAAATGAATACATGGAAGTGATCAATTTCCCCTGCCCCCCCCCCCCCCCCAGTTGATAAATCTTCTATGTATAGCAGATCTGTTTGTCAATTATTCAACTAGAAACACTTCTTGTTGCATTTTGGCTCATGCCAGATACTTTTAGGAGATACAAAGCTGCGCTCCTTTCAGCACTATCACACTGTTGGTATTAAAAGCATGTCACCAGTGCAGAAGCTGAGAGCAGTCTGCAAAATCATCATCTAAGCTTCTAAAAATGTGAAACCATTGTTCTGAATAATAGAATTCATGCACTTTTATTGTGGCTTATGTTCCGCTTTGTGCTTTTCTGTTTTATAAGAGAGTCTTATAATTTCCTCCCTGTGGATTTGCCTTACATATTTTAGACATTTAGTGACCCTCAACAAGTACTATAAATACTGGATTCCTGTTTCAGCAGGACAATCTATGGTTGTATTGATCTGTTAAGCAGATTTTTCCACTAATGTTAATTAAAATTGAATGTTAAAATGTGTCAGTTATCTGGCCTTCCAGTAACATATCAAATAAAGGCATATATCAGGAAAACCTGAGAATATAGGTGCCTGTTTGAGGGCACTAAGGCTTTAATGAATTTTTAATAAGAGAAAAATCTGCTAAACACTGCAAAAGAAGAGATTATCAATATTTCTTCATTAGCAAAGAAGGCCAGAATTTTGAACACTAGTCCTTACATCTCTATAGTAGCAGTAGCATCAGTATTGAAGACAAAATTTTGAAATATACTGACAGTGATTTAAATTGAATACTCTAAATTTTAATTCCTGTCCATTTTATTACTAAGAGTTTGTTGATTTCAAACATAAACTAGAATTAAAACCCATCTTTAAAAGATAGATAATCTTCCACAGGAAGTTGGGAATTAGTGTATTAGTATGGGCCATGATAGGGTATGCCCTTAATATGAGAACTGAGCAATCACCTGTGGGATTTTAGGATGGTGATTTGACTGTCATGTTTCAGGGGCAGTAAGATTAGAGTTTGGATGTTAGTTATTTGAAGTGTCATTTGTTTTTGGAATTTACACAAGGACCCAGAGGAAATAAATCCAGATGAGGAGGTAGAGGATACATGTGATAATAAAGAAGATGACCTTGGAGCCGTAGAAGAACAACGTAGTGTTATCTTACATCTCCTGTCTCAGCTCAAACTTGGCATGGACTTAACGAGAGTAAGTGATCAAAATTTTAATTCTTCTAAAAGTGAGATGAACGTATTTCTGTAAAGTGGACTTTGAGCTAACCACATCTGAGTTGTCTTGGTAACTTAATTAACTTTGATTTTAGCCATCATACTAGAATGAAAAGACCAACACCCTCTCTCCTAATTTTAAAAACATATAATGAGCTTCTTGATTTACTTTTGGACACAGTTCATTGTTTGTTTATGCATGTATAATTTTTTCATTTTATGTTTATAAGGATAGCCTAAACTATTTCATAGCATTTAAGAATGCAAAATATAATGTATCTATTGTTTTATAATTTTTTTTCTCCTTTCATTTTTGCTTGGATTTTGTATTAAAATAATGCATACTTGTTTCATACAAGTTCAGGGGCAGCAGAGAGAGCTGACAATAGTACTCTGTATTTAGTAACTGAAAATATGTAAGTAGATACATTTGCTTTATACATTATGCACTGGAGAGAGTATACTTACAGTCTTGGAATGCATCTACATTACATAATAATATTTTTTTAAGTTGATGCTTATATTGTAGTAATCTAATTTAGTCTTTCAAAACTTAGAAGTCACTTGTATTTTTTACAGTTTGTAATATATAGGTACTTACTCTGTGTTCTGAGATAGAGAATGCTCTCTTACTGAGGGTGTTATCAGACAGGCATTTGTCCCGCTGTTTGGTCCTGCCAACCTAGCAGTTCGATGGACTGATTTGTTCCTTTCTCTGACAATCACACAATGCAATTGCTGGAGCAAAGCAGCGCATCCTAGAGCATTCCTAGCCACACCTTTCTGGATTCCTATCAGAGGCTTCTACTTTCATGGTGAGGGAAGGATCACTCTGTTTTGGTTCGTTTCCAGCCCATGTGATTGCTGGAAAGAAACCAAAGCAAGCTAGCAGCTATCAATTTGCCTTCCTATTTCAATTTCCCATATTTTTAAGTGGCTTAAAAAGACAGCTTAGCCACTTCACAATATTCGGAAATTAAACACTTCCTCTGCTCCATGAAGGGGCAGAGGAAGTAAAATGTTTTTTTAAAAAAATCTTTATTATGGCATTGCTAATCCACTGCACCATTTAGAATACAGTGGTGCCTCAACTTACGAACTTAATTGGTTCCGGAACTCCGGTTGTAACTCGAAATGGTCGTAAGTTGAAGCACCATTTCCCATAGGAATGCACTGAAATGCAATTAATCCGTTCCGGCCGAAGAAAAAAAATCACACACACTCAAAAAAATCACTGCAAGACCCATCGGAAACGCAATTAATCCCTTCTGGCCGAAGGGGGGGGGGGGGAGAAAAGCAAGCGAAGCATGCAAGACCCATCGGAAATGCAAAGAAAGCAAAGCAAAAAGCAAGCAGATCATGCAAGACCCATCGGAAATGGGGGGGGGGAACCCAAAAAGCAACCAAACCCCCCAAGACCCATCGGAAATGGGGGGAAAAAACCCAAAAAGCAAGCAAACCCCCCAAGACCCATCGGAAATGGGGAAAAAAAACCCCAAAAAACAAACAACCCTCCCAAGACCCATCACAGCACAGAAACATAACCCCCCCAGCCCAAAACCATGCTGCAAAACCCACCCAGAACAGTTTTTAAAAAGCAGAAAGCAGCACCTTACCTTACCAGGCAGTCTGAAGCCTCCTCCGATCGCACTCACTCTAACCGTTGGGGCGAAAGAGCTACAAAGAAGCAGCATCTTCGCCTACCAACGGTTAGCAATTTGAATTTCCCGCCTTTTTTCCCTGCCTTTTTCTGTTCGTAACTGGAAACTCCGGCCGCAAGTCGAAGCAAAATTTTGCGGCCTGAGCTGGTCGTAACTTGAAATGGTCGTATGTCGGGACGTTCGTAAGTCGAGGCACCACTGTAAATACATTTTATTTCAAAAATTCCTCCCAGAAGCAGGAAGAGAGAAGAGGGGCAAAAGGGGGGATTTTTTTTTCTTTTTTGTTATTTTCAATAGGCAGGCAGACCAAAGAGGGTCGCTTGAAGTGAGTATGTCATTTGAATGCAAGGATCATGCCAAATGGAGTACCAGATCTCTACCTGACCTTAGCTGATCCTATTTAGTCCAATTTAGCCCACTCTTAAATGAGCTTCTGTAGATAAGTTCTTAGGTAAAAGCTTCTGCTTGTGATTTGTTGCAAATTATAGGTCCCTGCTTTGTCAAATGTGTGAAGTTATAGTTTGTATAGATGTGCTAAACAACAATCCTACTTAGATATCCTAATTTGTTAAGCTGGTGGATTGTACATTCCTTGTCTTCCTTACTTTGAACAGAATGGGAAATTGCAAAATAAATGGATGCTTATAAATTGTGAAAAGAAAAAAGAATGCAAATATATCAGCCCAAGGCTTTTTGTAATTCATTTTTGTAACAACAAACCATAGTTTCTAGTTGCTGTGACTGCAGTCAAGCATTTTCAGTCGGTACATCTGAATTAATGAAGAATAACTGTTGACAGGATTGCACCAATTGGAAACTGAAGTAGTATAAAAAAATTGTTAGCATCCGGTAAAATTTTCTGCAGCATCATCATCTTTAAGCCCTAATGTAAATCATGAACACGCCATGTAGGACACTGTTTTTAAGGTTTCTGTCTTTTAAACATCAAAGTATAGTTGAAATAAGGTTTCTGGAAAATGTTAAGATAATGTACAGAATTAGCGAACTTATCAAGGAAGAATGCAAAAATGGCTATTCCTTTAAACAAAAGAAATTGAAAGCCTCAATAGGGATTGGCAAAGTACCTTAAATATCTTAAACTATTATTTAGAAATGAGAAGCAAATGTAAATGGTAATAGAAATAGGGCCAGAATTTTAAATATAACTTTTCAGCACCTTGCACATGGGCATTATAATAATCATTACAAAGAAATAGAAGGGGACAAAAATAAACAAACCAATTATTCACTCTCTTTAAAATCAAGCTATCCAAGGAAAATTTGAGGCGAAATTGGGGATGTTGAAAGATCAACATGGGAATATATTATCTCATCAGGATAAAGTACAGAAGTTGGAAACAGTGCACAGTATGGAAAAGATGTAAATTATGTCAAAGAAGAATCTTTTCAGGAAAACTGTAATTTTAGAAAGTGAAGTGAAAGCTTTAGTCAAAGTAGTTGGAAAAGATAAAGCACAAGGAGTAAATGGGATACTAATAGAGCTATATCGATTAAACATATCAAAATGTTAAGAAGAATGCAACTGTGGAAGACATGCTCAATTTGTATTCCAGTCCCAAAGGAAGAAGATAGGAAAAACTGCAGTAACAGGAGAACCATTACATTAATTTCCCATGGAAGCAAAAATATGTGAAAGATTTTACAATAAAAGTTTTTACTACGTATATATGGTGGAGCAAGAAATGCCAGAAACTGAATTCAAGAAATGAAGAGGAGCTAAAGATAATATTGCAAACAGATGCTATCTACTTGAGTATACTGAAGAATTTCAGAAGAAAATCATTTTGTGCTCTGTAGATGGCAATAAAGCCTTTGATGGTGTGGATCATAAAACATTACAAATTACACTAAAGAAAATGGATGTGTCACACTTCAGATTGTCCTGTGTAGTTCTGGACAAAAGGCTACTGTTAGGACAGAATGTGAAGAAACAGAATGATTAACAATTGGCAGAAATGTTGAACAAGGGTGCATTTCTCTGTCTAGTTCAGTTTATATGCAGAACATATTCAAAAAGGGAGAATTGAAGAGGTAAATATCAGTAATTTAAGGTATGAAGATAACACCACATTACTTGACAGAAAATAACAATATTCCAAAATAACTGCTGATGGTTAAAGAAGAGAGTGCAAAATCCTGATTATTGCTGAACATTAAGAAGACAAACATAACGACTACTGAAGAATTGCATAAGTTGGCAATAAGGAAATCAGAGTTGCTGAATATTTTTTCAAGGTTAGCCACAAAAAGAAGTAGAAGTGTTCTGCTGGGGTGGGCGGGCAAGACTAAGATTGTTCAGATTATGGTAGCTCCAGTTACTATGTACAGTGGACCCTCGACTTACAGACGGCTCGACCTGCAGACTTTTCGAGTTACAGACTTCTCTGGCCGCAAAATTTAGGTTCGACTTGCGGCTGGAGAATCGACCTACAGACCGGAAAATCAAACAAAATGGACCAAAAACGGCCGGTTACGGATTAATCGGTTTTCAATGCATTGTAGGTCAATGGAGCCTTGACCTACAGACTTTTCGACCTGCAGCCACCGTTCCAATACGGATTAATTCCGTAAGTCGAGGGTCCACTGTACAGGTGCAAGTTGGACAATTAAGAAAACTGACAGGGGGGTTGGGAATCATTCATTAGAAATGAGCCTGAGGACAAGAGATGATTTTAATATCAGAAAATCATCTCTGGTAGTCCCAGTCATTCTAATATTAAAGTCTCAACTGCCCATCTTGAGGCTCTTGAAGGCTCAAAAGAAGGGTACAAGTATAAAGCAGAGCATTGTTTTCTGTTGTTATATGCCATCAAGTCACTTCTGGTTTATGGCGTCTTTATGAATTAGTGACCTGTAAAAATCCTGTCATCAACAGTCTGTTGGCTCTTGCAAACTGAAGGCTATGGTTTCCTGTATTTGATCAGTCTATCTCTCACTTCCTCTTTCCCTTGTGCCTTCACAACCTTTCCTAGTATTGGAGCATTAGTGTAGTATACAGCATTATTTAATCTTCATAGAATGTTAAGCATAAATATTAACGTAAATCAATTTTCCATACTGCTTTAACCATATTTTAAAATTACACTGCTAGCTTCAATACATGCACTTTGTGAATGTTCCACTGGTCTTTTCAGGGGGCTCTTGTAACTAGCTGCTGAGAAAGTTTTGTGGGTTTTCTATCTAATCAAAGCAGCCAGGCCTACAACAACTGAATGGGCCACGGCAATAATTAATGGGTCTCTCCAGGAGGGAAAGGTTCCCCTTGCCCTCAAGGAGACACTCATTAGGCCCATAAGGAAGAAACCAAGTTTGGCGGCGGACAACATTGGCAATTATAGGCCCGTCGCCAATGTTTCTTTCCTTAGCAAAGTGGTAGAGAGGGTGGTGGCTAACCAGCTTCAGGCTCTTTTGGATGAAACCAATGCCCTGGATCCATTCCAGTCGGGCTTCAGGCCGCGCCACGGTACGGAAACGGCATTGGTCGCCCTGTTTGATGACCTGCTGAGGGAGGCTAACAGGGGCAAAATGTCTTTGTTGGTCCTCCTCGATATCTCAGCCGCCTTCGATACCGTCAACCACGGTATCCTCCTGGGGAGGCTCTCCGAGCTGGGAATCGGTGGTCTGGCGCTTGCCTGGCTCTGATCCTTCTTGGAGGACCATCCTCAGAGAGTACAGTTTGGGGAGAGTGTTTCGGCCCCGTGGAGCCTCAATTGTGGGGTTCCGCAGGGCTCGATTATCTCCCCAATGCTGTTTAATATCTACATGAGGCCGCTGGGTGGGGTCATCAGGGGGTGTGGGGCTTCATGCCATCAGTACGCTGATGACACCCAGCTCTACATCTCCTTTTCTCCAACCACAGTGGATGCCGTTCCGTCCCTTCAGCTCTGCCTGGAGGCTGTACTGCAATGGATGCAGGAGAATGGACTGAGGCTGAACCCAGACAAGACGGAGGTCCTGAGGGTGGGTGGCCCCTCCATCGGTGGTTTGGGAAACTCCCTCTCTTTTGGGGGAGTGACTCTCACCACGAAGAATGAGGTTCGCAGCTTGGGGGTCCATCTGGATCCGGCACTCACCATGGAAACCCAGATGGCGTCAGTGGTCCGCTCCACCTATTTCCATCTGTGGCGGATTGCCCAGCTGCGTCCCTATCTTGATGTTGTGGCGCTCATCACTCTGGTCCATGCGCTTGTAATCTCGAGATTAGACTACTGTAATGCACTCTACGTGGGGCTACCTTTGAGATTGATGCGGAAGCTTCAAATGGTGCAGAATGCGGCGGCCAGACTTCTCAGTGGGACGAGAAAATATCAGCATATTTCCCCCACTCTGGCTGCCTTGCATTGGCTGCCCGTTCATTTCCGCATTGATTTCAAAGTGTTAATGATGACATATAAAGCCCTAAACGGTTTAGGACCTCGATATCTAGCGGAACGCCTCCTCCCACCTAGATCTACCCGAACCACTCGTTCTAGCCAGGAAGGGTGGCTGAGGGGCCTAATGCCGAGGGAGGCCCGGAGAGAAAGACCAAGAAACCGGGCCTTCTCGGCAGTGGCCCCTCGCCTTTGGAATGGACTGCCCCCGAAGATCTGTCTGGCTCCCTCGCTGGGTGTTTTTAAGAGCAAACTTAAGACCTGGCTCTTTAGGCAGGCTTTCCCTCCTGTCATCACTTGAATATTTTTATTTCCCCCCCCAATCTTGAACTATATTATTATTGTTGTTGTTTATTTTACTATATTGTTTTTATTCCATTTTTTATTGTTAGCCGCCCAGAGTAGACTTCGGTCTAGATGGGCAGGGTATAAATTAAATAAAATAAATCAATCAATCAATCTCTCTTACTGCTTGTTCCTCTATACGGTTTTTAGTTAATGTGCATCTAATGTTGAAACAGAAATATGAAGACTAGGTTTAAAAATACAAAGATGGATACTATTTTGTTCTTCATTTTACAAGATTTATTCTGTGCATTTGTTAACTTCTGGGTTTGTTCACGTGTTATGATCAAAGTAATATCAAAAATTAATAATGGCGAATTGCAATTTTCATTTGTGGCATGACTGTCTTCTACAAGAAACCTTTTTCCTGTCAGTGCCAGAGCTATGCATTTTGTAACCAAAATGTATTATACACTTTTCCCATCATTGTTTTGCTTGCGGTTGATGGGTTTCCCCCCACTTTATTCAGTGATTGAATTAACACACTGATCTCTCTTTATTTCAGGTGGTTCTTCCCACTTTTATTTTAGAGAAACGCTCTTTGTTGGAAATGTATGCCGACTTCATGTCCCATCCAGATCTCTTCATTGCAATTTCAAATGGCACAAGCCCAGAAGAGAGGATGATCCGCTTTGTTGAGTATTACCTCACTTCCTTTCACGAAGGCCGCAAAGGGGCGATCGCAAAAAAGCCGTACAACCCGATAATAGGGGAAACATTTCACTGCTCGTGGAAAATGGCAAAGAGCCACATACCATCTGACACAAATAGTAACTCTTCATCCCATTCCCTTTCTGAGCAAGGGACTGTCTCAGAAGAGCCACAGGACCAAGCAGCACCAGACTGTTACACTGTCAAATTTGTAGCAGAACAAGTATCTCATCATCCTCCAGTCTCAGGGTTTTATGCTGAATGTGTAGAGAGGAAGATGTGTGTTAACGCTCATGTCTGGACAAAAAGTAAATTCTTAGGCATGTCAATAGGCGTGACCATGGTTGGCGAAGGTAAGTGGAGAATGTTCCAATTAACTGCTTCACATTTTTGTAATGAACTTATCAGAAATGCAAGACTGATCAATATGAACATCCTGTATAAAATTGTGTCAATGTCTTGAAAATTGTTCAAACTCTTCTCAGAAATAAGCAAGCTTGTTTGATTCTAGAGGTTACTTTGAAATCATGAGTCAGGCCCTCTGGATGAATTAGGCCCTCTGGATGAAATTACTTCTGGCCTTCAACAGGAACACTCTTTGTGCTACCTACTTTTCTGTTCCATTTGTGAGAAGGGGTGAAGGGGTGCTCCTGCATTAGAGATGTCCTACAGTGTCTCTAATGCATGGTCTCAAAGTGTTTTCTCCTGCTGAGCCAAAAAGCTTGATACAAAGAAGTAGTTCTTGTAAAGCCTTGTGCTGAGTGAGGAGCAATATACTGTAATGAATTTGACTGATTGCTATTTTCTAATTGGTTTTTGGTTAGGGCAGTGGGTCCTTTTTCTTCATGATGTCTGTACATTTTGGGATCTGCAACTTTGCAGAGCATGGTTTGGGAGAATGCCTCTCATAACTTCTCACCAATGGCCATGCTGGCTTTGGCTGCTGGGAGTTGTAGGTCAAAACATTTGGAAGATAGCAAGCCCGGGGGAGGATTTTTAGGCCCTGGGGTAGAGCCGGGAAGCACAATGTTTTTTACGGTTCCATCTCAGGAGCACAGGAGGGAGCTATTGTCGGGCAGTTGTGGAAAGCACCCCTTTCCCCAGCATCCCAAAAATAAATTTTACCTCAACGTTCAACTACATTGGTACTATTTCCTCTTTTGTTTTACCATTTTAAAATGTTTGTTTTGTGATTGTCATCCTTGTATTTGCCATGGACCAATGAGGATCCTTCAGATAAAGGTACTGTATCTGTATGGGCAAAGTCCTGGCTTTTCTATAATAAACACTTTTGTGGATTATGAAGGAAGAAGCAGAAACTCCTTGGAAGTTTCAGTTTACTTTGTAACACATTCAGCCTCTCGTGTTTTTTCTCTTCTTCCATAACAAGTTTTTAAGAAATTTGAGTAACCTTGTAAATCTTTAAACGAGTAGAAAGTTTTAATGTTTGTTTCTGGAAGATAGTTCTGAATATCCTTATATGATCTCTGCTTCTTGATCCTTCCATGCTTATTGATGCCTAGCAAGCATTGCATTCTATCTTTGTTACTCACCACCACCTCACATTCTCCTTGGCTTATATATTTCCATTACTTCCAGAACTTACATGCAAAGTTATCCTCTGGTTGTAAGATAAAGTCTCCATAGTTTCCTTTTGGAAGTACAGTGTGGGATCAGCCCTATCACAAATTAGTTTTGCTCAATATCTTGCCAGTGGATGCATTTTTATAATAGAAGGTTGTGCTTTTCTGATTTGAATGGCTAATGAGTTAGTGGCAAAATATAGTGAGACATGGATATCGGGGAGTTTTGTTAAAAGAGAGAAAATGTTTGGTGGGGGCAGATCACTATTACATTACTACTATGAGCTGTTTTAACCTCTTGGGTGAATTTTTTTATTATTATTATTCCTAATGGGAAAATGCAAGGAGTGTTTCCTGTGTCGTTACAATTAATGGTAATAATGATATTTTCAGGAACACGGTTCACTTGAATATTCCTGTCAGTTCAAAAATGACACTACTGCTGCTCTTACCGTTTAGCCTATCCCAGTAGTTCCCAAACTTGACCAACCCAGGTGTTCTTGAACTGCAACTACCAGGAACCCTGGCCCAGCTCAGCTGGTGATGAAGACTCTGGGAACTG
This sequence comes from Intellagama lesueurii, assembly GCA_037013535.1. Classification (NCBI taxonomy): domain Eukaryota; kingdom Metazoa; phylum Chordata; class Lepidosauria; order Squamata; family Agamidae; genus Intellagama; species Intellagama lesueurii. The sequence continues at coordinate 125,807,762 of JBAJHW010000001.1, read as the reverse complement.
TAGTCCAAGAACACCCTGGGTTACCCAAGATTGGGAACCACTGGCCTATACTATATTATTTTGTAAAAAACTAAGAACAGGATGGATTCCCTTTAAAGGTGTTAGCCATAAATATCACAAAAAGAGGTGATGGGTTTAATTTGAATGTTTCTTGATAACTTTGCATCCTGAAATGTAAGTATGAGGAATCTGAATTGTTTAAACTCTTGTGGGTATGATATTTATCTCTGTCTTTCAGGTATTTTGTGTCTCCTGGAACATGGAGAGGAATACACATTTTCTCTGCCTTGTGCATATGCTCGGTCGATTTTGACTGTTCCTTGGGTAGAACTGGGAGGAAAAGTCAGTGTTAACTGTGCAAAAACTGGATATTCTGCAAGTATAACTTTTCATACCAAGCCATTCTATGGTGGCAAGCTCCACCGGTAAATATTTCTTTATGTAGACTTTTTACATAGTGTACTGTAAAAGCTATCATAAATACCTTCCTTACCTATGTTGGGATGAACAGTAGAAATAGAAGAATATGTTGATTCTGTTCCAGGCCAAATTAAGTAGTTATACTTATAAGCCTCTCGTGAAAACTTGCAGATTAGGTGCCAAAGGAAGTTTAAAATGTTTTATAAAATGCTTTTCCTTCTGTTTGAGAAGTGTCTTCAAATCACAAAATCTTGTTGATAAAAAACTGCAAAGAAAAGCTAATTCAGCTTGCAGGGGGAAAAGAGAGCGAATGGTATGGGCCCAAATCTTGTTTGTTTCTTCTGTGTGTGCAGTGCTTTCTTGCACACACAAGTTGTCTTTGAAGGCCAGTTGTGCAAAGGAGTATTCACTGTCCTCTTGTTCCCATGTAATCCCTGTTGCTTTCAATGGAGTGACTTCTAGTTTGTATAATTGTAAAGCAAAGATTACTAGACCAATAGTGGACAGGATTCTGGCCATTGTGTAACTTGCTCCTTGAACACACAGTTCAAAATTGTACTCCAGAGCAGCCCTATCCAAGTTATACTCTAGAACAACCCTATTCAAGTTAAAGATCTGGGCTTATTAAACCTATGAGAGGTTTATAAGCCTGTCCCTTTTGCCCTGAACACATAGAAGGTGAAACGAGAAGAGCCTCCTTTGTCCATGGAAGCTCTCCACACTATTTTTAGGACCCTGCAGGTAGAGGAGACTGTTCTCTTCAGAGTTGCCATCAACATGTAGAAAGTGATCGAGTAGTAACAGACGTGGCCTGGACTCGTGCTCTCCTTAACCCCTCCTTGTATGTTTAGTAAACCCAAATCAATAATGCGTGAATAGGATAAGGCTGGAAATTTAAAAGCACTTTTATTCCACTCGTCCTCCAAGGAGTTTGAGGGAGGCATAATGGTCTCCCTACCCCCTTTTTAACTGAAAACAACAACTACCCTCTGAGATCACTTGTTCTAAGAGTGAGTGAGTGGTTGATCCAAGTTTATCATGTGCGCTTCATGACTGAATGGATAATTGGCCAAATCAACCCAGTTGTAACCTGACACTGAAGTAAATGTTTAGAGTTGTACTTTGAAAATTTTTAGAGGCAATAATGTCTTGACACAGCAATTAAAAATATATACATGTTTTCATGGACTCTGACCCTTGGCAGAGAAGCAAGAGGAGAAGGGATCACAGTTCTACTACAGTTATTCTCAAAGTTAGGGCCCCAGTTCCTCTTGGACGTGGATTTCGAGAAATCATAGCCAGCATAACCAATAGTCAGGGTTTCTTGGAATATCAGGGACTCAAGTTTGGGAACTACTGTTCTATGTGTAATGCATATTGTCGTATATGTATGTACAGATGTAGTTTAAATTTCCAGTGGCGTTTTGAGTTATCATTTGTCAAGTAAAGAGAGAAATGATACATTGTTATAGTGACTCCACTATTAGTTGATACTGCTATAGGAAACAATGGTGCTAGAAGATTTTTGTGTGACCCAGCAGGCAATAGGTAATGTTCATGGAGATTTCTTAGCTTGAGTCAATTTGCTTGTAAAAGTTATGCCATTTGTGTTACACCAGCACAACTAGGCAAGAGAATTAGAGCCATTTTCTGTTACATACAAATGTTTTATTGAGCAAATTGTATTATGTTGTCCATAGATGAGTTATCTATCTCCTGCTTTGAATAGTATGATTCTCATATGTTTAGGCTTAAGTGCCCATAGAAGATTGTATGATTTTAGGGAGATTTCTTTAAAAGAGAGTGTAGATAGACAGACAGAGGGAGGAACAGCACACACTTAAATTGAGTCTTTTTATGGACCCTGCATGGAGTGGAACTAAAAAGAGTCAATTTAAATATGTGGCTTATCACTTAATGCTAAAAGTACAATGAACAAGAAGGTTTATTTGATACTAGTTGCCTGACAAGAATAGTATGCCGAAATAATATTTCTAAAATAGAAAGTCACAAGAGAAGAAAGCAACAATAATCCTTTGGCTCTTTTTGATTGTTTTTATTGTTTTTTGTTTTTAATTTAAATTCTTGCCATTTTAAATTAGTTGCACAGGAAAACAGTAGAAATTTCATTTCTCAAACAGTCTTGCAAATAAAACTGGAAGTACTAATCCTCCAAGTTCTGCTGTACTAGGACTCTTCCCCAGCACCCATTTTTAAGCTTGGCTATCATGGTGAAAATTGTCATATTATATACATGCAGCATGGATTACCCAACTTCTTCCAACATGTTTTAACTACTGCTTTTTAGCGTTACTGGCGAGGTGAAGCAGAACGCTACCAACACTGTGGTTTGTAGAGTGCAAGGTGAATGGAATAGTATTCTTGAATTTACATACAGCAATGGAGAGACAAAATATATGGACTTGACAAAACTGTCTGTGACAAGAAAACGAGTGCGACCGATTGAGAAGCAAGGGCCCTTTGAGTCCAGGTCAGAGAAATGGTTCCGTGCTTTATAAAGTTGATGCGTTCTTTAAGTTTGTCATTTGCAAGTACCAACAAGCTATGTTAGTGTGAAAGGAAGACCTGCAGTAAAATGAATTTGGATTCATTAGTGCAGGATTTCTTTTTTAATAAATATGCTTGAAAAATAGGAAGATTTCTTAATCGGAAGCCAAATAGTTGTGGTATACAGACTGTTGAGAACAGTGGTGGAGATCCCTCCCCAGTGCTCCTCATTTCGGTGGGTAAAAGTGTGCTGGACACCTGTGGGATTTTCCTCCACCCTCATCTCTTTCCATGAACTCCATTTTCCCAGATGGCTATATCAAATTTGGATTATTTCTATTTTGTTATCGTCCATGATTTATACTGTCTGGGGTTTAAAGCTAGTTCATACACCTTGGTTAAGAGAAAATGTGGTAACAGTTAAGATTAATGCTGATCTTGAGGTGGACAGATACATAGTGTTTAACATTTGTTGGATGAATCAGTTGGATGAACACAAGTAGGTGAAAACAAAGGATTTACTTCTCATATACTATCATCACCAAGTGTCCTTTGTGGTTAGGAACTATCCCATAATTCTTCCCACTCTTTCTATTGATCCGTGTAGATTTCTGCAGTTCACTGGAGGAGAAATCAGTACTCATTACAGCTAGAAATAGGATGCTAGATGGGTAGGCATAGGTAAATTTTCTCCAGAGCAAGTTTAGATGATGATTGGCTGGTGTTTTGTTTTACCTTTTCTTGTGACAATGCATATTTACTTTTGGGAGGCCTATTTTTGAATATTCTGCTACATTAAATTCTTGTGCATTTACTTCAGGAAAATTCACCTACCATTCTGACACTTTAAGATGGAAGATATCATTAAAGATTCATTAAAGGTGTGGGTGTTGGAGATTCTTCTTTATAGGGTAATAGAACAGCAGTTGTCAGCCTTTGGCCCTTTAGATATTTTAGATTTCAGCCCTCAGAAACCATAACAAGAATGGCTAGTGACCAGGACTTGTTAGAGTTGAAATCTAAAACATAAAGTGGGCCAAAGGATGAGAACCACTGTAACAGATTATCTTAAAATGCATTCCAGTTCTGCATGTGTGGATTCTAGAATTTATGCAACTAGCTTGATCCACATGATTTAATAAGGTCACAGAACTGTGCAGTTTTTTATATTCTGTCTGCATTACCTTAGTATAGAATTTTCAGTTATCTTAATTGCAGACTATACATATCCCTCCTCACATTTCTTTGTGTCTGGATTACCTCATACATGTGCCCTTATGTCCTAGATTATGCAGAACTGCTGCTTGTTTAGTGAATGTCACAGTCTGTTTCTATCTTTATCCTATTGCACTTGTCATTACCTTGGCTAGAACAGTAATGGTGTGGTCATTTCCCTAAATAATTACTACATTTCCCCTTGCTGTCTATAGGATTTGCTAGTCACTGTACGTATACTGCACTGTGGTCATGTTAGAAACACAGGGCATTTAAGAACTGACATGAGGTCCCATACATCTGGTTTATTGGCTGAGTGACAACTACATTCATAACAATATTGAAAATGATTTGACTGAAGGAAAAACACTTCTCAAATGTGACACTTCATTGTGCCTGCCTTTCAGATTCCCCTCCCAGTTTGTTAATTGGAGATTATAACTGTGAATTATCCTTGTTTGTAAACAAGCCGTAGCTATTGACATTTCACTTACCTAGTTAGAAAGCTTGAACCTCTTCTACCTTTTGAATTCAGGAAACTGTGGCAACATGTTACAGAGGCCTTGAGGGAAGGGGATATTGATAAGGCAACGGAGCATAAGAAAGCACTGGAGGAGAGGCAGAGAAATGAAGAGAGGCTCCGGGCAGAAACGGGTACACCTTGGCATACTAAGTACTTTGTTAAAGAGGTAAGTAGCTAAACACATGCTGGACTTCTAACTCCCAAGAGAGTTTTTGCCATGTGTTTTCCTCCTCATCCACTCCTCATTTACTCATCTTGATTACCCAGCAAAGGTTTTGAGGCTTGCAGCATGGAAATGGGATATAATGGTGTTGCCCAGAAGTGGCATTTATACATTTAAAGTATTATATCCCTCTCTATATTTCTTTGAATTGTTCTGCACAGTCTATCCGTAAGACAGATATCATGAAAGTAAATAGCTTTTGCTGGAACCATTTTTGAGATGGCAATCTGTAAATCTGGGGCAGAGAACCTTCAACTTCATTCAGTGTGGCTTCCAGATCATACAAGTTGTTGCAGGTCTGCTCTTGCTCTCCAGACCGCTCCTCTGGGAACTTCTTCCTTCCTCTTCTGCTTTGCAAATGTTTGTGCATACATGAAAGAAGTGGTGGGGATAGCACAGGGACAGAAAGCACTGCTCTTCTGAGGTGTCATGAAACCTGCCCATTTCTCGCTGTGGATCCACCACCAATCACCCCAGTGGCCCCTAATTGACTTTTCCTGTGTTAAGAACTTTTGTTCCTTACCTCTGCTGTTAATTAATACGTCACTTATTTCCTTTAATCCTGAGTGCATTTCTCAAACTACCTAGATTACATTTCCTCTAGAAAGGTTTGGAATTATAACTTTGGTTTGGTTCCTCTTTTATCTTACTAAAAGTTGAGTTATACTTGTAACAGTCCCATATGGCAGGGGCATTGTTATTATCACCATATTGCTAATGGATGGTGGGGTGACTAAGAGAATGTGTGACTACCTAATGTTACTCACTATGATTAGTTTCTTGTTGGAACATCAGCACATACAAGTACTGTGTAAACCAGTGTTTCCCAACCTGGGGGTTGGGACCCCCAAGAGGGTCACAGAGCATTTTCTGGGGAGTCACTGGTCACTTTATATGTGTCATAGCCCTTGTGAAATAATTTCTTCTTTGACCTTTTGGAGTCAGTGGCAGGAGAAGGAGAAGGGCGAGTAGCAGGATCATTGAACATTCTGCCCTGATGGGGGATGACAACAATGACCTTTTTATGCAAATATGGGGGGGCTTAGGTTACTTGGCAGTTATAAAAGAGGGTCACAACTCGTAAAAGGTTGGGAACCACTGGTGTAAACAGTTTGCAGCATTTCACGGAATGCTGACCCTCTGACCACTTGCATGCATCTCAGACACTCTACCAAATGCTGCAAATTGCTTGTGCAATTATCATTGCATGCATGGATGTTTCAGAAGGCTACTGTCCTAAGCCTGTGGCTGAGGTGTGATTTGAACAAGGGCCTCTGGACTTAGGCATTTAATCAACATGCAACACAACCTCTGTTGTCATGGGAGAAAGTGCACAGCTTTCTTGTTGTGAATTATGATGAGTAAAATAATTTCATATCCACACAACACGTTGACCCTTTTCAGACCTAATGAGAACCATGGTTTCCTTCTATGAGAACAAGCTATGGTATGCATCAATCTTGAATGAACTTCTTCTGCTCTCCTCTTTCGTACCTGAAAGGAGGAGATCTTAATTTGAATGTTGAACTGACCACAGTTCTCCCATGACATCTAGATTGGACAGCTGAGCCTTGTGTAGGCCATGGCTAATGAGAACCATCAAGCTGTTCTTTCCAGTCCTATGGCTGTGTTCTGTTTTCTGGTCAGCAATGTTCCAAATTGTATGTACTTCTTGGTCTTTAGGACAATAGGCATTTGGTGTTGAAGTTACATGGACTTTTTGTTCTTTGCCATTGTAATCTTGTTTTCTATTTGAATTTCAGGGAGATGGCTGGGTTTATTATAACCCCCTTTGGAAAAGAATGTCTACTGTGCAAAATCAAGATATGGATACGAATTAGCTGACATTTCTTCAGAATTGTTCTTTACATTTGTCTAATCCCTGCAACTTCCAAAATGCTGTATCTCACTAAGAGTCTTTTGGGATTTTTATACAATTGCACAGAACTAAATGAGCATAAAGGAGTAAAACTTCTAGGGCACTTTACTTTTTGCAGAAAATCAAAGGGGTAGAGAAAATATTGCCAGATATGTTCCCTCTTCTCCCCAAAGAAACATTTTATATGGTATTCAAGATTTTATCTGAACGGCGTGTTCATTCTAAGCATAATGTCTTGCAAAAGCTGCCTAACTTTTTTTTTCTTGAACCTCCTTAGAAGCAGTGGCATTCAGTGCTGCTATGCTGTTTTGCCCAGGTGGATTTATCTCTGGAGTAATACCTGAACAGTGTTTCAGAATTGAAGCTTCAGCTTCCACTGATTTCTGATCTACTCAGTGCCCATATAAAGGAGAGGGAAAAAAGACCTTTTGCTGCTCTGAATTGCTCTCATAGAAGCCTTGAAGAGGAAGCTTTTTGTAAGTTTAAACTTGGAATCAGTGTTATGAACTCTCTGGATCAGGGCAGTTTTAAAAAATTGTTCTTCAGAGGCAGTCTGTGCACAACTGTGGTAGAATGAGGGGATTCATACAAGTCCCACTTTAAAAATTTAAAACAGATTAAAATTTTAACTGGGGTTTTCCCTCCCTTTATATTTGGAAAAGCTAACTGGAGAGGAAAATGGGGGCAGGGATGTAAAATTGAGAACACATTTTTTTCCTGGCCTCATTTCTGTAGTGAACTGCTAATATGTGCTTCATACTGTAAATACTGCAAAATGTTATGCCTCTTTGAAGACTAAGGCCTAGATCCAAATGATGCAACCTTTTAGAAAAAGTCGGATTAATGTCCTTCATGTCTCTGCTCCCACTCTCCCTTCTCCTCGGATCATCTCTGACACTGAGTCAGTATTATAGGGTGTCCAGGCAAGTAATTTCATTTGCCTTCACTGTATGTTCAGCATCAAACATCTCTGTGTGCCCATTGAGTACGAGGACTTTGGTTTTCTATAGTACCTGAAAACACTTGTTTTTTGCTATGGGACTGCATATGTAACCAAATGCAATCTGATATCAGGAAACCATGTTCTGGTAAAAAATGTTCTGGGTTTTTTTATGATACCAATATTTTATTGAAGTCTATGAATTGCTGGCAATTAAGAATAGAACTGATTTATGGCTTTCATTCTTGTTACTACTACAAGCTACCTTAATTTTTCTAAGAGTGGTGCCTTACTCTGTATCTTCTGATGTAGTCTTCCAATCAGTGTATATACCGTAATCTGACATCTCCGTTTCTTGTCAACAGTGGGGCCTCTCCCTACCATCATGAACATTTATGAACTGTGTGTGCTAGTCAGGTGTTTTAATTTTTTTATTTTTTTGGTCCATATTCAGGGAAGTATCTGAACACATCCTCAAGTGATTAAGTAACCATCCTCATTTTCCACAAAAGCTAAAATGCATACAGAGAAAAAAGTTCAAGTTTTTATGCACATGTGTTGAAACACCCTTGTACTTTTTCTTGCTGTGAAATGCACTGAAATCGTAATGCGAGTAGTGTACAGTTCCATGTGTGAGACATGGGGAGGGAAGGAAATAAAGGAACCAAACAAAACTAACTGTCTTGTCTGCTTTTATAATAACTGAGACATTTAAGTGCTTATTTGGCTTCAGACTGTGGAATCTGACATCCAGTTCAGAATCTTAGTGAATGTTAAGAATCTTGGTAATCCTGACCTCCTACCCCTTTTAAAACTCTGCCCCTCCCTCATGTTTTTAATTGGGTAGGAATATATTTTTTATGTATGATCAACTTTTTCTTCACAAAGAGCTTCTACAGCATCGCTGGAAGGATGAAGTGGTTGGTATATGGTATAATCAGCATGATGGCACCTTCTGTGAAATGTATAGTTATGTTGGTCAACAATTCTAAGTCTGCCTTTTACTGGCACTTTCCAGATGAGGAAAATAGACATTTATCAGTTCTGCTATTTAATAGCTGCTTCTATAAAATGTAGATTTCTGAAAGAACCGATGTCTTTTAGCGGCCAGATTCCTACTGGAAATAACTCAGTAGCACAAGTGCAATGATGTAAATTGTAGCCCTGAACTGCTGCTAGTTAACAAGTTGCCATGGTATCCCTTTATTGTGCTCCAACCCATGCAACTGGCCTACAATGAGAAAGAAAAGCAGCAGCTTGTCAACTAGTGACAAGTTACCGATGTAGTTTACACCATTGCACTTATGCTGATGTAATTAACCAGTGAGATTTTAGCCATTGTGATCTGAAGCATTTGTTCTTCAGATATCATATTGATTTCAGTGGTTTCAGGTGTGCTGAGAATTGCAATATCAAGTCAGGATCCAGAGATCCAATGCCTGTGTCAAAATCACTTGGGTACAAAGAGATCTCCCAAATGTGATTCTGTTGCAGCCCTTTGCATTGATGCACATCCTGATCCAGAGGGTTCTCTGCCTCTCATAAGTGGCATTTGAAGAGACCTAGAACACCCATTCTCAACCTCTTTTTTTTCTTCTTTTGGCCATGGCCTATTTAGGAGCTCGTCTCAGGTTCCAGGGCTCTTGTCAAACAAGGATACAACACAAACAAATCAACAGAAAATTCCCTTCTCATATTTTTTTAGTCTGTGGCACCCTGCAAATATGCCAGGGACTGCCATATGGCCCCTGTTGAGAATGGCTGGCCTTGAGTACTCTTGTATGAATGGGAGGTGTTTGTTTGCACAGCTGTTTGTGTGCATCTCTTTGGGGTCCAGCCTAACTTTATACTCCCTCCTTTAGATAACTGCTTACTGTATTCTTAAGAGAACTGATTAAAGAACAAGAAATTACTCTTACCTTGACTAAATAAACATTCATTTCAGGCTACAATTAAGAAAATGTGCTGTGTAGTTAAAACTTAGAAAGGAAGGTGGCAGAATGACACTAGGGATGACAGGACTTACATTTTGGACCCAACATCATATTGATAATGGTTTCTTTTAACTCCTGTGATGTAACAACATTGTTCAAAAACATTCAAAATCTCTCTTAATAGAAAATGTGATTTTAAATAGAGCAAATTCAAGTTTTAGGTGATTTAACATCTAATAGTTCTGACAGATTTTTGTGTTAGGCTAAAGTCAAGACTCTGCACCAACGTACCCTCTTATTTTCAGCTCGGCTGGGCGGGGCTCCGCCTCTTTCTCGCACAACTTTGCTCCTGCGTGCGCAACTCCACCCCCTCCACACGCAGGGTTCCATCGCGATTGGAACCTACATGATAGCTGTGTGGAGGAGGGAGGCAGAGGTGTGCGCGCACACCCAGCTTAGAGGGAACCTTGCTCTGCACTTTTCTTCTCATAAACAATAGACACTTAAGAAGCAAAATCTTTAAATGTACAGTATATTAATATGTAACCTTTTTTAAAAAATGGGAAATACGTTAGGTGTTAAAAGGTTATAGAGCTGGCTGGATAGGTCAGTGAGTTAGGTATCTGGTTACAGAGCCAGAGTTTAGGAGTTCAATTCCCCACTGTGCATCCCAGGAGCCAACCTGTGTGGCCTTGGGCAAGCTGCACAGCCTCAGGGCACCCCCAGAATAAGAGAGTGGTAAACCACTTTCGAGTGCCCTCTACTTAGAAAACCTTGAAAAAAGGGTCACCATAAGTCAGGAGTGACTTGATGGCACATAATTATTATTATTGAAAAGTTATAACATCTGTTGCACAAGCCAAATTCCACTCATGCAGCATTACTTTTCTCTTTCTCCTCACTGCAACGTCTTGTCACAGATCTGCTTCAAAAGTTCTCTCGACGTTCTGGACCAGATTTGGGTATGCAGATTGATACAAGGAAGAAAGAGAGTTAAATATAAAAGGACAGATAGTCTGTGCTGTACATAATATTAATATAATGGAAGTGCCTTTTGCCTAGTGTTAAAAAAGGTCTTAAACTTTTTAATCCATCCAGGAATCTAAACGTGGGGGATATTGGATACCTTTTTGTTGAGTGATATTTTTGTTGGTGCTTCTGTTTTGCTATTAATTCTCCGTTCATTGGATGCTCTTGCCACTGTTCTGGCTTTCGTCTCTTGGAGAGTTCATTTTGCTTGCCTCATTGTCAATACTGTTGTTGTTGAGGATATCATCACAGTTGGTTTGTGCCATTAGGTTAAACCGCTCTGCCACACAGTGGGCTGTGAGTCTAGCTTCAGGGTCATGATCCCAGCATTCTGTGATGGTGTCACACAAAAAATGCATGCCCTGAAAGGAAGATGGTAACAGCTAGATTAGCACCCTGGAGCTGGAAGAAAGGAAAGTTAATTGACCCTAAAATTTCCCTTCTTCAGATTTTTAACTAGCCTTGGATTGGGTTGAATTTGATGCTGCCTTGGGTCCCACTGGGATAGAAATGCAGAATAAATATCAAATAAATAAATACAGATCTGCCACTCAGTCTTTAGAGCAATTTTTGCCACAGTTAAAACTGTAAGAAGTTTTTTGACTTTAATCAGGGTTTGCAAGTGGTAGGAGGACGGCATTAACCTTGGATGAGGGGACAGGATAGTCAGAAATAACAGAAGGCTCAAAAAATAGGCACAGCACACAGAGTCCCCAGTTCAAGCAGACAGAAATCTTACATAGAGCACTAGAATCTACATAATACATTGCCTTCTGATTTAATTTTAGGATGTATTTTCCTGGAAATTCCACACATGATGTCCAGTAGAACTTATATATGTCTTGACATCAAGAGACTGTGCCTTTCTCACCCAGCTTTTTCTAGACATTACCAAGGGGGAGTTTGAAAACATTCTTTTTTGGGGGGGACTTCAACTCTCCCAACAGCCATGGAAGATTCTGTAATCTTTAAAAAGTAATTTTTTTCAACATTTAGAGGGGGGAAGCAAATTGTGTGGCTATCATTCATGCGTTTTAACCTAGCAAAATATCTCAGCTGTCAGATTCTGTACCATAGGTACATTTTCAGAAAAGTCTGATTGGAAATTTGTAGTCTCTGTTAATAAGTCAGCAACACGGTGCTCTCTAGATTTTTGGACTATAGGTCTCATAATCCCTATCCATTGGCCATGCTGCTTGAGACTTTAGTGACTGGTAGTCAAAAACACTTGGAGGTAATGGGTTGCTCCATTCCTTTGCAGGACTTTGACTTTTTAAAAAAATCACGAATTAAAATTGGAAATTTGGAAGTATGATTAATTTTCTCATGCAGCATCCAAGTTAGTGATCATTCCTCTAAATCAGTGGTTCCCAACCTTGTATCTCCAGAAGTTCTTAGACTAAAACTCACAGAAGCTTCCACCACTAGCTGTGCTGGCCAGGATTTCTGGGAATTCATTTATTTATATATATTTTTATTTATTTAAAATATTCTTACCCCACCTTTCTCCTTAAGAAGGACCCAAGGCGGCTTACGTCATTGAAAGACATAATATTTAAAGCTGAAACAATAAGTATATACATATTAAAAAGGAACAAACAAAACACCACTCAGATGGTAAAATAATATTGTGGTCCAAGAACATCTGGGGATGCATGGTTGGGAAGCAATGCTGTAAATCTTTGACTGTTCTTAGAAATCTGGCATTCTGCAATATTACTCTAGCGTTTGCAACATATTTTTATTCAGTTTAGTTCATTGATAAACAATTGAGCTTGATATAGTTAATTTTTGCTTGGAGCAGCTATCTAAAGTGCCATTTTAGAATAAGCCAATTAACTTTCACTCTGTTATAATCTAACATCAGTCTATCAAATAGTTTGAACAGAAGAAAGTGATAAGCAGATTGCATATAGTTAACCACATGTTTGAATGCTCACTTATGTTTTAAAACTTTCCCAGAAGTAGAAAACCAGTATCAAAGGCAAATAGCTTGTCTAAAACCTATCCGTCCTTACATACTACTTTAAGAAATTATTTAGAGGATCAGCATTTGAAAGTCAAATCTCTTTCCATAGTGTAAATTGGTTAAATTATGCCTCTACATTCTGCTGCCAGAAACGTCCTGCTTTCCAGAATATACTTTTTTTTAGAAGGACCCAATCCCTGCTGCAAAAATTGCAGGCTCTTGTGGCCCCTTAAAGAACAAGAAATGTACTGTGACAGGACTTTTTGTACATGAAAAAGTTGTAGTTTGTCAGATTATGAAGTACTATTCTATGTTGACAGACAGATTTATACATGATGCGGGTGGGTGGTGAGGGGAATCTATACTGCAGAGGTTATTACAGCACCAAATCATGTCATCCACAACATTCAGGAGTCTAAACACCTGTTTATCTTGCAATGTAATTTGTCATCATCATTCATGCCATGCAGTCATTTGCCACCCATTCCATGTAGGCTAAGCAGGCCAATCTCTGTGCAAAAGAATAAACGTACACAAATTTGACATCAGAAATAGCAATATTCAAAAATCATCTTTTTGACCTCAGAATGGCCATCCTTGAACTAAAGAACGTCAGGGCAGATTCCAATGGTAAACAGCTGAAAAAGGAAATCATCAGACTCAATCTCCTGGGGCTTGAAAGGAGGTTTATAATCTGATGGCATAGGCTAAATCCGCTCATCTATGCAGGTTCATCTGTTTGATGACCATTGTTATGGAAATTTATCTTCCTGTGATATTTGGATTCGTACTCCTACCAGCCCTTCTGATTTCATTTCCTGATCTACAACAGTATATCTAGAGTTTAAATTCTTATACTTGATTTTGACAAACGTTTCTTCACCATATTTGAGTTAATTCTGTCTACTTTGGGATATGCTTGGAGCCTCCCAAGGACTGTTGAATGACCTTTGTGAAGATCATCACCATGCCGATATCTTTTATGATTTTACTGAATTTTGCTATGAAATTGGGGAACTAACACAAATGAAACAGTAAGGAAAATGGAAAGAAGAAGAAAAAAGCAACCCACCACCTATTGCCCTGCCTTGAGTTAATCTACCAAAGTTTGTAATGGGTTATTCCTCTTTCATAAACACCTCCCCACAACATGCTGCTGATCTCAATCAGTCTGCTCTGCTTCACATCTGATCTCCAGAGTACCAGGTTCCAAACTGTTTTCCATTGCTTGAAGCTAGCCCTCTACCACATTCTCAGCCTTGCAGGCTTTGTCACTGAACCTGTTGTTTTCCTTCATTTGTACACACAGTTAACTGATTCCTTGCTTTGGTCTGCAGGGGAAGGTGATCATAACCCATTTTCTCTTTCACACAAACCTTCCTCAAGGCTTTTGGGGATATTTCTCTAGTTTCCCTAAGTGAAGATGTGGCTCGTGTGCTGCTAGTTGTGTCAATATTAAAGAAGTTCAAGCAGTCAGTGTAAATGCGTACACTATTCTCTAACAGAACCATACTCTTGCCCTGAAAAGCATCTTCAGAACGTCTAAAGCAAGCCTATTACAGGCTGGGGAGATGGGATGACTTCTCCTACTTATTGATAGGCCCCTTCTTCAGAAGGAGTGTCCATGGAAAATAGTTGTTGGTGGACATAGGTTGCCAGCACAGGCTGATGTTGGCCTGAAGATTTTTCCTTCAGTTATAATCTTAAAATTCAGAAGTACCTAGGGATAACTTGGCTGCTCTGCAATATTTACTTGCTTCCAGCAGGGATGGGCAACTTCCAGTGGTTGGGGCACTACACTATCCCCAAAATTTCAGTGATGGCTGCCCCTTGAGAATGTAATAGTAAATGCACCCTCCTGCTGCTGAATGGCTGCCACTAAAGTTTCCACCACATCATAATGACCGTGTGTCTGTGAAGATTCTCAGTAATCCTGGTGAGGTTATCTGGAAGTTGAGTCATGGCAACTGGACTTCTTTCTTATTAGGTTAAAATGTTTCACTTTTCATCCAAGTAGCTTCTTCAGTCTGAGGAGAGCTGGTAGGAGGCCCCTGATATATCCTCCACGTTGGTTTCACTTCCTCCTGGTCTGAATAGGCCCTCTGTCCATCTAACGAGCCTATTCAGACTAGGGGGAAGTGAAACCAAAGTGGAGGATATATCAGGGGTCTCCTATCGACTCTCCTCAGACTGAAGAAGCTACTTGGATGAGTAGCTAATAAGAAAGAAGTCCAGTTGCCATGACTCAGCTTCCACATAATGACAGTGATTCTGTTTAGAACCACTGTTCAATGAGAATGCAGTTATGCTCAGCAGGAAAGCATGCACTCCCCCTGCACCATATTTCTCAGCAGGATCATTACGAGTTTGGCAGTGTCACAAAATTTTGCTCTGATAGTTGAGGCCGAGGGCCACTCAGCCGGCAGCCAAAAGGCTTTTGGAGTGACTTAATAGATCAATAGTAAAGAAGACACTTCAGTTTAAAATCTAAAAGACATTTCAGAGAATGAAAAGATGATGAGGAAAGAAAAGGGGAAAGTATTAGATTTCAGCTATATAATCATAAAAAAAATGCAGTGACCAACTTAAATAGAAACTGCTTAAAAAGAAGAGAAACTCTGGGGCTCTTGTTTTCTCAGCAAGGCCAAGAGAGTGGCCAATCTTCCCTTCTCTCCCTCTGCTGCATCCTTTGGGGCATGACTGCTGTTAAAAGGCTGCAGGAAGTGGGATCTGTGCTTGAAGCCTTCAAATATGGCTGAAATTCTAACAACAGAACAGTGTTAGAGTCTATGGCCAGTCCAATTCATTCATTCATTTATAAAGCTTATACATTGTCTGAATTAGTGAAATCACTACTCGGGGTGTTTCACAAAATGTAAATATATTCAAACCAAAAAAAGGGGGGAAAAACCTGCCTCCCAGTCAAACAGTCAAATTAATCAACAGGTGACCATCAGCTGACACCAGCTGCCTTTGGACTAGAAAACAAAAGGCTGTATACACTTGCCTTAGTGGTAGAATGCATTAGCTCAATGGAGCAGGCCGTACAGTCAACACGATATGATCTCGCCGTCGAGAAACAAACATCAGGCAATGAGTATGCCCTGCTGTGTGTGTAGCACCAGTTACACATTGTGAAAGGCCCATGGATGTTATGGAATCCATGAACTCCGAGGCCAACCCATTGGCTACCATCTTGGCATGAATGTTGAAGTCCCCCGGAAGCAACATTCTGGAAAACTTCAACATTGCCACTGAGATGAAGTCTCCCAGCCTTGATAGGGAGAGTGCTGGGTTGCGGGGAGAACTCTACACCAGTACTATCCCTATTCAATCACGTTAGTCCATAGACAAGTTAAACCACTCCACACCTGACTAGAGAGGGTGGAAATCCTATTGATTTTAATAGAGTCTTTAAAAACCTCTGACTTCTCCCTCCCGCACCTCTGATCTGCCCTGGTGCTGGATGGAATAACCTGGGGGGGGGGGGAGATTTGAGAGAAAGCTACCCCTCCATCTGCACCCATCCAGGTCTCAGTAATACATGCCACCATCATGGTTAGCCCTGAGCCAAAGGTGTGGGGTAACAGTTGCACAGCAGTTTTTCACTGATGTCAGAGAGAATGCTGAAAAGCATCAACTTTGTCACACCTATATTAAGAGAAATAAGGACTGAGTATTTATTTATTTATTTTATTTATTTATTGCATTTATACCCCGCCCATCTAGTCAATTGACTACTCTGGGCGGCTTCCAACATATATAATAATAATATAAAATATAACAACATTTTGTTGAGTAAACATGCAAGGTAACTAACACACCATGTGGCTCTGCAGTTGCATTGCTTCTCCTAGTTACCAGATGCTGGTCAAAAGAATAGCTATAATTGTTAGCTCCATTTGCAATCTTCTCAGAATGATCAATCACTTTTGCTACTGTGAAATGATACAGCAAGGCAATTCTTACATTCATACCACACCAGTGGTATAACCTACAATGGAGATATACCTTTTTCTCTCTAACTGCATTATATCAGTGATGAGCAAATTCCAAGGGGCAGGGAGCCACACTGAACCTCCCAGCCATTGGGGTCACACTGCCATTGTGATTCCTGCCACTGCCAAAATTTTATAGCAACCATGGTGCTACAGCAACTATGGTGTCACGGTGCATGACCATCGTAGACTTTTCCAGTTTGCAGGGCACAGTGTATCTTTGAGACACCAAAGAGAAAGTAAGGAATATCAGTTTCTTTTGTTCCTGTCATTGGCACTGATTTCCAGTACCCCAGTTTTGTAAGTAGTGACAAATGGGGGTAGATTGAAACTAAAAATGGCTGGGGGGGGCACATTCTGCCCACCTTGGTTGTGGGGGGATCTTACCTGATGCACCAGCCAGTTACTTGGCATCTCTGGACGGCCTCGACCATGCAATACAATGTCTCTCATAACCTCCATGCAGGGTTGCTCTCGAACCTTTGCTCCAAATGGCAGTTCGTAACTCTTGACTTCTACAATGAATGTACATACAATGTTAGTGTATGTCAGTCAGAGAATACACATTTACTCTCTGCTCTCATTAGCAAAGATATAACCAAGAGTGAGTCTAAACTACGTATATAGTTAACGGCAGATTGATAACTCTTGTCATTATCATGGCTCTACCAAGTTATGCTTCATGAGGGACGGCTCTGCTAAAGAACTCTTGTGCTCTCTATGAACAGCAATATACAATTTTAAGTGCCTCACCAAAGTACAAATCCTAGGGTGCAACAGGATGGAGCCACGATTACGTATTAAATTGGTATTGAACTGCTATCACTGTGTTGTATAGATTTATTTATTTATTTATTGGATTTCTATCCCGCCCATCTAGACCAAAGGTCTACTCTGGGCAGTTTACAAATTTAAAAACAATTTAAATTTAGATATATTCCAAGTGCATTCATGCAAAGAATTAAACTTTTGAGTGTTGTCCAGTGAAAGCTACATGTGAAATAAAGAACGAGGGAAGACAAAAGCAACCATGTCAGAAGGATGTAGTGATCTGGATATCACATGTTATTTTCTTCTTGGTTAATCATCTGTAACTTAGGTCCTAGTTAACACAAGCCCTACACAGCTACACTTCACACCCTTTACCAGCCCTATCTGAACTTTCATGGGATTGAATCTGAGATCCTTGGGATGCAAAGCATGACTTGTGCCCCTGATCTACAGCCCTGCCTCAAAATTGTGGACCTACATCTCCTATGAGTTAGAATCCGCACCAGTCCAAAGCATACTGGATTCACAGGAGAAGCTGGTGTTGTTGCTATTGTGATGAAAAATATGAAATTGTTTAAACACTAATTATCGGCATTGTTAACAAAATGACAATTAGTTCTGCGCCTTGTGACAGTCCAGTTGCTTCCTCCAAGCATCTTGGTACTGTCTTATTTTGTAGCCTTGTCCAAAGTGAGCAGAAACCTCGTAGTGATGTCTTTTTTAATATACTGAAATGCTAACAATGATTTCTTAGTGGAAAAACAGTACAATGTATCTTGGAGTCTGTTGGCAGTCTATAAAACTGAGCTAGATCCTCTGTCCACAAAATACAGTATTGTTTGCTTCAGTTGGAAGAGGTGGAGGGCCTTTGAATTCTTCAGCACTGGTTAGAGATGTCCAGTGTTGCATGTACAACCTGCTCCATTGAGCTAATACATTATCCCATTAAGGCAGAAGTATACAGTCTTTTTTTTTTCAAGTCCAAGGGCAGCATGTAATGTTGGCTTGAGGGAGGGTCACACCTGTGTGTAGCCACTCCTGCCCACAAGGATCTCCAGGAAAGCAACTGAGACTCTCTCCTAATAATACGAACACAGATAACTTACTCTCTGCTCATTGCTAGTAGCAGTAAGAGAAAGAAGCCCAGGGTATTTAGAAGTAGAGCAGAAACTGAAGTTAGTGGGAATGAGAATTTTGCAGCAATGGCAGCAGGGCCAGAGCACCAGTGAACGGCTAAACACAAGGTCTAGGTCACAGATTGGGGAAACCAGTCTCTGGGTGGTACATGCTTGCAGTAAGAGTGATTCAGCCTCCTTTTCCAGCAGCTTCTTGGAATGTCAAGGCTTGCATTGTCACAGAGCACAGACAGGGGCTCTGTTCTTCTGGATGTTGAAATCCAGTTATCATCAGCTCCAGCCAGTGCTCCTGAATGACAGGAGTTGTCTTAACATCTAGAGAGCACAGCTTACCCACCCTGTGAACATGTAAAAAAGTAATACTGTATTTGGAAACCAAATAGTGGTGAGACTTACCTCCTATAACATCACACCTGGAGGCTATTTCCCATAAAACCAAAGCCATGGAGTAGACATCCATTTGTTTGAAGGACTCCAGATCTTCAAGATTCACTCTGGATTCTAAAACTTCAGGAGCCATATATCTGGCAGTGCCTACCTGAAGATCATTCAAAGAGACATGAGATGGCGTATGCACAAGACATGCCATGTTGCTTCCAAGTTAAAAGAAGCGTGCATTTTGTGGTAATTTTTAAAATAATAAATAACGTAAAAATAAATTCTAATAAATCAACAGCATGCACAATCTGTGATAAATAATTTGTAAGTGTAAAGACTTGGGATGTAAAGTTTAAGAATAAAAGGAGACCCATTTGTGAAATATAAAACGGTTCCATCCTTTTATCTCTTGGCTTTTGGCCAAGAATATGGTAGCTGGAAATGCTTTTAACATATACTTTATATGGGGAAGGATGGGACTGCTCAGCTTGACTGTTGACAGTTTTCTCCTCAGATTGCGCCTGTAAACCTTTTGCTGTTGTTTTTTTTAAAGAACCATGGCAGAGTGTGTGTCTGTAGGGTGAGATCCTGAATGCAAAAAGGGACAGAGAAAAAAGAGTTACATAGTCCCCAGAGACCTTTGTTCCTGTTGATACTCCCGGCAGCTTTGGATTATTATTATTATTTTTTTTTTTAAAAGAAAAGCGACTCAAGATTACATATTCCCTCCAGATGCAAGAAGCTGCCGACATGTCATTTAGCAACACTACGGTAGCATTGTACAAGCAAACAGAAGGGTCACTTCAATCAGTAAATGTATAAATAAGTCACGAAAGGTAGAAAGAAAGCGCTCCTGACACACTTCGAACCCTGCCTTGGTAAGGAGGCCTACCAGATTGGACTGCCTGAGCCAATCGGTCTCAGCCAAGGAACAGGCCGAGGCATCTTACTACAAAACAATCATAGTCAAGCCAAGGTCACTTCTAGGAAGGGAGAGCGGTGCCAGGACAGAGAACAGCAGGTAAAAAGTAGTGAAATCAGGTGAAAAGGGTCTGGTTGCTGGTTTGTTTTATAGTCATCCTTTAACAGAGGTGATCGGGTGGGAGGAGAGGAGCTAAGGCAGCTGGTTTCCAAGGAGACGGAAGGACTTGCTGGGAGTAGAGCGAAGGCCTGTCAAGACAGGGGAATTTGAAGTGGTCCCATTCACGCTTAAAAGCTTCTTGCTTTCAACGCAATCTATTTTAATCCACACAAGTCTTTTCATCATGGGTGTAAGAGGCGTACCCAGTTTACTGATAAGTAAGGAGGCAGCGTGGAGGACAAGAGCCGCAGGGCAAGTGCTGGGGTGAGGGTTGGGGAGACTGAAAGGAAGGGAACCCCCCCTTCTCCCCCTTTTCTCCTCAGCTGGGGCTCTGCTGGGGCTCCACTGCCTTGTCGGGGTGGAGACCATGGAGTCAACATAGCTCCCTTCCCCACTTTTTCCCTTGGCCATCATTCAGCCAGCCACAGTTAATTTCCTTTTTGGTGCTATTGTAAATTAAAGTAAGTGCATATCAAAAAAGCAATGCATTGAACTAGCATAGTGTTAGAATTGTGCTGCTTTACTTAGGGAATTATTTAAAAAAGAAGACAAAAACAGAGAAAGGGGTTTCTCCATCCTCCCTTTAAATGCCACAACCCACCTATTACATCACAGTGTGGTCACCTCTGATAATCTGATAATCCCACAGCTCCATTTGAGTGCAAACTAACCGTCTGCACAGGCTACACAATGAGATAATTAGGATTGTGCTGAATCACACCAAATAGAATACATGCCCTAGCATTGTGCCAGAAAGGTGTGCGACAGCTCTTAAGGAGGTAAGATGAATCGATCCAAGTAGAAACACGTGTGGATGCCATCATTTGGTGTGAGCCAAACTGCACCAACAGCTGATACCAACACACTAGCAGGGGAAAGCTTGTCAGGCAACATTTTCTTTAGGTGCAGTATTGATGATGCTGTGTGTGTGCTTGATAGTAATGCGGTCTATTCCCCCACCCCGCCCTATGCCAATTTGAGCTACAAGAACAATCCTGTGTAAATAATTTTAAAACTGTGACCTGATCTGTCAAGGATAAAGGCATTACTATTTTGTTGCAGATAGTGACCTGTGATTTGCCCTTCTCAGTAGTGGAGAGAGAACCGGGCAGAATGGAAAGTGCCCTCCAACATTTTTGTTGCAGACCAATATAGCTTCCAGTTACCCTACAAATACAATCCGTAGTGGAAGCCAGCACAGGTATGGTTGTATTTATGTACATGAAGTACAACAAAAGCCTAAAAAGCAAAGGAATGATATATGAATAGGTTATGATTGTTGACTGTGTTGACATCTGAAGTATACTAATTCCAATAAATTGTTTACTTCAAATATTTGTACCCTGTCTTTATGCTTAAAAAGAAACCAAGGCACCTTTCATCATTAAAAGACAATATTTAAAAGCTAGAAACATTAAGTATTCAAATATATTTTTTAAATCAAACAAATACTCACTAAAGATAATAAAATCAACACCCAAAACATACCCAAAGCAACAAGGCACAACAATCCATTTAAAAGCCCCTCTCAGATACTCAGTCACTCAGGGAAAACCTTCCTGAAGAGAAAGGTCTGCTTGTGGAACAACAGCAAAGACGGGGCCTGCTTAGCCTCCTGTGGGAGGGAGTTTCAAAGTCTGGGAGCAACAACAGAGAAGCCCCTCTCCCATGGACCCACCAAATGCACCCGTGAAGGTTTTGGGACCAAGAGAAAGGCCTCCATTGATGATCTTAATGCCTGGACAGTCTCATAAAGGGAGATGCAGTCCTTGAGGTAGCTTGGACTCAAGCTGTCTAGAGCTTTATAGGTTAAAACCAGCCCTTTGAATTGTGCCTGGAACTGGATCAGTAGCCAGTGGAGCTGCTGTAATGGGGGTTATGTGATCCATGTGACCAACCTCAGTTAACATTCTGGCTGCTGCGTTTTGGATCCACCGAAGTTTCTGAATACTTTCCAAAGGCAACCCCACATACAATATGTTACAGTAATCCAGCTGGGATGTAACTAAGGCATGTGGCACCGTGGCCAGATCAGATTTCTCCAGGGACTGAACATACAGTCAAATTGTAGATTATTGACAGCCTGTTTAGCAGCTAAAGTCATGTTATCATTCCAGATACGTGATTCTGGCAGACCTTCATGACTAAGCAAATTACAGGAGGACTGAACAGCTCTTGCTTGGACCATCAGACTTTTTCAGCATTAGAGGAAATCCCTCTTCTAATGACATTCTATGTCTAATGTACAGAGGAGGGCGACAAGGATGATCAGGGGGCTGGAAACCAAGGCTTATGAGGAAAGGCTGAAAGAACTGGGCATGTTTAGCCTTGAGAAAAAAAGACTGAGGGGTGATATGATAGCACTTTTCAAATATTTGAAAGGCTGTCATACAGAGGAGGGGCAAGATCTGATCTCGATCATCCCCGAGTGCAGGACATGCAACAATGGACTCAAGTTAAAGGAAGCCAGATTTTGGTTGAATATCAGGAAAAACTTCCTAACTGTTAGAGCAGTACGACAGTGGAACCAGTTACCCCGGGAGTTGGTGAGTGCTCCAACACTGGAGCCATTCAAGAAAAACCTAATCACCTGACAGATATGCTTTGATTGTCTTCCTGCATTGAGCAGGGGATTGGACTTGATGGCCTTGTAGGCCCCTTCCAACTTCACTTGTCTATGATTCTATGATCCATAGAGAGGTGAGATATAAATTCATATAGTGAATAAATTAGATGGGAGTGATATCTTCTCCTGTAATATTTTTCCCATTGCATACAATCGACTGCTGTGGATTGGATGTGACATTCTGAAGAAACTCTTTCTTGTACTGTCCCTGCAAAATGGGTCTTCCCATCTAGAAGGGGTAGCAGGTCACAATGGTGATCCTAACCCTGAAATCCGTGTTCTCTGAAAGATCTGCATGTGGACTGTAAATGTCTGCATAAGGTCAAATGAGTACCTTTCAGATAATTGTGGTCTACAACTCCTGTAAACCCTTACTATTGATCCTGTTACAGAAGCTTCTGAAAGGTTAAGACTGAAACATCGGGAGGGCCAAAGGTTTCCCATCACAGCCATAGGAAATCTTATGTGCATAGAAATCTATCTATTTGGGCTTCCTCTGAACATGCCAAGTTTCTGATCCTATGCAAGCATTTCCTACCTATGTTTGTGTTATGTGTCATCAAGTTGCAACTGAGTTATATAGTGACCCTAATAAGATTTTCAAAGTATGTGCAATATTTAAGGAGTAGTTTTACCTATGTGATCATCCAGGGACTTTCCATGGCCAAACAAAGATTTGAACCCAGGTCTCTTGAGTGTTAGTCCTTTCATCTATCCACTACAACACACTAGCTCACTTCCCCATGTAGGGGCCTCATTTACTTAACACGAGGAAGCTGCATGGTAGGGAAAGTAAGAAGCTGTTCAACATTGAGAGTAAGGCTAACGGTGTGGCCCATAGCCCCTTGGAATCATGAAGCTCTTTTGACCTGAATGGGACTATTATAGCCTTTCCATCTGACAGAAATTATGAACTTACCTGTCCGCTGTTAGCAAACTCTTCCACAGTTAAGGCTGGATCGAGTCTCAAAGCAATACCAAAGTCACAGAGCACACATTCCTGCCCATTTTTCATCAGGATGTTGGTACTTTTGATATCCCGATGGGCAATGGGGATCTTTGGGTGACCATAGGCAGTGTAGTCACTGTGCAAGTGAGCCACACCATTCACGAGGGAACCAGCTGTCTTTTGCAAGTCCTTCCAGGTCAGAATATTTCTACATAGATAATCCTTGAGATTGCCCTGACCATGGTAGGCTGTGATGAGCCAGTATTCTTTTTGCAGACCTGAGTGTCTCTCTTCTGCCGAGAAGAATTGGAGGATGCTCTCATGGTTCAGGTTGGCATCGTTGAAGATCTGGCTTTCGTTTTTCCAGGAAGCATACTCTTCACAAGGGAAAATTTTAACTGCCACAGCCTCATACTGAGAGTGTGATGAGGCATTCCTGAGTTTTGCTTTCCAGACCTCAGCAAACTGCCCTTTCCCCACTCGCTCATCAAGCTCAATGGGCAACAGTTCTGTGTTGTAACTGATGGTATCAGAGCAGCCTAAGCGCATGGTGGAATGGTTGTCTATTTTGACAGACAGTATTTCTGTATAGCCAGTGTTTCTGCTTGGCTCAGGCAGCCTGTGACGTTGGGTTTGTTTCTGGGCCCATTCCTTGGTTATCCTCCTCTGTCTATGGGTTCGGCAGAGGTAGAATATCAGTGTTGTCATGATGGCAACTAGCAGAGGAGGCAACAAGCTGATGGCTGCCACAGGAATTATTTCTTTGCTTTGTAACATAGAATACCCTGAGGTGAAAGAAAACAGGGAAGGAATAGTTAGTAGGACTGTTTCTGCCCATACAATTTATCAGTGATGCATGGATTACAATAAAAACACAGCTTCCCCTGGATAGTAAGCCCAGCTCACGTAACCCAACATTCTAACTGTAATCTACTATTAATATGGCAGATCAGAGGTGTAGACTGATGTTAGCCAAAACTATTGTGCAGCACCTATTGCCCAGTAACAGCTAAAATAAAATAATGAGCTTCTCCATTGTTAACTTTCCCTCCAGGTAAGGGAAAGAAAGGCTTATTGAAACTGGATATTCATCCAGTGGCCAAAATCCTGTTGCTTAGTGTATTAAATTGCACTAGAGTAGCCACAGTCAATGAATGGGGATTTGGTGAGTCAATTCCTCTGTAAATGCCACTGATTCAAATGGGCCTACTCTAACTGCAACTTTTAGCATAATAAGTCACAGTTTGAGTAGACCCACTTGAACCACTTGAACTTATGGAGGAATTGACTCAATAAATCCCAGTTCATTCAATGGGCATACTCTAGTGCAATTTGCTATACTAAGCAACAGAATTTTGGCCAGTGTGCATTTTCTGTTGGCATAATAACAATCTTGCATACACTAGTACACTGGATATCAGTGGGTGAGGGGCTTCACAAACTAAGGTGATTCTCCTTGTGCCACTAACCTCTTGCTAAAGTTCTAACTTCTGCCTCTGCAATTTGAGGCAAGCCTCTGCCCCTCTTCCTGTTTTTAGTTCTCTCTTTATTGACCCAGCTCCATATGGCAGGCATGGAAGGATGTCTCTCCCACATGCAAAAGACTCTGATTCTTAATTTTTTCCTTTTATTCTTTGGTTTGTAACTACTGATTGCAACGGCAAGTAAAGAAACCTTTTTTTAAGTGCTTCTAGAGTGATTTTGTACCAGCAAAGTGCTAGTTTGTGTGGGGAAGCCAAAGGGGCAGGATGATGAAGCTGGGTTGATCTCTCCATGTTTCTTACTCTGCTAACTAAAAGTGAAACACCTGAAATTCCCAACATATTCCTATGTCTGTGATCTCAATATAAACTAGAATAACATGGAAGGATAGGTTCTCCCTTTATGGCAACAGAACAAGTAAGAAAATCTTAGTGCGGGAGGGAAAACAAATTAACTGGAGGAAATATGCTTTCCTC
Source organism: Intellagama lesueurii (assembly GCA_037013535.1). Lineage (NCBI taxonomy): Eukaryota > Metazoa > Chordata > Lepidosauria > Squamata > Agamidae > Intellagama > Intellagama lesueurii. Next base: position 125,782,225 of record JBAJHW010000001.1, on the reverse strand, counting down.
TTCAAGTTCAGTTTGACCCTCAAACTTCCAAATGAAGCCCATATTGTCCTTACGGTGACCAGTAACAAAACAAAACATGCTAAATGGAAGGTACATAGTTGAGAGAAGTCATATGTGAGAAAGATCTTCTGTAGAAAATGCATGCTATGATAATTGTCGAGTTTGACCCTCAGGTAGCAGACAGAATGAGTTTTTGTCTAAGACCTTTGAGATCTGCTGTTGATCACAGTATTGTAGACATAACTGGTCTGATTTAGCATACAGCAGTGTTGTATGGACTCAGGATGACTGAGCCAAATCTTTTTTGTTGATGGAAATTAATCATCTTTACTTATATATATAAATCAACTGCTAAATCATGAATGCAAAAACCCAAGAGAGCCAGGATGGAAAATGCTGCTAACTTATTTGTTCCAGGATTCTTGAAAAGTGACATGGCTGGGCTATTCATGATCAGATTCTTTTAAGGAAAGAGTATTATGTAAAAGTGAGCCATTTCTTTACTTTTATTTCATTCATCCATTTCTCTAAAGTACTTAATAAAATAGTAGGAAAATATAAAAGTACAGTTCAAAAATAAAGCAAAAAATAAAGTAGTAACAAAATATGAAGGCACAGTTGAAAAACAAAACAAAAATAAAAATATTACAATATTAAAAATTAATTGTATCAATATCTTAATGAAGACTAATACATAAAAACAGTTTAAAATAACAAATGCACATTAAAAAAATAAAAACATATGAAAACCCAATTTTAAAAGCCCCCTCAAAGGCAACCAGTTACTGGGTGATGGTGGAGGAAAGCCTTCCTGAAGAGAAAGGTCTTTGCCCACTTGTGGAAGGACAATAAAGATGGGGCCAGTCTGGTATTCTATGGGGAAACTTTCACAGCTTGGGAGCAGCAGCACAGATAGCCCTCTCTTGTGTCTTCACCAAACACACCTGCGGGAGTGGCAGGACTCTGATGAGCTGAAAGTCTGGACACACTCATATAAGGAGGTGCAGTATTTCAGATAGCTTGGATCCAAGTCATGTAGGGCTTTGAAGGTCAAACCAAGCACTTTGAATTGGGCCTGGAAGTAGGCTGGCAGCCTGTGGAGCTGTTGCAACAGGGTTGCTCAATGTTCCCAGTAACCAGACCCAGGTAACAGTCCGGCTGCAGAGTTTAGGACCCACTGAAGTTTCAGAACACTTTCCAAAAGCAGCATTAGCTGTTCTTAAAAGAGAGAAAACAAAAGGTATTTTTTGCCTAGCATCTAAATGATACTGGCAAGTGTACCAAGTGACATCCCCAGGGAGGACGTAAAGATAAAGAGCCACCATCAAAGAAGTTCCATCCACCTAGTGGCACTTCAGTGTCATTAAAACAGAGGGTCCAATGACAATCTTGGTGGATAGGCAGACTGATATGGGAGGTTTCCTGCAGTTATTTGGATCCTAATCTATACAGGGCACTTTAAACCATGCTTGGGAACTTCCTGGAAGCTGATGGCAGTATTTTAGGACAAACAAAATGTGATCTTTTCGCCCTGTTGCAAAAAGATAAGTACAGTTCTCTATCACAAGCTGTGAAAATAAAATAAAAAGCATGATGGAGAATGTTGTTGACCAAATATAATAGCTGAGGGAGAGAAGTTCAAGAACTATCCCCTGAGCAAAAAGCCTGTGCTGTATGATCTCAGTGGGTGCAGTATGCAGTTCAGATACTGGAAAAAGAAACCCAAAGCCCTTGGATGTTTTACTTGGCAGTTTAAAAAAAAAGTGGTGGGGGAGGAAAAAATATTTAAAAGTCTGTTTCAGCGAGCTTCTGCTAAGCTATGAATGTTTCTAAAATAGGCATTGGGTACAAACCACAAGATCAGCCTGAAATGATATAATTTAAGCTTGTTTTGGAAAGTATGAGGCCTGCCTATCTCCTACTACTTCTCTAATGGATCTACCTGATGAGTATGACAACATCACTGAAGCTGTGAAATTCAGTGGAAAGCAGAATGTTTTCAGAGCATTTTCCAGGAGTGTTTTGTAATGAAGTGTAATGACTGTGTACATAGCTCCCAGGAGCTCCTTAAGTATGTTGCTCCCCACCCTGGGTTGCAAAGTCATCAGTTTGTAGCAGTGGTTCTGAAAGGAGGCTGAAGACGTATCAGGCAGGGAACTGTTTTCTATGAAAACAAATGCTGAAGTATAAAGAAAAGGAAACCATATGCTTCATGTTTCTCAGTGCTTCCAAGTGCTGTCTCAGCCAAAAATAAATTAGTTCTGCACAAATCAAGGTCAGGTGACACAAGACATGAGAGGGCATCTGAAAAGTTCTCAGTAGACACTTTCTGGATTTAGCAGTCTACTCTGTGTTAAATATACTCTTCATGTAATGATACCTCAGCCACTTTCTCAGGATCCTAGGAAGGGAAGTGGCACATTTTGAATGTTACAAACTCCTTCCGGGATTTCAAAGATGATCGCAGATGTTTTTTATATGTTCCACGAAGGCAAGCAGGGAATATTTAGAACTTTGCATAATACTAAATATGAATCATTACATGGTGTAATGGGGCTAGAGTTTCAGCTTGAGGCTAAAGAGAGCCTAGTTTTAGTCCTTAATGGGCCATGAAACCCAGTAAGTCTTCCTCATCATAACCTACCTTGCAAGGCTGTTGTAAGGAAAAGTGGGGGTGGGGTGGGAGGACAAGGAGTCATGTGTTCTCCCAAATCAAACCTGAGCTCACTGGAATGAAGGAAGGATATACATTTAACTAATAAATACAATTCTTTACATAGCGAATGTAAAATGAACAACAAAAAACTGTTATACAGTCCATTTGATACGTACTGCCATGAGATCTGCTATGACTTTGAAAAAACTGATAAATATTTATATATTTATTCATTCATTGCAATTATATCCCACCCATCTAGTGCCGGGGCACTACTCTGGGCAGCTAACAACAATTAAAATACCACAACCCAATACCACCCACAAGGACATAAACAGAAAACCAAGAAACATTAAAAACCCAAGGTATCCCCTCAAAAAGATGGAAACTTGGACAGCAAATCAAAATAAAGATCAACTTGGTACAAGTCAGTCCATGGCCCACAAAGATGTTACACGAGTAAGATGTTTCCGAAGGCCTCTTTGAACAATATGGTTTTAAACTGTTTTCAGAAGGACAAGAGGCAGGGGGCCTGGCATGTATCTGTGGGTAACAGCATTCCATAGCATTGCAGCTACCACCAAGAAGGCCTGGTTCTGTGGCTTCTGTGGACTGTGGTTTTACCTTGTATGTTGGCTATTATATTCACACATGCCTTAAAAAGTCACAGACAATGCTTGGAATGTTGCTTTACAAAAATTGTTGCATAGACTCATTACATTGAGGTAAGTGGGTTGTGATATTCATTGTCCTGTTAGCAAAAGTAATTTCTTCTGTTAATTTTTTTTCTTGCATCTGTTCAAAACAAATGCAGGGGGAAATTCTATGGTTCTCTCTACTGGCCAATTGTTGTACCTTAAGAATTCACAAGAGGATTCATAAGAGAATGGCATAAAACTTGACAAACTGCTGTCAAAATGTCCCCCAAAATGCCTTAAAATGCACTTAACATTTAAAGGTAACAGGAAAACATTGCTTGTTACACAAAAATGAAATTTTGTGACTGTTTTAAAATGTAACTTAATCACACAATTGTTACCAAAAATAACAAACAGTAGCTGTGTTACTTATAACTAATGACTTCTATGCTCTGGTTGCATTACGGGGAGCACACATACACAGTAACTTATTAAATATTTTGGGTCTAGTCTATGTTGTGACATAGTGGTGCTGCGGGTTAAACCACAGAAGCCTCTGTGCTGCAAGGTCAGAAGACCAGCCGTCGTAAGATCGAATCCACGCGACAGAGTGAGCTCCCGTCGCTTGTCCCAGCTCCTGCCAACCTAGCAGTTCGAAAGCATGTAAAAATGCAAGTAGATAAATAGGCACCACCTCGGTGGGAAGGTAACGGCGTTCCGTTTCTAGTCGTGCTGGCCTCGTGACCACGGAAGATTGTCTTCGGACAAACACTGGCTCTATGGCTTGGAAACGGGGATGAGCACCGCCCCCTAGAGTCCAACACGACTGGACTAAATGTCAAGGGGAACCTTTACCTTTACCTATGTTGTGAACCTCTCTATCTTTTGCTCTGTGCTCTGTGCAGTTTAGGCACAGAGGTTTTTCACAGGAATTTTGATCTGATTTATTTCCATTAAAATGACTGGTGTTCCAACCATGCAGGTAATTTTTTCTAAAATGTCAGTTACTATTCAGCGCCGAAGAATTGATGCTTTTGAATTGTGGTGCTGGAGGAGACTCTTGAGAGTCCCCTGGACTGCAAGGAGAACAAACCTATCCATTTTGAATGAAATCAAACCTGAGTGTTCACTGGAAGGACAGATCCTGAAGCTGAGGCTCCAATACTTTGGCCATCTCATGAGAAGAGAAGACTCACTGGAAAAGACCCTGATGTTGGGAAAGTGTGAAGGCAAGAGGAGAAGGGGACGACAGAGGATGAGATGGTTGGACAGTGTCATCGAAGCAACCAACATGAATTTGACCCAACTTCGGGAGGCAGTGGAAGACAGGAGGGCCTGGCGTGCTCTGGTCCATGGGGTCACGAAGAGTCGGACACGACTAAACGACTAAACAACAACAACAATGGTGAATGTTGGTGTTTGATGGTGTGTTTATTTTCAAAGCAGACACTGTTGGATTGGATTAGCCTGCTGCTTCAGTTATATCTTTTGATCCGTACCATGGTAAAGGGTAGAGTCAGTCCCTTAGGCTGAAAAAGAGGATGGAGCAAAGGGCTTATTCTTTGCCTCTTTTGACGATGATCCAAATGTCTTCCTCTGCAATTACCAGCACAAGCTGGTAACTATCTTGCTTTTCACTCATGTATAAGCTGCTGGGACTCTATATTGGCTGAGGAGAGTGATAACATACTTTAAAATATTAAAAAAATAAAAGGGCAACAAGCTTTCAAGCTGGGATGCTGTAAATGCCTTTGTGGGTCCCCCCTCAATTATTTAAAAGGTTAATTTCATCCTTGAAGCACACAATCTGCTTGAAACTTCTCAATGTTTTGGTTTAAACTGCGCAGGCCCTCAATTAGGCCAGTAGAACTAGGGAGAGACATGTCATGCCTGTATATTGTTTCTTCCCACACATGAAGGAGCCTGGTCTTTTATTGTTTTTCTATATTTGCCTGATAGGCAAACTTTAAGTGGAATGTTTTGGGAGCTGGGGGTTGTGCCATCTCTGTTTTGAAACTATAACGGGAAACAGATCCCATTCCTTGCAAAACTAACATCTGATAAGCTCAACCTAGAAAGCTGTGGTAAGTCTAAAAGGGTGAATAAAAGCCATGTTTTCTTTAACGTAGATATATATTCTGTCCATCTAGGGCTAGGCCAATACTCTGGTGGAGGCTTGTGGGAGCTATTTTATTTTTTCTAGAAGTCCAAGATCCACAAGCAAGAGAAAAGTACTTAGAATTACAGAAAGGAACTAAAGTCCAGTATTAGAAATGAACTGTACACAGAATGCAAAAGTTCCCTCCTGATCATACACACAGGCCTTGCAGGCTTGTTGGTGCCACTGGTATCATCCGATGTGGAGGAGTCAACAACAACAGGGAGTCAGAACTCCTTAGCAAAACTCCTGCAAATCCCTCAGAGATTGGGATGCATCTGGCTCTTCCACATGATCTGCTCTGCCAGCTCTTGACAAGGTCGTAGACAGATAGAAGGTTGCATGGTTTGGTATCTTTTGCACTGGCAGTGTCAGGAATGTAATGTGGGAACTGTTTATGGGAACTAGAAAAACTTTGTGGAATAAATCATTGAGAAAAGGAAGGGAGAATGTTCCTTTTCCAATAATCTGTACATGTTATTTTTCTATAGAACAAATGGATATGTAAATTCTAGCAAGAATAATATAAGCAAATAAACATTTTGCAAATTAACAATTTGTTACCACATATTCAGATTTTATATTCATCTTAGCTTGTCTGTGTGTGTTCACACTAGGACCATTTCTCTTTGCCTCCTCTTGAAGCATTAGACCTTAGTGACTCAAGTCTGAAAATGTTAAGCCTTACATGAGTCCGCCATCAGCCAGGAAGAAGACTCACCATTGGTATGATTTTCAAATATAAGTTTGTCATTGCACTCTTGTTCATGGACGCAGCCGCAGATGTAAAATATCCCATTCTCATACTGTTGACGGACCATCACACACTGTGATGTGTTATACTTGGGAACCATTACATTTTCCACAGGGAGATATGGGTTGTGACAAAGAGTGGTCACTCGAATACTCTCATTCTCCTGTTTCCTGAAACGCACAAGTTAAAAAACGGAATTGGCCTTTGAAGACAAAGTAATATAAACCAGGGGAAAGCAAACTGTGGTCTTCCATCCATTGGCCTGTAGAGCCCACAATCTCTCCCCATTGGTTATGCTGACAGGTTGCAGCATAGAAGTTGCAGCTCAGCAACATCTGGAGTCTCACACATTATCCACTCCTGGTGGAAACTAACATGGCCTGTTTTATTTAGCAGATGCACTTTTAATATCACTCAATATTTGTCAATAGATGGAAAAAATTTCATTATCTCCTGTCATAAAGTTCTGCCTTGTTAGTGTGTTACTTGCTTTTTTGTTGATGTCAACATTTCAATACAACATATTGCCCCCTCATCCTTCAAGTCCATGCATGCTGTGTTTCCTGCTGAACATTTTGTTGGACACAATCATGCAAACACCTATACAGTATGTGGTTAACACTGGGCTCCTGAGGAAGGGTAGGCAACCATCAGGAGTCCAAGGGCTGTGCATTTTCACCCCTAAATTTTGGAGGCTGCAATGTTTTTAAGGCTTTTTTTAAACTGAAAAAAAAACTTACATTTTCTAACAGAAAAAAAATATTTTAAAATTAAACTGTGGGGATGGAGTGATCTTCCAAACATGGCAGAATTGCCTCCCACATCTTCTAGAGCAGCCCTTCTCGGGGGGGGGGGCGACATATGGCCCCCTGGGGAGCCCTGGGACATTTGAAGGGGGGCATAGACTAGGTAGAACTCTTCACACACCACCTTATAAGGTTTGTTATGCAACTTATACAATCCTGATGTGTGTTTACAGCTGTGGGCAAAAAAAGGTTGAGAGTGGCTACTCTACAGAGCACTTGCGGACTTTCTGTGCAAAAAAAAAAAAGAGAGAGAGAGAGAGAGGAAGAGATGGTTTTAAAATGTTTGGGAGATGGAGATGGAGTTGCTGGGGCCTACATGTAGCCTGTGGTCTCCTTCTGCCCAAATCTACTCCAGAGAATTAGGATTATATATTGTACTGGAGTTTGTTGATAATACATTATTTTCTTATCCATTAAGGCCACTCTTCAGGGTTTTGTTTTGTTTTGTTTTTTCCTCCTTACCATATAGACACACAGATTTCCTCTGGTTTTTCACAGTAGGAGCTTAGGTCACAGTTGCTGTAGCACACCCAGTCTTCACAGAAAGGGTGCGTGTTATCACACCACTTGCAAACGTTACTCTTCACATTCCGTCCCGCTTGGCTCTTGCACGCTATGAATAGAAAAACAAACAAACAAATAAATTTTAAACTATTTGTTTTTTGTTTATTGTTATTCAACATTTCCAAACCAAGAATAAGAACTTTTTTTTTAATTTAAAAGCCCTACGTCCAGTTTACCTTTCATGTGCAACATGTACAATCACAGATTATAGAATTACGGTGCCTAGTCAGCATTAATCTTTCATTTCAGTGAACTTGTTGCTGCATTTAAATTCAATTTATCTGCAGCTGACATATTTCGGCACTCCATTTCCCATTTTTTAAAAAAATGTTTTGAATTAATAGTTTTTTCTGTCTTATACAATGATTTGAGTCTACACGTAGATTAATTTTACATTAGGGATGGTGTGTATGTAACTACCCATCACCCTTCAGCAGTATAGCTTATGATAGGGAGGTATAGGAGTTAAAGTCCAGTCATTTCTGGGATCTAATAGCCATCATGTTATTGTCTGGGCTACTGATAGTTATGCTACAAGACACCAGCAAAAACAACCTGCCTCCACTAGATGCCCTCCCGATCTGTTAAACTAGAACTCAATGCCCACTGGCCTTACTAGCTGAAGACTTGAGAAGTTCAACATATCTGGAGGGTACCATGATGGAGACGACAGCCCATTGTGAGTTATATGTATGTACATCTATATATAATATGCTAGGGAAGCTCTTTGAATTATGGGGTGGCCCACCAGCAATACTCAGTTTGTTTGCAAACCAGAGATGGGAAACAACTGGCCCTCCAGCTATTGTTGGATTCCAGGTCCTATCAGCCTCAACCACCCTGGCCAGTATCGACAGATGGAAAGAGATGCAGTTGAACAACATTCTGGAAGGCTGCATATTCTCCAATCCTAGTGTAAACCGTCACTCAGAATGCACTCGTGTCATTCTTTCTGTGTCTCACACCATCCTGCCAACATGCAAAGGTACGCTCACCTCCAGTAAGTGCAAGGGAGGGGGAGAGCAGTCTGCGTGCTCTTTGGTACTGATCAGTGTACACATGCTTGTACACATCTTCCTTCAAGATTGTTCTTCTATTGTAGGAATACTTCATTCTCTAAGCACTCAAAATGAAACATCTTGTGTAGGCATCCTTCAGTCTCAAGAGACTATGGTAACGTGCTCTGAATAGAGGTCTTGGAACAGCATCTAGTGTGGCTGAGAAGGCCAATTCAATAGTGACAATCCCTTCCACACTGAAGACAAATACAATGAAACATACTGGAATCAATTTTGTTAATTCAGTTTCTGCATATGCAACTCTTACTGTGGCTTGCCTTATCATATTTTTGGACTTAATGAGGGAATGTTAATATCCTGAAGTATTCAGGTGATAATGTTTCCATGGGAACTAATTATAGAATATTTATATTAAATATTCGCAACAGAGCAAGGGCAGACCTTCTCAGTTCTATATATCATATAGTCTTGGTGTCTGTGTGTGATGGGAAACAGTAGGAATTGCTATTTGAACCAGAAAGTGATGGAGTCAGAAAGGAGATTGTTGGGACTTTGTAAAGTAATGGCTTTCAGAAAGAATGTTGACTAATCTTATCTGGAGCAGTAGCTTGGACTATCTGTCAGAGTAAGCTGTGATGCTACCTATGTGCAGAATTCAAAGATTACAGAACACCTTGATCTCACTGTGTCTTCATTTTAAAATCCAGAGCAGGGAAGCTTTGGCCTACCATATGTTTTGGTCTACAACTTCTGCAGTCTGTTCCTGCTGGCCTTGTTAGGTGGTCTGGTGGAAGCTGCAGACCAAATTGTCAGAAGGCACAAGCTTTTCCACTTCTGTTCTAAAGGGAAACTGAACTTTGGTAGGTGCTATACCCCTGCAACTTCCTGCTGCTCAGAAGTGGGCTGAAAATACCAGTGTCACCAATCATACTATGGTCCAGATGCTCTGAATAATTTCACATCTTTGTCTCTCTCAAAACAGCTGCAGTATGACTTAGTAACATGAGCAAGAATAGAGACAGCAAAGGATAAAATGTAGCTGGGTCATACTCTGGTTGATCAGGCAGAAAGGCGTTCTCCCTCTCTCCCAAACATTTGTGTTGACCCCTCTCCTATCTGGCACAGTTCCCAGAATGGAGGGAGATCAAAAACAGCAGAGTAACAAATTAAGGCAACATGGTGTTTTCCAAGATCAAGACAGAAGAGGGACAGGACCAGCGAAGATCCCCCATTTTGGATGTAAATCCTCTCAACTATTTCCTTGATGGGGGTTATGGGAAGGGGAAGCCTTTTTCTTTGACTATCAGATTAAGGAGTGATTTTGTGGTCGCTTAAGTGCTTCCTATTTTAATTTTTGTTCTCCCTCCTACATACTTTTAAAGATAAGAATTAAAGCCTAAAACTTTAGATGTGGTTAAAGAGGCACCAAAAAAATAGTATTAACTTTAGGATATCTCTGTCATGTTTGAACGTCAAGAAGCTGAACCTCAAAATAGAGATATTTAATATATTTTTCATATATACCCAGATACATGTATTGATACCAGGAAAAGTTCACAGAGCTTGGAAAATTATTTTTAAGATGAATTTAAGGATGGTTGTTGTATATGTGTGTAAGTGAAAACACAGAAGTTATAACAGTTATCTGACAGTAATCAATGAGGTGCATGTCACATGCTTGGTCATGGGACCAAGATGTGACCGGCAATTTGTTAATTTGCTTCAGTTAAGCAGCACAGCTTCTGCATTTTTCTCTGTGACCACTGGTCAGATGGGCGGTAAAAAAAAAATATACAATATGTTCATGCCATATATATATTGTACAGTATATATACTGTATACATACACTGTATATATGTTTATATATATATATTTGTGTGTGTACTTCTGTGTGTGTGTGTGTGTGTGTGTGTATGAAACCATTTGTAACAGAGCAGTAAAAGCATGATGCTTTTGATCTCAAGGAATCATCCTGTTGCTGTTTGGTTATGGATGGCATAAGCAGGTCATTATATTCTTTCTCCTTAAGAGCAACGTCTGAGGCTCTGAAAGCAAATTTGGATTTAGGCAAATGCAATATGACTGGTGGAAAAAGACATCCCTGTTTCATCTTCACAACAGCAGCTTCTCCAGGTTCCTGAAAATGCTACACAAGGGAACGCAGCGAAATGAAGTGAGCTGTGCTGTGGAGGAAAGGACTCACGTGAGCAGCGATGCAGCCGAAACGAAAAGGTTCCTGTTCACATGCAAACTCTGTGCTACACAAGGGGTCAGGGGGCCATGCTGAAAGGAAGACCTGGGTTCTTGCTCATGTGGAGAGCCTCCGCAGGAGCAGAACCCCCTTTTTTTTAGACCAGTGTTTCCCAACCTTTTTCACATTACAACTCCCTTTTATAATAGCCAACTATCCTGCAAACCTCCTCCACATTTGCATAAAAAGACATTTTGAATTGGGCAAAGAATATACATTAAACATAGATTTTTTCAGAATATCATTCTAAATTAGTATTTAATGTGATGGTTGTACTTGCATCTGGACAACTAGCTTCGAAATTCACAGCTGAGTGTTTGTTAAAGCCACTCACTACCACCCCCAACAGTCCCTTAATGGGCTCCAGGAGGTGGAGGTAATGAGGGTGGGTTAAAATTGGGTTTGCTGGGGGAAGGCGGTTTCCCTTCAGGAAAGAAGTGTCACCCTTTCCATCCTTCTTTCAAGTGGTGGCTCCATTTCCTCCTTCTCAGCTGTCCTCCTTAAGATGGAGGGAGAGGCACATGGCAGAGGTGAAGGTGCAAAGCTTTGATGGCCTTTTCTTCCACCACCACCACTTCTCCCACTCCCTCTCCATCCTGCCACTCCCTTCTTGCCTTCAACCCCCACCATGGCCAGCCGGGTTTGCAGGGGCTGCATAGGCTGGGTCCTGCCTCCCGCTCCTCCCCATCCTGGTCCCCTCAGACGTTGAGCCAGCCAGCCAGCCACCAGAGCTGAAGAGGAGCTGCTGCTGCTGCTGCCGCCAGAGAAAGACAGCATGCAGTCAGGGGGCCCCAGGGGCCCAGGAACCCCACAGCGGGGAGCAAAGAGAGCTTGGCTTGGGGAGGTACAAGCGGGGGAGGGGCAGGGTTCATGCAGAAGGGAACTGAAGATTGGGGTTGCAAGTTGAGGGTGATGTGTCCCCCTCTTCCAAAAACCATGGTGATCCCCCAGAAAACACTCTGCTATCCCCTTGGAGGTCACGACCCCCAAGTTGGGAACCCATGCTTTAGACAAATGGCAGCTCATGCAAGCAAAGCACTGAGGGAAGAGACCAGGGCTAATTTTTCCTCAGTAATCATATTGATGATTCTGCGTTTCAAAATGACTGAACATGACTTCCCATCCCAACCCGACCCTATTCCAGACATGACCGACAGAGGTAGGTGACTAGTAAAAATTTGTGGAATCGGAACTTCTATGAGATTATTTTCTTGCCAATACCATTTTTGCCATTCTCTCTCTTCAGATTTCTTTATATTAGCTGCCATTGATTGGCTCCCTGTGGAGAACAACAGCTTGGATCCAAAGAGGGAAAGAAGTTAAAAACGTGTCAGTGACATTCTGTGAACTTTTCTATAAGAGGTAGCAACCATCTTCTCTCAGTGCTTCAGAGAAGGCAATAGAATAAAAAAGCCAAGCTAGATGAGGCATTCAACATATGACTAGTAACCAACTCTGTCCCTCTTTTAACGGATAAGTGGCCTTGGAGAGTTTAATTCTCTCCCACCATTAAACCTACCCTGCCCAAATCACCATAAACCCCAGAGAAAAGGTTCACAGCTCATGTTTATGTGAAAAGACTATGGTGGGGAGGCAAATGGTTAAGGCTCTCCTTTACACATGCTGTGCCCACCCCCTAAGAAAAGAATATCAAAAAGTATAATTCACTAGCATGAGGATGTAGAATAAAAATAAAGCGTCCTTCAAAATAAACAGGCCTGTGTTTCTTAAGGTGAAAGAACATTGAGAGGAAATAAATTTTGGTCAATGCGGCCCAAGCAATGAGAATTTTACAAGTTCCTGTTGAGAATTGAGGGGGATTAGTAAAGCAGTATATAACAGGGCAAGCAGCCAGTGCAGTTCTCCATTTCAGCTGAGGAAACAAATCTCCAGAACGTTTTAGAAGTATTAATAAAAAATGTACATAGATAAGGTACCTATAGTAACCTGACTGACTTGAAGCAATTACTTGAATTAAAACAGCCTGGTGAGAGTACTGGGCATTTGATTTAGAAAAAGATAATGAGTATGATAAAACATCAAGAACCTAAGAGAATGCCTGACAAAAAACAGCTTACAGTGAATCAAAACAAACTTTTCAGAAGGACAATCATGTTAATCCATAGCCTGTTGTAGTGAAAACAACAAGGCATTTTCTGACATCTTAAATACTTTTTTTTTTCTGCATACATTGGTGGACTGTGACCCACTTTTTCCAAATTGATCTTGATTTCACTCCCTATATTATCCCCCAGCTCCCCGGTTGACTAGGGAATTAGAGAGTGGGGACAATTAAATAAACATTGTGCAGATTTATGAGGCTCTTTTTGTGGTGGTGAAGAGGTCCACGGAGGGATTTCCCACTTTCCACTGCATCCTCATGTAGCCATCTGGCAGATCTTTTCAAGTGATGATGGAATAATTACATAGACCCTGAGAAGGACTTACTGGAACTCTTGAAGCCTTACTATGCTGTGTTTGCAAGGCACTGAGAGATATAAAGTCAGTTGCATTTACTCAGACTTAAATGCTATAATTAAAACAGGCCCAGAGATAATATAAAGAGTGCCATCTGATCCAGTGTCATGGGATCAGTTTCAGTTCTTGTAGACTAAAGATGTATCCATGCAGACCAGGTACTCATAGGAGTTAACCTGAATACGTGTGCGCTTAGCCCTTGCCTATCTTGGCACCTCTATCTAACGAGGAAAAAAAATTAATGAAGGTTATTCACCTCATTAATGCAAAAGGTTATTAATCCTCCATCAAGAAGCATGTTACAAGCTTTATAAAGGTTCCCTGCTTCCACTGATAGACACAAAGAGTGTTATCACGTTTCTCAATTGCTATGGGCCTAGTCATGATGGGGGAGAAGTGAAGGAACAGGGAATGGTTCACACACATGTAGGAAATGAGCAAGCAGTTCCTCAGGTTTTTAAGACAGAAGAAGAATCTAAGGCCTAGCTTCCATAAAGAGGGGGTGACAATTCATAGGGCAAAGATACTGCATGCTCTCCAAATGTTTTGGACAGCAAGCCCCATCAGCCCCAGCTACCACAGCAAACATTAAGGAATGATGGAAAATTTAGTCAATAGTAAAAAAAGACAAATTCTGTAATTTTCTAAGTTCCTAGCACTTGTGACTGGCAGCTTACGGGCCCAGTAGCAAGCTTCTACAGTTTGAGAATCATTGGAAGAAGACATAAATGGCACTGCAATGAACCAGTTAGAAGGAAGAGAGGGACGGTATTTTTCTTGCCTCTCTCCCTCCGCCCAGTGAAACAAATTTTAGAGAGTTGGTGGGTGCCCTTCCAGAAGCTGTCAACCAGGATCAGGTTCCTGGTTGTGATTATCAAACTCAGGCTGTTCTTCCAAACAATACTTTATGGCCGTCAGCAGACTTGACCATTTCTTGTTCTGAGAACCCATTTGTTCCTGGCAGCCATTAGTAAACCTCCCATCCCATTTCCTGATGAATAAAAATGATATTTTGCATTACAAAAGAGACTGTGTTTTAAATAATCTTAGGATTGGTGAATTCAGATATCTGTGTATGTGACTTTCCAATAGTGTTGACTTCATGGTGTCATAAAACCCTTATGTCTTCAATTTATTCTTGGAGAACTCGTTCTCGTATTTAATTAGTTTATAGTTAGTTTCAAGTTCTGCTTTTCCAACTTTTTTTGAAGTTTTTTATTTTGATATTTTGCGTTTGCCTCAGCAACATCTGGAAAGCTTTTTGTAGAAGCTTGTTGTTACTTTAACTGCTTGTGCAGCTTTATTAAATTATCTGAGTATTAACATTGAAAGCATTTGTCTGGGTTTAATCAGGGGAAAGATGACTGATGTGGAAGTTAAACTACAAGTTAATGGTTCAGGGACACCACGTTCTAATAGTCCTTTTAGCACGTTTCTCATCCTGATTTTCACTAATTAACAAGCTGTGCTTCTATGTGAAAACTTGCCTCTACCAAAAGATAATAGAATCAGATGACGAAATGGTTTGTTGCAATCCTTTGCCACCAAAGGCTTTTGTGAATTAATGTAATGTAATGTCTGGATATTTTCTTCTCCCACTCCCTTCAAATAAGGGCTACATTCAATAGTGAATTTCAACTAAAGCAGGCCCATGGAATCAATGGGACTCATAGAAGTGTTGACTTAAGATGTCAGCTCACTCCATATGCCTAGTCTAGTTGGGACTAACTGTTAAATGGCAATGACCATTTAGACCCCTGTTGATTTTCAATTCTCCTCCCAGGAGGTATTGTTTTATAAACAGTGACAATGATTGGGGTCTTAATTAATCCTAGGTTATAGATTACAAAGAACAACATGGTAATGAGTATCATAATCCCCGATAAGGTTTGTGAGGTGGCACTGGTTAGTTAGTAAGGAAATACAGCTGGGAATTGCAGCAGAAGCAACATTTTATATTTGATAGTGGCCTAAGAACCCTTGGCTTATATTGAGTCCACTGAGATGTGTTTTAAACATATGTATATATTTTATCTCAACTGCCTCTCAATTCTTGTTCTGTAGTTTTCCTTCTACAGAATGGCAACTTGCAGATCTTGTGCAGAGTGTACAGGTAAATTAAAATTAATTAAAACCGGTTTCTGTGTATTGCCATTCCTTAATTATCATTGCCAGGTGTGAAATGCTACATTATCAACTACCTGCCCAAGAAACAAACCATCTCTTTGTTTTGGGACCATGTATAATTGTATAGATATTTGCCATGGAATCCCACTCTTATGTCTGAGGAAGTGGACTTGCCCATGAAAGCTTACATTAAAATACAGCAGTTAGTTTTTAAGGTGCCGCAATGTTTTTGTTTTCTTTATTTTTCACTTTTGTTTTGTTTTTGCCAGATATGCTTGCACGGACTAACATGGCTAATTATTTATTATGTTAAATACAATTATATTTTTTCCTATGACAAAACTTGAGGGATCATACACATGGTTCCATCCAGACAAGCACCAGACCCACTGGCTTAGTTTTATCAAGGTTGCTGTTGTATCATTTAACTTTAGACCATGGCCTAGACTGGACTGTCTCTCTATAGATATTCATTCAACACTCTGGGTTGCCAACACCAAAAGGTTCAACATTTGTAAAACAGGTTTTACAGCTGGGGTGGTAACTTTCAGAAGTATGGAAGCTGTACACACATATACCCTATAAACAACAAGCTATTTTCTCCACTGCAAAGAACTTCTTGCAACATTAATGAGTTGTCTTTCTAAGACAATAAGCAGAGGTTCTTGTTTGTCCCACCCAGCATAAGTAAGCAACTGGGTAAAGTCTACCTGTACTGCTGGATGGTTTTTGTGCTCCTCAGCTTCCTCAGTTCAAGGAATGAGTCACATGACAGATTGCAAGCATCAAAGAGGGGGAAGCTCAACTATTGCCCTTAAATTCATGGTTTCCCTAATATGATTTTATCCACTGCATTAAAAATAAAACAATTTTATGTTAAAATGTTCTGAGAAAGGGTAATATAACCTTTAGTATCCTTTTCTCTGCCCCACTCTGCCTTTCACATATCTCTTAGCTCATTCTAAGACAAACTGACACAGCGAGCCTCTTGTTCCTAAATTATGAGGGATGGGGCAGCGTTCATAGATTTGGTTTCTGTGAGCTTTCTTAATGGTGAAATTATTTGTTTGTTGACTATTATAAGAATCCATGTATCTGTTTTGGCTATACATTATTTATTTATTTGCACGTTACTTTAGTTTCATTTACTTTTTTTATGGACACACAATTGACAATAGAAAGCCACACAGAAACATTAAGGACCGGTTCATCCTGCCAATTCCACCACACTAAGAAAACCTGGCCTGGAACAGGCTCTACAAATGGGGAGTTGATAAGCAAATTAATCCTAATTGTATTCTCAAAGGCTTTTAATCCTAATTGCTGGCTGCTGGGAAAAATTGAACGGTGACCACACTGTGTAGAGGTTGGTTCCCTGCACATAAATGTTCTTCAGTACTGACCTTCCCCCCGGAAAGTTGGGTAGCTGTACAGACATGCCTAATGGATGGATTTGACGGTGTCACATGCATTATGAAAGAAGGCTCCATTGAGGGTAGCACTTTAGGGTAAGAGGGAGCCATCCATTTATTTTAGGAACCTCAAAAAATCTGCAGAGTGCGCCTACTTCACGTTTGCCTGTCTTCAATTTATGTGACAGCTGTGTCTAATGACACATAGGCAAGGCATCTTTCCTCAAGAAATATGCTTCTGGGATGGCTCAAGTGTGGTTTATTCTTCCATGTGTATCCAATAATTTCCACTCAGCAGATTTATTCTCAATATTCCCATTTAAGAAATGAAAAGCCATCATGTGGCATCTTCTCCACTTGAAGTCCAAGCACATCATGTCAGGCAGTGGCCAACATTCTAATGGTGAAGGAGCTGCTAGGTCCACAAGGGCCCATGCCCAAGGGATGGACTCCTGTCAACCTAACATTTGGAACACAAGACCTGCAAATGTATAGGGGCCTCAATATTTGAGGTAGTGAACTTGCTTAAGGCAACTGGAGAAATCATGATTTAACTGCTAGGAAATAACTGCATTTTTGCACACCTTTGACATAGATCAGGGTGGGAAACTTCAGGTACTGGGAGTGAGTTTCCCTTCCTGGGTCACAAGTGAGCCACACACCCCTTCCCCATGGCACCATAATTTGGTTGCTTTCTAGCTTTTGTTGTTGTTATTTGTTTTTGCCCCCCTTCCCAAATCTGAAATGTTTAAATGCACCTCCCCAGGCAATCAGAGCTTTAAAGCAAGAATATCTTGCTGTTTTTGTGCCCACCCACCACTGAAGAGTGGACCCTGGAAGTTAGCCATAAGGCTAAAAGAGGTTGTCTGCCCTTGATGTTGAATAGTACCAAGGTTCTGTCAAGAGCATCTGCTTAGACTATACCTACACAGGAAGCAAGTTGAGCTCATAGAGACCCAAAGTGCCAGAGAGGCTTGAACCACTTCACACTGAAGGTGTGGAACCCTGTATGTTGCAGTGTAATGTGAAGTTACACAGGAGTATCTTCGCCAGCTGTTACACCAAGGCAACAAGGATTGTGCAATTAGTCACATGGTTCCTGTCGTGACCAACTGCACAATGCATTTGCAGAAGTGCTTCATGAATAATGCTTCTGCCTTGGTACTATTACTGAGACCACTTGCATAATTCTGAGTTCTCCAGGAGTAGTTACTCAATGGAGTTTCAGCCATCATTTCCAAAAGACTCGTATCCATAAGTAACAATTGTCATTGTTATGTGCCGTCAAGTCATTTTTGAATTATGGTGACCCTACAAATGAGAGATCTCTAGAATGTCTTGTCCTCAACAGTCCTGCTCAGCGTTTGCAAACTCAAGCCTGTGGATCCTTTAGGGAGTCTATCCGTCTTGTATTTGGTCTTCCACTTTTCCTGCTGCCTTCAACCTTTCCCAGAATGATTGTGTTTTTCTGGAGAATCTTGCCTTTTCATGATGTGCAGAAAGCAGGACAACATCAGTTTCAACATTTTTGCTTCCAGAAATAGTTCAAGCTTTATTTGCTCTAGGATCCATTTGTTCCTCTTTCTAGCAATCCAGGATTTCCACAAAGCTCTCCTCCAGCACCATATATCTAACAAATCATTTTTTTTCCTGTCAGCATTCTTAACTCTCCAGCTTTCATACATGGTGATACAAGAGGGTGGAGGATCTTGGTCTTGGTCTCCAGCGACAGATCCTTACCCTTGATAATTGTTTCTAATTCCTTCATTATCCCCACCCCACCCCCCAGTCCCAGTCTTCTTCAGAATTCTTGGCTGCAGTCTTCACTTGGATTGATGATTGAACCAAGGTATACAAAATCTTTCACTATTTCAGTTTCTTCATTCTCAACATTAAAGTTGTGTAGTTCTTCTATAGTCATTATTTTTGTCTTCTTAACATTCAACTGTAGTCCTGCTTTCGCACTTCTTTCACTTTCACTAAAAATTGCAATATGATCTCAAGTGCCTCTTCCTTTTTGAAATGCAGCTTGAACATCAAGTATTTCTTGCTCGATATAAGGTAAAAGCAACACCTTGAACATGAATTTGTTTGCAGGGCAAATTAGAGCAATGGTCCTGTATTTATTGCACTCCACGGCATCTCCTTTCTTGGGAAATGAAATGTGTATTGAACGTTTCCAGTCTGTGGGCCAGTCTGTTTTGTTTTCCATATTTGTTGACATGTTTTTGCCTCAGTAGTTTGTTATTTCCAGTGTAGAACACTTTGTAGTTGTCCAAGCAGTGCAAAGTTTATATATTCCGTTTCTTGCTTTGTGGTTTCCAGTTTACCTTGACTCCATGTTCCAGTTGTATATGTTGTGCAGCATTGGACTTTCCTTTCATTTCTGTGTATGTCAGCTAACAGACTTCCTTTCAGCTTTAATCTAGTTACCTCTTTAGTGATAATGCTATTAGTACTTGTCCTTTGCTCTTCCCCAGTGCCAAGGTTCCCTCTAAGGTGCGAGCGTGACCCTGCCCCCCTCCATGCAGCCCTCCTCCTCCTCCGCACACTGACAGCAATCGTTTTCAGCCCCTTTGGTTCCGACCGTGACAGAACCCTACACGGGGGGGGGGGGAATTGCATGTGCGAGGGGGCAAAGTTGCACATGTGAGGGGCAGAGCCCCACCCAGTGGAGCTGAAAATTAGAGGGAATGTTGCCAGTAGCTGATTGAGTGCTTTCCAACCTGGGAGTCTCATCTTTCAGCACTATGTTCTTTCACTTTGGACAGTCTAATTGTGGGTTTTTAAGGTAAGAAAAATTGAGGAGTGCTTTACCATTGCCACCTTCCGTGCAGTACTAACAAAAATTAGCTTGAGTGTCATTGTCATTGCCTCCTCCACCAGTGTCACCTTCACCTACCATTGCTGCCACCCCATCACCATTGGAACTGTCCATTCTCTTTCACTGATGCTGTCATTACCTTTGAATGTAATGCATTCACCTTTGAAGAGGGTGGATGCATCTTAATTTGGTGTCTCAACTGTGACCATTCCACCTTGGTTGACCCTGCTAGGAGACCAGACTCATAATGGCCTCCTGATGGCATTGCTCTCAGCTTCTCTGACAGACTCAGACCTGCTCACCATGTTTAGATATGCATCCAAGAAGGGTAGATTAATCTTAAAAAGAATAAGCAGGTGTGATAACTATGTTAAGATTATGAATACATACAATGAAAGCCAGTTTGGTGTAGTGGTTAGAGTGTTAGACTAAGACTTCGGAGACTTGGGCTCAAACTGGGCCATTAAATGTATGGGGTGATCTTGGACAAATCACAATCATTCTGCCTGACCTACTTTGTACGGTTGTTGTGAGGATAAAGAAGGGAGGAGGAGAATTATATGTGCTTTAAGGTCATTATTGGGAAAAAAACAGGATATAAATGTGAAAAAATGAATAAATAAATAGTATAATGGAGTCATGTGAATTATCAGCATTCTTTCTCCACACTGCTGACAAGAGCTCTACACATATAGAATTTTACAGTATGTGTCAACCAGGCCCAAATTATCTAACTAAAGAGACCTTCATGACGAGGGCAAGGTGAAACGTATGCTAAAATCAGATGCAATATGGCCTGTATTCTCTTTTCCCTAAAAGCATTCAATCAACCCTTTCCTCAAGTGGATCCCATTGTCTGTTTCCATGAAAAGTCCATCTTTTCCTCACAGCTTGTACCAAATATAGTATTGAAATGCAGTACTTTTTGTTGCCAAAAATGCAAGGCAATTAGCATTTTGCAAAGACAACTGGATTGTCTTCAAAGGTAGGAAGATAATAGAATTATTAAGAATTTTCTCTTTCACATGTACTGCAAAATGTTTATGCTATATGCTCATATGTAAATATGAGCACTTAACAAACTGCACAGAGTATACTTTGCTGTATTACAGCACAGTTATGGATCAATTAAAGTGCATAATAAATGACCCATGAAGTTTTTAGTTGACATCCCAGGGAACTTAAAGTACAATAAATCTGTGGGTCCTCCACTTCCATATATTACTCTGTCTGAAATATTGTGTTTTTTTTAATCACTGTTTGTTATTTGTTATATGTTATTTGTGCTAATCAGGTTTTGTCAGGTAAGAATCCCACCCATTCTCCACAGATGTAAAGAACACTGATGAAATTAAATTAGATTAAGGTCATTATTAATTTGAACTATTTCAGTTCACATCTCTATAGCAATAAATCCTAAACTGCATGTCAGGGGCCAGGGCAAGTGAGTGAGAGGACAGCTGATCCAAGAGATAATGTAAATGTTTCTGTGAGCCTGATCGGTCAACTTAGAGACATGAATGCATATCTGGACCATCATTTCTTGGTCACAGTGTCATACAGAAAAAAATATATGAGGACAACATCAACATCATCTGGCACAAAATGGGTAGCAGTGTATGTTGTAGAGTTTTGTATTTTTGGTTAGATTCCTCTAGCTGCACAGCGGAAGTACAGGGATTTACAGGGCAGAATCAGCTTCAATTCCTCACAATAGTCTATCCCCTTTTCTCATCAACTGGCACTTATACTCTCAATAATTCCCTCTGAGACATTTGAAGTAGAAAGAATAAAAAAATCTTTACTTACAATTCTGAATAGATCAAACAGCAAACTAACAAAACATGACTGCTTGCAGCAACAATCCTCAATGGATTCACAAACTGCTTTCAAACAGGGATGGGGGAAGACTGAGCAGAGAGGCAAGGCTCTCTTAGAATTCAAAGGCAGGGAAGGAACAATTGGTTCCTGCTGGATTGATTAATAGTCACCCCAGCTCAGAAAGTTCCCTCCCAGCCACACCTACTAGAGGAGCATGCAAGGTTGCAAAAACTCCAATAGCACAACTTGCTATTTTGAAGAAAGAACATACAACAAACTTGTAAATATGCCTCTTCAAGAGCAACTTGACCTTGACTATTTGAACTGTTGTTGAGCTATCCAAAATGTCTGAATAATTAGATGCAAACAGGAGTGTTGTCACATTTGGAATAAATTGGGATGAGGCATTCAAATGAGAAAGGGCCAAGGTTCTATATACCTCTTTGGTTAATCTAAGCAGCATTACATACAGTAGCTTCCTTATGTAGTGATTTAGACTTGCAAGCTGTATGCCCTTTTACTCAAGAGTAACCCCTGACAAATTCTGGAACCTAAGAATCTAAAACATCCACAGAATTGTGCTATAAGTCTGCAGTCCTTCGTGAGGATTGCTTGAAGGAGGGGGCCACTGAAAGCAACAGAATTTCTGAACAAGTATGTCTAGGATTATGAGCTGACAAAAACCTGTATATGTCAGAAAAAATAATGGCATGAATGGGATGAAAGCTATACATGAGGATAAAGTGAATTCTAGTTGTAAGATATATAGTATACATATGGTATATAAACAGAAATGGTAAGATCACACTGGTTGCATTCCTGGGTGTGCACCTGATCATGGGGTGGAGGGGGACTGATGCTAAAATAATTGAGTCTTAATGGGTCAGAGTTTTAAGTTAGGGTGTGTTCAAAGGGGGTCTGCAGATGCTCAGCTTGGGTTGTCTCTGGTGATGTCATGGTTTCAGGTTTTATGTGGAAATAGCCCACCACTCAGAACAAGAAAGTAACAATATAGTTAACAATAACAATATTCATTATTTATATATTTATTTGATTTCTATACCGCCTATCTGGCTACCAAGGCCACTCTGGGCAGTTCACAACAGAAAATGGGACAATAATAGACAACAATAAATTAAAACAAAATAATGTCAAATAATATGGAAGAATAGACATACACTAAACACTATGAATCTATTTATTTATTTGATTTCTATAATCACTCTACAATCAGTAATATGATTGATTTCCCCAGAGAGATTTCCTTCCTTCCTTCCCTCCCTCCCTCCCTGAGGTATGCCAGTGTTTCTTCTTCACTATTAGTGGCTACATGTAATTTCTAACTGAGAAAGACTGTGAAAAAATATTATCTGCTGATTCAATAACAAAAAGAAAGAGTTTTGTACCATTTCCAAGACTAACCAATCTCTTACTCTTACTAAAACCATCTTGGGTCCTTTTTAAGGAGAAAGGTGGGGTAAAAGTATTTCAGACAGACAGACAGACAAACAAGTTACTCTTCAAAGTATGGTAACATTTCTTTCTTTTTTGTTATGCTGAAACAAACTAACATGGTTCCCTTTATGAAAATTGCTCTATTGACCCTGGAGTCAGATGAACAACATGACAATAATTTGCCTGTCTACAAATAACTAAGTGAGAATAAGCCCTGGTGCATTGAATGTTGCTTACTTCCAGGTCAGTGGGTGTGGATAGTACTGCAAACTTCGGACAAAGAGATGCTCAGTTCCAAAGTTTTGAGGGGTAAGTCCCCTCCTCCCCAATTTATAAGCCTCCACTGTTAAGTAATGATCATTTACAGGTCAGAATCCTATTACATACTTATTCAGGTGTAATTCTGATGGCATAAATTTCAGTGGCATACATTTCAATGGCCACCAGCTAAGAAGTCAATGTTTGCTTCTCTTATCATGTGCCAAGTCACATGATTATTGTGTTGCCATGTGACAAGGAAAACAAGCATCAGTTTCTTAAATTGTGGAAATTAATTGCTGAAAATTACACCATTGGGGTTACACCGGCTAGTAACAGGATTCTGGCCAGTGTATTAAAGCCAAAGTTCTCCTTTTAAGGGCTTTCTCCCAAGTTCAGTAAAGAGGTTCCCCTCATACCCTAATAATCAAGCTATTACTAAAGCAATTTGGAAAAAAAAGACAGTGAAAAGAAAAATTCATTCAAGATAGGGAAGAGGGACAAATCAAAATCATAGAATCATGAAGTTGGAAGGGCCCTATAAAGCCATCGAGTCCAACCCCCTGCTCAGTGCAGGAATGATGAGTCCAAGATTCAGTTCACAATTCACCTCCTCTAAAACCCATTATCATTATCACCCATCATATAATCCCCACGGACAGGGAGAGCTTTGGCTAAAGCCTAAAAAACATTCCAGAATCAGCACTATAAGAAGGCAGAGATCCCACATATTTCTGTGGGCACTATTCAAATGAAAACAATTTGTATAAACTGCAAGCTATTCCAGACTGACCTTTGCACAGCAAGTGGGAAAGTATCTAATATTTAATAAGAGCCTCATGGCATGGCGCAGTGGTGAAACTGCTGTACTGCAGCCAAAACTGTGCTCACGACCCGGGGTTCAATCCCAGGTAGCCGGCTCAAGGTTGACTCAGCCTTCTATCCTTCCGAGGTCGGTAAAAGGAGGACCCAGCTCGCTGGGGGGGGGGGGGGCAATGTGTAGCCTCCATAATAAACTTGTAAACCACCCAGAGAGTGCTTTAAGCACTATGGGGTGGTATATAAGCAGCACACTTTGTTTTTTAAAAATATTTTAAGCCACTTGCTCCTAAGCACCTCTTCCAAATGCTTTATTTTTTTGAAGTAAATTCAGCCAATGTTAAAAACATATATAAATCTCATCTGAACTATGCAAGACACTTCTGAATCACTAAATATGGAATAAAATTATGGTTTTGCTATCATAGAAACAACGGATTAAACAGGTTTCAATGCATTTCAATGGGAAATGCTGATTCGACTTACGAACATTTTGACTTACGACCATCTTCTGAAACGGATTATGGTCATAAGTCGAGGCACCACTGTATCTTGGACAGCCAGAAAGACAATGGGTCCTGGAGCAAATCAAGCCTGAACTATCTCTGGAGGCAAAAATGATGGCGCTGAGGCTGCCCTACTTTGGACACATCATGAGAAGCCAAGATTATCCAGAAAAGACAACAATGCTGGGAAAGGTCAAAGGCAGCAGAAAAGGAGGAAGACCAAATATGAGATGCATTGACTCCCTAAAGGAACCCACAGGCTTGAGTTTACAAGAGCTGAGCAGGACTGTTGAGGACAGGACATTTTTGAGACTGCCGATTCATAGAGTCAGTATAATTTGGAGGTGTCTTGACAGCACATAACAACAATTTTGCAAGGATGAGCAAATAGTAATAAAGGGATGTCCCTTAAATAACTTATATATTTGTGTTAAAGTACAAATTGCTGCATGACAAACAGCCATCAATGTCTTTTATATTCATTCATCCAGCATTAAAAAACAGCTCTCCTGCAACCCCTAGTACCAAAACATCATGCAGATGGTACACTTTGGTGCATTCCCATATGTTGAACATAATGGTAAGAAGTCTCTAATATTTTTTTTAAAGGAAGCAAAACTACCTCATAAGAATAAAATGCGATAATCAACAATATCTATAATTTTATTCATCAGCTGTTTCTAAATAGCAACCTGTTTACTCCAGGGCCAGTCAAATGGTTCTGGAGAATCTACTGTCAGGGTATGAAGGCAACAGACCCCTCCTATAGCTTACCTCTACAACTACTGGTATTCTATGGCATATTGCCTCTAAATATTTTAGGGCCGTAGATGCGCAAGACCAAAGTATGAAGGACTGGTGGGCATTATGGGAACAAAGGGCAAACTTGTATCATTCTGGATCCTGACAATAGTATCCTCTATTTCCAGCCCCCATTTTCTTTGGTTTCTGTTAATAAAACTCTGAGGGGAAAAAACCCAACATTTCAAATTACTGTTGGAAACAGAAAGCTACTAAGACGACACTAAACTAGAGCAACAGCCTCATTTGGTTATAGTTCTTCAGTCTGGGGACAATCTCTCTACTCACCAGTAATTTGTGTACAGTATTGAGGGATCTCTATAGTTATTGGCATGTTATTATTTTCTTGTGTTGTTACACAGATGTTTGATACCACCTTATCAACTTCTGAAGAATGAAGCAATAAGATCCAAGTTTGTTTGAAGAGAAAGCCCTCTTCTACAGTTTATGATGACAATCTACTGCTTACGTCTCTGTAAACCTTAGAGCATAACAAATGGCCCCATCAGTTTCTGGAGGGAAATTCCAATTAATTTTCCTGTTTACTTTAGATATTTTCTTAAGGAGAATCATGCTTTTATGACAGGGGTAGTGGTGGATAGATTGCAGTCCAGGATCTGTGTCTTCTGCAGTTCTTCACAAGTGCAATGAAAGCATTGGATCCAACATTCAGCATCCTACACCTGCAGTCCCAGACAAAACTATTTAGGAGTGAGTCCAATTGAATATGGTGGGACTTATCCTGAACTGGCATATACAGGATTACATGATAAGCATCTCAGAATGTGGCCATTCCTTCCCGCAAATGATGGTTGCCTGTACCTTCTTTCCCTGGATAGGTCATCCATCCCTCCAAGAATATGGGAAGGAACAGAAAAAGGCGGTGTAAAGAAATCCAGTGTTATCCTTGGAGCAGTAGGCATGGCAGAAATGTTATCTGTGTCGCATTTCAGCAATGGGGGTTTATGCTGTTTTAAGTGCAAATGCTTCACTGGTGCTTTAGATGAACTTCCTGCAGAGTGTTTGAAAATTTCTGGCAAGCTTTCTATTTACCATCTGGCAGGACTTTTATGAGCCAACAAAGATAGGTCAGAGCTAAGAAATTGCTGTGATTCTATGATAAAGTTCTGAAGTCTACTAAGCTAAGCATTTTCCATCCATAAGGAGGTATATTTTATCACAATGATGAATAATTTTCTATAAATAACAGGAAATGAGATGATTCAATGCTTAATGTCTTCTTGTTCTAAATGGCTTCAGCAGCACCCATCTCCTTGCATCTGATAATGTGGCCAACTGATCCTATTTTAACCTCTCTGAAAACTTAAAATTGTATTTCAAATGCTTGCTTTTTAACAAGTTAATTGGCCCACATTTCTCACCTGCCTACTCACTCAAAAGGTACTACAAACGTTTTCCTTATAGGTTACAGATGCATTTACAACTTCTTACTAAGAGTACACTGGCTGTATAGTTGTACCATGTAAGAGGCTTTGGAATGTTTAAATTTAGCACAAATAGGAATGCAGTTAGACCAGAAGATCTCCAGATGCCAAAGAACAGGGAAAGTCAAAGTACAATTCAAAAGTGACAATTTACAGTATCTTGACTTGGGAACAGAAATATTTGTATTTCTGGAAAATGAACGTATTTGATGGCTTTGAGCTATTATTGTGTATCTCAGATTTTTTTTTTAACCTTATTTGCCTTGGTTTGTTTCATAGACAAACAGGGATGGAGAACGACAGCTATTTAGAGTCTCCTAGCAACCACAAGGTGATCACCTACAGGTGAGGAAAAGAGAAATCACAAGACTACTATTCCACTCATGTTGGAAGTGTAAATGAAGAACTTTATCATGCTCAGGGTACAGAAATACACAGGGCACAAAAGTAGTGGACTCCCATTGGAGTAATAATCATAGTTACTTGAGCTAGAGGTAAGGATGGTCTTCAGACAGAAAGAAAACATGAAGTGGCTCTGAAGTATTAGGGAACACTATAGGAACATTACCCAAATTTCCCCAGTGACCGACAGGCAACAGGAGGGGGACGTACCTCTTGCCAAATGTGTTATCGACTACCACCAGCTGTTGTGGCACTTGATAACACGATGGTAACACAGTGCTGTCGGCTGAGACATCTGCCTTGCTCCCACCAGCTTATTTGGATCACTGCTGATTTTTAGGTTGCATATGCCACATCCTGTGATGGTTGCAGTTCTGCACACCCAATATTCTGAAGCCACTCCCTCCTGGAAACCTTTTTATGCATTTCTGAACAAGATTCACTAGACCACTCACTTTGAGAACCATCTCCTGAAACAAAGGAGATGATGACAACAGAGGAGATCTTGATCATTTTAGTAACAATAGTACTTGTAGTAACACTAATAGATTTAGTAGGAGAGGAAAGAGCGCTAGATGGAAAGCAACCCAAAATTATCATCTTGGACATCTGGTAAGAATATTCTTCAGTATTTTCCAGGATTCCTGGAAAGATGCCTGTTTGCAAATTAAAGACAGAAATTAACATTCTCAAAGCCTTCACTAGTCTAATTTGGGGGATTGCTTGTTCTGTTTGCCCAATCCATCCACCTGCAGGAAAAGTAACCTTTACTCCTATCATGAAATAGTTTACCTAATTACAGTCAACCCTCGACTTACGAACGGCCCTAGTTACGAACATTTCGACTTACGAACCGCTCTGATAGAAAAATATTGACTCGACTTGCGAACTTAGATTCGAGTTACGAATCAAAAAAAAAACTTTTTTTTAACCTAAGTCATCTTAGGTTAAAAGGAAAAAAAAGAAAAACAATTCTGCTCCTAGTGGTAGGAACGGATTAACCGGCTTTGCATTAGTTCCTATGGGAACTAATGATTCGAGTTACAAACCGCCCCTCGACTGAAGAACCAAAAACAGCCGGAACGGATTAATTGGTTTTCAATGCATTCCTATGGGAAATGCTGATTCGACTTACGAACTTTTCGACTTACAAACTTCCTTCCGGAACGGATTAAGTTTGTAAGTCGAGGGTTGACTATACCTAAATTCAAGTTTTGCAATTCAAACACAGAGAAACAGCTCTCTAGGATTTTCTAGCTTGAAGGGGACCTCAATGACATCAGTTCAGCACGGTGCATAGAATTCCCTGCTTGAGATTTCCTCAGTGCCTTGGGGAAATGACTTCTTATCACCATCTCAGAAATCGAAATCACAGTGTTCAACTTGAGAGGTTCTTGTGAATATGAACAAGAAAACTGGCTACATCCGGACAAAGGGTGCTTGTAGAAAGAGGGCTCCTAGAGATACGGGTGAAGAGGCCCTGGGAGCCCATTTCACCTTTCCCTCATTATCAAATTCCTTCTTCTAGTAAGAAAAAGAGTAGAAGAAGCAGTAGGAAAATGTGGGATGGTTACAAATAGAAGAGAGCATCATCTGGACCAGAACATGGAAAGTTGTCTTTTAAAGTATTGAGTTGTGCGACTCAGTGTGCAACTGATAAAATCTGTCGTGATTTCTTAACTTGAGGTAATTTGCCTCCAGCAGTTACACCATCTGCATAGCTACGCAAGAGGATTTTGGCCATTAGTAATTACTTCCAGCCTCTGATCTGAGGCAGGGCTGATTTTGTTAGAAGAGTTAAGGGAGGAACTGGTTCAATAGCTGATGGTCATTTAGCTTGGATCTAATCCAGCAATTCCAAAACTCTTAATATTATTAATAATATTCCTAACCACTTTACGGCTCACATTGCAAGGCATAAAGATATTTGGTTTTGTGTCTATATACAGTACATCTATAACTATCTCTAGCTCCTGGATCATACAAAACCTAGCCAGTCTGCAAACAGAGCTCCTGTTCAATGCAGAATACCTATAATGTAAGTTCCAAGGTTGAATAACTTGCCACTATTCAGATCAGCCAGCCCTAAAGTGGGAGCACTGCAAAGCCTGTGTGAGATGGCTGTGTCAGATCTGGTACAAGAAATACCGTATGGGCCAATGGAAATCAGCAACAGAGGGACTGACAGACCATTATTGGATGTGAAGAAGTGATACAGTGAACACTGAAGAAATCCTCCAACTGGAAGTGGACTCGTGATTTCATAGAATGACACAGAATCCAGTTTTAGAGGGAATGACATGCATGAGTACAATAAACAAATTCCGTATAAAGGCATATTAGCAGCAGTTGTGTATATAAGAAGTGTATTCACTTGATTTATCCGTATGTCTGGGCTTGCCTAGTTGAAAAAGAGGATGAAAATGTAGCAACCTTTACAGGACAACGGGACACATTCTGATATCTTGGCATGGGAGCTGCATCATCAGTATTGATGGACTATTACAGAAGCATAAACAGTGTGCATGTGACAGAGTCATTTGCTTACATGTTGGCCAAACTGCAGTAGTTGCAAAAATACATTCTTTCCCTCCTTGCAATATTTCATTAGATGTAGCCTAAAATGCGCCTTGCACTCCATTGTGTGCTTGCCATGTATGCACATGAAAGAAAGTAATGCAAGTTATGTTGCAACCATCTCAGTATCCAAATGTGCTGAAACCACATCACATCGGCTATGCATGATTCTAATGGACGTACATATCATCAAAACAAAAAAGCAATACAAATTTTAAAAGGCTTCCTCTCTAAAGGATTTTGTATACACATTTGTTACCATAATGTAGGGACCTCATCTTGGACAGCTTGGCTACAGAAGCTTAACATCTACCATTTCTCAGCAAACTCTGATCAAGCATTTGCAACTACAGAGTTTTCTGCTCAGTTCTTTTAACTGCTTCTATCCTTCAGCTAGTCCTCGGCGGAGTAGAACGGAGCAAGCTGGAAAAATAAACAGCCCCTTGCTTTACAAAACATTACAGCCCTTTCTTACTCACAGAGCAGCAGCAGCAGCAACAGAAGCAGAGAAAGGCTTTCCCAGGAACTCATTTTCAGGTGCCTGCCAGCAACCGAATCCCAGCAGCTTCACAGTGTCGGTCGGTTCATCCTCCGAGCTTGTGGGGCTCCTAGCTAAAACTGAAGGGGAGGCAGACCCAGCTGTCTCAAATCCAGCTGTGCGTGTGTGGGGTCCGCCCAGGAACTCATGTTTATGAGCAGACTAAGCCTAGCTTTCTGAGCACACACACAAATATGGGAGGGGGTAGAGGGGGGAGCTGGCATAAGGCAAAAGCCTTGATATCAGGATGACAATGCTAAGCTGTTTAAAAAAGATCTATACTGTATGAAGTTGTTTGAATAGCACCGAATTTCTGTCCCTATTTTTAACATGTCTGCTCGCTTAGATGCATAAATCCTCTTTCTGGAAAAAGAAAAATGATAACAAACCCCAAATGAAGGACTGCAGTAGCAACTATTATCCCATCTTTCACTAATACTGTGATGTAAAATTAAACATTGACAAATACCAACACACTGTTAAGTCAGGAAACTCTATTTCCTTTCAACAAGTTGTCATTTGTTTCATCTAATTTATTAACTTTTTAGAGCAGTCAAATGTTTTTTTAAAGGAAACAAAAACACAAAGGGACTTACGTTTTGCTGACATTTTAAAATCTGCATATGTGTCATGCTCCCGGAGCAGTATAAGGAACACTGGAAGAGGCAGCTCTGATCCAGTGAATAGACCAGAGTAGGCAACATTTGATTCTCCAAATGTTTTGGACTTCATCTTCCAGATATCCCAGCCAGCACAGACGATGATAGGTGCCCAACTTTAGGGCAGAAGTTTTCTTATGATTGTTGCATGGTGCAGGGTTATCGATCTGCTTGTTGGCTTTCACCCTAAACCCCATGTACCCCGTGAGGTTAACAGACCATGGCAAGGCAGCACCTTACTGGCTGGGGGCTCCTAGATGGGCTGCCTTCCAAGGCTGACGAGCCCCACCTACCCAGGTGGGGAGTGATAAGACAATGATAAGGGAGTGTGGAAAATGTGGTCCAAAACATCTTGAGAGCCAAAAGTTCTCGACTCCTGGATCAGATGGTTTGATTTAGGGGCTGGAGAACCTCACCAATGGTCTCTCTCTCTCTTTCTCTGTGTATGTATTCTATACCACTCATATGAGTTACTAGTTCTCAACTTTCATTCTCTGTTGGCAAAATAGGAATAACTGGGGGCTTTCTAGATAATGGAGCGGGACGTGGTGGCGCTGCGGGTTAAACCGCAGAAGCCTCTGTGCTGTAAGATCTATAGATCTGCAGCTGTAAGATCGAATCCACACGACGGAGTGAGCGCCCGTCGCTTGTCCCAGCTCCCGCCAACCTAGCGGTTCAAAAGCATGCAAATGCAAGTAGATAAATAGGGACCACCTCGGTGGGAAGGTAACAGCGTTCCGTGTCTAAGTCGCACTGGCCATGTGACCATGGAAGATTGTCTTCGGACAAAACGCTGGCTCTATGGCTTGGAAACGGGGATGAGCACCGCCCCCTAGAGTCGAACACGACTAGACAAATTGTCAAGGGGAACCTTTACCTTTATCTTTACCTTCTAGATAATGGAGGGTTGGTTGCCCTCTCTCTCACACCTGATGTGTTGAAAGCAAGCAGGTTAAAGTCATCCTGGCTGTCCACTCCCACTGACTGGCCACGATTCCTGGTGCCTTAACACCTTGTTGGCCTGGACTGTTACTAGCCTAGAATTAGGTGGCTGGTGAGGGTGAGTGCATGTGGCATGGGGGGCACTGGGCACAGGGCAAGTCAGCATGCCCCATGAGCTTCTCAAGAGTATGCTCAGTGTTTAAGGGGGCACATAAACCACCTATAGTGTAAAAGCGTTAAGACATGGCCTGAAAACATACACATATATGATATGATACAGTGACTTTGTTGAAGCTAAGCAGGTCAGATTGTGACCCATATCTGGATGGAAAACTGCCTCAACCAAAGCCAGCCCAGATCCTTTATGTAAGAAGGCAGGATTCACATGGAATAAATCAATACCTAAGGATTTGAAAGTGCTTTGCATTTAATACAGAACATGTGCTATATAAATTTATATGCTATCTCTGATCTCTGGATTTCTTTGCAGCATCTGCTTAGGGAATGCCTCACAGTTTAAACAATATGAACTAAGTGTCACAGCATAAAAATATGCCAATTTGCTATCAATAGCCGTTGTGCAATGGTACCCAGTGCATGTCAGAAGCAATCCAATAGTGCTTCTGCAGTGGAAGGATCAGCTGGCAGGGCACTGTCATTGTCCAGGGGATGCCTAAATGTGTCCACAAGTCCTCATATGTTTCAGGGAGGCTCCTTCTGCTTCCCCTGCCAACTTAAATAGTGTGCCATCTGCAAACATGGCAACTTCATGGCATACCTTTAACTCCACCTCACCTAAGAATGTTTAAAAGTACCAGTTCTTTCGGGTTTTGATTATGCCCTAAAAACACCCTGAAACTCCTTGAACGGAGGTAGAAACACAGAGAAACCTTCAAAGGAGGATGACTTTACCCCTAATGTATTATTTCAACATTTAAGAAGGCTATACGTTTTTCTGGCTATCCCTACCCATGCCCAGTTGAAGCCTGCTGGCTGAGTAGACTGCTAGCTGACTCTTCTTGAGTAAAAACAAAATAAATAAAATAAATAAAATAGGCAAAAACATTGTGGCCCTTTAAAGGCTAACTGCTATATTTTAACATGAGCTTTCATGGACAAATCTGAGGAAGTGGACTTGTCCACGAAAGCTCACACTAAAATATAGAGGCAACAACATTTTTATCTTCTTTTGTTTTTTTTTTTTCTTTTTCTTTCTTGCCTGATATGCTAGCACAGACTAACATGGCTACCTCTTCTAAATCTCCTGAAGTTACTGATCTGTAACAATTACATTTCAAGAGTTAAAGGTTAAATGTATATGCACTACACTGCATATACTAATACATATCTGGGATAGCAAAGACTGTACCAAGGCTGTTCCATGATAAGAGTAATTTTGGCTATCAAGGAAATTATTAGGGTTGCCCTCCCATTAGGCTGAATTAGCTGAGCTTAAATGCACAGTGAACAGTACTGAACAGGGCTGCCCCTCTGGGAGCTGACAGTCACTCTCTCAGAATACCATATATTGCCTTGTTGAGGATCTCTTTGAAAACAGCTTGTTGTCACTGGAGTCTTGGTCCAAGGTCAGGACAGTCCTACCTGTTCACTTGTTTGGAGAAGATATAAATATGCTTGCTTAATAATGAGTTACATCTGTAATTTTGGGTGTGCAAGTTTGCTTTATCTTACCTTTTATTATTATTATTATTATTATTATTATTATTATTATTATTATTATTATTATTATTATTCAGCTGGCTGTGTTCTTTGATGACTTTCTGTTCTTGGATGTGTCTACCATAAAACATACCTTTCTATTTTTCAAATGGACAGGTATATATGGAAGATTGAAACACCCTTTCACCCAGAGATGGGTGTGTCAAATACCTTGATTAAAGATATCTTCCTCAGGAACTCTTGTATACCAAAAATGAAACAGTCGGAGGTGAGCAAAATCCCTGTAGCAAAGCAGAGTCATGTCACAGTGTTCCCAAATGGCAACCAAGACACCCACCTGATGGCAAAGAGAATGCTCAGAAAAGGCATGTGATCCTCCAGCTCTGTCCAGAGAAGACACAGGGATGGATGGATCCAGAAGCACCGTCAGTAATTGGGACCTGGATTGTGGTCTGTCTGAACCCCTTGAACTGATATGCTGTGTCCATAGATCTCTTACCTTGTCTCATCGAAGAAGGCAAAAGGCACCTCAGGAAATACAGCAACATGGGAATGAAAACAAAGTTGAATAGCTGGCCGCCATGGACACATCATGCTGACCACTGTTTGTGCTAACTGCAGCTATGAGTCCACTTTCTGTCTCCTCGATTTTGTTTTCCTGCTCACCACTCTTATCGATAGGTATTGTTCCTGGAGTAGCCAATGTAACCATGGTGTTGTAAGTTCAGGTATCCTGCCATACCACTGGGCCAGGATTTCTCCCTCACAAATGCCTGGTTGAAAGATAGCACGGTACCTGTTATAACACAATCAACTGTCACACACCAACATGAAGTGCTGGGATTGCAAAAGATAAAGGAGGAATCTGAAAGGCCACTCAAGCATTTTGTGCCACACGTTGCTTGCAATGCCACATAAATGGGAGAGATATTAAATACGCTACGCTGCACTTTTAAAATGATATAAGACCTTTACATCCAGGGTGGATTTCATCTAAATCATGATTTTATTTTATTTTTTTTAAAAAATCATTTTTTAAATTTAAATCATGATTTAATCCATTTGATTTTTTAAAAAATCATTGATTTATATCAATGACCTTTTAATATCCATTAAAGGTCTGTACTCCTTCAGTCAGAGAAAAGGGTCCCCCCCCCCCCGCTTATACACAGCAATAGCGTAACAGCAACTTTATGCTCCCCTTTCCTTCACCAAAAAACACTTCCTGGCCTCCTCTGGAAACATGCACAAAATTTAATGCATCTCTCTCCTATGCTACCCCACTGTTACAACACAAGGCCAGCTTTGTCTCCCCACTCTGGGAGTGCACCGGCTTATCTTGGAGTAAAAACACGACTCAGGTCAATGTGATTTACTCCTGAGAATTCATGTATATCATTGAGCTAGTACTTTCTTGAGGTTAAAATCTGAAATGCATAGGATAATAATGAAACATCCTGGCAAAGAACTACAAACTTTATCTTTTTTTTTTTTGGGAAAAAAAAAAAAGAGGCACAGAGAAGGCAGAAGAGCAATTTGTCATCCGGCAAGGCAGAGAGAGAGGTTGCTGGGGGAACTTCAGAGGGAAACCGGAAATCTCGTAATAATGAAGGCTGATCACTGTTCTCCTAAAACTTGACACTGTTTTGCCTGTGGGATCACAAGGGGGTATGATCAGCCATTTCAATTTTCTCTTAAATAACGTTTTCCAATGTATAGAGGAGACACATGTTATTTGCCATCATGGAGTTCTGTACCTGTGCATTGATAAATACTACCTTCAAAGAATTAAATGGCCACCATGCACCCCAATAACTACTTGCTCTCCCCTAAACTACTCCCTGCACTCAGCTTAAAGTGGAGGCAGGAAGGAAAGCTGAGAAACTGCTGAAAGTCAGATGACTTGTAAGTGCAAGTCACTCCCACCACGCTAAGTCACTGTGCCACTAGGTTAACACAAAAACAACATTTATACTGCACAGAAACCTCAAGCCATGGCAGAATTAAACAGAAGCCGGAGTGAATATAATGTAAAATGAGAAACAGCAGGAGAACAAATTGAGGAGGAAATGTGAATCAGGTGCTACAGGGATGAGGCAGGTGGGACTAGGGTGCATCAGCCCCAAATGAATCTTCCCATAAAGCTTTGGACTTGTGCCGACTCTCTCCTTTCAGGCTTTGCATCTTAGTGCAAAACTTGATTTGTACAAACAAGATGAATATCTGTTTCCTTTCCTCTTCAAAAAAAGGTTTGTCAGTTCTTCCATATTGGTTTTTATGAGTCCAGTTTCCCTCCTATTAAATCAAGCACATATTTTCAAACACCTTGTTTCCAGAAGGTTTGTACTCCTCTAGTAAATGCTTTGTTGGCTGAAAGGGAAGAGCAAAGATCATTTACTTTTAATCACTTACTAATAGGATTTGCCATTCCATATACCTTTGGCATGATAAACCAGTGTATTTACTTTATTATTATGACTACTGCATTAAAAATGCATCTCGGTCTATAGCATCATGGAATTGAACAGCTTTTCCTCAAAAGCTACACTTTTTCAAAGAATATGTTAGTATGTGTAGATGTATGTACAAATGAAGACTCTTTGTAGCTCACTTGACAGACACATTGGCTATCAAACTGAATGGTCAATTAGTAGCCTGCTTCAGGCAAATTTGCTTATTTTAAAAAATGAATCTTTATTCAAGTAACACTGTAATGCTACACATGTCTACTCAGATATAAGCTCCACTGAGTTCAGTAGGACTTGTTTAATTGGTTATGTGCTGCCAAGTTGCATCTGACTTACAGCAACCCTAGTAGGGTTTTCAAGCTGCATGCGATATTTAAGAACTACGCCACCTGCTCCCAGCAATACCCAACCAGGCATTTGAACCCAGATCTTCCAAGTTCTAGTCTGCCACGCTATCCAGTACACCAGTGTCTCTCACAGTCAATCAGACTTACTCTCTTATAAATGTAATAGACAGATTGTTCCCTCCCTATAACAAAGAAGGAAATAAGGAGTTACTCCCCGGTGAATATATTAGTAGGACTATCTTCTCCTTGTAACACACAAACAAACAAACAAACAAGTAAAAAGAAGCTATTGTTTAAATGTTGAAAATCAGCTCTGAAAAAGAGGGAGAATGAGTTAGTGACCCTGTCAGTTTCTTGCTAATCAGAGAGGTGTATGGCAGCATCTGCTGCAAATAGGAGGAACAGATTTGTCCTGAAGTGGAGAAAATAATACTGTATGGTCAAAATACACAGAGCACATTTACACAATGGGTTTCCGTAGGCTACAGCTGTAGTCCTATAGCAGAGTCCATACTTTGCATGCATGCATCTTCAGCATCTGCAGGTGGGGCTGGGAAAAATTCTTGCTGGAGACCCTGAAGAACTGCTATACAGACCGTATCATCCTCGACAGTTTGATCCGGTATGAGATAGCTCTCTTTTACGTTCTGCTAAAATTGTCTTTCCTATGGTCTGCACCCTTTTTGGAGAGCAGGAAACGCAGCAATTAAAATACAAGCCAGCAGAGGGAGACAAGACAAATTAACACAGAAATTGGAGAACTAAGCAATAAACATGTTAATTCACTCGAGGGGGAAAAATTAAAATGATGGATTATACTCATTATCACAAAGGAAAGGTCATGTATGATGCACCTGTTCTTGTATGGTAGCTAAAACTTAAGGAAATCTGAATTAACATATTCATAAGGTGTCTGCAATTTATTGAAAACTGCCAGATGCAAATTATGTGGGCTGCAGTTCTGCACACACTCCCACTGGGAGTAAGCCCCATTGAATTTAATTGGGCTTACCTTGAATATATATGTACAAGACAACATAAGGCAAGCTTTCTCTTAGTGACTGGCTGACTGAGTTGGATTTGTTAAATGTATTGCTGTACCTTACTGCTTTGAACGTGATTTGGTGTTGCCATTTGTTTGATTCTTTCTGTATTGTACACGCACTGTTGTTAGCATTATATACTGTCTTTTAATGATTAAAGATTATTTTAAAGACCCTTTGAGTGCTTCCAATGTATCTGGTTTCTCTTCTGTTGTCTTCGCTGTTTGCACAAATTTCTTCCAAGATTATTTTAATTGTTACCTTTGCCTGTAAAATACAGTTTCCCAAGCTTTTACAATTTAGATTTTCTTGGAATGAAAGCTCCTTTTGATTAAGTGAACTGCTAAAGTATCCTTTGAGTATGGCTAATTTAAGATGTGTTTTATAAACCTAAAGTCTATTTTATGCATGATTGCATAATGTTACCCTAAATCTGTTTCCCATTATAGTGTGGTCTTTGGGGTGTTTACTCTAGATATACATTAAGATAGTCTTCTGTAGCAATTTGACTCGAATTTTAAAGGATGTGCATACTGGAATTTTTGAATCCACACTAGTAATATAACTGAAATACTTGCGTGTGAATCTTGTAAACACCTCATCTAGCATTTTTGGTAGGGGCTAGGTCCTAATGATGGAACGATAGCTTATAACAACACAAGGTAATGAGAATAGGGTCTGAAAGAGGCCTTTTGGCTTCCCAAATATATATTTAGGGCCATGTTGTTCTCCGGGCCTTCTTCTTTTTCAGTTTGTCTGTCTGTGTTGAATAAGTGGGCATAGTTAAGGCAGAAATCCTACTAATACTTCCCGCCTACTAAATTTCATCATGTTCACCCCAATCGACAGTCTTCCCAGTCAAGACGAACGCTCCCAAGCAAACCTGATGTGTGAGGCAGTGTGGGATAGTGGAATAAGTTTTAGACTAGGACTTTGAAGACCTGGGTTCCAATCCCCGCTCTGCCAAGGAAACTCGCAGGGTGCGCGTAAGCAATTATAAAACCGCTCCTTGGACATCATAAGTCCGACGCCGTTTGAGGGCTCATAACAAAGGCCATCTGCATGGAAGAGGCTCACCCTGCATTCTCGTCAAGCTTCCACCTAGATTTAATCTAGGGAAGGAAGGGACACTGAAATCAAAGACCCACTGACATGAAAGAAGTTGAAACGAGTCCCATCACCGGACGGAGTGAATTATCCTTAACCCACGGAGGAAACTTGGGTTTTTTTTTAACAAATGCGTAACGAAGATCAAAGCTCCTATTTTAAGGGGGTCGACGGGGAAGTGCCACTGAGGAAATGGCCCGCCCGCCTTTCTTTTTTTCCTTCCTTCCCGACTCGGGCCCTCCCGCGGGTTCTTCCCCACTCTCGCCTCAGCCCCCCCCCGCCTCTGACGCGCTGGGCGCCTGCGCGGAGAGCGGCGGCGGCGGCGGCCTTCTTCTTCTTCTTCTCTCCCTCGGCCTTCCATGGAGCATCCCGGTGCCGAGAGCCCTGGCGGCGGCGGCAACACCAGCAGTAGCAGCAGCAGCAGCACCAGCAGCCAGGAGGGCGACGAGCCGGAGTCTCCCGGCGGCCCCGGCCCGGCGGAGGCAGAGGACAACATCGAGAGGGCGGCGGGCCCCGCTGCCTATGCGGTGAGGGAAGCTCCGCCACTTCCCGGCGGTTGGGCGAAGCGGTTAGGCCGCGGCCCCGTGGACGGGCTCATCCGGCCTTCCTTTCCCTTCTCTCTCCCCAGCGGGGCGGGGGAGGCAAAGGGGGCGAGGGGAGAAGGGCAGTGACGGACGCGGGGGGCCCGAAATGGGCAGAGGCAGGCGTCGGGGTGGCTGCTCGGTTTAAGGAGAGGGTCGGGAGGGGGGTGTCGAGGCGTTTGGCCTGGGAGGGAAGGAGGGAGAGAGAGAGAAGGGTCCCTCCCGAAGGGGGTATTCGGGGGAAGGGAAGGGTTTTTGCCCCTCGGAGGAGTGGGCACGGCAGGGATTTTGGGGCAGGTGCCGCTGGGCGTGAGGAAGGCGTACCCGCCTAAAATCGGTCGCCTCGACTATTTCTCTCTTTCCCTGCCCTGCCATTTTGTAATTTGCTAGGAAAGCCCTCTCCTCTTCTTGTAAAACAGTTAGAGTTACGGGAACCTGTCCTCCCTTTTTGCGTGGAGTCGCCTGCTTCGTTAGCCAAGAGCGGGCAATAATAATGATGCTCATGATAGCTCTTGATATTTAGTGTGTGTAATGCAAGGCTCTTTGCTTATCCTGTCTTCTGAGGAAAGGCTTTCCCGGTGCCAGTGAATAGCTGAGGATGCCAGTGACCTGCCTGAAGCAGCCCAGTAAGGTTCCAGTAGGGGCCAAAGGAAGTTTCCTCACTTGTAACTTAACAATTTCATGAGAACTTGGTACCAGTTAAACATGTGTAGGATTATAAGCATGGCCTCTTAGGTGGTGATCCTGTACACACTTATTTGGGAACACATGTGGGATTTATTGCTGCATAGAAATGTAGAGGTTTACCTTGAACTATACCTGTTTAAATGGAGTGTATTTTTATTAATAGGGAAGAGCTTAGCTGTAGTTAAACCTGCAGAGATGGTGAGGCCCGTGATAATCCAGTTAAGGCAGAAGAGGGAAAAGTTAAAGTGTAGAATACACACACACACAAACACACACACAGAGAGAGAGAGATTGGAGGTGAAATGAAGTGACTGTAGGGATGAAAAGGCTGCTCTGTGTCAGGCTGTATCTATAACCACTAAGCCCCAAAGGGAAAGACCACAGCTGCAGTGCCTGGATAATAGTGGCATGTCCCAAATGTTTCTCTTGATAAGCATATTCTGTTCGAGACAGAGCTTGGCCAGCTCCATGTACAGTTCATTTTTAGGGTTGTGCTCTTTTGTGTTTCTGGACTGCAGAATTCCTCAAGGATACCCCAAGCAGAATTTTGGGAATTGGAGCTGACAAACACAGTTCTGCAAACATCTACATCTCTTCCCCAACCCCAGGGTTTTATTTACTTTCACACTTCCAGGCACCCACTATTAGCTGCTTTTGCCCCTGCTATATGGTCAACCACCCTGTTATGTGACCATCCAAGCCCTCCTGGGCACACAGGATGCTGGGAGTTGTAGTGTTGCTGCCTATTAACCTCAATACAGAGTGCCTTCCAAAGAACCAAGACTCCCAAGAAGCAGCATGATGAGGTAAATGAAACCCTCCTCTGTGTGCGTGCGCACGCGCATGTGTGAAATCTAGAGGTTTATAGTTTTGTGTTTGTGGGCTGCAATTCCCATAATACTGCCTGGAGTATTCTTGGAGAATTCCTGAGTGTCGTGTTGCTGAAATATGAAAGAGCCTACCCTTGCTTATTTTCTGGAGAATGGTATATTTTGCTTGAGTGTTTATATATCAGCAGTTCCTTCTTACCCCAGGTGAGTAGAATACCAGATTACATACATCCCCTAAAGTTAGTCTGTTAGTCTGTGTTTGCCATAGGTATGATCAGACCTCTTGTACTAAATTAATTGGGAATAACCACCATTTTGGCATATCACAATCTCAGCCACTCACATGGATTACAATCCACAGTTAGTAGAAAAAAGGAAAAATTCCATAGCAACAGCCTAGGTATTGTTTCAGTTACTTGTGAATTGAACGTGCTAGAGCTGCATGACATGACAAGCCAGGGAACCCTGCCTTCTTGGACACAGCAGACTGCTAGTACATGATGTACAATCATTTTCATGTCTAATGAACATTTGCTTCATGGTTCATTTATTGTTCGCTTATTGCCAAATCTGCTTACTTTCTCTTCTCAAACTAGAGAAGGAATTGTGTCTCTGTGTGTTGTTTGCATTTCTGGTTTGCTGGGAGAGAAACAAACTGGAGAGGAGACTGTGCCAGTGTGTAGACAACATGATAAACAAATTAGAGGATGAAGCTGCTTTGCTACACCCACTACAAGCAAGAATGATTGGGCAGCATGCACCAGTATACTGCTCATAACAGCAAACCAGGATTTTACCTTGAACTGCTGCGTATATGTGAGGAGGGCAGGCAGAAACATGGGATAGGATTAAGTAAGGAGGTAGAGAGTGTGAAGGCATTTGTGAAATATTACATTTATCTCCCTCCACTGGACCAGTTTAGCAATTTTGGTCTAGTCTGGTCTCTACAAAATCTTACATAGAAGTACAGCACCAAGAACAAGAAAGTGACTGGGGTCAGGATCTTTAACAAACATTATCTTCCCTGTATTTTATTTATTAATTATAATTTACACTAGTGGAAGGCAGCTTTATATAATTCAGTCTTAATTAGCTTCCTAAAAACAGTGAGGAATAGTGCCTGGCAATCCTCTATAGGAAGCTTATTCCAGAGGGAAGGGACCATGACCAAGAAAGTTCAGTTCCTAGTGTTGACTTTTTGGCCTCCTTTTGTTATAACTTTTGTTACAGTTATTAACATCAAGGACTGCAAGGAGTATGTGGGCTGGGTAGCTATTTTTGTGGAGAGACATTTCACCAAATATCAGGGTCTTAAACCATTAAGGGCTTTATAGGTTATGACCAGCACCTTGAATTGAGCATGGAACAGGGAGCCAATGAAAGGATGCGAGGACTGGAGACGTGTTCATATTTGCTGGTAACTGTAATCAGTCAGGCTGCCTCGTTTGGACCTGCTGAAGTTTTCATACTGACTTCAAGAGCAACCTGTCGTAGAGACTATTACAATAATCTATTTTTGTTGTTGTTGTTTAGTCGTTAAGTCGTGTCCGACTCTTCGTGACCCCATGGACCAGAGCACGCCAGGCCCTCCTGTCTTCCACTGCCTCCCGGAGTTGGGTCAAATTCATGTTGGTAGCTTCAGTGACACTGTCCAACCATCTTGTCCTCTGTCGTCCCCTTCTCCTCTTGCCTTCATACTTTCCCAACATCAGGGTCTTTTCCAGGGAGTCTTCTCTTCTCATGAGATGGCCAAAGTATTGGAGCCTCAGCTTCAGGATCTGTCCTTCCAGTGAGCACTCAGGGT
Organism: Intellagama lesueurii; assembly: GCA_037013535.1. NCBI lineage: Eukaryota > Metazoa > Chordata > Lepidosauria > Squamata > Agamidae > Intellagama > Intellagama lesueurii. Next base: position 125,739,768 of record JBAJHW010000001.1, on the reverse strand, counting down.
TGTTTTCTTTCAAAATGGATAGGTTTGTTCTCTTTGCAGTCCAGGGGACTCTCAAGAGTCTCCTCCAGCATCACAATTCAAAAGCATCAATTCTTTGGCGGTCAGCCTTCTTTATGGTCCAGCTCTCACTTCCATACATCGCTACTGGAAAAACCATAGCTTTGACTATGCGGACCTTTGTCGGCAAGGTGATGTCTCTGCTTTTTAAGATGCTGTCTAGGTTTGTCATCGCTTTCCTCCCAAGAAGCAGGCGTCTTTTAATTTCGTGGCTGCTGTCACCATCTGCAGGGATCATGGAGCCCAAGAAGGTAAAATCTGTCACCGCCTCCATATCTTCCCCTTCTATTTGCCAGGAGGTGATGGGACCAGTGGCCATGATCTTAGTTTTTTTGATGTTGAGCTTCAGATCATTTTTGGCTCTCTCCTCTTTCACCCTCATTAAGAGGTTCTTTAATTCCTCCTCACTTTCTGCCGTCAGAGTGGTATCATCTGCATATCTGAGGTTGTTGATATTTCTTCCGGCAATCTTAATTCCGTTTTGGGATTCATCCAGTCCAGCCTTTCGCATGATGTATTCTGCATATAAGTTAAATAAGCAGGGAGACAATATACAGCCTTGTCGTACTCCTTTCCCAATTTTGAACCAATCAGTTGTTCCATATCCAGTTCTAACTGTTGCTTCCTGTCCCACATAGAGATTTCTCAGGAGATAGATAAGGTGGTCAGGCACTCCCATTTCTTTAAGGACTTGCCATAGGTTGTTGTGGTCGACACAGTCAAAGGCTTTTGCGTAGTCAATGAAGCAGAAGTAGATGTTTTTCTGGAACATCTCCATAATCCAGCGCATGTTAGCAATTTGGTCTCTCGTTCCTCTGCCCCTTCGAAATCCAGCTTGTACTTCTGGGAGTTCTCAGTCCACATACTGCTGAAGCCTACCTTGTAGGATTTTGAGCATAACCTTGCTAGTGTGTGAAATGAGTGCAATTGTACGGTATATATTTTAGAGATTACCAATGCATGAGCCACTGTTGTTAGGCATGATATATCCATGTAGGGGTGCTACTGGGCAATTAACTGATGTTGATAAAAGGCACTCTTGGCTGCTGCAGATATTCATACCTTCATAGAGAGAGCTAGATCCAATTTCAATCAGTCATGCGTCATCAAGTCAATTCTGACTTATGGCAACCCTTTTCAAGGTTTTCCAGATAGAGAATACTCAGAAATGGTTTACTGTTCCCTTCTTGTTGTTGTAAGCTGCCTTGGGCCCTTTTTAAGGAGAAAGGTGGGTTAAAAATAGTTTAAATAAATAATATATTCTTCTGCAGCTGCAGTGGGATTATACAGCTTGCCCAAAGCCACACAGGCTAGCTCTGCTCGCAGGAGGCACAGGGGAATCAAACCGCCAACCTCTGGCTACCCAGCCAGATACCTAAACCACCCAGACAGCTTAAGGCTATTTAGGCTGTTAAAAATAAGTGAAGGGCTGCCCAAGCCAGACCAATCTGTAACACCTTCCCCCCCCCCCCAAGGTTCTTTTTTCATTCAAAGTATATAGTTGGAAATGACTGAGTCCATATGCATAAAAAGATGCAGAAAATGGGAGATGGAGGAGGCAGAAGGGGATTATCTTATATTCTGATTTGCCCCTTTTTTTGAAGCTTAGAGAAGTACCGTAGTGCTACTTTTTCCTCTGGAAGGAGACAAGCAGGCAGGGTAGCACTGTTATCTTTACAGCACCCCCTCCCCACTCCTTAGTGTTTGAACAACGAGAAGAGGGATACTACTTCCAAAGTACCAGTACCACTCATCTGTTCTGTCTCATGCATACCCCCAAGTCCTCCATAGATAGTCTCCAGACATAAGAGGATGATATAAAGTTATGAACCAAAAGAACTTTATTTAACAAACAAATAACTTGACATAACTCTGTCTTTATCTTCTAACAGCTAGATTGTAGTTCCAAAAATCAGGAGTGGTTGCCTCACCATCTCCTATGAGTTGCAGTGTGCCCCAAAGTCTTAGTTCTGTCCATGTTTATGTTCGCAGCTGTGAGATGAGTGTACCAGTCGCTGGATAGATGGTGTCTCTGCCTCCAAATGACAGAGATACTCAAATTGCCACCGTCTTTTTCATTGATGCAACTGGAGTCAGATTTGCTGGGGGAGGTTCATTGTACCTTTTCTGTGCAAAGGAGTCATGAGGCCAGTTGTAGCTGGAGGCCTGGAGGGCTTTCTTGGGAGACATAGGAAGCTCTGTTGTGATTCCGGATTCTCTAAGTACCTGGGGGGAGCTTTCTTGGGGGTGTCCTCTTTGTGACTATATAACTCAGGGGTCCATTATCCAATGTTTACCAAACTTTCAGGAGGTGTAGAAAAGCGTCTGAGGAAGCGTCCCTGCAAATTTGGTGTCTCTAGGTGCTTAGGGGCCAGTTTTATAGCGGTTTAAAGCGAAGACGAATCAACGAATTGATTTGTCGAAGAATATTCGTATATTTGTATTCATTGAGTCGTTAACCTTGACGAATCAAAATGAATCGCCATTTTTTTTTATTTGTCCCCATCTCTAGCCACAACTGTCCCACTGTTCTTGCTTCCTTTCTTTATACTCTTCTCACACTCTCCTCCTCCTTCTCTGCCCTTGCAAGTTCCTGTGTTACCTCTGGCCAAGCTGCACCCTGAGTCTCTTCTGCCTTGAAGTTTCCAGAAGGTTCCATGCCCCAATACTTCTCATGCCTCTCTGCTCTTGGATCATCAATCTCCATCAGCAACCGAGGAGTCTGCATCTCCATGGCTAGCAGTCCTCCTGGCATCTTCCATGCATAAGAAGGGCCTGAATTAACCCTGGATTGCCCTGGTGTTTTAGGTATGGGGGTAGGCCCAACCCTGATGTCCATTGGGATCCCTTTACATGTTTCGTCTTACCTCAGCTTTGCCTTTTGACAGGAATTTTCTAGCCATACCCTCAGCACCCTTTTGTGGGCAGGGAGGATAGTGCTAGGATCATGGCAACAAAACTTCAATAATTGAGAGCTTTTGACAGGACTCTGACTTCAGAGAAGTACTGAAAAGAAGCATTAGCATTCAGCTCTGCTTTCCTTGGGAAAATCAGGAGAAGAAATAAACCTTGCCTTGCAGGAGGGACATGGTTTCCATGCTGTTTGTCACTGAATGCACCAAGGCAAGCCTTACATGGTCCAGATGTTGGAAAATATATCCTGGGAATTTTAGGGACTAATCAGGGACATTTCGAGAAACATGCCCTGTTTGGAAGACCGTTTCGTCTATTATTGCTAACTATCCCTTTTTCTGAATCTTCTGTTTTATTTTTTATGCGTGGAGAATCTGTGGCCTTCCAGATGTCATTGGATATCAAAATTAGTCCTAGGCAGAGGTCAGGCATGATGGGAGTGAATAGTTAAGGAACATCTGGAGGGACATAGGTTCTACAACCCTTTCTTTTCTCGCATTCTTCAGTGTCAGATGATTAGGAGAAAGGCATCTAAGTTACAGGTGCAAGAAGTGATGGAAGGCATGTAGGACAGATGAGGTGAGGTCTAACATTAAGGAATATATTCTCCAAGTAGACATGGAACTGCTGGATAGCTCAGTGGTTTAGGTATCTGGCTGCAGAGCCAGAGTTTGGGATTTCGATTCCTCACTGTGCCTCCTTAATAGGGCCTGGACTCGATGACCCATAGGGTCCCTTCCAGCTCTGCAGATCTAAGATTGTGGTTATGATTATGATTATGTCAGGATAGCTAAAATCTGGTTTTGAAAATAAAGATAAATCCTGTTCTGCTCTGCAGCCAAGGTTGTAATCCCTGATAACAGATTTGTGGTTCTTCATGCTGCACTGGGGTAGAGAATGTACCGTATTTTTCCATGTATAAGATGATACTTTTGTCTAAAATCTTTAGACGAAAAATTGAGGGTCGTCTTATACATGGAAGTAAGCTGAGGAGAGAACAAAATGGCACATACCTTGCCTCTGCAAACAGGCTGCCTCCAATCACGAGGCCTAGCTTCCTACAGTCAGGAGACTTGGCTTCCTCCAATCACGAGCCTTATGGAACTGATGTCAGCTGATGCTATACGAACCAATTGGAACACACCTCGTTGGAGGTGGAGCCTGTAGGCAGTGCTCAGATTCAACAGGGATTCATGATGTCCGAGTGTTCTGAGCCCAGAGGCTGAATACTCAAAGCTAGGTTTTCTTAATTTTGGGTTAGGAAAGGGGGGGGGGGATCTTATACACGGGGGCATGTATGGAAAAATACAGTATGCTCCTCCAGATATTGTTGGATTACAAATTTCATCATTTCTTACATTGGGTGCACTTGTTATGGCTGATGGAAATGCAGTGCAGCATCCCCTGGAGTGCCATAGTTGCCCACCTTCATTCTGCATGAACATAGACTTGCTTGTTAGAAAGTTACAGTCTCTTTACAGTGGACCCTCAATTTACGGATTTAATCCGTATTGGAACAGTGGCCGCAGGTCGAAAAGTCCGTAGGTCGAGGGTCCATTTCCCATAGGAATGCATTGAAAACCCATTAATCCGTAATCGGCCGAAGAAAAAATACCCCCCCACAAAAGAAAAAAAGAAAATAAAGGCAAAAAGCAGCCTTTAAGCAGCCTTACCGGTCCGAAGGGGTCCCTCGCTGCCACCGTCGCCGCTGCCGAAGCCCTCCGAGGGCTTCCCCGCCGCTGCCGGAGGCCTTACGGGGGTCCCTGGCTGCCGCCGTCGCCACTGCCGAAGCCCTCCGAGGGCTTCTCCGCCACCAAGGGAGGTCTCACGGGGGTCCCCGGCTGCCGCCGCTGCCGAAGCCCTCCAAGGGCTTCTCCGCCACCAAGGGAGGCCTCTCGGAAGTCGGCCGCTGGCGCCGACTTTCCCAGGGTACACCAGGCCTACCAGGGGAGGGCTTCCCCTGGTAGGCCCGGTCTACCGCCCGGGAAAGCCTGGTAGACCGACCAGGGGAAGCCCTCCCCTGGTAGGCCCGGTGTACCCTGGGAAAGCCGGCGGCGGCTTCTCCGCCGCCATGGAAGGCCTCCGGAGGTCCCCCCTCGCCGCCGATCGTGCCTCCGGAGAAGGCAATCAATTTTGGCAGAATCCTAAATATATGTAGGCAGAGGAATTTGAATTACAGTGGACCCTCGACTTACAGACGGCTCCACCTGCGGACTTTTCGACTTACAGACTTCTCCGGCCGCAAAATTTCCCATCGACTTGCGGCTGGAGAATCGACCTACGGACCGGAAGGGGGAGGCGGGGAAAGCGCCAAATTCAAATTTGGCGCTTTCCCCGCCTCCCCCTTCCAGTCCATAGGCCGCCGATCGTGCCTCCGAGAGGCCTCCCATGGCGGCAGAGAAGCCCTGGAAGGCCTCCGGAGGCACGATCGGCGGCCTACTGACTGGAAGGGGGAGGCGGGGGAAAGCGCCAAATTTGAATTTGGCGCTTTCCCCGCCTCCCCCTTCCGGTCCGTAGGTCGATTCTCCAGCCACAAGTCGATGGGAAATTTTGCGGCCGGAGAAGTCTGTAAGTCGAAAAGTCCGCAGGTGGAGCCGTCTATAAGTTGAGGGTCCACTGTAATTCAAATTCATCTGCCTACATATATTTAGGATTCTGCCAAAATTGATTATTACTTGGTGTTGGGTACTGGTGACAGAACAGAGGCTCATCTTTTAAGTCTAATAGCTACTTTTCTGCCCAGTCTACTCCCAGCCTAAGCTAGCAGAGAACATTCGAGCTCTTGATGTTAGATTAATTTGATATTGCGGCTAAGGTCCTCTTTTCAGAAGTAGCATATTACAGTGGTCGTAAAATATTAGATGTAAATCTGCTTCTACTACATAATATTTAAAGTAGCTCTTACACAGGGAATAATCAGTGTAAGTTCCTAACCAGAGGCAAAATTAGTCTGATTAGTAAAGCAGATGGAAAAGAAAATGCTTTACATTTTCAGCTTCCTGTATCTGTTCCAAAGAAGAGTAGGATATGATGCAACATGATCTAGCTGTTGCTGTGCCATAAGCCTCAATACAGCTAAGAGGCCAATAGAGTACTATGGTAGGATGTTCTTTATTTCTGATAGGGTTGAACAATGTGACTAGGCTTCTGATGTACATACTAAAAATACTAGAATAAGTACTGTGAGGTGAACTTAATAGTGGGTGTAGGATTTTTGAAATTTCATAGACCACAGCCCCCAAAGGTCTGCAGAAATTTCCCTGGCCAGACTTCTGAGGGCTTCAGCCAAACACCACCAGCCCTTTCAGTTCTCTGTAATCATTTTCGGCAGAGCATTAATTGCTTTCCTTAATATGATGAAGATGGAAGAAGCTGCTAGGAAGGCTAAGCTCTGTGTGAGCTCCATGGCATTGTGAGTCTGGTGGTTTCCTGAGAGGCACCCTATATGGAGCGTAATAGGTAAGGAGACTACCAGACCCATAATGCTTTACAGTTTCCATAGAACTTAGCTCTATCTAGGCATTTACTCTTCTTTACCATGTCAAAAAGAAGTCGTTATTTCTAAGCTAAAATTGATTATAGGTACCTGAAAGGACTGGTGTGTTTTGTTTTGTTTTGCTTTTGCCTAAAAGCTCCAGAGGTCTGGCTGGGGAACTCCTGCAGACTTCTGGGTGCTGTAGTTCATAAGTAACAAAAATCCCATATCTACTTGATTGCATCATTGGGTACACTTGACAATATTAACTAAAGCTTGGCTTTCATCTTCTAAGAACCAGACTTTGCCACTTGCCACAGTTCAATGACTTTTTGGTTTCTTGTGCACAACAGTTTATATGATGTTTAAACCTATAACATTTGTCTCTTTGTGAAAAGATAATGGAAGACTGTTTATTGAAGAAAATAGAAATAAGTGTTGCAGAAGCAGAGAAGCGGTCTGGAAGGAATGCCATGAACATGCAGGAAACCTACACTGCCTACCTCGTGGAAACAAGGTGAGAAAATAATCTTAAAGTTAATTATGGTATCTTAACTAGTATTTTAATTATGGGATACAGAGTAGTATTCTTTTGGTTATCATGTATTGCCTTAATAAGCTTACATATGTGCAAGGTGTTTTCTTTGGTTTTTGCTTGCACATGAAGTCCTTTTGCTTCTATTTTTGCAGTTAACTCATGATATTTAACTATAGTTCTTCATTTTGTCCAAACCGAAAAGCTATGGTTTGAAGTGGATTTGAGATCCTGCCTTGTTGCAAAGTAGGTAGCCGTTGTTTTCCACCTTGGTTGAAATGGAAATCTGTGGTTAGTTAGTTACCCAGACTAATTCTTCATGTTACGTAATATGCAATCAAGTTGGAACTCACTGCATATTACGGACTTTCAAGGTAAGTAAGATATTTAAGTAGGGTTTTTTTTTTTTTACTAGTTTAACACCCCCATGAGCTTACATGGCTGAGTGGTGATTCAAACCGAGGCCTCCTGAGTCTTAGTCTGTTACTTTATTCACCACACTGGATATCTCACTTCTTCATACCACTCTCAATTAATCTATCTCCATTCTATGTTTGTTGAGTGGGGAAAGAGTCAGGAAGGTCAATCTCTGATTTGAACTCATTTCCTGTGTCTGTTGTCCTTTCTTTTCGTAATACGCAAACAGGAAAGTATAAAGTATCCTTCATCTAGATTGACTATATCAGTTTATTCTAAGGAGTTTCAATTTGTATGTATTTTCTAAGCTCTTAGGTATGTTTACGTGGGGAACAATGTTTTGGATTCTAAGGGCAACTGTGAATCAAAATAATAACAGAAGCTGTCCTCCCCCCCCCCCCAATGAGCTGCACTACAGAGTGTGCTCTGCAAAGATGTGCATGTTTGTGATGAAAAGCTGAGGGAGGGATCTCTGAGCAGAAGAGCCCTGTCCGCCTCCTGTTTTTACAAGCTAACAAACCTTTTCATTAAAAAAAAAAAAGAATAGTAAATGGTGGATTTACTTAATGAATATCACACCAGCCAAATCGCTTTCTTTCTGTTTGTAGCATTTTATTTAGAATGGTTTTCAGAAAGACAGTTGCATCTTTATAGATGTCCAGTATTCTAAAAGACTCAGAATCATTTTTGACTAGCATCCCATAATGGATACAAAAACATTTTAGTAGAAAGCTTTCTGTTGTTCTAAATACATACTATAGGTGCAAGAGATTTATTTGGATTTGAATCTGAAATTTCTGAAAATATATTTTGACTGCTAAGAAAACAGAAAGAATTAACAGGAAGTATTGCAGTTTGTCCTTTCCATCTTGTGACACCTTGCTTTGGTCTATTAGTAGGATCTTTCCTTGCTTAACTAGAGGTGCAAAGAAGTCAATGTACCAAAAAGAAAGAAAGAAAAAGAAAAAAAGAGGAATCTTTAGTTCTTGCCTTAGACCAGGAAGAAGTTAAATATGATTTGAAGGGTAGACCCAATTGGAATAAAAATTGTATTTTTACCATAAGGATAGTAATAGTTAACCCAGAGAAACCTATTACTTGGAGATGTTGAGTCAAAGAAAAAGGGAGAGTGAGTTTCTTCCTGAAAGCCTTTTCCAACATCTTTCTGTAAACTTCATTCCTTCTCATACCCTCTGTCCCAACACACCCAGATAATTCAAGGCAGCCTTAAATATACTGTTTGTGTTCACCTCCTGGCTCTATACAATGGTATGCACACCCAAGGTTATTTATAAATAATGAACAGCAGCCGTCCCAGAGAAGCAGTTGTATACTGCACCCTGTAGAATAGTTACAACTTGTTTCATTTCCTTACTGTTAAATAGTCAAGAAACCATCCTAGTTCCTTCTGCCCTAAAGGCCTATCAAGAGAAAAGTTTGGAGACCTAAACACCGAAGCTCATCGTTTTTACTACCAACCATGTCCCTTGCAATCATCATTATTAATGTAGTTCTTCTGACTTCTCTTCCCTAGATGGAATAAACATTATTTCCTCATTTTAATATTGAACTAAAAAAGGTTTAATAGGAAATTTACTCCCAGGTGCATTAAGAAGAATGTAGGTGTTTTTTTTTTACACATTGCATATTCTTTCTTGCTTATAAATAGAGGAAAAAATATGCTATGAATATGCAAATGTTTCATCGGGCCATGGTGACACATGCCCTAGTTATATCCTGTTTGGAATACTGCAACAAGCTCTATGTGGGGCTGTGTTTGAAGAGTGTTAACAAATTTCAACTGGTTCAAAATGATGCAACTGGACTACTTGATTGTTGCTGGTTACAGGGAACATGTAACTCTTACTACAACAGCTTCATTGGTGCCAGTCTGTTTCTGGATCCAGTTCAAAGTGCTGATTATTATTATAAAGCCCTAGACGGCTTGGGTCCAGGCTATTTCAATGATCTTATCACCCTGTATGAGCCTTCCCAGCTTTTAAGATCTTCTGGGGAAGCCCTTCTCTTGGTTCCGTCTCCTTCCCAAGCTCGCTTGGTGAGGACACAAGAGAGGGCCTTCTCAGTGGTTGCTCCCAGGTTTTGGAGTGTGCCTCCCTGAGAAGCCAGATTGGCCCTTTCCCTCTTGTCCTTCTGTTACCTGGGAAAGACCTTCCTTTTCAGGCAGGCTTTTAAACAATAAGTGTCTCAGGAATGCTATGTTTATTAAACTTAGAAATTTTAAAATATTTTTAAAAATGTTTTAAAATTGTCTTTAATTCTGGTTTTAATCTTGATATATGTTTAATTGTTTTTATATGGTATTTATATGGTATTTTAAAATGATTGTTGTATAGTTGTGAGGTGCTTTGGGTCTCCATGGGGAGAAAGTCAGCAAATAAATAAATAAGCATTTTCACAATAAAGAAGTTACATTGCAATGAATGAAATCCCAAACACACAGTATGAGAGAAAGTGGAAACAAACTATGTCCACAGATTGTAATATTGTACATGCCTACTGGGGAAGAAACCCCATTAAACGTCACAGGACTTATTTCTGAATGCTACATAGATCTGCGCTGTTGGTCATCTTTGACTTTACAGGTGTTATGATTGGAATTGGTAGCAGTGTGAGCAAGTGCCTAATGTGCAGATTTAATGCGTGTAAATTTGCATATATGCTGTTGAAAAGTGCTGGAAAACAAAAGTTTGCAGGTACCAATGATTCAGTGCATATTTAAGCAAAAGTAAATACAATAAATGTTATTTCCATATAAAAGTGTGTATGATTGTAGCTTGGGCTGTTTGTTTTTAGCACAACAGAGATATGTTGAAATGGGGTACAAGTGCAATTTATCTATTGTCAAAAATACTAAAACACCATAACCACATAATTTATCCAGTCAAATGGGTTTTGCTTTTATTGGAAACTAAACATAATGTATTTCCTTCCTTTCCTGATTTTAAGATTCTTGCAATTTAATGGCTCATTTCAAGTAATTAGTTTAAATACCAGTAAGAATTAGTACATCTTTTCCACTAACTGTTTCAGTTGGCACTACTCATTAAGTTAAACAAATGTGGCTTATAGAGTAATGTAATATCTTAATCACTTATGGTAACATCAGTTAAAAGGTGAAAGTTCAAGGTTTTAACTTTTCCTTCAGCTTTTCCCCTAAGCTCTTGGTTTAGTCTATGAATAAGGAACATTGTTACAGCTATATTAAGAGGGGAAGCATGTGGTTTTCTTGTCAGAAAATTTAACAAGAATCATAATGTTTCTGAAATCAGTAACAAATTGAAAAGCTAGACCAAATGTCAACAAGCGATTATCATTGTAATTGAAGTAGAGGCTGCCATTCTTGTATTTAGAAATAAAGTCTATAATGTGGCTGCAAAAATCAAATGATGGTGAAAGGATTCAGTATAATGAGTATTTTTGTGGGTGTTACTTCCTTTGTAGAGCAGAGTTCCTGGGGAGAGGCAGTCTCCCATCAGGAATATTTTATGACCTCAAAATGTGGCCAGATGGAAAAATATTTAAAAAGAATAAAAGTGCCTCCTGTTTACATAGAATCATAGAATAGTGGAGTTGGAAGGGGCCTTATAATGCTGTCGAATCCAACCCCCTGCTCAAGGTTGGAATCCAAGTGAAAGTATACTGTATCTGAATGCTCCAATGTTGGAGAATTCACTAACTCCCAAGAGAATTGGTTCCATTGTTCTACTGGTCTAACAGGAAAATTTTTCCAGATATTCAGCAGAAATCTGGTTTCTTGTAGCTTGAGGCCATTATTACTCTAAGATGATCAAGAACAGATTTTGCCCCTACTTTGTATGAAAGTGTTTCAAGTATTTGAAAAGTGCTGTCATCTCCCCTCAGTCTAATTTTCTCAAGGCTAAACATGCCCAATTGTTTCAGTCTGATAAGGCTTGATTTCCAGCCCCCTGGTCATCCTTGTTGCCATCCTATGAACTTGTTTCAGTTTGTCAGCGTTCTTCTTAAAGTACTGTATCCAGAACTGGACACAGTATTCAAGATGAGGCCTAACTAGTGCCGAATTGAAGGGAACTAGTACTTCACAGGATTGGGAGACTATACTACTGTTAATGCAGCCTAAAATAGCATTTGCCTTTTTTGGAGCCACATTGCAGTGTTGGCTCATATTCAGCTTGTGATCTGCAACGACTCCAAGATCCTTCTTGCTTGTAGTATTACTGAACCAAGTATTCCTCATCTTGTAATTGCGCATTTGTTTTTCTTTCTCCCTGGGTGTAGAATTTTGCACTTATCCCTGTTAAATTTCATTCTGTTGTTTTCAGCCCAGTGCTTGATCAAAAATTCAAAAAAGATCTATCAAGATCTTTTTTAATTTTTGTCTCTGTCTTCCAGTGTATCAGCCATTTCAGCCAACTTAATATTATCCCCAGATTTGATAAGCATTTCTTGAACTCCCTCATCCAAGTCATTAATAAAAATGGTAAAGAGCAATGGGCCCAGGACTGAGCCTTGGGGTACTCCACTTGTTACCTCCCAGTTTGAGAAGGATCCATGCTCTCTCAGTATGATTCTGTAACCAACTGTGAATCCAGCCCAAAGCTAGTTAGCTTGCTGATCAGGATATCATGAGGCATTTTGTCAAACGTTTTGCTGAAATCAAGGTATACTAAGTCTACAGCATTCCCACCATCTACCAGGGAAGCTACCCGATCAAAACATGAGATAAGATTAGTTTGGCAGGATTTGCTCTTGTCAAATCCATGTTGACTTCCAGTTATTACTGCATTGTTTTCAAGGTCCTTACAGAGTGACTGCTTTATAATCTGCTCCAGAATTTTCCCTGGGATTGATGTCAGGCCGACTAGTCTGTAGTTCCCAGGTTCCTCCCTTTTGCCCTTTTTGAAGATAGGGACAATGTTAGCCCACCTCCAATCTGGCACTTCACACATCCTTCATGATTTCCAAAAAAATAATAAACAGTGGTTCTGAGAATTCTTCTGCTGTTCTTTCAGTGGCCTTGGATGCAGTTCATCTGGTCCTGGAGATCTGAACTTGTTCAAAGTAATAAGGTATATATCAAGCTGAAATCCTCTCCCCTCCCTTTTGTACTTCACATTTGCCTGGAGGAGCATATACTGTCTTTTAGGAGAAGGCCAAGCTGAAGTAGGAATTGAACACTTCTGTCTTTCTTTGTCAACTGTTATCATTTTCCCATCCCCATTGAGTAACTGAGTCACTATTTCTTTTCTCTCTCTTTTGCTATGCACATACCTGAAGATTTTTTTTTGTTTTTGTTGCTCTTGCTAACCTGAGCTCATTTTCAGATTTGCCCTTCTAACATCATCCCTTCAGTTCTTGGCTGTGTCTGTACTCTTCCTTTGTGGCCTGGTTTTCCTTCTACTCGTACTTCCTATATGTGTTCTTTTTTATTTTCAGGTACTCTGAATTTTTTCTGGGAAGCCACATTAGTCTTTTTTTCTGTCTTCCACTTTTCTTTGTTTGTTTTTGTAGAAACTCTGATCCATCTTGGATTCCTTTTTCTGTTAAGAATCTCCTTATATGGGACCTTACTTATCATTGTTCTGAGTTCATAAAAATTGGCTTTTTAAAAATCCAGCATATATGTGGCTATGCTCCACTTTGATTTGATTTGAAATCAAGAATTCTAGTAGAACATGATCATTTTTGCCCAGAGTTCCCCCTTATTGCCATTTTTCCTACCAAGTCATCTCTATTAGTTAGTTCCTCCTGAACTAAGATTTTCCATTGTTGTTTGTTTTCCGTGCTTCTGGTGTTTGTATATACACATTGGAGATTGTGTGATTTGTGGCTGCTTTCCTTTGTGCATTTTTTATGAAAATTATTATTGGGTTCCATTAGAGCTGCTCAGTCTGCTCCTCTTTTGCATTAGCCTTTATTTATCCTTATCTGTGAGCTTGCATCTCCCTCCAATTCAGTTTAAAACCCTCCTGATGAAGTTCTCTTTGCTGTGCCAAACACATTCTTCCCTGTCCTTGTGATGTGCAGTCCATCATTTGCCAGCAGTCTATCTTCCAGGAAGCGTAGCCCATGATCCTAAAATCCAAATCCCTCACATTGGCACTGCTTTCATAGCCAGTTGTTCAACCAGAGTATTTTCCTTTCTATTTCTCTCCTGAGTATTGGTAGAATGGATGAGAAAACCAGTGGGATACCACAATCCCAGTCTATAAAGTCTATAGGAGGGATAGGGAGGGGTGTGTTGGCGGTGGGGTGGCCATCTACGTCAGAGAAGGGGTAGAATCCAGCAGAATGCAGATGGACGGCGGGTCTGACTCCATCATAGAATCACTGTGGATTAAACTGCCAGGCCCAAGGAGCAATTTGAGAGTGTGTGTGTGTGTGTGTGGGGGTGCTGTCGTCTTCCAAATCAAAAACTCGAGGGGCACCTTGAAATGAGGAGACCAATCAGGGAGGTGTCCAAGAGGGACAGGATTGTAATCATGGGGGACTTCAGTTATCCACACATCGACTGGGTCAATGCATGCTCAGGTCAAGAAAGAGAGACTGGGTTTCTTGACATGCTAAATGACTGTGCCTTGGAGCAACTTGTCATGGAGCCCACCAGAGGACAGGTGACTCTGGATGTAATATTGTGTGGTACTCAGGACCTGGTTAGGGACGTGAATGTCACTGAGCTGCTAGGGAATAGTGGCCATGCTGCAATCTCTTTCGCCATGCATGTTGGGGGGAGAGTGTCAAGCAAATCTGACACAAAAACCCTTGATTTCCGAAGGGCAGACTTCCCTCATATGAGGAAACTAGTTAGAAAGAAGTTGAAAGGGAATGTCTCCAGAGTGCATGGTGCCTGTTTAAAACAACGGTAGTAGAGGCCCAGCGGAAGTTTATACCGCAAAGAAAGAAGGGCTCAACTAAGTCCAAGAGGGTGCCAGCATGGTTAACGAGCGGAGTTAGAGAGGCTTTAAAGGGCAAGGAGGGGTCCTTCCATAAATGGAAATCCTTCCCAAATGAGGAAAATAAAAAGGAACACAAACTCTGACAAAAGAAATGTAGGAAGATGATACGGAAGGCAAAGAAAGACTTTGAGGAACGTATGGCCAGCAACATAAGGGGGAATAATAAAAGCTTCTTTAAATATGTTAGAAGCAGGAAACTTGCCAGAGAAGCGGCTGGCCCTCTGGGTGGTGAGAGAGGTAAAGGGGGACTTGGAGATTGCAGAGAAATTAAATGAGTTCTTCGCATCTGTCTTCATGACAGAAGACCTTGGGCAGATTCTGCTGCCCAAACAGCCCCTCCTGACTAATGAATTAAATCAGATACAGGTTAAAAGAGAGGATGTTTTAGTCCTAATCGATAAATTGAAAATCAATAATTCACTGGGCCCAGATGGCATCCACCCAAGGGTTATTAAGGGAACTGAGGAATGAAGTTGCTGATCTCTTAACTAAAATATACAACTTGTCCCTTAAAACGGCCACAGTGCAAGAGGACTGGAAGATAGCACATGTCATGCCAATCTTTAAAAAGGGAAGGAGGGGGGACCTGGGAAACTACAGGCCGGTTAGCCTAACATCTGTTCCAGGGAAGATGGTGGAAAGCCTCATCCAAGATAAAATCTTAAAACACATAGACCAACAAGCCTTGCTGAGGGAAAACCAGCATGGCTTCTGTAAGGGTACATCTTGACTCACAAACCTTTTAGATTTCTTTGAAAAGGTTAACAGGCGTGTGGATGCCGGTGAACCAGTGAATATTGTCTATCTGGATTTTCAGAAGGTTTTGACACGGTCCCTCACCAAAGGCTGCTGAGAAAACTCCATGGGCGGGATAAGAGGGCAGGTCCTCTTATGGATTGAGAATTGGTTTGGAACCAGGCAACAGAGTAGGTGTCAATGGGCAGTTTTCACAATGGAGAGAGGTGAAAAGCGGTGTCCCCCAGGGATCTGTCTTGGGACCATTGTTTTTCAACCTGTTCATAAATGACCTGGAGACAGGGCTATAAACAGTGAGGTGGTCAAGTTTGCAGATGACATGAAACTTTTCCGGGTGGTGAAGACCAGAAGAGATTGTGAAGAGCTCCAGAAGGATCTCTCCAAACTGGGAGAATGGGTGGCAAAAGCGTTTCAATATAAGGAAATATAAGAAAATGTAAAGTAATGCACATTGGGGCAAAAAATCAAAACTTTATTTGTCAGCTAATGGGTTCTGAGCTGTCTGTGATGGATCAGGAAAGAGATCTTAGGTTGCTGGTGGACAGCTCGATGAAACTGTCAACCCAGACAAAAGAGAACAGACAAAATAAAATAGTTCTTTACCCAGCATGTTGTTAGTCTGTGGAACTCCTTGCCACAGGATGTGGTGATGGCATCTGGCCTAGATGCCTTTTAAAGGGGATTGGACAGATTCCTGTAACGCTGGAAAAGACTAGTTGAGCACTTCCGTTATCTAACAGAACAAAAACCTGTTAAACATAAAGCAAACCTTGTGTGCGTGGAGATTATGTTTAAAGTGCAAAACATGCCACCCTGAGTTGTGGGCAGATCTGCGATTTTGGAGCAAATATTATACGGTGTCTTGGATGACTACATTCAGGTCGTGTGAGCCACATTTGGTATACCCCTGGGTTAGATAATCCAACAATCTGATAGTTTTTTGGTTTAGTTGCTTTCAGATAAAAATCAAGAAGAAGATTGATCTGACACTATACAGATTAAAATCTTCTGGAAGAAATTTTGACACTTGGCTACGTAACACAGTGCAGTAAATCTACTTAAGTTGAAATTTCTCAGAACAGCTTGTTGAACATTTGTAACACTTCTTTCAGCCATAATATTTAATTAGGAGCAGCAATAGTTTTTCAAATTCTTCTGTAATTGCGCGTTTAAAGAAGAGTTAGTTTCCCCTCCCATATCTCAGTATGTGCATATTTTGCTATCTGTTGTCTCACGTAGATGCTTTTGGTAGGTTCTAAACATGATATGCAAGATTGTTACTTAGGGTACTTTTTGTTTTACCTGTACAGAGGAACCCAAGCCATTTCCCTAGTCTAGCATTAAAATAAGTAATCCTAAATGTACTAAAATATATAGGATGAAACTGTATGCAAAGGTCTGTTAGAAATGCTGAGGGCAGCAAGAAAATGTCAATAGAAGTTTTGGACAGAAATCTACATGAACACTCGTCACCTACAGTGTCTTTTTCTTTTCATTTTCTAGAATTCAGAGGCCAGCCTCATGGGCTACATCTATACTTCTGCTGAGAGTAGACCAATGGAATGAATGAGACTTGCTAGTTCTGACTGACAGGCCCAATTTTTTGCAACAGGTCTGCTCTAGGCATGACTAATATATTTCACCCAATGGGCAAACTGCACAGTTGCAGGGCTCCCCCAGAAGAAGGGAATGGTAAAACTACTTCTGAATATTCTCTACCTGGAAAACCCTGAAAAGGGTTAGAATTGACTTGAGGCACATTATTATTATTTACTTTAAAGAATGCTGTAAAAATCATGGCATTTTTGTAGGAAGTTGTGGGGAGCTTAAAGACTAAATCAGATGCATCACTGATCTTGCCCTTATTTCTTCAAAGTTATGTTGTGTCTTTTCAGGGCTGTGGAATCTCAGGCTGATGGGCAGTGTTCAGCCCCAGAGTCTCTTTGGAGGCGGTACAGTGAATTTGAGTTGCTGAGGAACTATTTGCTAGTTAACTATCCACATATTATTGTGCCACCTTTGCCGGAGAAAAGGGTAAGGAGGTTTTGTAACTTATTTGAGTTTACAGCTGTTGTTTCCACACATAACCTCCCCTTGCAATAGTATCTACACTTGTATTCACGGCTTTGCTATTCATCACAATAATGACATATAGAAGTTTGGATTCAGATAAAAATCTTATATTTTAATTTTGTTTTGTTTTTAAAGCAATTACAGCCCATTAAAGCTGTAACTATTGGTTTTCACAATTATGGGCTTGAACTGAATTCTCAAGACTTAGAGGGATAGGAGTTAGAACTAAGCTTTGGCAGTTTTTTTTGGTGATCAGAATAGGAAACTTTGCCCTGGAAGAAATTATGTTTAAAAAGCCCTAATTGAATAATTTGAAGATCTGTGATATTGCCGATGCAGGCAGTGCTTCCACAATTGCACATCACAACTGCTCCATACCTTGTTTCTGCATCTGTTTTTTCACCCACCCTTTTGATGACAAGCCTCTCCCTTCTTAGTTAGGTTCTTCTTCAGGTAAAAAACAGCCTTACCAGCCTGCTAGATCCTGTCAAAGCTTCCATTATGCTGGCATAAGCCTTCAAAAGGCCAGTGTCACCTCTGCAGCACAACGAGGCTGCAGTGTAAAAGGACTCTGTAGATGATAAAGCTGCTGGCATACTTAAATGCTTTATAGAGATGGAGAATTTAAATTAATTGGTGAATAATTTAATTTACATTACTTTTGTATGAAATACACACTTCTCTGCTAGTAACACCTTTTCGTTCCACAGGCAGAGTTTGTTTGGCATAAGTTGTCGGCAGATAACATGGATCCAGATTTTGTAGAAAGACGAAGAATTGGCTTAGAAAACTTTCTCTTGCGTGTGGCTTCACATCCCATTCTTTGCCAGGAGAAGATTTTTAATGCATTTTTAACCCAGGTATCATAATAACTTTTTTATCTCTTAAAAATAATCTATTTGAATCCTATAATCTTAATTCTTAGTACAGACATCTGAATTGCTGCTGAAGCCTGCCTTGGAGGCTTCAGCAGTATGTGGACCGAGAACTTCCAGAAGTACAAGCTGGATTTCAAAGGGGCAGAGGAACTAGAGACCAAATTGCTAACATGCGCTGGATTATGGAGAAAGCCAGAGAGTTCCAGAAAAACATCTACTTCTGCTTCATTGACTACGCAAAAGCCTTTGACTGTGTGGACCACAGCAAACTATGGCAAGTTCTTAAAGAAATGGGAGTGCCTGACCACCTTATCTATCTCCTGAGAAATCTCTATGTGGGACAGGAAGCAACAGTTAGAACTGGATATGGAACAACTGATTGGTTCAAAATTGGGAAAGGAGTATGACAAGGCTGTATATTGTCTCCCTGCTTATTTAACTTATATGCAGAATACATCATGCGAAAGGCTGGACTGGATGAATCCCAAGCTGGAATTAAGATTGCCAGAAGAAATATCAGTAACCTCAGATATGCAGACGATACCACTCTGATGGCAGAAAGTGAGGAGGAATAAAAGAACCTCGTAATGAGGGTGAAAGAGGAGAGCACAAAAAATGGTCTGAAGCTCAACATCAAAAAAACTAAGATCATGGCCACTGGTCCCATCACCTCCTGGCAAATAGAAGGGGAAGATATGGAGGTAGTGACAGATTTTACTTTCCTGGGCTCCATGATCCCTGCAGATGGTGACAGCAGCCACGAAATTAAAAGACGCCTGCTTCTTGGGAGGAAAGCGATGACAAACCTAGACAGCATCTTAAAAAGCAGAGACATCACCTTGCCGACAAAGGTCTGCATAGTCAAAGCTATGGTTTTTCCAGTAGTGATGTATGGAAGTGAGAGCTGGACCATAAAGAAGGCTGACCGCCGAAGAATTGATGGCTTTTGAATTGTGGTGCTGGAGGAGACTTGAGAGTCCCCTGGACTGTAAGGAGAACAAACGTATCCATTTTGAAGGAAATCAACCCTGAGTGCTCACTGGAAGGACAGATCCTGAAGCTGAGGCTCCAATACTTTGGCCATCTCATGAGAAGAGAAGGCTCCCTGGAAAAGACCCTGATGTTGGGAAAATGTGAAGGCAAGAGGAGAAGGGGATGACAGAGGATGAGATGGTTGGACAGTGTCATCGAAGCGACCAACATGACTTTGACCCAACTCTGGGAGGCAGTGGAAGACAGGAGGGGCTGGCGTGCTCTGGTCTATGGGGTCATGAAGAGTCGGACATGACTTAACGACTAAACAACAACAAATGCTAGTGACAGTACATGTCCTTTGCACGCAAAAGATCCCAGGTTCAGTTCCTTTTTTTTTCTTTTAAGGCAGGGGTGGGAAAAACTCATGTCTGAAACCCTGGAGAGCTACTGCCAAACTGTGTTGACATTACTGAGCTAGATGGACTATGTTCTGACCTGATGTGCCGTTATGCGCTGTCAAGTCACTTCTGAGCTATGATGACTCTATGAATTAATCACCTCGAATAAGTCCTGGCATGAAGAGCCTTGTTCAGGTTTTGCAAACTATAGGCTATGGCTTCCTTTGAGTCAGCCCATCCTATGTCTTTCTCTTTTCCTGCTATTTTCTTTTCCAAGCATTACTGTCTTTTCCAGTGAGTCTTTGCATTATATGCTCAAAGGATGACAGGTGCAATTTAGTTGTTCTAGCTTCCAGTTCAAGTTCAAGCTTGATTTGATCTAAAAACCTTTTTTTGGTTGTTGTTGTTTCTGAAAGTCCATGGCATCTATAGTGTTCATTGCGTAATTATGTTGTAAACCACCCAGAGAGTGCTCCAAGCACTATGGGGTAGTATATAAGTATGTGCGTGCATGCGTGCGTACATACATACAAATAAACAAACAATGTTCTCCCCCAGCATCACATTTCAGACCTTTTCCCCCCAAATATGGCAATAAATATGGTTTGAAGTACAGTGGTGCCTCGCTAGACGATTGCCTCGCAGGACGAGGAAATCGCTAGACGGTGGCTTTTTGCGATCGCTAATGCGATCGCAAAACGATGTTTCCGTATGGGCGATTTTCGCTAGACGACGAGGTTTCCCCATTGGAATGCATTGACTAGCAGTCAATAGCTGTCAGTGCATTCCAACGGGCATCCGCGCTCGCTAGACGAGGTTTCCCTATGGACGATCTTCGCAAGACAATGACTTTTCCCTTGGAACGCATTGAAGAGATTTCAATGCATTCCAGTGGGGAAACGTGCTTCGCTAGACGATGTTTTCGCAAGACAGCGATTTCCGCGGAACGGATTAACATCGTCTAGCGAGGCACCACTGTATTAGCTGGGAAAGAGGAACCACTAGCCAGTTCTGTTATCTTTCTGATAGTTAGTATTTCCTAGCAATTGGTTAAAAGATGAAGCAGAGAAGATTAACTGTTGTGTAGATGACTGGAGGTACCAGCACAGCAGGCCAGTGGCTTTTCCTTCTTTGCATATGATTTCTCAGGAGGCAGGGCTGGGCTGCATTTGATAAGAATAATGAAATGAATAATAGATATCCTATTTCATGTCCCACATAAGCAGACAATCACTAGGCTGCTCACCTCTGCTGAACAGAAATAGCTTCCAGGTGACAAGACTAGGAACGTTGTTGTAACAAGAAGCAAAGATGCCACCCCTCCAGTTTTCCTTTCTAGTTGCTGCTTCTGTGTATTGCTGCTGACTTTTGTTTGTGAATGGAAATATAAAACCTTTCATAGGCCAATAACTCTTGTAAATCATTTTGTAATCCTGTCTTTTACATGGAGACATGTTCTGCCTGGAGCTGTTAAATATATATTTGGTTAGTATGAGCTCAGTCAACTTTATTTTGAAGCAGTGCTGTTGTGTAGATGGTTCTTCAGTTTAAATTTTTTTTTATGAAGAATAACTATTGAAATAAAACTTTAATTTCTAGGAAGGTGGATGGAAGGAGATGGTGAATGAAACAGGGTTTCAACTGAAGGTAACCATTTACTTGTAAAATTTGGGGGTTTCAACTAATGATAACCATGTATTTTTAGCATATAGTAGACAAAATCCAAATACATATGCAGACAGCATAACACAGATGATGTAAGTCTCAGCCACAGAGTGTCACAAGTTAAGTTAAAGCTTGTATTTCTTGTTGCACGCTAAGTCATGTGATTGGTGTATGTGGAGAAATGCAAGCCTCAACTGGTTAAACTAAGTATTCTTTTATGCAAAATGAACAATTCTGCATAATGAATACCTTGTCATAAGCACAGCTGCAAGTGCACCTCATCCTTTTGTATATAGGGTTCATCTGTATTTGAGCAGGTCAGTGCTGAAGGGAGTGTCAAGCTCTTTTTGTCTCAGAACTGAATACACATTAAATTAATGATCATCTGTAGAAAGCATGTGTAATGCTACCATTTCTGTTTGAAGGGAATAAATTGCAAGGCCTTGATCCAATATCATTCTTATATAGAGCCTTGTGTGCATTTCCAAACAGAAATGCCTATGTGTCATAAGCACTTTGAGAGAATTAATATACCAGGTGTGTTGCTTGCCTATATGTGGGCCAATATTTTTGTCTATGTTACATGCAGGTATGATCTATTTGCACATAACATTTTTATTCTTAGATGAGGTTGCTGTCAATTAAAAAATTTCCTGACAAATGAAGTGACTTTTTGAAAGGGTTATTTCGAACTTTCACTGCAGTTCCATAAACTAACTGTCTGCATTGTCTTCAGTAGAGGGCATATTTGCGTAAGATAATTGCAGATATCCTCAAAGCTGTTATGCAGTTGTCAGTTGGTGTTTATAATGTTTAATTTAGTCAAGTAAGTTAAAATTGTCTATATCTGTTCTTCCTTTGACAGGCAGATTCTAGGTTAAAAGCCCTCAATGCAACATTCAGGGTAAAAAACCCAGACAAGTAAGTATGGTGTTTGTTATTTATCAGTTATAGCTGTAGGTAACTTGTGAGTGTTTCTAATTTGCTGAAATTTTGTTTCTTAGTATGGATGTTAAATTCCTATTAACTCTGCATAAAAGGTGTTCTTAAAACTGGGTAAAAAAAACCAACTCCTTAATTTTAAACATGGTCCAACAAACACATATTTTGCTCTTACCTCAGATGTGGACATACTGCTACCTTGAACAACTATATTTTGTTCTCTACACCTTACTTGTAAAATAGGAAGAACAGAACGTCTGATGAACACAGAATAATAATGAAAGTAAGCAATGTAAGGTTCAAATCTCTTGATACATTAAAAGTGCAATGCCAGATGCAGGGGAGGAGTATCAGGAGACAGGTATCCAGTTGTCTCGTGTGCTCTCAGAGGCGTCTTGTGGGACCACTGTGAGATACAGGAAGCTGGACTAGATTGGCCTTTGGCCTGATCCAGCAGGGCTCTTCTTAAGTTCTTATGTTCTATGCGTATACTTAGATATAAGCTACATTGGGCTTAAAGATACCTAACTCCCCAGAATGTAGCCTAAGACTCCTGTTGAAGATTTTAGATCAACAGTGCTTGCAGAGAGATCTCACACATTATCAGTTGTAGGAGCAAACAGTAAACAAATTGTAAGGAATGCCTGTGGCCCTTGTGCATGTTTACAAACTTTCTACAGTCAAAAGGCCACTACTAGAAATAGAATGTTCAACTAGATGCATCTGGGTTTGATTCAGTAATCATTCTAATCATTGTTATTGTCTAGTTAGTGTTGTAAAAGTCTCCCTCATGTATAGTATAGTATTTCTGGACCTCAAAGAATTCAAGTCACAGTGTAAGTTAAATGTCGATCCACATTCCCTCTCTTCCAATCCCTTTGGCCTATTCCTGTCCTTCTGTGTCTTAAGAATATTCCTGTCTCAGCTGTTGTACTTGTAGCACAAAATCATGGGCTGTAAAAGAGATGGAAATGTGGCTCTATTGCAGGGTGCTATGAATTTCTGGGTTCAAGAGCATGATTAATGAAGTACTAAGAAGAATATATGAAGTAATAAAACACATAGAATGCAGTAAGCTAGAATATTTTGATCATATATGAGAAACAAAAAATATACATTGTTACAGCTGAGCATTTGAGACAAAATAATGGGATATGAAGTGCAGAAAGAGCAGAACTTACTGGCTGAAAAATTTTGGAGACTGGTTTGAATGCAATACAGCATTGTTGTTCACTCCCAAATGCAGAATAGTCATGATTGTGTTTAGTCTCTAGTGTGAGAGAAATGAGAAGGAGGAAAGCTGTTGGTTGTTCTTTACATACTGGAGAAGGTTTTGTTTCCCAGTTGTGCCTTCCTATGTATTTAGTTGTTACAATTTCTTCCATTATTTCCACCATATATGTTTTGTAATTGTCATCGTTGTGAATCTGTACTGTTCATGATGGCTCTATATTACCTTCAGGGTCAGAGGCCACATGCCCTGAGGAACAGGGTGAGAGAGTTATTGCCCTCATGCCCTGTCTGTGGGCTTCTAACATGCATTATGGTTGGCCACACCTGAGAAACATGCCCTTTTGTCTGATAGAGCAGGGCTGTTGTATGTATGTATCTATGTATGTATGTACAGTATGTATGTATGTAAAAATTAACTAGGTCCAAAGTCAGCTGAATATGGACATGCTGCAGAAGTGAGTTGTTGTGCAAAGCACAACAACACATATGTGTTTGTGTGTGCGCTTTGCACAACAACTCACTTCTGCAGCATGTCCATATTCAGCTGACTTTGGACCTAGTTAATTTTTTTTCAGAACATTCCCTCTTGCTACAGATTTGATAGCTAGTTAATCTGTCATTTTTCTGTGCACATTTTCAGAAGCAGATTTTGAGTAGACTAGGTTAGGTATTTTGATAATATTGGCATCTTTTTCACCGGAAGGAAGAGAGAGCATACAAGTGGCTAAAAGACTGGGCCTGAATGAAATAAAAAATTAACATTTAATCTAACTGAAAACAAGTTGGAATCACATTGCTAGATTTGGCATTTAGCAAAAAATAACAAATTTCAGTTGATTTTGAACTTAGAACAAAACTTTTCCTGATCCTGGTAACAGATTTATTTAAGAGAGATTTTTTAAAAGTTGCAAGCTGCTGATGAAAAATTGACACCTGGGTGATGCATTGACTAAACTTTCTCTTGTCCTACTTCATAGTCAGTATCTCTGGTGTCCAGTCATACTCACACTTAAAAACATAATTTGCCAAGTGCAAAGAGTTTTTGACTTCTCTTACAACCCCACTAGCTACTTTCTGAAAGACAAATGTGTAACAGGAAAGCTTGGTTGATGTGATTAATGCTTGTGTTGGCTGAATCATATGTAGATAAAGACAACACTTTCTTACACAATTCTATTTCCTGTGCTGGTTTTACATTTATTTCTCCCATGCTTCCTTACACTTTTTAAGGCCTCTTTGTCCCCTATTGCTATAAGAAGGGGAAATTGAACTGTGGTTATTTCAATTGCTGGCAGTAGTACAAAATCAACAAAAGACCGATTGAGAGGAAAATTATCTTCTTTTTTAGCCATATTATTCTTGTGTAGGGTTAACATTCAGTACCCTGTTTCTCCTAAAATAAGACCTAACCTGAAAATAAGCCCTAGTATGATTTTTCAGGATGCTGATAATATAAGCCCTACCCCAAAAATAAGCCCCAGTTAAGTGAAACCCCACCCTCCACCATTGTGCAGCAACCAGAAGATGACATGACTGTACGTATTTGAATAAATGTTGATTGTTGTACATGAAAAAAATAAAACATCCCCTGAAAATAAGCCCTAATGTGTTTTTTGGAGCAAAAATTAATATAAGACCCTGTCTTATTTTGGGGGAAACAGGGTAATTATTTTTAGACAGTAAGAAATGTGATTAATGTAAGGACAGATGTACCATTTTTAGAGTGGTGGAGCAAGATTTGAAAGCATTTTCAGTATGTTCAGCACAAACATCTTTTCTCTTCTGTGGCTGAAAACCTGGTTCTTCAAGTATCTAGTGTTTCGCTTTGAACATGGTAGGGAGGATACCTATATTGGATAATTCCTGTGATTTTGCTACACACCTGTTTTCCCTTTGCCCCACCCCATCCAGCCCTGGTCAGTGGAGAATTTCTGCTACTTCAGAAGTTCTTCTACATGTTCTTTAATTGACTGACAGCTACTTCATGAAGAAAGGCAGACTTGACTGTTGAGATCTGTTAAAAATAGTTCTACTTGAAATCATTGCAAATCAGATCATGGGGAACAGTTATGAAAATGCTATCCAGATAGCTCAGTGGTTTAGGTCTCTGGCTGCAGAGCCAGAGGTTGGGCATTCAGTTCCCTACTGTGTCTTCTTGACAGGGGCTGGAGTTGATGATCCATAGGGTCCCTTCCAGCTCTGCAGTTCTAAATTCTAAATAAACAATTGTTTTGTGACTGCTTGCCCTGCCCTGCCCAAATTCTATTGGTTGTACCAGCAAGTGTTAACACAAATGGCATAAGTTTTGGAAGCAAATTGTGTGAAGTTAAGGCAACATTGATATTATCTGTTATACACTGAGCCATGTGATTCAGCACACAACAGATAACATCTATGTTGACTTCTTAATTTGAGACAGTTCACCTACCAAAAATGTGCCATGTGTATTAAAGTAGTATAAAATTGCAGGAGGATTTTGCCTTATTGAATGAAGAAATTTATATCTCAGCTAAGTCCTATTCACAAGTGGATCCATAGACTGGAGAGTGCTGTAGTCAGAAGCTATGTATGTATGTATGTATGTATGTATGTATGTATGTATGTATGTATGTATGTATGTATGTCCTTGCTCCACAAAAGGGATCCAAGGCAGCTCACATCATTAAAAAGACAATGTTCAAAAACTAAAAACAATAAATATAGAAATATTTAAAAAAGAATTAAACCAGTATTATATTAAAAATGATAAATGAAATCCATATTAAAATGGATTTAAAACAACAGAGCACAACAATCCATTAAAAACCCCTCTCCGACCACCAGTCATTAAGGAAAAGCCTGGCTGAAGAGAAACGTCTTTGCCTGCCTGCTGAAGGACAGCAAAGATGGGGCCAAGCTAGCTTCCCGTGGGAGGGAGTTCCAAAGTCTGGGAGCAGCGACAGAAAAGGCCCTCTCTTGTGTGCCCACCAAGTGCACCTGTGAGGATGGTGGGACTGAGAGAAGGGTCTCCTCCTAATGCCTGGGCAGGCTTAGAGGGAGATGCAGTCTTTTAGATAGCCTGGACCCCCAATATGGTCATATGGCTTTTCTTGTGAAAGAATGACCTATGGCCTCATTTGCAATGTAGTGGGCTGGAGTGCCTTTCCTCCACAAGTGGAAGGAATCATGAAGAAGAATGTTCTGATCTGAGATTTGGCAGCAATCCTTTCTGTCAAGTGGATACGACTTGCCAGCACATCTCCTTGTCACGGAGACCTCCAGTGTACAGCAGTCATGAGTTTTTTCCAGCCATTGCTTTACCAGCAACATTTCCTCTAAGTTGAGGATGCGCAGAGCTCCATTGGGATTGCACACTGGGAGCCAGTGTTCTCACCCATTTAATTCCAGTTTCGTCTGGAACCCCACCCCCGCAAGCATGCATTATGTGCAGCAGGGCTGAAAATTAGAGGGAGCATTGTTTACCACAGCATATGGTTATGTTGCTTATGTATAAGTATTGCACATATCATTCTGTACTTGTGATGGATTTTATTTGTATAATAACTGTAGAACCTCCCATGGCCAAAAAATCTGCCAGGGCAAGAATCATCTGAAGGAATTTATTAAAACCATAGCAACCTGAACCTGTAATTGGGGGCACTCATTTGAAATACGGTATTGACTGTTTCTCCTAATTGAATGAACACATACATATTTTCCAGGTGCATTTCAAAGTGTTGGTTAAGACCTATAATGCCATATGTGACATAGGCCCAGGATATCTGAAATACTCTGTTCTCTCACACAAGCCTGCCTGGGCTTGCTGGAGGGGCCCTTCTTGTAGCCTAACATCTTCAAAGGCCTGTAGTGAGGATTTGAGAGAGAACCTTCTCTGTGGCTGTTCTCAGCCTCTGGAACCCTTTGCCTAGAGAAACTAGGTTTGTTCCTTCTTTTCCTCCTGCCAGCAGGCAAAGACCTTTGTACTTAGATAGGCCTTTGGCAATTAAGTCACTCAGTTTCACAGTGATACTTGGCTACCGTGTTGTGTTTTCTCTTTTCTGTTTCTAGTGAAAACAAGTGCAGGATTTATACTTGTTCTGCAAGGAAGTATATCAGATTTCATTTTGGTTCCTTAGTGCTGAAATGAGTTGTTAATGTTACAAGCTGACAGATGGAATGTCTGACAGGTTGCTTGCTAAAGCAGGGTATTGCTGTGTTTAAAAAACTCCTAGTATAAGTGACTGCTCTGTTCAGTGGTTGTGTTGGCTGATGGCTGCTGTTTCAGGAAGTCAGAGATAATTCTGTTTAAACAAATCAGACTTAATGTCATTAAGCTGTTTTATTCTGACCCTTTCAAGCAATATAGGAGCTTGCTTCCTTGATTGCTAATAATGTACTATCTGTTCTTACCTTCTCAGGAGATTTACAGAGCTTAAACACTACAGTGATGAGTTGCAGTCTGTTATATCACACCTTCTGAGAGTCAGAGCTGTAAGTATATTCATCCCTTTGGATTTTGATTAGAATAATCTGAATCACCATTTCTCAAAACTGCAGAACAAGACACCATCTATAACAATGGCGGCGAACCTTTTTGGGCCCAAGTGCTGGGGAAACCAGCTGGTGGCGGGCCGCAGTGGAACCCGAAGTGGCGGTGGCGGAACTGGAAGTGGCGGTGGAAGGGAGAATCCCGGGCACAGAGGTGCCTTGAGACCCCACTCTGGATCCGCCGCCAGCATCAGCTGCTCCAGATCCTGGCCCGCTGCCTGTTGAAGTGCCAGCACTGCAGCTGCAGCCGCCTCCTGAGGTTTGGCTGCGGGGGGGGGGGGGGTAGCGATCCGGCGACTTGTGGCTCGCGTGCCTGCAGAAAGGGCTCTGCGTGCCAGCTGTGGCACGTGTGCCATAGGTTCACCATCACTGATCTATAACATAAATGTGTTTTGACTGTAGTGTTGTGTTTGGGAAGTAGTGATTTGTTTTATTTGAAATTTGCTTTTGCATCACATAACAAAATACGTGAAATGATTGTGACAATTCTGAGGCATACTCACTAATTTAATAAATATGATGCTAAGAAAGGGGAAGCATAAAAACAAAAAATTGTGAAATTAAATTGATGTGTGAGATGCAGCTTTCTGGAGTATGGTGGATGGTGAGGAAATTGTCTCTGAGCTCCTCTTGTGTCCTTCAGTCCAGCCTCATATTTTCCTGTCAGTGCTCTCCATTGCATTGACATTGCCCTGGTGTATCAATACTACAATCATACATCCTTTATTTTTCTTCCATCTCTTCCAAAGGTTCCCAGGTTATACAGTGAGTTAATGTATCTGTTCTGTTCTTTTCTTTTTTCTTTTCTTTTCTTTTTAAAAGTTTTCTTGCTGTGGAACTGGAGACACGTTTGTGTGCTGTCAGGATAAACCTTTGCATTACATTCTCGATGAAGTGAAGTAATGTTTCTGGCCTTTAGAGTGTCCCTGTATGCACTAGTGGGACCTGATGATGTGGGTTTAAAAATTGAAATATGAACTCAGATTGCATGACTCTGCATGTTGTCTTTATTTGTCTGAAGGCTATATATTATGGAGCTGGAAAGTAGCTAATATAACCTTCCTTTTTTTTTCTTTTTTTTTAAATGGTCCAAATTATTTTGAAAGTGAGTCAGATATCAGTGCCAATGTATGTTTTCAGATCACAGAGTTATCAGACTGGTGTTTTGAAAAACAGTCTTCAGATCTGAATGTTTGGAGAACAGTGGGCATCTATTTTGCAGGCAATATCATATTTCAGATCTAATACTGCTGGATTTTGAGGATATGGAGCATGCAGGTGATAATTCTTTTAAGATCTTTGATAAAAGTCCCTGTTAGGTTTTTAGACCTAAATGAGCAGACATGTTGTAAATTTGTATCTGTAAAAGGACATGTTTTGATGGATGAAGATGTGGATTGGAGCAGTGAAGAAAAGGTAGTGGTTTCCAGTAAGCATTTTATTTTTTGGGTAGGGAGCCAGCAGAGGAAAAGCAAATCTTATTTCATCCCCCACTGTTTTGTAATGTAAAATGTGCTTGCTTTCTGGGATGTTACTCTAACTGTAATCGAAGGTAGCTTTGTAGATTTGTCATGTGGTTTGATGTGCATTCCTTAGAAAGCTGAACATGAAGAATATGTCCAAGAAACTAACTGTTGCTCATACTTTTCTTAAAGAGAGTGGCAGATAGACTATATGGCGTTTATAAAGTCCATGGGAATTATGGGAGAGTTTTCAGGTAAGAGAAGACAAGATTTCTAAAAATACAACATTGTCCTTTATTGTTATTTAATATTTTATTCCATCTTCATAATTCAAATGGATGTTTCAAATGGCTGAAAACAGTGGGTAAAAAAAACACAGTCAGTTCACAGACACAGATGTAAAATGCAAAAAAAAAGCCAGTCCCAAAAGATATGCCAGAGAGAAGTGTAAGTTTTGAGCTGTTTTACAAGAGAAAATGGACTTAGAATAGAAGAGAACATTGCTTTCAGCAATATCTTTAAAAGCTACTATTGAGATTTGAATGTAAAACTGGGGGAAAAAACACCTTATCAAAGATTACGAGTACATGTAAAGAAGATGTACATTGCCAAAAAACAACAAATAAGAATCTCAGTATTTCAAAAGCGGTTAATTGAGATAAAAGGATTAAATTAATAAAGCTGAAAGGTTGTTGTCACTCTTCCTAAAAAAAATATTCTGTTCTAGATCAGGTGGTCATAAAGGAAATGAGAATTCTATAGAAAAATGTTTCAAACTTCGGATTTTACACTAGAGAATTCAGATTTAAATCTAAACTGAAAAAGAACTTTTACACATTTACTTTGACTGATACTGCAATTGGAGTGGCTTCTTTTCTCCTGCTCCTCAGTGGCAGCATGTACTGCCTTTCCTTTGCAACAGGGAAGTCTCTTCTGCCACATCCTTGCCCTGTGCCTTTAACATTGACATGCTATCTCTCAAGAGGGCAGAGTCTTGGGAAATTTGCTTATGGTGTAAACATGCTAGTATGGGGACCAAAACAGAAAGACAGAATCCTACCACTGCTGGGGCATCAGCTCAGGAGATGGTTTAGGAATATTGATTTTGGTTCAGCAATTGCAAATAAGTTTAGAGCTACTGCAAAAACTTTTCCTAAATAGTCTATTTTCACTTATTATTGATTTATTGCATTTTACCCTATCCCTTCCTGAAGAAGCTTAGCACAAAATTCATAATTGTTCCTTGTGCCAGTTAATTTCCACAGTAACTTTGTGAGATTAACTGGGAAAAGAGGGAGTTGGCCTGTGAAATCCATGCTTCCTGGCCTGGGCAAAAACGTACCAGCGATTTATCATGTGTTTAGTTCATGATTTCGTAGTGGTCATCTGGAAATGAACATTGTGCAGTTCATGCATGTGGATGCAAATGTGTTTATTTCGTAATGTTTTTCTCTCAGAAATCAATAATTGATTCTTTCTTACCAAATAAAAGTAGAATTATGTATCTAAACTCTAAATTTCGTAAATAGAAAATTCAGAACTGGCACACTCACTGTTTTGTTTTCATTTAGTAAGAAGAAAATTTGAAATTTCAGAGATCTTGAATTCCATAATACTTCATTTTGTTTAATGTATTTTTAGCAAACAGTGGCTGGAATCCAGTTTGTCGTCACGTAAAATTATGCAGGCATAACTTTGCAAGGCATCATACCTAGGTAGTGCAGATTGTATAATTTGACTGTGCAGTTGGTCACATGATTCCTATCATCACAGACTGCATAGTGGGCTGGCAAAAAAGTGTCACAGATAGCACACCTTGGCACTATAACTACTGTCAGTGTAACATTAAATTATGCCCACATAGCTGCACAACAGGATTTCAATCATTATGTCAAGAGTTGACTATACTTGAAAATTTCGTTGGTGTAGATATTGAAAGTTTTAGTATTTTCCCTAAACTCTGGGAAGTCATTAATTTTTCAATAAAAATGTGATGTTGCTTTCCAATTTTAAATCTTCTAAAAACTCATTCAGGGCCTCTGGTTGGTGTGTGTGTGTGGTCCTTAAAGTGTTGAAGTGTTTAAAAAGTAATTCGTACAAACCTTCAGGCTGGCAACGGGGAGGGGTAGATATGGTGCTGAGGAATCGTTGGCTGTTTCAGGAGAAACCGGGGTCAGTATTTGGTTCTGTTTCTGGGTTCTAACATTCCCTCCACTGGACAGGTGTCCAGAGGACAGGTGTCCATTCAGTCCATTGCCTTCCACTTTGTCCCTTTCATTGTTGAATGCCAGGTCTGTCCAAAATTAGTTGCAACTGATTGTGGATGAAAGGACTGACCTGGCATGCATAACAGATACCTGGGTGAATGCAGAGGGAGGGGCAGTTTTGTCCCAGATCTGCCCCCCAGACTCTTCCATCCAACATCAGGGCAAACTGGGGGGCCAGGGAGGTGGTGTTGCCATTGTATTTAAAAAAATCCATCAAGGTTAGCAGAACTTCTGGCCTGGCCTGGCCTTGAGTGCCTCCATTTGTCTGTGGACCATGGGGACAGTTTAGGGATAGCATTGGTATACCACTGTCCCCATGACCTAGCATTGTCCCTGCCAAGGCTGACAGACTTTGTCTCCCTGGCACTGTTGCGGTCCCCTAGGCTTATACTTCTGGGTGGCTTCAACATACATGCGGAGGCTCTATCTGCTGGTTTGGCCTCCGACTTCATGGATTCCATGACATCCATGGGGCTGTCCCAACAGGTGAGTGGTCCCACACATGTGAGGGGTCATACACTCCACCTGGTATTTTTCGCCGGTCAGGGAGAGCATGATCTGAAGGTGACTAGGTTTTCTTCATGCACCCTGTCATGGTTAGGTCATCATCTTCTGAAATTTGGCTTAGCAATATCAATACCCCCTCGCAGGGAAACAGGGCCGATTAGGATGGTCTGCCCACAGAGGCTATTGGATCCGATTGGTTTCCAAGATGCCTTGGGTGGGTTTCCAGATGAGCTGATTGAGCGACAACTTCGGCAGCTTACTCCATTGCACCTAAACTCTTTCTCCATATCAGGGCTTGCCCCTCCCCCTGTTTCTCAGAGGAGCTGCAAGCCATGAAACAAGCTAGGAGAAGGCTAGAGAGCATTTGGAGAAAAGCTCTCATAAATGGTAATCATGCTGTGGTAAAAAAGAGCACACAACATCAGGCATATGGGTGAGGCTGCTAACCACCATGTGGAACTCTTCAGGGTGTTCCACAGCCTCACCAGAGCCGGACAACATCCAGGCCCTCAACCAAATGTCACTACTTGTGAGCTGTTCATGGCCCATTTTCGTGCCATGATTGAGACCATCTATAGGGACCTGGACTCCGTTAGTACAATAAGTCATGTTGAGATGTCTAATGCACTGTCTGGTCTGGTTATATTGGACCAGTTTCAGCCTGTGTTACCTGATGGTGTGGACAAGGCACTTGCACGCTCTAAGGCCACCACATTCTGATCAGACCCATGCACCTCTTGGCTCTTCAAATCGGCTAGGGCAGTGACTGTTGAATGGGCTACTCAGATCATGTATTCCTCCTTACAGGAGGGATATTTACCTTCTGTCCTGAAGGAGACGACAATCTAGCCCATTCTGAAAAAAGCTAACTTGTCAGCCAACGACCTGGAAAACTCTTGTCTGTTTGCTAACATACTGTTCATGGGGAAACTGATTGAGAGGTTGGTGGCCAACCAAGGTGTTCTTGGAGGATACTAATAGTCTGTATCCATTTCAATCGGGGTTCAGACCATGTCATGAGAATGAGACAGTTCTGGTTGCTCTGTTAGATTACCTGTTACAGAAGGCTAACCAGGGGAGTGTGACTCTGTTGGTCCTCTTGGATCTCTCAGCTGCCTTTGATACAGTCAGCCATGGTATCCTCCTTGACTGGTTGTCAGAATTGGGGATTGGAGGCCTAGCATTATGCTGGCTTCGTTCCTTCTTTGATGGCCGGTGCCAGAGAGTCCAGCTTGGGGAAGCTGCTTTGTTCCTGTGGATACTACAATGTGGTGTTCCGCAGGGGTCTGTCATCTCCCCTTTGCTGTTTATCATCTGTATGAGGCTGCTGGGGGAGGTCATTCAGATATTTGGAGTGCATTGTCATCGGTATGCTGATGACACGCAACTCTATCTCTCATTTTCCTCTTCAGCAGGGGAAGCTGTACAGACCCTGGTGCATTGTCTGGCTGCAGTTATGGACTGGACAAGGGCAAATAGGCTGAAATTGAATCCTGAAGAGATGGAGATCCTGCTGTTGGGAGGGCATCCTGATTGGTTAGGGGGTTTGTTGCCTCATCTTGATTGGGGTCATACTTCCCCAGAATTCAGGTGTGCTTTTAGATCTGGCCCTCTCAATGGAGAAACAGATCTTGGCTGTGGAAGATTGCACATCTCCATCCCGTTCTCAACAGGAGGTCCCTAATAACACTGGTTCACACGGTAATCTCAAGGATCGACTGTTGCAGTACTCTCTATGTGGGGCTGCCCTTGAAGGCAGTTCGGAGGCTGCAGCAAGCACAAAATGTGGCAGCCAGGTTGGTCACTGATACATCTAAATATGACCATATTTCACCCATCCTGGCCCACCTACACTGGCTGCCAGTTTGCTTCTGGGCCAAATTCAAGGTACTGATGTTAACTTGAAAGTCCTTTACAGCTTAGGACCTTGCTACCCATCAGAGCACCTCTCCTTCAGGTCATTCTCCCATCCCACCTGCATCTCCCAATCCTTGATGCTGTGGGTGGCCACTCCGAGAGAGGCCCGGAAGTGATCAACTAGAAACTGGGCCTTCTCGGTAGTGGCTGCTCCACTCTGGAACTTTCTCCCTGTGGAGGTGCGATTGGCCCCCACTCTCCTGAGCTTCTGAAAGCAAGTGAAAACCTGGATTTTACCCAGGCCTATACAAACCTCACCCCTTTGTAACATTAATTTTGTAGAGAGTTTATGCTGGCCCATGGTTCACCAAGGTTTTTTTTTAGTTTTTATATGTTCATTTTTAAATTGCTGTATATTATTGTTATTTCTTGGAAGTCGCCCAGAGGTAGTGGCTTGTCTTCTTAATGGGCAAGGTATAAGTTTAAACAAACAAATAAATAAAATAAATGTGACAACATGGGTTAAATTCAGCTCCCAAGTATTGAATTCAGATCTACCACTTGCAAGAAATGCGGTAGTTTAGTCAAGTATAATTAAAACATTTCCACAGCTAGACATAACTTTGGAAATAACTATTTGCACGAATACATCATATTAATGTCCTTGTCCTTCATTATATCATATTGTTTCTTATTGAATTTGTTTTTGTAGTGAATGGAGTGCAATAGAGAAAGAGATGGGGGATGGGCTGCAAAGTGCTGGTCATCACATGGATGTGTAAGTACTGACTATCTGAGAGTTGATGCAAGCCAGATGGATGCATTAACAAGGGGAGGGGATAAGAAAACTTAGTTTTGAGAAAATGATGTATTGAAGAATAGCACTGAAAAGCCTGCAACATTTCATTGGCTTTTACTTTACAGTTGTTTTAGAATCCATTGCATTAAGTAACACAAAGAGTCCCTGATAACTTGAAAGGGATTTCTTTTTTATTATTATTTTGAAACCGTAGAATTAGTTGACACCATTCCAGTATTTCTTTTAAGATACTAAGGCAGAGACTGATAGAATAAAACCAAATGTACTTCAGACTTGATGTTCTTCATTTGCTTGATAGCAGTGAATTTGCACTATTTAGAGGCATGATGCAAATTTTTAACTTTTGCTTTTAAAGGTCCCATCAGCTTAGTGCCTGAATTGGAGTGGAGCATGTTCTATGAGTCATCTAATTTCTTAGACATTCATGTTCACATTCATAGTGATTTTGAATAAAATGTGTATGTCCATTGTTCTAGTTCATTAAAAATGGGTGAGGGGTAGGTGTCACAGTGAAGAATACTGATCCTTGAAGAATGTGGTAGGTAGGTATGGTAAGATGCTTGGTTGGCTGTCTATTTGCAGAAGTTCCAGATCCTGTACTATTATTATCCTGTGTTAGAATATAGAGAAGGAGCTCAAAGGCTTAACTAGTTACTTCACTGGTTGAAGAGGTTTATAACCCTACATGGTACAGTTTTTGCATTTTGGAGCGTGCCATCTTTGAAATGTATCTTATTCAACCAGTTTAAGGTTCTGTAAATTCCAATAGTATATTTTCAGTTTTCTTTTAAGGTTATATGAATTTGTACTTACACATTGTGTTACATACTCTTGCTACTGTTAACTTGGAAGGATATTGGAAACATTTAATTTCGACAGAGGGAAGTACATGGCATGAGATGTGTGTGGAAGAAGCCTTGACATCCTGTCTTTCATGATTGTGTGTAGGTGCATTGGGCTAAAGCTGCTTTTACTTCGTCAAAATTAGTCAGCAGGGCATCTAGAAAGATCTCTAAGGCCATTCCTACCAATAGAATAGTAGCAGACTTTCAGGTTAAAAAAACCAGCTCCCAAGTCTATTCTGCAGGATAGAGTGGGTCTGCAGCCACTGTTTTGTACTGCTGCTTGATCACTGTACTCTTCAACTGCTTCTGCCTAGTCCCATGAATCTCACAAATTTTTAGTACTGCATTAGATGCAGGGAGATAGGTTTCATTTTTTTTCCTCATAGTAGTAGCCTTACAGGAACCCTGCACCCTGCAGCTGCATGTTTATTCCAGCTCTCTGAGGAGAATATAGCTCTTCTAATCAAAAAGCAATATTAGTACCCCCCCCCCCCCCCCAATATTTCTCTTCTGCCCTACTGATCAGATCAGGGCAGCTTTTTATTCCACAATTAAAAAAAACACATGGGTCTCCTCTCTAGCATAGTAGAGCTGTTAGTACAAGGGCTTTTCCATGTGTCAGTGATGAGTGATAAGAAAGTAGTAGCAGGCTAGACTGGCTTAAGCCAAATCATATGCACCCATTCAACCTAAGCACCAGCACACTAGATTCCTGCTCAGGGCTGAGACTTCTGTTGCCCTTCTGTCCTTGGTTCACTAAGAATCTGTTGGCTGAGCCTGTCAAGTCTACATTGTTTCCCATTGCTCCTCTTCTTTTGCTTCTTTATGGGCAGAGAGAGCTTTATCCAAAAACACCTTCTTGTTGCTTTGGGGTGGGGGAATCTTTGAGTTTTCCTAGGGAGAGAGTAGCCATTTGACTTTCTAAAAATAACACTGATAGATTGACTAATTTTAGAGAAAGGTAACTCCCAATGTCCCCTCATATATTGGTTATTATAAGTGAGGAGGTTGACATGGTTGTGTCGTCTGGGGCTGCCCTTTGTGGACAGTGTCTATTTGCTCTAATGAACCAGCCTCTGTTGCAGGAAAGGAAGCTGTAGTTGTCAAGAAGTCACAGCTTACCTATCCAAGTTCGTATCTGTATTGTTTTACCAACTATCTGATCCTCTGTTCCAAGGACTGTAGTTTTCAAATAGAGATGGGATATTTGTATTTGTCTCCCAAGGGAGACAAATATGGATATCGCCACCACAGGTGGCTGGGCCCTTTCAAGCCCACCCCCCGAAACCAGCTGGTCCACTTACCACTTGTGTGTGTGGCCGTCATAGTCCGCAGTGTGTCAAGCCTGGAAGTAGCCTGGATAGGTCTTCCCCACCTCTCTGCACTGCTGACCTCTCAGTAGCTGAGTGGGGAGACTTGTCATCCCACCCCTCACTGAACTGGTCAGCAACCCAGGGAGGCGAGGAAGTGTCAGCCGGGCTACTTCCGCGATTGGTGCAGTGTAGATGATGACAGCCCCGTGCGCCACAAGTGGTAAGTGGACCAGCCAATTCTAGGGGAAGGGTCGAAAGGGCCTGGCCACCTATGGTGGCAATTTTTATATTCGTCTCCCCCAGGAGACAAATACAAATATCCCATCTCTATTTTCAAAAGAAAATCTTTAGTATTTTGCTTCTTGGAAGGCACCTGGGAAGATTTTTATAATTGCAAGATACCTTCACTGTACTAAAGGTCTTTAATTCATATCATAATATTTGATCAATAAGCAACCAACCACAACACTTCTGTGTCTTCTTGGCTCTTTAGACAAATAACTTTGTAGATACCGAGTTTAAAAAGTTGTTTCCTCTTCTTTTTGTAGGTGCTTGTTTGACATTTTTAGAAGAGTAACCCTAAATGACTGTAATCATTCTTCTTGGCCCTCCCTTGCAATAAACTGCCTATTTAAAATAGGAAACATTAATCTAATACATGAGATACCATTTTATTGCAGCAAAGATTTGAAAGCTTTCAGGAGGCATAGGTTGCATATTTTTTTCTATTTATTTGTTTGTCATCACAGTTTAAACTAAACTTAGCCCTTTACTGGAATGTCCTGATCGTTCGACACTGGTCAGGTTTGGGGAACTTAGTTTATTATCTGTCATCCTTTACTATTAGGTATGCAGCTTCTATTGATGACATACTAGAGGAGGAGGAACATTACGCAGACCAGCTCAAAGAATATCTCTTCTACGCAGAAGCCCTTCGGTAAGCACAGTGGCACATTTATTGTTCTTCTTTGTGGTCTCTGAATCACACAAGTGGGTGTTTCTTCACCTGTGCAAAACTCGGGACATTCTAGAGTTCAAAGCAAAAAGACTGTTAGGGCCGCCCGCCTCCACTGCACATGTCTCTGCATGTAGCGGCAATGGGAATTTACCAGAATCATGCACAAGTCCAAGAAGTTGTCCACCAGGTATAGCTACAGATATAAATGGCAGAGGTTCTCTTCCTTTGCTCATTTGATCTGGAAGTTTGACCTCCAACCTTTTTTGCACATAGTGGTGCGTTTTCTCCTCCACCTGAAAGAGAATGGTCTATCCCATTGCACCATCTAGGTCTGTTTGTCCACCATAGTGGCAAAACAGCTTCCGGGCTCCAAAGAGTCACAATAGTTCAGAAATCCAACTCTCAAGAGGTTCCTGCAGAGTTTGCAGAATGTCTTTCCAGATGTGTGAACTCTACTGCCACAGTGGTTACTTTCGGTAATGCTTAACCAACTTATAAAATCACTCTCTGAGTTGCTGGCTATGACAGACCAGACTTTTTGCCTATAAAACCGCCTGCCTGGTAGACATCACTTTGGCACGTAGTGCAAGTACGTTGTGCACCTTTTAGCACGACCTACTTTTCCTACAGTTTCATAAGGATAAAGTTACTGTTTTTCCTGACATGCCCTTTCTATGTAAGGTGGTGTCAGACTTTCACTTCTATCAGCCTCTGATTCTCCCAGCTTTCTTTCCATCACCTATGATGAAATTAGAGAAAGTCCTTCATATATTGGACGTCCATAGAGCTTTAGCCTTCTATACCTCTAGAACCAAACACTTCTGAAAATCCAACAGATTATTTGCTATCAATCAAAGTTCAAAGATGGGTGAGCAAATCACTCTCCAGCAATTATCGAAATGGCTTGTAAACACAGTCAAGTTATCTTACCAGCTAGCAAAGAGACCAGTCCCTGACTCTTTGAAAAGGCACTCTACCAGGGCTATTGTAGCTTCTGCAACCTTTCTGAGAGTTACACAGTTAAGAGATATTTGCAAAGCAGCAACATAGGCTCAACCTTCAATGTTCATCAGACATCATTGGCTGGACACAAGAGCCAAACTCGATGCTGCATTTGGGAGAGCAGTCATTTCATCTGCGTTAGTATGACATCCCATCAGCTGGTAAGTGAGTTTGTCAGTCACCCTCATAGAATCATTGCGTTGGAAGGGGCCTATAAGGCTATTGAGTCCAACCCCCTGCTTAATGCAGGAATCCAAATCAAAGACAGATGGTTGACCAATTTTTGCTTGAATGCCTCCAATGTTGGAGCACTCACCACCTCCCAAGATAATTGTTTCTGTTGTACTTCTCTTAACAGTTAAGAAGTCTTTCCTGATATTCAGCAGACACCTGGCTTCCTGTAACTTGAGCCCATTATTATGTGTCCTGCATTCTGGGATGACTGAGAACAGATCCTTCCCCTCTTCCGTATGACTATCTTTCAAGTATTTGAAAAGTGTGGGATTCACAGAGACCATGAAGAACAGGTTATGTACTTGTAAATGTGGTCTTTCAAGTGGTTATCTGTGAATTCACATAACCGACCCATCCTCCTCTCAGCTGGCCACACTGCTGTTCGCTCATGGACAGTGGCGGACATGGGGAACCAAGGGATAACTGCTAGGTGCAGAAATGTGCAGTGGAGGGGGTCTGCCCTAATTATCTCTTTGCTTTGAGCTCTAGAATGTTCAGATGAGTTTTGCACAGGTGCAGAAACACTTATATGTGTAAATTCACAGGTAAACCATGTGAAGAACCACAGTTACAGGTAAGTGGCCTGTTCTTATACTGATTGTGCTTAAACACTGCAGTACATCTCAGTTGTAAACAATTTATGAAAGGAAATAGTCAGCAAAGAGCTTCCTTTTCCTTGGAGTGTTTGGACAAATTATTATATGGTAGCCCTGCCTTCTGACTTCTGTGTAACAGAGGAACACTGGTGACTCACTTAATTATGGTGTTATGAAAGATAAATTGTATACTTTGGGTCCTTTCAAGGAGAAAGGCAGCGTTAAAAATTAATTAAATAAATAAATACCTATCCTCAGATTTTATAGTAGGATCAACAGTGACAAGGTCAAATTATGCTCTTTCTTCTCTGTGTTGGACAGTCTTTGACTCCTGTTTTCATATGTCCGAATACTTAAAGATGCTTGAAACTCTGGGATTCTTGGCATTGTCACAATTTTTAGAGATCTTTATCTATAGATCTCAAATTTAGTGCATGTGTCATTCCAATTTGTGTGAAAACCTGTATGTTTATATGACTTTTTCTTTAAAAGTGGAGATCTCATGTGCATGTCCAAATCCTTGCAGCTGTGCAGGATGCTGAACTTCAGCATGACATGCTGACTAGAAATCTGCAAAGAACTAATTTTTAAATGTCATCCTAGAAGCAAGATGTGTCTTTCCATATGGAAAAGGTATCTAAAGGTCACTCAGAAAGCTGAAACTGGAATGCTTTCCCACCTAAACCCTGACATGCAAAGTTCCTTTTCATAATGGCTAGCCACATTTCCATAAAAGATCAAATATGAGATGGGAAGGAAGCCACAGCCTTGAGTTTGCAAGAGCTGAGCAGGGTTGTAAATGATCAGCTATTTTGGAGGTTATTAATTCATATACAGTGGTGCCTCGACTTACGACCATAATCCGTTCCAGAAGATGGACGTAACTCAAAATGGTCGTAAGTCGAAGCACCATTTCCCATAGGAATGCATTGAAATTCAATTAATCCGTTCCGGCCGAAGAAAAAAAATAACAAAAAAAATCACTGCAAGACCCATCGGAAACGGAATTAATCCCTTCCGGCTGAAGGGGGAAAAGAAAAAAAAGCAATCAAGCGTGCAAGACCCATTGGAAATGCAAAGAAAACAAAGGAAAAAGCAAAGGGAGCACATCGGAAATGCAAAGAAAACAAAGGGAGCACATCGGAAATGCAAAGAAAACAAAGGAAAAAGCAAAGGGAGCACATCGGAAATGCAAAGAAAACAAAGGGAGCACATCGGAAATGCAAAGAAAACAAAGCAAAAAGCAAGGGAAGCATACAAGACCCATTGGAAATGGGGGGAAAAACCCCAAAAGCAACCAAACCCCCCAAGACCCATCGGAAATGGGGGGGGAAACCTCCTCCGATCACACACTCTCTAACTGCTGGGGCGAAAGAGCTACAAAGAAGCAGCCTCTTCGCCACCTACAGTTAGCAATTTGAATTTCCCACCTTTACGTGTGGGCTGAAATCCTGTTGCAAGAAGTTACTCATGTAAGGCTGATGGTTTCATTAGCTGCAATGATTTTTGGTAAATAAAAAATTCAGATTCCACCCACACACCCCAGGGATGATTTTAGTAGTGGTGATTCTTCTTCGTGGCCTCTGTGAATGCACACAATTGGGTTTAGACAGCGCCTGCGCTGGTCTTCTCGGAATATTCTAGAGCTTTTTCATAAAAAGTAACAAGTTAGAATTGCCCCTATCGCGCATGCTCCACCCGCCTCAGCCCCAGTTCCATTTTACCGCCTTGGTGCTTGGAGCTTCTCGGTTAGAGCTGTTATTATTCGATCGTACTGTTTTGATTCTCGGTTTTTGACGCGGAATTCCTGACTATCTGATCTCTATTGCCCCTCGACTACGGACTGGACTTTCATTCTCCCCTGGATCACGATTCGGCTTTGGTATAAGTTTCGCGGGTTTCCCGCCATTTTCTCGTCGTGCCGCGTTCTGTGCGGCCTTGTCTTGGCTTCTGAAGTTTGGAAAAGGACCTTCGTGAGTAACGCTTTATGTCCTGCTCGGGGCCATTCAGTAGGTGCGTGTCGTGTTCGCGTAAATTGCCATTTTCGGATGGTCACGACCGCTGCCTCTTTTGCTTAGGGGAGGATCACCGGCCCAACTCCTGCAAACACTGTAAGGCGTTTACTAAAGTTGCCCTCAAGGCCAGGGAACAACGCCTGAAGCTTTATCTCTGGGAGAAAACGCTTTCAGCGTCAAAGCCATCGGTCATGGAAACGACCTCGACCCCCTCAGCGACCCCACGCTCCGAGGTCCGCATCGTTTCCCCACCCCCGTCGGCGTCTAAACCTGCCGAAAAGACTGCTAAGAAGTCGTCGACGTCGACGAAGAAAACAACCTCTTCGACGTCGAAATCTTCCTCGACGCCGAAGAAGACGTCCGCAAAGAGTAAGAAGGGCAAAACCAAGGACAGCCGCAAGCAAATTCCACCGGTTTCCGAATCGTTGCCCTCTCCGATCTTGGAAGATTCATCTCGGGATCGAGAATCCTTCTCGGAGGCGGTTGCCTCTTCGCCCGCACGTCGATCAGACGTTTCTCCGGTCGGGCCTGAAAGATCTCCGACACCTGGTCGACTGGCGGACATCTTCCTGTCCAGTACGACTTCTGCCCCTCATAGCCCTGTTTTTACCGGGCGGGCATCTCCGACGCCGTCATCACCCGTGCCCTCTTCGAGACCCATCTCCCCTCGAAAGCGCACGGAGAAGACCAAGAATCGGTCGCCGGATCGGCGTCGGACCGGTCGACGTGAGGTGGTTGTCCTTCCTCACCCCTCTCGACGTCGACACAGGTCGAAGCGACAGGACCCCGTTTACATCGAGGTCGATCGCCGTAGTTCACATCGTCGACGCCGACACGACGATTCGGATTCGGAGTCGCTTTCGACCGATGAAGACTTTCACGGAAGAAGAGTACGGTATGTGTATGCCTCTCCATCTTCGTCCTCCTCTTCCTCGCCTCCACCTCGGCATCGACACCGAAGACATCTCGACGTCGATAACTCTCAAGCCTCCGGATCTAGGCAGAAGGTTAACACTGCCTCAGATCGGGCTAAGGCTTCATCGACGTCGAAGGTGGTGCGGACGAAGACCTCGGCTGCAGCGGCTACAGAACATTCTGCGCCCCCTAAAAAGAAATCTAAAAGAGCTAGGTATTTACCTTCACCCTCTGATGAGGAGGACTCTCCGTCTATCTCGTCTCGCAGAGGTGAGGAAGTCATGTCAGATTCCTCTGGAGAAACTCCTGTGGACGACCAAACAGTCCAATCAGATGCTGGAGATCCTCACCCGTCATCACCTTCTGAGGACTTCACATCTTACGTTCAGATGGTTGCCAGAATGGCTAGTACGTTAAAATTACATACAGTACAGCCACCTCCTCCTACAGAGGACCTCATATTTGGAGACATTAACCAGGAGAGGTCTCCTCCTCTGAGCCTTGCATTTATTTCCACATTAATGGAGCTTATTAAAGAATCGTGGAATAAGCCATCTTCATCATCTCCCGTGTCTCGTAGAACGGAGAACCTATACCGTACAAATGGAGAAGACACAGACTTTCTTATTAAACAT
Organism: Intellagama lesueurii; assembly: GCA_037013535.1. Classification (NCBI taxonomy): domain Eukaryota; kingdom Metazoa; phylum Chordata; class Lepidosauria; order Squamata; family Agamidae; genus Intellagama; species Intellagama lesueurii. The sequence continues at coordinate 125,696,541 of JBAJHW010000001.1, read as the reverse complement.
CCTACGCCTAATTCTCTCATAGTCCAATCCAGTGCCTCCAAATCATCAGGGAGAGCCCAGATGACCCCGACGAACAGGGAAGGTCGTAAATTGGACGTCCTGGGTAGGAAGATATATTCCTTCACCACACTTCTCCTCAGGATAGCTAACTATCAAACGGCTATGGGGGCGTACCAGCGACAACTTTGGTCCAGGGTCTTACCCGCTCTCCAAGCTGCCCCCGACGACACCAGACAGAACCTCCTCAATACCTACGAGGAGGCAGTCACGCTTTCCAAACACCAGCGATTGGCCTCTCGTCATTCGGCCGATGTGGCCTCAAAGACATTGACATCAGCCATCACCCTAAGGCGACATGCATGGCTTAGGTCCTCTGGCTTTGCGGATGACGTTAAGGCACGCATAGAAGATTTGCCCTTTGACGCCAAAGGCCTCTTTAACGAGCAAACTGATGACTCTCTGGAGAATCTACATAAGATTAAAAAGACTGCCAAGTCGTACACTTTCCAGCAACAGCCGAGGTACAACAGGTATCAGTGGCGCAAACCGACCCAACAATACCAGCAAACCACCTCTCAATCATACCGCCCTTTCAAAAGTCAGCATCAGAATAGGCCATACCAACCTTCTTCTTCTGCCTCCACCTTCCGGCCACAGAATACTTCACAGCGACGTCAACCCTACAGGCCACCTGCTAAGAAATCCAAACAATTCCTTTGACTTACCCGTAGAATCATTCGCACCCTACCATTCCGTTCGGTTAGCTCCGTTCCTCCACAATTGGACCAACATCACACAAGACTCTTGGGTCTTAAGTATTATACAATTCGGATACCGTCTGGAGTTTTTAGAATTTCCTCCTCTAGGACAGATCAAACACACTTCCTTCGACCCTATCCTAGAAGAAGAGATCCTCACTCTCCTACAAAAACAAGCCATTCAACACGTACCTCCTCGAGACATCCTAAACGGGTTCTATTCCCGTTACTTTGCAGTACCAAAGAAGGATGGAGGGATCAGGCCCATACTGGACCTCAGGGAACTGAACACTTACCTGCATCCAAAACGCTTTCGTATGATCACATTAGACACCATTCTCCATCTTCTAAAAGAAAACGACTGGTTCGTGGTTATAGATCTCAAGGACGCCTACTTCCACGTATCAATCCATCCCTCTCACAGGAGGTACCTCCGCTTCAGCTTTCGGAGCGACGCCTACGAATTCTGCGCCCTTCCCTTCGGGCTATCCACGGCCCCTCGCACTTTCACGAAGTGCATGGCTCCAGTCGCGGCATTTCTTCGTCTACACGATGTTCAAGTCTTCCCCTACATAGACGACTGGCTAGTGGTATCACCGACCAAAGAAAAGGCGTTACGAGACGCCGACTTCGTTCTACTGACTTTACGGGAACTGGGACTCGCAGTGAACGAAAAGAAATCCCATCTGATACCGTCCCAGGTCGTCGATTATATTGGAGCGCGACTAGACTCTGTCCGGGCTCGTATATTTCTTCCTCCAGAACGCATAAGGAAGATACGCAAAGCCGTTCACAAGTTTCGGCCGCGGGCACGGGTCTCAGCACATCATGCCCAACATCTCCTCGGCCTCATGGCCTCCACAACTTCGGCAATATCTCACGCGCGCCTAAAAATGCGATCTCTTCAGGCGTGGTTTTTGACAATGTTCGACCCTCTTCTAGACAGCCCAAGAAAAAGACTATCTGTCACACAGGAGCTGGCCACTCAATTAAGGTGGTGGACATACGTACCACATCTTCTTATCGGTCGACCGTTCCGTCCCCTACAGCTGTCATTACAAGTGACGACGGATGCCAGCCCCATAGGATGGGGAGCACATTGCGGGCCTCACAGGATACACGCCCTTTGGTCCCGTCGCGACCAGGAGCTACATATCAATCACCTCGAGATGCTGGCAGTGATAAAGGCCTTCCGGTCCTTCCTCCCTCTCATACAGGGTCGTGGTGTGCAGATAATCACCGACAACACCACGACCATGTATTACATCAACAAGCAGGGAGGGACACGGTCGATGTCACTTCTGTACCTGTCCATACAGCTATGGGAATGGTGCTACCAGCATCATGTCTTCCCAGTAGCTCTGCACATATCTACGACCGACAACGAGCTTGCGGACAGGTTGAGTCGTCTCACGGGTCAATCCCACGAATGGGAGCTGGACGAGGACATATTCCACATGCTCTGTGTCCGGTGGGGTCATCCCACGATAGACATGTTTGCAACTCAGAGCAACAAGAAATGCGAGGCGTATGCCTCCCGTGCCGGCAGAGGCGAGGATGCTCTCGGGGATGCTTTCATGATCCCATGGCAATCGGAGCTTCTGTACCTCTTCCCACCAATTCCACTCATACAGAGATCTTTAATCAGAGCTCGACAACAGAGGGCAGATGCAATTATCATTGCACCGTGGTGGCCTCGTCAACCTTGGTTTTCCACCCTGAAGGAAATGGCTGTGGACATGGTCAAGTTACCAGTGGTTCCGCATCTCCTCACACAGGACTCAGGGAACATTCTCCATCCCGATCTGCAGTCATTACACCTGACAGCTTGGAGGTTCACCCATCCATACAGGAGGTGCTAGATAAAGCAAGAAAGCCCTCTACTAACCTCCTTTACAAGTACAAATGGGCTAACTTTCTCAAGTTTGCCCAGGAAAAGCAGTTACAGACTTCTCCTGTTTCTCTCCAAACCCTGCTCACTTATTTACGTTACTTGTTTGATGCAGGCTTGGCGTTATCCACCCTGAAAGTTTATATTTCAGCAATTGTTTCTTTTCAGCCTCGTGACTCTGATTCGTCACGACTTTTCTCTCACCCTACTCTCAAAACCTTTTTGAAGGGTTTGTCCAACATCCGACCTCCTGTTAAGCCTCCTGTGCCTCAATGGTCTTTACAACTCGTTTTACGCGCTCTTACGCGCCATCCTTTTGAGCCCATGGCATCCTGTGACATGCGTCTGCTGTCATTTAAGACTTTGTTTCTGGTTGCCATTACTTCGGCAAGAAGAGCAAGTGAGTTGGCAGCTCTTCGATCCGATGCTCCCTACCTACAGTTCTTTGAAGACAAGGTTGTTCTATACCCTGATGTGTCATTTTTGCCTAAGGTTGTGTCTGATTTCCATCTCAATCAATCACTAACGCTACCAACCTTGTTTCCTCATCCATCATCGGACATCGAGCGCATGCTCCACTCTCTGGACGTTCGAAGAGCCTTGGCGTATTATGTATCACGGACTAAGGACATTCGTGCTGCCCCAAGGCTCTTCCTCTGCTTCCACGGATCACATAAAGGATCCCCTGTCTCCTCTTCAACGGTTTCTCGTTGGCTTGTCTCCACTATCGCTCTAGCTTATGAACTGCAAGGCAAGACCCCACCAGAGGGTCTGAAAGCACATTCCACCAGAGCTGTTGCAACATCTACGGCGTTGCTGCGTGGTGTGGATATTCCAGACATTTGCAGAGCAGCCACATGGTCTAATGTGTCCACCTTCGTGACGCACTATAGACTGGACCTCCGGGCCAAAAAGGAGACAAGTTTTGGAAGAGCAGTTTTGACATCTGTACTGCAGTGACGGCCCTCCTTCCGGTAAGTGAGCTTGCTAGTCACCCAATTGTGTGCATTCACAGAGGCCACGAAGAAGAAAGAAAGGTTACCTACCTGTAACCATGGTTCTTCGAGTGGACCTCTGTGAATTCACACATCCCGCCCGGCCTCCCCACTATCCGTCACTGACTATGTCTATGCTAAGCTCAGGCTATTGTGGCGGATAAATGGAACTGGGGCTGAGGCGGGTGGAGCATGCGCGATAGGGGCAATTCTAACTTGTTACTTTTTATGAAAAAGCTCTAGAATATTCCGAGAAGACCAGCGCAGGCGCTGTCTAAACCCAATTGTGTGAATTCACAGAGGTCCACTCGAAGAACCATGGTTACAGGTAGGTAACCTTTCTTTTTTGGAAATTAAAAACTAGCCCCTCCATCCCACAGCACCCAACCACTTTCTTTACAAAAAGGGGGGGTTACATGGGAGCCTTGGGATCTTGAGGAAAGGAGAATTTGGCATTTTTTATTTCTGAAAAATTGTTGTAGCTGATGACATCATCAGCCTTACATGGTATAAGTAACAAAATAGGATTTCAGTCATGGCCTGGAGAATTTTCCATGGAAAAGTACAGTTTCTTCTTCGTGGCCTCTGTGAATGCACACAATTGGGTTTAGACAGCGCCTGCGCGAATGAAAGCCCATATTTTATTTTTGCTGCAAATTTTATTGAATTTGGAGAGAGATATAGCATGGCTTAGTGCAGTATGGAGATAAGAACTTTCCATGTGTCACATTAATTGTATCAAAATGACGTTAATGATAGTGAGGTTAATATATTCACGCTAGATACATTTGATGGCAATGAAATCTGTGTAAAAGTGCATCTATATTTTTGAAAAATCATAATGAGATTGTTTCATATGAAGTTAAGATCAGGCTTTTACAAATGAAATAATTAAGCTTTTATTGTTTTCAGGGCAGTTTGCAGGAAGCATGAACTTTTGCAGTATGAGTTGGAAATGGCTGCTCAAGATTTGACATCAAAGAAGCAGCAGTGTGAGGAACTGGCAACAGGAGTAAGTCTGATGTTATTTTTCCCCACTTTCTTCTCCAAGATCTAGAATTAGAGCTTAACTTAAATGACATTAATGTATAGCTTGCAGACAGGAGGCTTATGGAGAATCTTTTGCAAATTTTGCATCTTACCTATTTATTTTGTGTTTGATTTATGTTTGTCCATGTGGTAGACATAAATGTCTTGAACGAAAGAGTATGTTCCATGCTTCTGGATAAAGTGAATTTTTTGAACTTGGACAGACACTAGTAGAAAAGAAGGAGAAGAACCTTTCCTTTACAAACATTTTAAAAGATTATTCTTCAGCCTTACTTATTCTGGAGCTAGGAAGACACCCAATGAACTTGGGTAAGCAGAAGAACTGAAATTCTCAGGCAATAATTAAATAGAACTACAGAGTGAGTTAGGATAGCTATGTCATGCACTATAGTACATACTTATCCACTAAACACAACCATTTTATGAATGGTACTTTTTGTCAGTGTACACATGGACAGAATTAAACACCTGATTAGAACAAAAAGAAAGGAGCATTTTGGTTAGAAATGTATTAGCACTTTTCAAAGTTTTTTATGGAACTGATGAATGTTGAGGAACACAGAAGAGGGTGAGATGAACCATATGAAGTGTAAAGTATCTTGTTGTCTTCTCCACAAGAAGGAAATGATCCTCCACTCCACCTGATAAGGAAGCCTGATGCTTCTATCTCCTGGACCAGAAAACCTACTTGGGTGTTGTGCTAAGAAAATAGCTAACCAACAGTCCTACCTTGGATGATACCAACTATTCCTTTGTGAAAAACTGGTTTGTCTAATGAAGGACACTCCTCCAGAAGGAGTGTTTTGCTCCCCTGTACCCTCAACAGCTCTACTCCAAAAGATTATCACCCACATGGAAAGGAGACAGTGAACCAGTGCCCACATCTGCATCTTGTCACCTACTATTTCCGATACTTTACAGTACCAAAATGGAATGGGGGTCTTTGACCTACTCTTAACCTAGCTTTTCAAGATGATGATGATCATCAGTCTTATTCTTCTCCTATGGGAAGACAAATCGTTCACCATGATGAATTCTAAATATGTTTATTTTCATATTGCCATTCACAGAAACATTACAAATACCTCTGCATTGACCATTACCAATTCTTCCCTTTTGATTTTGATCTATGCTACACTTCTTGCTGTTCATACTTCCAGAGATCAGAAAGTTCCTACATGGTGTGGTACAGCAATTATCTAACTCTTGCTCTGTTACTCCCACCTTGTGGTCTCTCCATAGTCCTCATGTAACTCATGAAGCCATCTTTCAAGCTCACTGCCTCTTTGGACCTCCTTATTGGCCAAAGGAGCCTTTGCTACAGCATGCCATGTGGGAGAATTCTGTGTATTGCCAGTGAACCAGCCATGTTTAGTTTTGTACCTAAACAAGGTTTCCTTCAACCTGAGCTCTCATTCTTAGTAAAAGTAGTCTTGGTCTTTCAGAAGACACTGTTTGTCTCATCTACAACACAATTAAGTATCTTTGCATGCACTAAATGCTGAAAGAGTTCTAGAAAAATATGTAGAATGAATAGCTGTATTTTGTAAACAGTGGCTCTTTCTCGCTCCCTCTGGCCCTAAGAAGGGAAATTCAGTTTTCTCACAACACTTTGAGAGGCAGTTTGTGAAAACAATCACACTGGCATATCAAATGGAAAGATTCCATTGCCAGTTATTCCAAGAAGCCACGCCATCAGGGCTATGTCCATGTCCACTGGCTAGCTGCAAAGAGTCTCCTTATCTGACTATCGTGCTGTGACTTGGTTTCAACTGTTCACCTTCATCCATCACTGGTGGCTTGACACCAAATCTTGGAGGGATGCCTCTTTTGGAACAGCAGTCCTCTGGGCTCTGCTCCAATGAGTGAAGGTGTTACCTGGACTCCCTTGCAGGTAAACTTGCTAATCTTCGCACATTTGTGCGGTTGCATAGCGACTACAAAGAAATAAAACAGGTTATTTCCTTGAAACATTTCTTCTTGAAGCAGACATCTGTGCAATCACATGATCTGGCCTTCCGCCCCTCTTCTGCACCTGCCATTAACTGATGCTCTGGTTCTGTGTCCAAAATTTTTGAATTTGGAGACAACCTGCCAACATGTTTGCTGTAGATAGGAGAGGTGGAGCTGGGTGGGTAGGGTCAGGGCTGCCATCAGAACATTCCCTACCTAAAAGGTTCCAAAGAGTGGCTCTTTACAGGTACAGAGCGCTATGTTTGAATCCACAGATTACTACTTGAAGAATAAACATTACAGGCAAGTATCCTGTTTTTCCATGTCAAAAGTAAAAAAAATAGTGGCCAAAATTGTATTAGTTACACCTGCAAGCATAACATATCAATGTAAATCTCAGTAGTGAATTACTGCAAATTAAGATGTTACTGTATGCATTCAGTGTTGCATGCCTGATTGCACAATTTGGTACACAACACGTAATATATACACTAACTTCTTGTGGCAAATGGCTGCCAAGATCTATGCAGATTGCATAACTCAGGTGTAAAATGCAATTGGATTTTGGCTTGTGTAAACAAGTCCATTGAAAAAAGGATGCTTATCATCTGATATATTTCAATGAGTTTTGTGCCCAAAGTCTTTCTGGAGTTTAGTTATTGGTCTGTTTCCGATTGTCCTCTGAACCATTCTTTGGAGGATTAAGAATGTGATTTGGGCTTGTGCTTTTCCTTCTTTGTTGCTCCCTGCTTCTCATATCTGGTTCTGGTTAGAATGACTAAATCTTGCCATGATGAGTAGCCCATAAATTGAGTAAGCAGGATATGAAGAGATGGGGATAGCAAGGATGGAATCTGTAAACTTGCAGCATACACTTGCTCCTCATAACCATGTTTTGGAGAACTATACAACTATAGTGTAGTAATTAAGAGTCTCAGACTAGGATAAGGGAGACCCACACACCCATAAAGCTTACTTTATTATCCTTAGGCCAGTCATATGCACACATGCACTGACCTACTTCACAGGGAAGTTGTGTGGAAATTGGTGGAGCATGTATGCCAACTGGGAGAGAAACAAATCATTTTTAAAGCTTACAAATGTGTCATATAAGCTTGTCCCATCCATGTATTTAGGCATTGTGTTTTCTTGGAGGACAATAAAATAGTTAAATATATACATGCATACATATATATATATATATATATATATTCATTTCCAGACTGTGAGAACATTCTCCTTGAAGGGAATGACTAACAAGCTGTTCGGCCAGGAAACACCTGAACAGAGAGAAGCAAAAATAAAGGCACTAGAAGAACAAATACATGAAGGAGAAGAGCAGCTCAAAGCAAAGAACTTAGAGAGCCGGTAACTTGATGAAAATATTATTAAGGTCATGGGGATTCTGTGTTAGCAGTCTTTAGGAAATTTGAACATGCCTCCTGCCTGTACAGATGTTAAGTAGACATTGTCTAAATCCTTCCAAACATATTTTTGCAAAGACATGGAAATTTTGCTTTCCTTAAATTTGAAAGCTGAAATGCTTAGGAAACTGAATGTGGAATTATAGCATAATTCTTCAACCAAGTCTTCAACCAGTCTTCTGGCAGGCCTTCCCTCCTCCCATTATATAGCTTCTTTTCCATCTTGGATCCTGTTTTCTTTATCGATTTTTTGCTCTTATGATCAAAGTTATTTTAATGCTGTTTTTATCTTTATGCTCTGTAAGCCGCCCAGAGTAGATTCCCAAATCTAGATGGGCGGGGTAAAAATGAAACAAACAAACGAACAAATAAATACATCTGTGACCCTGAGAAATACATTAAATTAAGAGTTTGTTGGTATTTTCCTTCTGCCATATGAATTAGTGGTAAATTAGCCCCAGTAGAGCCAAATGAAGAAATTGAGCTGATAGTTTTGATGTATTAAATTGACAAATACACAACTGGAATTAATAGGCTGAGGATGGCAGGCATCCTGAAACATTCATGTGAGGGGAGGGGATAATAGAATAATTGTTGAACTCCAGTGGAATATTTTCTCCCTTGAAGGATAAGTGCTTTTGTCATTCCCCTCCTCCTCATTTTTATTCACCTGAAAATATTAATAGGGTTGAAATTTGGATTAGTAGCTGCTCACTGTAGAGAAAATTTTAAAAGACTGTCTGGTCCTTACATAATACAAATGCAAGAGCAGGCAATACCTTTATTATACCATTAACAAAACCAGACAACTGACTTTTGACGATAAGTCATCTTCCTGAGGTTGTGCACCGAGATTTTCTGGGTAGCGCAGATGACAGTCCCAAAAATTAATGTCAGATGATTGTGCCAGATCTGCATCTAACGACTAGGTAACACTTAATTTGGCTTCCATTGGCTTCTACTAGTAGGTAGGCTAAATTTTAAATCCCAATTCTTTAATGTCAGCTTGCCACATTTCTGTGTTAACTTTTCCATCGGCCAAGCAGGAAACTTGTTTCAAAATAAGGCAATTGGGGTGTGAGGGTAAATGCAGGTTATTTGGTGGTTCTTTGTTTGAAAACTTGGAAAAATAAATCCAGCCAAATGCTACTGGGGTGAGTTTAAAACCACTCCCTGAATGACATTTGCAGCCTGCATTTTAACTCACCTTAAGAAAGCTAGCTGTTCATTTGATTTTTAAGTGGTCTAATAAAGGTATCACTTACTCCTATGTTTGTGGCTGTAGAGAGAGATTACTCCTGCCTTTCTACCAGTAAGCAAATAATCACACTTCATTGATTCACATCTGTTTTGACACATTTTTATGAACATTTTGACATAAAGTTATGAATGCAAAAGGCAGTGTTTGCAGTTCACAAACAGCTACTTACAGTGTTCTCGTATTGACTGGCTAGTAAAACTATCCCAGTCTTATCAGAAAGCAGCAAATAAGGTGGAACTGACAAGAGGGGACTTTCAGAGACCTCCTTGTGGTAAGCCTTACTTCTTTATTTTTTAAGCCTCTTCCTTCATATTTTTATATTTAAACAAATGGTTCTGTCTTAATTTCCTAGATTGATTAGGAAAGAAAATCTTGTTTGCACATTTCCTGGTCTATAGGGATAAAATTTTGAAAGACTTAAGATTCCAAACAACAAGTTGCCAAAGCCTCCACTTCAGTTTTTAGATTGATTTAAAAAAAAAAAAAACAAACCACACACACATTCAAAAAGCAAAAATTACAGTCTCTTAAATATGGCTCCATATTCCTGTTGACTCCCCTTTTGGGAGCTAGTTATTCATCTGGTAAATTTAGAGAATTGATAACATGGGCTTACATGATGATGCATACATTGTCTGCACTAATTTGGTTTCAATTTATTTCAGAGACTTTGTGAAAAGTGCCTGGGCAGATATTGAACGTTTCAAAGAGCAAAAGAACCATGACTTAAAAGAGGCTCTCATTAGCTATGCTGTGATGCAGATCAGTATGTGCAAAAAGGTGCGTTTGTTGGTCAAGTTCTTTTAACAGGGAACCAAATGTGTGAATGTCACATGTGAGTGGGTCGATCCCCAGAAAGAGTCAGGATATTTCTGCTTGCATTCCAACATAGGCTACCCATCCATGTATGTTGTGTTCTGAACATGAGAAATATTCTGTTCACATTTAATTGTTTAGAAGGTGTTGTGTGGTAAATACAAAATTTCTTCATTGTGATTTAAGTAGTAATTGATGCATGGGTGTTGCCAATTGATTTTACCTTACTTAAAGGCTCACTTCAAACACATTTTCATTTTTCTATTTCTTTTTTTAATAAAGGGAATTCAAGTTTGGACAAATGCAAAAGAATGTTTCAGCAAGATGTGACACATGGAGCTCAGTCCTTCTTGGCAAAATGCCACAGAACAGAAGCACAAATGCATGAACATGGATACTAAATTGCTGCATTTCTAAATCATGGACTCAGTGTAGTTGTGAAAGTAGGGCACAAGAATTGGTCTCTGTTCCTTGATGGCCACCTTGTGGCTTGTTTTGCATGTAGTAGCAAATTGAACATTGTAGTTTGCGCTTGAAGTAAGGGTATAGGGAGGATCCAAGTTGGCTGCAGTCATTACATAAACTGTTCACCATACCAGGCTCTTGAACCACAGTTTTTTGCACTATGTAAATCATTCCCAGGTACCTCTTCTTACATTGTTTCACATTTTTAATGCTATAACATAAAATAACGTGGACTATTATTTTCTTGTCTTATTTTCTGAATATAGTGGTACAGAATTATATTCAGTGTCTCACTGTATCCATAAATACCACATGCAGTGTGTTATCTGATGAGAAATGGTTTTTTTTTTCAAATACCAGCTTTAACTTCATAACAAATTTTTGAATGTTGAATGCATTATATATATAACAGAGGGGTTCTGTACAGTACAATATAATTATTCTGTGCAAGAAATGTAAAACTGATGAGAAACCATTATAGAAGTTTGCTACTTGTCAGCATGTAGCTGCATAATTAGCAAGCAGATAGTACAGTTACTGACCTCAGTAAAAAAGCATAACACCAGCTTTAAATTCACTTAACAACCTCTATTAGGTTAAAGGTAGTTGGTATTGCATTGGTAATTCTTCTTTAAAATGATTATGCTAAACATTAAAATGTACCCTTTTTGAATACTAATAATGGTGGCTTCCCAAAGAACACTATTAATCTGAAATAGTTTTGCTTTGCATGCTTAGCAACCCTAAATGTAAATTGTATTTACTTGTCTTTGCCTTGATCTTGTTTACTGTACTTTTCTCAAGTTTTTTTTTAAGGGAACTGAATAGAATGAATTGTTAGGTGTCCTGTGGTACACTGTGTACAAAAGAAAGTCTCTTGCTAATCTTAAGACATTGATTTCCAGCTGTAAGAAAGCTCTAATGCTCATTGGTCACTTCAACATAGCGGCATTTATATTGTCACTCAAGAGAATGTGAAAACAAGCCAGATATAACTGTAGCAAAGCCCCTCTGAGATATATAGTACACATTTGTAAAGCATGCATTTAATTATTTCAGATGATAAACACTTTATTAGTTTACATATATAGCAGAATGATATCTTAATATTCTAATTTCTCAAAATCAGATCTGTTTTCTTGCTGCAATCATAAAACAAAGTTTTATAAAATAAAACATTTTCAGCTAAGCTGATATAATTTTGACTTTTTAAAGCTTATTATCCAGTGTTAAGTATAGGGTTTTTGTTGTTGTTGTTTCAAGAAACAATCTATTCAGCATAAAATAGCTATAGCTCTATCAGGTCATTCCATTTCAGAGAGCTATAGCTTTTGGGTCCTAAAACTGATAAAATAAAAACTTGTACATTCCAGAAACAGTAAGCAGCTATGAAGTCAGATTTTTATAGCAAACTTCCTAGAGTAGTTGTGCCTTAATTTAATACCACTAGGCACTTGGAGTCAATATTTTCCCTGCACTTGATCTTCCTAGTGCCTTCCCTCCTCTTTCATAAGCTGTATAACTTAAGTGTATTAGTATGCCTTTTTGAGAAATTTGAGAAGGGATCAAAAGGTTCTTGTAAGCTTTGTGCCAAATATGCTAAATAAAACTACACTTTATTATTTTTTGTTTTCCACATTTATTTTGGACTGCTGTGATATTAAAATGGTTGTATGCTGTATTAGATTTTATTGTTAATACTCTGCATAAATTTTCTTTAAAAAAGATACTTTCTCAAAGGATCTGGGTCTCAAATTCTGCGTGCATGGGTGGAAATACAAATACACAGCTTTCTAAACATAAAAAGTGAGTGTTCTGCTTCTGTTAATTTCCATACATTCATTTTGCTCATGAGAAAAAATCTACAAGAGTTTAGATGTTGGTTTTGATAAGGAAAAGAAGGTAATGCAAAAACTAGAGAATGGAGAGGGGGAAAGTGCTACAACTCTATTTACTGGAGCATTCCAGAAACTTGTCACAGCGAATGATTACTTATTTTTCTTGTGAATGAGTTTTTCTCCAAAGAAAGAATACTTGAAACACATCCAACAAACTTTCTGGATTGCCTTTAGAAGCAGGATTTTGGCGTCTTCTGGAATTTACTTCTTTTCATTTCTTTCATTACCATTATCTACATGTTGGGAACGCAAGTCAAAATGAGTGGATGTTCCAAAACTTTCAGAAAGTGTGTCACCCCTTAGAGGCCTCTCAAGACTGTATAGTTCTGTCAACCTGTATTGTGTGGTTTAAATATTGGTAACTCACCAATAGAAACCTCATGCATAACCTGTCTTCCTTCTTTCTTACCCAACATCATAGTAGTTCACAAAATCATTGTCGAGCTTGCCCCATTTCATAAATCTGTATCCATATTGAGCTCAGCCTCGGAGAGTTACTAAGAGAGAGTCCATGTTACTAAGATGCCAAAAAGACCAGCAGTCAGTAGAGCACATTTTCATTTCTTGCAGCGTACAGAAAATGCTGCCAGACACCATAAAGGCTTATTTTGTACATCAGAACCTCAGCATCTAGCTATGGGGACACTACAAGTGTGTGTGGATGGGTATCAATCGCATAGTTATGCATAAATTTCTGTCAGTGAAAACTGGACAGATTAAAAAAAAGTTTTTTGATGGGGCAACTATTAGCCGTAAATAATTCAGGGTTATGTATCAAAACATGTCTTGTGTGCCTATTAGAATGGACTGCCTGCAGAATGGACTGCTGACCTTCCAATAGGAAGGGGAGTCCTATTGTACAAACAGGATTTTGCTTGCATGACATTGAATATAACATATTAGTTTACTTTCATTATACAGTGGGCAAATTCCTGTTGCATAACTGCTGGCGTAACCCAGATTGAATGCCAGAAACATTTAGTTAAAACTAATTAAAAGCTGATTATCCCCACCCACCCCTATTTTAGGTTCTAAGTCTCCCTAGAGCTCCCCTTTGCTCTAGAGAAGCCTTGGGGAGCCTCAGGATATTGGGGGAGAGGAGGATGGCTTTTAATAGTAAAAACATTGTTGCTGGATCACCACTACTGTGACTGGGACCACCACCAGCAAATTTTTACTTTTAGAGTCCATCCCCATCCCAAGGCTTCCCCAGAGGAAGAGGGAGCCTTGGAACCTAAAATTGTGGTGGCAGCAGGACAGGAAGTTTTTGATTAGTTTTCTTTGTTTCTGGAACCTGATCTGTGTTGTGCTGGTACAACGTTACCCCAACAGGATTTGACCCGTGTAAACAAAGTCGTTTTGTATTTTAAATGTGTAAACACTCAAGTATGTTCTTCACTTTTTCAAGTGAATCCTTTAGTATTGTATATGTAAATGTTGCATTTATAAGTTTGTTTCAAGAAACTATGTGCATGCCACATTTATTTAGTAAACTAGCACAATTGAAAAGCATGAGGATTCTACTCAGTCATACTCCTCAAAAACAACAACACTGTTTTGTCTATTCCTCACAAGTCTGTTTCTTAACAAATACAGGAAGGGACTGCAGTTTCAAGCAGATTATTCAGGTGATCAAAGATGCTGCTCTATTTCTCTATTTTTCCAGCACATGCACTCTGTTAGTTGAACTTTTAGTGTCAGGAAGGCTGAAAGTTTCACATCCACTTCAGATTAGGACCTGTGAGTTGTAGCTGTATCCATTGTCCAGGAGGACTTTGGATCTATGATTTTCAAAGGGCCTATTCTGACATTCCGTTCTGATGGGGATCAATATATGAATGAGAACACTCTAGACCAGGGGTCTCCAAACTTTTCACCACGAGGGACACATAATATATTTTCCATATTTTCAAGGGCTGAAGGAACGAGTGCCTGCCTACACTCCAATCCGCACAGGCTGGATGTGGCCCGTGGGCCATACTTTGGAGACCCCTGCTCTACACTTAGCCCCTCTGGTGAATTTTCCCTCCCAAAAGGAGGGTCTCCATTATCCATGGGTGTTCTCTGTGTTATAAAAAAAACAGCTGAACCAATTTGTTCTCTACACGTTTAATATCCTCATTGGTCATATACATTCCTCAACATCATAATGTACTGTATAGGAATTTCTGTGATATTTTGTCATTCACAATGGGTTGGATCTACCTGTTGCTCCATGAGTGCAAGAACTGTTTTCAGTCCATGGAAGCAGCCTGTTCAGTTTTTTCAAGTGTTCTCTCATTTCTTTTCTGTACTAAGTATTTGTCTTTCAGCGCAGAAGGCTGTATCAAAGGTTCTCTATAGTTTAGCAAAATTATTACTTCAGTGGTAAGAAGTACTAATGACAAGAAGGTGAAAATATTTCATATAAATTTAAAACTCTAAATTAGAACTATATTTGTTTGAACACTAAGTATCCCACTTCTGTGCTATTAAAATACTCATAAACGTCTATTTTTGTTCAGTTCTTGTTTCATTGCTGTTGGCCTCAGAATTAAGGAGAATATTTTCAGCCACCATTTTGAAATTAGACCACATATTATTCTACAACATTATGTTTTCACAAATGCGGGAATCATAAAATACCAGTTAGAGAAAGAAACACTTGGTTTATATATATATATTGCACATGGCTTCTATACTAGTCCCTGATTTATAAGCATAACAAGTAAATGAGCTTTAGAGAACATTGATGTGTTTTCTGCAATAGTGCTCTATTTTCTTTAGTTATAGTAGATAACAGTCAGGATTTAAACCAGACCTGTTCATGTTACATATGACGTAGCGGACAGAATTTTAATGGTGTTTGCACAACTTGCTGTGACCAATTGCTGTTAACTGATGAGCTGAGTGGGTGCATCTCACTTGAATAATCAGGCACGTAATCAAACTGCCTGAGCAAGTTAGACAGACTTTGCGCAAACACCAGCAGAATTCTGGCCAGCAAGGGATTTGCACAAACACCGGCCACACAGACAAAATTATCTACTAAAGCAGGGTTGAGAACCTTTGTCTCTCGAGATAGTTGCAACTACAATCACTGTCAAGCTAATCTCACATGGCCAATATAAGGGATTGTGGGAATTGCAGTCCCAAACACCTGTAAAGCAAAAGGTTCCTACCTTTCTAGTAGGGTAAAATGAGGTACCCAGTGTGGTGTAGCTGATCAAGTGATGGACGAGGACTTTGGAGACCAGGGTTCGAATCCCCGCTTGGCCATGGAAACACTGAGGGAGTGGAATTGGTAAAACCACTGTTTAAATATCTCACTTACCTTGAAAATCCTATTAGGGTCACTATAAGTTGGTTCCAACTTGACAGCACACAACAACAACAAGAGGTGGTTATGTTTTGTAGCAATAGTCCCAGCTAATCACTTGTGTTGCAAGACAAGTTTGGCAACTTATGTTACTGATAGACATCTCCAACCTGAATGTGAATGGTGGATTCATTATTTGCTCTCCAACCCAATGAAATGTAAATCTGCATACTTTCAATGCTCATGGTAAATTAGGTATGCTTCTCTACAATTTAAAAAAAGTAAGAGTTGCAATATGTTAATATGCATACACATTCATCCTTTGTTTTACTCCAGAATGACTCGCAAACATTGGGATGGCCTGGAAGCTAGAATGGTCATGTGTGATGCTTTCACAGAAACTTGCCAATAGGTGCCATCAGGGCCAGCTTTTTTTCTGACTCAAGCTGTTCTGAAAACCTGCAGAATCATTATTCAAAAGAAGAAGAAAATCAAGCAGCTATATGTAAACCCTTGGTTTTACCAGCCCTTTTTGGATTCCAATTATTGAAACTCTTAATATTGAGCATTTGTTTGTTATAATGCCCACTTGACATTTCAGAGTTTCTTTAAGAAAGCTTTCTTCCAAAGTACTGACATCTTTATATTTGCCTTGGTTTAGCCACCTTCTAGAATTCATCCTAAAGTTCTTATCTCTCATCTCAGGTGAACTTTTTTGATATCAGGTATCAAATGTTGTTACAAATAAAAGCTCTACGTTTAATTAACTGTTGGTTTACACATGGCTTTAAAATGGTCTCTTACTACATTGTGAAGATTGTTTTAGCACTGAAGTTATAGAAATACTTTTAGCATATTATAGTTCACTTTGGGGTGAGGTTGTCTGTGAGCTTTAGAAACATAAAACCTGAGTTGCTGACTGACAACATCAGAAACATTTTTGAATGTTACTTGTATTTATCATGGGACTGATAGCAAACTACCTTGGGAGCCTGATAAGGCCTAAATGACTGTGTATAAATTAACTAAATAATCTTTAGACCATCTTTCATCCAACTGCCTTAATAGCTCTGTGAATACTTATGCTGTGCCATGCAAAACATTCTTTATATTTTTGTTCATGTTTGCTTTCATTTCAGGAAATACTTAAAATTTATGAAATGAATTAAGTTGGTACTCACTAATTACCAGTATTTCAGTTTTGCCACCCACAAGTTGGAAACTGCAATCTGAGTTGCCACCTTGGTGACCTGTACACTCCTGGTTTCAATAATCTCAAGTGGTCCTCAGAGCATGTTAAGTAAGCCTTTATAGAAAACCCTAGAGAGCTAATAATCTTGGCACAATAGCATTGCCATAAGAGCATGCAGCTGAATTGGTGGAAGAAAATGGTATGGAAGAATCAAAACAGAAACATCACAGCCCTGTTGACATTTGTGCTACTGCTGTAACCATAATTTCCCTGCAATTTACCTAACTATAGGCTGCCAAACAAATCTGAGAAAAGATTTCAGACAGTGCTGTCTTTGAAAAGGAGTGGTCTTTGTTATGCTAGTGGCCTTTAATTTTCTTTCTTATTTAGGGCCAAAATAGATACCATGGTGACAAATCTGCACATTTGGATCTACTCTAGTTATGTAAAAATTGTCAGACAGGGGTGTGAATACAAGAGCAAAAAAGGATACAATGGCCGGACTATATTAAAGGCTACCTTTACCTATCGCTCTCCCCCTCCTCCAACGTTTAAGTGTGACTGGAGGCAGACCAGGGATTAAACATGTTATCTTCTTTCTTTGTGTCCAGTTTTATTGTATTTTTTAAAGAAAAGATTTAATAAGTGAAAGCTGAAAACATAAGTTACAAATTTTTCTACCACACAAGAACTTCATTATTACCTTTTTGTTTGGAACTATTTTGCCTGCATACTCTTTATAATCCCTTGTACTTTTTTTTTTTTTTTTTGGTCTTAAAAAGATATTCATGCAAAAACACTTAAATAAGAAAACACATTAGCTCAATTTAAAATAAAATCAATTCAGGGCATTGACTAGACAGGGGAATTTGGAGTGATCTAGGTCGCATTTGAAAGGCCCATAGGTGCAATCTACCTTATCCGGCGACTGCAACTGGTCCAGAATCGAGCTGCGCGGCTGGTGAGTGGTGGGGCCGCTAGGGAACACATCAAGCCGATTCTGTTTAAATTACATTGGCTACCAGTTGCTGCCCAGGCCGAATTCAAAGTGCTTGTTTTGACATATAAAGCCCTAAACGGCTTGGGCCCTGGATACCTGAAGGACCGCCTCCTTCCATATGAACCTACCCG
The DNA here is from genome assembly GCA_037013535.1 of Intellagama lesueurii. Classification (NCBI taxonomy): domain Eukaryota; kingdom Metazoa; phylum Chordata; class Lepidosauria; order Squamata; family Agamidae; genus Intellagama; species Intellagama lesueurii. The sequence continues at coordinate 125,678,409 of JBAJHW010000001.1, read as the reverse complement.
GCAGTTAAGATCTAGCCAGGGGGCCCTTTTGAAAGAGCCATCCCTCAAGGAGGTAAGAGGGATGGCTTGTAGACAAAGGGCCTTTTCGGCAGCTGCCCCCAGACTATGGAATACCCTCCCAACTGAGATTCGTCTGGCGCCGACGCTGATGACATTTCGGCGCCAGGTCAAAACCTTCCTGTTCCAGAAGGCTTTTAATTCAAATAATATCAACTGTGGGTCCTGATGGCAATTTTTAGAGTATATATTTTAATTGCATTTTAATTGTTTTGTCTTTTTATTGTATTTTAACTGTTGTAAGCCGCCCAGAGACCTTTGGGTAGTGTGGGCGGCATATAAGTTAAATAAATAAATAAAATAAATAAATAAATAAATCTTGTGCTTAAGCAATCCTGCATCAAAAACTAACCAAATAGTGAGCTATATGCTTGTCTGATCACCTTTTTAGTATTGTTTTGTTACCTTAGTTTTTTTAAAAAAAATCTATTCCTTAATTAATTAAATAGTGTGATTCTGCTGCAATTTTAAAAGATGCCTTGATACAAATGTTTCAAATTATTTTTTTTAAAAAAATAAAAGGTGGATTGGGAGAATTGATTTGTCCCTCTCAAATCCACAAAGGTTTATCATGCCTATTTATGTAAATGAAGGGAAAATAAGCAAGGTGTAGCAGAAGTGCTTTGCACCCTGAAATGCTGAAAGTCAATTCACAAATGAAGAACTACTGGGTGGTACTAGAAGTCACCAATCTGGGAACTCTATCAATGCAATGCAACCTTGCATTTTTCTTTGGTTCCTATATCTTAAGAACATAAGAAGAGCCCTGCTGGATCAGGCCAAGGGCCCATCTAGTCCAGCTTCCTGTATTTCACAGTGGCCCCACCAGATGCCTCTGGGAGTGCACGAGTCAACTGGATACCTGTCTCCCGATACCCCTCCCCTGCATCTGGCATTTGGAGGTACCTTCCTTCTAAGCCTGGAGATTATACATCCCCATCATGGCTTGTAACCTGTGATGGACTTTTCCTCCAGGAATCTGTCCAGTCCCCTTTTAAAGGCATCTAGGCCAGATGCCATCACCACATCCTGTGGCAAGGAGTTCCACAGACTAACAACACGCTGGGTCAAGAAATATTTTCTTTGGTCTGTTCTCACTCTCCCCCAACACTCAACTGGAGTGGATGTCCCCTGGTTCTAGTATTGCGTGAGAGGGAAAAGAGCTTCCCTCTCTCCACTTTATCCATCCCCTGCTTAATTTTATATGTCTCAATCATGTCCCCCCCTCAGGCGCTTTTTCTCTAGACTAAAGTGCCCCAAACGCTGTAGCCTTTCCTCATAAGGGAGGTGCCCCAGCCCAGTCATCATTTTAGTCGCTCTCTTCTGCACCTTTTCCAGTTCCACTATGCCTTTTTTGAGGTGCGGCGACCAGAACTGGACGCAATCCTCCAGGTGCAGCCTTGAATGTTTACTGATGGACACAGCAGCTTCTTTCATCTCATTACAGATTCACTTTCTCTACTATAGCATCTCCTGGTGTTTTTATCTCCCTCACCTGCACCTGTCCTGAGTCTGATCAATAAAAACTGTTAGCTTCTACACAATAGCCATGTTAGTCTGTGCAAGCATACCAGATCATTACCACTCAGAGAGAGAGAGAGCATTTGAGGAAGTGGAGTTGATCCATGAAAGCTCTTATTAAAATATAGCAGTTAGTCTTTAAGGTGCCACAATGTTTTTGCCTCTTGTTTTTTTGTTTTGATTTTGTCTGATATATTAACAGGTCTGCGACTGTGGAGTCATTCCTTCTTCAGACAAACTCTGCTAAGATCACTCTCTCTCTGCCTCTTAATAATCTTTGAAGATGCACACATTATTCTGCTGTCACTTTTCTTTCTCACTTACTGTATTTCGAGTGCATGAGTCAGTTGTGGACAGAATGTCAGACTAGGACTCCAGAGACCTGGTTTTGAATCCCTGCTTAGCCATAAGAACTCATGGTGGCAGTGGTGGTACTGGTAAAACCAATCCTGAAATAATTCAAACACACTGGAAACCATATTAGGGTCATCGTAAGCCAGAAGCAATTTGATGGCACATAACACTTCAACTGCAGGTCTAGTGTTGTATTCTGTTTTATAAGGTACTGCAGAAAATTTTTATTTTTAAGGTTGTGACACAAATGACTAATACCAGTGTAAAGCACGTTTCATCCACTCTTTGGATAAATACCCTTCTTGACTATACATAGTGACTGGTGCTCTTTCCCTCGTACTCATAAAAAGTGTGTGAGATGTGCAGAGTCCACACCTTCGCGAATAATCCAATACTGGAATACTAACATGCTTCACATCTGTACTAATGAATGCAGCCTTGTGTCTACTCTTCTGTGTCCTCTTGTCCCCTTTGCCCTTTCACCACTTTCCTCTCCACTTTCTAATCAACCATCCTGTTCAACCCTGAAGTTCAATCCATCCTGGAAACCCCTATTCTTTGATCTAAACACTGTTTAATGCTGGCTGTTGTGGGGACAAATAAAGAAAAGAAAAAAAAAAAAAAGGGGGGGGGGGAGACGACACACGCTCCTAACATGCTCAGAGGCACTCCTTAACATCACAGTCCTTCAAAGTCCTCAGCGCCCATAAAGAGGCTCCCAACTGGCTGAGACCTCAAATCCCATCGCTTCTTTCCCTCCTGAGCTGGGGGTGCGGTGGGGAAGCAGCTTCTCTGTGTGAGGCCCTCCGCAACCCCCGCTCTTTTGCATCATCATCATCACCACCACCATTCCTCCTCCTTCACCCGTCTCGCCTTCAAGGAAGAAACCGAAGCAGGCACCTTTTGGTGGCGGGTTCGGATCCTGAGGGCGGTTTCCCAAGCTGCACCGCGGCGGCGGCGGCGCTCTCTGGCTCGGCCCGTCGCTGTCACCGCCAGGAGGAGGCTCAGGCGGCTGCGCTTTTCCGACCGGCCTGCCTGCCTGCCTGCCTATCTCTCGCCCGCCGCCGCCGCCGCCGCCGCCTGCAGGAAGGAGCCCTCGCTTCTGCCGTCGCCGCCGCCGCCGCCATCATGGTGCCCGGGGCAGGAGCCGGAGCCGCGGCCTGGGGGCTGTGAGCCCCCCATCACTTTTCTCCAGCCCCGCTTCCACTCCCACCGTCGTCACCTCGCCGCCGCCGCCGCCGCCGCCCTTCTCGCTTCCGCTCTGGGCCGGTAAGAAGCAACCCACGAAGGGACCGCAAGCGGGAGGCGGGCCTGGCCTCCGTCGCTCGCCCTTGTGCCGCTGCTGGGGCCTGGCCGCCTGAGCCCGGTGTCATCTGAAAGCGGGGGAGGCGGAGGGGCTTTGGGCCTGGGAGGTGTGAAGAATGTGAGGTAAAAGGACTTGGCCGGGCGGTGAGGGAGGGGGAAGGGGAAGGGGAAAGGAGAAATCCGGGTGCCTCCTTCCGAACCCCGCTTCTTTTGGGGCCTTCGGCGGCTGAGGCTGCTCAGAGGCGAGCTGGGATCCCGGCTGCGGGCACAGCAGGGCTGCAAGGCGAGCAGGCCTCGGCGGAGCTCTCCGCCTCTTTTGCAGCCTTTTCCTCCGAGCCTTTCGCAGGTCGGGAAGCCCAAGGCAAAAAAACAAGATAGACAAACAAAGGAAGGGACTGTAGGGGCCAGCCAGGTAGATCTTATCTGGACAGCTTTCTTCTTCAGGAGAGAGGTGCCCTCCTTTGGAAAGAGGAGTTAGACAAAGGGACTTGGAGGATTTTGATCGACCTACAGAAAGGCACATTCCGAAGTCTTTGGCCCAGAACGATTTCTTCCTTGCCCATGTCTCTTCTGTTTAAAACCTTGCTGGTTTTAAAACAAAAAAAAGGTGGGAGGGGGTCCTTGGACCACTTTTCAAATATTTGACACAGAGACGATCATGACTTTACAGAGTGCTTCCCATGTCATAAGCCTTTTGAACTTTCTAAACCAGGAATTGACAGCTTGATCCAAGAGTGAGGAGTCCCAAGTGTAGCTGCTTCCTGTTCTAGCAAAGGGAGTTGTAGGATGCTTGAAGACAAGGTATGAAATATAAAAGACAAAGGGATTGACAGATGCACACGACCCAAGCATTTGTACCCAGCTACCAGGTTAAGTCCTTTCACTGGCAGTTCTGTATTGTTCTGGATTTGATATTTTATGGAAAGATAGACATGTCTCCTGCAGGACTCTTCCTTTTTTCCCCAGAATCACTGCTTTGATAAGTGTGAAGTCCCTGAAAATAGATATATAGAAGCAGAGAGTTCTGGTTTCTTTCTCTTGTTTAGTGAGGAACTTAAGTCAGAAACAAAGATTAAAGGCTATACTCATAGGCGCACTTGCAAGGGAATAAGTAATATCCATGGAATTTACTTCTGAGTAAACATTCCTAGGAGCAAACAGCAGAAAGACAGAACCAGAAATGTGTAATTTCCAAGATTCTGTGCAATTTTGAGATGCAAGGGTCCTGGACTACCAATGTAGGCCCAGATTTATTCCTTTCTAGGTATTGCAATGTAAACTGAAAAACACACACATACATTGAGGTTATCTGCTTTGCCATTTGGATGGATATTTACCCAACATTATACTTCTGTACAGTAAGAATTTTTTTAGTGTGTGTGTGTGTGGGTGGGTGTTATTCACGCATAGTATGATCAGAACACCAGACAGGCTACAATAATATATTCACTCAGTGATACTTATGTCTGAGTAGACATGCATAGGATTATGCTTTTAGAGCTAAGAACTTTGTAAATTTGTAAATAACTATTTTTTAAATTAGCGTCTTGCCAGAAGAAGAGCATGCCTAAGCAGATCATACCACAACAAGATGTTTCTTGTTCAGAATCAAGGTTGACATGAATAGAATAGAACCAGAAGTAATCCTAGCTGATTGGACTGCTATACAGATGTACTTCTAAGCCGAAAGGGCAACTTGTGGTCCTCCAGATGTTGGTTTTCAGCTTCATGCTGCCAAGGGCCTGGAGGACTTGCACCATAGCACAACTTGAGGGTAACAACTTGCCTATCGTTGCTCTAAGTTATGAAAATGATTGAAGCAAGGTACATGCTTAAGATTATTTAACATTCCGGGTGTCTTGTAGCATAAAGTTTTCCTTGTGGGGAATGAGACTCTTTCAGCATGGATACTGCATTGGAATTGTTTATCTATGAGAGCTCCTGGGAAAATGTTTGTCAATAGTAGTTTGTAGACTTCAGTCCACTGATGTCTAAAACGCCATGTGAAATCAAAACAGATTTTTCCATTGGAAGCATTTATTTGCTTGGGAATAATTAAAAATTCTTACCAAAATGACCCTCATAGGTGATGCAGACTATGATTGAAAAGGTGGCATATCTGAATAATCGCTATTACCCTCTACATTTCTGAATATATTATTTGATCTAGTTCTGCCTACTAATACTAGCACTTACTACTGTTCAGGCCATTTTGTATTTCCCATCCACAGTATATTGGAGTAAGGGTGTTTTCATTCAAAAGATGGAAAAAAGAAGCAGTGGAGAACACAAGAGGGTTGTAAGCTGAAGATGATGTCTTTTGATTCCTGAGTTTAATTCATGCATAAGGGCAGAGCAATTGCATGATAAAATACTAGTCTGGAAGGACCCTACTTGTGTGTGGATTACGTGACCAGAGGGATAGCAAAGCTTATTAATTACAAACCCTTTGGAGAAAACTTCCAGTTTAGGTTGTCGTTTTTTTTTGGAATGACTTGCTCTGTGTCCTATCTAGAAGATGAGATCCATTTCTAGAGTGGAAGAAAATTTGAGATTTTTTTAATTGGGTAGTGTTTTCCATGTTTTCCACAAGAGTGTATAAAAATGCTATAGACAGGCAAGAACTGTTCTGTTGATTATGTTTGATTTTTGTTTTGTTATGTAACTTGGAACTTTTTAGTGAGCTTATATTTGAAGAGATTTATCTTATGTACTTGCCTGGTCTCTTTTGGGTTGCAGCATTAACGAATAATTGTTTTCATAAGTCTAATGGATGTTGAATTGCCAGCAAAGATTTTGGGAAACTCCTGCTTTCTTTTCAGAATCCTGTGTCAAGAATGCAAATTTTTGTTGTATATACATATCAAACTGTGTCAGTGACTCTCCTCACACAGTAGGCTTCTTGAATTGGACAGATGTTTAATTTTGTGTAAAATTTTAGGATATAACTTAATTCAAGAAGCGTTCTTCCAGGTTGCAGTCTTTATGAAAAATCTGTAAAATCTGTATGCAAACCTAGTTTTGCTGGTATTGAACATAGGAAGCTGTCTTGATATATAGTGAGTTAGACCATTAGTCCACCTAACCCAGTATAACTGCAGTGGTTGTCCAGGGTATCACGCAGGGTTGTTTCTTCGTGCTACCTTCAGATGCTGGGTATTGAGTCTAGGACCTTATGTGTTCTACTGCTGAGTTGCCCCCTCTTAAACAAACACTTGTGCTGGTTTTTATAATAACACCTCTTGCCCAAACCGGAGGGGAAATATTATTTTTTAGTGATCATGAAAACTTAATATCGAAGTCAGTGTACATTTCAGGCAATGTGTGTTCTTATACAGGGTAAGCTTTGGGGGCTGTGACTATACACTGCAACTAAAACAAGAAGTAACTTATGTTTTTGTATAAATTCTGTGAGTTGGCTCCATAATTGAGCAGAGCAGAACTTGGCATAATAGATGATCCTGTGAATGGAAGAAAGGCAATGATTTTGCTCATTCTTCTTTCCTTCACCTAGTAATGTCCTGTAGAAGGCTGGGCCTCCAATATAGGACATGAGATGGTTCTGAGTCCTTTGAAGGAAATGAAGAATCAGTGAAGATTGACACCCTACTTTTCTCCAGTGAGAGTCTCTTTTGGACCCAGGTACAAGTTACAGACAATTAATGTGTTGGAATTCAACACCCAACTATAAGCAATCACTAAAAGAGAGAATTCCTCAAGTGCCTATTACCTGTTGTTTTAGCAGCAGGATTTTTTTTTTTTACTTCCTATAATTTGTAAATTAGCTGCTTCGTTTTGTGATTGGTTTGGAAATGCTAAGGCTGTTCTTTTGTAAGTGTGATTTCATAGGCAAAAACACCTGCCTCACTCTAGCTCTAATGTTGGCTGATCTCACCAGTTAGTTCCCATAAAGGGGGTCTTCTAACCTGGATCTGAACCTCTGTTTTCAAGAACAGAGTTCTTCAAATCATGCCTAAGTAATTGGAGGAAATACCAGGTTGTGATTTAATTATTACAAGAGTTCCATAGGTTGGATCTGTGTTGAGAATGCTTGTATAAATAATTCACATTTTGTTTTGACTGCATTGGTCGGTGTGGCAGTAGTTACATGATGATAGGACATTTGCAGGATATAATTTTTCAGTGTCCATGCAGCAACAGAAAACTAAATACATGTAGTCAAGGTCTTTTGTTTTCTCCTCTCTTTCATGAATTGGGATGGATATTGGATTCTTCAAAACAGCCAAAGGAGCAAAAAAGTTGATCCATAAATGTATAGCTAGGATTTTTATTTTATTTTAAATTATAGCAATACATTTACTAGTTAAACCAGCTAGAAGCTTTTAATTTAATGTTATCAGCTTTTCTTCATAAAATAAATAATGCTGGGTGCACATGTGTGTGTGTGTTTTTCCTCCTATGGACAATAATCATTATTTTTTAAAATCAGCTGAAGTCAGTAAGGGCTAGAAGGAAAATATTTGTTATCCTATTATTTAAAGAGTACCATGTGTACTTCTGGATAAGGACAAGGCATAGTCCCTCCACTGAGAAACCACATCCATAGTCTTAAGTATGGTATAGGATATAAAAACAGTATCTTTTGATGCAAGAAAAAATGAACAATTAACAGTAGAATGACGCACAAGAGAAAATTATATATGTTTCAAAATAGGAATGTTGCCAGTACTTTAGTATTCCTCTAGTATCCCAGGAAGAGTTGTGTGGCTGGAAATTGTTTGGTCAACTGAATACAAAGTTGTTATACTTCAGTAGTATCAAAGAGTGTCTAAATGTTCTAAAATTAAGTTGTAATTTTTTTCAAATAATACCAGCAACTTTTCTCTTTCTATCCTTCATGTTACTTCAAAATTATATGTTGTTTGGTCCTTAATATTTTCTTTTAAAACTGTCCAGGGGCTTCACATCATTTTTAAAAAATCTCAGCTGTATTTTCTGCTATCATTCTTATTACTCAAGATAACAGTAAAATATGACAGTCCGTAGTCCTAGGTTCAAAGTGATTAAGCAACCCTTTTTTGTTTAATATACCTTAGTATTAGTGGGTTTGTTGCGAAGCCAGGGGCGGGGAGTTTGAAACCCACACTTGTGTTTTCTGGGAAAGGGGTCACCTGACATAAGCTGATGCAGTTACATGCCCTACCACTTGTGCAGCTTTAGGCAAGCTGTGTGGATCCCAGAGTGCCATCATCAGAAAGGACTGGTAAATGAAGCATGTAAATGTTTTATACCAAAAGAACCTTGCGTGAGTCACCATAATGGTGCAATTATTATTATAGTATTGATCTGATTTAAATTATGGCACATTGGCCAGAATCTTATTCTGAATTTACTCCAGCATAAGTGTGATAGTGTAAATTGTGGCAACAAACTGCTGCTCATTAACAAACTGCTGCTTGCCTTTCTGATTGTACACCAAAGTCATGTGATTGGCACATGAGTAGAAATGCAAGTGGTAACTTGCTAATTAGCAGCAATTCACTACTGCAGTTTATGACATTCGATTTACACCGGTTTAAATCCACATTAGGATAATGGCCACCAGCTCTCAATGTATCATTTGTTGGCAAACATTTGTAAGTATACAAATATATATGTCAACAAACATAAGCCAAAGATTTGTAATGATTTATGTACAAGCTTCTCATTAATTGCAGTTCAAGGTGCTGGCTGAAATGCTGTTGTGTAAGTGACACCATGTAAGCCTGATGACATCGTCAGCTGCAGTAATTTTTTTTGGAAACAATACATTTCTGAGTGCCTCACTGCAGGTCCTGAGGCTTCTGTGGAAGCGTTACCGGGAACCTGTCTGGGGCTTCAGGACAAGAACGGGAAGTCTTTAATTTCCAAAAATTGACTCTGGCTTTTGATGCTTCCCAATTACAAAGGGGGTTCCATAGAAGCCTTGGCACTCTTGGAAATAAAACTAGAAATGTTTTCTTTCCAAAAAATTGTCATGGCTCATGATGTCATCAGCCTTATATATGTAATTTATGGAACAGGATTTTGGCTGTCCTTCTTTTAGATACATATTTGCACTGTTGTGCTCTCTTTAGAAACAACTATGTGAATAGAATGAACTCTTTGTTAACCTACTGAAACACCAGACAGTTTAAAGTTAGTCTGTTCCATCGTTACCTTAGCAACTAACCATCATTTCAGTCAGGGTTGATTTGATTTAAATCAAACTGATTTAAATCACAATTTAAATTTTTAAAAAATCAGATTTTTTGACAATTTAAATTTTTAAAAAATCAGATTTTTTGACAATTTAAATTTTTTAAAAAAATCAGATTTTTTGACAATTTAAATTTAATCATTTTAAAATCATTTTTAATTTGATTTTTTTAAATCATGGATATTTATCCACCTTGATTTCAGTGCTCCCATCCTTCCACACCTAAGGACAATTTGGATCTTATAGCATTCCAAGTAATATACTTCAGAGAAGGTGAAAGCAATCCTGTATATAGAAAAGAGACTTTTAAAGCATTATGAGAGTAACTCTTTCAAGAGATGCAAACCTTCCAGACAAATCAAAGTACTTAGAATTTCATTTCCTAACTGAAAGCCTGTCTGTCATCACAAGCTTGGTTTTGTCATATGGTATATGATTGCTTTTACACTTCTCAGAATACTTATTTCTAAAATAAAGCTACTTCCTAAAAATAAATTGAAAGACTTGGATGAGGTGGAGTTAATAAGCTGGTCAAAAGAGGACTGTTGTTTTATGAGGATCTAAAAGATCAGCCAGTCGAGCCCACAGTAATGTTCTAAAGGCCAAGTTCTTCTTAAAATACTAGATGACTCAAGCAAGAAGCTCATGTAAATATAATGGAGATACCTTAGGATTCCAATTAATATTCTGGCCAATCTTTCTTTCATTCTTAAGGCAACCAGACTTCCCAGCAGGGTTGATTTGATTTAACTTTTTAAAAAATGGACTTTTGATTATTTAAAATTTAAAAATGGGTTTTAATTTAAATCATGATTTAAATTGTGATTTAAATAAATTTAATTTTAAAAATCATTGATTTTTATCCACCTGACTTTCCAGTGACTTACCTGCTTTGAAGGTGTTGTGCAGAACTTTTATGTAAAAACCAAGTACACAAATAGAACTGCGTGGGAGAAACCCAGTTATCCTTAAAATAGCAAACGGGCCCACAGAGAAATTATTATACTCTAGAACAGCCATAGGTAAACATAATTCTAAAAGCATCTACTCCATCTGTAGCTTTTTGGCTCTTATCCAGCAGAGAATGTGTAATAAACTGTATAATTGTAGTCAAGTTTTCCCCTCCTGACAGCATTATTAGCACTGACTCTTGATTGTTACTGACATAGGAAAGCAACACCTGCCCCCTAAAACAATGCCATCATGCAAGTATGTCTAATAAGTCTGAAGAAATTAGTGCAGTAAAAAAATCTGAGGGTTTCAACATGACTTTTTGTGTGATCCAGTATTCTGCTATATGAGCACAGTAGCTCATAGGATTGTTCCTGGGCAAACACCCTGCTAATCCCTTTGTTTAAGGGTAGCAAAATGCTATCTGCTATTTTTTGTGCCCCACTCAGTAGTCTTAGGCCCCCAAGCACTTCCACAAACCCAAAATTTAAAAATACATATTTTGTTGCACAGAATGTGTCCTTGTGCCCTCTATGGAAAGTGGGTTGAATTTAGCCATGTTTTTTTAAATTAAATAAATAAATTTATTGTCATTGTAAGTCTATACATAGTATACACATACAACGAAATTCACACAGACACCCAGAGACCAGACCCACATGCACACACATTTAAAAAAAATCCCCAATTGAGGGAGCTACAACACTCTTTGGGTCCTCCATACTCCTAAAAGAAATTATTTTTAGTAATGGACCTTAGATGGCAAAAAGGGTGTTTTGATTTTTTAAAAAAAATTAAAATTAAGCCAATTTTTCAGTTAAGAAAAAAAATTGTAGCAACCTTTACACTATGACTGTTGCAGATTAGGGAATGAGACATTCAGGCTGCTAGAAAATATGAAAAATGATCATCTGTCCATCTGAGGTTGCCCACTCTGGTGTAGCTAGATTACTGTCCGGTGCCTTAAGGTGTGTCTTTGGCCTCTGCTTGGATCAACTGAACACCAATGTGATATTGATCAAGTAGTCCATGAAGCCAAAAATGCTCTTGGGTGGGTGGTAGCCTAGCTTTCTGTTGTGATGGATATTGCTGATTAGCAACAGCAAGAGCAAAGTTTCCTCCCTGCCCCACCGTTCTCCCTTCCCTCTGATTTAGAGTCTCCTGCTTTATATTATAAAAGTCCATTTTAAATCAGTTCAAAAATATTTAAAAAGAGAATTTGTGGCTAAAATCCTGTTGATTTCTTCCATGCCTGCACAACCTCGTTGCGCATACAGTTGTCTTTTTTTGCCAGTTGCACAAGGAGGCATTCACTACCCCTTGTACACACACGAGGCCTGTTGTTTCTAGCAAGGTGATCATGGGCTTGGGTAACTACTGAAAGGTGGAGATCAGTGAAGAATTGTGGTATGCTTCATCCACAAAGCCAATGATGTTGGGTGATTGCTAATAGGGTTCTGGCCAAGAATTTTAGACTTAAGACCAGTAAAGCAAGAAAGAAACATTACAGATTCAGGCCTTGCTCATCTATATGTACTATAGGCAGATCTGCAAAGTCTCAGTCGTTCTGTGGTAGAATATAGTTATGAGTTGTTCAACTTTAAATGTTTGAACCAATTAATTTTTTTAAATGGCTTTTGTCTTCATATCTATTATTGAAGCAGGAAGATAAATCTTTTAACTGGTCCATCTTATTTTTTCCTGTTGTGATGATGATGGCAAAATCATGTGCCACAAGAGCTGCTATGGCCTACAGTGCAAAGCAAGCAGAGCTGGGTGGATTGGTTTTTACTAGCCCCCCAAATACAAGTGAACAACCTGTTGTTAGAGGCTCAAAGGCTCTTCTGTTACGAGATACTCATGCATGGTTTGAAGAGTTACATTTTCCCTCTTTTCATCCTGAAAACCTTTTCCCACAGTGTTTCAGAAGGGCATGTAGGAGGAAGTTATATTAATGGCTGCCCCAATCTGTGGTATGTTCTTTATGGGCTTGCAAGATTTCATACCAGAACAAGTACCTGAACGCTTTGTTTTGGCTAACATTTAATGGCCTACACAAAACAAAGTGTGAGGGGATATTTCCTATAGGTAAAAGTTCCCTATGACAATTAAATCCAGTTGTGTCCGACTTTAGGGCCTGGTGTTCATCCCTGTTTGTAAGCGGAACAGCCAGCGTTTGTCCTTAGACACTTTCTGTGGTCACGTAGCCAGCATGACTAGTACGGAACACTTGTTACTTTCCCACAGAGGTGGTACCTATTCATCTACTTGCATTTGCATGCTTTTGAACTGCTAGGTTGGCTGGGACAAGCAATAGGAGCTCACCCCATCGGATTCAAACTACTGACCTTTTGATCAACAGCCCAGTGGCTCAGCAATTTTGTTATGTGCCATCAAGTTACTTCCAACTTATGACAACCCTGTGAGTTATTAGCCTCCAAAAGATCTTATCACTGATAGCTCTTTTCAGGTTTTGCAAACTGAAGACTGTGGCTTCTCTTATTGAGACAAATCATGTTAGGTCTTCATCTTTTCTTACCATTTTACACTTTTTAAATTGTCTTTTCAAGTGCTTCTTGTCTTCACATATGTTTGTAGTGCAGTAGCTTCAGTTTAGTGATTTTAACTTCGAGTAAAAGTTTGATTTTGATACATAGCCCATTTTTTCATCCTTCTAGTGACCCATAGTATCTCTAAAGTTATTCTGAAATACCTTTCAAAAGAATCAATTTTTTACTTGTTATCTTTCTTCATAATCTAGCTTTCCCATCTGTAGATATTAATCAGGTACATCTTGGAGAATTCGCAACATCATATGGCAGAATAAAGTCTCTGACATGGAGCTCTTGGACAAACACAGATGACAAGCATTTTTACAGTCTTGAAACAGTTTTTACAGTCTTGAAACAACAACTTCAGTGGGCTGGTCATGTCATCAGGATATTGGACAATCATCTTCTGAAATGTACTTTCTATGGAGAGTTTGCTGCAGCTCCTTGATTAAAGTGGTGGACAAAAGACAAAACTCAAGGGTACACTGAAGACAACATCGAAAGAATTTGGCATTGACCATGTCAGTTGGGAAACTCACTCAAAACCAAAATGTCTGGTGAAGTGCTGTCAAATAAGAAGCTACATAATTTGAAATAAAAAGAATCAAGGATGCACAAAGGAAGAGTGAAGTGAGAAAGCAAGGATTTAACATCTTGACAGCCCAACAAGTCCAGGATCAGTTGATATGCCCTCACTGTTTCTGTATCTTCCAGGCTTGCATTGGATTAGTTAGTCACCTTCCTTTACATCAACATGCTACTGCCCAACTTGAACTGCTCACTTCTCCTCCTCCCCGCAGTGGTGAATTTGATGTACATGGTCTTCTTTGAAAATGGTGAACTATTGATTATCCTGTTCTAACCATAGCTTCTTTTCCAGAGCATAGGTTATGCATCAGAGCAGTCACATCTTGTGACATACTAGTTCTGTCAGTATAGTCCATAGGTGTTTATGATACACACAGTCAAAGGCTTTACTGTAATCTATAAAGGACAAACTGATTTTCTTCTGAATTTTAAAATATGCTTCGGTAGTAAATGTTTCTTTGCAGTATGCAGTTAGGTCCGGAAATAATTGGACACTGACTCAATTTTCATAATTCTGGCTCTGTACACCGCCACAGTGGATTTGAAATGAAACAACTGAGATGCAATTGAAGTGCAGACTTTCATCTTTAATTCAAGGGGTTGAACAAAAATATCGTATGAAATGTTTAGGAATTGCAACCATTTTCATACACAGTCCCCTTATTTCAGGGTCTCAAATGTAACTGGACAAATTAACACAATTATAAATAAAATGTTAATTTTTAATAGTTTGTCAAGAATCCTTTTCAGGCAATGACTGCTTGAAGTCTGGAATGCATGGACATCACCAAATGCTGGGTTTCCTCCTTTGTGATGCTTTGCCAGGCCTTTATTGCAACTGTCTTCAGTTGTTTGTTTGTGGGTCTTTCTGCCTTAAGTTTTTCTTCAGTACGTGAAATGCATGCTCGATTGGGGTTAAGATCAGGTGATTGACTCAACCATTGTAGAATATTCCACTTCTTTGCCTTAAAAAACTCCTGGGTTGCTTTTGCAGTATGTTTTGCGTCATTGTCCATCTGTAAAGTGAAGCACCATCCAATCAACTTTGCTGAATTTGGCTGAATCTGAACAGACAATATATCCCTATACACTTCAGAATTCATCAGGCTGTTTCTGTCTTTGTCATACCATCAATAAATGCTAGTGGCCCAGTGCCATTGGAAGCCATGCACGCCCATGCCATCACACTGCCTCCGCCATGTTTTACAGATTATGTGGTATGCTTTGGATCATGAGCCATTTCAAGCCTTCTCCATACTTTTTTCGGCCCATCATTCTGGTTGATCTTAGTTTCATCTGTCCAAAGAATGCTGTTCCAGAACTGGGATGGCTTTTAAAGATTTTTTTTTTTGGCAATGTGTAATCTGACCTTTCTATTCTTGAGGCTTATTAATTGTTTGCACCTTGTGGTGAATCCTCTGTATTTGTTCCTGTGAAGTCTTCTCTTTATGGTAGACTTGAATAATGATATGCCTACCTTCCAGAGAGTATTCTTCACTTGGCTGGCTGTTTTTCTTTACCATGGAAAGGATCCTATGATCCTATGATCATCCACCACTGTTGTCTTCCATGGACATCCAGGCCTTTTTGTGTTGCAGAGCTCATTCTTTTTTTCTCCTTCTCAGAATGTATCAAATTGTTGATTTGCCACTCCCAAAGTTATTGCTGTCTCTCTGATGGATTCCTGCCTGCCTGCCTGCCTTTTTGTAGCTTAAGGATGGCCTGTTTCACTTGTATGGAGAGCTCCTTTGAACGCATGTTGTAGGTTCACAGCAACAGCTTCCAAATGTGAATGCCATTTGTTGTTGTTTAGTCGTTAAGTCATGTCCAACTCTTCGTGACCCCATGGACCAGAGCATGCCAGTCCCTCCTGTCTTCCACTGCCTCCCGAAGTTTGGTCAAATTCGTGTTGGTAGCTTCGATGACACTGTCCAACCATCTTGTCCTCTGTCGTCCCCTTCTCCTCTTGCCTTCACTGTGAATGCCATACCTGGAATCAACTCCAGACTTTTTACCTGCTTAATTGATGATGAAATAACGAAGGAATAGCCAACTGCCCATAAAACAGCTTTTGAGTCAATTATTTTTGGTCCTTTGAAAAAGAAGGGGCTACATACTAAAGAGGTGCAATTCCTAAACCCTTCTTCCAATTTGGTTGTGAATATCCTCAAATTAAAGCTAAAAAGCTGCACTTTAAGTCCATATTCATTACTTAACTGTGACTTGAATTTATTTTGGTAAACAGCCAAAATAACAAAACTTATGTCATTGTTCAATTATTTCTGGACCCAACTGTATCTTTACTTCCTTTTCCTTGTCTATGTCCAGCTTGAACATCTGGTATTTCATGCTTCATATATGGTACAAATCTTTGTTTAGAATTTTCAGCATGATTCTACTTTCATGGGAATTAATGTGGTAGTCCAGTCTTTGACATCATCTTTCTTTGACATTGGGTTTTATGTTGGATATTTTCAGTCTGTGGGACATGGGAGTCTAAATTTGTAATGGAATCTGACCTTCTGTTAGTGGTGCTCGCAGCTTCCCCGGCACAGTCAAAAACACTCTTATCACATTAAAGTGTACATCCAAGCAGGATTTTAGAGTATTTATTGGGGTGTGGGTATCCCCCTACTAATTTTACTAAGTAGTATTGTTTATCTTACATTTTTGAATGGTAGGTTATAAATGAAAATACATACTCTGATCATATTTGCATAAATAGGCTAAAATACTGCGTTTTAAAGCAACTCTTTAACAGCCAACTGCTCAGCTTCGTTGGGCTAAAGGAGGTATGATTCCCCAACATTTAGGAGAGGATGCTCAGGGGACTATCAGGAAGGAGGAGCTAGGTTACAGTGGTTCCCAACCTTGGTCCCCATATGTTCTTGGATTACAGCTCCCAGAAATCCTGGCCAGCACAGCTAGTGGTGAAGGCTTCTTGGAGTTTTAGTCTAAGAACATGTGGAGATTCAAGATTGGGAACCACTAAGCTAGGAGGTCAGCTACTTTCTGTGAACTTCCACCTGTATTACATATGATACAATCCAATGGCACATGCTTAGTATTTGATAAATAACCATATCTGTAAATAAGACACTGTAATTATATGTTTGTTTTTAATCTAACCATGCTTTTAGGTGTTTATTAAACCCAAACCCTAAACGGTTTGGGACCTCGATACTTGGCAGATCGTCTTCTCCCACCTAGATCTACCCGAATCACCCGGAATAGCCAGCAGGGACGACTGAGGGGCCTAACGCCGAGAGAGGCCCGGAAAGAAAGAACAAGAAACCGGGCCTTCTCGGCAGTGGCCCCTCGGCTATGGAACAGCCTCCCAACTGAAATTCGCCTGGCACCCTCGCTGGGTGTTTTTAAAACCCATTTGAAAACTTGGCTTTTCAGACAGGCCTTCCCTCCAGTCAATAACTGATTTTTATTCTTTCATCTTGGTATTGATTTAATTTAATATAAGTGTTAAAATTATGATCTTTTAAATTTTTTATGTATAATGATGTTTTTATTATGTGTGTAAGCCGCCCCGAGTAGACTTTGTCTAGGGGAGCAGGGTAAAAATCTAATAAAGTAAAGTAAGTAAAGGAAAGTATTATAGATATAATTTAGGATATTTGGGTCTAATGTGCATTGATAATTTGGGTTGTTTTTGTTCCCACTTGTATTTTATACATCTTTCAGTGAGATACTGTAATAATTACAACTTTATATACTTACTATGGAAAATTTTAGAGTATCTGATCTTTTCACTGTGATATTTTACACTGTGATAAAATAATACAGATTCACCTACCCATTTCTAGTGCCAAAACTGGTGGCTTCATTCACAGTGAAAATATTCCATTAATATCCATGGGACTGATTTCCAAATAAGTGGATCTAGAATTAGAACATAAAATTATTTATTCTTGTAAAATGCCAAAATGACCTTGTAAAAGTTGTTTTGAACACATCTGCTTCCATACTATATATCATTATAAATTAGAATACCTTTAAGAATATTTCTATTGGTGTTCCTAAGAAATGAGATATAATTAAAATTAGGATTGCTACTTTGTATAAAACATACAAAGGAAGTATATCTTAGTTAATTGCACTTTCTAAATATTTGTTTTGTAGAATCCTCATTCATTTATGTTTTGGGCAGCTTATAGAAACACAGAATTGAATGTAGATATAGTGAAAAACTAATAAAATGTTATATATTAAAAAAGAAACATAGTGGGACATGGGGTCTTTACCTTCAAGTCCTTGAACGTTTCTCTTCCCTACTGTAAGCATACTTGAGCTTTAAACAAGAAATGGGCCAGACTTTTATAAGAATGAGAATATAAATAACTGACGTTGGGGACAAAACAGATATCAGTGCTATAATATTTCAGTCAACTAGAAATAACATATGCTTGATTTTATACTTATCGTTCATAGTTTTAGTAAAGGGTTGTGTAAATTCAGTAGTTATGAGTGTTCAGAATATTTTAACATTATTTTAAAGACATGAAAACCCGTAACTACAGATGTATTTAGAGTTGTAGCTCAGCAGTGAGGTTTACACTGGAATGTTCAAAATTGGGGAGCAGGATTCAGTAGCAGTATCATCAGTCAGTACCTATATGATTCCACATGTTCTTCTAACCCAGTATTGGTGATGAGCATGACACAAACATAGGAAGCTACCTTACACTGAGTAGAGATATAAGCCCATCTCACCAGTAGTATCTATCCTCCTCCTGGCAGCAGATATCCAGGGTTTCAAATTCAGAATGTTCCCAGTCCTGTTATCTGAAATCTGCTTTTAACAGCAAGTGTTAGGGGCCTGGTATGTCGCCTTGGCTCTAGACTGTATTGCCATGACCTTATCTACACTATGACTCCTGACAACATGTCTGTTTTTGTATATGATGGACCTAAGTCTTGCTTTTATGGGATCAGACCTGATTGTAATGGCCCCCGTCTTTCCTGCCAGGCTAACCTGCTGCTTTGATAGACGTTTGCCCAAGTTTGAACAGAACAGCAAGAGCTTGTTTGGGTTATTGGTATTCTCAGTGATTGTACAGTACTTTCTTCTGAAGCATTTTTTTCTCTCATTCTTGAAAATAAGTATCAATGATTTATAATAAGCAGTACAGGCAATAAACTGGCTAGTATAGTTCCAGTAGAAAAACCTGTAGGTTGTATCTGTTGCTACATACGTGGACTTTCTCTGGAGCAGATTTGGTGGGGTGTATGTGTGGCTGCATACATGGAAACTGTATTGATAGGTGCTATTAGTGGATAGATAAAATTAGATGCAATCTTGCATATTGGAAGACTAATATATATATATTATATAGATGTGTTTGTTTATGTGTACAGTATATGTGTTAACCTATGAGTAAGTGTAAATACTTTGGGGTTTTTAAATGTTTTCATTATTCTTCCTGATACTTCTTATTTGTTTGTGTCAAGGATATTTTTCCGTATCAGTTATAAAATAATCTTAAAAGAATATTGAGAAACCTCATGACACTCAAATTTCTATGATGTTGACTTGTAATGTGTTACATAACCAGAAACCGTTGTAACAGTAGTGTGAAGCACATTGCAACTGGCTCTAAAATATTACACCAGAATACATTAGAGTAGCACAGCTTGAAACTATGCAAGCACAAAGGTCAGCTTGCAGGCAGCTGCTTGAGTACTTCTGCAAGAATAGGAAGAAATTCTGTTGCTCTTGTTTGTGAAAGTTGCCTTTTCCCATTTTCAGCGATCCAGTTCTGTCGCCTCGGCCACCTGTGGTATAGTCCACACCATTTGGGAGGGTTCGGTTATTCTCAGAAGGGGACAGGGCTCCGAGGTGGCTGCTTGGGAAAAGATGGAAGGGGAAGCCAGTTCCTGCCAGTTCCCTTTTGCATGCTTTTGCTTGCATCACTCCCACTGCTTTTGTAAAGAGATTTAACCTCTCTCTCTCTCTCTCTCTCTCTCTCTCTCTCTCTCTGTGTGTGTGTGTGAGAGAGAGATGTACACAATATTTAAAGAGCTTTGGATAGAGTTGGATGGATTTTTTAATAGAACAATAAATGGTAGGATTACTCAAGAACATTGAATATAGCTTAACTAGGAAAAGTTGTTCACAGAGCATATTAATTTATTGTAGTTAATACATGGTATATAATATCAGCCTTTTGTTTCTGTCCATGGAGTTTTCTTGGCAAAGATACTGGAGTGGCTTGCCAGTTCCTGCTCTAGGTGGATCGCGTTTAGTCAGAACTCTCCACTATGACCTGTCCGTCTTGGGTGTCCCTGCACGACATAGCCCATAGCTTCTCTGAATTACTCAAGCCCCTTCGCCACGACAAGGCAGCAATCTGTGAAGCGCAAAAAACAGTCTGAAGCTCAACATCAAAAAAACTAAGATCATGGCCACTGGCCCCATCACCTCCTGGCAAATAGAAGGGGAAGATATGGAGGCAGTGACAGATTTTACCTTCTTGGGCTCCATGATCACTGCAGATGGTGACAGCAGCCACGAAATTAAAAGACCCCTGCTTCTTGGGAGGAAAGCGATGACAAACCTAGACAACATCTTAAAAAGCAGAGACCTAACCTTGCCGACAAAGGTCCGCATAGTCAAAGCTATGGTTTTTCCAGTAGCGATGTATGGAAGTGAGAACTGGACCATAAAGAAGGCTGACTGCCAAAGAATTGATGCTTTTGAATTGTGGTGCTGGAGGAGACTCTTGAGAGTCCCCTGGACTGCAAAGAGAACAAACCGATCCATTCTGAAGGAAATCAACCCTGAGTGCTCACTGGAAGGACAGATCCTGAAGCTGAGGCTCCAATACTTTGGCCATCTCATGAGAAGACTCCCTGGAAAAGACCCTGATGTTGGGAAAGTGTGAAGGCAAGAGGAGAAGGGGACGACAGAGGATGAGATGGATGGACAGTGTCATCGAAGCTACCAACATGACTTTGACCCAACTCCGGGAGGCAGTGGAAGACAGGAGGGCCTGGCGTGCTCTGGTCCATGGGGTCACGAAGAGTCGGACACGACTTAACGACTAAACAACAACAACAAATATAATATCAGGTATTCTGTAAAGGGTTACTTTGTTTTGGAAATAATATTTCCCATGTAGATGCAGTCTAGTTTCTGGATGACCTGACCTACTTGTGTATCCTGCTATTTTCTTTTACTGAAGTTTCGGTGAAATGTTTATTTAAACAAAGCTGCTGTTCTTACTGAAATAATTTGCATATAGCTTTGTTAAGGATGGTTTGGTCCACCGTGAAGTTCCAGTTTGTGTATAAAATTGAGTGCTTTGCAAATCTGACATGTTTTGGACTGCAGTTCCTATAAACCTTTACCATTATGGCCAGAAGTCAGGAATTATGAGAAGTCCAAAATATTTGGTGAACACCAAGTTGTCTGATTTTGCTATGAACAAATATGAAAAACCTCAAATAGATCACAGCCTCTCCTTCTGTTCTTGCCTGAGATATTCCTGTCTTTGCAGGAGCATCAGTTAAAATATTTGCAGGAGACATTATTACCAATTTCTAGTCCTCTTCCATGTACAGAGCTACTGCAATAAGTTGGAATACACTTATAGCCATTTACAAGCCATTTTGGGCAAGCAATATCTGTCAACATCCAGTTTCTCAGAAGCAGTAGAGCCCAATTACTGCCATCTTTTTATTTGTGGGAAGAGAGATAGGTAACAAGGCTGCTGGGGAGAAGGAGAGTCTGATTTAATCTGTTGAGTTTGCCAAGCTACTACGGTCCTTCTGGTCCAAGGGAAGGATTGGCTGGTGGAATGTGGCTGCAATTTCACCTGCTCAACATGTGGTCAGATCTGTGGATGACACCTTGCTGGGACTTTAATTCAAATTAAGCTACTATGTTACTATATATAGGCAGTTGTTATTAAATTCATTAATTCTGCTGTTTTTTAAGCCTGCATGTCTAGATGTTTGTACAGTTCCATTTCAGCAGTCCAGTTAATTATTAAACAGTAAAACCATAATTAGTTTCCACCAATCATCCATCTAATAGGTATTAAGGGCTATAGCAGAGCTGGACCTTGAAGGGTCTGAGCACAAGGAAATATTTATTAGTAAGGATGAGAACCATAGTGGTGGTATAGTGTCTTGAGTGTTGGACTGGGACTTGGGGGATCCAGGTTCGCCTCCACTAAGCCATTAAGTTCACCATTCATCTAAATTCCATTTAAGTAACAAGTACATAGTTGCATATTTAAAATTGTTGTTTTGATTTGAGACAGAATTTGTGACAGCTAACAGGAGTAAAGTCTTAGGTGTGATTTTTCACTTCATTTAGGCAAGACCTCTAATGTAGCAATGTGAAGTAAATTTAAATGTTAATTTAAAATTAAGTAAAACATTTAAGCAATTAATTTCTCCTCTTTGAAGGAGAGAGGTAAAAATAATTAGCTCTCTGACTTTTCACACTTCTTTTGTCAGACTGTTCTGGACAGTATATATCCTCAATGTAAATCTGAGGAGTAAGGTGGGAACAGAAGTACCATAGGGGCTCAGGCTTAGAACTCAGCTCCCCTCCCTCTTTTTAAAATCCAGGCCAGAGATTGCTAATGGGTTCTGAACAAGATTTGTCTCAGCTTGAATCCTTAGTTTCTGAGACTCAGTGGGAAGAATCCTGATGGGACTCTTCTGTTTTTGGAAGTTGTAGAGGTCTTTTTCACCTATCTCCCCTGTCCCTTTCGTGCCCACTGATCTGCTTCACTGTTGCACACATTGAATGTTCTAATCATGGATGGTACACTTAGCATCCAAGTGATCACATCATTCTAGATGGGAATATGTAGAAGACTTCAATACATCACATCTACTGAATTTTGTGTTATTGTACAAGTTCTTTTAAAGTATAAGTCTTGTAATGACAAATACTAATACTGTAGTGAGCTTCAACCACATTTTAAGAGAGTATTTAATATATGGATGTATTAAAGCAGCTTTGGTACTTTCTTAGAATGAGACATGCATGTTTTTAAGGATGTGGATGATTTGAGTAGTGCATACATTCGTAAACAAATGTCAAACACATTGGTTTCCTTTATAGAGGCTGTGTTTTATATTATGTTAAATTTGGTTTGCAGTTGCCTGTGAAGAGCTGTTTTTCTCAAAATATGTTTTGCAATGGCATGTTAATGTGGTCTGCACTGTCCTTTATGATTCAGAATTTTTGTTTTTCAGCATTACTAGGATTTACCTCTTGATTTCTTCTGTTGTGCTGTGCTGTTGCTTTCCTTACTTTTGCTTTTCTGTATCTTTGGTTCCCTGTTCCAAAAATAGATAAACAAATGTCGTCTTTCAGTCTTTTTTAATTATCAGATTTTCCATTGGCACATATTGTTGGTTTTCTAGATAGCATGGGAGTAGGATAACTTTGTGCCAGTATCTTCATGTCCCTTCGTTTCAAGACAGTGTTGTAGAAATATTCTCTAGCGGACCGAAAATTAGACGGAACATTGGTATCCAAGGTGTCTTGGATTATTCATATATAAAATTATAGAGATCTAGCAGTCTAACAATATTTGTTTCCATGAACTGCCAAGGTTGGTGGGGTGAAATGTACAGTATATGTGTGCATATAAATATGAAAATATCTGCTTGGATTTTTAGAATTAGTTGTGTGAACCCAAGAGAGTCTTACATGTCTTTTTCTCAAAACAGTAGCTCTCTTTTTCTGAAACTGTGTGAAACACTTGGTGTTAGATCCAGACAATGTAGTGACTAGTGAGTGATGTTTTTACTAAAGTCTCAAGGCAGTCCAATTTTAGAAGTTAGTCATGAATCACCTGAAATCCTTTTTATTCCAATGGGACTCTGAAGCGACTATCTTAAACTTGATCAGAGGTGGGTAGCTGCCATCCTCTCCTAGATTTTAGTGGGTCATACTCATACATTTTTCTATACCAGATGTACCTGGATGGTAGCTTCTATTTTTTATGTTGTTTTTTTAAATCTGTTTCAGGTCCAAAACAGGCCTTGTGATGGAGGAGAATACCCTTTAAATTCTGCCAGAAGTTTCTTGGGAAATGATTGACCAATTTTATGCCATTTTTTCAGCATGGAAGTGTTGGGGTTCATGTTGCTTAGAGGCTGCACTTTGCCCACCCCTTGTCTAGATCTGTAGTGTGTGTGTGTGATGCAGTGAGAGGTTTAGGTCTGTGAAGAGAAATTTATTTTAAAATGATTAAACGCTCCTTTACATATCATATATGAATTTTTATTATGAAACATGTGCATATTGTATGCAAGTAAATAAAGGTTGTGTCTTTCAAATATATAGCCATGTTATTTCTACTGGAAATGCCCCAAATTCCAGTCCGAAGTAGCGGTAGAATTCTCACACCTCAGTTTTCTCCCTCCAACATGATTTGGCTTACCTTATCTTGGAATGTTGGCTTCTGAGGGTCTAAGGTAAACGTCTTGACCCCAGCTTTGACTCAAAAATTTAAAAATGACTCATTTTGAGACACTCCTAGAAATGGCTTCAGTTATGTGTGATCTTAGCTTCAGCCGAGGTGTGTGTGTATTCTCGTTGAAGGACTTCATGTCTAGAAAGAGACTTCAAATATGCTTAGTTTAGAGTAGCATGTGTTATGTTATCCCTGTACCATGTGCTTAATTGTGAAATGCCCCAATATTTTAATAGCTCTATCAGTTTATGAGGAAATCTTTTTGATTTGTATATAGTTTTAAAATAGTCAGCTTATTTTGCTAATTCCAGGTTGTTGTTGTTTCTGTAGGCTATTGCACTTAAGAATGAACATTGAAGACAAGCTGGGAGGATTATTTATTAAATGTGGTAACATAGATCAAATGCAGTCATCCAGGGATATGGTTGGAATGGGTGCTACATCTAACCAGTCCTCAGTATCTGCGGAACGGCAAGAAGCAGTACTTCAAGGCCGGGCTATGGCACATCAAGAAATGCTTTCTGCAGATGACGTGTTACGAGAAAGTGAACTTCGACAGCAAGAAATGATCCCACATGATGAACTAATGGTCCATGAAGAGACAGTGAAAAATGATGATGAGATAGAAGGACAAGAGAGACTTCCTCAAGGGCTTCAGTATGCAGTCAGTGTTCCAGTAAGCATTTTATTTTGTACATTTACATTTAGAGTTGAGGAAATCCTCATTGTATATTCCTTTAAAAATATGGCAGATGTAGCAAAAAAATAAATAAAAATAAAGTGTTTCGTTCATGGAGAGGCAATTTTGGCCGGTAAGAACCAGTTTCTTCCTTTGGGCTCCCTGAGAGCTGGAATGACTGCCAAAAATGTCAGTAAACATTTAAAGAAAAAAGAAAAGAGAAGGTGAATTGCCACTCCTGAGAACTTTCAGGAGTTACAGTTCACGGTTTTTGCAGGAAAAAGAATGGATTGGGGGGGTGGTTTGAAAAAACAGCCACCTCTGATTTAGTTCCTTTGGGGAAACACAACAGACACCTTCATAGACTAAAAAGGCATAATCTCTTACCTTTGATACTGCTTGCATGATTAAAGAGTTATTCAAAGGTTGACTCTTATTGTAAGAAAGGACCAGAGACTGTGACAAATTTAACAACTCTCAAAACTGCCCTGTTTCATCAATAATAATATGGTCAGTAGGTATATTTTGCATTTAGCTATGGGGAAAAAGTTATGTGTAGACATCCTCTTTTAAGTTAAAAGATCTTAATCAGATCTTCTAATAATAGTCTTTACCATTTTGGGGTCGTGAATTAATTTGTTACCTGTGAATTCTTGCACTTTTGAAATTGGTATCTTATATAAACATTGCTCATTAGAATTTGTTTGCCTACACATTGAGCCTGTGGTAAGTGCTTTAAATATTTTAAGTATCAATATTGCATTTGCTATGTTAATACAAATATAGTGCTACTTCTAATGCAATTTATGACTTGGTTTAGTATGTAAATTCAAAAGTGGTGACATTCACACTTCTTTCTAGTGTGGTAGCCAACTTCGTCTATGGTAGCAATTTTTTTTTAAAGTCTCATGGCTTGTGTTTTGTTTGGCATAAGCTTTCCAGGACTGCAGCCCACTTTTATCAGATGCAGTCTGCTTGTCATCAGTTAACTCATAGTGCTGAGGAACGGCTGTTCACAATACACTGTGAAAGTACTGTGTGTAGTGGCAATCCTTTGTTGTAAGAGAATGAGAACTGCAGAAATATAAGGGTATTTCCCAAGTTATAAGACTATTTGTGATTAATTTGGTTTTTTAAACAGATTTTTGACCAGCTAAATCTAGATCTGTCTATAATACTCATGAGTGATAGCTCAGTGGTTTAGGTACCTGGCTGCGGAGCCAGAACAGTGTGCCTCCCTAACAGGGTCTGGACTCGATGATCCATAGGGGTCCTTCGAGCTCTGCAATTCTAAGATAAAATTATTGATCCTAAAGCTGAAGATGGTACATTGTTGATACTGACTCCTTACCAGGACAAAGCCTC
The DNA here is from genome assembly GCA_037013535.1 of Intellagama lesueurii. Lineage (NCBI taxonomy): Eukaryota > Metazoa > Chordata > Lepidosauria > Squamata > Agamidae > Intellagama > Intellagama lesueurii. The sequence continues at coordinate 125,652,381 of JBAJHW010000001.1, read as the reverse complement.
TGGATAGCTAAAGCAGTGCTGCCTTTTAGCTAAAAATACATGTGTGTTTTTTGTAACCAGAACAGTTATAAAAGGTCTATTACTGTAGAAATAGCATCTGACACTATCTTAAAGCAATTGTTTACAACTGTCAGTTGTTTTTGTATCTGCTTTTATATCAGCATGATAAATAATGTTATTAAATATATATCCAAGACAAAAGAATAGGACTCAGTAGCTCCTGTTGCTGAGCATAGCGAGGCACTAGAGTAGGCTCATTGAATCAGTGGGGATTTGGTGAGTCCGCTCCCCCATATGTTTGATTGATTCAAGTTGGCCTACTCTAATTGCAGCTTAATATGGTGAAGTGAATTGCAACTAAAGTAGACCCATTTGAATCAATGGAATTTATGAAGGAGTTGTCCCATCAAATCCCCACTGATTCAGGGGGCCTAGTCTAGTGCAATTCACTATGCTAAGTAATAGGATTTCAGCCTGTCATTATTTTAGGGAAGTAAAATGCCATCTTTAGTTTCAGATTATTATGATTGGTTTGAGATGATTACAGTATGCTTCAGTGAAAAAGAGAGAGAAGGATTAAAGTGGAGAACCTCTAAGCCCATAGTCCTACTGGGTATCCTTTGGAAGCCACTCATTCTTAGGATCAATTTCTTCTGTAATACGGTGCTACTAATAATATCTCTGCATGTTATTCCAGTTATAAAAATGGAAGTTGTAAATATTTTATCTGCTGAAATGTCACTTTCAAATGTTTAATTATATATAGTATGTAACTCAGGGAGTAAGGATATTTGCATTTGAAATCTCCCCTTGCAAACCAAGAGAATATCAACTATCCCTTAGTATATTGGCATTGCTTTAAAAGCTCATCAAAATGTCTGTTCCCTGTAATTGATATGTTGTATTTGGTATTTTAGCAGATCAGTGTGAAACAAGAAATTACCTTTAGTGATGTAACAGAACAACAGAAAAGGGACAAAAAATTAATACGAGAAGGTTTAGATATGCAGAAGAAGAAGAAGAGGAAACAGCGTTCACCAGCAAAGGTAAGACAATCAATTTGAACTTTAATCCAACTGGAAATCATAGTATTTAGAAAGGATCAATTCAGTCACCTAACTGTAATCCCCAAGCAGAGTCAAAAGTTGTTTATGATTTCTTTGAACTTCTTTTCACAGCATAAAATATTTGGTATGCTTTGAAACCTGTATCTTGGAGAAACCTGGGGAGCTTTCTCCAGTTTTTCTTTTTACAAGTTGGTAGCTTTAAAGACCACTTACCATCGATTAAGTCTGTTTAGCTGGATAACAATACAGATTCTGTAGAAGTTCCAGTACTGGGATTATTTAACTATGATCAGAATTTTAATAGGATTCATGTAAATTTTCCAAAACTTGCCATGCCCAATTATGGCTAATTGACAAGGTGTCAGAATGTGTCTTGGTGGTGTGCCAGCTCATGCTGCAGGAGGGCAGAGATCCCTTGTAATCCAGTGCCAAGAGTTAAATAAGGCCACTGTTGAGGACTTTATTATTTATTCATTGAATTTGTATACTATCTTTCTTCTAGTGATAGGAGTCAAGGTGGTTCACAATCAAGTTGACTAAAAATTAAATTAAAACATAATCCAGGTTCAAACATGAAGAATTAAAAGTGCAAATGAATACATATCAAAGAAAGAAAATACAGTGCCCATCTAGTTAGAGCCCCTTAGAGAGCAACAAATGCCAGAAGTCCACCTGCAGACAGAAGGACAATAAGAAGTGGGCCAACTTAGCCTGCTTTGGTAGGGACAGCCACAGCCTCCCAAAAAACCTCTTTCATGTCCACACTAGATGTGGGAGAAGGGCCTCCTTTGCAGATCTTAAAGCCTACATGAGCTTTAAGAGTATGTTTTTCATGTTGTCTCAAAGCAAACCCTGTTGTCCTTACTTTTCTACAGCAGCGTAACTGCCCCCTCCTATATCTCCGTCTGCTCTCTGTAGTTACAGTGGCTACTCCTTTCCTACTGTCTCCCTGTATTGACACATCTCATTCCCCAAGGACAGACTTCGAGTGGCTAATAGGTGATTTCTTTGCATGGGAAAGGGACACAGCATGGCTGACGACTGTATGTGCTGTTCATTTACTACTCAAGACAGACAAAACTATCTTCAACCTCATATTTGAAAGAAGACCATCAAAGCCATGAACATAAGCATTAAGAATGCCACTTGTTCCTTAGCAAACACTTGAATGATGCCTTCAGTTTTCCAGGCTGCAGTGGCTTCTACAAGTAGCTGTTCAAGGGCATCCTGCCTCTTTGAGTGCTGCTCAGATGCTGTTGGATACCCTTTCAGGCTTGGCAGTTACTTTTACTGCAGTCTTGGTACGGATAATAACAATATTGAACTTGAGCTCAATGATTGTTCTTGATCAGAGAACAACAACTGCACCATCAATTCCCAATCACTTGCTAGCTTTATTTGGAGAAAAGAACGCAATGCCTTAATAAGTTTAAACTAAAGAAAAAGAAGATGAAGTCTGATTCTTTTACCAAGGAACATTCAACATCTCTGGCTCCTCACTTGCTTACACTGTGCACCTGTAGATCCACCATTTCTTAAATGGTCTCTTCCCATCTTGGAGAAGTTTCAGTCAGACTTGAATTGCAAGGGGCTTTGGAAGAATCAGGCATTGACTGGTGAGAAATTGATAGAGGCACTTCCAGTCCAGATGGGGAGAACTGACACTCCTTAGTTCTCTAGGGCTTCATTACCACCCTCCAAGGAGCATGAACGATCTCTCTTGAATCTCCAGACCTATGTTCTCCAGTCTCCTTTTGCTTGGAATGGAGACCTGCATACTCTCCATTCCACTCTTGGTTGCGACACTTCTTGTACCAGTACTCCTCTTCTTTACCTTATTACTATGAATTGGAAGTCCATGGATCTGTGAATATGTCCATCCTGACATTTGTGAGCATAGAGCACTACTTCTGAGTGCTATGTCAAAGCTTCCCTCTGCTGGGATCACCAACAGCAGAGCCTCTTGGTTACAATTGTGAAGAGCCCTGAACAAGATGTTATTTTATTTATCATTGCCTGCTGATAACTACTACTGATAGTTTACAGCCCATGCTGATCTCATTTCTTGTTGCTGCAGTCTCCTCATTGGTTCCTCCACAGACTTCACTGGTAGCTTTATTTTTTTGTCTATTGCCTGTTTCTGTGAACAATATGGCGATTCAGCTGACTTTATTTCACCAACAGGAGATATTTCCTGTTGCTAACCTGGTGACAAGGAGGGAATCCAACTCAGTTTCCTCAGCAGATGATGCCTCAGAGAGCATATGTCCTTTCTGTGTTCTCTTCCCCTCCTCGCAGGACCAGCTTGTGGCACTTGAGTACCCTTTCCAGAAGATGTTGAGTCAATTGCTGATCCAGTGATCCAAAAGGTTAAATCTCTTTGCTTCGAAGTATGGTAGCCATTAGAGCTCCTTGCTGTAAGCTTGATACCATAGGCCATTACCTATACTACTCAGCAACCCTGGGAATGCATCTTTTGCTAAGTATGAAGTGTGCATGGCAAGCTACTAATTCTTCCTTTGAGAGAAGGATTGTGCTTTCTTAGAGTTGTAACCCTTGATCAAGCACAAATTGTCAGCATGCTTTGCCATGAAACCTTGATTGTTGCTATTGTCAGAACTCCCGAGTTGTTTTGGGTGCTTCTGGTCTTCAACACCATGAAATGTGCGAGAATTGAAGACTTACTCTTTGACATCTTGCATTAATCCCCTTCACTTCATGTTCAAGCTAAAAGTGGGTGGCCTTTCTTTTGTCTTCTCTGTGAGTCTACCTTGCAGTAATCTCTGCTATTCATTTCCCATTTGACTGATTGTCTTTCACCATCCTACTAGAAAGACTTTTTTTTTTTGAAAAAGGTGAATATCTTTGCTCTCAGAGTTGACCACGGGCCCCAGTATGAACCTCCTGGTAGTTATTAAGGGAATTTCCTCTTCAACATTAAAGCCTATGGTTATTGGTTCTTCCAATTTGTTGTCTTGCAAGGTAGCCTTCCTTGTTGCTCAGTGGGCCAGTGTGCTCTGCGTTTTGTACATGAGCCCACCTTATTTAAATTTCAGTCAGATATTTCTGCTTCTTCTTTGTGGCCTCTGTGAATGCACACAAATGGGTTTTACTGCGCCTGCGCAGGACTCCTCGGAATATTCTAGAGCTTAAAAAGACATAATTAGTAGGACGTTGCCCCGTGGCGCGCATGCTCCACCCGCCTGAAATACCTCAGTTCCTTTTAGCCGCCGCTGAGTTCGGACTCCTTTAGCAATTATTAGAGCTTCTTCCATTTTGATTCAACGGTTTTTTATCTTTGGCTTGTTTAACGGTTTCCCGATCTTGTCACGGACTTGGCTTTGTTGATTGTTTGATTACGGCTTTCTGATCTTTGGACTGTTTATCGTTAAGCGTTTTGGATCACGGACTTGGACGTTCCCCCTGTGAGGTACCCTTTTCTTCCCCCCCTTCCCCCCCTGTTTCCCGCCTCTCTTTTATGGCCTCTTCGGGTCCTTTCAAGAGGTGCGTATCGTGTGCCAACAAAATTCCATTCACTGACGGCCACGATCGCTGCTTGTTTTGCCTGGGAGAGAGACATCAGACCAACTCCTGCGTGGAGTGTAAGAAATTAACCAAGCTTCCCTTGCAATGACTTCAGTCGTATCTTTGGGAAAAGTCCCTATGACCTTCCAGCCCTGTAGCTAGTCCTGCTGCTAGCCCCGCAATGGAACCTACCATTGTCCCTGCTTCTCGGTCTGAAACTTCGGTTCCATCGGCACCGACGACTCCCTCTTCTAAGACGTCCTCCAAAGCTTCCATGCCTAAAACCGTCTCAGCATCGATGTCAACTTCGATGTCGAAGTCACCTTCGGTCTCTACCAAGGACCTCTCTCCTAAGAAAAAGGATGCAGTTAAACAAAAGAAAGCTAAGAGTGTCTCTAAGTCTCATTGACCCCGTGAACCTCAAACGGTTCACATCTCCCTCCCCTCTCCTATCTTGGAGGAGTCATCGAGGGACATTCCGGACCCAGATTCCCTTTCTGAAGCTGGAGAGGTGGGACTGCTTCCTCAGGCTCAAGCCTCGGTACTGAGCTTGTCACCATCTCATGGCCGCTCTGAGGCTGACGTTATCTCCTGCCCGGCCTCAGCCCATTCTAGCCCTATTTCTATCGGGCGGGCAACAATGATCCAACTTTCCAACTCAGAGGCATCGCTTTCTCAGTCTCCTCCGCGGAAGCGATCTGCTAAACGGCGCCACATCTCTCCATCCCAACAGTATTCTCAATATCGGGAGGTGATTCTTGTGCCGCGCTCGTCTCGACACCACATGATTTCTGAATATGGTGAACCTCTTTATTCTGACGTGGATTGGCGTAGCAATCGACACCGGTACAGGTTGAATGAGCCCGATCGCCACTATGTCGAGGATTATTATGGGCGGCCTAGGCACGTGCATTACAGGTATGCCTCTCCCACATCTTCTCAATCTCCTTCACCACCTCCCGCTCGACGTCGATATCGAGCGTACTACCAGCCCGACCCTGCAATACCGACACTGAGAAAATCTGCTTCCAAACACGGATTACCCCCATCTGAGATCCCCCGACTGGACCCGGTACCAGCGAAACGTGCACGTTTATCCTCTCTGCCACCGGCCTCGACTTCACAACCGGCTTCTGTTGTCCATAGGTCCCGCTCACGTCACGCTTCGGCTTCGATTCCACAAGTTTTAACCTCAGCTCACTCACCTCGGGCCCATCATCATTCCCCTTCACCTCTTCTCTCGAGGGACTCTTCGATCTTGACGGCTTCTGAGCAGGATCAGGATCTCCCTTTGGAAGCTTCTAGGGAGTCCCTGTCGAATTTACCGACACCTGACTCGGATGTTGCAGATATCCACCCACCGTCTCCATCCGAGGACTTTACATCTTATTCCCAGCTCATTCTCCGTATGGCCAAATCTTTGGAACTTGACATCGAACAGCCTCCACCTCCCAAACAGGACCTCGTCTTCGACGACATAAATCAAGAGAAATCCCCTCCGTTGAGTCTGGCATTCATACCAGCCATGTTGGACCTTATCAAGGAGTCATGGGACAAGCCGTCTACATCTACCCAAATCTCTCGATGCATTGAGAACCACTATAGAACGCATGGATCCGACATAGCTTTTCTCGTGAAACATCCTGCTCCAAACTCCATTATAGTGCAGTCAAATCAGCCCGTGCCGGTAGCTATTGCCCTCAGAAGGCACGCTTGGTTGCGCTCCGCAGGGATCAATGATGATGCTAGATCCCACATTGAGGATCTTCCATTTGATGGCGTTGGTCTTTTTAATGAGAAGACGGATGAGATGATGGACAATTTGCACAAGATGCGCAAGACCACCCGTTCCTATTCTACCCAGCAGCCCAGATACCAACAGCGTAACCAATGGTGCAGGCCCTTTACCTTTCAACAACAATACCAACAACCCTATCGGCCCTACAAACCTCCAGCTCTGGCTCCTGAAAGATCTAACCCTCCTCAATCTTCCGCAGTTCCTCCCTTCCGTTCCCAGGCCCCTGCTCAGCGCAGACAAGGTTTCCATCGCCCTGCAAGAAAAAACAAGCAATATCTTTGACTCTCCTCTCCTGGACTGTCCTCATCATCAGCTGGCTCCCCATCAGCTGGCTCCCTTTTTCGACAAGTGGTCCACCATCACCAAGGACACTTGGGTGCTCGCCATCATACGTTACGGTTACCTATTGGAATTCAAGGAGCTTCCTCCTCTCAGTCATGTCAGACCCACAATTTACTCACCTGCTCTAGAGGACGAGGTTACACTCCTTCTTCAAAAACGTGCTTTCCAGAGGGTGCCTCCCCAAGATATTCTGAACGGTTTTTACTCACGTTACTTCACAGTTCCCAAAAAGGATGGAGGCCTCTGTCCCATCTTGGACCTACGACTTCTAAACACCTACATTCATTCGAGGCGTTTTCGCATGGTCACCCTCGAATCAGTCATCCCTCTGCTTCAGCCAGGCGATTGGTTTGTGGTTATAGATCTACAGGACGCGTATTTTCATATTTCAATTCACGAGCACCATTTCAGATATCTCCATTTTCTTTTCATGGGCGTTGCTTACCAATTTTGTGCCCTTCCCTTCGGTCTGTCCACCGCTCCAAGGACCTTTACAAAGTGTCTGGCTCCAGTCGCTGCCTATCTTCGTCTGCACCACATCACGGTATTTCCGTATATAGACGATTGGTTGATAGTAGCAAGATCATACAGCGCAGTCCGAAGGGATTCTACCTTTGTTCTTCAGACTCTGGCAGATCTCGGCCTGCAAGTCAACTACAAAAAATCTCATCTCGAGCCATCTCAGACCACGGATTATATTGGGGCACATCTCGATTCCATCGCAGCCAGGGTATTTCCCCCTTCAGAAAGAATACTCAAGTTAAGGTGAGCCATTCGCTCCTTTTGGTGTTGCGCCACAGTCACCGCTTACCATACGCAGCACCTGCTAGGTCTGATGGCTTCAACTACGTCTGTACTCCAACATGCACGACTGAAGATGCGGTCCTTACAGGCTTGGTACCTGTCCCAGTTCGACCTTTTGCTAGACTATCCTTCCAAGCGTCTACTCGTGACCCCGGAGTTAGCTTGCCAACTTACCTGGTGGACCTTTGTCCCTCACCTCCTGGTGGGCCGCCCATTCAGGCCTCTCCAGCTCACGGTACAGGTCACAACAGATGCCAGTCAGATAGGATGGGGTGCACACTGCGGTCATCGCGAGATCCACGCTTTGTGGTCAGGCTCAGAGAGACTGCTGCACATCAATCACCTAGAGTTCCTAGCAGTCATCAAATCCTTCCAAGCTTTCCAATTTCTCATAGCTGGTCATGGCGTCCAGGTCATCACGGACAATATGACCACCCTGTATTATATCAACAAACAGGGTGGCACCCATTCTTTCAATCTTCTATATTTAGCGATTCAGCTGTGGGAATGGTGTTACGATCACCATGTCTTTCCTGTGGCTCTTCACGTGGCTACAGAGAACAATGAGGTTGCAGACCGTCTGAGCCGTCTTACCACCCAAACCCACGAGTGGACCCTCGATGATACCGTTTTCTCTTGTCTCTGCAGTCGGTGGGGAACAGCAGGTCTCGACGTCTTCGCCACTCAGGTCAACTCCAAATGCAGCAGGTACTGCTCTCGGGCAGGAAGAGGAGCGTCTAGGCGACCCTTTCATGGTGGACTGGGGCGACAGCCTTCTTTATCTCTTTCTGCCCATTCCTCTCATCCAGCGAACGATAGTCAGGCTCCATCAGCTGAGCTCCGATGCCATTCTAGTAGCACCATGGTGGCCTCGACAACCGTCGTTCACCACTCTCAGAGCCATGGCTACCGACTTCCTGAGATTACCTCTTCAACCGTCCCTTCTGACTCAGGACGAAGGACGAATTTGTCATCCCGACCTCGACTCTCTACACCTTACAGCGTGGAGAATTCCCCCACCGTGGCTGAAGTTCTAGATAGGGCTAGGAAGCCCTCTACTCAATTATTATATTCGTATAAGTGGAACGCTTTCACCAAATTTGCTGCATCGCGGAAATTGCCCACAGTTCCAGTTTCCTTGGACACCCTTCTCAAGTTCCTTCGTTATCTGTTTGACCAAGGTTTGGCTCATTCAACGTTGAAAGTTTATATTTCTGCTATAGTTTCGTATCAGCCTGTGGGGTCTGAGGCCTCTCGTTTATTTTCTCATTCTACCTTGAAAAGATTTCTGAGAGGTTTACGGAACATGCGCCCACCTACACGGCCTCCACTTCCGCAGTGGTCTCTCTAAGTTGTTCTCCATGCACACGCTCGTCCTCCGTTTGAGCCCATGGCCTCTGCGCATCTCAAACTTCTTTCCATCAAGACTTTGTTCCTTGTGGCTATAACTTCTGCGCGTCGAGCAAGCGAGCTGTCCGCTCTTCGAGCTGATGCCCCTTATATTCAATTTTACCCAGACGAGGTTGTATTATATCCAGATGTATCCTTTCTTCCCAGGTGATTTCAGATTTTCATGTTAATCAACCGTTAATCCTTCCGACGTTGTTTCCAAATCCCTCTTCTGATGTTGAGCGCATGCTCCACTCCCTCGATGTTCGTCGTCCCTTAGCATTTTATATTTCCAGAACTAAGGAATTTCGCACTTCTCCTAGACTCGTTGTATGCTTCCATGGCCCACGAAAAGGCTCTCCTGCCTCCTCACAGACAGTTTCGAGGTGGATTGTTTCTGCTATTACTTTAGCTTATGACTTGGCAGGCAAGACTCCACCAGAGGTGCTAAAGGCACATTCCACGAGAGCTATGGCAACTTCTACAGCTTGGTTGCGTGGTGTTGAGGTCCCTGACATCTGTCAAGCGGCCACTTGGTCTACACCCTCGACTTTTGTGACGCATTATCGTCTTGACATCAGGGCCAAGAAGGAAGCAAGTTTTGGAAGGGCTGTGCTGACTTTATTGTTGGCGTGACGGCCCTCCTTCCAGTAAGTGAGCTTGCTAGTCACCCATTTGTGTGCATTCACAGAGGCCACGAAGAAGAAAGAGAGGTTACTTACCTGTAACCATAGGTCTTCGAGTGGTCCTCTGTGAATCCACACATCCCGCCCATCCTCCCCGCTGTCCGTCACTTGGTGTCTTGAATTTGTTGGAGTCAAAGCCTTGACAGCGGAGGACATTCCGGAACTGAGGTATTTCGGGCAGGCGGAGCATGCGCGCCATGGGGCAACGTCCTACTAATTACATCTTTTTAAGCTCTAGAATATTCCGAGGAGTCCTGCGCAGGTGCAGTAAAACCCATTTGTGTGGATTCACAGAGGACCACTCGAAGAACTATGGTTACAGGTATGTAACCTCTCTTTCATTCAGATATTTTGTTTCTTCCTAAAGTTGTATTTGAATTTGATCTAAACCAGTATATACTTTTACCACCTAGTGTTTGTCTTCTGACCTAGAGAAGTTTTCACAAATGTTGAATGTTGGTGAAATGTTAGCTTTTCATATGTCTCATATGGAGGTGTTGCAGACGTTTCTGGGACTTCTTATTTCATATCAGGGCCCCAGGTCTCCTGGTTTATCTGCAACACCTTTCAAAAATGGATTAATTGTACAATTTTCCTTACCTGGCAGATAGCAAATTTCCTGTTCTGCTGTTGATAAAGCCTTATTCCATCAGGGCAGATTTGGTATCAGTGGCCCTCATACATTTATTTATGTATTTTAAATATTTTTACTCCACCTTTCTCCTTAAAAGGGCTCAAGGCTTCTTACATGATTAAAAAGATAATATTTAAAAATTACATGGCATCCCTTTTGAGGACATATGTAGAGCTTCAACCTTGTCCCAGCCATCAACCTTTGTGAAGTATTACTGTTTCAGAGGACTTCCATGCTGCTTCTTTCTTTAAAAAGGCAATCTCATCATTGAACTGTTTGTAGTAGTTTTTTTCTCATGGCACATATCCTCTCCCATAAACCAGTTTTCATTTACCCATGTGTATGATACACAAGGAGCGTGACAAAGAAGCCCAGGTTGCTTACCTGTAATTGTCTTAGGAGCAGAATGACTCCCACCCTGATTTACTGAAAGAGAAATTACAAAGATCACAGTTTTCATTTCAGCAATACATGCACATAAAGTTACCGAAGTACATCTCTAGTCATCAGTATTCTTGTGTGAAAAACACAAATCTAAAATAAATGATGACTTCCTTTAATATAAATATTAAACTTTATATTTTGTATCATCTTTATAGTTTATTTTGTTGTCTGCTTTTTCCTAGGCTTAGCTGAATAGATTTTGTTCAGAATATAATTATGTTATATTTTATATATATATATAAAATATATATATATAAGATTTCCAATTATTTTTTTGCCACCATGTGGAGGTAGTATATTACAGCAGCAGCAACAGTGTTACATCAACATACATTTGTTTTTCTGAAAATTAGTATTGTAGTGCATAGTCTAATATATTTATGACATGATCGTAATTTATCACTGATCTTGAAAAGATAAAAGGTTCTGTTACATTGCCTAAATAAATAATTGAGATTTATAAATATCTGCAGTCTCTTTTACTATTTTGCTTTGTGGCTTTGTATGAATTTTATATTCACTTGGATTTAATACGGTTCTTGAGAAATTAATGTGAGACTGAATTTTACCCTTTTAAAAATAGATTCTTACAATAAATGAGGATGGATCACTTGGTCTGAAAGCTACCAAATCTCATATTTGTGAGCATTGCAATGCTGCCTTTAGAACCAACTACCATTTACAAAGGCATGTCTTCATTCATACAGGTACTGGTTGAATTTGAATTGTGTTTTCTGTTATCTGAAGAACTGCTGGATCTTAAATATTGCACTGAATAACAGAACATAATATGTACTTTAGTTTACAAAGTGCAGGAAATGTGGCATCTGAACTTAGGTATTCCATGCACCAAGGTGTCAAAAAATACCAGAAAAAATGGAATGTTCTTACAATTAATTTGAGGTTTAGTGTGTTGCTTTCATTACCAGGATATAATATGTTTATATGTAGCCAAATTTCTAATTTTGTCTTATTTATAGAATAGGTTGTGGATTCTTAGTTGGCCAATGAAATATCTCTAGTTTGGTTACTGATAGAGATTTTAAGCTCAACTTTTATGGTATCTCACATCTAGCATCCTACTTGTTGCTTTGTTCATGGGTGGCATTTGTCTCGACATTACAGGCTCACAGAATTAATAGCTAAATTTTAAATCCAGATAATTTAGATAGATTTGATTTCTGAATTCACTCAGATGCTGGATTCCAACAGCCATCTATTTTATTTCTCAACATTATTTGTTAGAAACAAATGTTTGTAGCTTTTAACTTACAGATGTGGAATTATATTGTTTAAGGTGAAAAACCATTTCAGTGCAGTCAGTGCGAGATGCGTTTCATACAGAAGTACCTGCTACAGAGACATGAGAAGATTCATACCGGTGAGTATAGTGCCTTGAGTATCTTTACTGGTATGCTTAAACAAGTGTTCCCCAAAGATGGCCAAATATAGGGTGATAATGCAGACTATTTTAATATAGAAAAAATTTCAGGTGTATAATTTAGCTTTGCTTCTTTCCTTTACCACACACAACTGCTCGGATCAACTGTCATGGTTCTAATAATGGATTTGGGAGAAAATATATTTACTGTTGAGTAAGAGATAAACAAGAGTACTCCTAGAATGATTGTGGCCAAAATGCCTAACCCCTAGGAATTTGCACCTTATTAAAAAATGTGTACAGAAAGGTATATGAGAGAGAGGATTTAGCAAAAGAAAAAAAAGGTTAAGTTAAAACAAAATAGTTGTTTTCTGTGTTTATTTTAAAAGTCTGCTTCTGGAAAACCGCATTCTGTAAACAGGCTTTGATTTAATGGGTTTTTGGCATTTTGGTGCATGGCCTTTCATTACCTTCATAAATATTTAGAAATATGATCCTTGTGTATTTCTAGATGCCAGTTTTCAGCCTCTTTTTCAGAATTTGCAAATATGCTGAGTGTTGCTTGGTGAGTGGATTTGCACCTATTCATTACTAATGTTTAGTACTGTTCAGTGTATGTGTGTGTGTGCATCTTGAGAAATCAAAGCACAAGAGATTATTGCTTTCACAGGAGAGGTACATACCTAAGTGCCCTGGCACTCTTGGAATGTTTGCACCTTAAGCCCTATCCAGTCATTCTTAAAGCGTTTGTTTCCCATATATGATGAGGGAAGTGTTCTAGCTTCACCCTCTACCTAGCCATCCTGTATCCGCCAGAACCGTAATGTTTTGTGTGTTTGGTTCAAATAGGAAGCCTATACAGATATAGCAGCCAGCACCTCTTCAGACTTCTGCTTTTGCAGGTTGAAAGCAGCAACAAAAGGGAAGAGGCTAGCATGCTCTCCTCATCTTGTATGGGGAGTGTATACTTTAGGAAAGACTGAATAGGATTAGAGCCTTAGCAGTGCCTGAATGTGCATTTTGGCTTTTATTTAACTGTCTCTTCCCAGCCTTGCTTCCCCACTTTTATTCTTATATTGCTCCCTGCTGCTGTCTGTCTGTCAGTCTGTCAGACTGACAGATAGACAGGCCCTGCTGCTGTTCTTCAGTATTGTTGCTTACAGAGAGAAATCAATTTAATTTTATAATAATGATAATCATTATTTTCACATATAATGCTTATGTATCGTGCACTTACTGCACCTGCAAATTGAATTAAATACTTAGAGTAGACAGAGTGGAAATTTCCAGTGCATTAGCAACATGCAGAAGTGAGGCATATGAGGGTGAAATAAGTTGACAGTGTGACTTGCAGAAAATACCTTAGGATCTGATACGTTATAAAGATTATTTTTCATGTATGATCTCACGTAATTTACACAATGTACCAGAATATTTCTTTTCCTGATAAAGAGAAGGAAAGATGTTTGCACAGGAGAGGAGATGGTAGTGAAGTTGATGGGATCCAGGGTTTGCAAGACTGATTATGTGTTTGCAACAGAGCAAGTCTGATGAAATGTGTGAAAGGGAGAGCTAAGGAGGAGAGACTTGTTTTAATAATGAAAGGAAACAGTATTTCTGTAATGTGTTACATGAAGCTCGGTACAACATGCAAGGTTCCTTTAGGCTGTTGCCATAATTGTTCTTCAGTCTTTTCCAGCATTTGATTGGTTTTTTTAAAAATGCTTGAAATTTCAGAAATGGTTTCAAAATGGTTGTCAGGTTAACATCCTCTTAAAGAGAAAATATTCATAGAAGTAATTTATTGTCAGTATTTGTCATTTTTAAATTCCAGAACTCTTAATCTTTTTTGGAGTTGGGGTTTTTTACCGTGTTTCCCCGAAAATAAGACAGGGTCTTATATTAATTTTTGCTCCAAAAACGTATTAGGGCTTATTTTCAGGGGATGTTTTATTTTTTTCATGTACAACAATCTACATTTATTCAAATACAGTCATGTCATCTTCTGGTTGCTGCACAATGGTGGAGGGCGGGGTTTCACTTAACTGGGACTTATTTTGGGGGTATGGCTTATATTACGAGCATCCTGAAAAATCATACTAGAGCTTATTTTCAGGTTAGGTCTTATTTTCGGGGAAACAAGGTACCAGCCAGTGCACCACCACCCTTTTGTTGGTCATGGAGAGGACAACCAGCATATGTTATTTTGTCCTCACGGAATCCCATCCCCCCCCCCCCCCCCAACATTCATTCTTTCTAGATTCCAGCTTGCCACTCATTTGATAGTAGAAGCAGAAGTCATGGGAATATCGTTTTAGAAATATGACTTTTTGCAATTAAGCATAGTGTGTCATAGTTAAAAGACTTATTCTTGTTCCCTTTCCTCTTTGGCTTGTTTAAGTGTTGAAAAGTTGTTTGTGAGAGAGCTTTGTAAGCATGCCAGATCTGCTTAGATAATGCTTGTTGATTAAGAAAACATTTTCTTTAGAGAAACAACATGAAAGTGAGTATTTCTTACTGGTGTCTTGTGATCCAGAGTATGAATGTCATTGTGGAAGCAGGGTATTTAACCTTGAAATTAATATTGTATCCTGGATAGACACAAAGCACCAATTCACTTAATAGGATTTTTGTGTCCATGTACACAAAGTGGAACTAAGAGTTGTTAGGTGAGAGAACACTATCAGAAGCATAAACACTCATGGTACATTACTCTTGGGAAGACTTCTTAGGCTAATTTTTGTACTCCTGGCATCTTGCTGTAGCTTACTTGATAAAAAATAATTTTCTCTAGATCCAAGCTTATTTTCCATCTAAGTGGGGTTTTTTTGGGTGGTGGGGAAGATACCATCTGTGCTTTACACATCTGGGTAATCTCCAGTAGAAGTGTAGAATTTGATTGTACAAACAGTAACACCACAGGCCTCTGCATGTCTACCCAGACACAAGTTGCATTGAAATTGATGGCCTTATTTCCAAGTAAATAAGGATTGCAGCCAATGTGAAGAACATACTTTTATTATATTTCCAAAAACATCCCTTGAGCTGGTATATATTTTGTAGCCTTCCTATATGCTGGCTGTGACATGACTGGAAATGAGATTACATGGCAGGTGAACTGTACGTTTCAAGTTGTAAGACAGTAAGATTATGGATAGAGCATTTCCTGAAATAGTTCACTTCATGTAATGTAAACTTAGGCTTGTATACCTTGTGATTCACTGGGTCTATATTATGGCCTGACATGAGCCTGAAGGCCTGCTATTCTTACCTTCCTAGGCAGGCAGAAAAATACTTTAGTTTCTTGCACACTTGGTAGATTAGATGAGGCTGATACTTCTGTCACAAGAGCAAGTAAGCATAAGCCTCAGGCTTGTGTACCCCTTCCTATCCTTCCCATTTTATGGCAACTGAAGCTTCATCTCATAGTTTTCAGAAGAAGGTAATTTCATTTGAACCCAGAAATAAGCATTTGTACAAATATTACCAATTTACCAGGATCAAACAATAGCTTACAGTCCTGGTTTGCAGGTGCACTATGAATGAACACAGGCTGCCAACTTCTAACATATCATAAACATTTCTACCGTGTGGTTGTTTGGCCCATCTGTATTTTTGTGAATACAACATGATTTATTTTCTGCCACATGTTCTTATCTGCCATAAAGGCTAGCATCCTAATAAAATGGTAAATTGCTCCCACATTTATCATTTAGTAAGTTGCTTGTCTGTATTACTGATCTGTGTCAGCTGACATTGAGTTGGAAGGCAGTCCTCCAAACTAGGATTTCATGACTCAGGTGTTTTCCGAATGGTTTACCTTGTCTGCCTAATTCTTCTCTGTTTTTTGGATTGTAGATAGCTATTGAAATACTTAGATGTTTGTAATTATCATAAAGTATTTAGAAATGTATACTTAAATTTTGTGTTCTTAAGGGTTTTTTTGTATGAAAAAGTGGTCATAATTCTGAAACCAATAGTTTGAAGGAGCTGAGTAGAGTGTGGATAAATATGATTGGTCTTAATTTTAAAGTGAAATTTTAGGACTGATATGAACTATTATAACTATTATAATTACACATTGACAAAAGCAGTCTAAAATGTTATACCTTAAAATCTTGAAAACAGTGAAGTTTCCTTATAACAAACTAAGGAGATTAATCATCTAATTTCTGAAATAATTTTTCTCAACTCAAATACAAATTAGATTTAGTATTATTTACTTCCTTAAACAAAGAATTAGGGAATGCTGATAGAAATATTAGAAGGGAAAGTTCGAATTGCTGTCTTCCTCTATAGTAGTTGTTCCTAACCTTGGGTAACCCAGGTGTTCTTGGACTGCAATTCCCAGAAGCATTCACCACCAGCAGTGCTGGCTGAGGTTTCTGGGAGTTGCAGTCCAAAACACCTGGGTTACCCAAGGTTGGGAACCATTGCTCTATAGCAACTGAAATAGGAATATTAGAAGAATGTTGGTGGTCTAGATCAAAGACCTGCCTATTCCACTAATCTGTTCACACAGTGGCCCATCAGTTGCCCATGGGGAGTCAACATAAACAAGTTATGAATATAGCAGCAGTTTCCTGCTCTTGCTTCGCAGCAACTGATATACAGAGATGTACTGTCTGGTAGTGGAGGGGCTATCTAGTAAGCCGTTTTTCTTGAATTTGTGCTGTTTTATTTTAAACTGTCCAGTTGAATAGCAATCACTACCTTCTTGTGTTAGCAAATACCATATTTTAGTTAAAATGTGGTATGTGAGGAAGTGCTGTTTCTTTGTATCCTGAATCTTCCACGATTCAACTAGCATTTTGAGAGGAGGACAGAGCTAGTATGTTCCATATGAGAAGGACAACAGATATGCGAGGAGGATGGCATGCTTCCCACTTCAGTCTGTCATGATTCAGGAGGGCTTAATAGACTGAATGCTGAAAAGATTATGTAGGTGCTTTATAAGCAAAGCACCAAATTGCTAACATTTGAACTTTCATCTTCCATCCTTCTTACCTTACTAGTTCTGAAGTATATGTTGGTATCTGGGAAGTACATGGACATTTTTTCAATCTTATTTTCTTCCCATTCTTTTTGTTATTAGTGTTGTGATACTCTCACTTTGTTGTGGTATTTTATTTTTCATTTGATTGCTGGTAAAAGTAACTGAATAGCAAGGCTGTGAGCGAGATCAAATGCCATTGCTTTTCCCCATTTGTTTCAATAGTTTCTTCTCTTGATGTTTTTCTTAGGTGAAAAGCCATTCCGATGTGATGAATGTGGCATGAGATTTATACAGAAGTATCACATGGAAAGGCACAAGAGAACTCACAGTGGAGAGAAGCCTTACCAGTGTGAATACTGCCTACAGGTAATTTGAAGAAGGAAAGAAGGGGAAACTTTAAGGGAAATTGTCTAAAGTATTTGACAAACGTGATTCCAAAAACTACAGATTACTATTTTAGGCATATGAAGGTAGTTACGTTGCTTAACTGATTTTCTCAGTATTATATTGCTTGATTTTAACATGCACTCTTTTCAGTAAAGTGGTGCTTTGGTTAATCTTTCAGATACCATGCACTGCATATATGTAATCAAAAACAGTTCTGAACATTTCTTACCCCAGGAAAAAATGTATGACTCTTCCAATATGAAAAATGTAGACTAAGTCAGAAACCATGTTTCTACTTGTCTAAAGATTCTGTGGAGTTGATAATGACAGAGGCTACAAAGCAAATTTATTCATTTAGGGTTTTCTCTTTTTAGGGCATTTACTTTCTCCATAGTTGTGGGTATGGTAATATGGCAGAAAGTGCTCTTTTCTAATGCAGAAGAGTTATGCTAATTAAAAATAAAAGGTTCTATTTTGTAGTAGCTTAAATTGTTTGAATCTGACTGCTGACTCATTTTCTGACATGGTAAGGTTTTCACAGTATGACTTTGCGACATGTAGTCCTCATAACTAGGAAATAAAATTTTAAACAAGTTATTATTGTTTTAAACAAGTTGTTGTTGTTGTTGTTGTTGTTATTATTATTATTATTATTATTATTATTATTATTATTATTATTATTATTATTATTTTGAATGAGTTACGTTCTGTAGCAGTGAGCTGACACAAAATTACTTTTCTTGTGTGTAACAGCCATGACTGTAATTTACTGCTTTTCAATGGAATGAGAAGTGTCTGGCTGTCATTTGTTAAGGAAGGGAGGGAGAGAGCTGAGCAGTAAGAGAGAAGCAGGAAGTGTCACATGGCTGGTTCATTTTGTACTCATATGTCCCACTGCCTTTCTTAGTGGAGGAGGCATTGTAGAGGGATGCAAATGAAATGCAGGAGTGAGGGAGAGAAACTGCAGGGAAATGCATAAATACATGTGCTTCCTCTCTCTTGTTCCTTTCTTTCTTAACTCTGGCTTGGATTATGTGCTGCTTCAGATCCCTAGACTTCTATCCTCTCTACTCATACACTCTCTGAAACAGGGGCTTCCTTTCCCCTGTCTCCCCAACCACTTGATTTCAGTTTCTCTTGACCATGCACCACTGGACTTGGCAGAACAGAACTGTAAGAGAGTGTAGAAAGATGAGCTGCAATAGAGGGTGCATGTAGGAGAAAGAGTGAAAGAGCATGCAGGAGATCAAGAAAGTGTACAAGAGGGGGGGCATGTGCAGGAGAGAACAAAAGAGTATTTGAGATAAAACAGGAGAGAAGAAGAGAGTGTGCTTGGGATCTGTGATTTAGGCAAGCCTTCTTCTGGATTACTAATGTATGTGGCAGGCAGGGTGATCTGATTTAAGTGAGTTGCTAGAAAGTCAGTGCCATGCGTTAAGTTTAACTTTGGTTTATCACAAAAAAGGCTGAGATGGAAGTGATTGCTAAGGTTGAAATTTAGAGGTCATTACAGGGAATCAGCAAAGCTATTGAAGTATATTCCGTACCAGTCTCTAGAGTCTACAGCTGGCAAGCAGTGGTTTAGTAGTCCATTAGCTCTTACACATTGGTTGTTCAGAGTATCTCATATCCATTGATACGTATACTGCCTCTGGACATGGAAACTTCATTTAGGAGATTCTTCTCTAATTCTTTTAGCCAGCTGGCACACAGGCCAACATGAATGTAATTTTAAACTCCCTATACTCTTCCTGTCCAGTATACTCAGGAAAGTGCTAGGCAGATAGAGTTCTGTGGAAGAGCATTTTGTTCTAATAGTTCAGTTTGTTGACTAAATTAATGCTCATAAGAAATGGGTGTCTATGGAATTCCAACCAATATGGCATTTTCTCAATGTGTGGGACTACAAATCTCATCCCATCTCCAGTTGGATTGGGCAGGGGTCATAGCGCACTGCATCTGGGAAGAAAATGTCAAGGGAAGCTTTGCTGACAGTGTGCTTTTCACAGATTTTTTGGTTTGCATTATATAGAGTTGGCCACTTGAGGGAAACTGAATATTTTCATGTATTTTGCAGTAGCTGCACCAGGAAGTGTGTGATAATCCATTAGTAGGAAGTAGCATCAAATAAGTTACTTTTGCAGCAGTGGTGCTGTAGTAATGATGCTCTAAATTGCAATATTAACATGTCAGCAAAATCTTGTATGTGTACCTTACCATGTCAAAAATTTTAACCTGCACAGTTGGCTGTTGGTGTCTCTCTAATTCAAAAATGTCCCCTGTAGTTCTTCTCAAGGACTGACCGTGTACTGAAACACAAGCGCATGTGCCATGAGAACCGTGACAAGAAACCCAACAGAAGTGCCACCAAAGTTGGCCTTTTGACTCCTGATGAAGACCAAGGCTTCTCTATACCTTTGAAAGACAGCTCTTTGCCAAAGAAGAAAAGGCAAAAAACTGAGAAACTGAAGTCTTCTGGGCTGGATAAAGAAAGTGGGCCAGATAAATCTGAACATAAAAAAGACAAAAATGATTTCTTGCCTTTGTATGCTGGCAGTACTAAAATAAAGGATGAATATATGGTGGCTGAATACGCAGTTGAACTACCCCACTCATCTATTGGTGGAGGGCACCTACACGAACCACATTCTGGAGAAATACACCCACCTAAACTGGTGCTCAAAAAAGTCAACAGTAAGAGAAGTCTAAAACAGCCCCTAGAGCAAAACCAGACCATTTCATCTTTAGCCTCTTACGAAGATAGCAAAGTTTCAAAGTTTGCCTTTGATCTTGTGGACAACAAAGTTCTCTTGGGTTCAGATGGTAATGCTGACATTGACCAAGTTGATACTTTACAGGAAGGTCCCAGCAAGCCTGTACACAGCAGTACCAACTATGATGATGCAATGCAGTTTTTAAAGAAAAGGCGGTATCTCCAAGCAGCTAATAGTAACAGCAGAGAATATGCTTTGAATGTAGGCACTATTGCCTCTCAACCTTCCGTCACTCAGGCTGCTGTTGCAAGTGTGATAGATGAAGGTAGCACAGCATCAATCTTGGATACATCGGGACTGAATGTGGAGATAAAGGGGAACCATGACAAAAATGTCATTCCAGATGAGGTACTTCAAACTCTTTTAGACCATTATTCCCACAAAGCCAATGGCCAGCATGAAATAGCTTTCAATGTGGCAGATACTGAAGTGACTTCCAGTCTTTCAATCAATTCTTCTGAAGTGTCAGAGGTCACACAAAATGAGAACGTTGCAACGAGCTCTCAAGGTTCCTCATCTGATAAAGCTAGTATGTTGCAGGAGTATTCGAAGTTTCTTCAGCAAGCTTTGGACAGAACTAGCCAAAATGATGCCTATTTGAACAACCCAAGCCTTAATTTTGTGAGTGACAACCAGACTTTAACAGGGCAACCAGCATTCTCTGCTATAGACAAACAGGTCTATGCATCTATACCTGTCAATAGTTTTCGATCAGGAATGAACTCTCCATTAAGAACAACTCCAGACAAGTCTCATTTTGGACTTATCGTTGGGGATTCCCAGCACTCTTTTCCCTTTTCAGGTGATGAGCCAAATCATTCTTCCTCATCTTCTACCCAGGACTTCTTGGATCAAGTGACTTCTCAGAAGAAAGCAGAGGCACAGCCTGTCCATCAAGCATATCAAATAGGTTCTTTCGAGCAACCGTTCAGGGCTCAATACCATGGAACAAGAGCTGGAATATCATCTCAGTTTAATACTTCGAATGGACAAGTGAACCTGAGGGGACCAGGGACAAGTGCTGAATTCCCAGAATTCCCCATGGTGAATGTAAATGATGCTCGAGCTGGGATGAACTCTTCACCTGATGCCACAACAGGCCAGACATTTGGCTAAGAAAATGTGTAGAAATATCATTGGCACTTTAGCACAGGTCTGTCCAGAGTGAGTGTGTTCTGTATAGGGTAGAGTCCTATATAGATTTAAGGCCTTGTGTTATTAAAAAAAAAAAAAGTAAGCTGGTACAGCATATTGGTAATTGCTTTTTTCCCTTCTTCTTCTTTTTTTTGGAGGAAGGGTAATCACCATTCTTTCTCAATTGCCTTATAAGTCGGTGCCCACTGACAAGGCAAATTGTTGTTTTCTTTTCTGATCAGGAACTTGCTACATTGAGATTTAGTACAAAATGAAACAAAACAAAACAAAACAGATAGGACTTCTCTCTTATAATAATGCCTTAGTTTGGCAACAATGATTATTTTCGGGAGAATGAGAATTATGAGATTATTCATATTGGAATTTCCCAATCAGTTAGTCTAGCCATTGCACTTCAGCAGGGATTATGAATAGACTGTACAAACAGACTCAGATGTTTAAATGTCAGGAAAATGTGGCTAGTCAGCTATAGTGCATTCTGGAAAAATAGCATTTTATCAAGTGATTAAAAAGTGATACATACAATGCTTTATTGGTTTCTCTGCTTTTCCTTCAGTTGGAGAAAGATAATGATGTTTGCTAGATACACTCCCCTATTTAAATATGCGATTAAACTATTTTAAAAGTAAAGTACCTGTTATTTACATCCTTCTGAGAACATTGCATATTTCTTTATACCATTGAAGATGAACGTAATTTTTTATTATCTCTTCCCCATTGACAGGTATCAAGATGTTTAGGTTTTAGCTAAAATGCTTTGTAGACTACATTCCTAGTTTCTTAATATTTATATGAATTATAAACCTTAGGATTTAAAGGTTTAAATTGTACTTCATCCTCCAAATCTGCAATAATTAATATTAGAGCACTTAGATTCTTAGTCTTTCTTTTTTTTAAAAAAAATTGCTTTCTCAAAATTAAACCTGTTTTAGGCATTTAAGCTCAATGTGGCTGCATCATTATCACTGTACCTGATCACAATTTTTTTATTTGTATTTTTAACATGAGCACGAATTGAATGCCTTAACATCCACACAAACTAGATTTTGACAGTTCAGTAGATGTTCTGGCTGCATATGTTACCTAAATGAACAGTTTCACTGTGGCTTTGCCAAAAAACTGGTGACTAAGAACAATGACCAAAAAGAGAAATGATCAAAATTGTATTGCTTTTCACTCATCAGTAAACTGCAAACTTAATCCCTCTTCCATGTAGATATTTTAACCAGATATTATTTTGAGTTATATTTTGTGGTGCAACAATCAGTTCTATATGCAGTTTTAAAATGGTGTGGTTTGCCTTAACATAAATGTTGGGATAATTTGCCCATTTTAAAAATGAAACATTGTTTTCATTCTTTGATACTTTCACAAATGCGATGTTTTACAGTAACCTTTTGGTATCTCTTTACCTTAAAGGCTAAGTGACAGGAACATAAGTTATCCCCAAAATTGTTAATAATCTAGATGGTGAAGACTTATTTTACAATGTCATCCTAATTATAAATCGTTTGTACAGCTTACATAGTTTAAAGAATGCCTCACATACATAATGGATTTGGCCAGAAAAAAACCAACAACAAAGTTGCAGTTTCTAGAGAAATCCCTAGTTTTAATTAAATGGTGCTCCAAATTCATGGATGGGAAGGCACCTTTCTTCAGTAGACATGTGAATCTTTCCAGATTCATAGTCATTTCCATAGGTCAACACATGGCTGTTGTAGTAAGATGTTGTTGCATCATGATCCTATGGGATCAGCTTGCTTTAATATTTCAGTATTAAATTGCTTTGTATTTGTAAATTATCTAAGGATTTTGGTTCATAGCAAAATAAATAAATACAACCAAGATGTCAGGTTGAAATAATTTAAGTAATAATATTACTCACACATGAACATCTCTAAATAATGAATTTTTAATTTGTCAGCTTTTCTATTTGTATTTCCCCCCCTCTGCCCAAGAAAAGCAGGGCACTGAGCACACCTTGTATGTTAATTTTAACTCAGTATCTCCAACATAATGTTCCATTGCTCCAGTGTTTTTTAAAACTAAAAGCAGGTCATGATCCAGAGAAATGTGCTGCAAGCAACAGCTAGGACACTTTAATGTGCTAGTGGATGTGGTGGGACAAAGTCAGACTGTTTAGAGTATAGAGTGTTTTCTCTGTAAAATCTATATAGAGGAAACCAGTCGATGCTTTTGAGGAAGCATCCCATATGAAAAAAGGAAATAGAAGTGGAAGAAACTGACTAGAATCCAGAGAGCCCTGGAGCATACATAGACGATTGCACCTGCAGTTTTTCTGATCCATCCCACTCAAATCACATAAGAAGCAGTTACGGATCAAGGTTCTTAACCCAAATCAGATTATACAGTTAAATCTTAATCCTTGCCACTTATTTTATAAATCCACTATGTACACAGGTTAGAAGATAGCACTAAAATTATTTTCATTTTGGTGGAATAATGCTTTATTAAACTGTATTTAAGACATATTGTCTACAGTTCTACAGCCTGTTAAACTGAGTGGTATAATTGCAGTTCAGTCAACATTAGCTTTGAAATCAGGTTCAGTTTAAATGCAAACATTGTACTTCAGTGTTTTCTTTTTAATCTCATTGTTCCAGGTCTTTTAAGAGCTCATTTTTGAGGTGTTTTTGAGCCTGCATTTTTAACACTAATTTGCTGTCCCATTTACTATGACTATAAGCTTGCTAATGAAGGAACTGGCTTTTGGACTTATAGCTGAAGTAGCCACTTTTATCTTTTTTTTTTTTTTTTTTTTGGTCTTAATGATTCAGGGTATACAATTTTTCTAGCATGGTTTATCAGGAGAGAGATGTGGCATCGTACTGCAGTGCACTACAGTTTTGAAGTATAGTTTAGAAGGATTTGTTTTTCATTTCTTTTGGATGATCTCCTTTCTGCCTTTTAATTACTGCAAATCTATTAAAGACTTTAGCAGGTTGCCAAGGTTTTTGAGATAGGGAGATAGGAAGAATTTCAGAGTTGTGGAAATTTTGTAATTTCCTATGAAAATGCCTCATTTCTAATGAAAAAGCCCCGCACCAAGATAGATATTGTTCTTTTCAGTGGTGTAAAGTCATATATTTGAGGTCTTACAAAAGTCTGACTGTAACTTTAACCAAGTATATTGCAGAACATTTGTACAAATACTGGAAGCAAAGCCACAATTGTCAAAATGAATGAAATACATTGTAATGTCATATGCCTGCTTCTGTTTGCTTATTTATTTTGTGATTTTTAAAATGAGTTTTCAGGTCACTAATGTGAATTAATATGTTTTTACTGTAGCTATTGACGTTCATCCATCCATAGTTTCTGGCTTGTCATCTGAAAAAAACACCTTCACTTCGATACGTACAATATATTCCATATTTCTTAGATCATTTTTTAATGATGTGTGTATCATGTTTCGTAAATATTTGAAGAAGATCAAGAGTGGATCTGGGATCAGCCTGCTATAATATTTCAGTATTAACATGCTTTGTATTTGCAAACTTACAGATTAGAAATTCAACCCCTTTGAAGCTTCAGAGGAATATCTATTAGAGTCTAGATCAGAATTTTAGAACGGAGAGATGTACTTGTGATCTGGGTATTTTGATTGGTAAAAACTTGTATGTAATTTTTCCAGTTGATATGATTATTAATAAAACAAACAAAGGTTATGTTTTCTTACATTCAGCTCAAAAGCAGCCTTGCAACTTTGGGAAATGCTTTCATTTTACATTTCTGCATGTCTGCTAGGTATGTAGCACATTGAATTACTCCATTTGCAACAAAAAAAATCCCAAGAAAGTATTACAATAATTGAAATGTGTCGTTATGTTAAAATTTTAACTTTCGTTATTTTTAAACAACTTTGTTTCAGGGAAATTTTCTAGTTGCTTTTGCCATACATATATAAAACAATTTTTCCTGTTATCAATAATAATTTTAAAAGAGAGATCTTCTGATGACGAAAACATACTGAAGCAAGCAAACTTTTCTCAGAGTTGTTTCTTGCTTTCTTTATCGCAGTGGATGGAAAGGTTAAAAAATGTATAAATGTTTATTTTATTTTTTATATAATATTGCTCTGTAAATATGAGTTATCAAATAAGGATGTACCTATGATTGAATCTTTGATTCTGCACAGTTAGAGTTTATATATAAAATATAAATGTGTCTTGACAATCAAGGACTTAAATGTCAGTCTTCCTTTACAATGTTTTATTAATGTTATGCATTCCATTTGTTAGACTTGAGTACCAATGTGGGAATTTGTATTGTCTGTAAAGTATGTAATGTTTTTACAGCTTGTTTTTAAACTAAAAAAGGAAAAAAGACCTTGTATATAAACAGATCACAGTACTGCTTTATATCAGGAGGGATATGATGTACTGTATGTAAGCAATAATGCCTAACAGTGCTAACTTTACAAGTAGCATAAGGATAGTTCCAAAAACTGTTTGGAGGAGTTAATAGCTTTGTTTAAGTTAATGTTTTTAATCAATAAATTCCACTTTTTTCTGTTTGTAGTATAATGTTGTTTACGCAGCACAATCCGCATTGCAGGGAGAGCAGTCCTTAGATGTATACTGCGCCTGCACACACATTCAATATGAAACGCATGGCTTGGCTGCATTTCTGCAAGATGAGGAAGACTGCAAAACTTAGTGCCCATATCATGGAAATATAGGGTTTTGTTGGCTTTTTTTAAGAAAAATACTATTTCTGCATTGATTGAATGTCTTTGTAGCTTCATTTGAAATCTTTAAGTTGCAACAGGGATTCAGTATAAATCAGGTTTGTGTGATTAAATAAATGGTTCTGTTGGTAATTCATATTGCTGCAGATGAACATCATCATGATTTATTTTTACACAATTCAGCTTTTGCCATAGGAAATATCAGCTGCTGAGATGAGCTTTATTGAGTTCAAGCAAAATGAGAAAGTCAAACTTCACCTAAGTTTGAACTATATTTTCAGGCTGTACAGAGCAACAAGGTCATTTGAAAACTGTCATTGCTTTAGTGGGGAAAGATCATCAATTTATATATGTATATGACTTACATTTTTTAGGCGGAAATGTTTTTAAATGCTAGTCCTTTATATAATACGTGCTTTGAAGGATTTGCTAGTCCACTTCTGTCACTTTTAGTACACTGGTATCTTTTTATATGTAATGTATGCTTTTTATTATTGTAGCAAAGCATTTCAGTAGAAGGAATTTTGCAACAGTGTTTGGGAAAATTTTATTGTTGGAAACTAATTATACTGGATTCTGTCTCTGTCGTTTTGTCTTTATTTTAATGGTGTTGGGAAAAGGACCTTAATATCAAAATAAACCCAGTAATCTGCTGTTTTGCGAGGGTATACGCTGTATACTGTACTGTGTGATTTGCAGATGGGTTCAGAAATCTCATACATCCACATGGGAAGTACAGAATTTATTGAACAAATTAAATGCTTGGAGGACAGGGGAAGTATAGAAGAATCCTGCTGTAATGCATTTTCTGCTATTCACTTCTTTTTTTCTCTGAAGGCCACACACCTTTCTTATCTTTCAGTTGATAAAAACTCCTATCATACTGGCAAAGTAGATCTATTTCAGTGGTAATACAGTATTAGTTTAGCTTACAGCAACAGACATGTCTGTTTTACTGTGAGTGTTGATTAAAAAAAACAAATTCCCAGTTTAAATTTTCAAAATGTGTATAAGTAATACAGATCCTTTTGTATACATCTTGAAAGTATGAATTTGTGTAATTATTTTGTATTTGAAATAAATTAGGTGATGCAAGGTTCCTGAGAAATCAGGAATTTCTTGATGTGTTTGTGTGCTGGCTGTGAGTGGACATACATCCAAAACTTGCATAAATTCTGTGAAAGATGTTGATAAGTTGTTGTAAATATACCTGCACGCTAGGCCTAAAGGTTTGTGTATCTACACTGTATAGTTCTTAAGGGTGGTGCATCTACCTTCCTGCACTTACAGCTGATACTTGTGCAAATATTTTGAACCAGAAAGTGCCAACTTCAGTGCCGTATCTCTCAAGTCACATAATATGATCAGCTTTTGACTCTTTGTTGTGGTTAACAGAAGGTTTTGGGAATAGATGCAAATCAGGCTTATTTTCTTCAGGACTGAAAGTGATGGTGCAGACCACTATTATTTTTCCCTTCTCTGTTGATCTGTGTGCTTCTAGGCTCACATTAAAAGTGCATCTTTTAATCAAGCTTTCTGTTTTCAGGTAGCTTCTATAGATTGCTTGATCTGTAGTGGAATAAAGTAGTGAGCTGTGCAGGTGCAGTTGAACAATATGTCTTGCTTTGCATATGAGGTAGTCACTGGGGCAAAGTTAAAGCCCTAGGAAAGAAAGAAACTTACCCTAAAACAATCAAAATAAAATTTAAACTAAACTAAACTAAAGAAGCGTTCTCAGATAGAATGTTTATATTCAGTATTGGTGCCATTTTGGTAATTTCTTGAATTTCTCTCTTGAAATAAAATAGTGAAAATACTTATTCAGTATATCAGGCAGTTCTTACTTTGTTTGTGTGTAAATAGCAGCATCAGAGGTATCCAGACTGTTTTCCTGGATTGCCAAAGAGACAACAGCAGTTGTTCTCATCTCTTTCCAGTCAACTGCACCAGGTTTGTGCAGAATACTGATCCTATACACAGTCAATAGTTTTGTTCCGCTTCTGTGCCCGCATTACAATAATGGGAAGTGCTGCAGTTTAGTTGGCTGACATAAGCTTAATCAGAGCAATAATAAAGCAAACACCCATGTAGAAGCAAGTTTAAAAGTTGCCCAATTATTTGTTTTTCAAAGGTGATTTAAAGTTTTCAGTGATGCATGACAGCTGTAACTATTTCTTAAAATATTACCAACATTATTGGTAAGTTGCGTGTAGTTGCAGCATTATTGTGACTAGACTCAGTGTGAGCACCTTGGTCATAGTTAGATGAAAATATGAATGATTTTATGTCTTCAATAATAATGCCATGAAAGATTCATGAACATGCTGAATAGTTTATTTGGAGATGGGATGTGCCTATTTAAATGCCATAATGGGTAACACTGCTTCTCTGCATTCTTTTCCTATGGCAAATTGGACTTTATAATCCTATTTAAAATATATTCTCAGGTGTGTGTTTTTAAAAGAAGATAAACTATCAATGTATGTTTGCAGTGACTGAAAATTCAGTGTGCTCTCTATTGCTGGAAATAAATATACATATATATAAATATATAATAAATACATTAAGATCTGGAGAGATTTTTCGTTCTCTTCAACAAAATTCCATTTTTTATATAAACTATTCATCGGTCTATGATTGTTCATGGGATGTATCCAAATTCAAAGTAAATATGTATATTACATTTTATATCCTATACAGCCATCGTTCTGAACTGTGCATTCAGTTTAATGTGGTTAATACAAATTTAATTACTGAGACTGGAATCCTAGATATGCGTAGTAGGAAGTAAACCCTATTTAACATATGAGGAAAAGTGCATAGGATTTCACTAAATCATATATAATTGGTTGTATCCACCTGTGTCCATCCTTCAGTAGAACAGACTGTTGGTGGAATAGGTACAAAGCAGAAGGGTGGGGGAGGGTAGGTAGGAGAGGAGGTCCCATTGCACAAATAGAAATTGGTTTGAATGATGGTAGATGGAACAGGGTTTTTTTTTTAATCTGCAGTAGAATATGACATTATATCTAGTTTCTAATGAGCTATCAGTCAGATTGGTAAAATGAATTTATACTTTTGGTATTGTCAGTACAGGATATCCCAACTGCAGATTTCTTTGTTCTGAAAAATGGCAGTCTCCCCTCCATCACTTTGAATGACATTTGTTTTTGGATCCCCCCCCCCACTCATTCAGTAACTTGTTTGCGTTTTATTTAATATTATTTTTCCAATAATTTGTCCTGTACATTTGAAGAAATGTTATATCTAATTTCTGCAAAATTCAATTTGGGGTTTTGTTGCTATTTATTACTACAGAATATTTATTTTAAGTATTTGAATTTCTTTGGGAAGCAGTTTAATCCACAGTAAATACATAAACAGCAATCTAAGCACTTAAAGACAAAGTGGATCTGAACTTAAGAGGACTTTACTGTTAATCACTAGCATCTAGAATTTTGCCCAAAAGAGAAAAAACAGGTGTACTTACCTTACATGCTTTGATATTTATTTATTAACAATAATTATCCTGTTTCCCCAAAAATAAGACCTAACCTGAAAATAAGCCCTAGTATGATTTTTCAGGATGCTCGTAATATAAGCCATACCCCCAAAATAAGCCCCAGTTAAGTGAAACCCCGCCCTCCACCATTGTGCAGCAACCAGAAGAAGAGGACATGACTGTATTTGAATAAATGTAGATGTTTGTACATGAAAAAAATAAAATATCCCCTGAAAATAAGCCCTAATGTGTTTTCTGGAGCAAAAATTAATATAAGACCCTGTCTTATTTTCAGGGAAACACGGTATTAAATTTATTTATTTATTTATTTAACTTATATGCCGCCCACACTACCCAAAGGTCTCTGGGTGGCTTACAATAATTTAAATACAGTAAAAAGATAAAACAATTAAAATACAATTAAAAATACAGTGCTCTAAAAATTGCCATCAGGACCCACAGTTGATATTATTTCAATTAAAAACCTTCTGGAACAGGAAGGTTTTGACCTGGCGCCGAAACGTCATCAACATTGGCGCCAGACGAATCTGACTTGGGATAGTGTTCCATAGTCTGGGGGCAGCTGCCGAAAAGGCCCTTTGTCTACAAGCCGTCCCTCTTACCTCCTTGAGGGATGGCTCTTTCAGGAGGGCCCCCTGGCTAGATCATAACTGCCGGGTAGGTTCATATGGAAGGAGGCGGTCCTTCAGGTATCCAGGGCTCAAGCCGTTAAGGGCTTTATATGTCAAAAGAAGCACTTTGAATTGGGCCTGGGCAGTGACTGGTAGCCAATGTAATTTAAACAGAATCGGCCTGATGTGTTCCCTAGCAGCCACACCACTCACTAGCCACGCAACTTGATTCTGAACCAGTTGCAGTTGCCGGACCGTCTTCAAAGGCAGCCCCACATACAGCGCATTGCAGTAATCTATATGGGATTTTACCAGTGCATGCGTAACTGTCATGAGACTCTGCTCGTCAAGGTAGGGCCGTAGCTGGTATAATTTCCGCAGCTGAAGGAAGGCGCCCCTGGCCACCGAGTCCACCTGGGCTTCCAGAGTTAGACTGGGGTCCAGGAGCACCCCCAGGCTGCGGACCCTGTCCCTTAGGGGGAGTGCTGTGGGGGCAACCCCATTCAGGGCAGGGAAATGGCCCTCTAGCCTGTCCGGCGAAGCAACATTATTAATGTTCTTCATCACAAAGATTCTAAGGCAGCACATGAAATATGAACAAATATGGTATAGTAAAAACAGGAAATAATTGTAGTAAAGTACAAGTGCCAAATAAATGGGGGAGGGGAGGGGAAAAGATATAAAACCAGCAGAATTTCCCCTTAAAATGTTGTGGTAAACAGAAAAGTCTCACCCTTGCATGGAAAAGATTGGAGTGTTTGCATGAGTACAGCAACTTAGAGGTCAACATTGCAGAATTGGGGTGCCACCACACAGAAGGATATGTCCTCTCTGAGTGCTGCAGCAGTCGACTTTGTATAGTAATATAATTCTCTAAATAGCCTGATGATGACTGAATATATTTTTCAGATATGATCACTTCACATGCCCTTATGTGCTAATAGAGCGTTGTGTGGAATTATGGTCATATAGCACCATATGGAGGTATGAAGTTTTGTTATATCAGATACTATGAATACAAATTAACTTGCTATGAAAGGCCCTGAACCAAACGCTAACCACTGGTCTATGAGTAATGATCTGAGCAAAAAAAAAAGAAAAGAAGGGGGAGTCTAGGGCACTGGTTTCTGGCAGGGCTGAAAAACCACTGAGGGAAGAGAAGCAAAGGAGCTGTGGAGTGGCCTCTGAAGAGTTGTTTAACTATGGACACAGCCGTTGTGGTTGCAATGATGTTGTACGAAAATTATCCCAGATGAGGTCAAGATGCCCTGGCAAAAAAACAAAGAATATGTTAATTTAAACTGGAGATTAGCAGCAAACTCCTGCCACAGGAAAGATTGAAAAGGTATACTGTATGTAGCTAAATGTCCACTTCATAACCATTCCTGAGATGCTTGCTTTATCCCATTCCTGGACTACAGGTGAATGGGAGGGGTGTGGGCATATATCAGGTGTGAGAGCAAGAGTGTAAGATATCTCAGATTCTAATCAGATTGACATGGACCTGAGACACGTAAATGGATTTTGAGGTTAGCAAGCATTCATTTATCAAATCTGGACTGAAGCGTGCCCTTTTCAAAAGGGAGATAGGAGCAGCTCTGCTCTGCCTGCTAATTTCACTAGTAATAAGAGAGCAATATATCCCATTGTACCTACTTTACCTGTGAAACACTAACTAAAGCTCCTGTCATCAGAAAATTGCTATTCTGTGGAAGCATCATGAAGCCATTTAGTCTGTTAACAATGTTGTGGGAAAGGAGATCAACTGGAATTAAAGGA
This sequence comes from Intellagama lesueurii, assembly GCA_037013535.1. NCBI lineage: Eukaryota > Metazoa > Chordata > Lepidosauria > Squamata > Agamidae > Intellagama > Intellagama lesueurii. The sequence goes on along the minus strand of JBAJHW010000001.1, from coordinate 125,620,372 downwards.
TAATCTATCTAGATACTTAATGTCTGTCTTTCTATCTCAAAATCACCCAAAGCACTCAAAGCATATTGAAGAAATAATATACCAGTAGCGTTAAAAGAAAAACACCAATCCCCAGTTTTACAATCATGAAAGTAACACCTCTTTGGAAGAAATTAAAACTGAGATTATACCAGTATATAAGATTTGGAACTTGGCTTGCTTCAGTGCCATTGAAGTCAGTCTTCAGACTAAACCGGGCCTGAGCTGAACTTCAAGGTACTGGAAACGCATTGTGATTCCTATTTATTGTGATTAGAGACTGAACAACTGTTCTAACGAATGTTATTGTACAATGTAGTGAGAAACTGTCGCAGCACAATGTGAAAAAAAATTGCTAATAGTTCAGTGCACTCAACACGTGGCAGTAGTGCTTATGTTTTTGATATTGTATAACCATGCAACTTAATTTCTTTTACTGTGCAGGTAGTACTTTAATAATCCAGGATTGTTTAAATGACATCAAAAGTTGTTTTACTATTTACAGTTTCTAGGGTTGTTGTTGGTAGTGAATCATGGTTTATCAGTTCGCAGCAACATTTCTTCCTTTCTTTCACTCTCAGAATAATTGATGGTTCGTAGTCATTTATGTCAAATATGGATGGAGCCTTTCCTACTGGAAATGAAAAAGACAAATAAATAAAAATGTAACATTACCTTCCTACCCAAAAAAAAAAAAAAAGCTTTGTTAGGACAAAATATGTTGATATGGACAGCACACTGCAGGAAGTGTGCCCATATACAGTATATCACAGAAGTGAGTACACCCTCTCACATTTCATTAATATTTTAGTATATCTTTTCATGTGACAACACTGAAGAAATGACACTTGGCTACAATGTAAAGGAGTGAGTATACAGCTTGTACAACAGTGTAAATGTGCTGTCTCCTCAAAATAACGCAACACACAGCCATTAATGTCTAAACCGCTGGCAACAAAAGTGAGTACACCCCTAAGTGACAATGTCCAAATTGGGCCCAAGTAGCCATTTTCCCTCCCTGCTGTCATGAGACCCGTTAGTGTCCCAAGTCTCAGGTGTGAAGGGGGAGCAGGTGTTATTGCTCTCACTCAGACTTCCACATGGCACCTCATGGTAATGAACTATCTGAGGATCTGAAAAAACAAATTGTTGCTCTACATAAAGATGGCCTAGGCCAGTGATGGCGAACCTATGGCATGCGTGCCACAGCTGGCACGCGGAGACCTCTCCCTGGGCACGTGAGTGGAGCACTCCCCCACCCCACCCCCGCAGCCGAACCTCAAATTGCACGATTGTAAGCCACCTATCCCTGCTACCTTCCTTGGTTGGGGCATATTGTAAATCAGTTCTTTTAGAGATTGGAGATAAGGCTGCTTTATTGTTTACTGCTGTAGAACAGCCCGGGGCAGTCAATCCGGCTTGTGAATTACTACTTCCTGCAAGCAGGAGGGAAAGCTCCAATTAAGGTGGGAAGGAAGGTGCGAGAGAGGGACGGGTGGATTCATCAGCTTGTTTAAATGTAATGAGAGGAAACGGACATACTGAACTGATGCAAATGATTGCTGAAAATTGAGGGAGGTTCTGTGTGTGAGAAACTGACTTTCATAAAACCATGAAAAAAGGAACCTTCCAAAGTGTTTTTGTGTGTGTATGTGTGTGAGAGAAAGAGAGACACAGAGAGACTTGATTCATAAAACCAGAATTAAAAAGGCATCAAAAGCTAATCACAATTGGTGGATTACATTGCATTCAAAAGTACCCAGTAAAGGATTTCGGTAAGATTGTATTATGGTACACACTTGATTTTTTTCTGGCCAGCCTTACAAATTGCTTTCTGTTTGACAGAGTGGGAGGTGGAAGTAATTTTAAGGCATTTTCCACATAGTTCTATTTTTAATCCAAAATATGGCCCTGCAATGTCTTTTTCTGGTAAGTAGGGAAATTAAGAAAAGAAGCCTAAACATGTTTGTCTTAAAACAGCCTTTGATGAAAAGATTTTTCTGCCCTCTGGACCATTTGAAATATTTAAATATCTAATATTTTATTATGTGATTATTTAATTGTCGTTATATTTTATGATGTTTTATATGTTGAATTTATTTTATACTTGTAATTCTGTTTTTTGTTTGATTGTGTTGTGAACCACCCAAAATAGCCTGGCTAGATGGGTAGCATAGGAAAGAAAGAAAGAAAGAAAAAGAAACTTTTAACTTGGCAGCAATAGGTCAAGGTTTGAAAAATTATAGTATTATAGAAATATATCAGAAATATATCATTAGAGCTTCACCATATGTTATGGGATGGAGCTCTGCAATCCTGTGATGTAACACTTCTAAAATGCAATGCTATCCATGTTTATACAAGCGTAAGTCCCTTGTAGTCAATGGTGCTTATTCCCAGGGTGTTTATAGGAAGACAGGCTTGATAAATGAACTTTATTGTGAAAATTTGTTGGTGCCATTGGCTTTTATGGTTTTGATTTGCCATTGCTGTTTCTGTTACATTTTAGTGTCCATAGTTTATTTGTCCTGGTTTGTAATTGTCTGTAAACTGCCCAGAATAGTGCCTTGGGACTAATGGGGTGGTATATAAATTAAATATAAATAAATATAAATAAAACCATGAAAAAAGGAACCTTCCAAAGTTCATCTCCACTGCATTTAGCTCTGCAATTTTTGCTAAGAACAGCAAGTACAGTATTTCAAGATTCTGTTTAGACTAAATTGAACTGGGCAGAACTGGAATATTTAGCAGAGTCTCACTAACAGCAAACACATAGTAAAAGACAACCAACACACCTGGGACTAGATTTCTGAAGTGTGTAGCAATCACGTTTCTCTGTTTCTCATCCCCAAAGCAGGCAAAAGTATCATAGTTTATTCCCCAAATCTGAATCCCAGTCTCTCTGCTCCTGGTCCTGCTTTGACTGCAGCACCAAACAAAAGGTCTTACAAACAAAAGACTGTGGCTTTCTTTATTGAGTCAATCCATCTCATGTGTAGTCTTCCTCTTTTCCTACTGCATTGCACTTTTTCCTGCATTGCTGCCTTTTCCAGTGAGCTTGTCTTCTCATGATGCCACTGTAGTACAATACTCTTTGCTTGGTTATTTTAGCTTCTAGTGAGAGTCCACACTTAATTTGCTTTACTTATCTTTCTGACAAGTCATGATATCTGTAAATCTCTTTTCCAACACTACATTTCAAATAAGTGAAATGTGTGTATACACTTTATGTAGTGTATAAAATGTAGGTATACACTTTAAAAATTTGCACTCCTATATATAGCTGCTTTTTTTAGGGTAGCTTACTTTGGAGGAAACAAGTTCAGGATTTCAGTGTACTTAATAAGCTTTATAAATGGGGTGCATTTAATTCAGTGTAGCATTTTGCACTTGACTTTTTTCTAAAAGAGCTGTCAGTTGGAGGAATCAATAAAGAACCAGACAGACAAAATGTGTAAATGACATGAGTTGTTTTTTCTAAACTAAAACCTCAGTATTCAGGTTTAATTGCAGTGTTGGCACTTCGAAATAAATAATTTGGTTTTGTGTTGCCGTTTGGGCACTCAGGCTCAAAAAGGTTTGCCATCACTGGCCTAGGCTATAAGAAGATTGCCAAAACCCTGAAACTGAGCTGCAGCACGGTGGCCAAGACCATACAGCGGTTTAACAGGACAGGTTCCACTCGGAACAGGCCTCGCCATGGTTGACCAAAGAAGTTGAGTGCCCGTGCTCAGCGTCATATCCAGAGGTTGGCTTTGGGAAATAGACGTATGAGTGCTGCCAGCATTGCTGCAGAAGTTGAAGGGGTGGGGGGTCAGCCTGTCAGTGCTCAGACCATACGCTGCACACTGCATCAAATTAGTCTCCAGGGCTGTCGTCCCAGAAGGAAGCCTCTTCTAAAGATGATGCACAAGAAAGCCCGCATACCGTTTGCTGCAGAGAAGCAGACTAAAGACATGGATTTCTGGAACCATGTCCTGTGGTCCGATGAGACCAAGATAAACTTATTTGTTTCAGATGGTGTCAAGCATGTGTGGCAGCAACCAGGTGAGGAGTACAAAGACAAGTGTGTCGTACCGACAGTCAAGCATGATGGTGGGAGTGTCGTGGTCTGGGGCTGCATGAGTGCTGCCGGCACTGGGGAGCTACAGTTCATTGAGGGAACCATGAATGCCAACATGTACTGTGACATACCGAAGCAGAGCATGATCCCCTCCCTTCGGAGACTGGGCCGCAGGGCAGTATTCCAACATGATCATGACCCCAAACACACCTCTGAAATGACCACTGCCTTAATAAAGTAGCTGAGGGTAAAGGTGATGGACTGACCAAGCATGTCTCCAGACCTAAACCCTATTGAGCATCTGTGGGGTATCCTGAACCGGAAGGTGGAGGTGTGCAAGGTCTCTAACATCCACCGGCTCTGTGATGTCATCATGGAGGAGTGGAAGAGGACTCCAGTGGCAACCTGTGAAGCTCTGGTGAACTCTATGCCCAAGAGGGTTTAGGCAGTGCTGGAAAATAATGGTGGCCACACAAAATATTGACACTTTGTTCCCAATTTGGACATTGTCATTTAGGGGTGTACTCACTTTTGTTACCAGTGGTTTAGACATTAATGGCTGTGTGTTGCGTTATTTTGAGGGGACAGCACATTTACACTGTTATACAAGCTGTATACTCACTGCTTTACATTGTAGCCAAGTGTCATTTCTTCAGTGTTGTCACATGAAAAGATAATATAAAATGTTTATGAAATGTGAGGGGGTGTACTCACTTCTGTGATATACTGTATGTAAAGAAAGGCAATACAGTGGTGCCTCGCTAGACGATTGCCTCGCAGGACGAGGAATCCGCTAGACGATGGCTTTTTGCGATCGCTAATGCGCTTCGCAAAACGATGTTTCCCTATGGGTGATTTTCGCTAGACGACGAGGTTTCCCCATTGGAATGCATTGACTAGCGGTCAATAGCTGTCAGTGCATTCCAACGGGGACCTGCGCTCGCTAGACGATGTTTCCCTATGGAGGATTTTCGCTAGACGACGAGTTTTCCGTTGGAACGCATTGAAGAGATTTCAATGCATTCCAATGGGGAAACGCGCTTCGCTAGACGATGTTTTCGCAAGACAGCGATTTCCGCGGAACGGATTAACATCGTCTAGCGAGGCACCACTGTATCATTTATATTCTACCTTTATAGGCACTTTTACTTCTCCGTGAGCAGGCATGCATGTGGAGAGGGATGCTGGTAAACGTCCAAGCATACCCAACCAGCTTTTTTGTAATATGTGCTACTCTGAAGAACAGTATTCACTTACATCAGGGTGGGGAACCTCTGGCCCTCCAAATACAGTGGAGACCCAGAGGCACAGAAAAACCAGCCAGGACAGCAAATGATAAAGAGATTTTGGAAGTTGCATCCTAAAGTGGCTGAAAGGACAGAGGTCCCACATATCTGACCTAAAGATTAGTAGAACCTAATTTGCCCAAAGTACACTATATATATACACACATATATACATGTTTGCCAGAAACATGATATCATTTTACAAGTCCGGGCCATAGTAAACAGGCACTTGGGGGATGTAATGATATCAGTTTGAATCCTCACCGTGCCCTTCTCAAGTATAATAGTGATCTCACTTGAAACAAAAAGGTACTTTCTCTACTTAATCTTTCACCTTTGTGTCAGTTCAGTTAGGATTGTGTGGTCTACATCGGACTCAGTGGGAGGGGCTCCTTGAAAGGCTCCCTGTTTTGCTTCATGACATCTTGGCATTCCACATATGCTGCAGTGTTTCCTCATCCACTTTGGCTTGCCGCTGGTCTAAAGTGTTAACCTAAGATCTGCAATGTGTTCATCCAAGGGTGTGTTCCACCATTCTGATCCTCCCTCCTCCATCTAAATTGCTGATAGTGAATGAGATCTCATTTTGAGGTCAGTTTTCCCCAGCTTTGCCTCCACAAATGACAGGCTTCCAAATTATTTATCCTGGGCAGACCCAGTCCCAGCTATTAAGGCTCTGTGTGCAAATGGGCTAGGAAAGGGTTCTCCCTCCAGGATATTGTGTTTGATCTCACTGGCACTTTTGTCCAAATTTCATTTTCCTTGTTATAGTTTTCTTTTCCTAATAGATTTTCTGTTTTAAAGGACTGTTCTTCTGTCTTCCTTCCTTATTTCTTTTCATGGTCATAGGCTCCTGAAGAGATTGAAGTTGCAATGGCTGCTTCCAAACTTCCTTAGTCAAAAGCCAAAAAAGAATTCCTGATTAGGATAAGCAAATGGGAAGTGATGACAATGGTAAGGAGAGGAAAAGGACAGAGCCCTCTAGGAACATCAAAGTTCTTTTTGTCAGCTTCAAAGTCTTCAGGTGATTTTTTTTCAGTCAGATCAGGAGGAAAGTGTGGCTCTCCAGTTATTACTCGTATTGGACCCCAACCAGCTTGGCTTATGGTGAAGGATGGCAGCAATAGTAATTCATCAACATCTGGAGGACGGCTGGTTTCCCCACCTCAAGTTGAGAAAAAAACAAGGTGATAGATCTACTTACCACAATCAAGACAGTGAAATGTAATCCAGATAAATTTATTCTCCAGATAAATGTATGTGGAGAAAACAGCAATGGACAATCTGGCATTTAAGAAAGCCGCATATCTCACACAGACATAATTTAAATACAAAATACTGTTAAACTGACCATAGATGTGGGCATTTCATAAGCATATAATGATGTTTCACTTTTGGTTGGGCCTGTATTTCTTCTCTGAGCTCTCAATTGCTAGAATCACTTCCAAATGAGGAAAAAAAGTTGACCTTTTTTTTTTTTACATTTAGAGGGTTTCAATGTTCTGCAGTGCAATCATAAAACAGGCACCTTTCCCCCATGTCTTACATTTACAAGAGCCCACGATCTTGAGGAATAGCTACCTTCTTGTGAAAGCTGCCACTGATTTGGCAAGACAGCTTGACTGTTGCTGTAGCAACGTGCAGCCGTAAAAATATTGTGTGCCGTTGCATAGCTTAGCTGCAGCCTTCCCTAGCCGCAGATCTTGGTTGCTGCCTAATTGGCACAGTTTAATTCACCAAAACTATTTTTCAAGCAAGTGGTGGTTTTCAGGACAGATATTATTTCTTGGGATTTGTTAACTTTTCAAGTTGCCTACTTGTCAGTACAACCTTGTGCATGTCTACTCAGAAGCAAGTCCCATCGCGTTAAAACTTGGGGGCAGCATTGTGGTATATGGGACTGTGAACCCCAATCAAACGTTTGCTGCAACAGCACACTTTGTTAGCCAGATTCTTTACAACTTCAGCCTACTTTCTCCAAGATGTGGATAATGCACATCCTCTTCCCAGTGTTCTTAATAAAAACAATAGCAGAATAATGAATGTAAAATGCTTTGAGTGGTATATGGATGTGCTACAATGATGTCAGCTTTTGAAATGAGAATGGAAAATTGTGCTGATTTGCTAGGAAGATTTAGAAGGCTCGGAATGTAGAATTTCCAGTTAATTTAGGGAGACAGCATGCTGAAATAACATCAGTACTGTATTAGTAGTCCCCAGATGCTTTTGGATTGCAAGCCCCAGCATTCCTCACCATTGAGCACCCTCATTAGGATGGGTGGGCGTTGCAGTGTCCAAAGAGGTGAAGTAATTTTAAACTGCTTACTCACACCCAACAGTTGATTCAATGGGTGTGAAACTAGCAATATGATACTGGCCAGGTTGTTTTAGAGTACAGTATACTGATATAATTGTCAAGCAGGGTCCACAAGAAGTGAGTATGGTCTCCCCATGCAACCACTGCTGCTCAGACCATGGGAAAGAACTGAGTGAAGTCATGGGTGTGTGTGTGTGTAAAATGTTATTTTGCTAGCAAACATCTGTAACTGTGAATCCTGGCTACTAATTAGTCTTTATGACATGATATTTTATCCAGTCCCGCAAATTTTTCATTTGCATTGCTTGACCATGTTCCTTCTCTTTCTTTTGTTGTTGCTGAAAGGAGACTTTGGCATTATCTGTTTATCGTTCAAGGCTCCCGCCCTGCTTCCTGCTCCATTTCCCACTGTAATTTGAGGTGCAAGTGCTCCCCTTTAAAGATCTGTATCTTTTGGGGCCTGAAGGATTGACCTCTTACATGAACCTGCCTGAATGTTAAAACTTACTCAGGAGCTCTGTGTTTCTTTGACTTTGGAAATGGGGAGGGGAGACAGGGACCTTTTTCTCCTGAGGCAGCATTGCCTAGTGGCCAGCCTGATACCTGACAAAGACCTTTTTTTACTTGACAAAGAATTTTCAACTTTTCAGTTTTATAGTCTTTTATGTAGCTTTTAAGCTGAGTCTCGTTGTTTTGCTACTCCTGTGATTTATTAGATTTTTTATCCTTACCGTTGGTAAGAACGTTTTGTAATGGGCTCTAAAGGTCTGAACTGAAGAGGCAGGTAAAAGAGCCTGTAATGAACAATAAACTTGACACAATTATGTTCCATTTTGTTGTCAACATGGTGCCCTTCCTGTTTTAGATCAGTGGCCATATCCCTTCCCAAAAGCAATTTCAAAAGAAGAAGCTGTGTTAGTCGGTTTCAGCAGACATATAAACTCTGAAAACAAACAAACAAAAGGGGGTGGGGTGGGAGAGAGTTGTAACACGTTAAAGACTAGCACTTTTATTTTGGTATGGCCTTGCATGGATCAAAATCTGTTTCCATCTCAGTATTTTGTAACATTCCCAAAAGCAGAAATGTCAGAAGCCTGAATGCCCATCCGTTGTCTATGCCAGGATCTGGACTGTGACAGTTTCCCCGCCTTACAGCAAAAGGAGGCTGTTCAGCATTTCACTCCTTCCTGCTTGCGCACCGTTTGAGATCAGAGACTTGTGTGTGTGTGTGTGTGTGTGTATAACATGCAAAAATGCTGCCCTATAACTTTCTGTGATCCGTGATTGTTTCCCTTTTGATAGAAAAACACACCAGTGAGCGCGGCACGAATAGCGTTGTCGAATTTCGGGACTGGGCAGGCCCAAGTCGTGCCAGCTCCAAAGGTCTTGGCTTTGAAACGCGCGTTTCCAGTCCGGACGGAGCTCGCATAAAAGAACACGCCTGTTGAAAGCACTGGGCCAGAAGGGCGACAGCGATTTCGCTCCTCCGCAAACTGTGATGCAGTCCCGTAGGAGGCGCGCAGCCAGACCCCCCCCCCCCCGGTGCGTGTCCCCGTCTCCCTCTGTGTGTGTGTGGAGTGGAGGAGATCCGAAGAGTCAAGGCAAGCAGTTGGCCAAGTTCCTGCTCGCGGGACAATGGGGAAGCGGGGAGGGCCCAGCGGAGAGCAAACATCCTGGCCTCGCTCGGCCCGCCCGGCCCAACAGCCACCCCGAGCCCGGCCCACGTGGCACCCGAGGGCCGGCCCAGGCCCAGGAGGCGGCAGGTGGGTGCCGCGGGACTCAGCCGGGAGGACAGCGGGAGGCTCGGACGGGGCGGCGGCCGCCCTCCCTTCTCGGGCTTCAGGAGACGCCAGGTGAGCTCCGGGTCCCACCCGGGGCTGGGGAAGCTCTGGGCCGGGGGAGGGGAGGGGGCGGCCTGGCGCAAGGCAGCACTTGGGAGGCTCCCCGCGGGATTGCAGACTGGAAGGTCCAGCCGCAGCCGGGGAGGAGGAGGGGGGGCGGGGGGGGGAGAGAGAAGGGGCTCCGCAAGCCGCACTTGGGGGGGCAGTTTGAAGGGGGGGGACCGCGAAGGGGGGAGTTGCGCGGGGAGGGACCCCTGCGGAGCAACGTCCCCCCACTGGGCATTTCTATGGCTCGAAAAGGGGCGGGGGAGGAGACCACGGCCAGACGGAAGGAGAGCCGGGCGCCGCTGCCTGTCCTCGGGGTCCGCCCGCGGGGATTCCAGCAGGTGCCGCTGGCATCAAACGTTCACACCTGCTGCCGTTCCCCCTTTCCACGCCGCGGCTTAAGGGGCGGGAGCTCCTCGGCTCTTTACACGGGGTTACCCCCCACGTATGACGAGTGGGGTGTTTCCCGGATCCAGGCTGCGCGGGCGTGGAAGCGCGGTCTGGGCGGGGCTCCGTCCGGCGGCTCTGCTGTCGGCACCTGGAAGGAAGCCCGCCCGAAGGGGTTCTACTCACTCCCACGCGGCCGAAAGGGGAAATAATTGCAAATGTTCTAGGAACGGCAAGGTGTGAGATGGCTAAAAGCAGGAAAAACGCCCAAGATTTTTCATTACAGGCGTTTTTGAATAGGACATGGCAAACGCTCTTGATGGAGAAATTGAGCAATAAGATCAGAATATACAGAGGAGAAATAAAGCACAGTCAGTTTTTCTGAATTTTTTGTTGTTTAGTTGTTAAGTCGTGTCCGACTCTTCGTGACCCCATGGACCAGAGCACACCAGGCCCTCCTGTCTTCCACTGCCTCCCGGAATTCGGTCAAATTCATGTTGGTAGCTTTGATGACACTGTCCAACCATCTCGTCCTCTCTCGTCCCCTTCTCCTCTTGCCTTCACATTTTCCCAACATCAGGGTCTTTTCTAGGGAGTCTTCTCTTCTCATGAGATGGCCAAAGTATTGAAGCCTCAGCTTCAGGATCTGACCTTCCAGTGAGCACTCAGGGTTCTGAATTTAGGAACCTTTATTAAAATACACCAGTGAACTAAATGGAAAATCACATGATTTAGTAAATCTAGATTACTCCGATTGTTGGTTGGTAACTTTCTAGGATGGAATGGGGATTCGAGATTAAGTGTAATTTTGTTAAATGGTGTGAATAGCTGGTGTTTAGTATGTTAAAATATTTAGTAAGTAAGATGAATAGTTCATTGAATTATCTGTTTGTAATGTGACTGATTGTCTAAAATAAAGTTTTTGTTATTAAAACAAACAAACACCAAACAAACTCCCAGAAACCTCAGCCAGCACAGATGGTGATGAAAGCTTCTGGGAATTGTAGTCCAAGAACACATGGGTTACCTGAGGTTGGGAACCACTGTTCAAGATCCATTACGTCAGACATGGGTCTGAAATGGAGTGAGTCCAAGTATCTGGCAGAAATGAGTCTACATTCAAGGTGGCATGCATGTATCCATTTGTACCGTACTTTGTACACTACCAAATGCCTCCTCTTCCTGAGATCACTGTGTAGGGCTTATAATTGGATCTGGGGTCAAAGGGACCCTGAGCAAAACACCCTCTGGTGCTCCCCTTTGTGTGTGATGTGGGTCTCCCTTGCTGCAGTCTTATCTGTTGGCATCAGTGGGAGAGGAAGATGAGTTTACAAGAACTCTGCAAGGTAGGCAGAGTAACTGTTATTATATCTACATAAAGATCAATCTATATACAGATTTGCATGCAGATTACCATAAGTTTGTACAAAACCTATACATTTAAATGTTCAAAGTCAAATACAAGCAAGTAATGTTAAGAAGCACCAATGTTAGAGAAAGGACCCCTGCCTTTGCTACAACCTTTTTTTTTTCTCAACCCTCTAAGTCACAGTCTCAGGTAAAGTGTGCACACCAAGGATATAGTGTAAACTTCTGTTGCAGGGACCCACCCGTATGACACAGGTACTATTATGCAGGTTCAGAAATAATGCTGCAAACAGTTTGCAACCCACTTCACAATTGTTGCCTGAGATTTGCCAGATTTATGACACATACTATGGCATACTACTGGAAGGACAGATCCTGAAGCTGAGGCTCCAATACTTTGGCCATCTCATGAGAAGACTCACTGGAAAAGACCCTGATGTTGGGAAAGTGTGAGGGCAAGATCTTTTGATAAGATAGAATTTGATTATTGCTCAAAGGAATTGATTTCTAATTTTATGACAAGTGCTAGAATATTAATAGCTAGATACTGGAAAGACAAACATGATATTAAATTAGAAGATTGGTATAACGAAGTATGGGACATTGTGTTAAATGACAAATTGACTACTGAACTTAAGATGAAAAGAGGGGAAATAAGTTTAAATATTTTTTATGCTATTTGGGGTAGATTTATTGAATTTGTATTAGTGAAAGGAAAAGGGAAAGCCTCTAAGCAACAATCAATACAATTTTGGAAAGGAGGGTTGTAATAAAAGTATTGCTCCAAAGGGTCCCGTGGGTATGGGGGTGCACTGTGTTTTAGATTGTATTAGTAAGTATCTTGTATTGTTGTATTTGTTTTGGAAATTAAAAAAAATTAAAAAAAAGAATTGAATTCATGGCACTCAATTAGATTAAATGAGGTGCCACTTAGTAATGTTGGTGGCAAATTGTCACTTAGTAATTAGGTGCTTGCTGCATTCCTGTGTGTTTATATTCAGGAACGCAAGTGGCACCTTATTAATGAGCAGCACTTGGCTGCCAAAACTTACTCTATTTCCTTTATGCATGTGCAAATTGATAGTAAGATTCTTTTAGGAAATCAGTTCAATCAAATTCACTGGAATATCATCCCAGGTTAGTAAACAAAGGATTGCAGCCTCCTGTGGGAGAACAGAAGATTAATTAGTGTACCATTTAGAAAGACCAGTTCATGCCTGAGAATGAGGCATCTGCTGGATCAGAGCAGTGGTTTGTTTTTGTAAGCCTTAGATTTGCAGATGATGTTGGACTGCAGCTTCTGTCAGTCCCAACTATTGACCATGTTGGGTGGGGATGATGGAAGCTGTAATCCACCACCACTTGTTGGGAACCATTGAATCCATTCAGTAGTTCTGTTTCGCATATTGGCCAATCAAACTCCATTGGAAGCAGCTCTTCTTGTCTTTGCTCACTTTGCCCACACAGCTAGGATGTTGTGCTCTATTGCCTGTGAGCTGGGAGGCTTTATTTAGTTATGATTTTATGTATTTATAATGGTATCATGATCAATAGTTATGGACAGGATACGAATGTCTGTCTAAAATTAATCAAAACCCATGGCTGTCATTACTTTTTGTAGCAGTAAGTTCTAAGAATTAATTGTGAACTGTACAAAGGAAATGTTTCCTTTCTATCCCACATCTCTCACATTTATTTGGAGAATACTTCTTAAAGGAACCCTTCTTGTTGTTCTGCAGCTTCCTTGGTAAAGAGCCAGGTAAAAAAAGAACTTGTACTGTTTTCAAGGGCAGCCCTACATAGAGAATATTACAATAATCTATTTTTTTGTGATTACCAAAGCGTATACTACTGTTTTTAAGCACTTTCTGGGGCTCTTGTTTAAGTGAGCATTTCCTGACTGACTAACGAATTCCAGCCTCAGTTTTATCAATCCATTAGTTTTATTGTGGTTTTGTTGTTGTTGCATTTAGTTGTTTTAACTAACTGTATAACATTCAATAATTTTTGATACACAGGAGTTTATGAATTCAGTGAAGCAAATAAATGAGTGAATCTCAAAGATACATAAAATTAGGAATGGGGAAGAAAGCATTGTGATCCATGAAAGTTTCCATTGAAATAAATCTGTTAATCTTTCAGTAGACACAGTATTTTTGTTTTTAATCTTTGTTTTGCTTCTTTTATACATATCTAAATTAATGCATGAACAAACCATGCAGCAAGGAATCCATGCTATAATACAAGTGGAATAAAGAACTGAACTTAGCTATTACTTTAACTCAGCTATGAAGAAGATGCCCAAAAAGTGCCTGTTGTGGATGTCTTATGGAAAGAGATTTTCTGTAGAAAGGGAAAGTTTGAAAAGAAATTCTGGAATTTCTTGGACTCTAAATATTTGAGCAGGTTTCAGGAAGCTGATCAGTAATAAATACACTCAGGGTTCAGTCCTATGCCTACTTAGTTGGGAGCAAGCCTCCCTAAACTTGATAGAAATTGCATGTGCGTTACCATTTTCTCAGTTTACAATTAACTAAGAGATGAACAACTTTGGTCTCCTTTTCGTTGCTCCCAAAGAGAAAAGATCGGGACCACATTAAGTCCAAAGTTCACAGTACCTGTTCCTCGTCACACTAAAATACACGTTAGTATTTACTGTGGCTTGGTGTGATCTATGGATATGGCCACTCATTATCAGTTTAATGAAAGTTTGGAAAACCTATTTTAAAAGTCGGTTGCATGTTTAAGGATGTAGCAACTTCTTTGGTGGATATTTTCACATTCTTCAGGAAATGGAACAACTTGCTATATGTATCATGTGTAGTGCTCCAATATAAGTACTTATCAGGTGGTTTCTGATAAGCCATCCATTACAGAAATAATGACATGAGAAACAATGCTGGATTTTTGTTTGTTTGTTTCTGTTTTTCCTCCTGAAGCACTTGCTTCTAAATAAATCTTCAGAGATGATGCTAAATTTCTTACAGAGTAAATTTTCTGCTTGTTTTTTTTCCTTTGGAAGTCACTGGAAAAATTACCTATTAAGCAACCCTTCTAGAAAACCTGCCTTGCCATCTTATGTGTCTTACTGATTTTTATGGCAAACACTATTTGCATAAAAGCTCTGCCTTTTTGTTGCCCAGAGTTCATCAGCCTCCTGCTGCTCTTTTCCCTGCATGAAGCCTTAGTTGTACTGAAAAACAGCCACCAGTGGTGGTGCTGGCAAAGATTACTTCCTTCCACTGAAGAAGAATGAACACCAGGGAATCAGTGAACCTTAACTGCTTCACTGCTGCTGAAGAGGCCTTTTGCACAGAGTAAAGAAAGTGAGCTGCTGTTTAACAAATCTGCATGCATTTTATCATCACAGTGATCCTGGTGGCTCTGTCCAAGAAGGGCTGGGCCTGTTTTTGCAATACCTTGTCAGAGGGACAAGAACCAGGAAGACAGGTGGCAAGCAGGAACTGAAATGGAAGGTGGTTGCTCCAGCGAGGAATAGACTGACTCCTCAAGTTGCATATAAGTCACAGTCTCACTTCAAATGGTGGTAGAAAGAGTAAGGAGGATAATCCTCTCGCTGTTCTACCATCGTCTTCTTCTTCTTCATTTAGTTATACTTATATCCCACCTTTTCCCACTGAACATAAGGTCGCATACATAGCTTCTTCCTCCAAATGTTATCTTCCAAACAAGCCTGTAAGGTAGGCCATGTTGAAACAGAGAGTGATTAACCCAAAGTTGTCCTATGAGTTTTGTGGCTCAGTGGAGTCTATAATGTACGTAGATCTCCAAAGCCCACCTGCTATACGAATATGGCTGACTGTCAAAGAATGGATGTTCTGGAACCTGCCCATCTTTCTTCATAAGACTTTGTGGGCTTTATTGGGCAACAACCCAATTAAGTTGTTTCCTTTGCAGATGGTCTTTTATTTCTCTGTCATTCTAGACACACTTTCACCCTATGCAAGCATTACCAAAGTCAATGCTGTGGACACACTTAGGGGGAAGTGCCTAGGCCCACCCTTCTCCCTTGGTGCAGTCTTCATGCTTTTGGCATGGAGTTTGAAGAGGTGAGGTTCCTCAAATGTTTAGAGCCCTGGTTCATGTGGACAACCTATACACAAGCAGGAACTTCACGTCTGCAAACTTGGTGCTGGAAGTGTGAAGAAGGTGATGATGAAGGAGACTAGGCTGGGTGTTTCTCTCCAGATAGGTTCACAGCACTGAATTTAGCAAGGACGGAATAGCAAACTATGCCATAGTAATGGCTACATAAGGTGTTGAGCCAGTTAAACTACGTACCTTGGAAAAACAAAGTGAGATTTAACATTCACTTACCAGCCTCCAGTATCAAAGTCTTCTTTTTGCAGTATATACAAGGGTTGTTTTAGTGCAATGTTATTATTTCGTGATTTGTTACACTTTGGTGTACATGGTCTTCCTCTTCCCCGCTGAGATGGATTAGGCCGAGAGAGTTTCACTGAGTTGCATGGCTGTCTGGGGATTTGAACCTAGATCTCCTGCATTTGAAGTCTACTTCTCTAAGTAATTACACCCCACTGGCTCTGTTATTCCAGTTCTTCACCAACTTACCCTTATTGATAAAACTGTTGTGCCTACTCCTGTGCCTACAATATGCTCTGTCTTTTTACTACACCAGGTGAAAGAAAGCAATGAAACCTCTGCTCTGCACACCTCAGGCTTACAGGACCTCACCTGAGTATAATAGCTGACCTTGAGCTCTGTGGCCAGTGGCTTGTCTTTATCATGATGTCAGCACCTTCTGCCTCCAGGTTAACAATGACAGGCAGACCATTTTTGCCCAGGGAAAGCACCAGCATGAGAAATGATGGGCATGTACAAGAACTTTTTCTCGAAGAAGCACAACAGGTATGTCAAGAAGGTTCTGTTATCACTATAATTAAGTTTTGGATTTGGAAACATTGCAAGGGAGGGGATGAAACTTGTTGGAAGTGAAGAGCAGAGCAAAAAGGCTTTGCAGAAAAAGCAGTGTTCTTATAGGGGCCAGCACCGATGGAGTCAGGTGTTTTCCTCTTCCTCTTTTATGTGGACCAGTGGTTCCCAATCTTGGTTCCTCAGGTGTTCTTGGACTACAACTCCCAGAAATCCTGGCCAGCACAGCTAGTGATGACAGCTTCTAGGAGTTTTACTCCACAAACATCTGGAGACCCAAGGTTGGGAACCACTGATGTAGATTGATAGTCTTACAGATTGCTTCACTTCCTCCTCCAGCCTCTACTGTGTTCCTTAGTACATAACTAGCACAGTACCATAGTAAGTATCCCGTGCTAGACAGGGTTCCTTTAATGAAGCCTATTTCCTTTGTTTCTTTTAATGTTGTAAAAATATTTAGGTTCAAGTACTCTGGCAGGTTCCAACTTTACACCTGTGTGAGAGTGAAGGAAAAAAGCAACCCAACACACAGGATGGTCTTTTGAAAATGTAGAAAGAGGTTTATTGAAGAAATAAGTTCTCTTTTCATCCTCCATCATCTGTCATTCACCACATCCCTTCCTTTAAGCCTTTCACTGTGTCATCATTCTGCCTCATCTGCAGAATTTACAAGAGATACAGACTCCTGTCACGTATTTGTAACCTCCCACATTTCTCCACTGCTTCTTCCCTCTGTTTTCTTATGATAAAAATTAACATGTTAAGGAAGAAAAGATAGAATAGGTGCACAGTGCTTTTCAATCCATAGAATTAGGAACCATCCCTTTGGAAGCACCTACAGAGGCCCTTCTGTTTTGTCTTGTGACTCTTACAGATTTCAGAAGCCCTCCAAAAATTGGCCAAGACCCACGCACCCTCTAACTTTCAGTTCCACTGGGCCTCTCTTTCACACACCTTTGCTCCTTCATGCGCGCGTGCACGCCTCAGTCGCAACTAGAACCTAATGTGATCGCTGTGCGGAGGGGGAAGATAGCTGCACAGAGGGAGGCAGAGGTGCACATGCCCAGCTTGTGCGCATGCCCAGCTTAGAGGGAACCTTGGCCAGGACCCATTTTTAGTGGTCAACAAAAATATCAAATGCGTGATTGTGTTTGTTTGTTTGTTTGTTTTAATTATAAGGAGCAAAAGAAAAGAGTGGCATTTGTGGGGAAAAATTTTTTGGTAGCAGATTGTTTTTCAAATTTATATTTTGTGGGGTAGGCTGAGGTGAAGAATCAGAACTTCTTTACCCTCTCCTGCTTAATCTGTGCTCAGAGTGACACTTAACGAGTCTAGCTGTTGAACAGGAGGGCTGAAAATCAACAGAAGATACTGCTTTTGTAACCACCCTAACATGTTCTCTATAAATATTCATTTATTCAGATTTCTTGTTCTGCTTAAATCAAGAGAAGGCCATGGGCAATGTTCCCTCTCATTTTCAGCCCTGTTGGGCAGGGCTCTTCCCCCCCCCCTCGGGTTCCACTGTGACTGGAACCAAAGGGGCTGAAAAGGATCGCCTCGGGGGCGCGGAGGAGTAGCCCTGCATGGAGGGGGTGGGTAGAATCGCACACACCTTAGAGGGTGGGTGGGCAACTGTGAAATGACGTTAGCTACCCGCGCCCCCAAGCTTCAACCACAAACCATGGATAACTAAAATAAAATACTTTGGGACCAAAAACCATATGGGTCTTGTCCTCCTTAAATGCCTAGCAAGCAAGGCTGGTCATATCATTAGGAGGAATTGAGCAATTGCCTCAGGCAGCCAGTTTTGGTTGTGGTGAAAGGGTAGCAAATGGTTAGTTATTAACTTTATTATGATCTTTTTTTTTCTTTCTGGTGCAGTAGGAAGAGGTACTTGTGGGATTTTCTGCCTTACGTGCCAGACTGGCTTTGCTTCTGCGCATCTTGGATTGAGTGGCTTTCCAGCATGGATATGAATTGCTACCTCTTCAGATGGGAAAATGGTGCAGTGCTACTGGCAGAGATGAAATTGCAACAGTAACTTAATATGTCTGCTTTTTTTCTTCTTCCAGGGGTCACAAATGCACAACAAACCTTGGTGGAAAATACAGCTTTTTGTTTGGGAACCAGTGTTGTTTGGAACATGGGATGGAGTCTTTACCTCTTGCATGATCAACATCTTTGGTGTAGTTCTTTTTCTAAGAACTGGGTGGCTGGTAGTAAGTATGAGGGATTAAATAACCAGATGCACTGCAGTTGATCTGCATGCAATTTTGTACTGTTTTGTTTAAAATGATTTGTGACTTCACACCCCCTCTGTTAGCACTGGTAAACGTTCTGTAAGGATGATCACTTCTCTTTTCTTTGTGGCATTGGCTCAGGTAAACACTTGCACATATTTTCATGTTTTGCCTGCAATAAGCACTGAATGCTTTTGTTTCTCCATATCTTTCCATACAATTCCTATCCCCAGTAACTTTTTAAACATTTTTTTTTGTTTTCTTTTACAAACAAGTAGGGGATTCCACTGGAACAGTGGTCCCCAACCTTTTTGTCACCGCGGACCGGTTGGGGGAGGACGGGGTCAGTGTGCGGGGAAGGCGGGGCACCCCCGCGCTTGCGTGCATGCGCAAAGGGGTGGGGGCGCTTGTGCGGACGCGCACACATGCACAAAGGGCAGGTGGCACTCATGCGGGCATGCACGCACTTGCATGCATGCGTGAAGGGGGTGCTCGTGTGGGTGCGCGTGCATGCGCAAAGGGGGGCTCACGGGGGGCGCACGCATGCATGAAGGGGCTGTGTGTGGGGAGTGTGTGTGTGTGTGTGGGGGGGAGAGCTGTCTCCACGGCCCAGTCCGGCCCAGGCCACGGACCAGCACGGGGCTGCAGACCGGGGGTTGGGGACCCCTGCACTGGAACACAGGCAAATGGCCTAATCCATAGCCCAATTAAGACTCCAGTTGGAGTTAATAATTTTAAACCCACATGGTTGGTTGTAAACCTTTGGCCCTGCATTTTGCCTATGGGACTAAATAATTTTTTAACCAATGTACTATGGCTTTTGGCTGCAGGCAAATCTAACTGTGTTCTCTGATCTGAATCACCTGGAGCTATTTTTCATTATGTGCAGCCTTTGGTGCTCTTTTGGGTCACACTGTAGTACCAATTGGATTGCCAAGAAGGTCAGACTTGTATGTTAGTAAAATGATTTGGCATGGATGAGAGCTTGAAAAACAGTGACAGCCTGAGTGAGGGACTCTCCAGGCTATAGTCCAAAAAAGTAACTTTTCCAGCCTCTGGGTTGGATATGGTTTGGTCCTCCAATCCAGATACTATTAATTTTACTCTTTTGGATGACAACTCCCAGAATCCCCCAGCCAACATGCATCCCAAAACAGTAACATTTTCACACCCTACCCTAATGAGGCAGAGAGGGGCTTGCGGTGAAGCAGCAGCAGCAGAGCAACATTTCATGCCTTGCTGGTAACAATTACCTATTATGCTGGGCTGTCATTCTTGTTACTGCCAAATATACTACCAACACTAATAAGTAATATATTAATTTGGCTACAGTAAGCAAGATTAATATTTGCAATGAATTGGAAAAGCGACAAACAAATTAATCTTGAAGATTGGTATAAAGGAATGTGGAACTTAGCAATTAATGATAAGCTAACGTGAAATGATAATAAGAAGAGGAATGGTAAAGTCTAATGATTTCAAAGATATATGGAATTTATACTTACAGTATGTCTTTTCGAAGGGGAAAGGCTATATGCCAGCAAAAGAATCATTCTATTTTTGGAGAGGTATGGGGTGAAAAGGGTATCAACTGATATTATTGGTCACCTCGTCCCAAGGGTGAAGGTGGCACGGGTGGGGAAAGTTCAATGTGTACTGGGTATAGTCACTATTGAGTTTGTATTTTAGTTTTAATTTTGTTATTTGTAATTTTTCTTTTATTAATTAAAAAAAACCACTCCCTCTGCTGAGCAGGGCAAGTGATTTCACTTCTAATATCCTGAAGTGGCTTACTTATTTAAGCCACTTCACATATTGGCAAATTGAAAGAGGAAGGTTTGCTTTAGTTCGGTTTCAGTGATCACATGTGCTGGAACAGAGCCAAAGTAGAGCAATCCTATCTGCATCAGAAAATTAGAAGCCCCAGAAAGGTGCAAGAAGGAACACGCTGGGATAGGCTGGTGTGCTCTAGTAAAGATTGTCTGATCACTGTCTTTGTGAGTGCACCATTCTGTCCCTGCAGTGCTCCAAACAGGGGGCTAAATAGCTGGTTAGTCAGCCTCTATATTTTATCACAAATTCTTTGATGAGGGGTTTGCCAAATTCACGTGTATCCGCATTTCCAGCCAAAAATTAACCATGTGTTTCAATATAAAACAATGGAGATTTTTCCCCTTCCAGCTTCTTAAAAGTCCATGGTGATTTACTTAAACTATATTTAGATCTCTACAGTTTCATTGACTTTTTTTCTGCTTCACAAAATGACAAAATAAAATAATACCTTGAGTTCTTTATGGGGGGGGGGGGGGGACCGATCAAATCTGACTGTTCAGGTGAAAGAAGTTGCCATAGTTACATGTCCTCCCCCACATTCTGCTAGCACCACTTAAATAACATGGTATAAATTTTGGTGGATTATTGTACAGTACATAGTTTCTGCCCAAATAAAAACCTCTGTTTCTTCACAGCCTCTCACACAAAATTCATTGAGGTTGTTAAATATGTCAATCAGACCGATATTTGGGCATAGCCTAAAACTTAAAGCTTTGAAAAATGACAACAGCACCCACTTCAAAAACATAAATAGCTCAACTCTTTTAACAAAAATCTGAATTTCTCAGTAATTTTTTGAGACATAGGGCACACTGGGAAGCCTGGGATTTGGAAAATGGATGGGTTCAAAATGATTTGATGAAGTGGAGAGTTAGGTTTTAAAGTGGGAGAATGAAGGCTTGTGTATAGAAAGAGAAGACCAGATGCATAATCTGGGGAAAGAAACAAATAATTTAAGAGAATGCAACTTTCATTCCTGAGAGCTGCAGATGGAGTTTGGTAGGGAGAAGTTGTACATGCATTCAGAAGTGTATGTGCACACACACACACACACACACACACACACACACACACACACACACACACACATACAGAGAGAGAGAGAGAGAGAGAGGGAGAGGCTGCGGTTGATGATGAGTGGGACGCAAATGCTACGTTGCTGCATTCATATTAGATAATGGACATTTGAGCAAGTTATTTGAGTCAGCTGAGGGTATACAGCACACCTTTGGGGACTGTAAATGAGCTACAGGTTGTGATCCTTGTCTTCGCTCATCCTTTCTGGAGATGATGGGAATTGTATGTTTACTACTAACATGTCTGGAGGGCACCAGGTTTATAATTGCTGATCTAGGCAATCCTTGTCATATTGATGAAGAAATTGTGGGCCCAGTGAAATATTGAAGCTTGTGCTGGTAGAGCATTGTATGAGGGAAATTATTTGAGTGATGATGACACTTTCAAAGCTACCAATACCTGTGCAGTGTCCCTTTTTTAATTGTGGTGTTTTTATAAGCTCCAGCCATCTATTTCCACTAATATCTGGGTAGCACAGTATGAAGCAGTAAGCATCACAAACTAGTTGTAGTGAGTTTCCTTGGCATCTGCCTTTAAGTGTGAGATGCCAGGATAGCTTAGTCTGCACTTGGACCATCCTCAGTGGATAACATAAAGCGGGTGTCCCAGTAGTGGGGAAGAAAGTTTTTTTTTTAAAAAAATGCAACCATGGGCTAGTTTAGTCCTTCCAATAAGTTCATCTTTTCTGTTGATCAGGGATTCACTGTCGGTCAGCATCTGCAGGGTCTCATTGTCTCTTAGTGAAGGACACAGCAAACTGGCCACCAAATCCTGCTGACTCTTTCACCCTTTCCTTTTAGTCATAAGTTCATTATAGTATAGAGCAGTGATGGCAAACCTATGGCATGTCTGCCACAGCTGGCACGCAGAGCCCTTTCTGCAGGCACGCAAGCCATAAGTCGCCGGATCGCTACTCCCCCCCGCGCGCGCAGCGAAATCTCAGGAGGCGGCTGCAGCTGCAGTGCTGGTGCTTCGACAGGCGGCAGGCCAGGATCCGGAGCAGCTGGCGCTGGCGGCGGATCCAGAGTGGGGTCTTGAGGCACCTCCGTGCCCGGGATTCCCCCTTCCACCGCCACTTCCGGTTCCGCCACCGTGGTCCGCCGCCCGCTGGGTTTTTTTTTTCCCTTTCAGTTTGGGCACTTGGGCCCAAAAAGGTTCGCCACCACTGGTATAGAGTCTCATGCTATCCCCATAGCATCCTCTGATTTAGCTTGTTAAATTTCCAATATGTGTTAATTTGTTACAGAAAAAACAATGAACAGTCTTCTGGTGTCTTAAAGACTAACATACTTTATTTTGCACTAACTGATGGACTTGCTTTACCCAAGATAAAAACCCATGAGTCCCAGTTCCACCCCAGAGCCCTCCCAATTTTCTCTACCTCTTTATTTTGCACTGCTCTCTTTCACTCTCTTGCTCTCGCTCTCTCTCTCTCTTTTTATCTTGGTAAGTCATCCAGCTTATTTGAGGAATACAACTTCCTGACTCCTCCACCAGGGTGGCTTCTGATTATGGATGCTTATAGCCTCTCCATCTATAAAATTGTGGCACAGTCTCAAACAAATAAATTTATGAATTCAAACTCTTTAAAATGCTATGCCATGTGACCCTGCAGGAAACAGAAAGAATTTCTGTGTCCTTCAGGGATCACCAAAATGTCTTTGGTATATTTTGAGTCAGACTGTCCCCAAAATACCTTCCAAACATGGTGAAAGTCTGTCCATTTGTTTATGAGAAGCTAGGTGGGATGCCCCTGAAAATCCCCAGAGTGATATTCAAATATATCACATGGCCTGTTTGTTAAGTCAGACCGTTCCAAACCCACCCTCCTAATTTGGTGAAAATCTAGCAATTTTTTTTTGCCTGATACAGGAAAAAAAACTGACAAAGAAATAGAAATGTGCTTTTATTTAAGTTTTTGTGTTCTGTGTCTCATCTTTTCAGATTTGTCTTGTGGTTTTAAGATGCCACAAGACTTTTGGGTGTTCTTGTTCAATTTCCATGCTTCCTTGTCTCAGAGGAGCTGTGGTCCATGTTGTACCTCTCAAAGACATTGACAGATTGGATTAGGAAGAAAGGCAGGGAGTTCTTCAGGTTCACTAGTTAGAGCCTTGGGTAAGCAGGGATCTTGGCCAAGACCAATGCTCAAGCCACCCTGAAGCTATTGTATTTGGGGCACATCGAAAGAAGACCAGACTCACTGGAAAAGATAGAAACACTGGGAAAAACTGAAAGCAACAGTAAAAGAGGAAGACTAAAATATGAGATGTCTTGACTTCGTAGACGAAGCCGTAGCCCAGAGTTTGCAAGACCTGATCAAGGCTATTGATGTCACTGATTAATAGGGTCACCATAGGTAACTAGAGGGTACATAACAAAAACAACAAATACCATGCTACCTCTTGCCAAAGGATGCTGTGAAACTTCAACTGTTCTCTTATAGAGAGCTTTTCTCCCATAGAAGAGTTCTGGTTCTGAGGTTAAATGCATTGTCACAGACCTGTAATACCCTTCTACAGTAGCCACTCTTCCTGTCTAACAGCCTTGCAGAAAACCTGCTGCTGCTACCTCCTGGGCTATGCGCCTTCCAATTGAGGGTCCGTCTGTCTGGTCTGCCTGTCTCTCTTTCTCTGTCTGTCTCTTCGTTTTCTGTCTCTCTCGCACAGAAAGAGAGAGAGAAATTCATAAAATTGCTTCTAGTGCTTACCTGGTAAGCATTTGCTTGTTTCTCATTGAAACACTAGGAAGCTGTTGCTCTGTGGTTTCTCCTTTCCTATTTCTTACTCCCCACTCGCTGATACTTATCCAGAATGTTCTGGCCTTAAAGAACTAATGTTTCAGTTTGGTATCCTGCTGGTTTAGATGACAGTTGCATCAGATCAAGGAGGAGTGGAGCCAGCACACAGCATGAACACATCTGTTAGCGTACATTTGTTTTATGCTCCCTCCCTAAACAGCCTTTTTTTAAAAAAGGAAAGCATTGTTCTAACTTTTCATTGGATGTTGTTGTCTTTTTAAAAATGAGAAAGCAAAACAAAAAAATTATCTATTTGTGTTTTCCAAATATCTTGTGATTTCAAATTTTCCAGGCCTGGTGGGTGCTTCTTGGAGATTGTGACAGGACAGGTGTGACCTGTCCTGCACACAGAGCAACAATTAATAAGGGGGGGGGGGACCCTTAAAAGCCACTGCCCTTCTTTGAGAGTCATCACAGGAAGGAACATGCCTGTGGGATAAGAGCTACACACAGAGTGCTTTGAAGACAGGCTGAAGGAAGCCAAATGCTGGAGCTGGTTCACAACAGGGATCTCTAAAGCTCAAGGGGAAGGATTAAGAGGTCACTTTTTATTTAGAATCAGCGTGCTGATAACACTAGAAGGGTCTTCTGAGGGAGCTCTTCGTATATGATAAAAGCTATGGAAACACAGCAACCCAAGCCTGTCTGCCTTTTCTATCTTAGTCTCCAGAGAGATCACATTTCAAATCTACAACGTGCATCAGCCCTCTAACACAAACAAAACAAAAGCAAAAAATATAGACAAAAATGTGTACCGTGTTTCCCCGAAAATAAGACAGGGTCTTATATTAATTTTTGCTCCAAAAAACACATTAGGGCTTATTTTCAGGGGATGTTTTATTTTTTTCATGTACAGCAATCTACATTTATTCAAATACAGTCCTGTCATCTTCTTCTGGTTGCTGCACAATGGTGGAGGGCGGGGTTTCACTTAACTGGGGCTTATTTTTGGGGTAGGACTTATATTACGAGCATCCTGAAAAATCATACTAGGGCTTATTTTCAGGTTAGGTCTTATTTTCAGGGAAACAGGGTAGGTAGTTTAAAGAATACATGCTATATTTTAATGTGAGCTTTTGTGGAACAAGTCCATTTCTTTAGACATAAGATTGAAAATACAGAGTTTACGTGGCAAAACATGCATACATGACTCTAAGATAAAGAAACAGTGGTGGTTGGTAGATTCAAGTTGTAAATTATGTGTTGTGTTATTTCACATCAAGTAATGACTTAA
Organism: Intellagama lesueurii; assembly: GCA_037013535.1. Taxonomy (NCBI): domain Eukaryota; kingdom Metazoa; phylum Chordata; class Lepidosauria; order Squamata; family Agamidae; genus Intellagama; species Intellagama lesueurii. The sequence continues at coordinate 125,594,949 of JBAJHW010000001.1, read as the reverse complement.
GACTGATGTCAATAGCTGCAGTAGATGCAGACTTATCACTAAATTTTGCAAAACACCACTGTCAAATAATAAGATTTTTTGAATTTCCAAATTCAGTGCCAAAATGCTGTTGCTTCGTGTAGTAAATTGAACTGGAGTAGGTTCACTGAATCAATGGGGATTTGATGAATCATCTCTTCTATAAGTTCCATTGATTCAAACCGAACAGTCCTAATATAACTGCCATTTACTGTGCTAAAATAAGCCACAGTTAGAATTAGGCAGGAATGGGGACTCATGACTCACTGTTGAGTCTTACTTAAGTCGCCCCTGTGGCTTGACTCAGACTCAACTTGTTTTTTTCTTTTTTTAAAAAAAGACATGGACTTGACTCACAACTCAGACTCATTTTTCCAAGTCGTGAGTTGGGGGGGAGCAGTGGGACCCTCAGCAAGAGGCTCTGCTGCCTCCCAAGCTGTGGCTGCAACGGGGTGCCCCATCTCACTCCCAGGCTCCAAACACAGGCCTCAAGGTGGCCCAGAGCACCCCAGTTGCTCTGGCAACACCAACCTTGCCACCTACCGCCTGGGAGTTTCCCAGAATGCATTGGGTGAGGCCTTCTGCCACTGCCGGGCTGCTGTCACTTTGCTGGCCACTCTGAGGGAGAAGGAGGAGGAGGATGCCACTGCTGCTATGGAGAGCATTGAGTGACGGGCTCAGGGTTGGTTAGGCAGTAGACCCCTGGCCCTTCCCTGACCTGGGGCTGTTCCTGCCACTTGTTGCCCTGTTTGCTTTGCCCCCTCGAAAGGTCCACAGAGCTCCTTGGAGACTGGTCTTGATAATGGAGGTGCCCAGGCCAGAGAGTAGGAGTCACCTCTCTCTATGCCCCGTCTGCCTGTGGAACGCTCCGCCACGAGAACAGTGGGCAGCCTTGTGGTAGGGTCGGGGGGCAGAGGCTAAAGGGGTGGGAGGCAGGATGACAGAGCCTCCCTTGAGGCTAAGGGTCTGTGTGAGAGAGAGTCGGCTCCCACCTGCCTCCCCTTCATCCCCTTTGTGGCAAAATCGGCACTTAGGAAAAGGCTTTGCATGGTGCTGCCAAGGGGATTCTGGGAATTTTAGGCCAGAAGAGTACTCTGGCAGCTGCAGGAGCAACATGTGCGAATCTCTCTCCATAAGAAATATTCCCTGGTTTTAATAGGGACTTGGGATGAGACTTGAGACTTGGATCCAAAGACTTGGACTCAGGACTTGGACCTAAAGACTTGCCAACATCCCTGGAATTAGGCCCACTTGAATCAATGGAACCTATGGGGGAGTTGATTCACCAAATCCCCATTGAGTTAATGGGCCTACTCTAGTGCAATTTCTACAATAAGCAGTAGGGGTTTGGCCAGTATGTCATGCCAAAAGTATTATGCAGCTGAAATTCTGATATTCACATAGGTCAAATTGACCTAAGGTCAGCTGTACATGAGAATTCTTAAATGTCCTAAGTATTCAGTAACAGTGGACCATCTTTTTGATGTATCATCTCCAGTGCTTACTCATATTGCTCTCCAACAGCTAATGGTCCACGTGTCTGTTATATTGTCTTTATCTGGGGGTTTGCCCCTAGTGTGTCTACTAAATTCATCTACCATTTCCCCTTTTAGGGTTTTAATCTTTCCCCTTTCCTTGCATTTTAGGGAAACACTGGCATACTAATGGGCATGTTTTTGGTATCCTTTGTAATCTTGGTTGCGTTGGTAACAGTCTTGTCTGGCATTGGTGTTTGTGAGCGGTGCAGCATTGGAAGTGGAGGTGTCTACTCAATGATTTCTACTGTCCTGGGAGGTCAAGTAGGAGGAACTGTTGGCCTCCTTTACATTTTTGGTCAGGTAAGAATCCTAGTTTCTGGAGAAAACACTTCCATTTATTTATAACATTTTCTACCCAGGACATGCCTTTTAATCAGTTACTACTTAGAGATAAATATAGTAAAACGACAGTTGGCTCGCAAGCCTTCCTGGAATGATTTGGCAAGGAGTTGGGTAGATTTGTATCTTTATTGTGGGGCAAGGGATAAAACCATATGGATGATATTGTAATAACAACTGAAATGATTAAGAAGCAAGTAAAGGCTGTGAAATCAGCCATTTCGTCTGGCTGTTCAGAGTGCACCTGGTCCAGATGAGCTTCACGGATTTTGGTTAAACTATTTAACAAGTCTATAAATATTGGGATCCACCTTGAAGAATGGCATAAGGTCAAGGAGAAAACAACAAGTTGATTAATTGAAGATCTCAAAATATCAACCTTATTCTGGCCTAAAATCACAGAGAACTAAACGGCTGGTGGAAATGTGGTGACTCATGTCAACCCTGCCTCCCCACCTCCATCACAACTAGAAATAAGACAAACCTTTGTATTTTTAATGAAAAGGTCTCCAGAGGCACTTGTAACTGTGCTCAGATAAATATGCTTACAATATAGTGCTCCTGTGATACAATTAGAGCTTTTCATGGTTTTCGTCACAGTGCATAAATAGAGATTTAGGAGGCTGCTTTTCTCTTTCTGCTCATGAAGATCATAATAAAAATTTATAGTAGAGACGGATTTGCTAAATGTCATTTTTCCATTGTTATATTAATTTCTCTGGGAAATCTTTAGGTAGCAAGAAGGTGTTCGTCTGGCAGTTATGAAGAGGCAGATGAATGAAGTACTTATGGGATGGGGTGAACCTTAGAAGGGAGTGTATAATGCCATTGTTGAGGGTTGCCATTCATTGAGGTCCTTCTATAAAATTCATCCAGCACTTATTTAGTAGAATCTTCTTAGTGTGCAAGTCACTGATTATTTATTTATTTGTTACATTTATAATTCTGCTGTTCCTCCAGTGACCTCAGTATGGTCCATGTGGGTTTCCTGCATGTCAACCCTTTATCCTCCCTATAACCCTGCTAGGACTGAGAGAAAGTGACTGGCTTACATTCTGCCCAAGAACATCATAGCTGCGTAGAGTCTCCTCAGTTGTGCTCCGACATTTGAACCACTACACCACACTGGCCCTCAATACAGGCACATTCAAAGACTTACCGTGAACATTTGGCATCTTCCACTTCACCAATCTTGCTTATTCTTTCCCTGTCTGACAAGATACTGTGCTGGAACATGCAACATGAGAGGCACCCAAAGCTGCTCATCTTGTATGAGAGGAATAATACACTGGTTTGGGTATTGGAAACCATTTCGTCTGGCTGTTCAGAGAATAACCATATTATATAATAAATGTATGACCGATATCTATTGGGCTGCTAGACAAAATGCAAAAAGGCTGTTGGTCTAAATTTGAGTAACCTGGCATGAAAGGTGCATGCTCAGTTTGATGCTTCTATCTGTCTGCTAGAAGCAATCAGGCTCAGCCATTGACAGATAGCAGTATTTCCATCTGACTCTGTATTATGTTACCTTTGATGCTGCTGCCTCATGTAGAACTCTTGACTGAGAAGCTATGATTTAAAGTAAGCTATCGTGGCAACAACCTGTCACATCATCCCCCCTCCTCACTTTTATTACCTGTATAACTTCATACACTTCAAATAAATACATGGCAGAAATCACAGAACCTGGATATTACCTGCAGTTTCTGGGATAAGAGTTTAGCTCTCTGCAGCACAGTATCCTTGGCTTATGTGTGTGTGGGGGGATTATATTTCTTAGTTTTGCACTCTTCATCAAATCCTAGATTGAATAGATCAGAGGTAAACAGAGCTGTATAAGAAATTGGATGCTATTTGGTTAACTGGAATTCCTTGTTCTGTTCTCCATGTCTCTTTAAAAAACGTTGTTGGGGGAAGTATAAACACAAATTATAATTTTAAAAAGAGAGAAAACAATTTACATTACAATTTCCGTATATAGCAAGATGTAGTGCACATTTCTATGAGTAACAAAAAACAAAACAAAACAAAGCAAAAACACTCGGTTTCTCAAATAATAAGCGTGGGGTTTAGTTCCATTTTTCTATGCAATAGATCTCATGAATTAGCTACTTTAATCAGCTATCTTTAATGTTTGCATAACCCATTTTTCTGGTCTTGTTCTCCTACAAGGATTTTCTTCTCCCATTCTCCAATCACCACTTTTCTTCAGTTTCACTTTTCCTACATCCATCTAAGATGCCCACTGAATTCAGTGTGAAACCTTTTGCTGTTGCTGAGAATTTGTTGAAGACTTTTATGGCAGGGAGCTAGAATTCTTCTATGCCAGTCTTTCCTTGCATGGAATAATAGACATCCATTCCACATGCAAATGGCATCCCAGATTCAAAAAGACTTTGAACTACTCTTTTTCATATTCCACACAGAATAGATGACTGTTAGGCAAACAGAACAAGGCCCTCGTCAATCCTCAACATTTGGCAGTAAGAGATGTGCTATCTTTGATCATAAATGGTGATCAAACGCAATACGAACATGGTTGAGCACTTTAAAGCAATGTATAGATGTGTTTTAATAAATACCTAAATATTAAACTGGTAGCTCCAGCAGGTTGCTGGCTGCTATTTTATCATCACTTCCTGGACCCACAATGCCTCTGTACTCTATGATATTTGTCATCCAAGCCATCAGGCTGTGATCTGTGGCTGGTATGAAATAATCACAGAACACGTGAGCATAGATTATTGGCAAGAGCTGGCAATAGTATTGGTGCTAGCATGGAGGACAGATCAACATCAGTTGACCTGTCTGCTGACTGATGTGTAACCAAGGGAAGCAGAAATGGGTTCACCATGGGAGCGTCCGCCACTGTGTGGCCCCTTTGAGCACTCTCCTGAATAGCTGCAACTAGGCCAGCATCCACTTTTATTCTCCCAGAGGCAGCCTAGATTTGAGTCCACCAATATGGGCCACCTGTGGGAGGAGACATCCATTCCCAGCCCTGTGATTGGATGGGTTGGTGTCCCACACTGCACTGCGCCACCCACAGTGCATCCAGGGAGGAAGGTCAACAGCTTCAAAATGTTTTTTTTAAATTAAAAACAACAAAGGCCATCACCCAAGGGCCTTTTATAGATGGTGTGTGATAAAGTATGAATGCTAAAATCACTAAAACCTACCACATCCTCCAGCTCAGAAAAGTTGTGATATACTTACCTAATAATTTTAGTAGTGAAACTACCCCTTAGTGTGTTGCAGGTGCTATGTACATAACTGGATTTGCCGAATCTATATCTGATGTCTTGAGCTTCAGTAACATCTGGGCAGTACGGGGCATCTCACTTGCTGTCCTGCTGGGCTTGCTTGGAATCAACCTTGCTGGTGTGAAATGGATCATCCGTCTCCAGCTGCTGCTGCTTTTTCTTCTGGCCGTTTCAACGCTGGATTTTGTCATTGGATCTTTCACGCACTTAGACCCAGGTAACATTTTTCCAAATGTTTGCGATCAGCAAAGCTGCTGTGTGATGAAAGATACCTTAATTGATTGTATTCGTTTTAATACATTCATCTGCTGGTTAAATTCTTTCCTTCCAAAGTTTCGGATGAAAGAAGCATACCTCTTTTTATCTTAAAACCAGGGGAGTTGCTTGAGTGCAAGTCATGTCATCCCTTACTAGCACAGCCAGTGGTAGGGGATGTGAGAGTAGAAACACGTTTGGGGGCACACAATCACTTTAGATGATGGATACATGTGTCATGAATTACAGACATCACCTTTTAAACAGGTGTTTCCCCTTGTATGTCAATGGTAGGTCTTACTGCTTAGCTATTATCAGCTCTTCTACCAAAAGTTTTTTTTAAGGGCTGGCCAGTTCATCTGGCACCTCTTTATTCAATAAAATTATTTTGCAGTGCAGTCCTTTACATGTATATTCAAAACTAAACCCTATTGGATTAAATGGGATTTACTCTTAGGTAGGTGTGTGTTAGAAATGTATCCTTAATTAATTGTGAATAAGCCATGAAATACTGCCTTCTTGCTGGGCTTATTCTGACTGAATGTTTTGCTGATTGATTGAGGATTTTCACTGTGAAGGAAAATGTGTTGCCCAAAGTTGGGAACCACTGTCTTAAAATGTTATTATGCTGTCTGATAAGTATATCTTGATTCCTCCTTTTGAGCAAGAGTTGAAAACAGTTAACAAAGCAGTTGTTCAATGAAATGAGTTGAATGGATGAATGGTTATACTTCTAGGACCCCTGTGGTGCAGTGGTGAAACTGCAATATTGCAGCCAAGACTGTGCTCACAACCTGAGTTTGATACTCATTTATTTCTTTATTTCTTTATTTATTTTTCCAGCGTTTACTTGGCCCATCTAGATTCAATGAATCTACTCTGGGCAGCTTACAGTCCGAGTATAAAACAAAAATTAAAACAACAGTATCAACAACATAGAGATAGGCAAAGTCCAAGATGGTAAGACATAGAAACTAAGAAATGGAAGGGGGGAAGGCCTGCCTGAAGAACCAAGTCTTCAGCTTGTTCTTAAAAACTCCCAGCGAGGGTGCCAGGCGAATCTCCAGGGGCAAGGTGTTCCAGAGGCGAGGGGCCACCGCTGAGAAGGCCCGGTTTCTAGTTCTCTCCTTCTGCGCCTCTCTCGGGGTCAAGCCCCTCAGCCACCCAGCCTGGCTAGATCTTTGTTTAAAGAAAAGTCTCACAATTAGTTCTCTCATCATATTAACTTTCACATTGAATTCAAATGTGCTTTGAGATGTCATGTCTGAAAATGACACTGTTGAAATAAGCCATCCATAAATACCACATACTTTTTTTCATTCAAGAAGACCCTGCTCACAGGCTTTGATGCAGCTCAAACTAATGTATTTTATTTGTTGATTACATTTATACACCCATATATCCAGGCTTTTAATTATTAAAATGATACATGAACAAATGAATAAAATTACTGCAAGACAAAAAGAACTCTGAGGTCATAAAATGAATTAATAAAATTATATATATATTTATAGGAAATTTCCCTTTCTTGAACTTGTACTTCATTTCTATATTATTTGTTTCAGTCTCCATGTTTACTGCTTGTTTATCAGCTCTCAACTTCCATGGTCTAGATATTATCTTCCTTTTCTCCCCTCCTCTTCCTCCTCTTGTTATTTTTCATAATTCAATTCTGTACATGATTTCTCAGAATTAAGGCTCACTGCATACAGGTAAATGTGTACAGGACTACAGTCTCAAAGCATTATGTTCATCAGCTGCCCTTCGAACCAGCTTCAGCATGAGCAATATAGTTAAAATCCTCCAGCATGTAATTATGTTAAGAACTGGAAATTGGTCTTATTTGTGCAATTATGGTTTGTTTCTTTTATCTTGAAATTGGCTGTGTTGAGCAGAACTATGGAACAATACCACCATTACTTTATTTAAAATAGTGTGTGCTGTGAAACAAGGTTTAGATACATATTTTTAAAAGTAGGAGTTTATTGATTGTAAACTGCCCAGAGTAGTGCTTTCCACTAATGGGGTGGTATACAAAATAAATAAATAAATATTCAATAGTACTGATATGAGATGAAATGTAGTTACACAACTAAACAGAAGGTGTCGCTCTGGATTCAGTGTTTAGTATTTAGTATCATTCTGTTAGAAAGACCAGAGAGCTACCTTTTAAAGCCCTGTGTTTATTTAAAAAGTCTACACCGAAATAAAAATCTAATAGGCAAAACAGGAAGATAGTTCATCTCGTAAACGTTCCTACTCTGTTGGAAAGGAGAGAATTGTTTGCAAACATGTTTGATAGCAGTCAAATAATAGAAACATTTAGGAAGCCATCATAGATGCAAGTTTTAGATTCACCTGATGGCTTGTTCACAGGTTGTGGAAGATTGTTGGGATTACTGCTGGTTAATTGTGCAGGTATTTAGGGAGTGAGCCCTATTGAACATAAGGGGGACATACTTAGGAAAAAATAATTCATGTGTTTGCACTGTTTTGAGATGAGGAAGCAAAGCACCTCCATTGTTGAATAGTCTATGAATAGATGCATAACTTTAATGCTAAAAGAATACTCTGAACATTCATAAGATTATTTAATATTAAGTAAATGCTCCTTAAGACCGCATATCATCCACCTCACAAAGTTAATTTGAGTGAGGGGCTCATGCTCTCCATAGCTGCTCCAGTGGTTCAGCTCACAATATGTGAAGCAACATTGAAGCTATAATAATATTTATTGTGGGTTTTTTTCTAGAGGGGCTCCTCAGGTGCAGAAAGCTATCTCTCATAGCATGTGACTTTCCTCAACGTTTTCTTGCATTTAGTGTCTTTTGTATTGTGACTGATAGTTGAAATGTAAACACAGGTTTAATTTGGAAGTATGGCTGCTGAGGCACCATATATTAAACAGAAAAATATCAGGCATAAGGTTTAACATCTAGTCCCCTCAAAATCTAGTTTAACCCTGAATATGACCTCGATGTCAGCTCCCTTGTTACTCAATACACTTGATAATTTGTAATTTATTACAGACTAATGTTTGGGTTTCTAAGCAGGCTGAAACAAGCCTTAATTTTAATTTTACAAGGGCTTAGCCCAAAAAATACAGAAGGTAACAGGAAGTGTGTCTCTGCACCCACACAGAGTTCCTCTGAGTCATTGCTCATCTATTACAAAGAGACATGGTGATTCTGGGATCTAGAAGGAAAGCCTTCCAGGTCAACGTTCTGATGTCTACAGTAGCTTGAGCCTTGCTTGGTACTTCTTCTTTATACATTCAAGCTCTTGTCTTGAGCCCCCAGACCTCTCTTTTGAAGAAATGCATAGGGTTGCTTTAGAATGGCTTTGAGTCGTAAATGCTTTCTCATAAAATGTTGCCACGAAAGCATATTTTAGCAGGAAACAAAAGGTACCAAGGACAGTATAACCTGGAGGTAAAAGGCTAAAATAAGTGAGAAATACAAGAAAAAACAAAGAATACACACATGTAATTGTCACATTTTTAAAATTTGTTACCACATGAGCTTGACAAACATTGACCAATTTACTTTAGAACTGCGGACTAGCAAAGATCCAAACTCATCAAAGTTTGTACTGCTAAAAGTGACCTAAAAGTTAGTGAGACCGCGGAGCAGAAGGTTCACTTGAAGAAGCAACAAGTGTACCTCTAGAATTCATAGATCTGGGTTATAATACATCAACATGCTTATGACTGAGGATTGATTGGAGCTCATACCCTCCTACTCCACAGTTCCTTCTCTTAGGACACTACTGCATTCTGCAGAATATCCCCACACATTTTCCTGTTCACAACTTCTACAAGAAATGCAGTAGTTAACTATAGTTGTTTGAATATGAGGAAGACACAGTTCTCATCCAGAAGGTCAGCCTTTGTTTTAAGAGTGAAAAATGAGAAAAATTAAGATGTGATATGGATGACATAATGTACTATATCTGCATGTCGAAACAAGCCATGGTCTGGTTTCTTGAAGCATGGCTTGTGATACATGCGCCCCAAATCAGAATTCATTATTTGTTGTTAGCTTACAAACTCTAGAATCTTTTAACTGTGGCTTGTTTTGATGGCCAGACCTATAACCATAGCCTGTCCTGGCTTGTTTTCCCAGCCACTCATCCTGAAACAGGAAATAACAAAAAGTCAGAACAAAAAGTCAGAAATAAACCAGAAATGGGGAAGACAAGCCACAGTTTATTTGGACATCTGACATGATATGTTCATAACGTAAATTGTGACTTAGCATGATATTCAAACATGCCTGTACAGTCACTGAAAGCTGACAAGTAGCTGTTTGGAAAAGTAGAGTTCTCTGCAGTTGCAGTTCCTACATGTGAGATACTTTCCTTTATTTATTTATTTATTTATTTATTTATTACATTTATAGCCCACCCATCTAGTCATATAGACTACTCTGGGCGGGTAACAACATACAGTATATTTATTTATTGCTCTTAGGCTACTTGGGAGGTCCTGCATTACCACACATGTCCTCTGAGGGGTATCTGAGCACTGATAATCAGGTATTCAAAAGAAGTGCTCTGCACTGTGTGTGTTTGAAAAGTGGTAGTGTTCTTTAAAAGCTGGATTCGTGCATATGGATGAAGGAGTGGCATTCATTTCCCTCCAAGCCTCATGAATTTCAAAATAACTGAATAATAAGTGTTCATAATCCCCTCCCAACAAGGTGATCTTTTCTACAAAGACGAATGATCAATAAACATTGGAAATAGCAGAAGCCACTGTAGTTGTGTAGAAGAGAATTTTGTTTCTGTCATGTTAAAAGATTGCTATCCAGTTTCATTACCATTTGTGTGTTCTCTTTCTTTTTTTTCTTAATTGTCCTTGGCCTTAACCCCTAATTAGTTGCATCTTGCTGTCTTTCTCCAAGGAGGCCCTCTCCTGGTATGGAAATGTCTCTCAGAATGTCTGAGAAGATGAAGAATTTGATCAAATAACTGAGAATGTTATGCAGATGCAACTTAAAAGTTACTTTTTATGTTCTATATGCAAAATCTTTTATCTTGCTGCATCTTTGTTTCTCCAATTCAGTCGGGAGTAGAATATTTGCAAGTGCCTGTCTTTATAGGACATCCTGATAAGTATTAATTGAACTGTTCTTTGAAAATATAAACCTTGTGCATCTGTTTTAAGGCAGATGCATGTAATGATTAATTTAGAGTGCTACAGATACCTATCCGAAATATCATTTTTATTCTTTTAGTGCATGTCAGAAAGTAGTTCACCTTACAGCAAACTGATATTACTAATTTTTTTCACTCCATTTTCATTTAAAAACATGTATCCATGCTTGTGTACATCCTTCTTGTAGCTCTGAAAAGAAATCTGCTATGTGAGTCTGTTTGGGTGGAGTTTCCTCACTGTATCACTCCCATTTCCCCAAACACCCACAGACCAATATTATCCCAGCATTCAGTCACTTCCTTCCTTTTGTTGCTTTTATTTTTAGAAGTTTAAAGTGGACACACATTTTACATTAAAATGTTCCTTTTCCTTTTTTTTTTTTTTTTTTTTGGAGATACTTTATTTCCCTATATATGTTGCTTCATAAAATAGCCTCTCAAATTTGTATAAGCCTGAACAGATGGGATGAAAGGATTCCAGCTGATTTGGTTGCTAAGACAAGTTAGAAGGAGAGATGCGTCTCTTCACAGATTTTAAACCAGTTGTGGTATCTCAGGCCTTTTCATATAATGTATTTCCACACCCTCTTCCCTCAGGATTTTACTCAGGATAAGCTCATGCATGAGCCTCAATCTCTCTTGCTCTTATTTCCCCAAAAATGTTTTTTTTTTAAAAAAACTCCCAGAATCCTCCATCCAGCAGGACTAGTGGCCTTAGGATTTTAATATCTTTCAGTTCAGTAATTCTCACTTTAGCTGTGTCAGGAAGAAGTACAGAAGCTTGAGGTACATTGCAGACTGTGTTGAATGTGAACACACCATTAAAATAAGGGAGACAAATACCGGTAGGTTTTGGATGACATCTGGCTGCTAGCTGCTGACCATTAACTAATTAAATGCAAAATAGTCTGCTTGCTCCCTTTCTGGAGGGAATTAAAATGCATAGGCAGGCCATCTGCCTTCCAGAGGCAGCATGAGGATTAGAACATCCTCTTGTTGCTATTGTTAACATGGCTTGTTCTAGTTAGAGACTATAGACTTTAAATGATTTTCATACTGAAATATGTCTGGCAGAATCCTATTAGTTATTTATATGCGTACAGGCAAAAACAAAAGAAACAGCAGCAAATTGCAGTTTACTGACAAATCATCATTGTGCAACTGGGTGCACAACCAACGTGTGATCAATACCTTATTAGTATGCTATGGTGACTTGTGTGTTTTCCTTATGTGCATGCAAATAGCCAATAGGATTCTGACTGCAGCTGATTTACTTCCTCAGAAATTGTATCTGTTCCTAAGGGAAGTTGGAAAAGAGCAGTTAATTTCTCTTTGTTGTCGTTAAGTCGTGTCCGACTCTTCGTGACCCCATGGACCAGAGCACGCCAGGCCCTCCTGTCTTCCACTGCCTCCCGGAGTTTGGTCAAATTCATGTTGGTAGCTTCAATGACACTGTCTAACCATCTCGTCCTCTGTCGTCCCCTTCTTCTCTTGCCTTCACACTTTCCCAACAGCAGGCCCTTACGCATTTGTAAGCATTGGGATATCTTAAAATTGACTTTTATTGTGGCATAAACTTTGTGCACTAGAGTCCACTTCATCAAATTCAAGATACATTGTTGTTTTTCATGTAGCAGAAGGTAATACGATAACATTCCTGGAAACCATTAAAATGTTTGTTTGGTCTTCTGGACTTCACTGTTAAGGATTAGATATCTTTACAGTACTGTACATTACTTGATCCCAAAGGGTTGTTTCGCAGACCTGGCAGCTAAGAACAGTGGCTATTTCCAGTTAATAATTAGAAGCCCTTGGTATTTGTATCAACACAGCTACAGACCAGGTGCAGCAGAGCCAATTTGTGTGCCCCAAGTGAAAGACAGCAAAGGTAATGAAAACCAAACCTATTCTCAGAAACAGACTAAATGCTGTTCTGGAATATATCAATGCAGTGTCTATAGCACACTCAGCGGTGCTCACATCCAGATGCTTGGAGGCTGTGTTTGAAAAGGAAGACAAGATACAAAGGACAGGAAGCTTCAGTTATAGCTTAATTTGAGCCAGCAGTCCTTACAGTCCTTTGCACACAAGAAGAGGTAAATTTCTGTGGGGTTAACAAATCTCATGGGACTAAAGGCAAGATAACAAAGAGGGTCCAGGTGCAAAGGAAGACATGATTTCTGTGCCTGAAAGTGGGAACTGTGATAGCACCAACTTTCTTCATATCTTGATTCAAACCACACCTGTAAAACTGCTCATGGCTGTGTAATTTGCCACAAATACTTGTAGTTGATCATCCTAAGCCAAAGTCTACTAAGGAAGAGGAAGCCATTAGATTTTCATTAAAAAAAATGCACATGAGATTTTTAAATTTATTTTTTAAAAATGTTGCCTCACAGCCTCCAAAAGTGGGAAATACATCTAGCATCTCCCTCTTGAGATGGATTGTATGAGAATCTATACTGTAATTACTGTAGTACACCAGCCAGAATCTTATTATGTACTTAAGCTGAATTGTATAAATCACTACAGTGAATTGCTGCTAGTTAAGAAGTAGAGGGTTTTATTCCTCCTTGCACACCAGTTGCGTGACCTGGCTCGAACAGAAAAATACATCTTTACTAATGGCAATTCCTCACAGCAATTTAACTTAGTACCGGCATACTTAAGTAATAGGCTTCTTGATTCTGACTAAGGCTGGGCTCTCCAGCCATTCTTATGGCTAGTGGGGCTGTCTGCAATTTTGAGAAAATAACATAGATGTTACCCCAAAATACCAAGGGAGTTACTCATTCACAAAACACTCATTTCACAGAAAAGATGAAGCAGTGAGGCTAAATAACGAGGAACCTGAATATAAAACAGAGTTGGGGTCTTGGCCCACAAACACAGACCCTCATCTTGTTCTCTCCCTCATTCAGGATTACAAATTTACAGTCACACACACAAGCACTGGCACAAACAAAACCCATGTCTTCAAAGCCTTCACCATTTGTTGTACTTTTGTCCCTGAAAACATCCTTGTGAGACTCAAAGCCGTTTAGACAAATGGAGCTGGAAAGTGGCTGGCAACATGAGTTTTGCTTTTTTGGCCATGTGAAAAATACTTTTTTTTTTTTTTACATAAAATGATTTGAAAATTCAAGAGGTGTCTATAGAAATTTGAATTGGCACCCTGTGTGAGGTGCCCATGAGTACAACGAAGTACTCCTAAGTGATCATGATGAAATTTCTGGCAATAACTGGCTGAAAGTTCTTGTATCACAGAGAGTAAGCAAAAGGTTCTTTGGCGGCCATGAGATGTGCTGCTTAAGTGCTAAACAGAGTGGGCACAATGACAGGGCAGTGGTAAAGAAATGAAGCAGAATTTTGGAAAGCTGCAGCTCTGGATCTGGCAGATGAAGGCCTGAAACAGACGTTAGAGAAAGCCTATATGGAAAGCTGAAAAACACTTGTCTGAAAGAACAATCTCCATACAATGCAAGGTTATTTGCATAATTCCAGAGCTATGAGAGTGAGAGAGAGAGAGAGAGAGAGAAAAACAGTGTGGTATAGTGGATAGATCCATGCTGGATAGATCTATCCATGATCAGATCCATGCTCGGTCATGGAAAATTTTGGGAGGGGCAATAGTACACTACTTCTTGAATGTCTCACATAACCTTGGAAATTTCATGAGCTGGAAGAGACTTGACAGCACAGAACAACAAGAGGTGAGTGAAGCTCATGCTGTGACACTTAAGACACCTTCATTAGTTTAGAATTTTCCTGTTTGAGTCATGGGCTGTCCCTAACATCTTTTTCGGGACCAAGGGAAGCAGGAAGGGCTGCGGAAAGGAGTAAACCAGATAATGAAGATAAGAAAGATCTGATAGAGGAAGGAAAACAGTGAGATTATGGGTGGAAGGGAGAGGTGCCAGATGGGAAGGAGCTATATAAATGGGTTAAGGTTATGTTTGGGAATTGATTTTAAACATCTGTCTACACCTTTGGCTTTAAGACTCGAGTATTATTTGATTCTGGCCTTAATGTATCAGCACACTGTTGCTAATTCCAAAACTCCGTAATAATGTTGATTGATGGAAATAATAATAATAACAATAAGAGTAAGAATCATTGCATGGTGCCAAGTTGATTCTGACTTATGAGTACTCTCTACCTAGGGTTTCCTAGGTAGAGATACTCAGAAGTGATTTACTACTCCCTTCTTCTGAGGGTGCCCTCAAACTGTGGATTGCCCAAAGCCACACAATCCTGCTTTTCTTCCAGGAGGCACAGTGCAAGCTCCCAACCTCTGGATCCACAGCTAGATACCTAAACCACTGAGCTAACCAGCCAGCTGCTGGACATAGTAGGAAACTATTTTGTTTCATTATAATATTACTGAGATATTCTACATTTGAATGTTGACATCCAAACTCTATTATTACCATCCATGGACCCAAGTCTCCCTCTAATTTTATTTTTATTAGATTAAGAATGTGGCGCAAATTGCTGATACATGTGGACAGTATAATGCTTTCTACATTTTGAAGAGATTATGTGCTTTTCAGAATATAACTTATTGTTCATTTCTCATTGAGTATCTTGAAGATCTGTGGTTTAACTGGTGTGGGTAATTCCTCCATAGAGGCCATGACATGCCACTTTTGTGTTCATAGTTGTTGTGGCCTGTTTCTCACCTGGGGAATAACTTTCAACTAATGAGTTCCTCCATGCTTAGCTGAAACAGAAACATTCTGGAGTCCAGCTATGTGCTTGAGAGCCCATGGTCACCCCCATGTTCTGAACAGGTGGCAGAGGACTTTGTGGAAGATTTGTTATTCAGTAGCATACCCTCTTTGTCTTCAGGTGAATAATTGTGACCTATCGTTTTATATTTCAAGGGGTGTGCACTTGAAATTTTATACCTGTGTACTCTTTTTATATTGGATGTGTAACTTGTAATTTGCTTGGCCATCAGTTCCAATATCAATGTCCTCTGAGTAAACATTTGAGCGTCAAAGGTGTTACTCACCTCTCCCTAGTGCAAGCAGGGGCAACATGCAGCCCATGGCTTGCACGTGGTTCCTAGAGATCCATATATGGCCTCCTGGCATTCTCTTCCCCCCACCCCACCCCAGTCAATTAAAAAAAAATGCTTTTGAAGAGTATCACTTGGGAGACTCAAAAAGGTCTTTTTATGCTCTCCAGGAAGATTGAAAACACCATTTCCATACTTTGAGGGTCACCTAGGACTCCTGGTCTCCCCCACCCCCAGCAAGTCTGGTGGGAAATGTAGTGTTTGTTTATATTCCCATCTGAGGTGTGGAAGAAGGGGCTCCAATTACCATTGGTCCTAGGGAGGCAGCTACTAAATTTCGAACTGGCATCTCTTAAGTATATAGCCTTAGCCTAGAAGGAATAATATCTTTGAAATGAAGTACTATACCACACCCAGAAAATCCTGTTGGAAGCCCTGCACAGATCTTAAATCCCTTGCCTCTTTTTGATTAGTACAGTGCACAAGTAGAAAAAGAAGGTTAGATTTCTATTAATATTTCCCAGTTTTAATTTTGTTAGCATTTCTCTGGCTTTCCCCCCCTCTTCCAATACACTATAGGTGGAGGTATCCATTTTCCTGTTTTGGCAGTTATTTTCACCAGTTCTGTTAAAACAGGACTATAAGAGATGCAAATAAAAAATTAGGTGATTGTTTTCATTCTCCCTGGGCACAATCTGTTACTAATTTTCCATATTTTGTTGTTGCTATTTGTTGTGTTTTTCAAGAAAGGTTTAAGAAGAAACGGCTGTTGCAAACCCATTTTGTTTTGAAGCAAAACTTTTTTGTGTGTATTTTTTCTTTTCTTTTTCTTTTTTGCTAGGACTTTTAATGGAATATTTACATATCTAATAAAAATAGGATGTGAACATCGGGCTTGTTTTATGTTTCATGAGTCTACCAACTGGTAACTACTTGCCGTAAATAGTAATGTTAAGAATACTTAATCATCCTTTTATCTTTCTCTTTTTAAACTGGATAGAACTTGAGTGCAAGAATGCCTCTAAGTACTAGTTGAGTGCATTTTGAGTAAATTTATATCCATGCATACACAAAAGCAACAATGCAAACAAATCCACCACTAGCTCACACATAATATTACTAATAACATTAAAACAAAGTATGTGCCGACAAAGACAATTGAATTGAATATCCCTGTTTCTAGCTTTAAGAAACTCTTCCCAACGAACTATGTGATACAGAAAAATACAGAAGTTTTACAAGCAGTAATGAGTGCAGTTCAATTTTATATATTGTACAAGTTGCATAGGTTAATAGTAGCAGCTTGATTTTGAAGGGTGGATAATCCTGTCTTGGAGCATGAGGCTGGATTCAAGTTGTATTCAGATGTTTCCTTTCTATATGTTACATCTAATTAAAAATGATGTCTGCTATTGCTTTCACACACCCATAAAAACTTAAGAAGTTAGATGGCAAAATTTAGAGGAGTAGAATAATATGAAATGAAGTTGGGGAACAATAAGTAAGAATCCTGCTAAATCAAATGTAGGAACCTTTGGTGGTCCAGTTTCCTTATACTTCAGCCTTCAGCAGCTCCAGCTAGTGTAGCCAGAGATAAGGGATTATGGGAACTGTAGTGTAAAATAGCTGGACAGGCAGAGTTTCACCATCCATGTTCTCAATTAAATTAGCAGACAACATTAGTATGGCTTCAAGGCAAGCAACTGTGCAAAATTGTTCTAAGGAAAGGATGATAATAGTGATGATGATGATGAGAGGAGGAGCAGGAAGATTGGTAAGAACAATAGAAACAGACTGTTTGGGTAGAAGCTTTAATGTAGCTTTATAGCTCAGTGGCAGAGTATATGCTTTGCATGTAGAAGCGCCCAAATTCCATCTCCAGTTTAAATCGTTTCTCTTCGGCAGCATGGCTAGCAAAAACCTCCAACCTGAGAATTTAGAGAGTCACTGACCGCTGGAGTATAGGGACGGAAGGATTACTGATTTGCCTGTTAATGTCATTTAGTACATTTTCAATAATATTCTATACATGTTTGCTCTGAAGTAAGCCCCACTAAATTCAGTAGGAAGTACTCCAGCTATACTGGGCAGAAAATCTGGTTTACAATTTATAGGTAATGTTTTGTTTACATATTGTTTGGCTTTGCAGAGATCCTGAAGTGGCTGTTTGTAGAGCCTGAGCTAAGTGTAGCACACTAGAACATTCCCTGTCCCCCATTCTTTAAACTAATGTTTGTGTATTTAGGGGTATAAAGGATATGCTGCACCTTTTAAAGAGAGAGCTCTGGGTGGGTGGGTGGGCAGGCAGGTAGGGGAAGATGGTGAAAAGCAGGTAATTTCCCCTCCAGGCTTTGCCCTCTTGATTGCTCACTTCTGGCTTGAAACTCATCTGGAAGTTAGCACTGAACTGAGCTACAAAACTACTGACCAGAAACAGCAGCCGAACTCCCTCTCAGCTACTGAACGAGGTAGACATCATGGGTGAACAAAGACTGCTAATGTGATCTTTCATTTATGTTATTTTTTTTAAAAAAGGACCCTTCTTGCTTCCACCCACATTTTTCCAATTATAACGCATTGAATTGATGTGACATCACTGTTGACCATAGGCCAGTCTATTCAACCGTCTGGCAAAGAAATTTATTAACTGGTTACCTGCCAATTGTCTGGAGTCTGGATTGCAATGCAGACATATTTCTTTTTTTAATGATAACATTGTTAGAGGGCCATACATTGACAAGCCTATAGAGGCCTGCAGAATCTCTAAAGTGCATATTTCAGATACAGATCATAGTTAAAATAAAATATTTGTCCATTACTTTTGATGCAAAAGGAAAGGAACTCTTTCAGTTTAACAGTGCCAAGGGACATCAAAATGTGTCTGATCAGCTGGCATAATAACAACAATTGGCCAATTGATCTCATTGCTGTTGTTGACCCTTGGCCATTACATTGTCATATGCTTTTTGGTCTTGTCAGTTGTGATCTTAAGCACAAAGGCATTTACATCTTCAGGGAAATTTCATAGGCAGCATAGCTGGCAACTGAGGAACGTATACTTTCAAGTTATTAGGTAAAGCCAGACCACTGTACACAAGGTCTTCTCTGAATTAGTTAAGATACACAAGATGTGTTTTACAGTAGGCTAACCACAGGGTGTTTAAGAGTAAGACTTCAATCCCATGTACATGGGTAGAACCTATGAGTCAGGCTGCTGAACACATTGGAACTTATTTCTTTTAAGTGTGCACAGGATTGCAATGCAGAATTGTTTGTCTTTTATAGACAGTCTAGATTCCCGTTGTGGTGTAGTAGATCAAGTGGTGGACTAGGACACAAGAAATCTCGGTTTGAATCTCCGCGGAGCCATGGAAACTTGTGGAGTGGGGCTGGAGTGGAACTAGTACAGCGACTCTTTAAATATCTCATTTCCCTTGAAAGCCCTATTAGGGTCACTCTAAAGGCTCAATCACACATGCCAAAAGAATTATTTTATTTTCACCCCTTTTTGAAATTGGTGCATTTTTAAATGTGGTCATGTGGTGTACATATCACTGGATATGTTCACATTGTTGTGAAAAGAATAGTTTCATTTCCAGCTATTTGAACCTTTAGCAGACTGCACTGGGCAAGTATTTTAAATCGATGCTTTTATTGGGATGATTCTGGGGCAATGCTCCCCAACTTTAAACTTTTTAAAATAAACTGTATTAATATGTTGATAAATGCTGACACCTCTTGTTCTCCTCAAACAATCCCAAGCAGGAAATGGCTCTTTCCCCAACCACAAGGGAAGAGTGGGTGGGAAGGCTGTCTCCTTCTGAGCAATGTATTCCTGTCATTTTTGTTTCAGCAGCTGCTGCTACAACAAATGATTTGCCAATATGTCTTTAAAAACATTTTTTTCTAAAGGGTACAAGTGCAGTGGCTATGAAGTGGCCACAGCACCTAACAACCTGTCCCCTTCACAAAGGGAATAAATTGGCAGCAATGTTCACATGCGCAGAATCGAAATGAATTGAATCGATACATGATTGGTACATTTTAAAATAGCAAGGAGGAAATAAACCAATTGCCAGGGCAAATGCATCAATGTTAGCCGTGCATCATGGGAAATGAACATTTTGAAACAATCTAAATAAGGGCAAAATTGGTATAATTGGGGTTCTTTTGGCATGTGTGATCGAACCCTCTGTCAGGTCTGACTTGATGGCACATCATGTAACGTCACAGTCTGCTGCTCTTATAATATGGGAATGTAAAACATTTTACTCCAGAGTTTTTTCTTTATTTTTGCATTTGCCATTGTTGTTTTGACATACATTTTGGAATGTTTACTGAACAAGGGAAGTGATGTTTCTGATTTGGCATGGTTAATATGACAAGTGTGTCCTGACAAATGCACACACCTACTTCCCCTAGGAGGAGCAGAAGAGATACTTTTCATGCAGAAATTATGCTGTCCAGTCCTTGGAATCTGGGGAAAAGTGACTCAGGTATCAGGCATGGGAATATACCTTTCTCTACCTGCGGTTTTGGCAAGCAGCTTTCCCCGAGAGTAGGCTGCACTCTTAATAGACAGACCACTCCCTGGCTGGCTGATCCCAGAGTAGAACAGCCTGCTGTTTTAATCTTAGAAAGGATATAGATGTTTATGCCAATTGCGTCATTGCTGATTCTCATGAAAATACATAAAACAAAATATGCTATCTCCTCACCCACTCCCAAGATCTCCCTTGTCTTGCACGGAGCACCAATTAGTTTTCCATGCCCCAAATAAGCTTTAGGCTGCCCCAGCTTGGTGTTGCTCTGCCCGTTGCATGCTGTGCAGATTTAATAATTCATGTGGAAAACATGTAGCAAAGTAGTGGTTCGCTGCTGAAAGAACATGAATGTTTATTTCCATCGTTGTCCCACTGCTACCACTTTTTCAGAGGCTTTGCGTTATCTTGGGAACATATCCTTCGTTTCCTCCTAGTTACGATCATGCTAAATGTTAACTGATGGACAGGCATAGAATGATCTCTCAGGTCCTTACCCTGATAGGGGAGCTATAGAGGGCAGAACAATGTGATATCTGTGGGGTGTTAGCATATCATTTGGGTATATACGGTAGTTTTGCATGCAAATGCAATGTGTACCCAACTCTGTTTTTTATTGCATGGAAGATTGTGAATGTGACACCTACATCCCGCATAACAGGAGATGCTGGGTGAAATGAGAGACATTAAAAGATTATCAGGACATATATATTTGTAACTAGTGTAAGTAAGGAATGGGAGGTAAATGAGGGAGGTATACCATTCTCTTTATTCCTTTCTAATTCTCCTCGGGGGGGGGGGGGGTCAACCTCCAGTACTCTGAAGCCACTCATCCCCATCCCTGGGCTTTGCAAGGCTGCACTCCTGTGATCCCCACAAGAAAATGCTTCTTACAAAATGAGTTCTTTTAACTGGAAAAAACAATCCCTGCACCTTCTAGTGGCCAAAACATATATTTTTTTAATGAGGGCGTAGGCCACATTTTGGTGACTTCTGTTCTGTGGGGAAAGGGCATATGAAGTAAATGGGGGAGATGGAGATGTGGGAGCATGAGTGCATATGTATGCACATTGTAACAGGTAGATGAGTGTATTACCTATGTATCTGTTGAGGTAGTCCCTGGTGGGAGGGATCAGTTACCAATCGCCCATGGTCCAAGTGAGGGGTAATTACTATACTATTTCAATATGAGGTGTCCCCTCATGGGACCTTGGGCCACCCTGCCTGATATTTTTTAAAGCATATACAATTCTGGAAGCTTGAGAAGCCATCTGAGACCAGGTAATAACCAATGCTATGAAGATAGTCTAGAGTTTAGGAAGACCTTGTTCTTCAAGCAAGACTCAGGTGTAACAGGAAATGGTTTAATACTCTTTCCTTTACCAAGATACAAAGGCTAATTTAGGTGGGTAAAGAGAGAGCAGTGTCAGAAGATCCTTCACTGAGGCTGTCAGCTATATCCAACACAGGTCAAATTCATATGGATCCAGCAATTCCCAGTGGATCATTAGAGCCCCTGGAAAATAATCTGTCAGGTGAGCTGTTGGACCAGATTACAGAACCATATAACAATGGCTGCAATCCTGTTGCTTTGTCACACATGCAGAAGGGGAATGGTGTAACATTCAGTGTGCAATTAAAGAGTCCCAGCTGGGATTCTTAGGAGCATACATACTTATTGATTTTGTGCACACTCAATAGTTCCATAATAGTAATAATAATAATTGCGTGCCATCAAATCCTTTCAGCTCTGCAGTTCTAAGATGATGATGATGATGAAGTCAATTCTCACTTATGGTTGTCCTTTCCAGGGTTTTCTGGGTAGCAAATACTTAGAAGTGGTTTACCATTCCTGTCTTCTGGAGACACTCTGGGACTGTGTGGCTTGCCCAAAGTGACACAGGCTGGCTCTTTTTCCAGGAGGCCGAGTGGGGAATTGAATTCCCAACCTCTGGCTCCACAGCCAGATCCTAAACCACTGAGTCTGTTGGGGATTCATTAATTGCCGATTAGATGCAACTGAATGTTATGCCACCACTTGCCTTCCACGTGTATAGCAAAGCAACAGGCTTTCAGCCATTATGTAAATGAATTAATGTAATTTAAGTAGTGTTTTGTAGCTAATATTTTTTCCAAGCTATATTTTAAATCTGACCTTGGTCTTCAATGTGAAGATCATACTTCAGAAATATTTATTTTAAATGACATATGTTGTGTGATAACCACACAGGACATCCATCTTTCTTTCCACCTAAGCAATAACACTTGAAAGACTTGATACAAAGGTGGGGACTGGAATCCTGCTCTGTTTGAACAACTTGGGAGTTACTAAGGATGTGAAATGAGATAGCAGTGGCTGTAAGGGAAAAAGAGATATTATAAAGTTGTGGAAAACAACAGGAATCTACTTTGATAGGCTTGTTAGTCTTTTTCTTTGGTCGTAGGATGGGAGTTGGTTGACAAACATGGTTGGGCAGACTGTATCTTAAAGTTCCACTCATTGCTCTTGAGTCTTTTTCATCATGATTATCAAGTGGCATGCTTCCGTAGCGTCATTTAAGCCTTGATTTCTTTTGTTTTAGTAATCCTTTATCTCTTTCTACTTGTAAGAAATTTTCCATCTGGATTACACTGCAGTTAGCTTTTTGTTCATATCTGCAATATTTTCCTTCTGTGTTTTTAAATAATTTATTTTATATTTCCCATATTTCCTTTCTCCCAGTTTAACACTGCAGAAGTGCCCTTTGCCACTCTGCCTCAGACTGAAAAACGCCATGGCCATTTGCTTCAGTTTCTTCTGGAGGATAGTGTCAGCGGCAGTGAGCTGCTGCCTGTCGCAGTGGAAACAGCAGATGGGCTGGCATGGCCAGTGTACAAGTATGATGGGCACTGCCATCAGGCAATTCCATGCCACTGGCTCTGGGTCCAGCAAGCAGGCAGCGTACGTAGAGCACAACTGGTGGGAATGTGGGAGAACTTAGTTTCTTGCATATTGGGCCATCCTCCTGTGCAGCATTGTGTGTGCACACGTCAGCCGTCCATTCTGCGGTTTCTTTACATTCACCTGTACCCAGTTCACAAGGCACCAGGGCAATGTGTGGCTTAGCTATGCATTCCTACCAACAACAAGACATTTGGGGTGGCAGCACAGGAGGAAAGTTGAGGAGATTCACAGAGCAAAGTAGGAGGGTTGGGATGGTCCAGTTGGGAATGGGGGAGTGGTTGGACTTGCTGGTGGGTTCTCTTGAAGCTCTAGAACCCTTGCCTGAATGTGCTGCCTTATTATATCAAATCTGTTCGGATGTTACAGGGAAGCTGTCACACTGAAAAAGGCAGCATTTGTGTCTTCTGAGCATGCCCATTTCTCATAATGCACACATGTCTACAGTTTCTGCTGACTGCTCTTGCCAAACATTCAAAGCCAAAGGCCAACAATGCAGGATTAGCAATTGCAAAAATGAGCTTGCTTTTATGGTGTAAACTGGGTGTCAGGAGCCACATGTGGTTGCTGCTTAGTTCTGGAAATTCTCCCCTGACCTTTCCTATCATGGCTAAGGAAAAGATTTGTATGATATCATTGTCCTTAGAATTTTCATCCTTCCACCACCCCATCTCCACAAATTGCAGTCAATGAAATGGGGTTCTTGCAGGAAACGCTTTCTGAATACAATGTGAAATCATGTCATATATCTTTGTTTTACTAGGCATGAGCTTGGCGATGCAGGGAGAACACCAGGCTGCTGTCTCTGGATGAGTGCTAAGTTGCCACAAATGACTAGAATGGGTTTGGGGATCCAAGTCTCTCATATTCAATATGATAGAAATATTGAACTCTGTAATATAGATCATGTGTTCTGTCAGGTCTGTTTGCTTTATTGTGCATTCCACATAACTGATTCTGCTCCTGTTTATCTCAGGGAGAGTAACCTAGATAAAATAGTGAAGTCCTGTGTCTCTAGCAACAGGAGGTACTCCGTTTACTCCATTTGGCTTCCTAAGCTTTCAATGGGTATTTCTCACATGCTTTTAAAAACATTTCTTTTCAACCATATGGAATATAGGAAGCTGCCTTGTGCAAATTTAGTTAGGTTCCCCCCCCCCTCATAATGTCTGCATTGCCTGACAACAGCTGATCAGAATTTCAGACGTGGGTCTTTCTTACCCTACCCTGAATTGAACCTGGTGGCCTTTCCGTATGCAGAGTATGTGTCCCATCGCTGAGGGATGGGCATTATTTTGTGGGCTAGCATGTTGCTGGTGTTGTGAATGCAATTGGTTTAATTGGTTTTGTGGACTCTATGCCATATATAGGGACGTGGTGGTGCTGCGGGTTAAACCGCAGAAGCCTGTGTGCTGTAAGGTCTGTAGATCTTCAGCTGTAAGATCGAATCCACGTGACGGAGTGAGCTCCCGTCGCTTGTCCCAGCTCCCGCCAACCTAGCGGTTCGAAAGCATGCAAATGCGAGTAGATAAATAGGGACCACCTCGGTGGGAAGGTAACAGCGTTCTGTGTCTAAGTCGCACTGGCCATGTGACCACGGAAGATTGTCTTCGGACAAACGCTGGCTCTATGGCTTGGAAACGGGGATGAGCACCGCCCCCTAGAGTCCAACACGACTGTACAAAAATTGTCAAGGGGAACCTTTACCTATGCCATATATGGAAACATACTGAATGTCTCAATATGCAGATGTATACTGTGGCAGAACTGGACCAATCACAATGTAGTAGTGACAATGTAGAAGTACAGGCACTATATGAGCTGAGAATTTCTTTGTTTGGGGTCCCCTTTTGCGGCACCTGCAAGCTTGTGTTCTGTCTGCTGAATAAAATCCTCATATCCCAAGAAACTTCCTGCGTCTCTCTCTCACCTGCTTGCACACTGCTCTGGGTGACAGTTTAAGTTGAACTCCGAGCACTGCAGAATACTCAAATCTAGGCCCAGTGGCTATTTTTATACCAGTATGGCGCAGTCACAGAAACTGCAGCATATACCCAATTGCCTGAATTAATTATACAGATGCTCATTTGTTGTATTTTTGAATCCTTTTTCTCTCTGGAATTGTCAGCATCAAAATATTTATGTATGGTGGCTGCAATGATTTGTTCCTGGAGGGTAGAGGGACCCCACAATGAATTTAGCTAATTGTTTTGTTTACTGCAAGAAGTCCCTTTTGTCTCTCTGCTTGTGAATATGGCAGCATGACCTAAAAAGGAAACTTTCCCACTTCCTCAGCTTTTATAACCGCTTAGGAGAACAGGTGAAGTACATTCTTCCACCTTCTCTGCAATGTCACCATCCGGACAGGTTTTACATCACGGATCTTCTCTGAACAGCCAGCCACTGGTAGGAAATCCTATTGTCTGCTTCCCTGAAATGGGGAATCAATTCAGAATCAGCAAACAGTAACTCGGTAGGAACAAACAGTCAGTGCTATAGAAGGGTGGTGATTTCCTTTTGGGTAAACACTTCATTAATCTGAGGGAGCACATTCTTTTCCATCAAAAGATAAGGAGGCCAGATTGCCTTTCTCAGGGCTGGGCCTGGTTAAATTGTTTTTGCCCCTTAAACCCCAGACATGCAGTCTCCCGTCTTTAGTGGGTTGGCTTTGCCTGTCCTGTAGGATCCAAGATGATCTGAGGTTGATAGTCTTCACTTTGCTGCTTGAGAGCTGCATCTGTGACCCAGATTGGGGGGCTCACTGCTCAAAGTCAGCCAGGCTAGTGTGGCATTGGTAGCAGGCAATTCCACAAGCTCTTCTCTTCCTGTAGGTCAGTTATATATATGTGAACATTTTCATATATATTTTCATATAACCCAAAGTTATCTCTGATGTAGGTGGCTACTTTAGTCTACCAAGTGGTATGACTAGCTCTGTCTCACTGATGCTGTAGAAAAGAGGATAAAAGTCAAGATTCCTGCCCCAGAATCCCATCCCCTGAATGACGAATATTTCTCTTTCTCTTCTGAATTTCCTGCTATTCTATTCCAAAAGCAGAGATTAGAGATAACTGGTAATTAGAGCTGAAACCACATTAATGTTTGCAATGAGGGGACTAAAGATGTGGTCGCACGGGCAATTTGAATTGATTCCTATTCTGACTTTTTTTTATATTGGGTTCAAGTCAAGTGTTATATAAATTCGTAGCTGTGTACACTTTAACTCAGATTGAGTTGATTTATTTCTGATAATTAAACCCGGTTTTGGTGGCTACACAGATGAAATTGACTCATTTCCTTTCTGTTTTAGGAGCCTGCTGTTCATATGCTTTTTGACTTTATTTATTTTTTAAATAAGTGATCCACTCCTGACTCAATGGCTGAATTCATCTGAGAAATGATTCTAAATATTAGAAGGCAGTCCTGAAAGACTGTACATGACATAAGCCATTTCAATGGTGTCAAACCAAGTGGGGTCATTGCCCACATTGCCAGTTACCACTTGTGGTCACAGTGCACTAAGTGATGCATCGCTAACCATTTTTGTTGCAAAAAAAAAAAAAAAAAAAAAAAGCCAGCAACGAGCCGCTTTTTGCTACAGATGGTATGGACCATATGGGAGGTGGGAGGCCCTTCCTATGGGAAAGATTTGAGTGGCAGGGCCTGGAAGCTAGGGCTCGTTGCCTACCAATGCCAAGACAGTGTGGAGCAGTGATGCTGTGCATGGGGCTTGTCTGGTCTAGGTCCAAAGTTGTGGTAGAGTCCGGAGGGAGAAGAAGGGGGCTTGACTGCTGAGGACTACAAATACAGGGACTGTGTTTTTAAATGTTTCCCTTCCCCCCAGGTAATAAGTACAACTTGCTTTTCTTCTATGCTAGGTTTCTGCTTGCAGGATTTGTTGTTGTTATTTTAGTTTTTCTCTGAATGGAGGGAAGCATTTAAAACTATAAATACAATCCATAGGATTTTTGCTATCTCTGGGGGGTGGGGAGCTTGTTTTTAATAGGGACTTGAGACTTGGGACTCGGGATTTGGTACCAAAGACTCAGACTTGGATTTGGGATCTAGAGTGAAAGACTTGCCAAGATCCCTGCTCAAAATTAAAGTTTCTTTTTGGCTGTAGGAGTGGGTAAAAACAATAGAAAGACATAACAGCCTTTAGCACAAGTTAAGGGTTATAATTTGGTTTATTCGCCAGGTAGAAACAGCCGATCGTGCCAAATAAAAGCCCAAATAATATTTTTACCTGGAGAGCATAAGGATATGTTTCTCCACTTTGGAGTCATCTCTGGCTGATGTGAAGAATTCATATAGTTCGTGTTGACGTTGTCTTGTAGGTGGTGCTGTGTGCAGCCATTAATGATATCTTATATAGTCCAGAAAGAACAAGGAAAAGGCCATATGGTCCCCAGAGTTACATGACACTCACATTAGTTAAGGGTTTCCCTTTTCCAGTCACAGGCTGTCTGAAATGGCTGTTTCTGGCCCCAGTCATAGTCTGTTCTGAATGTCTTGCCCTCATAACAATTTTATTATACTTGATGCTTGATTTCTCCCAAACTTTACAACCTTGCTTCTTGCAGACATCTCTGCTATGTTTAATAAGGCACATTAATCTGGATCTGTGCTAGTGAAAGGGACAGTGCGAGATCTGAGCTCTATGATGATGCTCTGTTTTCTGTGATGAGCTTCTATTTGGTGGCCTCTCGTGCTGATTTCCTTGCAGACCTGGGTGCACCTATTTAGCACTTTGTTTATTTAATATTTTAGGATGGAAGAGGAACGACCTTAACAAGGGACAGGTGGCTTTAAGGCCATTGCTTCAAGTAGCAGATTTGAGGTCTCTTTAAAAGGCAGCAAACTTAGCTATTTGCTCTACTATTGCAGTATCTTTACTGCCAGGGATCAGAAAGGATGCTTATGGGATTGTCTACATCAGGTGCCAAAATAGGTTGGCTAGATTTGGTAACCATCCGCCCTGTCTTATGTGGGGGGGAAGAATATTATATGGCAATTTGTCTAAAACAACCAAATGTTTTGGGACAGCCCTGGAATTACTGGTGTTGATACTTGTCTGATTTCTCTCTCTGTTTTGGTGTATTTATTGAACACATGTGGAAAGATTGGCATAGTACCAAATCCTAAATATATGACTGTTCTGCAGCCTTCTCTTGAAGCATTTTCCCAGTAGCCATCAGCAGCAGGAATTCTGGATGGGTGAGTGAGTAGCCTGGCAAAGGATGATAGGAATGGTCCATCTGCTCTATGTGTGTAGCATAAAATGCAAATGGGGCTACCAGAGGAAGAAGCCATTTCTTCCACATCTAGCATAGAAATGCAACAGAGAGATGGAGGAGGAATACAGCTCTCTATCCTTCTTCCAGTCCCCAGCAGGCGTGTGTGTTTCATTTGTCTGAAGGGTAGTAACCATTGTGGGCTTATTCATGCAAATATTAATCTCACTCCCTTTCCAGCCACAAACATATACACTGATTATTTTTCTCTTTTCCAACCCGAAAGGAAATTACATTCCTGAAGTTCACCATGACTTTTGGTTCACATTGCCTTCCCAATCCTTTCATTGGTTATAAAGGAGCAGCATCCGTTTATATTATAGATATATCAGATTAAAGTGCCATTTCTTGTAGTATCTTTAACATAATAGCAGGCAGAAGTATCTAGCTGGCCACTTTTGAGAACAGAATAGTGGACTCCACAAACTTTTGATCCAACCAGGCACTTCTTCTGGTCTTAACTCAATGATACATCTACATTAAATAAATGACACTCAGTCACGGAAGCTGCACTTAGAAAAGTTTGCCAAGATGTTATACATTCCATTGCTTCTCATCTTAACTCCTGCCTAATATATGAGGATTATTTATTGTGTTCATGTGTAAATAAAGATATAAAGTGTTTCCGAGAACTTGTGAAGCATTTTCCAAGGAAATAGATCCCCCAGTTATTGGAGAAGCTACAGAATACACAGCCAGATTTTGCTGCACTGCAATTCTAAAAAATGAAGTGGTTGGACATAAGATGTACTGAAGTCACTCAGTCAGACTGACTTCATCATTGGAGCCTATATCCAAATAAATGTACTAATGCTCAAACCCCTAAAAATCATTCAAGGCTTGCTCCAGTAGTTCTCTCCAAATTCTTACTCATTTTTGTTTTATCTATATAATGTATAGGCACCACTGGAGTGGGGGGGGGAGCACAGTGGATCTGCGCCCAACCCCTCTGGAGGCTGGCCTGCTGTCCCCTCCAAGTTGATTGCTACCAGAGAGTTTACCACTGCAGTTGGTTTGTCTAAATGTTTCAGCAACTGCAGCAAGTCTGTAGGGTGAAGGATGGTGACAGAGTGCTCTCCCCCAGCAGAGTGTGGAAGATTAGCAGAGCATCTTCTTCCATCTGTAAAAGAAGGGCAAGAGAGGGCAAATGGAAAAATTTTAATGGGAGTACCATGATTTTGGCATTATATTTGTTTGGTGCATTGTATTCTTCTACTCACTTGAGGCTAAAGCTGCTGCCTTCAGGGGCACTTGCTTTTGACAGCTGACCTTCCTATGGTGGTTCTGTTCGTCATCATTTACTATGTGCCCTGTCTCACTGGGGCAGACCTTGGGAACATACTTCAAACATACGCTGAGCAAAGACTGGGCCTTAAACGTACATGTTCCATGGCTGAAGCCAAAACTGTAAACTAGTACTCAAACTAAATTGCAGTGCTGAAGGACTAACTTCAGTGACACAGAACAAAAGAGATTAATGATCATGTGTTTTCTCCACCTGTTTTAACCAAGGTTTTCCTTACTCCAGCATTTGAAAAGTTTTAAGGTGTTTCTTCTGCCATCTTTGTAATTGTTATTGAAACTTCTATTTTTTAAATTCTTTCCTATATTTCAACAGCCACAGGCTGTATACTTTGGTGATCAATGATCATTATTATGTAGTGTTTTTCAGTATTCCATTGTTGGGTTTTTAAACTGTAGTCCTTTGCAAGAGTTTGCTGGGCTTTAGCTTTGTGAACTAGCTTTATCTTGAACTTGAACCAAAACTTGACTAATCTGTAATGAAGTCCAGGTTTCACGGAACTTGGCATGGTGGATATGCTTTCAGCTGTTGCATAATGGCTCGTCCTGCATAACCACTGCTCACTGGCAGCAGTTTTACCTCTCAAGTCCTTTCCAAATTCTCAAAGCATAAGGCAGAAACTTCAGACTCTTCCAAACCTCTAAGGTGTGTCCCATACTCCAAAGCACTAGATGTCTGTAAAATCTCAAACAGGATTCCTGTAACCCCTCATTCCACAGAGGTTGAGAAACAGAAGTGTAGCTATGGCTCAGATTTAGACGGCAGATAGGAAGTTCTCTCCATTTGCTGAGGGAAGATGGTGAGACTCATGGCTATTTAGTCTGTCTGTCTGTCTGTCTGTCTGTCTGTCTGTCTGTCTGTCTGTCTGTCTTCCTTCCTTCCTTCCTTCCTTCCTTCCTTCCTTCCTTCCTTCCTTCCTTCCTTCCTTCCTTCCTTCCTTCCTTCCTTCCACTGCAATGGCAAGCCATGCACTGTGGGTGTGGAACATGACCACACCCTCAGCATTCAGTGTTGTTGTTCCATCTCCTTTTCTGGGACTTCCCCCATCCCACCACTGCCACATCTCTGTTGTGCATGACCCTATCTGACAAACTCCTCTGACGGAGCTCTTACATAAGGTTTTATAGCAAGTTTTGCCTCTAGACTCTATGAATTATAGACAAAGAAATCAAGGTTTCATGGCTCAGTGATCATCAGTGTAAAGCAAAGAGGAAGATACACTTTCTTTCTTTCTTTCTTTCTTTTGTGATGACTAAAGACGGGTGACAGAAATTATACCTATGACTCACTTGACCTTTTGTTGACTCTGCATGCCAGATGCCAGTTATAGTCCCATCCTTTGTATACTCAAGCTTGTAGCAAAATAGAGATAAAGTTAAACTAAAATAGAGATAAAGTTCCCAAGTCAAACTAATTCACCACCACTGCATGCAGTGATAGGTGCCAGTTAAAATGGCTTTAAATGGGCATGGGACAAGTTCAGGGATGATGGGGCTCTTTGTCACAACGGATATCTTTTCTCCCGGATATGAGAGACATCATGTTCATGTATATCCATTGCTAAGGAGCACAAAGGGGAAGGGTGCTAAGGTGTTCATGTCCTCCTCAGGCTTGCTATTAAAAGAAAAGGATGGTCACTGTGTGAACAGAAGCTGGGCTAGATGGGCCAGTGTGGTCTGATTGAACATGGCTCTTCTTAATGTCTTTGGCCTATTAGACGTGATTGGAGGCAGAGAGAATTCCATATGCCATCCTTCCCCAGACTGGGAACCTCCAGATGCATTGGACTGTAGTGGCCATGCTGCTTTGGTGTGGTGAGAGTTGCAGTCCACACATTCATAGAGTATCAGATCGGAAAGATTGCTGTACCCAGTTCCCTAGGATTAAACCCCATTGAACACTGTGGGAACTTACTTATAGGTAGACATGCATATGGCTGCTCCAAAGTAGGGGTCAACATCCTGCCACCTGGTGTAGGTTACATTGCATTATACCAGCAGCTCTCAAGAGCCAAGGATCAGTTGAAGCTTGGGTGACTTTCCCATTATAAGCCCCAACACAGGTCAGAGTTTGAAGGTTCCAGATATATATGTTTGCTGATGTGGTTTTTAAAAATTAAAATAGATTGGTTAAATGTTACCAGTTATAACACATTCTGTTTATTTTAAACTGTTTTCTCTTACTGTAAACCATCATATTCCAGAAGCATCAGAGATGCCCTTTGTTTTAGGCACCAAGCTACTATATGTCTCTTGAACCATTTGCTCTTGTATCCCTCTGATTCACTAATAGCGTGGTGATCTTTGTGTCATACTTGTGGAAAAATGGAAAATTAAATGATGGGGAGGGAGAGACAATAAATAAGAGCTCCAGTGGCCTGTAACATTTAACATGTGTCATTTTTACTCTGAAAAATGCAGAACATGGTTTCGTTGGCTATTCTGAAGAGCTTATGTTGAACAACACACTGCCAGATTACAGTCCGGGGGAGACCTTCTTCACTGTGTTTGGGGTGTTCTTCCCAGCTGCTACAGGTACAGAAATTTTATGAGGTGGACCTTTTCTGCTTCTTAGAGACGAATACTTTTATTCATCATTTTTCGAATTTTATGTAAGGCACACAGTACCCAGACCAGTCACATATCTGATCAGAACTCCTGGTGATAGTAGCAAATAAGAGGGTAAGGAGGAAATAGGACGGTTGAGTCTGCAGTAGATGACATGTAAGGGTCAATAGACATCCCCAGGTTCCAAGCCAGGAAACATTGACTGAAGTAAGACACAACTGAAGTAGACTCATTGAATCAATGGGATTTACAGAGGAGTTGACTCACTAAATCCCCACTGATTCAGTGGGCCTGCTCTAGTTTCATCTCACAACAGTAAACAGCAGGATTTCAACCACTTAATGTCATAATGGGTTTATTTTAGAGATGGGCATGAACCGGTTCGTCCCAGTTCATCCCAGTTTGTAAGGCAGCAGCCAATTCAGCCACTCACCAGTATGTTATTACTGAAGTTGCTGAACAGAGAAAGAGAAGGCAGAAAGGGAAAGAGAGACTATGGGGCTTCATAAATAAGATGGCATCAAAGAACTTCCTCAAATATTAAAGTCTTGTTTTGTTAGAAATGCTAGCAATGTAGAGTCTTAAGAGTTTTTCACTGAGCATGTTTGCTTATAGTCCGAGTTATTTTCATTCCCTGGTTAAGCAAGCCATATACATTTTTTAAAAATAATGCATGTATTCTAGTGTATTTATAATTATGGATATCCCACCGTTTGGGTAGCACATCCAGAGGTAGAGGTGAGGGGTGTATTCCTCCTCCCAATCCACTGGGGGCTGTGCCCTCCTTCCACTGTACCACCTAAATGCAGGGGCATGTTGTTTTGAAAAATGAGGGGGGATGGATGCAGGATTTGACCCTCATATTGTCCAACCCTGCATTGTAATTTCCAGGAGACTCACTCTTGCCACCAAGTGCAGTCAGTCTTGCTTCTCTGGCAGTTCATTTATATTAGTAATCGGTGCAGATGAAGGAAGGTGCGAAAGAGAGGAGAAGGGAAAACAACCAGAGCAGGAGAAAGGATATGTTTGCAAACATAGTTTGTCAAATCCATATGTTACATTTTTAGATGTACGAAATCATAGACAAACACACACAAAAACATGTTGGCAGACACCTCAATGTAGATGTGTAGGTCTGTATAAATCATTGCCTGAGCAGGAGATTATGTAAGAACCATGTGTATGCCGGTTTGGGTTTTATCATGGGAAGCAAAAACAAAAACAAAACATACATAAGTAACATTAAAAAACACTTTACGAAGACCTATCTAGTCCCAGAGCTTAACTGTTCTGTATCCTAGATAGGAGAGAATGGGAGGAAGAAATACAAATAAGTGCCATAGCAAAGGTTATTCTGAGTGCTGTTAAATAGTCCTTCATTCCTGGTAATTCTTGGCAACTAGGAGAGAAGCCAAAGCCAATAGATGTAATTCATTTCAGACGTACTGGTGATTTATCACTTCATTAGTCTTAGTAAAACCAATAGCTGTGCTAAATGCTGTCTCAGAATATAGTTTTGTGTGTTGAGCATGTCATTAACTTGAAGACGACAGAACAGCTTCCTCTTTGTTCTTTATTTACAATGTTTAGACTTAACTATTCACCGTAATCATCTATCAGTAGCATGGGGAAATTAATGTCCTTTCCCTCTTACTGGTTTTCCAATACTGTAAGTAGTCCTGGTTGTAGGTTGTGGGATTCTTACATTCCAATGGTTTCCCAGATTTGGAGTCCCACATGTTCTTGGACTACAATTCCCAGCAATTCTAGCCAGCACATCCAGTGGCCAGGGTTTCTGTTAATTGCCGTTGAATAACATCTAAAGCTAGAGGGTCCAGAGGGTAAGGAAGGAGGAAGGAGATAAGCGTGGGTCAGAAGGATATCGAAGGGAGGAGGGAGATCCCGGAGATATAAAAGGGGGTGGAGAAAACAGTCATGGGGAGGACTGATGGCAGCAGGCAGTGGAGGAAGAGGAGAAGGCAGAGGAGGACAAGGAAGTAGAGACCTGAGTGGGGGCACCAGAGTGACCCTAGCTTAAACCACCCAAGGAAGTGCTGCAAACCTCAAGCATCAGTTGGCCACAGGGTGCCATAACTCAGACAAGGTGGCAGCCACTGCCAGCAGAGCCACTCCCAATAACTCCAAGACAGTTTTGGCAGTTGGGGAGGGAAAGACAGTTTAGTCTCCTCTGGAAGCTGAGGACTGAGGCATCCAGCAGATGGTTAAAGCTGTTTGGAGTTATTTCATTAGCACAGGGTGTGATCAAACAACTGGAAAGGTGCACATCCAGTTGCACTGGAAAGGGATGCTTTGCAGGAAGGAATCTCCCTTAAAATGTCCCTTCTGTCTGCTGGGGAATTGCTTCAGCTCAGCCCCCAAAGATAGTAGCCCTAGAACTGGACCAAAAAGATCCAGCTTGAGCATGGTCACGCTGGAGCACAATTCCCCATATGTTGTGTGATTACAGGGGAAACGATTGTACCAGACTGCTCCACAAGTGGTCTAAAGTGTGATCTATTTCCCTGTGTGATCACACCTTTAGTTATAAAAGAAGCTCTGTGTTTTGTCTTGTATCAGGACCTGTGGGATCCTTTGACGCCCCCACTCCATGGAAAAGTGGAGGGCACATACATGATCCTATCTGGATGTCATGGATCTTGCTCCAGTTTCATATTGGCAGTACTGGATACAATTTGGAGGCAGTTATGATCCTCTTGTATCAAAGCCTTTATTTTAAGAGAATGGGAGTTTATTTTTAGTGTCTGGTTTCATATCTAGCTTCATCTCTTAAGCTGAGAAGGAATGTATGGATTTGTGCTGATGTTCTGGAATGGATAGACACAGTTTTAGGAAAGAGTGCTGTTCTGTATGAAAATGGGTGGGACCCTGAACGAAATTTCATCTTGTGACAGAGGCAATTTGATCTCTAGCTACACAAGTTGAGCAATCCTTCCACCACCACCCCGCCCCAGTCTGCCTTACACACTGCAATGTGCCAGATATCAAGTTAATGTGGAGTTTTGTGTCCAAGTCTCTATCTGGTTGCAGTGTTGCTAAATCAGACTAATGTGTAGTTTGTACACACTATCTCTGGCAGGAGAAAAACAACAATAATGAATTGGTCATTTTATGTCAAATGTTGTCAGTATCACTAGAAATTTTTTTTCCTTATCATTTCCCAGTGATTTAAATAACAGCGATCATATCTAATTTCAGGAGCTGGCAACTTGTGGCCCTTAAGAAGTTGTTCAACTGCAATCTGCATTATCCCTCACCATTGCTATACTGCCTAGGGCTGGTGGGAGCCATAGTCCAACTCCATCTGGACAGCTGCAAGCTGCCCACCCACTCCTGCCCAACCAAGAGCATCATACTGTCTGGTTACTTTATTTGAAGCAGACATTTAAAGCACTTCAAATGGATCAAATGGCTTTCTTCCTAAATATTTTGTAATGCCGTAGTAAAAAAGTGTCTCTGTCATCCAAGCAATGAAGCTGTGGCATGAGTTGCATGCAAACATGTGGGTGTGGGAGGTGTTGCTTTCACTGAGTTAGATCAGAAGGATTTCAATAGCAGTCTTAGACAGCTTGAAAATTCTCAAAGGGAAAGTCATTCCAGATGTAAACAGCTGTTTTTACAGTGTGTATCTGTTTCAAGAGAAGTACTCTGTAACTTGTTCATTTTGGATGAAATCCTGTACTTGCTGAGCAATCCTAAACATGTTTACTTTGAAGTGAGTCCCAATAAGTTCCATGGTCTATTTAGATATTCATGCATTGACGTTAACGTATTACTGGTATTAGAACGGCACTCCATAGCTACTGTGATTAGAATGGGTCACAATGAAACACTTTTTCAGGGTATGACAACGTAAGAAGCATCCAACAGCAGCCAATATGTTAAGCCCTACTCGATGAGGATGTCTTTCTTTGGGTTGGAACCAAACAAGAACAGAACCTTGGTGACAGGCAGAAAAAGATTCAAACACATAATCTGAGCAACTGAAAAAGTGGTAGATTGATAGCATATAAATGCAAGGTTGCTATAAGTATAAAAGGCCAAAATTAGAGGGAAAGTAAACAGTGGATATTGCTCATGTGAACTGAGTTTGGGCTGCCATAAGCTGAAATATTAGGAAGTGCTCTCCTTTTGGGCTCTTTTGTTTGAGAAGAAAGGTGTCTGTTGACTTCTCAGATAGGACAATCTAACAGTGCATAAGGAATTAATTAATTCTTTTAGATAGAAAGCCCGCTCTATCCAAAGAGTAGAGAGTGACTAACAATAATCACAGACAAAAGATGGATCTCTGTGTCCTTAAGACTCATGTTCTGCAAAAATTTGTAACGAGAGTTTTCTTGTGAACATGTCAGGATGCATAATACATTTGGGGCTAACTACTCATGCAATATACACAGCCTGCTTGAATGAGTCACCTAGCTGAATGTCAGCAGACAGTTGGATAGGGACTGTTTTCAAGAGATAGGCTTAAGATAGGCTCCTTTTTGTTTAAATCTGTGCTTCTCTTCTAGCGCCATTGTCCAGTTTAGAACAAAGAACCTCTTTGTGGTCAATGTAGGTAGCTGCATGTTGCCTCTGGATACCTGATGGCTTAATCACAAAGCGTGTATACATGGCAGTGTGATATCACCACATGCACCAGTGATAGTTCCCCCCCCCCCCCACTCAGAGGCTACCATTTTACAGCAATCTAACAAAATGTCCTATTTATTTATTTCTTGTATGCTCAAAATGCAGGTGTGATGGCTGGGTTCAATATGAGTGGTGATCTTAAGAAGCCTGCTTCAAATATTCCTCTAGGATCCCTGTCTGCCATAGGCATTTCGTAAGTCCCTTGAAAAAGGGTGGGTGGGGCTGACCTAGTAAATTCTCCTCTGCCTTGTGTGTTATCTCCTAGTGCTGATAAATCCATTTCATATTCCAACTGTCCCCTTATTATCTGGCAAATCATGGCAGCTGTTTAAGTAATCATAGCAAGGAAACAAAGCACTTGACATTCTTCCCCTTTCTTTCACTTTATTGCTCTGGTATAGAAGGATATATTAGGATTCCAGAAAGGACTGATGGAAATCTTACAAACGACAACAAAAACAACACGCCCCCACCTTCCTTCTCTAGTGGGGGAAAAACACCCCGATGAAGAGGACTATAAAATGAACAGGCTGAGGGCTTGTCTACATGTGGCAATTGAAGCAGGCTGCATTAGGCTAAATTGGTTTGCTAGGAGGTCCGGCATGCCATTTGGTGCAATCCTTGCATCCAAATGGCATACTGACCTCAAACGGCCCTGTTTGGTCCACAGCAGCCTTATGTTAGTTTGCCAATATTGTGAAATGGTTTAAGAAGAGAGTCATTTCACAATATTGGCAAATTAAATACTTCCACAGCCAAGGGCCAAGGAAGTGAAAACAAATGTTTCAAGTGTGTACAGTATTAGAGCACTGAATGTGTGCTGCATTGCTTTAAAAACAGCATTAGGTGTGTGTACTACATGTTAGGTATGTGTATTAGGCATACTTACCAAATACACATACCGAACTTGCAATACACATACCTTGGAAGATCCCAAGATAAATTCCACAGTAAGCTCACTTTTAAGAAGAATGCTTAAATAAAAGGGACCCATTGAATATGAATTCATCATAAATGGGATAAATTACTATCTGTATGCTTTTTTTCACTTTAATTTATCAATAAATAATTTGACTTGTAGCCTATGGTTGAAGCAAGCTAGTTCAAAGTACTTGGCCACATTCCTAGAATCTGCCTCTTCTTCGAAAGCTAACTCTCATTTCAATAATAGTGGGGATCCATGAGGATCTGATCTTTTTCTGTTGGCTTAGAGAAGCGAGAAGCAATCATTCTGTGGCTTACAATACATGCAGATACAAATAAAGTGTGTCCCATAATCACATTGACTGATAAGCTAGAAAATGACTTCAGATAAACTAAGGCTTTAGTCCAGATTGAATTAAAGAAAAAACAAAAACAAATAAATGTTGTAGGAATCTTCTTCCTATATTATGCTGTTTTCTTTTCCCCCCTATTTTTGAGTGTTGATTTGGCAGGGTCACAACTAGGGCGAAGCAATTGGGGCTCTGCCCCAAGGTTTCAAATTTAGAGGATGCGCCCTTCCTCCAGACTTCCAAAATTGACCTGGCAGCCTGGTGTACTACTATAAGAAAAGAGCGGTAGATGATTTCCAGCAGCCTAGGCAACCAATCAATCAGGGCGCTGGGAGTGGAGAGCAGAGGAAAGGTGAGGCACTGGAGGGTAGCACTATCTATGGCTCAGTAGACTAGTTATCTGGTCCAGTCACGGGATGAATGTTTTCCACTTCCTCCTTCCTCTCTTTCAGTTGTGCTTCCAATAGCACAACACTCAACCCACTGCAGTTTGTTCACTAAGGCCCACCAACCTAGGTCAGCGTTCCAGAGATAAAGGTGAGGAGAAGAAGTTGGGGAACTTTATTCTGTGATCATTTAGTAAGTTATCACAGGATCCAAGCCTTCAGGGCTGAATCCATAGCAGGAGACTAGCTGGAACAGCTAGTTTGCTCACATCACATAGATCAGGGGAGCAAATTCAGAGGACCCATTTTGGCCTCCTGGATTGCATTGCAAGCTGCACCCTCTCTGATCACTGCATGCTGCCAGATTCAGCAGCAGCAGCCAGAGCTGTGGTTTCTTCCACTCCTAGTTTAAAAGGAAAAAGAAAAGAAAAAGCATGTCCACCACATGCTGGAGGGCATGCATCCATCCTGAAGTGTGATTGCTTCCGAACATTGTGAAAACATTCTCCTTAATTCTCTGCTGAACATTGGTCTTAAATGAGCCTCATCAGGTTAACATTAATTTTTCTGTGTTTGCAGGTGGTTTCTGTATATAGTCTTTGTTTTTTTGCTGGGAGCCATTTGTACTCGAGAATCACTTCGCTATGATTTCATGATAGCAGAAAAGGTAACTAATGAAGTTTATTAAATATTTAAAACAAATTCATTCAGTTCCAAAAGCGAATAATCAAAAAATCCATGTAGTTTACAGAAAAATGCGAGCTCTCTGTGGGTAGTAGCTTTTCACCTGCTCACACATAACTATGTTGTGTTTCAATGTAAATTGATCCCCAAGATTGTGCACCTCTCTGTTCCCCTCATATGATCTGATATCTCTTCTCACCTTTATCTTTTGCTATTAGATCCAAACCAGGTCAACTATGGCTTATACAAGCCACAGTTTTCCTGGTTCATATGTGTTGGTAAAACTATGATTTGTCAGTAAATCTAAAGTGAAATGAGAAATGTGATCGTGCAGGATGGAGAACAGGCATCAGTTCTATTACAAATAACCCTGTGAAGAGGATTATGAATCTATGGACCAGAAAAAAAAAGAGTCATCCCATATAGGGGATGGTCATGTTGTTTGCCTTTGGCCATTTTGATTGCTGTTTCTTCACCTTTCTGAGATCTACAATATCCTTTTTGATAGAAAGCAACGGGAAGTCTGGACAATATTTTATTTATGATCACATCATACATTTGTATACAGCATTACTGTATTGTATAGCATTTCAAAACAGCATCTGAAGTGTGTTTTTGTATTGCTTTCCTAGTGCTCCCTGGCACAAAATTTTTCACAGAAGCCACAGGCTGGTTGATGTCTTCACTGAACACAATTCAATGATCTCTTTGGCCAGGGATTTGATGTTGCCATCATTTCTTGACAACAGCCCAGTTTAAACAAGGCAGCCTTTATAATCCTCCCTATTAAGGATACACAATGGCCAACCTAGGTATGCTGAGCCTGGTCGGTACTTAAGAACCTCTTTTTGCCCAGAGAGATGCTCCAAGGTGTGTCTTGATAGCTCACCACACGGAGCAGCTATATACAGAGGCACAGAGTCTAAGCTCTAGGGTTGGCACCTCATAACACCACTGAACAAGAATCAGCATTGGAACAGCTACATGAACCTACTGCAAGCTGTTAAATGCTGGAGACGGTGGGCAGAGCTCTATCTTGGCACCACAGCATTAGAGTCTCAATGCAGCTGTGGTGGGAAAGTAATCTTTCCCACTAGAAATATTGCCTTTTTGCTTGTTGGTCTCTAAAGCAAAGGAACTGTTTATACAGAACAGCCCTAGTATAGCACATTTGGTTGCCTGAGGCAGAAGAGAAGATGGCACCTCTCTCCATTCTGTGTACAAAAATGGCTGGACTTGTAGATGAATCTTCTATGCTGACAATGGGACAAGATTCTGTCCTGCCTCTGAGAACAGTGCTCAGTCCATTTTTTTTAAATCCTTCAGGATCTGCTGCCTGAGATGGCAGTGACCACCTCATTCCACCTGTTGTGAGGGCTGGCCCTGATTCAATAGGTTATATGTGTACTCTTTATATTACATGAGTAGCAGCAATATGTACAGACCATAGGTAGGTCTGTACATATTTACTTAAAAAGATGAAAAGAGCCTCTTTCTTTTGCTTTCAAGTTCCCTCATCGGTTTCTGAAAGAAGAGCTTCTTAAACCCGAGCAGTTCATTTAGACAAAAGAAAAAAAAATGTGTTTTCTCACATTCCCCTCTTACGTTAAACTTTCCCCTGCCTGGGATTATTTCCTTGTTCTTTTTTTCCTTTCCCTCTTCTTGCCTTGTCACTGCCAAGTTCCTTAGGGCTTTTTTGGACTAGCACTAGAAAAACTAATGGGGGGAAATGAAATGAAATTACTTGAAAGAGACACTCTTTTATGATAAACGAAAAGAGCAGTGCACGAAAATATAAAAAAATGAAAGCGGCACCTCTCAAAAGAAACATGAAACAAAACAGAAATGAAACTTTCCACCATGCATGTCCCTATGCAAACTGTGGGGAATGACCAATTGTAGCCAGTGGTATAGTACATGGGAACTATATGGAACAACACCAAGATCTTTTCCAGTACAGTGATGAATGTGTCTGCCAGAATATCAGAATCAATGATGGACCTCTTCCTATGGCAACTGAATGAAGTGATAATGAAGCTTTCAAGTTTTATGTGACAGATCACCATTGAGAAAGTTGGAGAGTAAAGGACATAATCAAGAAGAGGTAAAGGACTTCTCTAGTATACTTTTTTGGAAAAATGGCATTCCTACAGTACTTTCCATTCATAATTTGAACTATAACTATAATGTTAAACTTCAGCATGTTTTGTGAGCTCAAACTATAGTCAAAAGTAAGGAGTGCCACTGGGTTCAATGAAACTTAGGATGTGACTACACAGCAGGAAAAATATGAGTGGACCAGCTGTGAAGTCACACCTGGAAAGTTGGGTCTCCCCAGGTCAATTCACTGTAGCCCAGTCATACAGGAGAGAGAGAGAGAGAGGAGGAAATCACCATCAGCCTGTTAACGCTTTGAATCTTCTCCTCCCCATATATGGTGCTTGGGTCTGCTTGTTTTCTTCTTCTATTCCTGTTCAATTTTCTTCTTCTTCTTTTCTTTTAAAGGCATGTTGTCCTAGCACTCGCCCCACCTAGGTTATGAACGAGAAGGAATGGGTCGCTAGACAGGAGGAGGTTTGCACTTCAGCTTTGTTTCCAGCTTTCCAGGTAGTTCTGCTCTGCTCTGCCCACCCAGATTTTCAAGAGGCATGGCTAGAGCAGAACTACCTTAAAACTCCCCCTCTCCCTCTCCTCTGTAAGTTCCTCACTTTTTTCCCTTTGATCACCTAGCTGCCCAGTGCTAGGTTAGCAAGCCAAAGAAAGAAAGAAAGAAAGAAAGAAAGAAAGAAAGAAAGAAAGAAAGAAAGAAAGAAAGAAAGAATGGGAATGGGGAATGGGAATGGGAATGGGGGAGGAAAGGGTTCAAATGGCAG
The DNA here is from genome assembly GCA_037013535.1 of Intellagama lesueurii. NCBI lineage: Eukaryota > Metazoa > Chordata > Lepidosauria > Squamata > Agamidae > Intellagama > Intellagama lesueurii. The sequence continues at coordinate 125,552,840 of JBAJHW010000001.1, read as the reverse complement.
CCAGTTTTCTTGCTGAACTGCCATTCTCACTGCCATTCTCACTGGAGTTGATTGGAAATGGCTTCAGATAGAACAGCTACAAATCCTTCCACATTGGCTCAAGTGATCATACTATTTGAATAATTGCAAAGACATTTGATATTTTAAAAAAGCAGAAGCCCCAGTGACAGAGGAAATAAAATATGAATTGGGGTGAAAAGCTCCAGGCTGATTTGCATTGACTTTTACATCATGTAGTCAATGGAAAAATAGAACAAATCAGACCATCCCAATCCCAGAATATTCCCTGCATTATTTGTCAATGAAGTTGCACCCTTACTGTCAAGTAACTATACATAGGATTGCAATCATGTCCTGTTAACATAATTGGAGAATTTATTAGTGGTTGAGTGCATATAGACAGATAGACAAATCCTGGAGATATATTTATGGAGTCACAGTTTTGAGGGCTGTTAGGATGGCCTTCTGAACTTCAGGAGGTACTACTACATCAGTGTATTCATCTGCTGGCAGGAACAATTTGAGGGTTTGTTCATGCTAGACACATCCCACAAGACTTGGTTAATGTAAACCCACTCTTACCTATAGTAAATGTCTCTGGATATCACAAATAGTAGGCCCCAAGAGCTTAAAACACTGTAATTTATGCTCCAAGAATACATTTGTACATTTATAGAGTAGTTCTGTAGAACTTCTATTTTCCTGTGGATCAAAATGTCAATGAATGCAAGAAAACATGTGGAAATTGTTGCTTTAAAATGGCAATTCTAACTGTATTCAAGATGGATGTATTAGGTTTCCTTTCTGAAGCCCCCCTTGAAAGCTTCCTGCAGAAAATGTATTTGAACAGCTTATGTTCTTCTAGAGATCTCTGTATTACCACATCTTACTATAATCCCTCTATTAAGAGCCTCAGGAACTAGGCCAATATTCCCAAACAGTAAATGTTCTATATTGTTCAGTGCCCCAAACTTCCATAAGAACCACAGACCAAATTAAAATCTCCAAAGAATTGGTTCATGTTCAGAAAGCAAATCTTACACTTTCATTCTTATCCCACTGTAATTGCAATAACTATAAGAGGGTTAGTAAATGCTGAACATTCCACAGTGATGGATATATATGAAGCTAATTTATAGCATGGGAGTCTGGTGTACAAAAGGTTTCCTTTTGTTTCCTTCACTAGATTATTGTGACTGGAATTGGAATAATGCTTAATTTGTCTAAACATCAGGAGATATCTCCTATATTGAGGTATTATTATTCAGCAAGTACCCAATGTAAAAACATAGGAAAGATATCAAAATATGTTCCAAATTCAGAAAGTTATTGTGCATATCCCTGAACTAGAGTTGAATAATGGATTTTTTCAGGCAGCTCATAGCAGATAAAGCAAGCCTTTTAGATTTAGATTAATCACAGCTTTTCTCAATCACAGATGTTCAAACCATGATAAACTGTGGTTCACTATATGACACCCAAACCCAGTGAAACTGTGAGTTAATTAGGTTTTATTGGGGGGGGGGGAGCCTGCACTTCTAGATTATAACACTCAGTGGCTTTAGTAATGCATAATGGTAATTAACCACAGTTTAGGATGAAAATTTAATAAGCCATGGTTTATTGTTACATAGGAAGAGTTCTGTTGGATCAAACCAAAGACCTATCCAGACCATTATTCTCTTTCTCACAATGTCCCGTGACCAGGATTACATACAACCACAGCATGTAGCATTTAAGAATTTAAAGCTTAATGTTGTTGTTGTTTAGTCGTTTAGTCGTGTCCGACTCTTCGTGACCCCATGGACCAGAGCACGCCAGGCCCTCCTGTCTTCCACTGCCCCCCGAAGCTGGGTCAAACCCATGTTGGTAGCTTCGGTGACACTGTCCACCCATCTCGTCCTCTGTCGTCCCCTTCTCCTCATGCCTTCACACTTTCCCAACATCAGGGTCTTTTCCAGGGAGTCTTCTCTTCTCATGAGATGGCCAAAGTATTGGAGCCTCAGCTTCAGGATCTGTCCTTCCAGTGAGCACTCAGGGTTGATTTCCTTCAAAATGGATAGGTTTGTTCTCCTTGCAGTCCAGGGGACTCTCAAGAGTCTCCTCCAACACCACAATTCAAAAGCATCAATTCTTCGGCAGTCAGCCTTCTTTATGGTCCAGCTCTCACTTCCATACATCACTACTGGAAAAATCATAGCTTTGACTATGCGGACCTTTGTCGGCAAGGTGATGTCTCTGCTTTTTAAGATGCTGTCTAGGTTTGTCATCGCTTTCCTCCCCAGAAGCAGGTGTCTTTTAATTTCGTGGCTGCTGTCACCCTCTGCAGTGATCATGGAGCCCAGGAAGGTAAACTCTGTCACTGCCTCCATATCTTCCCCTTCTATTTGCCAGGAGGTGATGGGGCCCATGGCCATGATCTTAGTTTTTTTGATGTTGAGCTTCAGACCATTTTTTGCGCTCTCCTCTTTCACTCTCATTAAGAGGTTCTTTAATTCCTCCTCACTTAAAGCTTAATGTTATGATTTAGCATTAATCACTGTAACATCACAATAGCTTAGGCCTAAGACAGTCAAATTTTTCAGAGTGGAATGCAGGGATGTGTATTCAGATTTGGAAAGATTTTAAATTCAGACAATAATGTCATATTTGGAGAATTCCAAATATATCCAAATTCAAATTCGATAGTTCTGAACACCTGTAGTAATAATTCCTAATTTTTGGAGTCCCATTTACTCTTATAGATTAGGAAGCAAAAGGCTAGGTTTCTGCTTGCTAGAAGAAGTGAAAGTGAAACCTATTTCTCAGGCATCCTGGAGTGATTTCTTGAGAAACGAAGCAACTTTCTGTTTCTCTTGCATCTCAGCTTTGTAATGCATACCGTGGTGAACAGTCCTGCAGGACCTAAAATATTGCCTGTTCATGATATTTCAGTGGCTCACTTGTTGCTTTAGGTTTCAGTGGGTACAGACCCCTATGTATAGGTGAAGTGGGAGGTTTTGGTTGCACAGCTGTGAAAGTGAGTGGACTCAATGGGGAAAACCCTGTTGTGTAACTGTACCCAGTGCAACTCAGATCAGATGCCAGGAATGTTTAATTTACACTAATTAAAAGCTTCCAATCCTTCCGTTTTAGGTTCTGAGGCTGCCTAGGGCCCCCTTTCGCCCTGGGGATTCCTTTGGGAGCCTTGGGATGGAGGGGGGTGCTTTAAAAGTAAAAAAATTGCTGCCAGTTCAGCAGCAACAGTCCTCCTGATCCCAGCAGCAATCTGGCAACAGGATTTTTGCCCAGTGTTTGTACAGCCCTGAAGTCTCATTGCACCTGGGACATCTCACGGCATCGTGTGGCCTGAAGAAGAACATCAAGTGCAACCTGCCCCTGCCTGCTGTCCAGGTGAAGTTACGTAGGACCAAAACTGGCCAAATAGTTTTAGTACATGCGTCAGAAAATCCCATAAGCACTTCTTCCTGTCCTGGGAGGAAGAAAGACACAAATAACAAAAGAAAGAATGTTTACACTCAAAATTGAATGCTTGAGGCAACCAACTTTATCTTCCTACCAGTTCTGCTGCACCCCTGTTTTCAGATGAGAATAGCATGTTATACATTTTAATTCTGGGAACCAGTGATCCTCTTTCAACTTTCCCTCCTCCAAGGCTGCTCAACCTTCTGCCTCACACGTGGGCTTATAATGTCAGGAGATGCTTTCTACCCAGCATACTTAGCAAGGTTTGTGCATTCATCTCTTTAATTATCAAAGTAAGTAAAGAAGTATTAATTAGCCATGTTATCAACATAGGGTTGAAGGAAGATTAGGACCACACACACCAGAAAGACCACTGTTAACTACCATTAACAATCCATGACAATGGGTGGAGAAGGACTGCAGAATTGGGATTATCCCTCACCCCCAGTCCTTTGTCCTTCTAACGAGCTTATTCAGACCAGGGGGAAGTGAAACCAATGTGGAGGATATATCAGGGGTCTCCTACCAACTCTCCTTAGACTGAAGAAGCTACTTGGATGAGTAGAGAAATGTTTCAACCTAATAAGAAGTCCAGTTGCCATGACTCAACTTCCAGATAACATCACCTGGATGACTGAGAATCTTCACAGATATATTACCCAGTTAGCTGTATGGATGATCAAAGATCTGACACCAGGTCTTACTCCTGTTGTGTAGTGTTGCAGAGTTTTGAATTTCTGGTAAAATTCCTTTTGCGCATTCATCTCTGAGAAAGCTGTTTCTCGAACCGTGGCTTTCTCTCTTGCCCAACTCCCTATCCTTTTTCCTGAATGATTCTTGCCCGCGGATTACATCTGCCGTTGCAAGATATCTTCTGGAAATTTCCAATTTAACCCATTACCTATGATACTACTTGTTGAGTGTATCTCCTAATTTATGTTTACTCTGATTATCGCTTGGCTTGTACCCATGTTTTGCTGTTGTCCGTTCATATGCCAATAAAGGTTTCGAAAATCGAAAATCGAAAACCTTTTGCTGCTCAGTAGAAATACAGAGACTCACACAGGAGAATAGCTACAAGTTCCCCAGAGTCCACTCCTTTTCATTAATGGCACTTGAAGTCTCAATAACTCACTCTGAGACATTTGTAGGAGAAAGAATAAATTTTTTTCTTTACTTACAATTGTTTTTAAATTACAGCCTTGTGTACGCTGCTTTCTTTCTGCACACATACTTTGCAACCAACCAAATGGATCAACAGCCAGGAAAGAGAGGAAAGGAGCACTTAGCAGAGAGGCTGGGCTCACTTTGAATTCAAAGGCTGGAAGGAATGATTACTTAGTGCTAGATAGATATACAATCCCCTCAGCCCTGAAAGGTCCCTCCCAGTCACACAAATTACAGATAACAAGCAGGGTTGCAAATAGAACTCCAACATATAGGACAGTGTTGAACTAGGAAAAGTTGCTTTTTTAAAATAAACTACAACTCTCCGAATTTTCTAGTCAACATGGTCAATGGTTGTGCTGGCTGGAAATTTTGATCAAAAACATGTACCGTAACTTTTGCAGTAGTGAGACAGCAGACTCTTCTTGAAGGATCTATTTTGATTCATCTAGGCAGGATTGTGTTCATCTCCCTTATGGAGAATCCAGATTCTACAGAGCTAGCTTTGACTTATTGTCAAATGTGTATTTAAGTAGAGAAGAAGCATGCCTAGTTGTTACTTTAACAAACTGGGAGAATGCAAGCCATATGGAAAACACTCGTTTAAATTTCGCTTTTGGGGAAAACAGATACTCAGCAAATTCTTTTGGAAGGAAAGTTTTAATCCGTCTTTATGCATCATGAAACACAGGAAACAGGAGGCAGGAGATTTCTTTCCATTTTGTGCAATGCAAAGTGCTGATGATGTAATAAAAAGATTAGAATATAGTGTGCTGCTGGCAGAATTGCACTTCACTGGTCTTGCATAAGAAATTTGATTTAAAAAAAATTAATGACAGCATATTTACCATTTATTCTTAAAGGAACATTAGTCCTCAAATTTAGTTTCATTATATGTGGTGGTAGGTGGGTGGGAAATAAGGAAATGAAGTAATGGAACATGAGAAAAACTCAGACTAGAATTGAGAATTCCTTGTGAAGAATTTGAGTTCATTGCACATTTTTTTTGTGTACTTTTGGCCACATCATTGAAAAGACTCCTTTCTCCCCAGTTGTGAACAGAATATCAAGTGGCATTTTCAAATGCAGGCACTTTGGATAACTGAAATTATGTGTGAGCTTTTTACTATTGGCTGTTTGTTTTCAAGTGGATTGTAAGGGGATTATTCGAGATACATTATTCCAGGTGGCTGTATTACTGTTTTCAAATCAGTTGTTTCTTTCATTGATTATTTTCCCGATAATATTCACTGCCACTTTCCCCATCCCCTTCTCTACATTTCTGAACAGTTAACAACATAGTTTTGTTAATTAGCAAGAAAGAAGCTTAACTCATTTGGGGAGGGGGCTTTATGGATTTTCAAGTACTTCATGATTTTTTTGTTCTTGCAAACTGCTTCTCGTATATAAAAAGAAATAACACTTAGGCTGTGATGCTCAACACCCTTTGCAGAAAGCAAGCCCTGGTGAACACAGTGGTCTGAATCCAACTGAATACTTACGCTGGTATTAGATTCAGTGGTATAAATATCAGCAACGAATTGGTGATATGTATCAGGCATATGTAACAAGATTCTGAACAACCAGTGTTCATTCAGAGTAAAGATGCATAGGATTGTGCTATTAGAGTACTCCATGTTTTCTTGGGAAATCCATGTTCAGCAGCAGCAGCGGCAGAACAGTGCCTAAAAGAAGCCCTAGTTCTGGTGTGCTGTCTTGGACCAGAATCTACCTGAAATGAATTACTTCTTTGGGTAACGAGAGTGTAGAGAAGTTAAATTTTAGGACTGATATAATGAGTGGGACTGAATTGAGTTGATGCAATGAGTACAAGTTTGGAGACCGTCCAAACAAAAACATATAAAATTCAAACCAGGGTTGAAATTAGCACCAAATTTGACACAGTGAAAATACGGAGTCTCACCTTGCTGTGAACCAAATTTGGGGATTTGGGACAAGACACTGTACAGTTATGGCAGCAAGACGCCATAAAGTTATAGTCCCCTCAAGCAGATTTCATTGCAATGTTTGATGACTATCGGATGTTCATATTTTCCAGGCAATAGAAATCTAGAATATTTGTTGAAAAACAAGCTTGACATTTGCTTTGTATTTGGTTGAGAAGTGATTTACTAATGAAAAAGAGTTAGATTGTGGGATTTTCTTTTTCTTGGTGTCTATTTGTGTATGGTAGTCAACACAGGAGGGGATCCTGTATAGACCACCTTGACTGTGGACATTGGTCTCATCAGTCTTCAGGCTGGCCTTTGTTATGTAAAGCTTAGTATTCTTTTCCTGCTGGTAATATGTACACATGAAATAATTTGTTCATAGTTCATAGAAGTAATTTGTGGGAGGCGGGGCTCTAAATGACACTTATGGATTGTTGATATGGCTGTAGTTTTTACCTGTGTACATTTAAATAAATAATCAGGTTTAGGATTTTGGGGGGAGTACCCTCTCTTGCCACCTCCTCACAGGCACCCATGTGCACACAATATTACAATGTCAGGCCATTTCCTGGCATTTTGAATTGTGGATACAGGAACACTATCCCACATTCATAAACCAAAGGGTGTGTGTGTGTGGCGGGGTGGTTTTGGAAGGATTAAAACTAGTAGGGAACATATAACATAGAGAATGGACCTCTGAACTAAATAGAAATGTAATTTTCTCATTCTCATAGACGAGGAATTGCAAAATTATTATTCTCATTCCATAGAGGGAAAGGTATTTTGTTGAAACCTTGTCAAGAGAAGTAAACACGAGCAAGAAGAATTTGGAGGGCAAATTATACAAATAGTGCAACTTGTTTTAATACAAATAGTTCAACTTGTGCAAAATGATGATGGTTGGTGATATGTTGCATGGACTTTTAAGGATTAAGACTTTGTGTCTTGTCTAACAATTAGCCACTGTTCTGTGTCTGCTCTGTGGAGGTGCACTTTGCCTCGCAAAGGAGACAAGCTTTGTGGATACAGTTTGTGGAAGATAAGGAGACTTGGCGAGAAAAACAGTACTCCTTGTCTCCCATTCACCTGGAAGTGAAAAGTGTCCAAGGGTTTGAAAATTCCTCACAGAAGTGTTTTAGCCGCCCCGAGTAGACGCTGTCTAGGGGGGCGGGGTAGAAATCTAATAAATAAATAAATAAATTTTATCAAGTTGGATTAAACCAAGGAGAAAGAAGAATTTAGCCAGTATTCTTTACATCCCTAGATGTCATTATTGTCTTCTCATTATTGTCATTATAATGACATCCCTAGATGTCATTATGTCTTGTAATTATTGTCGTGACAAGAAGAAAAAAAACTAAGGAAAAGGTGATAATTCTTTGTTTTCTTAGTATTCATAACAATATTTAGATAGATTAGCAGATCAAAAGGTCAACAATGCAAGTTATCTAGTGGTAAAGTGTTTAGATGACTGTGCAATCATCCTGCACTCAGTTGAGAACAATACCCATTTATATCCAGTGGTTTTTACTTCCTAGTCTCCATAGAACTGAGCCATAGAGTTGTTATGTTTTGATGTTGTTTGAATAGTAAATGATGAGCACATCTAAGACAGGAAAATAAGGATATATTCCACCGGATGGTCATTTTCCACATTGCATGCCCCATGTAAGTTGCACAGAGGTTTAAAGGTTTCTGCCAAAGAGAATTAAAAATATTTCATAGAAATATGAAATTAATTGGCAGATTCGGTTTGGTTTTCCTCATTGTTAAAAAAATGTAATATTGATTTTCTTTAGAAGACGGATGGGATTGTAATTGGGATATTATTATCTTCTAGCTGTTATGATACTTTTAAGCTCGTGTGTCTTTTCCTGTTTCATCTCTTTCTGTAAGTGCATTTCCCTCAACTTCAAGTTTCCTTCCTGTATGTTAGTGGAATCAAGTATCTGCTGTTCCACTGCGTTTCCTGTAAGTGGGAGAGATTTCTTCTGAATTTGCTGCTAAGTGAGCTCCCCCCCCCCCCCGGTAATTCTGTTCATAACTCATACTTGCTGCGCTAAACAAAGTGTATACTTCCATGTTATTAATTAAATTAACTACAGGCTGTTAAACTGGTTCTGGCTTTTGACAGTCCTTCCTAGGGTTGCCTTGGTATACATTATTCAGATGCTGTTTACCCTTCCTTTCTTCTGGGGCCAGTCTGGGTCTGTGTAATTTGCCCAAGGCCACACAGGCTGGCTCTCCTCCCAGGAGGCACATAAGGGAATCAAACCCCTCCTCACATCTGGCTCTACAGCCAGGTAGTCAACTCACTAAGCGATCTAGCCAGCTGTGTTGTTAATTAGGGGTGCAGTATTCATTGAGATATTTTTCTGAGCAAGTTCTGCTGAAATGCCTTGTGTGCTTGCTTGTTTGTTTTTATTCTCAAGCAGCTGCCATAAGAAAACTTTACAGTGTGATTGTTGTGACCCATACTGATTTTATTTATTTATTTTGACACTTTTTAAAGAGTTTACATTTTAGCCTGCTTCTAGGCAAGTCAATTGATACTGATGATAAACAACATATATGAACTACATATATAAAGAGTGTAAACCTATGAACATAATTTGCTTTGGTAATCCTTATGTGAAGATGGGGAATACTGGCCATCTACCAGTTCTTCCATTGCCTTTACATCACCCCTTGTAATTGACTATCTTGGCTAGGGCAGATAGACATTGCAGTCCAAAAGCATCTGATGGACCAGAGGTCTAGAGGTTTTGTACTAATGGTCCAAAGTGAATTGCATTGGATTTAATTGCACTGAACTACTGAATAAATATTCTGTATATTCTCCACTCCAACCTCATGCCAGTCTTGCAAATGTACTCAGTTATGTTTGTTGTTGTTTTTATTTATATACCACCCCATAGTGCTAAAGTGGTTTACATCATAATTATACAAACAACACTTTGCCCCCAGTGAGCTGGGTACTCATATTACCAACCTCAGAAGGACATAAGGCTGAGTCAACATTGAGCTGGCTACTTGAACCTGTCAGGATTGAAATCAAGTCATGAGCAGAGGCTTGACTACTGTACTGCGCTACAGGGCTATTGATGCTGCTGAGAAAACAGTAGAACATCCAGCCTGATAAATTTGTGGTTGAAGTGAGGTTTCTGCATGAGACAACCCAACTCCCATTCCTAGCCACTATAGGATATTATTTCTCAAGTGCAAACCCCACTGATTTTCTATCAGATGCCTTTTTCATTTATGTATACTTAACAATTGCAGCATTTATGCAGAGAAAAACGTTTTTCCTCTGCTTTTTGTTTTGTTTCATTTTTTTTAGGTGTCCTTGGTGGGCTTTCTGTTCTTACTTGGTCTGTACATTTCATCACTAGCGTCCTGTATGGGAGGCCTCTATGGAGCACCCCGAATCCTTCAGTGCATTGCTCAAGAGAAAGTGATCCCGATTCTTGCATTTCTTGGACAAGGGGTTAGTAAGCAAGGAAGGCAGAATCGTCTGCCTTTTCTTTTCAATACGTAATAGCTTTGACATGCATACATTTAGTTCATCAGGTATATCTTTTTGCAATGCTAGCAGAGGCCTGATAATTTACATTCCAGAAGCAAAGGGATATTCAACTATAATCATTCTGAATAGGAAATTATGTGTGTTTCTAAGCTCAGCATAAGATGAGAAGCCAAATGATTTTCCAAACCATGAATGTTATTTGGAACTGATTTTCATTCCATGTTAGTGGCTCATCTGGTATCTTGAAACATACCTCTTTTGGCTGGTGTTTCAAGGAGGTCCTGGGATCACCAGCTGAAAACTGATTGCAGCCCCTTCTCCTTATGGAGGAGAAGAAGAGGGAATGATCTGGGTACGTCCCCTCTGGTAATCACAGCAGACCCCCACCCCTCTCTTCCCATGGGTGCTTCCCAGCACTGACCAAGAATGATTTCTCCCCCTGCCCTTCCTCACACAGAAGGAGTGAAACTGCACCAAAGTGCCTCAGTTGAGTACCCTTAGGGGACGTGGCCTCATTCTAGTGTACCTGTTGGGTCCAGATTTTTTCCTGGATTGACTTCATGCCAATATACTGCCCTCTGTTGCTCAGATGGCATATCCTTCTGAGTTAGGGGAGGGGCTTCGAAAGAAGTGTGGCATGGGTAAGAGCAGTGTAACACATGGTGAGCTTTTCTTTTCTTTTCCCTGAGGCTGCAACTGTTAAGATTCATGCCTGGGCTCCTTGCCCTGCCACCTGAGTTCCGATATTCCCCTCACCCCAAATAACAGTCCATACCACTTTATGGCCTAATTAAAAAAAACAGGAACATTTCTGATAATTTCTGCAGAATTGGAACTAGCAGAAATGGATATTTTGACAGATACATTAAATGACAGACTGGATAATAATAAATGGGAACCTCTTTACACTTGGATGAAATCTACATCAACTTAAATAGAATAGATTAGATCAATACTATGTTAGAGAGTATAAGATAAGATTAAATGAATGGAATATATTGTAATAAATAACTCTGGTTGCAACGGATCGAAAAGTAGAAAAAATACAATAAAAAATATCCTTGGGAAAAAAAAGAAATTATATAAATATATTAAAATAAATTAAAATAAATAAAATCCCAAAAAAAACCAAACAGAAACAATCTCTGTCTTCCTGTTTTCTTGCTCTTTAAAAGCTTAAAACTGCCTGCTGTCTTGATATATGTCTGTCTAAGGACATGATTCTTTTAATATTCAAAAACATCTGCAGTAGAATATTAACAAATGAAATACAAAAGAGAATAAATAAAAAAGCGAGCATTTCTCCCACATTTGAATAAGTTCAGTACAAAAGGATTTGTAATGGAAAGGAACCGTATCTTTGTGGACTCCGGAACTATGACAGGTACTGTGAGTAGGTCTTCCCTCTCTTCTGACTTCCTTAAAAGTACTTCTTAAAAGCCAGTGAAACATTCAGGGGAGAGGAGGGCAAGACTCTTACGTAAAATTACTGCATTTGTGCTCATAGATTTTTAAAAAGCTCATTATTTTCCTTTGATTTTATAGAAAGGACCAAATAAAACCCCAGTGGCTGCAATCTGTTTAACAAGCCTGATCACTATGGCTTTTATTTTCGTTGGTCAAGTGAATGTTCTTGCTCCAATAGTCACAATCAACTTCATGCTTACATATATTGTGGTGGATTACTCCTACTTCTCTGCTTCCATGAGCTACAACATTCAGCACAACTCCAGAAAGATGCAGAGGGAGGATTCCAGGATTGTGCTGGGCTCTTCTCGGCCATTAATACTTGACAAACCATCTTCTTATGGATCTGATGGCATAGTTCAAGGCAGATCAAACGGCACTTTGCTAGAATTCACAAAAGATATGGACCATCTCTTTCGGCCTCTTGGTAAAGGGCCAGGGACCGGTCTTGAAACAAAAGACAAGGACGTTGGCCAAATGACAAAGCACGGAAAGCAGAAGAAGGCAGCCAAACAAACATTACAAGACAGCTTTCTGTTAGATCTTGATAATAACTTTGCCTCTGCTCAGGATCTATATGGTAATGTCCTGGAATCAAATGACAAAAATATGCAGAGTTTCTCAGAGCCAAATCATCAGGATGAAGAAGGCTCATCTTTGTCTTGTGGTACAGAAACCAAGCAGAAGAACATTCTTGATGGAAGCCACCATGTTGATGACATGCAGAAAATACCCAGCCAGAAAGTGCAAGGTAAAAAGGTTAGAGGCACAAGGAAAGTTAAAGCTCATACCCTCCCACAGACAAGATTATACAGGATTTTTTTTTTTTTTAATGGTCAGAATGTCATCCCTGGTAACAATCTTTTTTAAAATAAGTATCTATAAAGCCTGCTGTAAAGATATGCAGGGAATTCTGATCTAATTTGCATATGGAAAAGCAGCCCAGCGCAGGAAAACTTATAGTTTTACAGCCTCCCATCCACAGGTCTGCAGGTGCATGCATCATACATATAGCAATGTGAAATGTAGTTATTTGTTTTTATTTTGAAATCAGAAGAAATAGCTTCCAGACGTTAACACCTATTCAGTACAAACAAATGCCTGTGCAGGGAGGCTAGGGCATGCGTTCATTAGCAATATAAAATAAATTTCTTTTCTTTTCTTACCCCCTAGGTTAACAGCCCACATCTTGGCCTGTTGGTATTCTGAACAAAGAGAAGTTTCAGATTCTAAGATCAGATTACATTATGCAAATCTTTAACTGCAGCATAATATCTGTCTTTTGTAGAAGATAGTCTAGGAAATGGAGGAGGACTGGGGTTCTGGGCTGACTAGCCTCAATTGCTAAGGTTCTGCAGATGTCCGTGAGCCAGAACTTGGCACGAGCCAAAGCCTTTTGACCCGGTGAAAGGGAAATCTGAAACTGCAATTGCAGGCAAACAGCAGGGCCAACTGAGCTATCTGGGTTGGTTTTTTTAAAACCAGTAGGGCTTGAGAGTGGGATGCAGGAAGACAGTGCATCTGGCTTGGAGTGTCTAAGAGGAGAAAGGAATAAGGTAGAGTCATGGCCAAATGTGTGGTCTGGCCTGTTTTTTGTTATTTTGGGCAGGGTGTGCCCATAATTAGAGCTGGTCTCCCACAAAAGTACCCAGATGCCTAAGACAGTGCCTTTGCAATTGGTCTAGCTTGAATTCTGTTCTGATACCTTTACTGCCTCTCTTCTTCTGCAGATTTAGATACAAAACAACAAAGCCGAGAATTAGAAATTCAGAAAATGCCAGCATCCTTCTATTCCCGACTGTGTCATCATTGGGTTTCCCTTGCTGGTGTGAGTTTCTGCTACTTCGGATATTTCTTCAGGATGATAGTCGAGGGGTGGCAAATGTGATTAATAAATGCAGAAGCATGCGTGAAGAATCATGAAAAGGGGTAGTATTATACCAGAAAGCAGGGTTTCTGAATATGAATACTGTATGTAGAACAGCTTTCTCCAACCTGGCACCTCCAAATGCGTTCAGGCACAACTATCCATCATCTCCAGCCAGTATGGAACAATATCAGAATGGGGAAGAACCCAGCTGTAGTGAAGCGGGAGGGAATTGGTAGCTGGGAAGTCTAGGGAAGACAAGAAATAGCAAAATGTAATGCAGTGAGAACACACTAGAATACCATAGATTGCTTCAAATCAGGGAGCTACTATGATCACCTTCCTAATAATCTAGCCAATCAGGGCACAAGTCAGTACTAGACTGGCCATAGAATGATTAACAACATGAGAAGAGCCATGTTTGATCAGACCAAAGTACAGCCTTATGTTCCCACAGTGCCCCTGGAAGCCCACGAACAGGACATGATTGCAAAGGCACTCTTGTGTCCTTACTCCTTGGTGAAGCATATGCAGAGACATGCCCCTGATAATGGAAGGAATACATACTGTATATCTCATGAAGTTTGTTCACTGAGAGTGCGGTCATCCATGTATTTGTCCAATCCCTTTTAAAACTATCGCAAGTTGGCAACCATCACTGTATCTGGTGGCACTTAATTCCCTAGGTCACACATACTTCCTTTCATCTGCCCTGAATTTCCCACCATCCTTTTTTAGTGGATGGCCACAGAGTCTAGTATGACAAGAAGGAAAGAAGGAAAACGTCTTCCTGCCACTTTCTGTACACCATATATACTTTTATACAAAAAGTATAAATGTTTCCCCTTATTTACCTTTCCCCCCCTCCAAAGCTAAACAATCCCAAATGTTGCAACTTTTGCACCCTTCCCCCTCCACATCTCAAAATTAAAGCTAAAACTGTTTTTGGCTACTTGAGAGCTCCAGAGAACTTTTCCAACAAAGACATCCACTGTTTTGGTAAGAAAATTTTTAGGGAGCTGTGGGATAGCCCTCTCAGTTCCAGGGCTGGGCATGGACAGCCTCTAGGTTTCTCCATCCCACCCTATGGAAAACCCATAAGCAAGACATGAGCGCTCTAGTGTCATTCTTTCTGTGGTCTTCTGTAACTGGTGTGCACAAGCATGCTTTCTCTAATATAGGAAGTTCTGTACTACTGAAGGCTTATTCATTCAATGATTTCGGTGAGAAAGAGGCTTTCCCCCCCATCTTCCATGCATGATATTAGTTCTGAAGATTGTAAAAAAAGTGAGATGAAAACAAAGAACATTTCTTTCTTTGAATACTATATAATATTTGATTTTTTCAAGATAAATAATTTTTAAAAAATCCAAAAAACTGGTAGTACCAGTTGATGTACCACCACATAATCCTAAATATTATATTGTTCAACAGGCAATAGGATCACTTGCCATTATGTTTGTCATTCAGTGGATATACACCCTTGTGAACTTGGGAATAGCAATTATTCTCTATTTCTACATTGGGCAAGTGAGTCCAGGCCTACCACCTGGTAAGTATTTTCATTCTGTGCCACCAGATCACATTAGGACTTATTGTAATTGAAAACACCTTAGCATGTAGTCACCTTATCTAATTATATGTGTAGCTTCTCTTATCCCAAATAATCAAGGCTAGCTAAGAATCAGTAGAATATATGAAATCCAGATCACGTAAGGCAAAACTTGGTCAGACGAAAATGAAGTTATATATCTATTACTGTTACTTTCTTCCTCCCTCCCTCCCTCTCTCTCTCTCTGTGTTTGTGTGTGTAACTGGAAGAGAGGAAGAGTTTCAGCAGCATTGCCCCACCTACTTTTGGCTTTGATCCCACCCACAATTGGGAAGCAGGTTCTGCAGTTTCCCACTGGGGCGGTTTGTAGGGAGAAGCTGCATTAGTCTGTTGCAGCACAAACAATAGACTAACAACAGCCTGTGGCACCTTAAAACCAATCCAATCCTCAAAGGTTTACACCAGATAAAACAGTCTTTGTTGTTTTTACCACATTAAAAGGTAGCCCTT
Source organism: Intellagama lesueurii (assembly GCA_037013535.1). Classification (NCBI taxonomy): domain Eukaryota; kingdom Metazoa; phylum Chordata; class Lepidosauria; order Squamata; family Agamidae; genus Intellagama; species Intellagama lesueurii. Next base: position 125,537,334 of record JBAJHW010000001.1, on the reverse strand, counting down.
GATCTCAATTGTCACTCTCGTGACACTCTCGGGATTGTCACTCTCGAATTGGCCTTCTCAGCCACACTAGACACTGTTCCAAGACCTCTATTCAGAGCACGTTACCATAGTCTCTCGAGACTGAAGGATGCCTACTATGATCTCAATAGATTTTCCACTCCTGCACTAGAGCTTTACAAGATAACAGTGACATTAAATACATGTTCAGACAAGGGCAAAATAATGAGAACAGTTACAGACACCCCACACCCCGTTGCAATAGTGCATGAAATCTAGTGAAAGTTTTCCACAAGTGTTTGTGGAAGACCAATAGTAGTTACTTGCTTTCTGGTAGCAGATATTTGGCTCCATCCCAACTCCTTTTTGATTTGGGGAGTTTCCATGAGGAAAGGAGTTCGGTCATGTTAGTGGTGTGGTTGTAGGGAATAGCTAATCATTTCTTTCTGTTTACCTTCACTTCCTAAACTGATAATAATATCCGGATGTGACTTGAAGATGACTGGCAAGCGCTTGGGAAACAACCATTACTAACCAAAAAAGGTTGGAAATAGCTAGCAGTGGGTGAGATTGATTCAGAAAGACAAGGATAGAAACAAAGTGAAAGCTTTAGGATGGAGCCAACCAGACAGAGATTTGAAGCAGAAAAATTCTCAGTTGGAATGCTTAGAGTGTTGAACCTTCTTACCACTTAGAAGTGGGGAGTGTGTGCATGTAACAGCATGATCTGGTCAGGTATCTGGTTATCTTTCTGACAAGGTAATACTTTTTGCTAAAGATTTTATTATGTGTCCTGTTTCACTATTGGCTGTGCTATGACTGATGGGAATGCACTCTAGCAATATTTGGAGGGCTGCAAATTTCTCACCCCTCTGCAAAATAAATTAAACAGACTAGTTGCCGTGAAGCAAGGTTGTTTTAAAGTGTATACTTTCCATTTTTAATCTCCTACAGTGGATCCTTTCCATTCCTGATCTCTCACTGCTCTATCTACTGTAAGTGTATCATATATTCTCCTGAGGAAAATGTTGCAGAATTGCAGTTAGAATCTCATTAAAAACCAGAGTTGATGACGGCAAAGCAATAGACCCTTTAATTTAAGAATTAAAGAAGCTAAACAATTGAAAAATGTAATCCGATAAAATGCTTTGCAAGCTAAAGGAGTATTAAAAGAGTCTGCAAAGATTATTACTGTAACTCATTGAACAGAGTCAGAATCTGTTACTGAATGGCATCAAACAACTTATTCAAACTTTGAGAAACACAGGTATTGATTGACTGTGTTTCCAGGTAGAACCATGTGGGACACATGCTTCATGATTCCTTTCAGAATGTTGTTCTTCCTCAGTTTAAAGTGTGTGTGAAGATCAGGTGGAAGTTTCTTATCAGTGGTCCTCAGGCCATTTTCTTAGTAAGAGGAAAATCCTCCTACCAAGCTGCTTTTATCTTTCATAGGGAAAGATATGTGTCCCAGTATATCACGAGTGAGCAACTGGGGATGTTCCAGAAAACCACACTTTATCCTTTCTTTGGACCTCTGTGGGCTGCTCATGCCCTTTTTTCCTAAACCAGAAACGACTAAAAGCACTTTAAAATGGGCCCCTCCAAATAACTTTTGATGCCAAATTACAAACCTCCGGAGGCTTAAAAGACACTCACATAACAGCCCCCCCCCCACATTTCCTTTTCTTCTTGGACTAAAAGCAGTTTGCTAGAGGATTTTGGCAGGGAAGGGGTTAAGAATATCCTTCTTCCCCCTCCCCCTTACACCTTCCAGCTCTTGGCTTCACTTTGTGATACCAAAAACCACCCTAAAAATTATGAATCTCCATGTAAGACACACTTTTAAAGTCTTCTCTTTGTTCTCCTGACAGAGCAAGTGCTGTGACCTGAATAGAAGGTTGACCCCACCTTCATTTTCAGGTCACGCTGCCCTTGGAAACCCTGTTTGACAACTGAGACAAGAGAATAGGGACTTTAAGTCTCATGGACAGGACAGTTTGCCAAAATATTTGGAACAACCAAACTATACTTTGCAGCTCTGTACGTGGGCATATAAAATACACAGGGAGAGTTACTTTCTTTCCAGCAGTATAGCTTTTTCACTTAAAATAAAATTACTGTCTTTTTAAAGTTTTCCTCAAATTCTGAAGCACTGTACCACATCACAGAGTTAAAAATCACAAAACATCCCAAAGTAGTTACATGAAAAATCTGGAGAATTGCATTAGATTCTTCAGTGGTCATTTCAAGGCCTCCATTTAGAGAGAGATTTTTTAAAAAAAAAGCATATTCCCATCATTGTTAAATGTTTAAACTTAGGATACCTTGGATGATTAAGAATAAATACAGGTCTGTATTCTTTTAATATTAATTTTTGGAGTATATATTGAGTGAATTATCAACAGTGTGACTTGTTTTGTCTATGTTTTTCTACAGGTGCAGCAGCCAACTTCAGTTTTTTCAAATGGATTAAACTACTTTTTCTTAAAGCCTGCAAGTGGGTGTTGAGACATAATCTGTCTGCTTAATCTTATCCATGTATACTTAGAAGTATGTCCCATCAGGTTCAGTGGAACTGAACTCCCAAGTAAATGTGTATAGGATAGCAGCTTTAGTTCCTTAAGCCTCAAGGTAGTTTAAAAAAAAACATACCAGAAGAGGTCTTTTTCATGAACAATCCAGCATAACATATATTTCCTATTGCAGGGTAGAAGCAGCTTGGGCAGTGTAGTTTCTGGTAAAGGAAAGATCTGGAGGGAAAGAGTTGAGAAACTGCCCCCCCCCCCCAGTTATTGTTCTCTCAGGGGAGGGTTGAGCAACCTGTGGCTCTGCAGATGTTGTTGGACTTTGATTCCCATTAACTCTGGTCTTCATAGTATAATTATCTGGGATAATAAAAGTAGACGTGTAGTAACAGTGGGAGGGCCCCACTTATGCCCTGAGGCTACAGTTTTTGTGAGTGATCTTAGTCCTTTCCCTCCAGACATTTTTTCTCATCAAGAATCATTTGAAAAATTCTAGAGCTGAGGTGGCACAATGGGCTGTTAACAGATAATTGGGAGGCTACTACAAGTCAGCTAAGGTTCTGGGTTTGTTTGTTCTTTTTAATTTTCATACTAGTCATCAGCCCAATCTTTCTTTCAGCTGTTTATGAAAATCTTCTATAATGGCTTAGGCAACACTGGACTTGCGCTACAAACTCCGGGTTAAACTGGAGCTGCTGCAAGTGATTTATGAACATTAGAGTGAATATCATACAAACTGAAGAAGAAGGCAGTACATCTTGCATGATTATCTAACCTGCAATGACCATAGGCAGGAGACAAAAGTATGTGAAGAAAATGGCCTTTGAGATTGTCATCTGCCAAGACCAGAGTCTCCTATAATGTCTGCCAGGGCATATGCAATAGGTATGCAACACACATCAGCCCTGTTCCAGTGCTAAAACACAAGCATGCTGGCCACAGAAGAAGAGAGAGTGCTCTGGTCATATGTTCCCACACTCCATCACCTTCGTAGGTTTTTAGGGTGATAGTCTTAAGGGGGAGAGACTTCTGTATATGTTGGGGTTCACCACACTAATTAGAATCCTAGCAAATCAGTTTTTTCATTAACATGGAAAGCCCTCCCACCAATATAGGAGTTTATGGATGTGACAAAAGAAGTGTTTTCATCTCCTTGAATACTGAGTGTGTTAGCTTTTTGACATGTGAATAGCCTATGTCCTATCTCATGACATATGGACACAGATGCATACATGCACATGCAGATGTACACACACTCTTGTTGTCTTTTTGTGTATGCTCTTTCCTTCTTTGAAAGCATTCCAGTTGATATTTTTTATTCTTTCTCCGTTGCATAAGATCATCTGCTAGCAGCGAATCCTGTCAGGTGCACAGGAGAGCACGACTCTTGTAATTTCAATGCATTTTAGCAGGTGCAATATTTTACACACCATTTAACAAAGTACATCTACCAGCTCCTACATCTCCGCTATTAAAAGCAGAGCTTGGAAATGTTACTCTCTCTCTCTCTTTCTCTCTCTCTGTTTTTTGAAAGAGGTCAAATTGTTTCAGGTCAAAGCACACAGAATTTCATTGCCAATTTTGGTCCTACAGCTAGTTTTCACTTTTCAGACATGGCTCTAGGAGTTTAGCTGGAACAGCACTAGCCCTTTGTGAATGCAAGATGGAAACCAGTCCATGGCCCCAGCTGGTGATGTGAAAATGAGTAGTGCTTTTGCTGTGCAGACTAAAGATGGGGAAATCTGAAGGTTTTGATTTCTCCTACCTTTAAATTGGTGGAACCACAGGTTCTTTCCTCCCTGTCTGTAATACGTAATGTTAGAAAATACTTCAAAAATGAAATGAAATGAAATTCTGCCCCATTTGCATTGGCCACATTTAATAGATACACTAGATTTGCCATACAGCTGTTGAAGAGTCTAGAAGGAGGAGGAGGAGGAGAGGTGGCAGTGGCAGCAGCAGTGTTAAGAGCGAAGCACTCCAGGTCTTCTGACTGGGTGTACAAATCAGTTAGTCTCTTTTTCAGATTTTGTAACTCTCAATTCTTTGCATCCTAGCTATCAAGAAATCTGCAAATGTTGATGAATTCTAAAATAGTATTCTTCCCCATCTTTAGTGTCAGCTAACTGGAGAATGTCTTCCAAAGAACCATAACTTTTCAGCTGCTGTTAGTTTAGTCCATTTAAAATAAACTGCATAGGTTTGAGGTATTTTTTTTTTTACATTTTTAAAACGAATTTAAGGTGAATTAAAGTTTACAACTCTCCAGTAGGGAATACAATGATGTTGCTGCAAAATGCAGGTGAACGCACTGAGAACATTTCAGCTCACATTGAAAATATAGAATGTGCTTTATGTGTTTTACCATGCTGTTGGTAGTAAGATGCATACACTTTGGGGATTTCTCACTCTTTGTTTTTTAATGTTTCTCAGAATTCTTGCTTGCTAGCTGGAAAATCTCTAGAAAGAGGCAAGCAGACAACACTTCAAATGACTTTCATTTTTAGCCTTAGGGGACAAATCTATGTATATTATGTTCTAATTCTGTATGTCTTTACAATTTGAAACAGTTCATAAACAACCAAGGAGAAGTGATTGCATATGTTATAAAGACAAAATCTATATTTGCAGAGTTCCTCCATAAGGAAAGAGTCTATGATGAATTTTGGCCAAACCCTAGAGACATAAGGAAAAGTTTGCATTCTTTGTCGAAGGGCTGAATCTTTGTGCATAGCAGAGTGGATTCCTTTACTCTTCTGTTTTGTTTACACAGTTCAGAGCAGTACAGCTGCAGATGTATTAGGAAACAATGGGGCATCTGAAGGTTCTGCATTCCTTTGTTTTTCAGGGGAAGGCCATCCCCGGAGGAGCGATTTGTTGTGACACCATCCTTTGCAACAGTTGGCATGGAGACCACTCAGCTCACTGAAGAGAATACAGATTTTGCCTCCCGGGACCGCTACCACCATTCCTCTGTTATCACCAGAGAAGAGTTTGTTAATCGGTTCCAATGAGAGAGCAACATGCCATTCCCTCCCCTAGCCAATTAAAAACACTGACCACAGATGCATTGCCTGATTAAAAGGCTTGCCCTTTCACAAGCAGTTTTAATGAATACTGAAACTTCCAATTAAAGTGGGGAGCAAGGGTGGGGGCAGCAAGCTTTTGTAGCTACGGCTTCCAAACACTGTTCCGTTAAAAATAAAATTCCATGGATTTCCCAGAACATTGAGGTATTTTCCTGTACAACAAATGCTTCATTTAAAATATCTGAAAATGGTCTGGTTTTGATTGAAGAGGCTCATATGACATCTCTATTTCTATTCAACTGAGTACATATTTCACTTCTCAATAGAAATAGGATACAGGATGAATGAGAAGGGAGGAGTGAGATAGAAATGTCAGTCTTCAAAGTAGATGAAGCAGATGAGTGATTAGAGAGCTAAGATTTGGGTCATAAATTACCCTGTTAATGTTGTGTAAAATAGCTCATACTGGACACATTTCTGCAATATTTTAATTTTGTTTCAACCCTCATGGTGACCAGTTACTGCATTCAGATGGAGTGAAATAACTGCCACCTATTCCTTTGAGCCCGTCCTCCAGACTACCTGCATTTTCTGCTCCCTTGTCACTGAGAAACCTCAGATTTACAGGAATAGCTGTCCCAAATTTCTGTAGGGAGTGCTACTAACACACTTCTAAATTGCCAACCTCTGTGCAAATCTAAATCCAGAAAATAAAGGTTCAAGAGACAAAATACAGTTCAGATGGCTCAAATCCTTACATGTATGTAAATGTACACGCACACTTGTGACTGCGATTCTGTAGTTGCTTGAGAGTAAAGCGTCAATAAACTCAGCAAGTTTTACTGTTAAGTAGGCAAGTCACGACCTTAAGTGGGCAAAAGTCTGAAAAAGCTGAGCAGAACATTTTAGAGGTCATTTGTTCAAGATGCAACGTGTCAGAGGTGGCTTGATAGCACATAACAACGACAATATGTAAGTACTGTATAATATTGTCAGTGTCTTTACCTGGCTCAGGGTCACTAATCCTGCAGTTGCTTTCCCCACTGTGTTTATATACTATGCTAATAACAAGCTATCAAGAAGAATAAGTGGGCAGAAGACTTTTTACATGATCTTACACTCCTATGTAGGCAACTTCCTGGAGAAGCAGTAAAAGGGCATGGAGATATGGTGCCAGAGAGACAATGCTGCCATAACCAAGACTTCCAAATTTAAGGTAAATACCATAACTTTGGTTGTTCTGGTCTATAATGGGAGCTCTCAGAATTAATACATCTAGTTGTATTTTTCATGAAGATTAAAAGGGACAAACTGCTTACTAATCAGTTCCTTAGCTACTGCGATTCCTAGCACTTCTTTGCAGGAAGCTACTGGTTAGTTTTCAATGAAGTGTCCCTCAAGCATTGATTAAGCCTGCATAAGTTTTTGGATGTTTTGAGAGATACTTTGAGTGAATATTCTGTAGGCCTTCAGCCTGAGAATAACGAGGTACATTGGGCTGCAGTATTACAAAACAGGGCTGCTCACTATGTTTTAGGCACTGGACCCCTCAAAGGCAGATATTCTGTCGGGTTTTTTTCAGGTTGATTTATCTGCATTTTGCCTTCTCATGTGATGAAAGAAAATCTATCCATGCCCATTAATTTTTTAAAAAAAGATGCTAGGAAAATCCTTAATTTCCTCTGCTTTTTAGGTCATTTATTTTATTTATAACAGATAGCAAAAGAAATTAAAATGGTTTCTACAAGTAACTGCCGTACCTCTTGGAGCTCTGCATTATTTCCTTTTCCAAAATGTTTTGTACACACAAGAAGGAAAATGTTGATGGTAGAAGGAAAGAATTGAGTTTTTACCACTCATCTAACTTGGGAATTTATTGTTAATTCAGCTGAGATGACTGTGTGCTATACAACATTATCCTTAAAACATTTGGCCTCTCAACCTGCATGCAGGATTTCAAGAAATGAGAATGCCAAACATGGAGCAAGTGCTCTGAAAATTCATGCGGATATTTCAAAGAACATCCACACTAGTCTATTTATTTTATTTATTTATTAGATTTCTATCCCGCCCATCTAGACCAAGGGTCTACCTCTCAACCTTCCATCACATGACATTGGAGAGGTACTCCTAAATTCAAGACCAGCTTATCTTGCTCCCTAAATTAGTATCTTTGCTTTGATGGCTGCATTGTTTCTTCAGTAATGCCAGGCTAGTTTGGTACAGTGGTTAAAGTTCTGGACTAGGGCTTGGGGAGCCTGAATTCAAACCTTCAGTCAAGAACCTCATGTTGCTAGGCAACATGACTTTTTAGCCTAAGTAAAAAATGTTCATATGCTAATACTACAAGTCCTTGAGACAAGATGGGACAGCTAGAGTTCTCCTTTTTAAAAAGAAAACATAGGTACAACAGAAACTTAGTGGAACAGAGAGAACAAGTGGAATGCAGTTATCTCTGAATACCTGCTCCTTTCAGAAGGGAAGTGGGCATCGTTCGTCTGTGTATCAAAAGGCATAGTGTCAAACAGGATAGAATTCTTGAGAGGGATTGATGCTTCCACAGAACCACTGTGGGTGACAATACTACATAGATCCGACAAGTCATTTACTACTGGGGACATACTGTATTGTCCCCCTGACTAAAATGCTCAGGGTAGTCTTGAGACAGAGTACAAAAGGAGGGATGTGGATTCAAAGATGTTGTAGTTGTTCAGTTACATTTCAGTTACTTTGACTTCAGTTACTCTCACACTGACTGGGTAAATTAGTGTTCTGGTCAGGACAAAGAGGTAAAAGGTCTGGTCATCCTAAAGGACTGTGCAATTGGTCTTAGAATCAACTGGATGCTGAACTTAATCCTAAGTGGTGCTGCCTGGGACCTGATTTTAGAGAGGCTTTAGGATCAATGGACAGTTACATTATGTTACATTACATTACTTTACTTAGCTTACTTTACTTTACTAGACAGTAATAGTAATCATAGTGCTCTCGGATTTAGATTATATGTTAAGTGGGAAATTGCAAAGGAAGTCCAATTTAGTCAGATTTTATGTCAAAACAGGAAGCTCTACTAAAATTGGGAAGTTGAAAGGGAAAGGCAAGAGGGTCCAATCACTCCAAGCTTCCAATAATAGAAGCTCAAATAAAGTGCACGTCTCAAATCAGGAAGGGAATTACAAAATTGAAGAGGTCACCAACCTGTTTAATAAGCAGTATTAATGGGTCGATTAGACCGGGGGGTGGGTGGGCAGCAGTTTACATCTTGCCCAAACATGCAAAATAAAAAGGAAGACAAATTTGCACACAGTAAATATAGGCAGGCAATAGTAAGGATGGAAAACAAAACAAAACAAAAAACCCAAACAATTTCAAGGAACCGGGGAGACTGTTGTGTGCCATGGGAGCTGCTCTCTCCACTCTAAACTAGCCTTCAGGAACAGTGAAGGAAGCTGCCCCCTTTTCAGTGTGGAAGAAACCTTCACCTGCTGGTCCAGTGTGTTTTTGTATGTGGAATAGTAGAATGAACAATCCATGCTTTGTCTTAGGCAGCAAAATATCTTTGGCCAGCACGGAAGTTACATGCATTTAACTGGACTGGTTTTATCATAAAATGAAAGAAGGGGCATGGAGCTAATAACATGGTAAATGAGATTGTTAAAGAGATACTCCAATAGTTCCAATGTGAAGACATAGACCTAAACCCCTTGGCAAGAATTCTGTTTTATATTTGAACATTACTGCTGTGCCTGTTTTCTTTTGGTCTCAAAGATGGCTGAAAATCATTGCAGTTAAAATGGCAGCATTCTGGATTGTGTGGAGTAGCTGTCCAGAAGAACTACATGTCTGAGAAGGATGGTTGCCTAGAAAAATGAGATAGAAAATATAAGCTTATAATTGTTTTCTAGTAGATGTAATATTAATTAGTAGCTGGGATAGCATGGAGGCTAGAGATATAACCTGTGGGCTGCAACAGCTCTTAATACAATTCCACTTCAGTCACAAAATCATTAGGAGGCCTTAGATAACTTTCTATTCTCTCTGCCTAACCATCCCAGTTATAACATCGGGATTATCTACCAGGCGGCCTTAGAGTATCATAAGGATTTCTAAAATGGCTGTGACACATAAGGAGCAGGTAGGACAAATATGATTTAAGTAAGGAATGGCCATAATTTGATGACAGAGCACATACTTTGCATGCCAAAGCCTTAAGTTTCATCCCATGGCATCTCAACAAAGCAGGGCAGAGAAATATTCCTGCCTGAGACCCAGGAGAACTACTGCCCATCAGTATACCATGTAGGTGATACCAATCTAGATGGACCAATTATTTCACTTCATAAGGCACTATCCTCTGACCTGTGTCCTCTTTTGATGGAGGATATTCCTCATGGCTATACATTGCTTCTCGTATCAGAGTCTTTATGATTTTCTGTATCAGTTGCTAGTTGGCAAGACTGGGAGAGTCATTTTGCTCTGTTTTGTGAGTGCCCCATATGCAACAGGTTGTCCAATGTGAGAAAAGAATGCTAGGCTAGATAGACCTTGTTCTGATTCAGCACAATTCCTCCTGAGTACTTAACACTACTGTTTCATTATTATGAACCCTGTGCAGCAATAGACACTATTGAGGTGAAGAAGACATCTGCCCCCATTCCATGTTCAGCAGCATCTGCTACTCGCGTTGAACTTCAGAGAACAATGTGTAGGAAAGTTTGAGAAGATTTGTTTTTTGGACTATACCTCCCAGAATTCCCCCAGCTAGCATGGTGAGGAAAAGAGGAACAATGCTGTGGAGATATCCCCCTTATCTGGTTGGCGGGCTTTTTAAATTGTTTGAGGGATGGATTTCTGTAACACAAAATAAAGAAAGCAATAAACAAATCCCCCCCCTTACCAACAAATAACGAAGATCATTATAGTACCCTGTTTCCCCAAAAATAAGCCCTACCCTGAAAATAAGCCCTAGTATGATTTTTCAGGATGCTTGTAATATAAGCCCTTCCCCCAAAATAAGCCCCAGTTAAGTGAAACCCCACCCTCCACCATTGTGCAGCATTGTGCAGCAACCAGAAGAAGATGACATGAGTGTATTTGAATAAATGTAGATAGGTAAAGGTAAAGGTTCCCCTTGACATTTAGTCCAGTCATGTCCGACTCTAGGGCGCAGTGCTCATCCCCGTTTCCAAGCCGTAGAGCCAGCGTTTGTCCGTAGACAGTTTCCGTGGTCACGTGGCCAGCACGACTAGACATGGAACACCGTTACCTTCCCACCATGGTGGTACCTATTTATCTACTCACATTTTTACATGCTTTCAAACTGCTAGGTTGGCAGGAGCTGGGACAAGCGATGGGAGCTCACTCCGTCGTGTGGATTCGATCTTACGACGGCTGGTCTTCTGACCTTGCAGCACAGAGGCTTCTGCGGTTTAACCCGCAGCGCCACCACGTCCCTAAATGTAGATAGTTGTACATAAAAAAATAAAAATAAAACATCCCCTGAAAATAAGCCCTAATATGTTGTTTTGGAGCAAAATTTAATATAAGACCCTGTCTTATTTTCGGGGAAACATGGCAATATTTACCCTCCCACTTCCCACTTTTGTTTTGGTTCACTTAAGCATTAAAAACAAACAAAGCAATGTCTTCTGAGGGTTATTAGTACAAACATATCACTTTCTGTTTATTACTCTGCTTGTCCCAGACCACAGGTTCAGTAAGTATGTGATTCACTGCCACTAGTCTTCCACAAAGGAGTCAGAGTTCTAATTTGTCTGTAATTAATCAGTTCTATTTTTTTTTTTTAAAAAAAATCCATCTCCATTTTGTAAATGGTCTGATAAATTTCCATGTTTGCACAATCACTAATTAGGTAGTAATTAACAATTCATCCATTTGCCATGTACTTCTCGTCAGGACTTCAAAATTACATGCAGTATTTAAAGCATTTTTGCCATGCTTTTTGTGTTGAGATATTACCAATCATCACTGCAGGAAAAGCTAGCCCTAATCATTAAGGTGCCCCTTCATGGATTGCTGCCTTGTCGTGGCAAAGGGGCTTGAGTAATTCAGAGAAGCTATGGGCTATGCCGTGCAGGGACACCCAAGACGGACAGGTCATAGTGGAGAGTTCTGACTAAACGCGATCCACCTGGAGCAGGAATTGGCAAGCCACTCCAGTATCTTTGCCAAGAAAACCCCATGAACAGAAACAAAAGGCTAAAAGATATGACGCTGGAAGATGGGCCCCTCAGGTCGGAAGGCGTCCAACATGCTACTGAGGAAGAGCGGAGGACAAGGACAAGTAACTCCAGAGCTAATAAAGTGGTTGGGCCAAAGCCGAAAGGACGCTCAGCTGTGGACGCGCCTGAAAGTGAAAGGGAAGTCCGATGCTGCAAAGAAGAATACTGCATAGGAACCTGGAATGTAAGATCTATGAACCTTGGTAAGCTGGATGTGGTCAAACAGGAGATGGCAAGAATAAACATTGACATCCTGGGCGTCAGTGAACTAAAATGGATGGGAATGGGCGAATTCAATTCAGACGATTATCATATCTACTATTGTGGGCAAGAATCCCGTAGAAGAAATGGAGTAGCCCTCATAGTCAACAAAAGAGTGGGAAAAGCTGTACTGGGATACAATCTCAAAAATGATAGAATGATTTCAATACGAATCCAAGGCAGACCTTTCAACATCACAGTCATCCAAGTTTATGCACCAACCACCGATGCTGAAGAGGCTGAAATTGACCAATTCTATGAAGACTTAGAACACCTTCTAGAACTGACACCAAAGAAAGAGGTTCTTGTCATTATAGGGGATTGGAATGCTAAAGTAGGGAGTCAAGAGATAAAAGGAACAACAGGTAAGTTTGGCCTTGGAGTTCAAAACCAAGCAGGGCAAAGGCTAATAGAGTTTTGTCAAGAGAACAAGTTGGTCATCACAAACACTCTTTTCCAACAACACAAGAGGCGACTCTACACATGGACATCACCAGATGAGCAATACCGAAATCAGATTGATTATGTTCTCTGCAGCCAAAGATGGAGAAGCTCTATACAGTTAGCAAAAACAAGACCTGGAGCTGATTGTGGCTCTGATCATCAGCTTCTTATAGCAAAATTCAAGCTTAAACTGAAGAAAGGAGGAAAAACCACTGGGCTAGTCAGGTATAATCTAAACCAAATCCCTTATGAATACACAATGGAAGTGAAGAACAGATTTAAGGAACTAGATTTGGTGGACAGAGTGCCTGAAGAACTATGGATGGAGGCTCGTAACATTGTACAGGAGGCAGCAACAAAAACCATCCCAAAGAAAAGGAAATGCAAGAAAGCAAAGTGGCTGTCCAACGAGGCCTTACAAATAGCAGAGAAGAGAAGGGAAACAAAATGCAAGGGAGATAGGGAAAGTTACAGAAAATGGAATGCAGACTTCCAAAGAATAGCAAGGAGAGACAAGAGGGCCTTCTTAAATGAACAGTGCAAAGAAATAGAGGAAAATAATCGAAAGGGAAAAACCAGAGATCTGTTCAAGAAAATTGGAGATATTAAAGGAATCTTTTGTGCAAAGATGGACATGATAAAGGACAAAAATGGTAGGGACCTAACAGAAGCAGAAGACATCAAGAAGAGGTGGCAAGAATACACAGAAGAATTATACCAGAAAGATCTGGATGTCCCGGACAACCCAGATAGTGTGGTTGCTGACCTTGAGCCAGACATCCTGGAGAGTGAAGTCAAGTGGGCCTTAGAAAGCATGGCTAACAAGGCCAGTGGAGGTGATGGCATTCCAGTCGAACTATTTAAAATCTTAAAAGACGACACTGTTAAGGTGCTACACTCAATATGCCAGCAAGTTTGGAAAACTCAGCAGTGGCCAGAGGATTGGAAAAGATCAGCCTACATCCCAATCCCAAAGAAGGGCAATGCCAAAGAATGCTTCAACTACCGTACAATTGCACTCATTTCACACGCTAGCAAGGTTATGCTCAAAATCCTACAAGGTAGGCTTCAGCAGTATGTGGACCGAGAACTCCCAGAAGTACAAGCTGGATTTCGAAGGGGCAGAGGAACTAGAGACCAAATTGCTAACATCCGCTGGATTATGGAGAAAGCCAGAGAGTTCCAGAAAAACATCTACTTCTGCTTCATTGACTACGCAAAAGCCTTTGACTGTGTCGACCACAACAAACTATGGCAAGTCCTTAAAGAAATGGGAGTGCCTGACCACCTTATCCATCTCCTGAGAAATCTATATGTGGGACAGGAAGCAACAGTTAGAACTGGATATGGAACAACTGATTGGTTCAAAATTGGGAAAGGAGTACGACAAGGCTGTATATTGTCTCCCTGCTTATTTAACTTATATGCAGAATACATCATGCGAAAGGCTGGACTGGAGGAATCCCAAGCCGGAATAAAGATTGCCGGAAGAAATATCAACAACCTCAGATATGTAGATGATACCACTCTGATGGCAGAAAGTGAGGAGGAATTAAAGAACCTCTTAATGAGGGTGAAAGAGGAGAGCGCCAAAAATGGTCTGAAGCTCAACATCAAAAAAATGAAGATCATGGCCACTGGTCCCATCACCTCCTGGCAAATATAAGGGGAAGATATGGAGGCAGTGACAGATTTTACTTTCTTGGGCTCCATGATCACTGCCGATGGTGACAGCAGCCACGAAATTGAAAGACGCCTGCTTCTTGGGAGGAAAGTGATGACAAACCTAGACAGCATCTTAAAAAGCAGAGACATCACCTTGCCGACAAAGGTTCGCATAGTCAAAGCTATGGTTTTTCCAGTAGTGATGTATGGAAGTGAGAGCTGGACCATAAAGAAGGCTGACCGCCGAAGAATTGATGCTTTTGAATTGTGGTGCTGAAGGAGACTCTTGAGAGGCCCCTGGACTGCAAAGAGAACAAACCTATCCATTTTGAAGGAAATCAACTCTGAGTGCTCACTGGAAGGACAGATCCTGAAGCTGAGGCTCCAATACTTTGGCCATCTCATGAGAAGAGAAGACTCCCTGGAAAAGACCCTGATGTTGGGAAAGTGTGAGGGCAAGAGGAGAAGGGGACGACAGAGGACAAGATGGTTGGACAGTGTCATCGAAGCTACCAACATGAATCTGACCCAACTCCGGGAGGCAGTGGAAGACAGGAGGGCCTGGCGTGCTCTGGTCCATGGGGTCATGAAGAGTCGGACACGACTTAACGGCTAAACAACAACAAACAAATCATTAAGGTAAGTCTGTGTGCATTTTCCTAATGTGTTTTAGCTTTGAAGCCATGAATGGTGGTGACTCTGGAGTGATTATATAGTGGCAGCAGATTTATAAGAGTGCAAAGGTTTTACCTGCTCTGTTAAAGCATTGCAACACCTCATGGGCTTGTAGTATGTGATGGTAATACATTTTCTAGGCCAATGAAGCTGATGGCACAATTAGTTAGTTGTTAAGGAGCTATGGGTTTCTATTGTAGTTGCAACAATGATTCTGAAGACTGGCAATGCATCTTGAGAGGAGCAATAAGGACCTGATAGGTATGTGAACAAACACTCATCTAATAGGATTAGTTGAAGGGCGAATAAGAACACTTAAGTAGCTAAACAACTAACAAAAACAAAACAAACATTTTGTGGTGCTCAAGGATTTCATAATTTCAGTTTGTGCTTCCATGCATTAAAAAAACATTTCCTCAGATATATGAAATATAGTATTTAGGCCACAGGATTCTATACAGGGGGTATATGATCATGGGAATGGGGATGAGGAAAATGAGATACAGACACAAGTAATGCACTTTCAAAGAACTGGTAACATAGACATCCTGGCAAAAGGTAGACTAGTTAGTTAATGTAAACAGCACAGCTATGCATGAAAGGCCTTTCAAGTTTTGTCACCCTATTTCTGGGAAGAGGAACAGAGAGCAGAGGAAGGAGAAGTTATCCGAGAATTTCTGAGAGGTAGGGCTCACCATCAGCAGTGGTTATAATAACAACAATGTACATGCTGTCAAATTGATTCTGATATATGCTGACTCCCAGGGCATTCTAGGCATAGAGAACTCAGAAGTGGTTTCCAAGTTCTTTCCTCTGGTAGCACTGATGGATCATGCAGTTTGCCCAAGACTGCACAGGTTCCAGGGCATATAACACACTCCATCATAGGCCCTTCTTCCTGGAGACACAAACAGAGATGTGAATGCCTGGACCTTTGTTTTGCAACCAGGCTTCCTTCTCTCTCTCCCCCTCCCCCCCCGAAAGGATCCCCACACATCTTGCACTGCCACTGCATGTTGCAAGAACTACTATGCTGGCAGACTGGCTAACGTTTTCCTTCCTCTACAGTGTCTTCTATCTTGTGTTATTTGAAGGCATTGTAGGGGAGGCAGCCACCAAAAGAATCGTAGGGAAATTTTGTTATTGCTTCTAGGGGAGTAAGAAAAAGAATATATCAAAATGATATCAGAAATATGTCTTCTAGTAAATGTTGGCTTAGAACTTTTCATTTTTCAGGATGTAATACCTTTGCCAGGCCTTCCAAATTTTAAATTTTTGAGGTCTCACTGTAGACAGATTTTGTCTCTGTTTCAGATGCTTATAATACAGCTCTTGCCCTGAAAGCCCCAGAGTGTTGGGAAGGAAGTTGTGTCCAGCTCAAAGAAAAAAACATTAAGCTAGTGCTATGCCATACTTTCCCCTCTAATATCCTTGTTTTCCCACATAAGAAATTTCTGCCTCATTCTCAAGGTGCTTTGAAATTTCTTTTAGTTACAGTGTATTATTCACTGCAAGATAGTTGGAGGTGCTGCTTTTTTATTTTTTAATTACACATCACTTTATCACTGTACAGCTTCCCAGGTTACCTTTACCTTCAAAAGGCAAATGCTATTTTAGGCTATATTAACAGAAGTACTGTATAGTCTCCAAATCCTTTGAGATACTAATTCCCCTCCATTTGGCACTGGTTAGGCCTCATCTTCAGTACTGTGTCCAGTTCTGGATACTGCATTTCAAGAAGGATGCTGACAGATTGGAACAAGTTCAGAGGAAGGCACTAAGGATGACTGGGGGCTGGAAACCAGGACCTTATGACATCTTCCCTCAGGCTTCATGGGACATTAGTTGCCATAGAGATGACTGTATAATAAAAGACAACATATGTACACATGCTTGTCATCAGCAACCTCATAAGTATGTTTCCTAAGAGGTGACCATGTTAATGTGTTTCTGTATGCATGACAAATATAGAACTCATCAGCCACAATTTTTTTTAAATTTATAAGTGAACTAAGGGCATTAAGGGAATCTTGAACATTGCCATGGAGCGCTACCTGAATTTTCTCTTTTTCTGAGCTCTCCCCGCCCCACAAGGAATTTATTTTCTAACTGATTGATTAGAATGGTCCAAATTCTTACAGGAGAAGTGTTCAGCACAACACTAGTAAATTGTCCATTAGATGGTGTAAAGGTTTGGATGTCTTTGAAGTATAGTAGGTTTGGAAAATCCTATGAAAACCACTTCTGATTGTGAAGCTGTTGACTTGTCAACTTCACTTGGGCAAGCATCTGTGGATGTGAGCAGGGATAATGCTGCTGATATATAGTCCTTGTCTTCAGATAATACATTCATTTTTTAATACTTCCTGCTGTGACTAAAGAGAGAAATTTTGCTGGATTAAGATATACCCATAGGCAGAGTTTGTAGAATTTACTTACTTGCACTTCAGTTCCCAAAATTCCCTAGCTCTGCTCAAGTGAAGTTCTGAAGTTCATGAGAGTCAGATGCTGCTGAACATGGAATGGAGTCAGATGTCCTCTTTCCCTAGTCACTGGCCCTTGTTGCACAGAATCACTCCATCCTCGCTTAACAATGCTATCATAATGTGGTTTTCTGTTGTAGGACCAAATCGTTAAGTTCTTCTTTCACGGCTAAGTGCTCAGCCCAATAGGTTCTGGAAAAATAATGTTGAAAGCATAATGAAAAAGCAGACAGACGGCTAGCCGTGTTAATCTGTTGTAGCATAGCAAAAGAAAACAAAGGATCAAGTGGTATCCTGCTTAATTGGGCAAGACAGTGAGAATGCCACACATAAAGCTAAGAGCTTACAAGAGCTAATAGATGCCACTTCTCTCTGTCTCTCATTCTTTCTCTCCCCTGGCCTCACCTCCCATAAACTAGCAAGAGAACTGTTCTCTCTCTCTTTTTCCTAAGTATAATCACAATGTCATAAATGTGTCCTAGAAAATGTAGAAAATAAAGTTTGTGTTACAGAAGGCAGGTAAAAAAAAAAAAGGCAAACATGTTTTATTATTCCTGGAACAAGAGAAGTAGATGAGGAGTGGCTCAATATGAAGAGAAGCAGGCTTTCGCCATGTATTTTTATGCCTTTCATAAGTTCACATTTGTCCATGTGTCATGATGGCATGTAGAGTAATTCCTCTGTAGTTTCTAAAGATGTTGACATGATCCTAGACAGCCCATAGCGCCTGTGAAGGGAAGAGCACTGGAGCAGCTAGACAGGCTTTGAAAGTGAGTGAGAGAGAGATTCTTCTGGTGGAACCAACACTCTCCTCATTATTTATGTGCCCTCCTTTTCTAAAAAAAAATGAATCAAATTTTGCTTTGTTTTAAAATTTGAACCACAGAGATACATCCTTTTCAGGGGAAAGGAAGGGGTGTAAATATTTTAAATAAATAAATAATAAATAGGAAAATGCCAAAAGCAACTTTATTGGCAAACTGCTGGAAAGTCACCCACAATAGATACATTTTAACCTTTCGAACTTCTGGGATATATCCAATTTCCCCTCATTTCAAGCCTTTTGTTGATGCAGACTCGAACCTTGTTTTGCCCGTCTATTGTTGAGGGGACTAAGGAGCGCTTCTAGTTGCCATGAAGGCGCCGCCGTCACGCCCTCTGTCAAGCACACAGGCCGGCTTTCTCGGCCACCTTTTCCTCCGAATCCAAAGGCTCGATGCGTGAAGGGGCAAGTCCCCCAGTCTGCCCTTCCAGAACGTCACGTTTATCTGGGCTCGCTTCTTCGTTTAGGCGGGAAACCTTACGTCCTGAGCTGGCCGTCGCCTGTCTCTCTCTCCCCCCAAGCTACTGGATGTCAAAACAATTCCCTTTCCTTTCTCTCTCTCTCTCTCTCTCTCTCTCTTTGTAATTAGGGTATAGGGTGCCTTGCACCATACCCGTGCGGCAGAAGTTCCCTCATCGTTTCGGTATCCAGCCCTGCGGCCCCTGCTCTCTGCCCTGTCCAGTCCTTCCCTCCAGCCAGCTTGGGGACCGTCGTGCCGTCTCGAGGCTCGCCCCGAGCCGCCTGGCAGAACGGAGGGGAGGGGGGGGAGGGGAGGGGGAGCAGCCTTGCCCTGTGATGTCAGCCTCTAGGAGGAGCCTGCCCTGGTGTGTGCGCGCGTGTGTGCGTGCTTTTGCTTTGAGGCGCCGTGCGATTCGCATGCGGCTGATCGCCACTTAACGGGGCTGCCGCCGCCGCTTCGTCTCCCTGCAGCTCAGCTCTCGACCATGAAATTCCTTTATCCAGCGGCGGCAGTAGCGGCGGCGGCGGCGGCAGCAGCTCCACACCGGCCCCGGGGAACTTTTCGAGCTGAAGCGGCTCCTTCCCGTTGATCGGTCCCCCTTTTCCCTGCCCTTCTACCGAGCATGGTGCTACTGAGAGCAATGGTTATGAGTCTTGATGACTATTATTAGTCATCATCCCCGGGCATGTGAAGCCCCGAACATCATGCCAGCAACGTGCACTGCTCTGATCCATCACTTCAGCCTCCTCCTGCTCGTGGGGCTGCATCTCTTTGTGGGATCTTTGCCCCTCGGCTCCCTCTCTTCTTCTTCCTCCTCCTCCTCCTCCTCGTCTGCTGATCGTGCCTACTGGGGCACGGCCGGGCCACAGGGACCTGCCTCAACCCGGCAGGAAGACTCCTCTTTCGCGGCGGCGGCGGCGGCTTGGCTACTTCCCAGAGAGAAAGAGATCCCGGAGCCTCCTGCGGCATCGGTCGCAGCTCCGGCGTCAGGAGGGCACACCAGCAGCACCACCAGCAGCAGCAGCGCGGGTGAGTGAATGAGGGAGGGAGATGTCCTCAAGCCATGACCCTTTGCTTCTCCACCACCACCACCACCACCACCACCACGCGTGCTCATTGCTTCTCCCCACGGTTAGGAGGGACGCCTTGTGCTGGAAGAGGTCCGACTGTAGGGGATTTTCTGGAGGAGCCTCGGGGTGATCTCTCTCTCTCTCTCTCTCTCTCTCTCTCTCCCCCCCCCCCCCGCCCCAGTAGCGCCAGTTGTCTCCTGGCAGACAACTCCTCAGGAAGGAACAGCTGCTGTTTTTGCCCAGCCCCTTCAGGCTCGTGGAATTAAAGAGTTGGCAGAAAGGAAGGCTTTGTCGAGTTTGGTTAGGAGGCGGGCAAGGTTCATCGCCGCTGGACTAACCAAAGGATCATTTTTGCCCTGTCAAAACGTGGCTGGTTTGATGGTACCAGACCTTTGGAAGAGCTGGCCCTGCACCATGGGCATAATGGGTGTAAAGATCAACAGGTTGTCGTCGTTCTTGTTGTTCTTGTTGTTGTTGTGTATTACGTCCAATGCAGCCTTTCTTTTATGGCAAGTAAAGACAAATGTCATGCTCCCCCAAAGTCCAAATGTTGCAATGTGTGGAGCTAAGGTTCACAGCGACAGTGGATCATTTTAAAAACACAGTTCACAGAACTGAGTAGCTAAAATAAGTAGCTGGAGATTGGAAGATTTAAACTTAACCCACAGATCAGCTTACATGGCTAAATGTACTTTATCTTACTGAACTAGTTTTTAGCTCTATAATTTATGGTGCTTCAGTGGGCTGAATATTGATTTGTTCAGGGACCAGACTGGAAATAACTTGTGTACATGTTATACATCTGCATTGTATCGAATCAATTACAGATTGGCTGATCATCTGTATTCGTTATTTTCCCTACTTTTAGAATTGTTGTTTTAATAATAAGCAAAATTGTCAATAAAGGTGTATTTAAAAGAGTAATATTGACAAATGAATATACAAACCTGCAAATAGCAGATGTATATTAATTTGCTTTCCTGCTAATTCTGTAATTCAGTGTGCTGTAGAAAAGCACAAGCCAGAGTATGGTGCATGAAGCAAAATGTCAGATATACACTTTTACAGACATCCAATATGTCTTTACTCTGAAATAAGTCCATAGAGTTGGGATTTACCCTAGGTAAGTATGCAGAGGGTCACATCCTTAGTCTCCAGATTCTAGATGCAATCCTGTACTCCTTATCCACCAAGAAAACTCCATTTAGTTTAAGAGGCTTACTTCTGCATCTATTGGCATGCAGAGCCATTCATTAACAGTTGAAGCTGCTGGGGAGTATGCATTGGAAGAGTTGCGTTAAATCAGCTTTTTAGTTCTTTAATTCGCCAATCAAGTAACTATTATAGAACTCTTAGAACACACATAACAGACAAGTAATCCATAGTGAAATATAACTAATTAAATAATAATATGTACATTTAAAGTAGGTAGATATGGTAGCCACAGTAAATGCATTGGATCACATCTGGTCTGAAAAAACATGTGCACTTTTACTGTAAAAATCTATACACTTATAGTGAGAATTAACCTCCTTGAGTTAAATCAGATTTACTAAATCATCCAAGATTGCGTTCCTGAAGACAGTTACTAGAGAGTAAGGGCCATTGAACATAGGTGGACTTAATTTCTGAGTAAACATGCATAGTATTGTGCTGTAACTACAGTCTCCCTGAACTAGAAAGTCTCAGCTTTTAAGATGCAGCATTTTAAATGGGCAAGCTGTTGTGCTGGTTTGGAAAAAGTTGCAATTTCTTAACCTTTCTATAACCTCAAAGACATCTCTGCAAGTATATGAAGATGAAAGGCGAGAATCTTGATGTGCCTTTATGTAGGAAGGATATGGTTTGGGTGTGTGATGTTAAGTTTCCTTTCCATGCTTGTGAAACAGAAATACTTAGGAACCCCACGGGAGGGTCAACCTTTGATTTGGAAATAGAATTACGTAGCACATATGCTTCAGCAACACCAGGTGTAGTTAAGTATACTGAAGCAAAGGTCTGCTGTGTTTAGAGGCATGACAAATTACACACAACACACAAATTATAAAACAAGTTTTGATTTGGGTTCAAGTAGCTCAGTGTTTACATTAAAGAATATGCTGGACCAATCTACAGTACTTGTTCTCTTTTGTTCAAGCTCATCTTCTTGGCAGGTACCTGGGGCTCTGTTCAAGTAGCCCTAGTCTCCTATTTTGTTTCTCTAGGTTTCATCCACAAACCTGCTTCCCCATATAGATCACACTTGCTGGGTCAAGGCAAATGAATGTAGGACTTGTTAATTCTGCTCAGAGTGCTGTTTTTCAACAATTACTGATGAATACTTGACAAATCATGATTGTGATTACCTTCATAAGAGGTCCTTGAAGTATGTCTAGAGTTGAGCCTCAAGCTGATAAAAAGAGCAATTTGATCTCTTGACTGAGCAAATGTTTGTTAGGCTGTAATAAAGAAGGGGGTGTTAATTACAAAACTGATGTTCTGAAATATTGAAATTTAATACTAAACAAAAGTGCTGAGTTTTTATTTATAGATTACCATGTTGTGTCAATCTGCACATAAATTTTTTAAACAGATTGAATATTTCTTGATCTTTTTACTAAGACCCTAGAGACCAAAGAGTTATAATTACAAATACATATTACATATATTTTATTTGCTTATTTAATGTCTATAATGAAAAACAGAATTAGTTATGTTTAAGCAAATTTTAATCAATGAGTTTAATTGCAAGCCCATATATGGTGAATTGTGCTTAAAAGTCTAACAAGATTTTTAGAAACATGCTTATGATTATCATTCAGGGCAGAGGTTCTCATAAAGGAAAAGCCCTTGCAGGGCTCAGAGGAAGGGTCCAGGAATTGTCTCCATTAAGAACAGACATGATATAATGCAAATTTCTCTCTCTCTCTCTCACACACACACACACACACATACGCACGCACGCAGTTGTGGAATGTTAGGCAAATTGCTGTCAATCCGTTTACTCAGTCGTTGACCATTTTTCCACCTTTGGTAGGTCACTCTTGTAGGTCACTGAGGGTCAAACTGTGTGCTACAGACAGCATGTGATCAGAAGAAGGAATTCCTTAATTGCTAAAAGATATCTGCTTTTAAGTGCTAAAGAGACATCCAACTGTCTAGACCTCTTGTACTTTGCAAGTTGACATAGTTTGTTCTGTGATTGGCTCTCAGGAGGTAAACACAGTTTTCTTTGACTAGTACTATTGCTCAGCATGAATGGAGCACTAACATGATTGCATGCTGCTTTTATATTTGTATTCCAGAAAAGTGGGGCCTGACCGTTTTCATAAACTTCACAACTATGAAATAAATTATATTCAAATGTAGCACATATTTCCCATAATCCTCTGATACTCTCAAGAGGTCCCCACTCACTCACCCCATCAATAATTTATATGTAGGATTTTTAAATGGTTCATCAGGGAGAGATCAATCAAGAGCTGTTACCCAGTTTGTCAGAAGCTTGGATAAAGTGTGGCTTAATATGTGCAGCAAGTCACAGGATTGCTCCTGATTGGAGACAGGACGTTGGGCTATACAGTATGGTCTAGAATCTTACTGTGGCAATTCTTCAATGGTGAACTACAGTGTAAAAAAAGAAAATTAAATTTACTTTAGAAGAAAGAAAAGATTCTCTCAGTAGGAAGCAGCTGCGCTGAGATTCAAAAGAACTCTGTCTCAGCCCTCTCTTTCTGGTTTAGAAAATTCAGTAAATTTACTCTGTATCTTAGTTCCTATTTGTTATGATGGATGATAGAGAATTTCCTATTTCACGCGGAGTATTGTGAGGACAATGACAACAGTCAAAGGAATGTGGCTCCTTCAAGATGCTTATGAGGCAAAACTAAATTGTGTTAGATTCTTCATTTTTGTCTGTGCCTTGAGAATCAAAAACCAGTGAATGAAAGTATTTCAAAACATTTTTATGTTTATTGATTATAATTGTAGTTCACACAGTAAGTTATACACATACTTCAGAAGAGAGAAAAATGAATGTATTTGGGATATTTGTACGGTGGTTAGAATTGCATCTATTTTCTCCTTTTTAACACAGGGCTGGGCAACATGCACCCCACTCCGGCCTTTCTTGTGGACTCCAATAAAAAAAAATCAAATTTTTTGAAAATATTTTTTGAAAACAAGATTGCTAAGAAGATTCCTTTGTGCCCTCCAGGCGGCATGTTTTGATGGCCTCTGGGACCTTCCAGCATTCTGGCATCTCCCAAAGCCCCTACCCCCATTTTTAAATTTTTAAAAATGAACTTTATAGCCATAAGAGGAAGCAAAAGGATTTTTCAATATAAAAAAAAACATTTAAAAAAAATTAAACTCATTTTCCAGCTAACCAAAATAATACGGTAAACTTTACAGTACACAACTTTTACTTTAAAAATTTAATTATAATAATAGTATTACGAAAATTTACTATTATATTTCCATCCTCTTGGGAGTGTGGCCCTCAGATTGCCAGCATAACTGAAAAGCCCTTTATCCCCATAGAGAAGATCTCCCCCTCTTTTAAAGCATCTATATGAGAGCATTTTAGCATACAGCTTGGACAGTCATTTTGTTGTTCTTTCCTGAAGTGCCTTCATACTATTTTATATTGAAATTTATGATATTTGTTTTCTTTAAGGCCTATAAACAAGCTGTCATGGTCCTTGTATTACTAGACAAGCAAATAGATAAAGGCTCACCTTGTCTTTTAGTTGGAAAAAGGAACAATCAACTTCATAACAACATAAGAAGAGCCCTGCTGGATCAGGCCAAGGGCCCATCTAGTCCAGCTTCCTGTATCTCAAAGTGGCCCCACCAGATGCCTCTGGGAGCACAGGAGACAACGAGATACCTGTCTCCTGATACCACTTCCCTGCATCTGGCATTTGGAGGTACCTTCCTTTTAAGCCTGGAGATTATACATCCCCATGAATGACCTCATGTCCTGCTAGTGTTCATGATGGACCCACTGTGATTATTTAATTCATTATGATATGGAAGAAGCAAAATTTAGTGGTGAAGCACATGCCATTTATTCAGAAATTCTCAGGCTCAGTCTTCTAGTTGAAAGGATCAGGTAGCAGTGGATGGAAAAGACCTTTGCCTGGAACTCCAAGTTGCTGCTAGCAGTTGAGTAGACAATATTGGGCTAGACAGATGAAACAGCTTCCTGTATTTACAGTCAGTTCTTTGGGGCTGTAACTAGGATAGGGCAACCAGGTCTTTGCCCCAGGTTCCAAAATGTAGAGGGCACCAGAATCTAGAAGTGTATGTTAGGAAAATAAATTGCAATGCCTTTTTTTTGAAAAGCAAGAAGTTTCTCATTCTTTGGGGGGGTTTTTTTGGCCACATTCTGCACTTCCTTTTTCTTAGTGGAAGCTTGTGCCTGTAGCTCAACACAGAGCATATAGGAAATGGTTTCATTTGCCTCAGGTGCCAGCATTTCTAGTTACAGCTCTGTCTTTCCGTCAGGCTATCCTTGATTACAGAACAACTTGAACAGAAGCTGATCCATTCCAGATGTTCAGTTGAACTAATATGCCAAGGGCAGACCTTGGCAAATTTATTATCCAGAGTACAACATCCAGAGGCTCTCAACCAGGATGGTCACCACCCAGCCATGCTAGCTAGGAAGTTCTGGGAATTGTTGTCAAAAAGGGTAAAAAATTTTCCAAGCTCTCATCAAGAAGGCCTCAGGAAGATGAAGAATGGGTATTTTAGCCATGTAACTGCATAGATTTGGAGACCATGAAATTGTCCACTCTTTATTGATTGTTCTGTCTATTATTTTTGATAGCTTCAGCACATAGATACACAATGCTCAGATGAATGTTTTTGTGATCTTTGGGCAGCATGACCTCACTGGGAATCCACCTCTTTGTCCTTTCTGTTCCCTTCCTGTCTCCTTCTCTGAGACAGTGTAAGCAGACAATACACAAGAGAACCTGCCCTTCCATTGGCACCACTTACTGAGCTACCTACCTCCATACTGTCAGAGAATGGGGGTAGCACAAAGAAGGAGAACCTGCAGCCACCTGCCACTACTGGTCACTCATCTTCCCCTAACCTGGATTCTATTTCCACCATTGCATAGAGAAGAAGAAAAAGCAAGAGGCTGAGGTCCATCCATGACATGCATTGATGGCCGCTGCTGTTGCAGCTCTCCCTCCTTTTCACCATTATCACTTGTTTTTTCACCTGCTGTCTGGCCCAGTGGCTAGTGACAAAAGGTCCAGAGGAAAAGGAGGAACAGCAGGAACCAGGACACTCCAGTCCATGGCCAGGACTCCATCCGTTTTTGGGGTCTGAAGCTTTGTGGCAGTTGACGCTGGTCTGGTTAGAACTGCAGTCTATGTCTTCTTGGCTAAAAACCTACTTACTGTTACTTTTGATGATGAGTCATTACTGCAGCAGTGATCACAGTGAACTGTTTTCAGATTAGAACTATGACCATGATCACATTGAAATCTCAGCTTCTTTCTTTCTATTTCTTCCTCCCCTATTCTGTGCTTGATTTTGTGGAGAGATGCTGCCTTACCATACTAAATTGGTGGATTGACTTCTCATGTCCACAAAAGAGATTGCCATGAAACCATGTTTGGCAATTTACCACTTTGTCCAAGTTTCTGATTACTTTTTCAGCAGCGTTTTTGGGATTTAACACACCTCTTCTGTTCCTAGTCTTGTTGACAGCTTTGCAAATGTTAAATGTGCTTTCGAATAGTCTTCCTTGTTCTGGTACCCTCCAAATGTGTTGCTCCACAACTCCTGCCATCACCTGCTGTGATAAGAGTTGGAGTCTCTTATGCTTGGTGAGCAAGGATCGGAAAGGCTGTTCTAAAGGGTTAACCTGTGAATTCTGCTCTGTCCGAATATGAAAATTAAGACTTCGTTTTGGGGAGCTTGTTGGTTTTGCACTTTTGGTGGAACAAAAAACCTGTAGGAGAGAGAGACACGTGGTGTAGTGGAAATGGGAAATAATAATGCTTTTTGAACATTATCTTCTAAACAGAGGGCGTTGGGCAAGGCACAACAGCAGTAACCTCAATCCCGCAATAACTTAAAATACCTTTTTAATATAAAAATCTGGGACATAACATCTGAATTGTCTGTGGATATCTTCCAAAGTAGATACAGAGATGAAGTAAGTCAGTCTCTGGAAGAGTGAGTTGCATCCAGATCTCTGAAAAGTTGTGCTTTGGGTCAGTGCTCCCAGAATCCCTGCTCCAGCATGAATTCTGGGATTTGTAGTCCCAAGTAGTAATACTTCCCAGCTTTGGTTGTAACGGAATGGGTATGAAGAAAGCTGGGCCTCTTTTTTCACTGCTTCATTTCCCACCATGGGGTGGGTCTTGCAGTTTTACATAAGGCCTCCCAAGTGAGCCTGGACTGCTTTGTTAGGTTTCTCAGAATATCCATATCCTCCCTCTTGGGCTGAAATCATTATTAGAATTCATGTACAAGGAGAAAAACCTTCCCACCCAAAAGGGAAATGGGAGCCTGTATTGCCGAGGCAGCCAGCCCAAGTAATAATATAATCTTAGAAGAATGCAGCTCCCTTGAGTAAAGGAAGTTCTAAAACTCCAGCGTTCGAAGCTATTAAAATAGCGGTTGCTTGTTTGGCTGTAATTTTTGTCTTCAGACCCAGGCTTCTGAAATGCTATGGTGCTCATGGGCTGTAAAGTTAAGAGGGGGAAACAGCCTTCTTAGAAATGATGTGGAGCAAAGTTCCATTAGAGCAGCCATTCTCAACCTTTTTTTTTGGTCACGACCCTTTTCCAGTCTCTTCTCAAGTTCCAGGCCCCCCTGGCAAACAAGGAGACAGCATGAACAGATGAATAGAAAATCCCCTTCTTACATTTTTCAGTCTGTGGTCCCCTTCAAATGTGCCAGCCCCTCCCCCGGGGCCATATGGCCCCCATAGAGAATGACTGCTTTCGAGGACAGGGTTCTCCACATGTGGTGTAAGAATCTTTAATATATGAGCATCTGCTCTCATTGGAACTCAGTGAATGTTCCTCAAGGCCCCACCAGTCTGTACTTTTTTTCCTGGGTCTTGCCTAAGGGGTTTCAATGACAGCAGCAAGAGAGCAAAAAGGGCAGCAAAGCAGGTAATAAATGGAACAGGTTGAACTTAGTGAAGACCAGGTAGTGAAACAAGAAGCCATAAAAAAAAATGCAGAGTTTGGAAGGAACAAGTTACAAGTAATGTAGTTGCTGTAACTAGTTGCTTTTGGTGGGTAAAGAGAGTAAGGAAGTTACATTTCACACATAACACAATAGCCACAATCCTGTTGATTAGTACAGTAAATCACAATTGAGTAGGCCCATTGAATCAGAAAGGATGTGGCGAGTTAACTTCTCCATACATTTCATTGATTCAAATGGGCCTAATTGCATTTTCCTATGCTAAAGTAATAAGTAGAGTGGGCTCGTTTGAATCAAGAAGACTTATGGAGGAGCTGACTCACCAAATCCTCATTGATTCTGAGGGCCTGCTCTAGTGCAATTTACTATCCTAAGCAACAGGATTTTGGCCAATGAATAAGAGCAAAGTTACCTTGTTGGTGTACCAAGTAAGATTTTTCATGATTTTCAAAACTTACTTTTAAATGGCACTTTATAGCATTTTCAGAGACCTTTTGATAGGAATAGTTCATATTTTTTTACTATTCTCTTATTAATACCACTTGTAACAAGTAATAACACCGGGTGACTTTTCAAGCACTGCAGCGAGTGATGGCAATATATTGTGTTTAAAAAGTAAATTCCTAAGTTCTGAGATGGTGATCCCACCCAAAGAAAAATGATGGTAATTGTTACATAGAAAAGGTAATATTTAAAACCAACAGAATCTGTACAGATTATTCAAACATCTCCAGAAGGAAAAGTCAGTATGAACCATCAAGACAAATATGGTGGCTGGGTGTTACTTACCATCCACCCCCATATGTATAGCTGCGTTTGGTATTTAATCTTCCCCTGAAGAAAGACCATGAAGCCTAAAATACGTTAAGACATGGATAATCTATTGTTTTTGAGCAATGAAGCAGGAAGTCCTGCAAGGCGATGAGCATAAGGAGATAAGAGGGGCTTAAACTTAATGACATTTAAGACAGAAAGAGAGCCAACTAGGAATGGCACAACTCCCAAAGTGGGAAGCAGGACATAATGAGACGACAAGGGCTCAATCAGATCAATCAGATTTGTGCTGAAAGGGTGAAGAAGATATAGGACAGTCAGGAAGGGCAGACAAACATCCTCCTTCCATAATGCTATTGTGACTGGATGTTTCTAAGTGCCATCTGTTACCAGTAGATTGGGCCAGCAGCACCACCCAAGAGCCTTCCATTGACATCACATGGCCTAGACTAGCTTATGCTCTTTTAAGAGTAATTTATTATCTTCCTGGCTGGAGCTGGTTACAGGTATCACATAACCCCCCATTATACACCAGCTCCACTGGCTGCCAATCTGTTTTTGGGCACAATTCAAAGTGCTGGTTCTAATTTATAAAGCCCTAAATGGCTTGAGTCCAGGCTATCTCAAAGATTGCGTCTCCCACTATGAGCCTGCTCAGGTGTTATCATGAGAGGACTTTCTCTCAGTCCCACCACCTTCACATATGCATTTGGTGGGGACACAGGAGAGAGCCTTCTGTGTTGCTGCTCCCAGACTTTGGAACTCCCTCCCATGGGAAGCCAGGCTGGCCCCAACTTTGCTTTCCTTCCGCAAGCAGGCGAAGACCTTTCTCTTCAGACAAGCTTTCCCTCAGTGGCTGGCTGCCTGAGTGAGATTTTTAAATTGATTGCTATGCCTTACTGCATTGAATGTGTTTTTAGTATAGCTTTTGTTTACCATTTGGTATTTGTTTTATCTTTTTTTAGTAGTGTATACTTATTGTTTTTAGCTTTAAATATTGTCTTTTAATGATGTCAGCCACCTTGGGTCATTTTTAAGGAGAAAGGTGGGGTAAAAATCAATCAATCAATCAATCAATCAATCAATCAATCAATCAATCAATCAACAGATGTAGTGAAACAGATGCACTATCCAATTCAGATGTTATGGTACATACCCTCTTAACTTATTAGTCCTATTCCAGTACTACTTACATAGTTCTCTCCAACATGCAGTAAGAGTTTCGAGAGGAAGTGAGCTAATTTTTAACAGCAGACACCTAGAGAGACCTAAGAAATTCTGATCTTGGATGCAGCAGACAATCTAAGACATGGAGGGTTGTATGGGCAATTCAATGTTCCCAATTCATCATAGCATTATAACTTTTGCTTTATTTTATGACTTTACTGTGGAAGCTGGGCATAATTGCATCTGTGTCTAGAAGCTTTTAGGGCTCATCACCAAGTAGGATTTTTTTGTCCTTAGTGCAGGTTCTGACAAACAATGTGAAAATTTAGACCTGGAAAAATCAAAGCATTTAAACATTCATCATTATTTGGCGCAGCTTAAATTACAGGACTCAATGCTAAACTCCAATTCCCTTTGAAGTTATCAATCCATTTATCTAGTGTGGGATGTGATATGGTGTTGAACTAGCAGATAACATAGCAAATAAAGAATCTTTCAACTGCTAGTTCTTAAAGCAGTAATGTGATTCCCAGTTTTCAATAATCATAGGGGTGGGGAATGGGCAAAAGTAAACCCATACAGAGGTGAATGGATTTGCATAATGGACTTTCTTTTTGATGACACTCTTTTTTGTCATCGAATGAAAGTGCGGAACATGATACCCCTTCATGTTTGCTGACTTGGGTTTAGATTGTATTTAGGTATGCTTTAAAGCTGGTTTTCAGGAAATCTGACTTTTTAAATAAAGGTAGCCAGAATTTACATCTGAGGATTAGTAACATGGCATTTTTACAACAAAACTCAGAGATTCACCACCTGCTGATTATAAACCCTGGCCTTGTTTGCTATGGTGAGGCTGGGTAGGGTGGGATCTACAGCAAAATATTGTAGCATAGCATCACTTCTCAAAATATTGTAGCATAGCATCACTTCTCAAAATATTGTAGCATAGCAACACCTCCCTACTAGTGTACTAGCCATCCATACCCTTCTCCGGGATGTTTTATTCTGTTCTGCCATTGCTCTTCATGTTACATCCTAGCAGCATGGTGGAAAAAGTTTAGTGTCATTGGATATGAAATCAGTGATCTCAGTGCTGCTGCTGCTGCTTCTGCCTTGCAGGTGTTAGCCAATCAAGCTCATTCAGGGATCTTTACACAACCAGTCAAAAAGTCCCCCCCTCCATTACTATTACTTCTATGAGGCAGAGAAGACCTTAAGAAAGCTGGGTCCCTACTGAAAAAAATGGCTGACAAGGAGTCACACCCATCACTTGAATTTCCTGTTATAAGGAATGCTACATAGACTTTGTTATTTCAGATTAATTAACTCAAATTAATTGCTGCCTTCTGCACATAAAACATTATTTTTTCAGTTAATTTCTATGATCACAGAAACCAACAGAAAAAAGCACGTGAATATTCAGATGATCTTTTTCTGATCACTTATATAAGTTTAGGAATACCAGCTATGTAAGCATTTATTGCCATGCCACTGATAGTTACCTGAGGATAAACATTGGTAGGTGTAATCAGTGGTTGTTAGCAACAGAAATTACCTGGTTCCTTCTCTCATTTGGGCTGTTTGAACCCATGGGAGCATAACAAATTGAGGAATATGAGTATAATAGTTCCAGAGGACTTCTTCTGGAGACTTAGAAACAAATTGGCTGCAAATTGTCTCAAGGAAGATTTTGAACTATATTCTATATACAGAAAGTGAGTTGATGTGTACCACCTGCTGCTAAAGCTGGGTGGGTGGGGGCTGTAAAATGCATCCAGCTGTTACATGAAATGCTTTATGAATGGGCTGTGCTACAGTAACAGTAGCTTTTAGAATCTGTGAGTTTTGCTATTAAAAACTATGTTTGTTGT
Organism: Intellagama lesueurii; assembly: GCA_037013535.1. NCBI lineage: Eukaryota > Metazoa > Chordata > Lepidosauria > Squamata > Agamidae > Intellagama > Intellagama lesueurii. The sequence continues at coordinate 125,505,676 of JBAJHW010000001.1, read as the reverse complement.
GTTGCAATCTACATTGTGTCCATGCTTTGAGTATAAATATACAGTATAGCTGCTGCTGAATAGTTTTACTGTGGCTTTCTGATTTGGGACTTGAGATAGTGTTCCTCGCATAGCTGAATCATGTCCGACAAATGTGTGTGGTGCAATGTTGTTCACATTTGAAGGGCAAGGCAAGACTGATCCTGGTAATGGAGAGCAGGGATGAGCTGCCTCCAAAAAACCAGGGGTTGCACCCATCCTCAGGACCCTGGACGTCTACCCCAACATCCCTAATGTTTCGGCTCCAAGTAGCCAATTATACCTTCTGGAGGCATGATCAGTCATTTGGTCCTGTCTCCCTTAGACATAACTGGCTTGGGACTCAGAAGTGACTTGGATGGTCACTACCGGTTTTGAAATAAGTCCCCCATTTGTAAGGCAGGATAGGGCACTCGAATGCGATGAATCGGCCAATTGCACCCCAAGGAAAGACAACAAGCAATGTCAGTGTACCACTCTTTGAGGCTATATTTTAAAGTGAGTATTGCCATCACAGTGAACTTTGCAAAGATTTGAAATTTTCATTCGGGTAGCAAAAGCAACCCTAACAGCATTAATAAGACAGCTCAAATGGGATACGACATGAATATATGACCCATGGGCTCTGTGCACCAAGGAGGTGACAAAGCAGGCATTGCTTGCAAAAAAGTCGTACAGTGCCTCTAATCCAAAAAGCAGGGCATCCCTGTCTCTTAGAATCTTCTTTTGTAAATGATCCAAGGAGCAAAGATCAGTTTGTCCAAGGGAAAAAACATTAAAGTTGTAAAATAAAATGCAAAACAAAAAAAAAGTACAAACACACAATACCACCACAAGGAATTTGCTCCTCTTGCACACTTGTATAGACATTCAGTTCCCTAAATCAAGGTGACAAGGGCCTAATTACTGCTTCCAGGAGAACAGAAACTGTTTTTCTGTCCAATTCTCTCTGTCTCTGAAAAACTGGAAGTTTAAAAAACATGGACCCTTTGTAAGGATTTTGCTACCCACTGGGCTACACCAAGTAGTCCATGGGGTTACGTTGGCATATGGGAAGCCTGGGGGGTGAAGTTGGGCCACAGGCGGCAGTCTGCCTATCCATTATGTCAAGGGCAGCCTATCAGATAACACTTGAAGAAGCACCGCCTCCAACACAAAGCAGCCTACCAAGGTTGCCCCTGGAAAACCATTAGCCTTTGCTATTGCCCGCAGGGTTGGCCCAAGACAAAGGGAAAGAGAGTACTCCTTTCTGTGGGCATAAAAATGGTCTTGGTTACTAGTTTCATATTTCTGCAGCACTAAAAATGTGATGGCCTCCCACAGCAGGTGCTGGTGGTTCTCTCCTCCAATATCTGGCTGTTGCCTCCCACCATTTGTCAACTTGAGGTGACTGCCTCACTCTAATGGTAGTCCTGCCATGAGGCCACTCCTAATGGTAGGACTAGCCATAGACATCAAGGAAGTGGCCTTTTATGTGGCTTCCCTAATTATTGAACTCCTACTTCCAGAGGCATCCTTTCCATTGAAGACTTTTTGGCTGGTTATTTTGTTGTTGATGATTCTGCCCCTCCGACCATGTTTTTCTCTTTAGATACAGATGGATATGAAGCTTTGTTTTGAATGCTTCATCCTTAATATCTTGTAGTACTTTTGCTTTGTTTTTAATGGCTGTTTTATTGACATGATATTAGCCAACCTGGACCTCACTTCATGGGAGAAAAGGAGCAAAATAAAATAAATATGCCAACATGTTAAAAAAACACAAACCCAGACAAATTACACATACATACACAAAATCAAGTGAATGTGAGAAGAGAAAGGATGATGCATTTCAGACCCACCATCTTCTAAGCAAGTGACCAGCGGAATGAAACAAATGGAGGAGAGCGGTCCTACTTTGCTGAAGAAAGGAAATGTGTGGAAAGAAAAGACCATGGGTGCATGGCATACAGGGTTGGCACAGGGGTTCCTGGCAGAATCAAGAGAGACTTAGAAGAGGGCACTAAGCAACTTGCTGGGGGGGGGGGGGCGAAATCTGGACAGAGTGCAAAGCTCCTTTTCCTTTGATAATCTCATGTGGAGTAAAGTGATCCTGTGCCAGAATGACCAGAATGGCTTGTGGCTTCTGTGGAATTGAAAACACCCAGTGTTAGATCACAGGGGAATGTTTAGTCCCCTCCTGTCAATTACCCTCTTTGCCTTTTGGCTTTGAGCTCAAAAGCAAAACCTCACTTGTTGGGCTTTGATTTGCAAAGGAACAGCCTGTCTGAAGTTCAGAGCTCTTCCCCCCCCCCCCCGCCCCGCACAGCCACTTTATGCCAGATGGCAGGATGATTTCTTGTATCCAGAGGGAGAAGTGAAAATGACAAGCCTACTGAGATCCCTGTGCAGTTCAAGTTGAGGCAACTCCACCCTCCTGAGACAATGCACCAAAAGGATATGTCTGGGAGGGCTTGAGTTCCGCTTTCTCCAAGCAGTGGGAAAAGAGCCACTGTCTCAAGGAAGGAGGGGTAAGATGGAGAAAACAAGAGGATGGAGTGCCTCTAGCTGGGCCTCTTGTAACGCCACTGTTCTGCAGTGAAAAGTGCCATATGGGCTTGCCTGAAATCTGGACAGTGCATTTCACAAACCACTTCAACTAGAAAATGTGCCCTTAAAGCCCACCTGAGATTTCTTGAATTCAGTAACGCTGAGTGGGTTTGAAGGCAGGCAGATTGGTGACTTCTGTAGATAACAGAAGCCCTGCTGAAAAGTAAAGAAAAAATAATGCTTGTTCAACTGCAAAATCTAGCTATTTCTATAGAGAGCATTTTATTTAGGGCTTTCATCCAGCAGATTATCTTGTTGTGTTTCCACTTTTGTTACTCAACTAAATGCATCTGCTTGTGTTCTTAAAAGTACATAGATTCACACTGTTTTTTTCCACAGATCCACTTGCCTCTATATATTGTCTTAGGGCCTCTCATGGGTATATATAACTTGCTATTTGAATCACCTTTGGTGCAGTTTGGTTTAAATCAAATTATGGCATCTACACATGTTTTGACTTAGAGTGCTCCATCCCACCCCTTTTTAGAGCTGTCTTGCTCCTTTCTGGCACAGCTCTAGGGCTTTTGGGGTTTCTTTTGAGGGAGAATGATTCAGTGCATTTCTAATTATCCTGATGCCTAGCCTGTGTGAATAACTAGTTCACACCCAAATGGAGCTGTGGGTGGTGTTATCTGAGGTGACAACCCTGTAATGTATTAGGTGGGTTATGGCATTTTAATGGACAATGGGAAACCTCCTGCTTTATTTTCATTTTTCCTACTGCTTTATTTTAAAAAATATTTTCCTATTGATGCAGCACAATCTTAGATCAATGAGATAATTGGTGTATTATGTACACCATGTTAGGTAGATGCATTGCTGTTTTGCTAGGTCACTTACTTTATTTAAGAAAAAATGAGGAAGTCACCATGGCCCACTGAAAGATGGCCACGGGGGGGGGGGGGGAGGCAGGGAAGGGGGCTAAATAAGCCCCCACCCTCAAATTTATCAACAGGTGACAGCACTCTCCCTCCCCTCCCATTGTTTTTTTCTTAGTGATTACTTGGGGGATGTGTGGAAAGTAAATAAAAGCAGTCACTGGGAAAACCAGCTGGATTGGAGGCTGGCTTTCCTTGAAACACCCCTCACACCCTTCTGAAGAATAAAGCACCGATCTTTGGGTCGCCTGTTTAGGCTTTTAGAGCCCTCCAGTGGAACCACCACCACTTTCTCACTGCCACCTCACAGAGGAAGCGAGAGAGAGGGACTGATCAACCAACTCCATGGGCTGCACTCTCAGAAGACAGCACAATAAGTTTCTCTGAGGAGAAACGGGGTTACTTTCCTTCTGTCTTTCCAGCCTTCACTGCAATATTTTACCCTCGTGCAGGTACTTGCCAGTAGCTTGCCACACCACTACTCTCCTCTGCTGCTACCTCCTTGCTCACGAGTAAACCAGAGATCCCAAGACCTGCCTGGATTCTTCCCACAGGAGAATAAATGTCTCCAGTATGAATGGAAGGATCGCTCAACTGCAAGGCAAGATACTGTAGATGGCACTGAAGATACAGTAACCTTTTGAGCACAAACCAGACTGGTCCAAATTCCATCATCTGGACAGGCCCTCAGTTCAGAGTGTGTTGAACTAAGCCAGCCTTACAGACACATTGGTATGCCTGGCTCAGGCTTGATATTTTATCTGGCTTGAGCTTTATCTAAACTCGAGCTAAGTGCAAGTTTAGTCAAACTGTTGTTTCTGCTTTGGAGTTGGCCGCCCGACAGGAGGAAATTATCAGGAGAGAAACTGGGAAGAGAGAAATGACTTACTTTTCTCACACCCATCACATTTCTTTTTCAAATCCCATACTACTGAATCCCACAGGTTTTTTCTTTCTTTCACTGGTTTTCTGTTGTGTATTGCTAAGGTTCCCAGACTTCTTCTGTATCTCACCCCACTCACCCCCAGCCACACTCATCTGTGGTCCTCAAATGTGGTAGAATACACTATTCCTTTGCCAGTGTGAAATCACAGCCAACAACCACTTCAGTGGACCTGAGTGCATGGAAAGGAAGGTGGAAGCTGCCCTCTTGTCCATTGCCTGAGCCAGTACAATGTCTTGAGCTCTCAAGCAGAATCATAGGGTGACGATATTAGTGAGGTGTATGAGTAGAATGACACTCGAACCATCTTTAGAACTAGGAGCCTTTTCAAGCACATATTAAGAAGAGGAAGGCTGGTATTACTAGGGTTTAAAGTTCAGGATTGGGGTCTGAAGGGCTAAAGACTATTTTTAGTTCTCCTTTTAATTTCCTGGCTGAAATCCCAGCTTTGCTAGAGTCACTTGGAACCTGCCTGCCATTAACTTTTGCAGGAAGCTAACAACACCTAGATCCCAAATTGGGGAGGTAGGAAGTCATTCAAAAATGTCAAGGGGTGCACATTTTTGCTGGAGAAGAGGAACAGCTGCTCTTACTCTTTACAGTTTCCAAGGATGTGGGGTGGGTAATGCACCACATTGTTCATAATAAATGTTTAGTGAGATTTAAAGTGCCATGAGACTCTTCATTAACTTACTGCAGCAGAGGCAACAAAGAATCCACTATCACCTTAAATATAAAAAAGTTTGGTTTGGCATAAACCTCTGTGGATTTTAGCTCACCTGATCAGAGGCAGGGGGCCCTAGTGCACGAAAGCTTATTTATTAATTTTTTGAATGGTTATATCCTATTCTTTCTCCAGTGAACTCACAGTAGTGTGCATAATTCTCTTTCTTCCTGGTTTATCCTTATAATAACCTTGTGAGGCAGATTAAGCTGAAAGAGTATAACTGGTCCAAGTCACAGTTATTTTCATGGCTAAGTGTGTTTTTGAACTCAGATCTCCTGGGTCTTCCTCCAGTATGCTAACCACTAACCTCTACACTATAGCAGACATAATAAAAGTTAAGATCTATTATCTTGTCACTGTAATGGCTCCAGCCTTAGGTCTTCCTTCTGTGATGCAGAGGCTATAGGGAAGCAGGCAGTCTGAAATTTTCATTACTAGCCGTATTGTGCAACTTTCCTATCCAGAATAACTTCCAGGTGCTGGCTTCCGAATGTGCCAAAGCTCCTCTGCTGGGTCACAAACTTGGCAAAACGTTCTGCACTCCAAGAAGGGAGGTAGAAGTCCTGGGCTTCAGACTATGCAGAAGGGCTCCAGACAGATCCAAAATTCTCCCTGAGTGGTGTAATTAGATAATTTCAAACTCTAGACCAGGGATAGGCAAAGGGTGGGCACCAAGACCCTGGTGTACTCCCTAGGCTTGTCCAACATCCCACCAGGAAACTTCAGCCCAAAAGGGAAATTGTTCCTGGTCATTCGCTTTCAGTTTCAAAATTTGTCTTTTCAAACCAGCTCCAGGATTACACAGAAATGGCAAATTATTTCCTTGCCATAGCTTTTGGAAGACAGTTTTTATTTTGAGAGCAAACATGTTCAGAGGGAAATTGGAGAGAGTTCTTGACTCCTAGGGCTAGTGATGGCCCAGGTGATGCCTGGACTCCCAGAAGCTGTCCACCTGTATTCTAGTCTCAGTGGTCTTACAGCCTTCATGGCTTTGTATGTGACTTGAAATGCTTCCAAACAGAGCAAATTGGCACAGCTGCAAGGGGGGGGGGGATCCTCCACATTCTGCTAAGTAGGTATTTAGATTTTTATCCTAAAGTCCATAATCCATCACAAAGAGAGAAGTGTAAATCCTCTTGTGTAGTTACACTGGTAGGAGGGAAATAGCTAATTGTGGCAAATTGCCTCTAATTAGTAAGTCCCTGCTTGGATTCATGGTTGCATGTCACTGGGGCATAATGAGGAATCCTAGCAGGAACTCATTAGAAGCAATTAGCTTTTAAAAAAAGGGGGGGATAATCTGTCCTTTGCAATATCATTGGCCTGATTCTAGAAATGATGCAGTATTGCAAAATAATTTGTATGTGCAGGGAAAGGGCCATATATAATGGCCAAAGATAGCCTGTGGCCACATGCATGCCTATCCCTAGCAAAAGGAAGCTGGAGAAATGCACCGCTTTCCATGGACACTTTCTTCCCAGCAGTTAATGAATACAAGCCTGGGTCATAAGGGGAATTGGTTATTGGGCCAGAATTGTGGACCACGTAGCCTTCTAGATGTTTGCCATCTCTCACCAAGCCTAGCACAGTGAATGATGAATGTTTTAGGGAGCTGCAGTCCAATGGCTCTGAAGGGCCATACCTTTCCCACTCCTGTGCTAGTTGAAGATTCTCCCCTGTAAGGAGTCTTTGGAAGAAGACTGGTCCAGGATAAACCCTCATCTGCAGTGCTCAATGCTCTTCTGCTTAATTCTATACAGTGGGCATGACTGAAAAATCCACCTTACTTGCTCCATCTTCACAGGTTCTCCTCCACAGAGGTAATACAGGTGAAGACCAGAGAGAGCGACCGGGGGGGGGGGGGGCGGAATCTCTCAGTGGTGGTGCCAACATTGTTTATCTTCTGGGCATTAGGCAAATGTTTTTATTTTATTTTATTTTTCATTTTTATTTTTATTTTATTTTTTATATGTGATTTTTAAAAAAATGTTATCTTCTTGTTTTTTAAAAAGTGTCCTCAAATATTTGCTGGACAGCTATGTACGTAGAAATATTTTGAATATATAAATTGATAGCAAACACTTGCAAATTTGAAGCAGAATCTAATCAAAACAGCCCCCCCAAAAAAAAACCCAGGAGGAGAGCCTTTAGGGGAAAAATATATCTGGGTCGTGGAAGGGGGATAAACAAAGCCCAAATAGCCCAGTGAGGCCTGAGCATGCTCAGCAGCTGCTGACTGTTACAATATCTGATGAAGGAAAAAACAGAAAACCACTGGAGGAAGGACTAGAGTGTCCTAGAAAAGCCCCTGGCTCACTGCGTACACTGAACAGGAGAACCACATGGCAGCATTTTGATCACAGGCCCTCCTTGTATATCATCATCATCGTCGTCATCATCATCATCATCATCATCATCATCATCATCACCATTATTATTATTATTATTATTATTATTATTATTATTATTATTATTATTATTATTATTATTATTATTATTATTATGTTAAAAAGAGAGATGCTAATGCACTCAGACACATCTTTGAAGGCATAGAGCCTTAGTCAACATGATGGGGACTGGGTCATCATAGATAGAAACTGTGAACATCTAAACTTTCAAACATCTCTGGCATGCAGTGTGGCTGATTCTATAACCCCTTGCAAGATTTTGCTCCATTTTATTGTTCAGTTCGATTCCTGTTTAATTACAGCTTTCCTGCGGATCGCAGGTTATATAAGAACGTAGACATTTCCTGATTACTGGAAACGTCTAGTAGAATCTCCCAGTCCTGGCTTACTGTGACATGTCTGGCATTTAGATGGCAGTGAAATTCTGCATCTATGAAAAACAACTTTGTTTCCTTGCCCTCCTCGTGCCCCCATCTACAGACACGTTCTGATGGCTAAGGACGTGCCAGCCAAATGTATATTTCCTTACAGGTGCTCAGATCTGACTGGCATGCTATACATTTATCTAGCAGAGTTACTGCCAGGCGATGTTCTGATCACTGAAGCCTGAAACTACCTTTCATTCCAGTCAACCTGTTCTCCACCCACCCATGAAGGTGCAATGGCTTTCACTGTATCTCTCTTACCCCACCACCTCTTTATAGGCTCACTGTCCTCAGTTGCAGCCAGGATGTTTTTTCCCTTGCCTTTTTATTGTTCCAGTGACCTAGCAACTCTGCACCGGTGGAGCCTTGCCAGTCAGCTTCCTCTCCAAGCCATCTGACAGACTCCAGCTAGACTGCCATCAGAAAGAAGAGTGGAATTGGTGACAAAGTAGGGTCTCCCTCCCTCCCTCCCTCATTCGCTTTTTCCACACACCCAACCCCCTCACAATTCCTTGGTCTTTTGTGTGTGGTTTTTAAAAACTATAAATGCCAGTTTTGTTTTGTTTTTTTCCAGGAAGAAAGGATTCACAGGGAATTTTGAAATGGTGATACAGGTTTGGTGGGTAGGTAGCATTTTAAACAACCAAGAGAAGCCATACATACCAAATTAAGCAATTGACTCCCATGGAAAGTCAGTAGTATTAATGGTTTGCTTAAACCTTAGCTATATATACTTTTTAAAGTTAGCTACCTGCCGTCAGGTAGGACCAGGGGACTGGGTTTGTTGGTGCTCCTGGGATTTTCTGTCTTAGGTGCCACAACAAGTGGCTTAGCCTTGGGTGCCATGCCTGTTTCTTGGGGTGCCCTTTTCCTCCAGCAGCAAAATGCCTTGAGCTAACCTTTTGCCTACCTATAACGGTCCTCATAATTCTGTAATCATTTATGTAAGGTCAAATCCATAAAATCAGGACAAGTAATTAAAATTGCCTCATCTGTTAAGATGGCAGGACAGTCAATGTTCAGCTCTCTTACACTTGAAAGAGAGCTGAAGAATGATGGCAGCTAACCCAGCACTCCAGTTGGTGGTGTCCCCCCCCCCCCCCCAGTCTGTCCCCGCTGCCAAAAATCAGCCAAGGAAAAGCTAAAGGTGTAAATAATGTTACATTTCATTTGAAATAGATGCATATTAAAAGGAGCTGGCCAAAGTGGGATAATACTCACTCATCTTAAAGATGAGTGCAAGGAGAGATTTCTCCTGTTCTCTTAGGAGTAAGAGGCAGTAATAAATCTGATGGCAGATGCCCCTCCTCTCCTGTTCATTCTCTGGTTTCTTTATTTAGTGGTTCTTTCACCTATATTTCTGTCCGGTCCCCTATGGATATTAAAGAGGCAGGCAGCTTGGAAGTCTTCTTGCCGAAACTCATTAGTGAGATAAAAAAGAATAACTTGGAGACTTCATAGAAATAGAAGTTTCTATCTAAACCTTGGGTTTAACCTTTTAACCTTTGAACTGCAGAGCTGGAAGGGACCCTATGGATCATTGAGTCCAGCCCCTCTCAAGGAGGCACAGTGGGGAATCGAACTCCCAACGTCTGGCTCTGCAGCCAGAGACCTAAGCCACAGAGCTATGTTCAAATGTGTAACAAAGATTATTGTTCTGAACAATCTCAGTAGAAAAAGACCTGTCAGTTGGAAAACATGGAGGCAGCTAGAGGATGTACACAAAAAACCCCACAGTCAGTTGGTTTCATACTGATTTTTTTGGTAGTGCCTCCTTTTGTGCAGATGTTATCCAAATAACAAAGTTAACAGAGCAACAACTACTTCCTAGCAGTGCAGAAGATTTTTTTCCCACTGGAAAAAGCACTGATGATGGGAAGAGTTGAAGGCAGCAGGAAAAGAGGAAGAGCAAGTATAAGATGGGTTGACTCGATAAAGGAAGCTACAGCTTTGAGTTTGCAAGACCTTTACAGTGTAAAGGCTGTAAATGATAGGACGTTTTGGAGGATAGGTATTCATAGGGCTGCCATAGGTTGGAGGCAACTTGATAGTACATAACAGCAGTGCAGTAGATTGTTCCAAATCAGGGTGTAGAAGCGATATATTAGAAATAATGGCAGTTTGGGGAATAACAATGGCACAGTGATGCAAAATAAAGTACTGACTGGTAATGTTGCTGCTCCCTCCATGACAATAGGTACTGTTTTCTCATTATGTTTTCTTGTTACTTTGTCTTTTAGTGACTTATACTTTCAGGTTTTGCAACAATTTACAAAATAAATGTCTTAATATCAGTGGGTAGTTTTGTTCAGTATGTTCTTCAAAAACAATAAAGAGTTTGGGGAAAGTTAAGGTTAGTGGACTGCAGCTCATAAAATCTAATGCCAAACAATATGTTTTTAGCCTTTGACATGTGACAAGACTCTTATTGTTTTAAAAGAGTAGCATGTGCTGTATTTAAAAGTGTAACTTTCCAGGCTCTGTTTGAAGTTCTTCTCATGTGGTTGCTAACCCTATTACACAGATTTTCTCTTCTATAATCGATTTATATCTGTTTCTAGCCTGTCACATTCAGGATGAATAATGACCTGTAACTTAAGGATTCATATTTTAAATTAATTTTTAAATGTGTAAATGTTTTCCCTTTGTTTCTGGAATCAATTACTGCCTTCTTTGATGTATTGAGCATTAATCTTGCATGTATGAGACACAGTAAGAAGAGTATGAAATACTTTTCCCAATGAGGTAATATCTGAATATGAAAATAAGAGTATGGAATATGGATTAGCACTTGAGGCAGTGGTTGTCAACCAGTCAAACAACACAGGCATCTAGATGGAACACCAAGTTTTATTTGTTTATTTATTTTCATAATAATTGTTCCCCCTCAATACCCATGTCACCTTGAAAGTGTGATGTGGCATCTCCTATTAATCTTACCTGCCATGGGTTATCCATCTGTGACCTTCTGGCAGGCTTGTAAGGTTTTGGTCCTTTTAAAGGAGAAATCTAGGGTAAAAATATTTTAAATAAATAAATTAGATAAATTGTAGTAACTTAAGATGCTAATTTTTCTCCTAATCTCCTGCTCTTCCTTCCCACCACCTTGCTCTAAATGAGAAATATGATAGGGTAGCCAGAATCCTATTCGTTAGTTTTGCCAGTGTAACTGCAGTGGTGTAAACGTTTGCAGCAAATTGCTAGTAGTTAAGAAGTAACCATTTGTATCCCTTGTGATTTGGTGTGCAAGAAGGGATAGCAGTGACTCATTAACTAGTTGCAATTCACCACCCTTGGACACATGCTGACATAACTAAAGCAATAGGATCCTGGTCAATGCCTTGTAAATGTAAAAATGTTCCTCTGGAAAAACTATCATTATGGGGCTTGGGTTCTTTGGTAGAATATTAAATATGAAAGGCTGAGAAACAGTGACTTGAGAATTATTTTACAGGTATAAAACAAGTTGTAATTCAACAAATGTAATTTCAACAGAAAATGGTATGTAATTTCACAAATACATCTGTATAGCAATGCATACATCACTGTCTACTGGTCTCAGGACACTATAACCAGGCAAATAGCAGTGATATTTACAGCCTCAAATAAAATCACAAAAGTTCACCAACAGGTTCTAGGTGTTTGCGCTTCCTGGCTGTGTACCTGGCAGTAAGCCTCAGGTGCTCCAAAAGCATGTGTGTGGCAGTTGCTTGTAAGTGTGAACTAGCTCAGAGAAGAAGAAAAAAGTATCAAATTAATTACATTTCCAAGATTGTAAAGTCCACTGTATTGCTCTTGGCTCAAGTCCTTTTTACTGCATTTTAGATTTCCAAATAGTGCAAAATAAATGTACCGTGTCTGTGAGTGCACCAGATGTGTCATGAGGCCACATTTGTGCAGCTTACACTCAAAGTGTGGTACGTGTATATAGCCTGTCTATATCATTTCCATTTCAAACAGGTTGCCTGTCCCACAAAGGAAAGGGTTAATTGTATTTCCTTGGTTATTAGACCGTACAATGGACCCTTTCTAGAGCATATTATCCATGTTCTTTTTCAGCTCCATTGAATGGCTTTTCTGCTCTGAGGATTTTTCTCAGCTCTGCTCCTTTCAGGGAGAGAACAAGGAAGGAAACTGAAATAGTCCAGATTTAGGACCGAAGCTTTTGTTCGCATAAATTCCCTTGGCACCAAAACAGCCTCCACCCTTAATCATTACATCCGCAGCAGTGTTTGAAAAACAGAGCCCAGAAACGTTTTCCTAGTAGCTGATAAAGGAGTGGGCTGAAGTGGATGCCCACCCTGTGAGGCAGGAGAGGCCAGCTCTGTTCTTTATTATTCTTTTCCAGCCTAAACCTTGCTCCTAAAGGTTTCCTGGACAGACTCAGAAATGAGGAGATTTAGATTTTCCTCTGTGACAATATCTGTGGATTTTGCCAGATTGCAAACATTGCTTTTGCAGCCTCTGTTTCTTTTCTTGTGAGATTCTTTTGTTACAGTTGAGCATTGCTTTTTTTTAAATTCAAGGTGATTCAGTTTACAGAGAGACAAAAAAGACCTAGAGGACCACTGGAACTTTAAGGCTGCCGAATGTCCCTTTGCTCAGGAGGAGACATCATTTATTTGAAGAGAGCAACTACTGATTCTGGAACTTTTAGAAACCTCTCATTTTAGTGAACATAATAGCAGAGTGCCAAAACAACAGCTATCAGAGAAGAGCCCACAGAAGAAGATTCTGGGTAATGTGCTCCTGTCCCTTACCCCAGTAGCTTCTCCAAATAATTCTCACAACATGAGGAGGGAGACTGCTGAATGCAGTAACAGAACGGGATGTGGCGTGAAGGCTAAAATGGTAGAGATGATCCCCCAATGATTTTAACTAGGCTTGCTGGGTAAATTCTTGATAATTGTAAGACCATAGTAGAATCTGAAATAGGGCTTGGCGGTAAATAGTTACAAGGAACATTGTTGCCTATAATTAGTTATGTTTTGCTGATAAGCAATATATGTAGTAACTGTGTAACAAGTAACACTTGAGTTGCTTTCAAAGGAAATTTTAAGTCATTTTAAAGGCATATTGATAGGAATTTTCCAAGCTTTATGACATTTCCCTAACAAATGGCAAGGGAAGTATTTTGTGGTTTTGTCTTTTATATTTTTATAAATATATCCCAGGTGCAATATTAGAATTGAACACTAGAGAGAAGCAGAAGGTATTTACCTGTATCTCTATGGCCTGCTGGTAAAAAGAGCAACACAAGGAGCAATGCAATGAATTATTTGTGGAATTGGACCATTGATAGTGATACAGGAACAGCCTAGTGCAATGAGTTTGTTTCAAATGCAAGGTTCTGAGCTCTCTTCTCAAACTCATTACAGATCTTACATATCCCTGGGTTCAACATCATGAAAGCATTTGTTTTCTATTTCTCTCTCTCTCTCTTTTTAATAGATCAAACATGCTCTTTTAGTTAGACTTCCATGTATCAAATATGGAGTGTGAATGTGTGGAAAAGACGTACATTCCCATTTATTGATCCTTAGCTACTGTAAAAGTATAAATTTTAGTCTGACATCATACAAATCTCTTTATAAAAGGGTACACAAGGAAACCACACAGACTAGCCCTTGCACACTAGGTATGCATACTTAGCAACCTTCAGTAGATACTAATTTAAGCAACTGAATTGCCTCCTCAGAAGGGGAATCCGGATTGGCTTTAGATTCCCTTATGTGAAGACACTCAATATGTGTATCCATGGATCCACTTAACATGTTAGTTGAATGTTACTGGTAGGGAGTGCAGCCGACTCATGGAGATTAGCAATTACCTCACACATGCTTTTAATGGCAGTGGAGATGTCTGAAATCCTCATCTCCCATTATCTTTGTCCCATCTTGGGAGTCTAAGCTAAATTTCAGAAGCACTTTAAGATTGTTAAAATGCAGTTTGAGTCTTTGGGATTGAGTAGGATACTAATCTAAATAAGAGACTAACCTCATGTATTATTCAATAAATCTTTGCTAGCTAAATTCATTATACATTCTTCCATGTCAAAGCAACACTGTGTAAATTGTGTAGACATATGTTGAGACTTGCTTTGCCCAATGCTAAGGGAGGCATCAGCATCATGGGAAGATGGTAGATAATAGAGGGCTGGTTGCCCCCAAACTGTCTCCCAAATCAAATAGCTTGGATAGCCTTAATGGCAGCCCCTCTAGGTTGAAGGTGCTGTTGCTAGGTGACAGGTCAGTACAAGGTAAGACAGCTAACCTTCAGGATTTGATCTTGAATGAACATGCTGACCTGGCTTGCATTACAGAGACCTGGTTGGATGAAGCTGGGGGAGTTAGTTTTTCTCAGCTTTGCCCACCTGGATTCTTTCTGCAGCGGCAGGCCAGACCTAGGTGGGGAGGAGAGGTGGAGTTGCAATAATCTATCATGTTTCAATCACCCTTATCAGGTGCCCTGTCCCACAGAGTACATGGTTTGAGTGCATGTAGCTGAGAGTAGGTTTGGCAGTTTGTCCCGGTTCGTTTACTGCTGCAAGAGGTGTTCAGCAGTTTGGCATCCTGCCCCCTCTGGCAGGCTCCCACTCAGAAGCAGCATTCAAGTTTTCCTGCCCCGCTCCCTCTGTTTCTGAGTGGGTACTGCTGGAGGGGCGCCGAACACCTCTTGCAGCGGTAAAGAAACTGGAATGAACTGCTGAACCAGCAGTTTGTGCCCGTCTCTAGTTATATCTCATCTGGATTACTGTAACGCACTCTACATAGGGCTGCCTTTGAAGAGTGTTTGGAAACTTAAATTGGTTCAAAATGCTGCAGCTGGACTGCTGACTGGCGTTGGTTACAGGGAGTATGTACCTCCTTTATTACTACAGCTTCACTAGCTGCCAGTCTGTTTCTGGACCCAATTCAAAGTACTGATTTTCACTATAAAGCCCTATATGGCTTGGGTCCAAGCTATTTCAAGGATCCTATAACCCCATATGAGCTTCTTCAGCTTTTAAGGTCTTCTGGTCTCCCCAGAAGACTGACCCAATCAGTTGTTCCATATCCAGTTCTAACTCTTGCTTCCTGTCCCACATGTAGATTTCTCAGGAGATGGATAAGGTGGTCAGGCACTCCCATTTCTTTAAGAACTTGCCATAGTTTGCTGTGGTCCACACAGTCAAAGGCTTTTGCGTAGTCAATGAAGCAGAAGTAGATGTTTTTCTGGAACTCTCTGGCTTTCTCCATAATCCAGCGCATGTTAGCAATTTGGTCTGTAGTTCCTCTGCCCCTTCGAAATCCAGCTTGTACTTCTGGGAGTTCTCGGTCCACATACTGCTGAAGCCTACCTTGTAGGATTTTGAGCATAACCTTGCTAGCGTGTGAAATGAGTGCAATTGTACGGTAGTTGGAGCATTCTTTGGCACTGCCCTTTTTTGGGATTGGAATGTAGACTGATCTTTTCCAATCCTCTGGCCACTGCTGAGTTTTCCAAACTTGCTGGCATATTGAGTGTAGCACCTTAACAGCGTCATCTTTTAAGATTTTAAATAGTTCAACTGGAATGCCATCCCCTCCACTGGCCTTGTTGTTAGCCATGCTTTCTAAGGCACACTTGACTTCACTCTCCAGGATGTCTGGCTCAAGGTCAGCAACCACACTCTCTGGGTTGTCCGGGACATCCAGATCTTTCTGGTATAATTCCTCTGTGTATTCTTGCCACCTCTTCTTGATGTCTTCTGCTTCTGTAAGGTCCCTACCATTTTTGTCCTTTATCATGTCCATCTTTGCACAAAAGGTGCAAAGATATTAATCTCCAATTTTCTTGAACAGATCTCTGGTTTTTCCCTTTCTATTCTTTTCCTCTATTTCTTTGCACTGTTCATTTAAGAAGGCCCTCTTGTCTCTCCTTGCTATTCTTTGGAAGTCTGCATTCGATTTTGTGTAACTTTCCCTATCTCCCTTGCATTTTGTTTCCCTTCTCTTCTCTGCTATTTGTAAGGCCTTGTTGGACAGCCACTTTGCTTTCTTACATTTCCTTTTCTTTGGGATGGTTTTTGTTGCTGCCTCCTGTACAATGTTACGAGCCTCCATCCATACGAGCCTCCATCCATGTTGATGTATAGTTTTAGCTATTGTGAGCTGCCTTGGGTCCCTATGGGGAGAAAGGTGGCATATTGTGAACCAACCAACCAACCAACCAACCAACCAACCAACCAACCAACCAACCAACCAACCAACCAACCAACCAACCAACCAACCAACCAACCAACCAACCAACCAACCAACAAATGTTGTTCCACACCAATCCAGCATTGTGTCTTTTGGCCAAACTAGATGCAATTGATGTGACCCCCTTGCAGACCTTGTAGTTATTAATCATATTCTCCCCATTAAAAAAACAAAAAACAAATCCACTTATAATAATACCTCTGAAAAATAAAGGGGAAAACCAGATGATGTTCTAAAAATTCAATATACTTTGTTAGAGATAATTAATATATATATATGTGTATATATATATGTATGTGTGTGTATACATACATACATACATACATATATATATATAAATACACACACACACACACACACATATATATAAATACATATATATGATATATATATCATACAATTACATATGATAGATAGATAGATAGATAGATAGATAGATAGATAGATAGATAGATAGATAGATAGATAGATAGATAGATAGATAGATGCAAGAGAATATAAGAGACATCAACAAAGGGGTGTGGATAATTATTTCATAAAATAAAGACTTCTAAAGTTTTTCCAGTCCTGGGCACCCTGGCATTCTGGTATATAGACAATTATAAAAGGCAGCCACTTTTATTTTTGAAAAGGTCAAACAAATCTCGGACTTAAAGTTCTTTAGATATTTGTGATGTTTCTGAAGAACAGCTGCTGCAGTCCTTTGCTTCTATTCATTAATCCTCCTTTTCAGATTGTTGCCGTATAGAAGTTAATTTGAGCTTTGCCATCAAATTGAACACCAACAGGATTTGAGTTGTGAGCTTATCAGGCTATATGGGTTAAGCAGGGTCAAGTCTGAACGAGTCTTACAGAGTGAGCTTAGGAGAAACACCAGTAGAGGATCGAGTGTCTGGATGCTTTGGATTTCTTTGAAAACACAGATTTAGGCCTGATGGTAATATTAGTAGTCTTTCAGCTGTCAGAGGCAGATAAAAACAAAAAAACCCAAACCCTGCTATCAATTTGTCCCTAAAGAATGTTATTTGGTAAGAATGTTTTGATTTAGCGGGTAACATCAGCAAGCCCAGAATGGTATAAATAGGCTGCCATTGTAGCAAAAGCCAGATGTCTGGTCTAGATATATGAGTAACAATATAAGCTGTAAACAAAAATGACTCTGATCGATCAATACGTCTCTGTGTGCCTACAAAATGGTCAGCATGATCAGCTGTCTGTCATTCTCCTCTCTGTTACATTTAGTCATACCAGTGGCTAAATTTCTCACCACAGACATCTTGCTGCAGCCTTCTTCCAATTAGTTATTTCCTTGAATACTTGATATTATTTCTACCACCCCACCCTCTTTCCCTTCCTTCTGCAGTCTCTGCCTTCATTGGGGAATGGTGGTCTTTCAGGTACTGTTAGATGGCAGTCCCCATAAGATCTAACCACCACAGCCAATGATGAGAAATAATGGCAGCTGCAGTGCAATGACATTGGACAGCAACCCAGTTCAAATTATTTAATTTACACCAGGTCTTCTGTCTCCTCATTCCTGCCCCATTGTCATCTTTGCCTGCTGGTCCATCTCACACAAGATAAACACAATCGGAACAGCATAAGAGGCAAAGCATGATGGCAAGGCCGATGAGACAACTAAAACACAGAAGTTAGCCAGTCCTGCCAGCTGATTGACACCTACAATCACTCAAGTCTGCAATCCTCTGCACATTTGCATGTGAAACATCTTCACTGAACTCAGAGGAGGTTATTTCCAAATAACTATGCATAGGATTGGCTTCAAAGAATCCTGCAATTGTCCAGATTGTGTTTATGAGTAAAAAATAGGCGAGGCAAGAAAATTCCTGTTGAATAAGAAAGCCCATTTATATACTATAGAAATAGATCACATTTATGAAGCTTATATGTGGTTGTTGATTTTGTTTTGATTAATTTTTACAACCTAGTCAGTTAGCAAAAGTGGAAGCAGCAAACCCAAAAGTTAGGTTAAAATTGGAGGCTATTTATACATCATTAGAACAGCATTGTGAGTGTAGCACATAACTTGTATTTTACAAAGGAGCAAAATGGTAATAATCACAGTTCCTGTTGCAGTTATGAATGGAGAAGAGAAAAAAAAAGATTTATAATACTTTCAACAAAAATATTTATCTTGACAAGCTTGATGTCAGAAAAAGAACAGAGTCCTTTTCTGCTTACATCTGGAGGCAGCAGCCTCATGTGAGACAAATTGCTTTGAAAATAAATCATATCCTATGTAAATTGGATTATTTATCTAAGAAGCCGTTGTAGTTTATGTTAAGCAAATTGATCTCAAAAGACCAGCTTTTAAAAATTGTCTTATTTCACTCCCTGCAACATATTTGAAGCTTCTACCTTATTCCCTTGGAAGATGAAAATTTGTAACTGTCACATCCTGCCCTAGGACTGGTTTCAACTAAAAGAAATAAAATTTGCAGTTTAGTATATAACATTTTCCCCTAACTTCCCAGAACACTTCACATACACTGTCACCTTTGACCACTGGCCATGCTGTCAAGGGCTGCTAGGATCTGCAATCCAAGATGGGGAGGGAGGCGGGGGGGGGGAAGAGTGAGAGATAGAGAAGTTGCCTCAGAGGACGTTTTTATGGTAGCCACAAATGCTGTACTCTAAAACAGTGGTCCCCAACCTTTTCCAAACCGTGGACTGGTTGGGGGGGGGTCGGGATCCATTCGCAGGGGGTGGGGCACCCCCTGTGCTCACGGGTGGGTGGGGCGTGCTCACGGGTGGGCGAGGCACCTGTGCGTGCAGGTGGGCGGGCCATTCGTGTGGGTGGGCTTGCGGGGGGAGTACATGCGGAGGGGCGGAAGATCTGTCTCTGCAGCCCGGTCCTGCCAAGGCCACGGACTGGCACTGGGCCGCAGAACAGGGGTTGGGGACCCCTGCTCTGAAACACATCAGCTGTCTACAGACAGCACATTCAGGGAAGGGCACCACTCCCGATTCCTTCAGTAGTAGTGACTCAATCACTTCTGGGTAGCTAAACTGCTTTCTTTGGTTTATTTGTCTGTGGCACTATATTGTGCCTTGAGGAAAGGTTGGTAATGAATGCTACGTGCAACAATTACTGGATGGCATAGAGGATAGTAGCTCTGATATTCCTAGTTCAAGCTGTTCTGTACTTCAAACAGAGGCCCACTACAGGTGCTTGAATAACAGCTGTAGCTGTATTAACTAGTAGATAAATGAAGTAATAGTAAGAAAAGTAAGAAAAAGTAAGAGGATTGCAGTAACAGTAACAATAACAAGATGATGATGATGATGATGATGATACTGACAGTGATCATCATGAGGGTGATGTAATGATGACTATTTCTGCCCATCAGACACCCAAAGCATTGTGCAGGAATAAACTCTTAAACCTAGAAATCTGGATTAAAGCCATTAACACTGATTGAGGATAGGGAGGGGAACAGTTCATGCCCTTTATCTGTAAATAATAATCCTCCTCTGTCTGGAGAGAGACCACTATTGTGCACAAGCTAAAACTTTGGAAGTACAGTAGCTTTTTTTGAGGGTTCTTTTTCTTTTCTATTGCAAGAGTTCAGCCTGGATGTAAAGATAATGCGTAATGATAAAAAAAAATTCTGAAATTGTCAAAGGGTATCAAATTCTTTAAGAGATATCAGTTAGTGCAAAGCACTCCTAGTGATCACTGTCCTCTCAGGTTTATGATCACACAGGAGGGCCATCATTATGTTCCGAGGTCTCTCTGTGCCACGACAGAAGAAAAATATAGTTAAGATTCTGCACTGCTTGACTGTAATTATGTTGCTCAGTGTAGCAAGTCACAAATAGAGGGAGCCCATTGAATCAGTGGAATTTATAGAGGTGTTGACTCACCACTGATTCAGTGACCCCATTCTAGTTGTGACTTACTCAGCTAAGCAGCAGGATTTCAGCCACTGTGTAAGCACTGGGCAGTCTTGACAACTCAGTATGAGAGCAACACTGGCTGGGGGATTCTGGCAGTTGTGGTCCTGAAAAGTAACTTTCCTGAATTCTATCCGTTATTTAAAACCTTTGAAATGGGTTTGGGTGATAGTGTTTTGGAAATGCATGCCCACTTCATACCCAATGGTCTTCTGCTTGACTTGCTGTTGAAGGACTATGGCTTCCACTACATTCCGAGTATTGAGTTGCAAATTCATGTGCTATGTGTCCTGCTGGGCTTCAGAATTTCAATTAGACCAGGCTGGTCACAATGAGCAACTTGTTAAATGGGGGCATGTTTGGCTTATTATTGTGACATAGTCAGATAGGAACAATCTGGAACCGTGTGGGTTTTCACTGGGACGCTAATAAGAGCAAAGGAAGGTATAGGTCTTCTACAGATGTGGGAAACCCACAGGTCAGAATGGGACAGGCTACTGTTGTTGTGTGACCATAACTTGCCTTTTCTGTGCATATTTCCAGAAGATATCTGGGCTCAAAGAATACATGGTCTGAAAGTGCATCTTTTGGGTGTAAGTTGAGATATTTTTACATATAGATAATTTATGAGGCATGTAGGTTTGTTTGAGACATAATCACAAATGCTTACAGCCATTGCTGGTCCCTTGGAAAGATGTTAAAAATAATTAGGGGGATAAATTAGGCCAACAGAGTGTAATTAGAAAGCTGGAAGACATTCCAAAGCACAATAATTCATGGATTACAGGGCTGCTGAAGAGGTGGGCAGGGGGAGGTGTAAAAATAAAGAAAGGTTTGGCATTGTGGTGCCTCTTACTGTAGATTTTGTGACTGGGATCATTTAAAAAACAACAACACATGTCCAGTATGTTCTGCTTGTATAGAACCATGGGTGTTCTGAAATACAAAAGAAATGAAAATCCAGAATAATTCACATGAGCTATGACGGCAAAGGCTACACCACCCCCATCTCACTGGAGCTCTCCATACACAGGCACCCTCAGATGCAGGCTATGTCATGTTTATATACTACTACATATGCATATAGAGGCATTAGTACAAACAGAGAAACAACTAACAAATAACCTTTTGATAAATCTGTTTTTATGCACAGTAATTACTATAATTAGATAGCCAGTGTGGTGTAGTGGATGTAAATAATGGTGTGAGACTCAGGAATCCTGGGTTCAAATCCCCTCTCAGCCATGGAAACTGGAGGTATGGCACTGCTAAAACATTTTATATAAAATACCTTTTATATATCTCAGTGTTAGGGTTGCTATAAGTTAGTTATGTCTCGAAGGCAAATAACAACAACAATTACTCTCTCTCCAGACACACCAAGCATGGTTGCTGTTTTACTTTTCCATTGTTCTCCTATTCACTTTCAGCCATGACGAACAGCCAGAAGGTAGTAGAAAGTTCAAATGCTGAAACAAAGATTCGCAGCCGTCCTGTACACAATACAGACGCCTTCAGTAGCCTTGGCATTGGTGAAGGAAGGACATTGTGGACAATCGCCAACAGCGTTCCTGCTTCTACAGCTGTAACAGGAAGCTCTGCATCTCATACTAAAAGGATTAGATCTAGACATCTTGCACACGCTTCACCTCCAGCGATGAGGACCAGAAAAGGGAATGCAGCCTCAGCGAGTACTGTGGATATGACTGCGCTTGAAACTGGGACTTTGAGCACAAGTTCTCCTAAAATATCCATTGGTTCACTTTCAGAGAGTAATCATTTAGGTAAGTTTCACTATCAAAAGTATCTGAATAGGTGGTTAAAGGCTGAGGTAACAGTTGAATGGAGCAAAGCTTTCCACCTGTGTAAGAATAAGGGGAAGACTGAAAAGACACAGAAAGGTATGGTCTCCCTTTGTTAACTTGTTGTTGTTTAGTCGTTTAGTCGTGTCCGACTCTTCGTGACCCCATGAACCAGAGCACGCCAGGCCCTCCTGTCTTCCACTGCCTCCCGGAGTTGGGTCAAATTCATGTTGGTAGCTTCGATGACACTGTCCAACCATCTCGCCCTCTGTCGTCCCCTTCTCCTCTTGCCTTCACACTTTCCCAACATCAGGGTCTTTTCCAGGGAGTCTTCTCTTCTCATGAGATGGCCAAAGTATTGGAGCCTCAGCTTCAGGATCTGTCCTTCCAGTGAGCACTCAGGGTTGATTTAACTACTGGCATCCAAACATAATGTAAAGCGGTTTGATCCTTTTTTTCAATGGTTACACTTTACATTTTTATTGTTCACCCAACTGAAAAAAACTGGATATAAAAACAAAAAAACTCTCAACAGAATCCAAGTTTTGCTATTTCCAAGGAAAGATATAAATAAATAAATTCTTCATACTGAAGAAAGCTGAATTCTGCAAACTGTATAAAGGTAAAATGTCAAGGTTCCCCTTGACATTTAGTCCTGTCATGTCCGACTCTAGGGGGCGGTGCTCATCCCTGTTTCCAAGCCATAGAGCCAGCGTTTTGTCCAAAGACAGTTTCCGTGGTCACGTGGCCAGCGCGACTAGACACGGAACGCCGTTACCTTCCCACCGAGGTGGTACCTATTTATCTACTCGCATTTTTACATGCTTTCGAACTGCTAGGTTGGCAGGAGCTGGGACAAGCGACGGGAGCTCACTCCGTCGCGTGGATTCGATCTTACGACTGCTGGTCTTCTGACCTTGCAGCACAGAAGCTTCTGCGGTTTAACCCGCAGCGCCACCACGTCCCTGGCAAACTGTATACATTTTTGTAAATCAGCATTCTGTATTTGTTACATATTTTGCATAATTAGCCTTGTTGTTGCTTTTCATGGTGTGTAAACAATGAGCCCTAACACCAAATAATGGAAATCCTGTTCCGCTGTCATGCTTTCTTAGAAATCTTCTAAACCTATTTTTTACATTCTTAAGGCCTATTAACATGTTTTATTAAAAGTTCTGAAAACACATTCACAGGATGTTGAATTCTGTACCCAAAACTAAGGTCCATAATTGCAGGCTGCAGTAGTAGAATATATATAAGCCTGTTTTTAGGGATAACGCGTGAGACAGATGTAAAGGTCTCTCTCAACAGTATTTTTTGAACCAAAAGTTGCAGTCACAGTAGGTTGCAGTTTTGAATGGAGAGAGGGTAGAAGGGGAGTTATTTGACCCCATTCCTTTCAACTTTCTGCTCAGAATATATACCTGAAGGGGAACAGTGTACCAACAACAATATGGAGCAAGACTATTTTGATCAGAAAATCACAGAACAGAACATGATTAAACTGCTTAGCTGTTCTTCCACTCAGGATTATAGTTTACTGAGTGTGCTTTTTATTTTTATTTTTTTAATTCTGCAGACTATCACATATGTAATTGCTACTTTGCATTCAGGTATAATGCAGTTGTGACAAATCCTTGACATTAGATAGAACCAGTTATATATCAAGACTTCAGGTTGATGGGACCTGTTTTGAGCACCTCAGTTTATTATAGTCTGATGGGATGTTGTTGTCTTCTTTCACATTTCAGCCACAGAGAACAGCTACCGTATAGACAGCAGCTGGAACGCAGGCAGCACAACATCCAACTTGCATAGTGAAAGCAGGGGCAGTTCAACAGAAACAAAGAGAGATGCAGAAAGGACTTCTCTGTTTCTTCCAGAGAGTGTCACATTGACTGATTCAACAAGGAGAAATGCAATTTCTGGCAGTCAAATTATCACCTCTTTTGATCAAGTCCACTCATCGTCTCGTGCAATACATTCAAGAGGAATCAGCAGCACATCAGATGTCACATCACTTCCTGATTCTTCAGTGGGAACTGTGCTTACCCATTCCTACTTTTCTCTGAAGACTAGTATGTTTTCCCCTGCTCCATAAAATTATTTCCTTATTAACTGCACACAAAGAAGCAATAGTAATGTGTGTAGCCATTTTAGAACTGGTTAAAGAGTAGTTGCACATTAAGTTGTGAGCCTGGAGATTCTTGGTTTCAAGCCACCAAGTCACTTGCTAGTGGTAGGAAAACCAGTGTTTCTCTATGCCAGCCCCCTTGCAGCTGAAATAGGACGACAACAGCATTCTCTCTTGCAAGTGGTTTGCAAGAAATATTTGAATGCTCTAAGGTCCTGTAAAAAATACAAAGTGTTGAAATGGATGAAATTTTGTGTCTTAGTTTCTGGAAGCACTCTCAAATGTGATGAAGCACCACGTTGATTAGAGGAGTAGAGACTTGACACTTTGGGCAAAATCCTGTTGTATAATTTTGCACTGGTGTAACCTGGATTGGGTGCTGGAAACACTTAAACTTGTGGGAAGTGTCTCCCCACCCCCTTCTCAAGTTCTGAGGCTCCCTTTTGCTGCCAGATCACTGCCGGTGGTCCCAATACCGGTAGCAACAATTCAGCAGCATTTTTTTAACTATTAATGACTCCAACACACACACATATTCTGAGGTTCCCAAGGTCTTCCTCAGGGAAAAGGGGAGTCCTGAGGAGCCTCAGAATCTGAAAAGGGGAGATAGGAAACATACCATGAGTTTAAATTAAACGTTTCCAGTGCCCACTCCAGGTTATATCAGCACAAAGTTATGCAACAGGATTTTACCCCCTGTTGAGCTAACTCCGCAGAAACTGTATGAATAACTGATGTGAGTCAAAAGCATTGCCAGGGTAGGATTAGATTAGAACTCCATTCTGTCTATTGATGGTAACTGGAAAAATGCCTCACAAACCGGGATATGATCCTAGTATGTGATATCTCTTTCCTTTTGTTAATCATCACCATGAATGATGTCCTGGTAATAAAGATGGAGGTTTCACTTTTGGGGATCAAGGCTATCACCACTGAAAGGGCTGAGCAGAACCCCGTGCTGTTACCAGTTAGAAAGTGAGACAAAGCTGTGCAGAAGGAACTTTGTCAGATGCAGCTTGTCATAAGAAAAACAGTCCCACTCCTACAATAATTCTGTCATTCTTTCTATCTGGTTCCCCATCTGTCCATTGATTATACAGGAATAATACTTTACTTGTATTGCTTGAGGCCTTTAAAAATTAGTCAACAAAGACATTCTGAGATTTAGAAACTCAGAAAAATTGTCACAGCTGTCAGATTTTAAACAATCAAATGGGGACAGGCTTTGCAGAAAATAAATGTGCATTTTGCCAAAGTGGTAGGCATTTATGGTGGGAAGTAGGTTGGGTAAGCAGAAGTATTTATGAATAAAAAGCTGCAGGTGCCAGTCATTCTTCAATTTCTGCATAAATAATGCAAACAAACAAAGACCAGTATCTTTATTAGGGGCAGGTTAACAGTAGTGATTCTAAAGAAATCCTCCTTTCTCTGTTGAGGATTTTGCAGAAAAAGGAAAATGTACCTTCTACAGGCAAGACTAAGTCTTTGAATTGTGAGAGGGAAGAACTCACTAGGAGCTTATAGACTGATTGTGTGTGTGTTGAAACTGAGGGGATCTCCCTTCCTCAGTCTGTCTTCCATGATATTAGAAACTACAGGGGCATTCAGAGTGATCCATGGATATGTGTATACTATTAACAATAAGTGGTTTTGAGATAAATCCAGTTGTTAATTACAACTGGAGTATACCTGTTGGAAATCCTGTTGCACTACGGAAAGCCCATTAAATCAATGGGGATTTGGTGAGTCAACCCCTTCGTAAGTTCCAGTTATTCAAACAGGTGTATTCTGATTGTAACTTACTATACTAAATAAAGTCGCAGGAGAGTAGCCCCATTTGAATCAATGGAACATGTGGAGGATTTGACTCGCCAAACAGAATTTCAGCCAATGAATTTTACATACATGCTGATTTAACACATCTTATTCAGTCATTCAGGCTTCTCTAGTTGGGATTGACAATTGGATTTATCCTATTAGTTTTAGCCACAATGATTTGTTTGTTTTAAACATTGCATTGTTTTTATTAGTCTAAGATTTATGAGGCTTAATTTTGCCCTTGGATTGAATAAATGTAATTAATGCAATGGGAGGGGAGAAAGAAATATATGATAAAGCAGAACAAGCAAAACTAAGTTCTATTCCTTTCCTCATAAGCTGCTCTCTGTTTCTGAGATATGCCAGAGGAACTTGGTAGTGTGAAAGCAGAAGGCAACTTTATTTGATAAGATTCACCAGGACTGTTAATATATCTGTCAGTTCCCTTTTCTCTATTTTGTCTGCCTCCCTGGTTCATCTGTGTTCTCTGTTTATTCACTCCTTCTGTTCCTGATTTAACTAGAGTGGGGTTGCCAGGCCACAACCTGGAAAGTATGCATATATTCCACAATTCCACTTGCTTTCAAAATTTATTTTGTCTCTTGAACTGGCACCTTTGGTTCATTTACTTTTTGTGGAGCGTCTATGCTAGGACTGCGGCCAAATTTGAGGGATCCCTCAGCAAAGTGTTCTTAGATGCCCCCTCTCCCTTTATGGCTGGTCAGTTCCCTCCTCCATTTTAATTACCTGTGATGCTCACGAGTAGTATATTAGTACTATGGCAGGAAATTGAAAAGGCAGTTTTGACCAGGCCCAAGACGTTATGCTGGTTGAGAAAAAGGAAGTGGTGTCCACGTATAGAAAGCAACTGGGCTGACTATTATCAGTAGAATCATAGTGATACAAAAATAATGTTAATGCTATTACTACTGTTATTTTTAATTCCTTTTGTACCCAACTTTACTCACAGAAGCTCCAAACAGCTAGCAATTCACATTAAAACACAGTTAAGGTTACAAATTACAAAAAGGAGATTGTAATTAAATACTGGCAGTGGAACCATGCATGAAGGCAGCTGGCCAAGTTCAGACTATAGAGGACAAGCTATGTAGCACACACCACTGTTTCCTTCAGCAGAAGAGGAAGGACAGGAGACTCAGGAGGAATAGCTAGGGTGTTGCTATTGCTAGCCCCAGCTCTTCCTCCTTAGCCAGAATGGCAGTCTCCCAGCTGCTGCCTAAGCCTCTGTTGCCTCAGATGATTTGTTTAACAGTGGCAAGTCACCACTGTCACTTTCAAGTAAACCCACAGGTAGGGTCCATTGCCCCAATAGCCTTGCCAGGATATTGGGGCTCCAAAATCTTCCCCAGCATTCAATATTCCTTCCACTCCCATCTTTCTATTTTACTCCAGCTGTACCACTGACTTGTCCAGAGTGGACATGCAAAACATTGTTACTATTCAGTTCTCTTGTATCTGTGCTGTGGATCATTTCCTCTTGAAAGTTTAGCCCCTTTTTATTGCTTCCTGTTGTTCTGGGCTGAGGGATTAATGTTGAATAGTCTTTGATTTGCCCGTTGAATAACTTCTACTGGGGCCAGTCCAAGACATTTGCTGCTAAGGCCAAGGGCAAGATGGTGCCTCCCCCTTCCCCTCGTCCAGCTAAAAAGCCAACTGAATTGGCTCTTGTATCTTCTTACAATGCTGACAGGATAGTATCTTCCACTACACCTGAGGGAAGCAGGCTGGCTTAGTGAGTACAAGGTAGGTTATCCAGAGCCACACACCTTTGTGCTCCAGGAGGTTGCTCCCTGGGCCTCTCCATACCACTCAGCATCTGCCACCTGAGAGAACTACCTCACTCTGCTTGATGGTAGGGGTGTCCTCAGCCTTTCTGAATCACCCCTATGCATGTGTGCAGGCATGTGTGCACAATTATTCATTATTTATTTATTTATCTAAAATATTTATACCCCTACCTTTCCCTCCAAGAGGACCCAAGTCATCTTATAATATTCAAAACAAACAATATAAAACTGGAAAGGGAGGAGGGAAAAAAGCAAAAAACAAAACAGCAGCAGCCCAACTCTTAGGCAGCCAGTTCCTGATAAAGTATTGGTTTCTTCCCATTTCTTCCCATTTCTGTGGGAAGGCAGAAGGTCAGCTGGATGGGGAATGGTGATGCACCAGTAGAATTAAAGGGATATGCAGACAATGCTATAGCTGCCTTAATTCCTGCTGCGTTGGATGATATGAAAGTGCACATGTGTTCTTTGGGTTGCTCCTGATGATAGTCCTCACTCTAAGGCATGACTGAATGAGTAAGACCCTTGTCATCTCTTTATTGATCAAGTAGGCACTTTCCTATTTCGGCTTTCAATAGGAGGCATCAGTGAGGTACGTGACATGTATTTCTAGGGTGTCTACATATAAAAGGGACATCTATTTGTGTGATAGACATTTTGGAACATCTGTTGCTTTTCATGTCCTTTTGTGTGCTGTTTAGCCCTATTGGTATCTAACAATTTAAATAGGATTACCTAAATTCCTGTGGATGGAGGTTGGCAACTGTCTCTGCAAAATTTTTTCCATGTTCTTCTCTAACATAGAATGTCTTGGAAAAACTAATGGTATTAGAAGGAAGATTGTGTCTTCGTCTGTTGAAGCCTTTAAAATGCTGCAGAAAATGTATAGTGTATTAGGTTTCACTACTACTCTCATACTTGAGTCTATTGATGATGGGACATGGGTAACTTTGCTCACATCTGGATATAGTACCAACAAACATAGTTGGTACTATGATATATGCAAAAACCTGTAACAGATAGAAGCAGCCCTTAATTAATTAATTTTATTTAATAAATTTATATAAGCATTACTGAGAATCCTCTAGCTAGTTTTAAAAGTTAGGGCAGATATCAAAGAAATAAAATAACTATAGTATATGCATATGGACCAGATAAGGAATTGGGAGGAATACAAAAGTGTTTACTGAATAACTCAGTTTTCTCCTTTTTTAAAAAAAAATGAAAGTATTCTATCTTCTAGTCCATAGAAATACAGAGAGAAAAACTGAAAATACTATAAAACCACTCTTTGAAATACACATCCAAATTAGTATGGCTTTGCCTTTGTCTTGGACGAAGGAGCTGAATCTTGGTTTTTCACCTCTATCTGTGTACGGTTTGCCCTTTCTAACCATTAAACGGTCCGCCCAGTCCTTTAGGGATTATTTGAAAGTATGTTTCAGGGTGTTCAGTGTCTCAATGTTTTGAAACAGAACAAGCTGCTATTGTTATAAGAGTTTCCTAATGTCAATAATATGGATGTGCAAGCAGTATGTGGTTTGTTTTGCTCTTGTTTTCTTTATAGTTTATGTTATTTATTAGTATTATCTAATACTTCAAAGCAAGTTTTTTTTTAAAAAAGGAACCTATTTCAAATGTAAAGGAAAAAAATCCTCCCAATGTCCACCAATAATTGTTCTTTGCTTTTATCAGAGTTGGAATGAGAGAATTACCTTTTAATTAGATGAATGAGAAGGCAATTGTTGGAATAAAATTGATGACATCCTCTCAGTATATATGGGTAATAATACATCTAATTTCTCACTTTTGTGTTTTCAGCTGCTGAAGATCGACACCTACAAGGGAGCAGCTCAAATACAGATATAAATGTTTCCACTTCTCCTGTAGAAAGTACATATATTGTAGGTCTTTCCGACAGAAGTGGAGAGAGGACATTGCGAACATTGCAAACTCTAAGAGACATCAGCAGTTCTTACAACGCAACACAAATATCTACAGCCTCTAGCAACATTATTTCCAACTCTGATTCTCCTTATATAGAACAGACCGGACAAATGGATTTGTCACCAGGGAACACTGATCTTGCTGGAGCAATGGCCTCACAGTCTCAGGCTCCCTCAGAAAGAATAGGTAAAGAATGACAATCTCATGATTTTTTCAGAGCCCAGTTTCATCTATGTAATATGAAGGTTAAAACCAAAATATCAGGAGTGCATTTTTAAAAGAAAAGAAAAAGAGCTGATGGATCATAGCTGGAATTATAACTGTAGCATTTATTTAGGAAGAATTAGATGTCATTTTTCAGAGAAATGGCTTCTTTGTTTTTATGTGGAAAATTAAGCCACTTTTTGGTGATATTTTATTTCATTTTTAGAGAATATCAATGGTAAGCATTGTTCTGATGTCAAATGATGTCCAATTGGCCAATTTCGGTACCTTCTGATTAAAGGAAAAAAATGGTTGGGGAAAGTAGTACTTCCTAATCATAAAATTTTAATCTGAGCATTTACTTTTTTTTTAAATTATGAAGAAATTAATATTTTGCATTCAATCTGTATGGGCAAAACCCAGAAAAATGTGCTTTGTGGTGGTTCGTGGTTTGTGAAATTTCTGAACTATGGAGCCTTGTGGTGCAGTGGTTAAACTGCTGTACTGCAGCCAAAACTGTGCTCACGACCCAGGGTTCAATCCCAGGTACTGTAGCCGGCTCGAGGTTGACTCAGCCTTCTATCCTTCCAAGGTCGGTAAAATGAGTACCCAGCTTGCTGGAGGGGGGGGGGGGCAATGTGTAGCCTCCATAATTAACTTGTAAACTGCCCAGAGAGTGCTTTAAGTGCTATGGGGCAGTATATAAGCAGAACGCTTTGCTTTAAAAAAAAGAAAAAAAAGAAACACAAACCAGTTTGTTTTTTTAATTCATGCCTGGGGGGAGAGGAAATTAAATACACCCCACTCTCTGCTACCCTCCTGCCCCCTTCCCATTGCCCCTGTTGCCTCCCTATCTAGGTCTGCCACTTCCTCCATCGTCGTTTCAGCTGCAACTGGAAGCAAATGGGTGATCCCAATCTAGCACCGCATGGCTGCGCAGCTTACAGTGAACATTGGTTCCAGCTGATCTCCCTGATCAACTGGGACCCCAGCGCATGCGCAGAGACAGCAGTCCCAGCTCCTGGAAGGGAAGCCAGGCTGGTGTCTCTGAAGATGGCAGCTGCAATGGAGGAGAATGAGGAAGAGGTGGCAGCACAAGGTGGGGAGGCAATGAGTGCTGTGGGAAGGTGGCGGGGGCAGGCTGTAGGGGCAGGGGGCCAAACGAACCAGGAATTTTGTTAAATTCCTTTAAAAGTTCATTGGTTCAGTTTGGGTTTGTTGGTGTTGATGAACCTGAACTGAACCTACGAACCAGCCATTTTTTAACAAACTTCCTGGTTCATTTTTTGGTTCGTGCTCATTTCTATGTATGAGTATAATTATTTACAGAATACTCTTCAATAATTCAGATTTTTTCCCTTGTGTTTCAGCTGTGGAAGAGAGCGATCAGCCAAGGAGCAGCCTGCATAGAGATAGAAGCATGTTGTCTTCTCATACAGATAGTGGCTCTGTTCTCGGTGTATCTGTCAGAGATGGGAAAAGGACATTGCCAACTCTGAGAGACAATGCAACAGAAATGTCTATGGACATTAATCCAAAATCTTCCAGTACTGTAGGCCTTACTCAGTTTTCTTCCATGTTGACTCCAGTACAGACCACACAAATGGATTTATCAGCCAGGGACAGTGTTATCACTGAGGCAGCAGTTTTACGTTCTCAGACACCTTCAAAAACAACAGGTAAAGTGTGAAGAGCTCCTTGGGTTGTTTTTCCCCCCTCCAGATTTCAGGGTGCAGTTATGCTTGTCTGTGTATAATCCAGAAGGTTAGGACACAATATATAAAAAGAAGAGGGAAAACAAGCAGACATAAACAGACATTTCTAAGTCTTTGAGGGATAAAGCTGACTAAACATGTGTGAGACTTTGATAACAACAGTGAAAAGTTTCTCTTTAAAGAAGAACAGTGTCTTAATTTTTGTCATAGTTCAGAAAATTATGTGTTGTGTTCCTTTTTCTTTAAGGCTATGACCACCAACAATGGCATAGATTTAGTCTCTTTGATTAGACTTCATAGGCATCCTTCAGTCTCGAGAGACTATGGTAACGTGCTCTGTATGGAGGACTTGGAACAGCGTCTAGTGTTTTGACGCTGTACGCGAAGCTGGAGTGTCCTCTCCAGGGCATGAAGCCTGGGTAAAATAATATGGAGGATAGGCTGTTACCCAAGCAGCAAATCCCCCCTCTCCACGTCGCTGAAATAGTCCAATGGAAAGGCAAGAGCCAGTACAACTGGTTCCAGCGACGTCGCAGGAGTTGACAGAATGACACGAACTGCCTCCGGGACTCCGGCTCCGGATTTTGCCTCGAGGTTAACTCCTGAAGCCTTTTCCATCGGTGGATATAGCCACAAGGCAGTGGAGGTTTGAAGTCAGAGTTTTCCTTCTCCTAGATGGGCTGCCTTCCAGGGCTGACGAGTCCCACCTACCCGGCCTGTTCCCTCATGGCATGGAGGCCGATGGCGGCGCCTCAGTGGGGGTTTGAAGTCAGAGTTTTCCTTCTCCTAGATGGGCTGCCTTCCAGGGCTGACGAGTCCCACCTACCCGGCCTGTTCCCTCATGGCATGGAGGCCGATGGCGGCGCCTCAGTGGGGGTTTGAAGTCAGAGTTTTCCTTCTCCTAGATGGGCTACCTTCCAGGGCTGAACGAGTCCCACCTACCCAGCCTGGCGGCGCCTCAGTGGGGGTTTGAAGTCAGAGTTTTCCTTCTCCTAGATGGGCTGCCTTCCAGGGCTGACGAGTCCCACCTACCCGGCCTGTTCCCTCATGGCATGGAGGCCGATGGCGGCGCCTCAGTGGGGGTTTGAAGTCAGAGTTTTCCTTCTCCTAGATGGGCTGCTTTCCAGGGCTGAACGAGTCCCACCTACCCGTGCATCAAACTGAGACTTTGCGCCATTAGAATCATTTCCACTAGCACAGAGAGGAGCATACACATTTTGTTTAGTAAGTGATGGATTATAATCTGTGGTGACTTTGTTCTGGCAAAAGACTTTTTTATGGCACATGACTTTCACTCAGTTTTTGCTGATTTTGAAGCCTGCCTGCTCATATCCTACATTGTTTTGGAGCCTCCACATACACAGATTTCTCAATAACACTTCATCTGGCACTAGAAGAGGTTGCAGGCCTATTCCAGTCTGTAGGGCTTCTCAATCCATCCCACATTGCTGTACCCCATGGTTATACCTGTTTCTCCATTTTATCTTTGATCTAATCCTATACCTCATGGAGTTGCACTAAATTGGGGATGGTGAGCAGCCAGCAGAACTGGCTCCTGGCAGGTCCTGGATGAACCCACACCAGTATTTTTGGGGCTCTTGTTATTCCTGATCAGGAAAACTGAGACGCAGACTAAACCCATTCTGTGTTGTGTGTGAGTGTGACAATTGGTGGCCACCTTTTCCAGCTGTAAAGTAACTTTAATGTCGGTACAAATGTTGAGGAGAAAACAAAAGCACTCCAAAATACATGGAAGGCAGAAACATGAGCAGCTGCTTCTTTGATGACCATGGCAACATGACTGAGTGCTCCATGATCTTGAGATGGATGCACGGAGGCATTTCATGTCTAGCACAAGAATATGCCTCCATGGTCTCACTCTATGTTGCTACATGTGCAAAATTCAACCCATCAGACACAGTGAGACTGAACTCAAGATGCAAGTAAAGTAAGGCTAGGGATGTCTCACCCTGAAATATTGGAGTAAAGGACCATGAGTTGTCTCTAATTAGAAAGCCTTCTGAAGCAGCAGTTACTGTAGTATGAGCAGTGAGGAGATGCATAGTAAGGTCTAGGTATCTCCACACCCAAAGGCTCTTCACTTCTCACACAATAAATAATAAATAATATTTTAATGCAAGTAACACATCTTATTTTTTTACTATTGTATTTAAGCTGTAGAAGACAGTGGTCTACTGAGGAGGAGCTTGAATACAAAGACAAGTGTTTCCAGTTCTCACAGGAAGAATGTGTCTACTGTAGGTTTATCCAATAGAAGTGAAGAGATATTACCAGCTCTGAAAGACACCAGTGGTTTTTACAATGCCGCACAAATATCCACAATCTCTAGTAATAAACCTTCTAGCAACTTGGGCCTCACTGATTCTTCTTATGCATCAACTCCAGCACAGACCAGACAAATGGATTTGTCCCCAGGGAACACTGATGTCGGAAATATTACTCCCTCAGAAATAACAGGTAAAGGGCAAACTCTTCATTGGGTCTGGACTGTGTGGTGTAAATGTTAAGACCAAAATATTAGAACTGAATGTAGAAAAGAAGAAAAAGATAGGAGATAGATAATAGCTGGAACTACAGCTGTAAACTCATGGCTCTCCAGTTGTTGTTACATTATAACTTATCTGAAGTACTACATGTTCCCAACTCTTGCACTATACTGAAGGGGAAATCAATTTAGCTTTGTACGTGAATGTAATGGTGGTTAAAAAATATGAGATGTCCTTCTGTTTATGTGCATGGTACATTTAATTTCTCACTGTCACTTTTCAGCTGTGGAAGATAGTGGTCTCCTGAGGTGGAACTCAAACAATGAGGAAGTTGTTTCCAGTTCAGAAGCAGAGAGTATATCTGTTCCAGGCGTATCTGACAGAGTTAGAGAGAGGACATTGCGAACTCTAAGAGATGTCAGTAGTTCTCTTAATAAAGCAGAGAGAGCCACAACTTCTAGCAATGAAGTCTTCAATTCTTTGGGTCTCACTGATTCTTCTTCTGTCTTGACTCCAGTAGAGGTTGGACAAATTGATTTGTCACCAGAGAACACTGATATTACTCCCTTGGAAACAACAGGTAAAGAATGACAGTATCTTCCTTTGTTCTTGATTTGGGACCACGGCTTCATGTGTGGTATAAGGATTAAAACCAAACTATTAGGAATAAATATAAAAAAGAAGAGAAATATACAAATGGACAAAAGCTGGAATAATAAACTGCTATGGTATTGAAGATAAAGTTGACTAAAACATGCAGGATTGATATAATACTTACATAACACACTTTAATAATTATTTCCCTTTTTATATCAGTGTTAACTGTGATAATATTTCTGCTTTTGAAGAATATTAGCAATAAAGATTTTAATCATGTCTTAGTGAAATTTCCTATTTTAATCTCTTCTTGATTGGATTAAAAAGAACTGAAGTGAGTAAATGGCAGAAACTGTTAAGAGAATAATATATTCAGTTATGCTTTCCACTGGTGGAGTCATTCCCACATGATCCAAGGAAGGGCACATTTTTATTGAGAAAATGATAGGTTGTATCCTATGGCGACTTTGTGCAAATAGGAAGTACTTCCACAATCAAGAGAGGCTCATGATTTAGACATAACTTCGCTATGCTAGGGTCACCCAGACCTCTCTTATGCAGGACCCTGATTGTGACCTGGCGAGTCCCAAAATGCAAGACCTCCATCTGCTATCATAGTCTTTTCTTCCCAGGCTATTTTGAGCCTTGGATATTGACCATAAAATTTTCAGAAGATCAGCCAATGAGAGAGTGGCTGGCAAGGTTAGAGGTGGGGCCTTACTTGGTGGACTGGTCTTCACTCTAGTGAGCCAGGGAAGGATATGTTAAGCATATTGGCTTCTCCCCAGCAGTCCTCTATGTAACTTTGCCCATAGACTCTTACTTTATGTACCCTGTCTTGCCAAGAAGCATTTTGTATGTTTGTTGGATGGGGGAAGAGAGAAGTAGCATTATGGGGCATTATGTTGTATTTGCAGTTCTGTTTTCCTGTTGCAGTTTCATTGGTTCACCTAAGGGAGCGTTTTTGCCCAGAGGGATGGATCCTCAGTGAGGGAGATGTGCATTTGGCCCTATCTCAAGCAAGGGATCCCTTTCCCGTGGGGATCAAGGAGTAGAGGACTGACAGAGCCACCTACAGTCCCCCCCCCCCCAGCAGATGCCAGTGGGTATTCCCTAGTGTTCTTGTGCTTAGGGATATATACCTATCTCTAGTAGCCACTCTATGACTACTTAGCCATAGTCTACGAAGGTGAGTATTGGTTAGCAGATGATCCACCAATGTACAGACCTGCTCCTTATGTTGTACCAGTATTGTTCTGCTGCATACAATGCAACTCTTTGCCTTTTATTATCCATCAACAATTTATCCTTCAATGAACTTCTTATGCTGTTAAGAATGGTGTGTCTTCTCTTGATGGGCAGGGGAAGCATTCCAGGTCATTTCACCTGTGTCCACAATTGTACTCCCCAATTGATTCAGCCCTCCATGACAGATCTCTGACTCTTTTGGATCATCTCCCATTCCTCAGGAGTGGCATTTCTGAGGGCACAGAGTGTTACAGTGGCTGGAGGCATAGTTCAGGCAAAATAAGGCGACTTCCCTCACATGTGTAGAAGCATTGTGTAATAGGACAAAGCTGTCCTTGAGATATCCCAATAGCTGGAAAGGTAAAACTTTGAGAATTAAAAAAAACTATTCTAAATGAGAGGGAGGGAAGGTGGTGCTCCTTTTCCCCCCTAATATTGACATATATTAAAAAGCTTATTAACTATTAAAAAGTTTATTAACTAGATGTTAGAGTAGTAATTCAGAATCTCATTTGCTTGTACATGAGCAAGTAGTCTTCTACAAGCATGATTATGTGTACAGTATAACAGATGCCAAAAGAGGTTAGAAGCACTGTTTTAATCAACATTTGTTTAGAATTAGAGTTTGTACCAGCTGTTAAATGAAAACAAAAATTAATAGTACTAATACTCCCATGCATGTGCATTTTCTAATTATGATGGCCGGTATCCTATTGAGAGTAGAAGAGCAATTGGATAAAGTCCCCCCCCCCCCCACTGTGGCAGGCCTCCTGTTGCAGCCTTGATCACATAATCTGTCACACAACTGATCTTGCAATCCGTGTCAGACTGTGCATGCAATGAGGAGTCTGCTGGAGTAGGAAGAGCATATTCATGATTGTCGTGAAGAAATGCTAGCTAGTGTGTTTGGACAACTTTTCCTGAGAATAAATCTATCTTAAGAGGCAGAATG
This sequence comes from Intellagama lesueurii, assembly GCA_037013535.1. Lineage (NCBI taxonomy): Eukaryota > Metazoa > Chordata > Lepidosauria > Squamata > Agamidae > Intellagama > Intellagama lesueurii. Next base: position 125,468,819 of record JBAJHW010000001.1, on the reverse strand, counting down.
ATTTGAGAATAATTGTTTATTGTCAGTATCAAGATACTGTTAAATATATTTTTCCATTGATTTTTATTCTACTTAAATCAGATAAAAAGACAAACAAAAACAGAGTGAAAAAAATCTATAAACTTTTCCTGGAATATTACTGTGAAGAATATTAAATACTCTGGAGTATATTGGGCTAAGATATTGCTGAGAATATGGCTATGCATATTTTTAGAACATTAGACATGTTTTTCATTAATTATGTATGTTAGAGAGACTGTTTATAATTATTCTAATTAATTAATGCATTATTAATGTTATTAATATCCACATCGTTGAATTAAAATAAATAAATACAGCAGTCTAGCTTTCCAGAAAAGCTAGAGATGCCACAATATAATATATTTTAAACAGAAATAAATAGTTAATCTTATATATCAGACCAGCTGATAAAATGTATGCTAATTATTGAACAAAACCAAAATCTTCAGTTGTTGAGGGGCTGGCTTGATGAAATAAAGATGTACACTTTTGTAAAAAAAAGCCTTTCTGTTAAAAGTCTGATAGCTTTTATAAATTTTGGTAACAAGAAAAATATACACGTTCATATTTCACCATGTTATGGCAGTGGCTGTAAATAAAAATGTATTTTAATTAATGTTTCCTTCCTGAAAACTGTTAACCTGAATGTTCAATTTTATTATCAGGCTTCAGCTCTCTTGCCTATTTAATATTTTCCATTACATCTGTATGGATATAATTATGGAAGAATAAAACGTGGATGTTCTTAGCACATGCAGGTGACACAACTAACATTTTATCGTTTTATTTCAGCTGTAGAAGACATTAGTCAGCCAAGGAGCAGCTCAGACACAGAGAGAGGTGTTTCAAGATCTCCTATCGACAACACGTCTGCTTTGGATCTCTCTGGCAGAGGTGGAGAGAGGACATTACAAACGCTAAGGGACATCAGCACTTCCCATATTACAACACAAGTATCCATAATCTCTGGCAAAGAAATTTCCAGCTCTTCAGACCTCACTGACTTTTCTTCTATGTTGACTTCAGTACAGATGGGACAAACAGACTTGTCACCAGGGCACACTGAGGGAATGGTTACAGAGTCCCAACCAGCTTCAGAAACAACAGGTACAGGATGAAGAGCTCCTTGTTTATTCCAAAATTGCTGCATACTACCAGTCTTGTAATGATGTGCTGGTCCATTAGTTAAATGCACATGGAGATGTTTCTTAACACAGAATATGCCTCCATGTTGTCATTGCATATATGAAGCACAGCCTTCCAAACACAAGCGGTGGTTCCCAACTTTGGGTAACCCAGATGTTCTTGGATTGCAACTCCCAGAAACCCTGGCCAGCACAGCTGATGGTGAAGGCTTCTGGGACAGTCCAAGAACACCTGGGTTAGTCAAGGTTGGGAACCACTACTTTAAAGTATCCTGTATAGCAGCAGCCACTATCTGTAGCACAAGCAGTAAGAAAACAGAGATTAAAGGATAAGCGCAGCTACCAACAGAGTTGCAGTTCCATTCTACCATTCATACATAGAAATAAGTGCCTATTAAATTTTACTAACACACAAAACATTTCAAGCTTTTCTCATTATAAGAAGGTTAATCTTCTTTGCCATTGTTTTCATCAGAATAGGGCTGGGAAACTCATGGCCCTCCAGATGCTGTTAGACTAAATGGCAAAATCAACTTGTTTTTCATTACCTTTGTATAGGAATGTACAAGCAAGGGAATGAGGGCAAGAAAGTATGTGATACCCTCTCAGTGCATGTGGGTAGCACATCTTAATTTCTCTTTGTTTTATTTCAGCTGTTGAAGACAGAGGTCTGCTGAGGTGGAGCTCAAACACAGAGCAAGGTGTTTCCAGTCCTGCATCAGAGAGTGCACCTGTTCCAAATCTGTTTGACAAAGGTGAAGTTAGGACATTGCAAACTCTAAGAAACACCAGCAGTTCTCATAATGCAACACAAAAAGCCACAATCTCCAGCCATGAAACCCTTCACTCTTTGGATCTCACAGATTCTTCTTCTCTGCTGACTCCAGTACAAACTGAACAAATGGACATGACAACAGGGGACATGGATTTCACACAAGCAACACTTAAACATTCTCAGACTCCATCAGAAATAACAGGTAATGGATGAAGTTTTCCTTACCTGTCGCAGAGCACTATTTAACTTGAGAGGCATAAACCAAGTTTTCTGTGGAAAAGTGAGGATTGCTCTTGCCTCTAGAGAATGTTTACAAAGATCAGTGTCTATGCTAACAGCACGTTACCATTAGAGATTTTGTTCAAAGGTGTCCTCCAAAAAAAAAACTGTTTGAATCTGTTTTGGCATCCCCTTCCTAGCCTCACTCATCACCCGTCTCCCAAGAGCTGCTCAGTAGAATACATCTACCATGGAAATCAACACCACCATATTATGTTCCTTTTTCCTCAGCTGCATTGTTTTAATGTGGGTGAGACATGAATCAGAACTATCCTGCCACGAGTTTCCACACCACTCCTGGAGAATGTCATTGACAAGGATTAGGGCAGGGAATGGAAACCCTTGATTGATAGGCCCACCTAATAGTGATAAATTGTGGGATTGGGAAATGTGGCGTGGGAAGGCTGTACTCTATGCTGAGTGCAACCTTTAAATCACATAGAGTAAAAAATGTGTCATCCTTCCTTTCTACTAGTTCAGGGCCACCTTATAAATCTTTGCAGGAATATAGAGGTTGCTATTGAATACTTCCTTGTGGTGGTTGCCTTATATAAGAGCAGAAACAGAGTTTGGGAAATTTACTTTTTTAGACTACATTTCCCAGAATCTCCCAGCCAGCATGGCCACAGGGGTATGAGCTAAAGATTTCAGGCTTCTTGCTTTTTATGTTGCTTCACTTTGCCCATAGTTGCCACAATTACAATGTCCTGAGAATTATAATCATTGTTGAAGTGATTTATGGGGGTGAAATGATTATGCTGAAAAGGATAAGCAGCAGCTGCTCTTATCCTAAACAAACTTACTAAGCAGTAAAGCTGAGTAAACATGTTGGGATTTAATTCATAGTAAACAAGTGTACTGAGTATAGTTCTCAATAAACTGAACTGGTATAGCTCATTGGATTGAAGCACCCACTGTGGAGCTGGGGCCCTGGAATTTGAATTTAAACTGTGCCTCTCAGGAGAGGGGTCAGCTGAGATCAAATTCTGTATAGCTGATGGGCTTATGTGCCGTGCCAGCCTGTGTAGCCTTGGGCAAGCTTCACAGTCCCAGAATGCCACCAGAAGAAGGGAATGTTTAAATGCTTATGAGCACTTTATTGCCTTGGGAGGGTTATCATAGGTTGGAAAGAATTTGAGGGCACATCATTAAAAAGAAACAAGCATAGGATTGCAATGGTAATATATATCTTTAGCATTAGTCTGAATGTGTGATGCTTACAAAGTTCTAATACTTGTTTATTGTCATCTAGATGTCAAAGATAACCAGCATACTTTTAGCCACTTCAGTACAGAGAAAAGGGATGCTCAGACTGAAAGTGTGTTCTCTGTTGTCACCCTTGTCAGAAGTGGAGATGGAACATTAAGATCTCTAACTAACAGGATGAAATCCACAGATTTAACAGAGCTCTCAACTTTTGATTTGGAAGATGTCAGTTCTTCAGTTTTAACTCAGACTTCATTTGGTACAGCACAAAGTGGAAAGGAAATTTTCCTGTCTACAGGGATGGATATCACTGAATCTCTAAAAGATTCTTTACTTACATACTCCTCCAAAACCTCCGTTTACCCATCTTCTACATTAAATCTTTCAAGTGAGTTTTACAAATAATAATAATAATAAAAAAATTGTTCCTGCCTCTGTCAAACACCTGCTAGGGATCTAATCATTAATACATTTGCTCTTTGTTCTCTGTCTGGTTTCTCTCCATTCCCTCTTACATACGTTTTTTTAAATTGTTTGTTCAGCGATTGATACATTCTGCAGGTGTGAATCATATGAATTGCTAGAATTGAGGGCCAGCCTATGCATTGTGTGGTGGTTATGTTTCATATACAATTCTCTTCCTTGTGTCAAACTGGGGACCATGCTATATACTGTATGCAGCAAATATGTTTGCCATGTGAAGTGTGGACCTGTCACTAGGTACTTTTTTCCTCTCTGCCAAATACACAAACTGTTTTGGAACTGGATAGTGGTTTGTCTCTTTGACAAAAAGAACTTGTGATGATTTTTTAGGTCTTAGGAGTAGGTTTCATCTTTGATATGCCATTTGTATCTTGCTGGCTGTAGCCTGGGTATGTAACTGAGCATAGTCATCCTCTTTTCAAAGGGCATGGTGAGGTTTACCAATGCTCTTGCCAAGGTATAGGTTTCTACGGTAGTATTAAATAGTAAAGCATCACTTTGGAACCATGGATGCAGACAGTGACTCAATTGGCAGTATACATGAGGCAAAGAAAAGAAATTAGTCTAAATGAGGCTGTGCGTCAGCAATGGTCTGCCAGAGGCGAGAAGAAGAAGAGGAGGAGGAGCAGATGCAGGGGAAGAGTTCAATTTGCCAACATCCTGAAGTGGTTCACTTATTAAGCCATTTCATGATACCTGAAATTGACAGTGGAGGGAGCCAGACAAAATAGGGTCACTTGAGGTCTGTATGCCATTTGGATGCCAAGATCACACCCAATGGCATATTGTGCCTTTACCCAACCTCAAGTGACTCTATTTAGACTGAACCAGCCTGCTCCAAAAGGCCCATGTAGACATGTCCATAGTTTCATGCAAATATAGCAATCTACATTTACCAGATCTGTCACACCAGGCTCTGGTGAGGTGTCCGTCAGTGTCCCCCCCTTTCCTCTTCGTTTCTTCTAGTTTACATAGCTTTCCTGCAGTGTGAAAATGGACCCTGTAAAGAATTTAGCGTCAAGTGCTCTTAACAAGATGACTGTCCCAAGCCCTACTCTGTTCTTTTATTAAAGTCCAAATGACAGTGATATTTGTCAGTCACAAAGATAAAAGCCTGGCTCCTGCCTGAAATAACAAGTGTCCTCAGAACACTTCAAGAGACAAGAGTGTTGGCAGCCTCACATGAGAATGTCACCTGGGACATTGGCAGCCTGAGAGGAGGCTGTCTTGTGACTGAGGTCCAGCCTCCAGGGTTGTGTGTGCTGTGTAGGAACATACTTATCTTTCCTTGCATGTGTACAAAGGTTCTACTAATTGTATATATGTTATGGGTGTTTGCAAGGGACGTGATGGTGCCGCGGGTTAAACCGCAGAAGCCTCTGTGCTGCAAGGTCAGAAGACCAGCAGTTGTAAGATCGAATCCACGCAACGGAGTGAGCTCCCATCGCTTGTCCCAGCTCCTGCCAACCTAGCAGTTCGAAAGCATGCAAGTGCAAGTAGATAAATAGGTACCACCTCGGTGGGAAGGTAACGGCGTTCCGTGTCTAGTTGTGCTGGCCACGTGACCATGGAAACTGTCTTCGGACAAACGCTGGCTCGATGGCTTGGAAATGGGGATGAGCACCGCGCCCTAGAGTCGGACACGACTAAATGTCAAGGGGAACCTTTATGGGTGTTTATGTCAGGGAGTTACTAGAAGTCATTATTTTTTATGCCTAGTTCAATCTTAGCATTGAACACAAGCCTTTTGCTTAGGATTTCTTAGTCCAGTTAATTCTTACAGCTGACTGTCCAGCACAAAAAGGGCTAATTCCACATCATTTTTCAAAAAATTAAATACAGATCTTTTAAGCCCTCTCTCTTATAGGTGTGATTTTTTTAAAAATTGTAAATTACTAAACATGTTCAGTTTTTATGAACAGTTTAAACAGGTTTGATAAACGTAAGGTAAACATTTCCTCTATGTTTCTTAAAAAAAGGAAATATCTGTAACAAACTACTGTAGTGTAAACAGCAAATACCATTCTAACTTTTCATGTAATTTTTCTGTTCTAATACAGACACCCTTTAAATGTCTTTGACATCAAAATAATCTAAACCTTTTACCAAAAGGAGGTATGCATTAAGTGTTGAACTCTGATTGGCAGCATTTTTCTCCAGATGGTGCACTGTAATGGTGCATGATATTAGCTGGAGATGTATCCAGATCAGTTGCTGTATAATGAACCTGAAACCATGACACCTCTGCCCACTCCCCTGATGTGTTGATTACACTCTGATCACCCCAAGACAGCATACTCGTTGACCAGTTTGGTTGAGGATGACAGGGGTTGTAGTGTAACTTATCTGGATGGTACTGGATTGCAAGAAGCTGATTTGTTCTTTGATGGTTAAAAGGAATGCAAATGGTTACTTGTGGAATATGTCTTTCTCTCACACCCATATTTAATGTCATTTTAGGCCATGGAAGCAGTCCCCAGATGAATAAAGAATTAGATGCAGAAAAAAGGCTTTCCAGTGCTGCTACAGACAGTGTATACCGATCAACCGCATTCACACATGGTGGTGCAAGAACCTCAAGGTCACTTCCAGACAACAGCATTTCCACTGTAGCCATAGATAGTAGCACTTACAAAAGTGATGATTCCAACTCATCAGAGCCGATCCTGACCTTGACATCTGTAACAGAGATGGAAAAACACAATGTCTCATTAAGTGAAGAACAATCTACTGGGCCTTCTACTGAGCACTTATCTGAACACTCCTCGTTAATTCCTATGTACTCATCTTCACCAAAGGATCCATCAAGTGAGTTTTCTTTAGGACAGAGACTGAAGGAAGAACAGGTTGTTACTCACCATTATTTGTGTTATCTCTTTCCATGCATACGGTAGATCTTTATTATTTAACTGTATGTGTAAATAAGTATAGGTGCACATATACGTTTGCCGTTGTGTACACAAATACACAGACTGTATCATAGGCAGAGAACAAAAGTTGTGTGCTTTTTAAAATTTGTTCTTTGAAAACCAGAATTTTTTTTTCTCCAAAAGATATCTGGGATAAACTTCAGGCCAATGAAATTTCGCTCTTTGCAACATTGCCATGGCAAAACTGCAGGTTTCAGTTTAAATGACTCATCTTAAAATGGAGCAGTGAATTTGTCATTCTCTGTATTAGACATTGTGCAAACTATAGAACTTCTGATATTGAGTTGTTTGAAGCAAGTACCATTTTAAAATTTTCCTTTCTGAATTCCTATTTCAGCTACCGGAAGTAGTCCTCATTGGGTTAGAAGTTCAAACCTTCCACATTCTTCTACTGAAAGTACCTACACTCTAGCCTCTTTCAGCAATGGAGAAGGAATAATCAAAACTACATTTTCTCAAGCAACTGAAAGTCCCTCATTAAATAGGGAAGAACTGGACAGCTCTGAAGTAAATCCTTCCTCTCCAGAGGTATACTCCAGAGGGACTGACTCCTCAACAGAAAACCTAAGTATCTATGGGTCTTCAACAGAGACTCTTCATTCACCAAGAACACCATCTTACTTCTCCTTCCAAAGTGAACCTTCAGGTTAGTCTTAAATTGTACCCTGCAAAGATTGCACCCTGGGTTCTGTACTGCCCCTTAAGAAAGATGGCTATGTAATAGTCTAATAAAGTGCCTTGCCAGGTCCCACTGATTATGACAAAGGGTGAGGGATAGGCAAGTCTCCTAGGGGTGGAATTTCCACATTCTGAATATCCCTACAAAAATGAATCTCTTCCACTTTCCCAGTAACTGCACCTCAGAAGGCAAAGGGCCTCATTAGATGACCTCAGAAAGTAAGCAGGCCTGTGAGCTTCCAGTCCCTGCCCGGCGTAGCGTTTATTTTCACAGATTGCCTGCCGCTCTTAAGAGACTTTTTCAAGCATTGTCAAATATTTCTGATTAACAATTCAGGTGTGTAGAATGAAGTACAGTAATTGTTGGTATTGGTTACACATTTGTTTTTACAAAAATGCTTAGGCTTAATTCTTACTAAAATGTTCTTGCAAGCAGAATTCATTACCTTGGTACTTCAAAGATAATTTATAGCACATATATATATATATATTCGTATATAGATAATTCTTATTACTTACGTAACATGTTGCTTATTGTCACGATGTTTATACTACCAGTCCTTTGGAAGTCAATGTTGAGAATGCTATGGTCATATTTGTATTTATTTCTCTTTGACCCAATCTCCATAACCACTTTATTTATATCTGAGTCTGAATTTTATATTCTATCTGTCTGAAGAAATAAACTGCAATCCGTAAAAACTCATGCTAAAATAATCTGTCCATAAATGCTGCAAGACATTTTTTCGTTGTTGTTTGTTTTAATACTGTGAATTGTATTTAATGGCTTTGTTGGTTTTTAAAATATTTTTTTAAAATAGCAAGCCACTCTGCTGTTTAAAAAAGTCAAGGAAGAGAAAAGCTAAATTAGTAAATATGTATGTGTGCCACTTATACGCTTAATACTCTTATTTTGCTTATACGCTTTGACACATTTTCAACTCTGGTTTTATACAGCAGTTCATGTAATAGCTACTCATTTCTTATAGGATGCTTGTCAGCAGCAGGTTAATGCTTAGAGGCACCTTCAATGGGAAGAAATATGCAGAACCATGATTTCTGATAGGCTCCCCCTGTCAACACAATTGTACAGTGGGCCATCACCTTTCTTCAAGGTAGTAAATTCACATGAAATGGATATATACTGCAATGGACTTGCCAATAATGGCCAGGATCCAGTGGTCTGTATTTGCTAAATCCTGTTCCCTCCACCAGAATTGGTAATTCCTGCAGTGTTTGCACTACCACCTCTATGACCCCCAAGAGTGCTCCAGTAGGGTAATCAGCTTTCTGGAGCAGGTTTCAGGTGCCACAAACAGTTGCAGTAGAAAAGAAAAGGAAGTCTTGATTCTGCTGTTGTTGGATGTGGGCATGCATAATTAGATCTTGGTGAACTTTATTTTGCTTCTGTCTTTGATTTTTTATTATATCTATTGAAATTTCCTGCTAATCGTTCACTTATGTTTGTATTTCAGATACTGAAACAGACTCCCACCCGATGAATAGTAGTGATACTGGCAAAAGGACCTCTGTTTCTCATACTGACATCACATTCACCTCAACCACCTTCACAAGAGGTGGAGAAAGGACATTATTGTCTGTTTTAAACAGCAGTACATTGCCAAACTCATCAGAAAGTTCCACTTTTCATGTAGAAATTTCCAGTCCTTCAGAGCTGACTCAGACCATTTTTTCTGAGAACCAGAGTAGAAGTAACACATCCTCAAGTTACATGGATTTTTCTGGACCATCCACAGAACCTTTGGATGTATATTCCCAGAAAATACCTGAGTACCCTTCTACAGTGAGTGAGCCACATACCACTCAGTTTTCTTCAAAATCTAAATCTACATTTTCCAGCAGCTCATTTCCATCTTCCTTGCCAACATCACAGAAACAAGACTCATATTCACCAACTCAACCACCAACTTTGTTTTCATCATCAGAACCTTCCTTCCCATCATTATCCTCTGCTTTTCCATCAACGTTATCATCACCCTCTCAAACCCCTTCAGTGACATTTTCACACAGGCTGTCATCAACAGCACTACTCCCATTGCCATCTTTACGGCCTTCAGTTTCTTCATCATCTTCATCTTTACAGCCTAGCAGAAGTCTTGAAACAAGTGTTTCTATGAGTGCATCTGAAGGGACAACTGGAATAGACCCTCATACAGCTGCAAGTGCCCACACTGAGCACAGCCACCAGACGAAGACATATATGTTGAAGGATAGCACAGTTCTGAGGTCAACAGGACCTTCACCTCTTCTAACAGAAACTACTGAACAGCTTACAAACCTTTCTTCACCAGTTACAATCTCCCTAGAAGAAACCAAAGCCACAAAAGGACAAAATGTTTCTCTACAAGAGACTAACCATGAAAAAAGTGTTCCCATGTTGACTACCTCTCCCACAAACTTTCCAGAAAGTACCATGGTTTCTGAGACAGCAAAAGCAACAACTCCTACATTGCGAAGTACAACCACGCCAAAAGATGCCTTTAATTTGGTAGAAACAACAACAGGAAAAAAACTTACTGTGGTAACATACACAACATTGAGAATGCCTACTTTGGTAGCAGGTACAGATGTTCTAGTCAGCACGAAGCCTCACAAAGTTCAGCCATCCTCTACCATGATAACTTATGGCACTGAAATGCCTATGAAAGGAATAGAGAAGACCAGCACAACAACTGCTGTAGTTCAAGAGCACATGAAGACTACTATCCAGCCTCCCGTTATGTTTTCTTCAAGCAAAACCTCTAGAGGGGCTTCACCTGTTCCCCCGGTTTCCACCAAAGCAACTACAATTGTTTGGTTTGGAAGCACAAAAATATTTTCAGCTTCCCCTGGAAAAGGTAAATGATTAAATGCAGCTATGGTGTGAAAAACACATTTCATTTGTGTTGAAAAATTCCTTATTTGGATGGGAATTCATTTGGTGTGTATATACATTTTTTTAGGTATACAGAAGTGGCTGTAAAATTTGTAAATCATTCTATGAAACAGCCCAAATTAATTCATCCAAAAAAATGAACATGAAGCATATCAAACACATTAAAAATAACTAATTGATATGTTTCTTAAAGACAGAAAACATATATATTAATAGTGAAGTGCTGAGTTATTCATATTTTGTAGTCAGTTACAAGGTCACAGAGAAACAAGACAGGTATCAGCATATTCAGAAGATGGTTTTGGAAGTAGAAATAATATTTTGGGGAAGAACAACTAAAAGGGTAATTCCCTTTCCCCCACAGCTCAGTGGCAGAATCCCAATTGTCTGACTTTGGGGGACAGGAAAGAAGAATGAAGGTAGTGGTTAGGAGAAATGGAATTGAGTATCATAGAAAAAATAGGCTTGGCTGGCTAGACCTTAACCAGAAAGTTCTCTACACTGTAAGACTTTGTTGCAGGCTCGGTGTGTATAATAGCATATTTTTGTTAATTTGTTTGTAGTCAGGAATTTTTGCAATGGTTCTATTAATTTCCCTTTTTAGGTAAAAGAATAGATTGTGATTTGTTCATAATAGCCTCCAATTTTGAAATATTGCAAGAATTTATTGCTATGTCCTTCCCACTATTCTTGCCAAACAAAACTGCCATGTGTAATATAGGCTGAATACATCACCTGTTCCTCTCAGAACAGTGCATCTCTTCATTTTGGCTTTAAGATGTTGCTAGCCCAAATTAGTGGAAGCTGGCTCTCAGTATGGTTTAGGAGCCCAGCAATAACCGTATGTGGAACAGTTCTGGAGACTGGGTTGTTGTCACTGACCACAGGAGTGGCATATGTCACAGGCAACTTGAGTTGTGATTCTGATATCTGAAAAGAAAGCATTGTTTTTTGTTATATAGATGTATATTACTGTGTTAACTGGGGATGTGGAAAGCTTTAGTCCCTTTGGACTATCCTGACAAAACTCCAGAAGTGTTATTTCACAACCAATGTGTGTACCAGAGATACTTGTCATAAACATGTGGATTGCTTGATAGACAAATTCTAATGCCACTGTTCACCTGGTTGGCAAGAAGAAGAATGCAGCATGGGTACAAAATAAATGGCAGATATTTATAGGAGTACTATAGCAGGTATTCATTCCTACCACCCAGAGCTTTCCAAAAGCACAAATGATAACAATTATGCTGTAGTGCAAAGGACTCTACTATCTTAAATCATTTTTATGCCAAGAGTTTCTTACTACCATGTTAAAATGGTGGGGCCTCTGCAGTGCTAACTGCAGCAGCTTCCCTATCATGCAGGAAGTCCTCAGAGCACCCTCTTGCACCACCTCCTGCACGCTGGCAGGGCAAAGCATCTCCTTGTCCGGTGTTTTGCAATGACCACAAACAAACCTTTCCTGCTTTATTCTGTGGCAGTCCTGGAGATAATGGGCTCATAGAATCAGGCACACCCATCCCAGGGCCTGTATGTTACCCCTCACTTCACCAACCTGAAGTTCCATCCTTTGGCGCACTGGAGGCTGAATGTTCACCTGACAGTTCTCTAGTCACAGAAGCCCTGGGAAGTAATAAGACCTTCCATTTGGACACTCACATTGTAACAGTCCATTTCATTCCCTTTTTCACCCTGGTGATAGCTGCTTTCTTCTGAGCAAATGCATTATCTGATGTTATGTGATTTTATCTAAATAATGTATTTTTATCTTCCAGGTCATTGGCCATAATAAAATAAAATAAAATATAAAATAAAAAGTTTTCATGATACAGGCTGGTTTTTCTTTTCTGTTTCAGATGTAGATGAGTGTCTGTATAATCCATGCCCAGCCTTGGCCACATGTACTAATACACAAGGTTCATTCCATTGTACGTGTTCTCTCGGCTACCAGATGGAAAAAGGAAAGTGCAATTTAGGTAAGAGAGCCAAGAAAAAGAAGGGGGAAATTGTAACAAATAAGCTTCTTAATAAGATATAAATCTGCAGAGAGCTTAAATCTTTTCATTACTAAAGGAATGTTCTTGTTACCAGAAATAGTTTTAACATCATTTTCTTGATTTGCAATTTTAGTTTGATGGCTGCAGCTTTATGACACTGTGGAATTTATATTAATCTCTACTTCAGAAATTAGTTTTGTTGTCTAATTGTCAGCCAGCTTTATTCAGCTTTATACAGTAGGTACTCTGTCTTATCTAGATGTCTCTGAGATCTAATTCTTTCATGTCATTTTAGTCTGAATTCCTCTCAAGTTATTGAGTCCTTTGAGGTTTAAAGCACACATGTGTGAAATGAATCCCTCACAGAACAGAGAGATTTTCTGGGCAGGACAATTGAACTGACAAAAGAATGGTTCGATTGTTGTGGCAAAAATCAGCTCCAGCGAGTGGAGCTTTACATGCATGCACGCAGAGAGGCAGAGATGGGAAACATTATCTTTTTAGATAATAACTCAATTTTCAGAATATCACAACCATTATGGCCAGTATAATGCTAGCTGAAGGCACTCCAGGAGTTGTAATCCAAAGAATGACTTTCCTCATCTCTGCCCCTGTATCCCTATAGTGTAAAGACACAACTCCGTTCAAATCTCACTGACCCCCATAGCTTATCATGGGACAAGTTAAGTGGCTGCAAATCAAAAGATCTGTTGGAGGAGAAAAGCCTCCCAGAAGGATCACCAAGTGCAGCAAGTGGTTTGCCTTTATCCCAAGAGTATTCTTGACTATACCTCTTTCTTTCTTATTATAACTCAAGGGTGGGCAACCTCCTGAGGTCTGAGAGCCACACCTGCACATCCATGAACCTCTGTTCCTGCACCCTAGTCACTTGCAAAATACAGTATTTTTCTTCTAAAAAGTCTCTCTCTCTCACTGACTCTTATTCTCTCTCTCTCTCTTTCATTTTTCAACTGAAAAGGCCCCCTCATGACTTCTAGGGGTCATGTTTTTAAATTACTATACATATATCAGTGTATGGGAGCTCTGTTGAGGGAGGCCCCAAACATGGCAAAATTATCTTCCTCATAGGGCAGAAAATGACTTTTTGAACATAGTTTATTAAATTTGGGGCACTTGTATGGGGTGCCCAGGGATATTCAGGAACACATTTGGGCCCCTGGGGATCACGTGCGACCTCCTTCCCTGAGTCAACAATGTCTCGCCATTGCTATAAATGAATGACCACCATTTATTCATCTGTACAAGGTCAGTGCTGCACAAAAGGACATCATTGAAGGATGTGCCAAGTATGTTCCAGCTCTTCTTCCCCAGGTGCCTTGGTCTTTAGGTGAGGGGAACCTACCCCTTAAGACAGAATTTATCCCTGAAATGCACTGTTTTCCCCCATCCCCCCTCAATATCCCTAAAATGGACCATTTCTTTATTGAGTTTTCAGCCATTCTAAGAGGTATTTCCATACTTACTCGTAATGGAGGTTTATCAATACTTAGAATCTGCATTTCAAAAGTGTGTAATAAAATTATCTACTCAGAAATTATCTATATTATGTTTTTTTGCATTGCGTCAGGCATTGACATTTTTAGAAACAAAGTTTATAATGTTTGATGACCTCAGGATGCATGTTCCCTCAGCCAGGAAACATGTAAATCAACACACAATTGCATGCCACCCACCATACAATGCTAGTGTTTTTAAAGCAGAACTCCAGGGGCTGGGAAGGGATGGATGAAACTAGACTTTTCAGCTAACAAGTTATTCTCTTGTCTTCAGTAAGAACATTTGTTGGCCAGTTTCCACTTCTGTTTAACACAACTGGAGGGAAGTACTCAGAACTTCATCAAATTGAAGAAGGCATCAAAAACATGGTGAGTATTGAAACCTGGCTTAAGAAGAGTATTTATCAACAACACTAAATAGTGAGGCAGTTTTCCAGAGGCAAAGGGGGCTTCTACCACTGAGGGGCCATTTTGGGAGTCCAACACATACAAGAGAGCATCACAAGTCAAAAGCATAAAGGTTGCTAGTTCAGGACCTTGAGGGTGTGCGGCTCCTAAAGGGCTTCTCAATTCATTTTTCCCATCTGTGAAGAGAGATGGCTGACTTTCTGTACAGTACAACCTGCAAGCCTTAGCTTTCGAACAAAGAAACCAAATGAGTGTCAGTGGTTTTATATAACACTGTAGCAGTATCTCAGTACCAGTGCTCCAAAAACAGTGACTCTGCTTTCATTATAGTCTGACAGAAAAACAGCATCTTTTGATTCAGATTAAGTATGTATCTGGAAAAAAATGCCCACCTTTAACTTTCCTACAGCATACCTTGAAAAGATTGCTTCCTAAATTCAGAATTCTTTCTCCATCAGGTTTGCTTTTTTCCCCTTTCTTTTTATCTGAGGAGGTTAATTTCACTTTGATAATACTACAAGTCCTCAGCACCTTAAAACAACAACCCACATTTATTCTTTTTCTTCTTATAGCTTAATGATTCCCTTTCAATGCTGCCTGGCTATTACACCTCAACTGTTAAGACATCAAGGTAAGGAACAGAAAGCACCAATTTTTGATAGCAGGGGATTGGATTTTAATTCTTCCCACTCCAACGTTGACATAGTTACCTTATTGTTACCCTTTTGATGCATTCTGCATTATTTTTTGTTCTCCCCCACTCTGTGTAGAAGTTCTAAGGAACAGTACCCCTCTTGTGTTAAAAGATGCACCCCCTCCAGGGTTAATCAGCTGGGGGCTGCATGCCATTGATAGATAAGGCTGGAGCAGTAAGTAGCAACTTTGGCTCCTGGAGCTTCCCTGCACAATTGGTTAAGCTTGGGTCATGTGAGGCTGGCATATGCAGAGGGAGGATGCAGGAACTGAGAGGAACAGCTGTCTCTGCCCAGCAGATGGCTGTATCGTTCCATGCTGAGCTCACCTGTTTTGTGCTTCCTTCTGCCCATGGAGTTGCTGTTGGAGGCAGTATACATGCTCAGGGTGGGCAGGTGTATGCCCTTCCAGCAACAATGTGTTGTGCCCTCTAGACTTCAGCACCCTGAGTCAAAGCCCCAGTTGGGCACTAATTCCTAGAGTTCCCCCAGCTGGTACAACCACTGGCCATGTGGACTGGAAGATTCAGGCAGTTGTAATCAGAAAAATGAACTAGCCCACGCTCTGGGCCAGAGACAGATATGAGTACTGCCACCCACTTTTCTCTGTAGCCATTTTCATAGAATGAAAGACAGGGAGACAGAGCTGTGTTAAGTGTGTTTCATCAAAAAGGGCAAAAGCAAAAGTAATCCCTTTAAAGCTAACAAATACATTTCACTGTGGGCTTTAATGAATTACAGTCCCCTCCTTCAAGGGATGTCTTCATCGATCCACCTGTGTGAAGACGTGGGGCTGTAATCCATGAAAGCTCGTGCTGAAAAAAAAAATCTATTAATTTTAAAGGAGCCATGACACTTCTGTTTTTGCTTTTCCTTTTGTCCCCCCGCCCCATCTCCTTTTTCTCGCTCTGTTTCTGGCTTCACCACCACCTCACACAAAAGTGGCTGCCAAGGAAAACACAGTTTTTGGCAGAAATCCAAACTGGTCCTTTGCTCAGGGCTTATGAAACGAGGCCACAGGCATACACCATGCCAGTGGTTTCCTTACCATGTGTAGCTGTCACAATGTATTGTTAACCAATGTATCAGTGTAAAGGTTGGTTGCCCATCTGACAAAATCTGTCCTCCATTTTACTGACAGCAGGCGTCAGGGCATGGCCATTTAGACAGGCAGGGCCTTGCTCCGCTTGCAGAATTTCGAGTGCTGTCGGTCAGTTATCTATATCTATATGCTTCCAGGATCACACTATCCATTTTTCACCTTGATATGGTTTCATATCACCTGAAATTTATCTTACGGTTGACCAAATATGCAGGGGAAAAATCCACGTATTTCTCTATCATTTTTTTTTCCTTATGCAAAGGCAAGTAGTCGTGTACACGACACATTGTCCATCCACAGTGAGGTTTTTAACTACTGCTTAGTCCCCATGTAAAGGAGGACAGGATTTCTGTATGTTCCTTTAGTAGCTAAGAAGATAAATTATAATGATGCACCATCAAGTTGATTTCAATATGATGACCCATTCCAGGATTTTCTAGGTAGAGATATTGAGAAATGGTTTACCATTCCCTTCTTCTGGGGGTATCCTGGAACTGTGCAGCTTTCCCAATGCCACACAGGCTGGCTCTTCTGTGATGAACTGAACTTCCAACCTCTGGCTGTGCAGCCAGATGCTTGACTCACTGAAGTATCTAGCCAGCTATCTAAGAAGAAGAGGAACTGTAATCATAAGTTCTTTCCCTGTTGTCTCTCACTGTATCAAATTATAGATTGAAATTTTCATTCTACCCTTTAGCCTCCCATGCACAATATTGTCATCGTACAACCACAGTAGGGAATTTGGATAGGAATAGCTTGTCATGTGAGGCCATAGAAGAGGCACCTGCTGAAATCGAAAGTGTTGTACCTGAGATGAAGAAACAGGAACTCTTGTCTATTTGTGCCATTTATATGGTATTAGTGCCATTCACAAGTAAGTGTTCTGGATCTACAACTTTAGAATCATAACGCAGACTTTATTTTTTCTCTCTCTCTTCAGGCAGTTGGGCACCATCCAAGTTTCTGTCTTGAGCACATTTTCCTTAATTTCCAATGTTACCCTTTATGACATTGTCAGCGCTGTGCGAAACCACATTCAAGCCTGCAAGGCTCCCACAGAGACTTGCCAGTTCATCTCTAACTTTACGCTGCTGCACAGAGGTAAATGGCATGGTTAAAGATTGTGCCTTTTTTTAAAAGAGTGTTTAAAAGAATGTTCTTTTATGTTAAGCTCCCCTCCCCCTTCAAAGCTCTCTTTGAAAGACTTTCTTCCACTGAAGTAGACAACACTCTGAAAGTCTCTGTGTCACAAGTGGGCAGTGGTTAACCTTCCAGATGTTTATTTAGACATTTCTGTATGACTTTTCATTTTGTAAATTTCAAAGAAGTTGACAATAATGCAGTATAAAAACTCACAAAATACAATAAAATGAAGTAATAAAGCAGTAGTTCCTAACCTTGGGTAACTTAGGGAGTTATTGGACTGCAGTTCCCAGAAGCCTTCACCACCAGCTGTGCTGGCTGGGGGTTCCTGGGAGCCGCAGTCCAAGAACACTTGGGTTACTCAAGGCTGGGAACCACTGTGATAAAGCAATAAAACAGCAGCAGAACAATAAAACATTGCAGTACTGCCTGTTAATCTCACTAGGGTAACTAACTTGACCAGACTGAGGATCAGCACAGGGGAAGCTTCACTTGATGGGTGAAGTACCTGTATTGAGAGCCTACCTGATCTCAGTGGGAGATTGTTCCACATGATGGAAGCCAAACATGAGAAGGCCCTTCTCCACATGGCAGCCAAAAGCATTTCAATTGACCATGGTACATTAAGCAGCCCACACCCTGACGCTCCAAACATAGAGACCATTGTAGTCTATCCAAAAGAAGATCATCTCTCAGAGAATTTAGTTCTGAGCTATTTAGGGCCTTAGAAACCAAAACTGGCACCTTGAACTTGCCTCAGTAATTAATTGACAGCCAGTTTGGGGATTTCAGCACAGGGCTTTTAATTGGTATAAGGGGAATCCTGTTATACAGCTTAGCTGCTACATTCTTCATGAACTGTGGCCTCTAAACGGGGTCCATGGTACTCACACATAAAGCACATAGTCCTGTGTTAAGGTGTTCTGGGACTGCATTTCCCATTACCCCTTAGCCAGCGTAACCAATGGTGAAGGGTCATGGGAACTGCAATCCCATAATGTCTGAAATGCCACAAGTTGCCCATCCCTGTTCCACAGCTCAAATACAGATTTCCAATCTTACTCTAATGAATGAGAAATGGTTTACCAGAATGGGTGATCTCAGAAGGGCTGAGGGAATTTTTTAAAAATTTGCCAGCAGTCTGAGGGCTGCATTCCCAAAGAGGAAGGGTGTGGCCAAAACAACAAATGTGCATCTTTTTAATGTGGTGTTTGAAGTTGGTAAAGGTCACTACAATGGAGTTTTATTAACTGGGGAAAAAACATATCTAGCTTTAAAAGGGTTTTTAAAACTGTAACATTCCCCTTGTGCCCTCTAAGGGCCAAAGCATTAAAAATTAAGGGGTTCTTGGTGACCCTCAAAACATGGCAGAATTTTACTATTCCCTCTAGAAAGCAGAAGGAGATGGCGTGTGAGAGTGAGTGAGTAACTAAATATTGAGGGGATGTTTAGTATATACTCAAGCAGGAGGTATTGCAAAAATGCCTCTGAGGTGCCCAGGTGATCTGCGCCTGCTGTAAATGAAATGCAAGGCACATGGTGGGACTGATGTCATTCAGAAAAGGCTAAACCCTCAGAGATGCAGCACCAATTCCTGACCACATAGTCTGAACCTGTCAAAACCGTGTGTACAGTTTGGGGGGAAGAAAGGCAGGAATGGGAATGATAGCCTCAGTGTTTAAAAATCAAATAACAGCGGAACTGTAAATGGTCCAGTTTTAATGACGTTTGGTTTTTAAAATGATCCAATTTCAGTGCCATTTGTCTGGCAGTTAGAATTTATCATGCATGCTAAATCATTAGGGAGAAAAAAAGAGTTTAGAAAGACTAAGCACAGTCAAAAGTTACAAGTTTAGGGTTGCAATTCCATTCCTACCTACCTTAGAGTAAGCCTCACTGAATTTGATAGGACTGACTTTTGGTTAGACAGGATTGGACTGTAAATGGCATCTTAGTTCTCCGCCCACTAAGGATATGCAGAGCAACCTCAGAAAAAAACCAAAACCACAAAATGAGCAGCTGATGCAGGAAAATGTCCCAGCGTGGGTGGAACCCTAATCCATTCAGGCATGATTTACTGTTCTTGATTTACTTTTTTTTTTTTTGAAAAACAAAGGAACAAGGAAGCAAAATATTTTCTCTCTTTACTGATATAAGGTGCCAAATGGTGCACCATGGTATAGTGTTGCACTTCAGTGAGAAATCAGGCACCAAGGCATGATTCTAATTCAATGTGGGGTGAATTGGGAGTACATGCGCCTTCGGAAACTAGCTGTCAAATGTTTTAGCTGCAGAGGAAGTATAAACAGCCAGTTGATCAAAGGACATGCCCATCTCATTTTTAAGCATTTTTAAAACATTCCCTTTCAGTACCTGTTCTCTTAACAATGTAACAAGGAAGCTTTGGTGTAAAGAGAGATGTCAAACTCAATGCGCTTGCAGATTTGCTTTCATTGCGGTGGGGCGGGGGCAGTACCGAAAGCTTTGCCATAGACAAAGAGAACGTGGTACATTGGGGTCCCAAACAATCCATACTGCCAGTTTAACTTCCATGGGCATTGTCTGAGAGAAATTAGCAAAATTTTGATGCTCAAAATGCCATAATAATGGGAAAGAAGGGAGCCAAGGTAGTTATAGAAGCACTACCATCTAATCCCAGTTCTGCATGAATAGGGCAAGATGCCAGTCCACAGGTAGGATTTTCCCCCAGCTGTATTTCAACATTTTCTATTTTAAGTTATTTTATTTTTATTTATTTTTGATGTTATGCAACAGCTGGCGGTCTGTGTAAACACAAAGATCCGGAATGTGACAAAGAGACCTCTGTGTGTGTGGATTTGGATGGCATTGCGGTTTGCCGGTGCAGGCCTGGATACTTCAAGTACAACAAACTGGATCATTCGTGCAGAGGTATTGTGCCTGACACAGCAGGATGGCTGGCTGTTGGTCTTTCATCTTTTGGTTCCAGTTGAAAAGACTTTCCACAGATCAAAAGTGATTTCTTTTATTTCTAGACATGCTAAGGAGCTCAGGCCTCTAAGTATGAACTAAAAGATTATTAGGTTTCCTTCTCTCTGTGCTGATTTCTTTTTTACAGTAGAAATTGGGGATATTGTCTCCCGCTTGCTCCCTGTGCATCAATAATATTTTCTTTCTACACAGCATGCTGTGTAAGCCAGAAAGATCCAGTGAAAATAATTTAAAAGGGGGGCAGGCCAGGGATGGGTCTGATATGCCTGTGGCGAAAGTTCAGTTTTTAGAGATGACATAGTGTAGTTGTTCCTGTCTCTGCTTTGTCTCCTCTCCAAGGGAAGTAAAAAGTGTGTTGCTTTTAGTTCACAGGCTCTTTGAGTGAATCTAAGCCGTTGTTCAAATGAGCTAAGAGAAAAGTGTGAATTGTTTTGAGTCCCTCAAGACAGATAATATATTTAACAAAAGTCCATTCCACTTACTTCCACCTGTTGAAACATTAAAATCAATTCGGTTCAAAATAGAACATTATCTTTAAACATTCAGAGATGCTAAATTAAAAGGATAGATGCGAAATCTTTTCTTGATTTTTAACAGTATGGTTGATCCCCCTAACATCTGTGGAAGTCGCCACTGCAGTGTTTCTTTAGTCCTTCCCTTCAATCACCAACAAGCAGAAACAGAAAATGTTGAAAATACATCTGTATTTAGAAACAATTTAGTTTTTATTTGTTTAGTGCATGATACTGATCTGCGGCAACATTATGGTACCCATGGTATAGCTGGGGAAAACATTCTGGAGGAACCTCATGCTGTATTGGCCTTATTTGATTCTTTTAAAAATGGTTATAAAATCACGTAGTTACTTAGTTACTAATGAATTCATTGAGAAAACTGCCTAAAATACTTCAAGAACTGACTTTCAGCCTCTGAAGTCTTTGACATTCTCTGTGATTATAAGAATGGTTACAACTAGAGATGGTCGCAAACTGGAAAACCAGTGGTTTATGATGGTTTGTGGCTAACCACGAACCACCACAAATCCACAGAGAAACAAACCAGTTCATGGTTCATTTTTCTGGCTCATGCCAGGCGGGGGAACCTGCCTGTTCCTGCTGCCTTCACCTGAGCCTCCTCTGCCACCTCCACCATGTCTGCCTATCAGCTGGGTAGTGGCTGCATGCTCAGAAGTAGCAGGCCCAGCTTTCCTGGCAGGAGCTGGGCCCACTACCTCTGAGGATGGAGATGACGGTGAAGGCGGCGGGCAGGCATTTTGCTGAAGCAAAATGAAGCACTGAGAGGAAAAAAGGTTGGTGATTCATTTTGCTTTTGCAAAATGGGATCCAAACTGGGTTGCGAACCTAACCCCAAAACAGCCTGGTTTGTCGGTTTTTCTGGTTCATAGTTCGGTTTGTGCCCAACTTTAGTTATAACCTTTTTAAGCAACTACTCCTTTCCTCCCTTTGCATCTTGTCATTCTGCATTGATTCCTTGAGTTTCTCCTTCTTTAGCTCACTAACATTTTTATGGCTATCCCACCCCACCCGTCCCCTTAAAGCAGGATTGGGCAGCTTGGTCCCAGATGATCTCCTACAACTTTCAGCCTAGTCTAGAGGCATCTGCAAGTGATCAGTTCACATCCCAGCAAATTGGGGGGGGGGGTGGGGGGAGCAAGAGAAGGAAAGAGAGAGAGAGAGCAGGTGCTATGGAGAAAACAGAGGGTGGCAGAAAGTGGGGCTTGCCTAGGTTCAGGTTTAGCCCCATTCACAGATGGGTCCACAGCCCTCAATATATTATCCTGAAGGGAATATGCTCTTCTACAAAAAACATGTTGCCCTCCCTCCCCACTGTAGGGCTTGGAGTACTACCTGCTATAAGGTGACCTGATGCAAAGGACAAAGCTCCCATGCCTCTTAAAAAGAGGAAATTTTGGCAAGTGCAGATTGTTTTTCAAGGGTAAAGCAAAGATGCATCTATTGATATTCCTTCTTCTAACAGGAGCCTTGCCTTACTTCACTTCTGGTTATTCTATACCACACGATGTAGTTTCAGCTAACTCAGTTTGGTACTGAATGCTCTCTCTATATAAACTACTTTGTAACAAATAAACTACAAGTGTGAATAAATGGCTCCACTCAGGTAGTTACTGAGGCAAAATATTGCTTGATTGCTTGATTGCTTATTTATTTATGCATGTAGACAGACGGACAGACAGACAGACATAAGACTTGTTAACATACAGCTCTCAAGGGTTTCTGGCAGACTTTTAAACTGGAGATTGAACTCGGAACCTTCTGCAGGAAAAATATATGTCTTACCATGAGATTCTTTAGATAAACCTACAAGTGATTCAAAATCTTTCTGTCCACGACAGTAAGAAATGGAGCAAAGAAGCTGTGATAGCGAGCCCTGTAACAGCAAGTACTAAGCGGAGACAGAGGGATATAGTCCAGGGCTTCCTCTTCCTAGTCAACTGTTCACAGCTGGATTACTGCTGACTTTTCCCAAGTATACTCCATATCCCGAAAACACCTAAGCAATACAACCTCTTGTCAGCCAGGAACTGCTCCTGTTTTTCTCAGGGCTTTCCATGTGGCCGCTTAGGTTTTGTCCATCAAACCCAAATGTGGAGGGGAAGAGAGCTGTGCCTTGAGATGTGGTAGAAAGGGTGACCTCCCTATGATGAAGCACTTTGGATGAGTCACCGTAGAACTCCAACAGTCTCTTCCAAGTGTACTAGGGTTCTCTGTAGGGGTCCTGTGCCTGAGAAGTGCCTGCATTTACCTCAGGTATTTTTTCATATCCCCTGCAATTAGAAAAAAATTGGCTGTTGATATTGAATGGATAAGTGGTCAGAGGGCAACGAGTTAAGAATCTTCACTGCACTTTGGAGTCACTAGAGGCTATTTTTAATGAAAATTAATTTGAGGAAATACAGACGGCTCTGTGTCATAATCTCTGGATTTATAGTGACCTCCACTGGTCAGTTGATTTATCTTGCACTGGCTATATAGATTTCCCTTCACTATTTGATTATTACATGCAGAACAAGAAGAAACGTGGTCACTGTTATTTCTCATACCAACAGTAACATTGGTCATCATGATTCAGAAGATAGTTTTGCTCCAGACTCAGTAAAGGGTGGCCTGGGATGGGACTATGCGTATTTTCTAAACATGTTACATTGTCCCAAACTATGGGTGCACAGGTGATGAAGTTGCTTTGGATTTGAGAAGAATTTGAGTATTTATCAGTTTGAGGGCTTTAAACACCCCCACACTCACTGGCTTTCAGACTGCTTGCTTCTGACAACTGTAAGAATTATTAAGGTTCATTTGTGTTGTATTTTCTGAGAATCACTGCCCATATTTCCACAGAAGAAACATGATGGTGGATCTTGTTCTGTACAATGCAAGGTAGGCTTGTGCTTTTGTCAACAGCACATGGCAAGCCCCTTCTGAAACTAAAAGGAGTTTTCTGTTTTAAATGTGAAAGTGGTTTTCTGTTTTGTGCGGGGAATAACTCTCACATTTTGACATTATGAACTCAAAGTGCCTCTTGGGATCTCAGCCATTATATTTTCTCTAGCACAGAGGCTTGCTCACACACATTCTATCTCTCTCTCTCTTTTTAGCATGTGAAGATGGATATAAACTTGAGAATGACACCTGTGTGAGGTACAGTAAAGTATAAATTGAAACATTTTGTTTCTCATTCCCCTCAATGGATGCATTTTGATCATTCTGGTACTGATTCCAGTGTCCTGATTTGTAACTTGGGGGGGGGGGGCTAACTGTGCCTAATGTATGAAGGGAGCGAGGGGCAATCATGGGAGCCTCCATCTTCTAGTGGGGCCATCCATGTTCCCACAGTCCAATTCAAACTGAAAGATACACCAACTGTCGTGGGTTTGCAAGGTGCAGAAGTCCCTTATGCTGCCATAATAACCTTGGGTTGGCGCTACCCCTTGGGTGAGGTCTTCTCCTAGGCCAATGGTTCCCAATCTCGGTTAAGAAACCCTGGCCAACATTCTGGTGAAGGCTTCTGGGAATTGCAGTCCAAGAACACCTACGTAGGTTACCCATAGTTTGGAACCACTGGCCTAGCTATTATTTTCATTACTTGACAGAGGCTGGAAGTAGCTAATGACTCTATATCTTGTTTGCAGTTGTCCATTTGGATTGGGAGGCTTCAACTGTGGGAATCGTAAGTATCCTGTCTCATACTTGAAACTGCTCATCTGAATTTATTTTTATTTAAAAAGTTTGCATGCTGCTTTTCAGTACAGATTTTCAGTGCTATGTATAACAAAAAAAGGTAAAAACAGCCAATGATAACACATCAAAATGATAATGTAGTTTAAATGCAGTGAGTTTCTTTAAAAAGCCTTATAAATCACACAGCAGAAAACCACATTGTTAATGTAAGCACCTTGTGTTTTGAAAGCACAGAAAGAAACATCTTAACTTGATATAACTGATATGGTAACAAGGAGAACTGGTATGATAGCCAGGAGAAAGTCATTTGATCCTTTTGTCAGATGACATTCCAGAATCCTGGGGCTGTATCTAGTAGAAACCTATCAGGTGTCAACATAAAATGGTACTTTCAACAGGCCTTCACTGATCTTAAATGGCATGGTGAAAGAATCCATGCAGAAGGAAGTTTTCTAAGAGATAAGCAGAAGTAGAGAAAACAAGAAGGAAGGTGAGAGAATTTCCCCCCTTCTTCGCCAACTTCCCATTGGTTAGATTTTTCCAAAGATGTTATTTGATTTTTAACATTTTCATCCTTGTTCATTTTCTTCCAAGAACCTGAGTTGTGCCAGCTTTTTAAAAATCTATATTTCTGTATCTGTTGCATAATAATAATAATAATAATAAGAAGAAGAAGAAGAAGAAGAAGAAGAAGAAAGGTTGGAAAAAACTGAGGACCGTTAAGAAATAAAGTGAAGGTTTGATTTTTGCTGCACAAGAACAAGGACTCCAAACTAATGTGTTGAAAGCTAAGATCCAAGGAATTAGTGCTAACAGCAAATGTTGACTTTGCCAAGAAAAAAGATGAAACTGTGTCACAGCTCATCTGCAAATGTCCAAAGACTGCACAAACAGATTACAAAATTAGACATAACAAAGTGGCAAAATTAGTACACTGGTCATTATGCAAAAAATATGATTTGCCAGCCACTAAAAACCCATGGGAACATCAGGTAGAGAAGGTGTCAGAAAATGATGAAATCAAGGTCTTGTAAAATTTCTGGATCCAAACTTATAGACACCTTAAACACAACACATCAGATATAGTACTAATAGAACGAAGAAATGCCTGGATAATTGACATTGCAATTTCATGGGATGCCAGATTTGAAGATAAAGAACTGGAAAAACTGACAAAATACAGAGATCTGGCAACGGAAGTATCTTGCTTGTGGATGAAACATACTGTACCTCAGTGGTCTCTATCGTCATCAGGACTTTGGGAACAATATCAAGAAATTTCATACAGTATTATAAGCAGTTGCAGATTTCAGAAATAACGTCATCAGAGCTACAAAAAATAGCAATATTAGGAACAGCATATATACTGTATCAATATTTAACAGATAGTTAGGTTTTTGATTAAAACTTGTACCTGTTATATTATACCAGTCAATGATTTTGTAATTTTGATTGACTGTGCCTGGTATTAATAATAATAATAATAATAATAATAATAATAATAATAATAATAATAATAATAATAATAATAATAATAATAATAAAGTGCCATCCATTCAATTCTGACTTATGGCATCCCTTTTTTCAGGGTTTTCCAGGTAGAGAATACTCAGAAGTGGTTTACCATTCCATTCTTCTTGGGGGGGGGGGGGGGCAATCTGGGACTACTGTGCAGCTTGCCCACTGAGCTATCCAGCCAGCTCTATGACATGAAAGCTTTAGAAATATCCCTCGACATTATAGCAACTCAGAAACTGCACTGGATAGTGCTGTGGAACAGGGCTTGATTGGAAATGGTTTTCTTTTGGTCATTGGTTCCATTAGTGTTCCATTAAGGGCATTTTTATAGACATGAGAAAGGTGACTGCCAATTTCATTTTATTACCTGTACGTGTAAGAGAAATCATATGTAACTGAAACACTTTTGTGTTCCTTGTTTCAGCGTATCAGTTAATCACTATTGTGATTGCAGCTGCTGGAGGGGGACTCCTGCTCATCCTGGGAATAGCTCTTATAGTCACATGTTGCCAGTAGGTATTTTAGGTCAAACACCTAATTGTTCTTATTTTATTTAGACTGAAAAAAAAATGTTTCCATTTTGAGGGGGAAAAACCTGCTTTTTCATTCTGTTTTTGCTGACCAAACTTCATTATTTTGAATCTTAAAATTAAATATACTCAAATATACATCTGCCCTTTCAAAATGATTTTTGGGGAAAAAAATCAAAAATAAGTAATTCCAGTGTTTCAGAATTACAGGACAGCAACGTCAAAAAGGAGTGTGTTTATAATAACAGAGAGATGCCATGAATGCTGAAAAGCATGATTAGCTCCTAGAGATAAGCCCCGCCCATTCTTCTGTGGAAGGGTTTTTGGTATTACAGGGCCTTCCAGACAAAGCATTTGTACACCCATATGTACTTGATTTTGTGCTACTGTTATTGCCCTCCCCGTCCACATTACGCTGCCCTTCTCCTTTTTAGTACTGCAACATTCACACACACACACAAACACATTTTTGATCCCTTTTTAGTCCCCCTTTCTAGGTATGGTTTATTTTGTCTTGGTTTGCCCTGAGGGGTAAAGTTATGGACTATGGCACTTCCAATCTCATATCTGTGGTCAGAGCGGCCTCAGTCAGCGTGGGTTCTGTCTTCCAAAATATTTGGGACAATAGCTTCCTGCTTTTTGCTTGTTAACAAAGACAGGCTGTTCAGAGGGAGGGGAGGTGGTCATGCTCCAAGTAAATCAAAAGCTTTCAGTTACATTTCCAGTTCACACAAACCAGTTCCCAACAGATGTTTTGGTATACAGAAGTGGATGTCTAGAGCTTTTATGCAAGGATTTCAGTTATATCCTAGGGAGAAGTGATCCAGCTTTTAGTTTAGTTTAGTTTGGACAGCACCACTCTTGATGGGAACAGGAAGTAGCCAGCTATGACCAACTGGGGCAGAACATTTGTCCTGTCTGAAGGAACCCCCAATTTCCCTAATGTTCCTCCAAGGTGCTTAGAGTTCTCCTCAACACTGAATTCTTTTAAGTAATTAGGCTGAGGAAAAATGACTGGTCCAAGATAATTCAGAGAGTTTCATGCTCAAGGGAGAATTCAGACCGAAATCTCCCCAGTCTTAGTCCAGCCTTCTAACCACTACACCAAAGTGCAGCTCTATAGTTATGGAAAAGATATATGCATTTTATACTTGTCTCCAATCTTTTTCATCTGGTCATAAATATATTTTCTTTTCAGGAAAAATAAAAATGACATAAGCAAATTCATCTTCAAAAGCGGAGACTTCCAGATGTCACCATATGCTGAATATCCAAAAAACCCTCGAGCTCAGGACTGGGGCAGAGAAACTATTGAAATGCAAGAGAACGGGAGCACTAAAAACCTGTTACAGATGACAGATGTTTACTATATGGTAACTCCTCTTGAGCCGGTCTGAGACATGCATTCAGTGTCCATACTGATTGCCCATCTTTCTATATTGTATTGTCTTGCATTTCATGGTTGTGTTTATATAAGCCAACTTGGAACAGGTTGGTTCTGAAAGACAGCCTGGAAATATGTATTTGAAACAAAGCAGGCTATCTATTTCATTCAAGAATCAAGAGGACCAGAATGGGCTGGGTAGCTTACACAGGTGGAATAGCATCTTAAGAATGCATGTCACAGTCTCTGTCAAATTCCTCCAGTCTGGTCCTGCTTGTCTCTCCTAAGACCATAAATCTGCACAGTCTTTGCCTCAGTGCAAGGTAGATATATCATACTCTGTACTTATTTCACTAATCCATTCTGGCAAAGAAACCAAGGGGATCATCTCCTCCATAGACTAATAGCTGTATAAGGCAGTATGTCTGTCTCCTCTTTTCCCTTTGCCTGTATGCAATTCATAATGACATAAATTCACTCTGGGCAGTTTATCTTTTCTGCATCCACAAGCAGTTGAATCCAGATCTGCTGTCCCATGATTAGACAGACACCTTCCCAGTGACAGATGTGGTTCACATTTAGCAGGGGCTCTCACTGCTAAATCTGGGGGGGGGGGAAGGGGGGAGGCTGTTCTCCAGTTTTCCCTTCCCCCTTGAAGCCCCAGCACCACAAACTGTGCTATTCTGGGAGGTTCAAAAAAGATACAAGGGGTCATTTCATAAAGATTGCTTTTCCATCCATGAGAGCATCCAGCTGATGGAGGTCTCCTTGTAGGCAACTTTAAGCCAAATCAAGATGGCTCCTCATCCAAGCTTTATCCACGAAGGATACCACCTTCGGTATTACTTCCTCATGCTTTCCCAATAAGGTCTCTATATGTACTATGTACAAAATAGACACCCCGTGTTTTGTACGCATCCACTTTTAGCGGGATTAGAGGGATTGAAGCATAATTAAAGTGAAAGAATTTCGCTATGCAAAGTAGTGGTAATTATTAAAAACACTAGTCCTTATTGCTTTGCCTACCTTCTGTTTTGATTTCATAATAATGTTCTCTTCTTCACTTAAGGTTGAATTCTCATTTTAAAAAAATAGTAATTAGTGAATTATTATGTCCTTCCCTTTTTCTAGCCAACCAATCTAAGGAACCCTGAGCTAGAAAGAAATGGAATCTATCCACCCTACACTGGTCTTCCAGGGTCCCGACATTCCTGCATCTACCCTGGTCAATACAACCCTTCCTTCATTAGTGATGACAGCAGACGAAGAGACTACTTTTAAGGAAACCGAAGGAAGGCAATCGAAAAGCAAGCACTCAACGTGCTACTGGTTTCCTGGGTGCACTGTCATTAGACAACCAAGATGCAGTCCCAGTGACATAGTGAAAGGGGACTTTGAACCCTTCGAGAGTGAAACTCAGCAGCGACAGGCGCCATTTCTAGCTGCTGTTGAACAGCAAACAAAAGAGAGGTGTAAAGAAGAAGGCAGCATACAGGTTGGTTGGAGAGACAAGCAAGAAGCACGATCGGAATTCCGTGTGTTCCTGAATATTTTCCTCACCACTAACTGTGTTGCATTACATGAATTTGATAATAGATCACGAAAGCAAAACTAACTAACACTGTGGGTGACACTCTAAATCTTATGCCACTAGGGTGTATTGTGTTTACAAATAATATCTAGTGTTGTGTTAGTGTTGCTCAACTTATATGCAAAACTGTCTGGAATGAAGTTTGTGGAAAGAGACATTTCTCTACCACTAGGTATCTATTCTTAGGTACTAGTGAGCTGCTCAGTTAATAATGGGCATGTGCCCAGGAAGGTGGCCTATGGGCAGAGCATCCTTGTGGATTATGCAGAGTCCAGGATACAAAATAATGTGTCCTCTTCCTTCCATCATGATCTGTACTGTCATTCTGTTATGTTCAGAGCCAATATCAAGGCTGCTCGTTGCTTTCCTTTGTTTTTCCTCCTTCTTTGTAGACCATATCCATGTTTGTTAAGAACATTAACCATTGTCCTTTATGGACAACCGTGGCCTTTTCCTTCTTCCTGACCTTCTATATTACGACCGTGTGTGTTCATTCTCATGCTGTAGAACAACTTGTGGCAAGTCTATTCCACTCCTACAAGACTTACTCCATCCCAGTTCATCATGTAGGGATGGAGATAATGCTAAAGATGGATAGTTTTAAAAAGATCAGCCATGGGAGAAGTCAATCGGGAAGCAACATAAGATGACTTGACATCTTGTGTTCCTAAGCGAACCCTCATTCTAGCTTCTTGTCTGTAGATTTTCTGATGGTGAAAAGTCCCAATCACAATTTGATACCTGAATGTTCTGTGGTAGGTGCACACAAAAGATAGATTGGGGTCACTGGCTGATTTGCAGTAGATTGGCTAGGATTCCTGACCTTCTCGTAGCAGAAGGACTATGTCCTTGGGGTAACTCCCTCCTCAGATAAAATACCCAATATGTAGATCTGGTCTGTTTACATTCTGTTGTTGCATAAGATCTGCAAACATAATGCCTGACAGATGGCCAATGCGTTCAGCCTGCAACATCAGCTGCTAATAGCACCAGCCGTCTTCCTGGGGTGTTTGTGCACACACAGAAATCCACATCCAAGTGTGTATTCAAACCATCCCTTCCGATGATGGCCCTAGAATGAGGACTTTTGTTTTAGGTAAGAACAGCCAACCATCATAGGCCCATTTCTATACAAAAAGTGCCAGTTCATTCAGCTGACAAAAAATGTTGCCTGACATAATTGGACAGCTGCACACTTTCATTTATAATTGCATTGCCGACTTAACAAGCTTAATAGGGAACCAAGGATTTCATTTCTGTCTGTGAAACTAGAAAGTCATTACAATGAATTCTGAGGAGCCTCAGCACCGAGATTCTTCGGGGGAAGTCGTCATGATCTAATGCTGATATGTATTTTTGTGGATGTGTACCTTTAAAAAATGAATAACGTGCCCTGGGCGGAATGTCTGCAAAGTGCTATTCTGCTGTTAGAGAAACAAGCAACAACAAAACCTGAAGGCACTTATTAATTTGTTTAGGCTGCAGTCCTATAATCCCTTCAATTCATTTTCATTTTATAATATTTATATCTCACCCAATATCATAAGTACAAGAACAGAGGCAATATTAGATAAGTTATCATTTTAAAATATATCAGCAGCAGCAGCTGTCAAGTCAATTCTGACTTATGGTGACCTTTTTCAAGGTTTTTCAGGTCAAGAGTTCTCTGAAGTGGTTTACCATTCTTTTTTTTCTTTTTTTTTTTTTGGGGAGGAACCTCCCTGGGACTGTGCCCCTTGCCCAAGGCCACACAGGCTGGCTCTACTCACGGGAGGCACAGTGTGAAATCGAACTCCCAACCTCTGGCCTCACATCTAGATCCCTAAACCACTGAGCTATCCAGCCAGCCTTTAAAATATGAACTCAAGGGATGAACCATCGCTCCCTATATATGCCTGGCTGTCCATTAAGACCTGTTGGAGAAGCCATCCTCTCCAATGTTGACACCATTTCGGTGCCAGGTGGTAACATGGCTATTCACCAGGGCCTCGGGGGGTAGAAGAATCTGAGCTTGAGTAGGCTGCACAGCTTTCGTGATGTGTATGGTTTAAATGGCTTAAATTGTGTAATCGTTTCATGTTCCTTAAATTCTTTGAAATAATTTTAAAATAAAATTTTAAGTAATATATAAAATTATTTCAAAGAATTTAAAGGAACATGAAACGATTATGCAATTTAAGCCATTTAAACCATACACATCACAAAAGCTCTGAAGCCTACTCAAGCCAAGATCCCTCTACCCTTGGTGAATAGCCAGGCTCCAGCACTGAAATGGCGTTAACGTTGGAGAGGATGGCCTCCTCAACAGGTCTTAATGGGCAACTAGGCATCTATAAGGAGCGGTACCTCATCGCTTGAGTTCAGACCAGAAGTTTGCTGGCAGTTTCAGAAATTGTGTCATCCAGACTCTGAAAGGAGTTCTGTCAGCAGTCTGGCCATGGTAGATTGCCCATATTGCAATGGTACCCAAGAGGCCATAGGGTGGATCAGAAGGCCCCCTCCATGATCAGAGACAGAGGTCTGACTTTAGAGAGAGTTTCGTCCACAGTTTCATCTCTCTCTCCCTGCTCCCACAGTTCCTTCTGTTTCTAACATTGGGGTTGGAATGGGTGGCAAGATAAGGGCAGAACAAGGGATATTCTGGATATGCAGTGTCTAATGCCCTCTTAGCCTCTGGACACCCCCACACAGGGAAGGAGTTAGACCAGCCTTGGAGCTTAGTTAAATGTATCCCTCTTACTGCTAGTAATGGCAGGGAAATAATGGACAGAATCCAGTTGAATATTTATACCTATGTGTTATTGCATAACTCAACGGGTGCTCATGAATGAGTCTATGATGGAATTCCTAGTAGTGTACCAGTTGCATAACTTGGCACGTATCTAGGAATTAAATCGGGGACTCGTTAATTGACAGCAATTTGCCGCTCTGAATTATGTCATTACATTTATGCAGGCATTAATATACAGTTGGATTCTGATCTCAAAACAGTTTATATATGCAGAGAGAGAGAGAGAGAGAGTAGCGAATGCCATGCTCCCTCCCTTATGGTCTAGGGGAACTGGCAGGGAAACGTAGGAATGCTCCAACCCTGGAGCATCCTAAACTGACATTTGGATTGTCCTTCCTTTCAACATGAATGACTTTCTCTGTCTTATTGGTTTGAAACTATCAATTACTAATTCGATTATAGATTTATTATGTGTGTCTCCCCCACCCCACCCCACCCCAAATCGCGTTCTGAATGTGACAGTTTCTGGCAAAATCTGGATTGGACATCATTCGAGCGTGAACCAGTGGATAATATAATATTTTGCAAAGTAACCAAGTTGCTAAATCCAGCTGTGAATCGCAATTAGGATAGAGCCAGTAAATCAATGAGATTTATTACAAGTGTCAATTTACCATTCAGCAATTGTTTTTATTGGGGCAATACTTGGAACTACTGGTTTCTTTTAGGCCAAAGATATGAACCTGTGTACTTGTGCAAAGTCAGTGCCATAAAACCAAGTGGGACTATCATGTGAGATATATCTAAGATTTCAAAGTCCATGGGTCTGAAACATTTATTTGGCCTGTAATTATATTTACATATCCTTCTTAAGAACATGGCCCAGTCTACTACATAAAAAGTTCTATGGAGTGTCAGGGAAAACCTGAGAAATTTTATAAAGCTTACGTATTAGAGAGTTATACCTCTGTTGCACACTTCTGTTCAGTATTTGGAAGAAAAATGATCACACAGAATCCAATTTATGTTTCTTAGCAATGCAGTTCGTTTTCAATGCAGTCTCATAAATTATTTGACACCCCCCCCCCCCTTAGGACAACCAAAAGTAAGTCTCTTTCATCTTTAGCGCTTTCATAGCAGCCATAATGTCTACCATCTCTTTTGAAACAAGGACAGAGGCTTGTTATTTGTCTTCATGATGACTCTGAATGTATCATTAGCTGACTTGTGATTATCTATTGTACATTGTTCTGGATTTCAGCTT
Organism: Intellagama lesueurii; assembly: GCA_037013535.1. Lineage (NCBI taxonomy): Eukaryota > Metazoa > Chordata > Lepidosauria > Squamata > Agamidae > Intellagama > Intellagama lesueurii. The sequence continues at coordinate 125,435,339 of JBAJHW010000001.1, read as the reverse complement.
TGCGTATCTGTGAACATAACTTCTGAGTGTTTTGTTTATTTTAATTTTCAACAGTGTTATTTAAAATTGTATCTTATTTGCAGCCTCCACTAATTATATACTACTGTAGTTCCAAAATATAATTTCAGAGGATTGGATTATTTTTATACTAGCATCCAACATCTTTGAACTCTGGCGTTCTAGTCAGTGTAATAAAAGGATACAATAAAAAGTATTAATAATATCAATAATATTCTGAAGCTGTGTTTTTATGAGTGCAAAGAAGATAACTTTGAAGTCTAAGCTTGCATGTGGAATAGAAGAATACAGTTATCAACAGATCAATATCACCCACAAGATTTCATAATCAAAGTTTCTAAATGTCTACATTGGTGACATAATTAAAACCTTGCATGCGCTAACACTGGGTATCAGTAGGAGGGGGCTTCACAACCTAAAGTGATTGTTCTTTGCCATTAACATATTAGTAAAATACTATTTCCTGCCTCTGGCACTCAAGGGAAGCCTACCCCCCCTTCCTGTTTTATTTGCTTATTTCTATTGTTTGTGCTATTGATGGCCCTTCTTTTCTTTTTCTTTTTTTCATCTGACCATGTATCAGGCATGGATGGATCTCTCTCTTCCACTTGGTGGAGACTCCATATTTTTTTCTTTTTATTCCTTGGACTGTAACTGCAGATCATAACTGTGAGAAAAGATACTTGTTTTTCTACCTAAAATGCTTCAATAGTGATTTTTTTATAATATATAGTGCTAATCACTGTGAAAGGAAGTGTTGTGCTGAGACTTGGGTTATTCTCTCACATTTTCTTGCTGCTGCGGGGGGATTTTTTCCTTACCTCATATTCTGCTGACTGTATAAAGAATAATCGTAATTCTCCAACATACATCAGAGCATGAGCTGTGCATCTCCATCTCCGGGACCCTTCCTATGACCTCTAACCACTCCCACCCCCAAAACATTGCAAAAATGGTAGGAATTCTGTTGGTGTTCACATAAGGTTTGTATAAATTGCCATGGCTAATTCAGTTAATTGATGAGCTGCTGGAGCAAATCCCAGTTATGCAGTCAGGTGTGGGACCAAGCAGGCAACCAAGACATACCCCAGCATCTTCTCAAAAGTGTCAGCTGCAGCAAGTTATAGAACCTTACATGCATGGCAGCAGGTTTCCACCCCTGTTTTTCCAACTGAAAAGTCCTCTGCCAGCCTCCAGTGGCACAAAAAAGGTAAAAATAAAGAGGGTGGGAAAGCAGGAATGCTGCCTCAAATCATTTTTTAAAGCCTCTGTTCCCTCTAAATAGCACAAAGGGGTTTTCTGAGTCACTGGGAAAAAATGGGAGGACTGTGTGGGTACATGAGGGGCACATATTACCAACTTCTTGCCTACACTATTGAGAAATCACCGGACAGAGTGTCATGTGACCTGTACAGTGTATTGCAAATCTTGAATGTCCAAAATGATAAATACTGCCATCAGAACAAATATTCATGATTTTGTGAGGCTGGGGCTGTAACATGTCACCGGCAAGTTTATTAAAGCTTAGAGCCCCTGTATATAGCATAATATGTCCTTGTCCTGTTGTATTCTCTGGAACTGAAGTACACGGACAGCATTTTGAACTGCCTTCTGTTACAGTGGGCGGTATCTACACTTACCTGTCTTAGGCTACATCATGCCTTTAACCACTTCAGGGAACACAATATGATTATGGATCAATGCATTAGCAGAGTGACTGGGGAGAGTTGCCTTGGTCGAATTAACTTAGCAACACTGTCCTATCCATGTCTTCTACTTCTTAAATTGAAAGATAGTTACTAAATTTGAGCCAAATCAGCACAGATCCAGTTCTGTCGCACTACCTAGAATACGAAGGGTTATACTACTGTCCATTATGAACAGCCGTGATACTGTTTGAAAACAAATGCCTTTCTTTGCTGGAAACAAATGGTGCTCGAATGTAGCTAAACCCCGTTATGACTTATGAGCCATTGCAACTGATTGAGCACGTTAAGATCTCAACTATTTCATGCCTCCTATGTATTGATACAGCTTAAAGAAAATCAGACTTTTTAAATGATCTGTTTTGTTGTTGTTGTTGCTTGTTTTAATTAATGGCCTTCACTTCAGTCATTACTTTCATTCTTCAGTAAGGCTTTTGTGTGTAACTGGGTCCATGGTGTAGTGGTTCGTGTGACTACTACTGAATGGGTCTGCCAGTTCTCCCAAGATGAAATGCAAGATTCAGTATCCGGTTGAGAAGCAGCAGGCAGGAGAGAGGGTGCCCAATTGTTTCCTTGTCTGTAACATCCACCCTTGCCAGCAATATCTTCCCAATAAGGTTTCCAGTTCATGTTCCTGTTACAACCACAGAGTAGAAAACTGGGTAAGGAGGAAGTAGCTACCAAAATAATTATTCATCTGTGGTCAATAACTGGTACATGTATTTCCTGCTCAGTATACCCAAGTCCAAGGTCTTATGTAAAATAGTGACAATTTATGAGTAATACTTTATTTGATACTTACTAAAAATAGTACAGCTTTGTTTCATCAATTAAAAGAAAGAAAGAAAGAAAACTTCCTGTCCTATGAAATCTTAGGCTGGAGTTAAATACTTTGGACACTAATATCAGGAAATGTATCAGTACTCAGGTGTCAAAGTTTGGCCATAAATGAATGAATAGAATTCATTTGCAATTCTGACGTCAATTAAAAGTTGAACTCTGCACTGATAGTAATGATCTAAAAGACACTTAGCAGTGGAGAGGAAACATTTCCTTGTTGGATTAGCAGAGAGCAGTTGCAACAATGAAAGGCTGTGTTTTTCTCACTGTTCTGTGGCTAGCCTGTTCTGTTGTGCAAGGTAAGTGACATCCTTGTCTCTGAAAAGTCATGAAATATCTGTTATTTAGGAGAAAGCCTTTGTATTTCTGGGTTTCTTTCCTGCTCTGGTAGAACTATATTTGTCAGCTTTTCTTGTCTTTAGTTGGTTCCTTACCTTTTATGCACTGTTCTATGGAGGGCAATTGTGTGCTTTGCAATGAACGATACTCTCTATTTGGGTAAATGGACGCTGTGGTGTTCTTGCTTATGCAGCATTAGGCCAAATTTTGTCCTTTAGGTGTCCATAAAAGATAACTAAACAATCTCAGAGATAGTAAGTTTGGCTGTGGCAAACCCCCGTTCCCTCATCCCACAACAGAAATTCCATGGGAACGCAAGATAGGGTCCTTTCTACTCATACACCTGGTGATAGAATTCCTGAGGGAGGTCAGATTGGCTCCATCTCTACTGGGTTTTAGGCAGCTTTACAAGTTACACTGTCTTCTCACTTATGGAGAGGTTCTAATATTGTTTTGCCCTCTTTCAAAAATGTTTTGTTTCTCCTTTTATCAACAGTGAATTCAGCATATTTCTTGTTTCAAACAGTAGATCACTTTGGGGCTTCAGTGGGCCAGAAACCATGTATAAATAGTTGTGTTTTTTTTAAATATGAGAATAAAATAAATACATGTCCAGTGTTCACCATATAAGGTGGATGCTTACGTTATTTCTATATGTTTTCAAAACTATACAAATATATTGAATTCAGCTTTTAGTTGTGCAAGTAGTTTTACAATCTGCTTTTAAAGGGGGACATGAATCTTCATCTGATCCAGGCTGTGAATCCTCCAGCCTCTTTTCTCCCATGCAGTCTAGAGAACTTACGCGGTTTGCGTGCCCAAGTGGCAACTCCTCACCTCACATTCGGAATGTGATTTTTTGGACCTAAATAAACTTGATATGAATTTTAATGAGCTTCAATTTTATATATTTCCTACTTCATGAGCCTGTTGACCCTACTGCTGGGCAGACTGAACACCTCAGGCAGTAGTTACTGGAGGAAGGATCTGGAGGGCAACCTGTGCATCCCCTAAACTAGCTGCTCAGGTGCAAGGCAGGCGTTTAGCTCTGCTAGTGTTGACATATGAGTCAACTGGCAGACAGGCTTTTTTGTCTGTTTGTTTGTAAAGAGATAGGTCGGTACCATATTGTCCTTCAGCTCAGGCAGAAGAATGTTGAGTATTAGACCTAACAAACCTTGGAAGAATGAGTGTCGTGCCAGAGATATTGGGTTCTGGACTAATTCAGGAAAATTAAAACTTAGGCACACATTTGTTTACATACTTTCAATCTTTCTTCTCAGAGAAAACTATCTATTAAGTGTGGGGCTATGTATGTGTATGGTCATTCCTTACATGGCGGGTGTGTCTGAAAAGCTCAGAAGGATTTTTGGTAAACACCACATACCCGTGCACGTCAAACCCACAAACACACTAAGGCATTTTTAAAAGCCAATTAAAAACCTGGCTATTCAGGCAGGCCTTCCCTCCATGCACTATTTGATCTATCTTCTTTGTTTTTTCCATCTTGTATGATTATTTACTCTTGGATTCTGATATTATTTTAATTGTTTATTTTGTCTGATGTACGCCGCCCAGAGTAGTCGAATGACTAGATGGGCGGGATATAAATATAACAAATAAATAAATAAAATAAGGCAGAGACTTGTCCACCCAAAAGACCAGACACCAAAACACAACAGGAGCAATATAGTATATGTGGTCCAATGGAAAGAGGAGTGTTCGGAGCTCTACATTGGAGAAACCAAACAGCCACTAAACAGGAGAACGGCCCAGCACAGGAGGGGCAATGGCTCAGGACCACAATCAGCAGTGTTACTTCATTTGAAGGACAAAGGACACTCATTTGATGACCAAGATGTACTCATTTTGGACTGAGAAGTTAGATGGTTTCAGAAGAGGGGTCAGGGAGGCCATACATGTGCAAATAGAAAATCCCTCACTCAACAGGGGTGGAGGCCTTAGATACAATCTGTCTCCTATTCATCATGCTGCCCTTTCATCCATCCCTAGAAAGATCAGGACCAAACACACCAGAAGGATCACCCTTAACTACTGTTAACGACCTGTGACAATGGGTGGAGAAGGATTGCAGAAATAGGATTATCCCTCACCCCCAGTCCTTTGTCCATCTAACTAGCCTATTCAGACCAGGGGGAAGTGAAATCAAGGTGGAGTTTATATCAGGGGTCTCCTATCAACTCTCCTCCGACTGAAGAAGCTACTTGGATGAGAAGCTAAACATTTCAACCTAAGAAAGAAGTCCAGTTGCCATTATTCAACTTCCAGAGAACCACACCTGGATGACTGAGAATTTTCACAGATACAGACAGATGTGGTTCATGGAAAACCTAGTTTTGGTAGCATGATAAAATTTGGTTGGACTAAATCTAAAATGAACTTGCTGATGTCATTTTTGAGGAATTAGTGGCAATGTGGCATTTCTGCACCATCTTAAACAGTGGTGGCATAGTTAAACTTCCTCCATTTTTCAGAAAAGACAGCCTATTCATATTATTAGCAAAATTGTAATCTGCACAATGATCAAAAACTCTAGCAGCATGATATTTATTTATTTATTTATTTATTTATTTATTTATTTATCATTCATCTAAAATATTTTTATCCCACCATTCTCCTTAAAAAGAACCCAAGGCAGGTTCTTTTTAACATTATGGAATGTTATCATTAGACATGATAACATTCCATAATGTATGGATTTAGCTCTCATGTGTCCGAAGAATTTATGAAAAAGGCTATTATTTTTGTAAGATGCAAGAAAGAATAAGAAATATATTCACTGCAAGGATGTTGGCAAATGATAAATTCCAAAGGATGTAAATGTAATCATGGAGATTGTACATTTGCAAACCAAGTAACAGATTGAACTTCATCTCGAGAGCTCAACAATGTTTAGTGATCAAATTCCCTGATATACTCTAATGCATCAATTGAAATAGCAAATTTCCTTTTATCTGGAATGACACTGTCAATTTTACACTTCTCTTGCTAAGACAACATTCATATACATGATGCTGTGCACCTTAACAGTATTAATCTGAACCAAAGATTTGTGATTTCTAAAGTGCCATGGCCAAAATCTTGTTTGCTTTTCTCACATGCACAATGTCCTGTAAAGCAGAGGTCCCCAACGCCCGGTCCGTGGCCTGGTGCCAGTCCGTGGCCTGAGCCCGACCGGGCCGCGGAGAGAGACCTCCCCACCCCCGCACACACTCCCCCCCACACAGCCTGTCTGCACCTGTGTGCGAGCATGCGCGCGCCTGCATGAGCGCTGCTCTGCCCTTTGCGCATGTGCACAAGCGCGCGCCCCCGCACGAGCGCTGCGCCGCCCTTCACGCATGCGCACAAGCCTGCGCGGCCCCACACAAACGCTGTGCCGCCCTTCACGCATGCGCACGAGCGCAGGGGGGTGCCCCGCCTTCCCCAGCCGGTCCGCGGGGCTAAAAAGGTTAGGGAACGCTGCTGTAAAGCATGTGGTTGTACTTCCCCACTATTTCCACCATGGGGCATTCACACTCCTTGCTTGAGCAGAAGCCCCATTGCTGTGAACAAGGTTGTGTCTCGCTTGTACAACTGTAAGTTGGAGACTCAGTGGTGCACATAGACCACTCTATCTGGGAAACAGTTCTGTTCCATGTTTCTTAACAGACCACATGCTTTTTAAGAGGATAGCACATTTTTGAGGACTCTGTCAGTTATGACTTTTGTAATAATATGAAAAAGACTGTCTTCACTGAAAAATGCAGAAACATCAACGAAGCCATCATTTTACAAAGAAAACAGCAAAATTTTCGCCATTAGAAAATTTGGCAACCTTTGTTTTCAGATTCAGAATACTATTTTTATAAAACAAACAAAAAACTAACAATTTTTTTTTGCTACAAATTCCTCAAAAATGCCTTTAGCACATTCACTAGAGAGTTTGCCAAGGGTTTGAATCAGTGTGGACAGGAAAACAGAGGAAGAGAAGGGCTGCATGATGTCTCAAGATCCTGCCTAGATAGCCCCCTTATGTGTAGATACCAACATTCTAAGGACGATTATCTCAATATTACTCCGACCAAGACTATACACCTGTAACTGTAATCCTAGGCCTTCCTAGGAGGTTACTAGGACCCGAAGTGCACTTTTGGCTCTAACTTTCTGCTTCTCGGCCATCACATTTTAATCTTGGACAATTTCTTTATTGTGGCTATTGAACTTGTTTCCCTATTCAAAGTCACCAAAGTTATGTTCTTTATTTGTATTTTTGTTCATCAATACTTCTGTAAGTCACAACACCTTTTATTCTGAGCAGCTCAGGGTTTTGACAATTTTGTAGAACTTTGGGGACTTTGGTAGCATTCTTTCTAGTATCTCAGTCTCTGACGAACAAAAACAATGTACAGTAAGACCTCCATATCCATGAGGAATCTATTCCAAGCCTCCCCATGCGAATGCTGAAAACTGCAAATAATAGCAGACCCTATGCATAGAATGGTCTCTGTCTCCCTCTATTGGCCAGTTCTAGTAACTACATCATAGAATATGTATTTCTGGTTTTTTTTCTTTTAATATTTTTAATATTTTCAGACTGCAGATAAGTGAATTCATGGATACTGACCCCATGGGTATGGGGATCCTACTGTATTTCATTTGTAAGGGAGACCTCCAAGCATGTTGCAAATAGAGGTCTTTTTTTAACAAAGCCAAACATTAATCCAAATCTAAGCAGAAGATTTTGGTTCTGTTTCAGATAAACTTCTATTTGGCAACAATTGCTTTGTTGCTTTTTTGAGAAGATAGACACAAGCAGTTTTTTAAAGGAGGGGAGATAGACTTATCAAATGTAAATAGTAAAATTTTTATTATTTCATTATTTATATTTTATATGCTATGTTTCTCCACATAGGGGACCCAAAGTGGCTCACAACAATTAGAACTACAATGATCAACAGTTTAAAAATACCATAGCAATTGTATTGAGAAAAAAAAATTGAAGCCTTAATCAGTATTAAAACAAAGATTTAAAATAATTTAAAACATTTTTAAAATCACTAAATTTAATAAAGTATTCCTGAGGGACCCCCCCCCCCCAAAATATACACTTATTGCTTAAAAGCCTGTCTGAAAACAAAGGTGTTTGCCTGAGAATGGACAACAGGAAGAAGGCCAACTTGACTTCTTGGGGCAGTGCATTCCAAAGCCTGGGAGCAGCCAAAGAGAAGACCCTGTCTCGTGTCCTCACCAAACAAGCTTAGGAAGGTGGTGAAATCAAAAGAAGTGCCTCCCCAGAGGATCTTAAAAACTGAAAAGGCTCATATGGATTAAAAGCAAAGAAGGCTCAGTTTGAACAATCCTTCAAACAGCCTGGATTTAAGTTGTGTAGGGCTTTATAGGTAATAATCAGCACTTTGAATTTGGCCTGGAAACAGACTGGCAGTCAGTGAAGTTGTAATCAGGAAGTTACATGCTCCCTGTAACCAGCACCAGTCAGTAGTCTTGCTGCAGCATTTTGGATGAGCTGAAGTTTCCAAACACTCTTGAAAGGCAGTCCCGCATAGATTGTGTTGTAGTAATCCAAACAGGGTGTAACTAAGGCATGCATCACTGTGGCCAGATCAGAAATCTCAAGGAATGAGTGCAGCTGGTGCACCAGCCTTAATTGTGCAAAGGAACTCTTGCCCCAGCTGAAATGTCTGCATCCAAGCAGAGAACCTGACTTTTCAGGTGGAGTTCAGAACAGGCTGAATCCCTATCCCCTAATTTGCCTTGTGACTGACCAGGAGCACCTCTGCCTTCTCTGGATTAAGTTTCAGTTCATCCAAGCCATTACTAATGGCAGGCACTAGTCAAGGCACAGAACAGTTTCCTTGATATCAGATAGAAAGGAGAGAGAGAGAGAGAGAGAGAGAGGAGAAAGTAGGGTGTGATCAGCATACTGATGGCTTTCAGCTTCAAAACTACAGACAAGCAATCCCAGCAGTTTCATGTAGATGTTGAGCAACATGGGAGACAGAATTGAACCCTGAGGGAAACCACAGAACAATGGACAGGGTGTGGAACAGGATTCACCCAACACCACATTCTGAAATGGTTACCCTGAGAAAGATTACTCAGTGCTCATCCACGCAGATCCTGATGCAGGTGGGGAAAGGCTAGGCTAAGTATCATTTCTCTTTGTTTTGGTCTATTGCCTATATGCCATCTCATATTACGGAACATATATAAATTCTTCATTTTTATTTTAACACAGTCAGTTTTAGTTTAACAAAGTCAGAAACATGATTGCTTTCTAATACAACTACAACCACAGGCAGGAGATCTTTTAAAAAATCACATGCTCTTTGAGATATGGTGATTCCTTTGGGGCTGATGAACATGAAAGTTAGAAATTTTCTATAAAAATCAAGTTGTAAAAAATAATTAAGCAAGGAATAAGTATTGTAGCCTTGGGGAGGCGGATATTTTAAAATTTGAATTTCATGCATATATATACGACATACGGAGAAAGACATAAATTAAGCTTGTAGAAATAAGGAAGCAAATGTTCCCTGACTTTGTTTTTACACCCAGGAAACACAAATGTGTAACATGTGAATATCTATCCTGTCACTTATGACAAACCCCAATGCACTCAAACTACTGAAAAGTAGTATAATGATATAGTGTTCTGAGAACATTGTCTGAGCATCATGGAACAGCTTGTAGAAATTAGGAAGATGGCCTTCCCTGGAGCCATTTCAATACCTGGTGCAATTTGAATGTGGAAGATGTGAAGTTCCATAGAAAAACCTCCTCTCTCACGAATGAGGCAACGCGATATTCCGATCCTCGGACGACGGATGGAGAAACTAAACCCTGAAAGAAATGTAAAACTTCTTCCTCAGAGGATCTTTAGTATAATTGACCAAGTTATCTGATTTTACACATTAATTTACCTCATGAGAGGCAAATCTCAGCAGAGACACACCCCAAATACACTCAAACTACGGAAAATAGATATACTGATAAAGTGCTCCGAGACCATTGTCTGAGCATCATGCATTAGACCTGGTGAGACTTTCCAACTAGTGATGCTGAGACAGATTACCCAATGCTCACTCAAGCAGAATCGGATGCCGATGTGGAGAGGCTAGGCTGCACAACGTTTCTTTTAGGCTTGGTCATGCCTATCTTCTATTCTGAACCTATGTAAGTTCTTCGTCTTTATTTTTCCATAGCCGGAAACAGCACGACAGCTACTACTCCTGAAGCTGCAGGTAAGAGATCTCCAAAATATCAGGTGGTGGTTTAATATGCAACAATGGGACAGAGAAATGATATAAGTGTGTAGAAATAGAAAAGCTGACATAGGCTGGCATCATGGGAAAAATTAAATGTTTTAGTTGACCGACACTCTTAGTCCCTTATGACAGGGGCAATAGTATATTCCTATCCTCGGAAGAGGGATGCATAACTTAAACCCTAAAAGAAATGTATAACATTTTAATTAGATGAACTTTGATACAATTGACACAGTTATCTGATCTCACACATTAATATACCCGATCGGAGGAAAATCTCAGCTTTCATAGCCCACAACAGATTCAAACTACTGAGACGTCCTGTAAGATATAGTGCTCTGAGGACATTCTCAGATCATCATGCATTAGACTTGGTGAGACTTTCCAACTAGTGATGCTGAGACAGATTACCCAATGCTCACTCATGCAGAATCGGATGCCGATGTGGAGAGGCTAGGCTGCACAACGTTTCTTTTAGGCTTGGTCATGCCCATCTTCTATTCTGAACCTATGTAAGTTCTTCGTCTTTATTTTTCCATAGCCGGAAACAGCACGACAGCTACTACTCCTGCAGCTGCAGGTAAGAGATGTCCAAAATATCAGGTGGTGGTTTCATACGCAACAATGGGACAGAGAAATGATATAAGTGTGTAGAAATAGAAAAGCTGACGTAGGCTGGCATCATGGGAAAAATTAAATGTTTTAGTTGACCGACACTCTTAGTCCCTTATGACAGGGGCAATAGTATATTCCTATCCTCGGAAGAGGGATGCGTAACTTAAACCCTAAAAGAAATGTATAACATTTTAATGAGATGAACTTTGATACAATTGACACAGTTATCTGATCTCACACATTAATATACCCGATCGGAGGAAAATCTCAGCTTTCATAGCCCACAACAGATTCAAACTACTGAGACGTCCTGTAAGATATAGTGCTCTGAGGACATTCTCAGATCATCATGCATTAGACTTGGTGAGACTTTCCAACTAGTGATGCTGAGACAGATTACCCAATGCTCACTCATGCAGAATCGGATGCCGATGTGGAGAGGCTAGGCTGCACAACGTTTCTTTTAGGCTTGGTCATGCCCATCTTCTATTCTGAACCTATGTAAGTTCTTCGTCTTTATTTTTCCATAGCCGGAAACAGCACGACAGCTACTACTCCTGCAGCTGCAGGTAAGAGATCTCCAAAATATCAGGTGGTGGTTTCATATGCAACAATGGGACAGAGAAATGATATAAGTGTGTAGAAATAGAAAAGCTGACGTAGGCTGGCATCATGGGAAAAATTAAATGTTTTAGTTGACCGACACTCTTAGTCCCTTATGACAGGGGCAATAGTATATTCCTATCCTCGGAAGAGGGATGCGTAACTTAAACCCTAAAAGAAATGTATAACATTTTAATGAGATGAACTTTGATACAATTGACACAGTTATCTGATCTCACACATTAATATACCCGATCGGAGGAAAATCTCAGCTTTCATAGCCCACAACAGATTCAAACTACTGAGACGTCCTGTAAGATATAGTGCTCTGAGGACATTCTTAGATCATCATGCATTAGACTTGGTGAGACTTTCCAACTAGTGATGCTGAGACAGATTTACCCAATGCTCACTCATGCAGAATCGGATGCCGATGTGGAGAGGCTAGGCTGCACAACGTTTCTTTTAGGCTTGGTCATGCCCATCTTCTATTCTGAACCTATGTAAGTCCTTCGTCTTTTTTTTTCCATAGCCGGAAACAGCACGACAGCTACTACTCCTGCAGCTGCAGGTAAGAGATCTCCAAAATATCAGGTGGTGGTTTCATACGCAACAATGGGACAGAGAAATGATATAAGTGTGTAGAAATAGAAAAGCTGACGTAGGCTGGCATCATGGGAAAAATTAAATGTTTTAGTTGACCGACACTCTTAGTCCCCTTATGACAGGGGCAATAGTATATTCCTATCCTCGGAAGAGGGATGCGTAACTTAAACCCTAAAAGAAATGTATAACATTTTAATGAGATGAACTTTGATACAATTGACACAGTTATCTGATCTCACACATTAATATACCCGATCGGAGGAAAATCTCAGCTTTCATAGCCCACAACAGATTCAAACTACTGAGACGTCCTGTAAGATATAGTGCTCTGAGGACATTCTCAGATCATCATGCATTAGACTTGGTGAGACTTTCCAACTAGTGATGCTGAGACAGATTACCCAATGCTCACTCATGCAGAATCGGATGCCGATGTGGAGAGGCTAGGCTGCACAACGTTTCTTTTAGGCTTGGTCATGCCCATCTTCTATTCTGAACCTATGTAAGTTCTTCGTCTTTATTTTTCCATAGCCGGAAACAGCACGACAGCTACTACTCCTGCAGCTGCAGGTAAGAGATCTCCAAAATATCAGGTGGTGGTTTCATACGCAACAATGGGACAGAGAAATGATATAAGTGTGTAGAAATAGAAAAGCTGACGTAGGCTGGCATCATGGGAAAAATTAAATGTTTTAGTTGACCGAAAACTATTAGTCCCTTATGACAGGGGCAATAGTATATTCCTATCCTCGGAAGAGGGATGCGTAACTTAAACCCTAAAAGAAATGTATAACATTTTAATGAGATGAACTTTGATACAATTGACACAGTTATCTGATCTCACACATTAATATACCCGATCGGAGGAAAATCTCAGCTTTCATAGCCCACAACAGATTCAAACCACTGAGACGTCCTGTAAGATATAGTGCTCTGAGGACATTCTCAGATCATCATGCATTAGACTTGGTGAGACTTTCCAACTAGTGATGCTGAGACAGATTACCCAATGCTCACTCATGCAGAATCGGATGCCGATGTGGAGAGGCTAGGCTGCACAACGTTTCTTTTAGGCTTGGTCATGCCCATCTTCTATTCTGAACCTATGTAAGTTCTTCGTCTTTATTTTTCCATAGCCGGAAACAGCACGACAGCTACTACTCCTGCAGCTGCAGGTAAGAGATCTCCAAAATATCAGGTGGTGGTTTCATACGCAACAATGGGACAGAGAAATGATATAAGTGTGTAGAAATAGAAAAGCTGACGTAGGCTGGCATCATGGGAAAAATTAAATGTTTTAGTTGACCGAAACTATTAGTCCCTTATGACAGGGGCAATAGTATATCCTATCCTCGGAAGAGGGATGCGTAACTTAAACCCTAAAAGAAATGTATAACATTTTAATGAGATGAACTTTGATACAATTGACACAGTTATCTGATCTCACACATTAATATACCCGATCGGAGGAAAATCTCAGCTTTCATAGCCCACAACAGATTCAAACCACTGAGACGTCCTGTAAGATATAGTGCTCTGAGGACATTCTCAGATCATCATGCATTAGACTTGGTGAGACTTTCCAACTAGTGATGCTGAGACAGATTACCCAATGCTCACTCATGCAGAATCGGATGCCGATGTGGAGAGGCTAGGCTGCACAACGTTTCTTTTAGGCTTGGTCATGCCCATCTTCTATTCTGAACCTATGTAAGTTCTTCATCTTTATTTTTCCATAGTCGGAAACACCACGACAGCTACTACTCCTGCAGCTGCAGGTAAGAGATCTCCAAAATATCAGGTGGTGGTTTCATATGCAACAATGGGACAGAGAAATGATATAAGTGTGTAGAAATAGAAAAGCTGACGTAGGCTGGCATCATGGGAAAAATTAAATGTTTTAGTTGACCGACACTCTTAGTCCCTTATGACAGGGGCAATAGTATATTCCTATCCTCGGAAGAGGGATGCGTAACTTAAACCCTAAAAGAAATGTATAACATTTTAATGAGATGAACTTTGATACAATTGACACAGTTATCTGATCTCACACATTAATATACCCGATCGGAGGAAAATCTCAGCTTTCATAGCCCACAACAGATTCAAACTACTGAGACGTCCTGTAAGATATAGAGCTCTGAGGACATTCTCAGATCATCATGCATTAGACTTCCTGAGACTTTCCAACTAGTGATGCTGAGACAGATTACCCAATGCTCACTCATGCAGAATCGGATGCCGATGTGGAGAGGCTAGGCTGCACAACGTTTCTTTTAGGCTTGGTCATGACCATCTTCTATTCTGAACCTATGTAAGTTCTTCGTCTTTATTTTTCCATAGTCGGAAACACCACGACAGCTACTACTCCTGCAGCTGCAGGTAAGAGATCTCCAAAATATCAGGTGGTGGTTTCATATGCAACAATGGGACAGAGAAATGATATAAGTGTGTAGAAATAGAAAAGCTGACGTAGGCTGGCATCATGGGAAAAATTAAATGTTTTAGTTGACCGAAACTATTAGTCCCTTATGACAGGGGCAATAGTATATTCCTATCCTCGGAAGAGGGATGCGTAACTTAAACCCTAAAAGAAATGTATAACATTTTAATGAGATGAACTTTGATACAATTGACACAGTTATCTGATCTCACACATTAATATACCCGATCGGAGGAAAATCTCAGCTTTCATAGCCCACAACAGATTCAAACTACTGAGACGTCCTGTAAGATATAGTGCTCTGAGGACATTCTCAGATCATCATGCATTAGACTTGGTGAGACTTTCCAACTAGTGATGCTGAGACAGATTACCCAATGCTCACTCATGCAGAATCGGATGCCGATGTGGAGAGGCTAGGCTGCACAACGTTTCTTTTAGGCTTGGTCATGCCCATCTTCTATTCTGAACCTATGTAAGTTCTTCGTCTTTATTTTTCCATAGCCGGAAGCAGCACAATAGCTACTACTCCTGCAGCTGCAGGTAAGAGATCTCCAAAATATCAGGTGGTGGTTTCATATGCAGCAATGGGATAGAGAAATGATATAATTGTGTAGAAATCGAAAAGCTGACACAGGCTGGTATTATGGGAAAAATTAAATGTTTTAGTTGACCCAACACTCTTAGTCCCTTATGACAGGGGCAATAGTATATTCCTATCCTCGGAAGAGGGATGCATCATTTAAACCCTAAGAGAAATGTATAACATTTTAATTAGATGAACTTTGATACAATTGACACAGTTATCTGATCTCACACATTAATATACCCGATTGGAGGAAAATCTCAGCTTTCATAGCCCACAACAGATTCAAACTACTGAGAAGTCCTGTAAGATATAGTGCTCTGAGGACATTCTCAGCTACTACCGCTCCAGCCGTAGGTAAGAGTTCTCTGAAATATCAGGTGCTTTTGGCTGTTCTGTGATGGTTTGCTTCCTTTAGGGCTATAGGCATCGATATTTGATATTTTCTATTGAAAACGAGTCGTACAAAAAATTAAGGGCTGAAAAATTAGTGCAGCTCTGGAAAGGTGGACGTTTCTCCATCAGATAGGCTTGAAGAGGAACACGTTGAATGATTCCTAGAGGTTACTGTATGGGCAAACAGCCAGCATCAGGTGTATAACGTCAGAGAGTATAAAATGAATTATGTGCACGAGCCTGGCAGAGCACAGAGTAATTCCATAAGGTTATGCAACCCGGAAAATACTTTTTATACAATGTATCTGGACATCACCCAGAGCTAAATCCCTCGAAAAACACCGTCTTCCATTTCAGTGAGGAAACTAGCCTGCTTGCTTCTAAACCCATGGTTATCAAAAACTTCTGCTTAGCTAGAGTACCTTTACAATTCTGTTTTGGTTATACCACTCTGAGTCAGTTGTGGTAAGTTAAAAAGTTAGCAAAGTATACCAAACCAATAAAACAAGATTGGATTTATAAAGTGAAATACCTGTTCCTCTCACGTTGAATTTACTCATATTCCAGAATTTGGACTTCTATTTTCATGCGTATGCAACATAGGGCTAAGAGATGGAACAGCTTGTAAAAATTAGGAAGATGGCCTTCCCTGGAGCCATTTCAATACCTGGTGCAATTTGAATGTGGAAGATGTTAAGTTCCATAGAAAAACCTCCTCTCTCACGAATGAGGCAACGCGATATTCCGATCCTCGGACGACGGATGGAGAAACTAAACCCTGAAAGAAATGTAAAACTTCTTCCTCAGAGGATCTTTAGTATAATTGACCAATTTATCTGATTTTACACATTAATTTACCTCATGAGAGGCAAATCTCAGCTGAGACAGACCCCAAATACACTCAAACTACGGAAAATAGATATACTGATAAAGTGCTCCGAGACCATTGTCTGAGCATCATGCATTAGACTTGGTGAGACTTTCCAACTAGTGATGCTGAGACAGATTACCCAATGCTCACTCAAGCAGAATCGGATGCCGATGTGGAGAGGGTAGGCTGAACAACGTTTGTTTTAGGTTTTTAGATGCCCATCTTCTATTGTGAACCTATGTAAGTTCTTCATCTTCATTTTTACACAGCCGGAAACTCTACTACAGCTACTACCGCTCCAGCCGTAGGTAAGAGTTCTCTGAAATATTAGGTGCTGGTGTCTCTACAGCGTTGATTTGCTTCCTTTGGGCCTAATAGGCATTGATGTTTTATATTTTCTATTGAAAATGAGTCGTACAAAACAATTTAGGGAGCAATTTTAATTTTGTGGCTGCTGTCACCATCTTCAGTGATCCTGGAGCCCAAGAAAGTAAAATCTGTCACTGCCTCCATATCTTCCCCTTCTATTTGCCAGGACGTGATGAGACCAGTGGCCATGATCTTAGTTTTTTTGATGTTGAGCTTCAGACCATTTTTTGCGCTCTCCTCTTTCACCCTCATTAAGAGGTTCTTTAATTCCTCCTCACTTTCTGCCATCAGAGTGGTATCATTTGCATATCTGAGGTTGTTGATATTGCTTCTGGCAATCTTAATTCCGGTTTGGGATTCATCCAGTCCAGCCTTTCGCATGATGTATTCTGCATATATGTTAAATAAGCAGGGAGACAATATACAGCCTTGTTGTACTCCTTTCCCAATTTTGAACCAATCAGTTGTTCCATATCCAGTTCTAACTGTTGCTTCCAGTCCCACATATAGATTTCTCAGGAGATAGATAAGGTAGTCAGGCACTCCCATTTCTTTAAGAACTTGTCATAATTTGCTGTGGTCCACACAGTCAAAGGCTTTTGTGTAGTCAATGAAGCAGAAGTAGATCTTTTTCTGCAACTCTCTGGCTTTCTCCATGATCCAGCGTATGTTAGCAATTTGGTCTCTAGTTCCTCTGCAGGTTACTTCATGGCAAACAGCCAGCATCAGCTCTATAATGACAGAGAGTATACAATGAATTGGGTCCATGAGCCTGGCAGAGCACAGAGTAATTTCATAACATTATCTAACCTGGAAAGAACTTTCACACAATGTTTCTGGACTGCTCCCAGAGCAGAATCCCTCGAAAAACACCTTCTCCCACTTCAGTGATGAAACTAGCCTGCTTGTTTCCAAACCCACAGTGATCAAAATCTTCTGCTTAGCTAGAGAATTTCTTTACAGTTTTCAGTTTTGTCGGCACAGTGATAGTCTCAATCAATTGCGGTTAGTTAACCATTTACTAAAATATACCAAATTCATGGAGATCCGGATGCAGATGTGGAAAGGCTGGGCTAAATATCATTTTATTTTATTTTTTATTTTTGTCTATTACTTATATGCCTATCTCATATTATGGAACATATAGAATTTTTTTATTTTTATTTTAACACAGCTGGAAACACTACAACAGTTTCTACTAGTGCAAGTATAAGTAAGAGATCTCTTAAATATTAGGTTCTGGTTGCTCTACTGGAATGTGGTGCTTCCTTTGGGGCCAATAGGCATTAATGTTTGATATTTTGTGGCAAATAATGAATTTTTCAATATATTGAATTGAGAAAGAAGTACTGAAGCCCTTGAAACTTGCATATTTCTCCATCAGATAAGCTTGAAGAGTAACTGAATGCTGTTTAGGGGTCACTGCAGGGTGAATGGCCTTCTTCAGCAATATAGGAACACACAATATAAAAGTCATGGGGCCACAAGCCAAGTAGAGCGCAGAGTAATTCAATCAGGTTGTGAAATACAGACAGAACTTTTTGTAGAACGTCTGTGGTATTCTCCAAAAGCAGAGCGCCTAGAAAAATATTGTCTCCCACTTCAGTGATAAAACTGGCCTGCTTTTTTAATGAAAGAACCGTTATCAAAATCTTCTTCTATGCAAGAGTTCTCCTTTTCAGTTCCTAGTTTTGATGCCATAATGACATTCTCAGTCAGGTGTGGTTAGGTAAATATTTGCCAGAAAGTACCAAAATGATAAAAACAAGATTTGATCTTATACATTGAAGTAACAGTATCTGTCACTTTCAAGTTACACTTATTCAATAATTTTGAATTTTGCTTTTCATGTATATGCAACATTGGGACAAAGGGATGAAGTAATTGTGTAGAAATAGGGAAGCTAAATTTTTTTGGAGTCATTTTTATGTCTGGGGAAAGTCCAATGCTTAAAATGTGGTTGTCTGCAAAAACACATACTCTGGTTTATTTCCGTCTTTGGAAGGGAATGCAGCATTTAAACCCTGAAACAAATGTATAACTTGTTACTCAGATGAACTTTGTTAGAATTGATGGAGTTATCTAATCTCACACTTTAATTAACCCTATCAGGAAGAAATGACAGCTGTGACAGACTCCAGTATACTCAAACTACTGAAAAGTGCTATAATGATAGAGTCCAACGAGAACATTGTCTGAGCATCATGCATTAGACTTTGTGAAACTTTCCAACTAGTGACGCTTAGACAGATTACTCTATGCTCACTCATGCAGATCCGGATGAAGATGTGGAAAGAATATCAAACTGATAGGAGGTAGAACAGTTCCCTCATCTTCTTGCTGTTCTTTGAGCCATTACAAAAGTGCCCTGCTGCACCATGGAAGTTGCAAGGATTGTCTCTGAGTAGTAAAGGTGCATGGGGGAAATTTTTACCGATGGTGACTCCTTCCATATAGGGTGTATGGAGTCAGCCTTCATCAGAACTCATTTTTCCCCATGTCCCTTCATGACTTGCAAGGAAATCCTCATGACTCCCACAGTGCTGTGGGGCACTTTTCTCAGGGTGCACAGAAGTGGCAATGGAACAGCACGGAGGTAAAAGGCTTTTCTACCTCCTGCTGGTTTGATTGCTCCCAGTCCCATAACTTGGCCTGAGCGTTTCTCACTAAATTATGGGACTAGGAATTTTTTAATTCCGAAAATCCAATCTTTAGCAATGGACATCCTGTTAAATGGTGCAAATTTCTTGTTGAATTTGTTTTTAAATTGAATTTGCAAACTCACGTTTCCCTTTAAAATATAGACTTGTATTGAAAGTGGATTTGGTGAGCTTTGTGAGTTCTCTCAACAATATATAATCAAGGGGGTGGATGAAAAATCCAATTCTCTTAATTTTTAAAATCTTATTTTAGAACGTCCAACTTGTAATGCTCAGACCTGTATATATGGAGCTACGTGCGTCTATCTATTCAATGACACTGTCTGCCAGTGTCCGTATGGATTCTACTATTCACCAAAAAGCTGTGAGCTAGGTGAGTTGTGTGACTTGAACCAGCAGAAATGTATCATGCTTCTACGTTGGGACCTTTTTGTTATGGCAACTCTGATATTACTGTGTGGGAAAAAAACACTTAAAAAAATTAGAAACACAACATTAGTATGTATCACTTTGCCAGTTCTCGCTGTTCTTTCTCTCTTTGTCTCATTTCAAGGCACGGTCATGCTTGCAACACACCAAAGAGATACAATGCTAGGAAAAATTCTCAACAAATACAAAAGTGCAAGGATATTTTAATAATAATAATAATAATAATAATAATAATAATAATAATAATAATAATAATAATAATAATAATAATAATAATAATAATAATAACCTTTTAGCATGTAAACCGAAAGGCGGAAATTTCAGGGCAGCTGAGATCAAAACAGAAGATCCTTTCCAACCTATGAAACCTAGCTCTTTCAGTTCATTTGGTTATTTTTAGCTTAACCGAAAGATGAAATCTTGCAGGTTGTCTTATGGAGGGAAAAACAATCTCTTTGTAGTTTAGAGAAACTTCTTCTTGTAGAGAAGCCCTGGGAGACTCTTCTTCTTGTAGAGAAGCCCTGGGAGACCTCCCTGGGGGTCCCCGCCGCCGCGATCGGCACCTTCGGAGCTCTCAAAGGGCTTTCCCCCCGACATTGGAGGAAGCCCTTTGAGAGCTCTGAAGCCAAAAAGGCAGGGAGAAAGGGCTGGAAATTCGAATTTCCCGCCCTTTCTCCCTGCCTTTTTGCCTTCGGAGCTCTCAAAGGGCTTTCCGCCCGACATCGGAGGAAGCCCTTTGAGAGCTCCGAAGGTGAAGATCGCGGTGGCAGGGACCCCCAGGGAGGTCTCCCATGGCGGCGGGGAAGCTCCCAGGGCTTCTCCGCCACCATCGGAGACCTCCCGGGGGTCCCCCGCCACCGCGATCAGCGCCTTCAGGCTTTCCCGGGGAGTAGACCGGGCCTACTGGGGGAAGCCCTCCCCTGGTAGGCCTGGTCTACCAGGCTTTCCCGGGGAGTAGACCGGGCCTACTGGGGGAAGCCCTCCCCTGGTAGGCCTGGTCTACCAGGCTTTCCCGGGGAGTAGACCGGGCCTACTGGGGGAAGCCCTCCCCTGGTAGGCCCGGTCTACCAGGCTTTCCCAGGGAGTAGACCGGGCCTACCAGGGGAGGGCTTCCCCCAGTAGGCCTGGTCTACCCCCCGGGAAAGCCTGAAGGCGCCGATCGCGGTGGCGGGGGGCCCCCGGGAGTTCTCCGATGGCGGCGGAGAAGCCCTGGGAGCTTCCCCACCGCCATCGGAGACCTCCCTGGGGTCGCCCGCCGCGGCGATTGGAGGCAGCGCTCACCCAGCGCCAGGAGGCTAGAGCTGGCCGGGTGCTTGGCCGCTCGCCCCGGCCGCGGAGGAGGCAGCGGAGCACCGGCAGGCTTCGGACTGGTAAGTCCTTTTTAAAAAACTTTTCTGTGTGGGTTTTGGAGGGTGGGTTTGGACTGGGGGGTTGTTTCTGTGGGGTTTTGTGTGTGTGTGTGTGGTTTTTTTTGCAGTCCCAGCGTGGGACTTGCTCTTTTTATTTTTATTTTGTTATTTTTTTGAAATGCTGGAACGGATTAATTCCGTTCCCATGCATTTCAATGGGAAATGGTACTTCGACTTACGAACTTTTCGATGTACGAACGTCCTTCCGGAACGGATTAAGTTCGTAAGTCGAGGGTTGACTATCTATCCCTATCTATCCATGGGTAAATTCTCGAAATCTTTGACATATGTGCTAATTTAGTGTGTTGCTGCAACACATGTCCTTTCTTCTACTTGTGTTCTCTCACAAGCCCTAAAGCTGCACATGTTATTTAGTCTGCAGCTACAATCAATAGAAGGGTGGTCTTTCTAGATATAAATATAAATATAAATAATATCAGCTGTATTGTAATTTCAGGTAAAGTATTCCCAGGACAAATAACTATAACAAATAAAACATATGACCTGGACATGGAAAACAAGGACTCTAAAAAGTATGGTGAAGTATACTATCCTGTTACCAGCCTTGTAAGTTCATATTTTCTGACATATTTCTTGTAAACTGAAACTTAACATCTTTTTTCTCTTAAAAAAACAACAGATGCAGACAGGTATCTCTGCAGTTACTTAGATACATTTGAGACAAATCTATTGAGTTATGCAGAGAAAACATTCTCTGTAGTTGTTTTTTTGACACATGCACACTATAACTAAATTTTATTTACAGATATGCAAACCTTACTTGTGTTTGAATGAGTTTTGCATACTGTGTAGGTAACAGGTTTGGTCCTATGTCACACAAACATGCTGCATAAAAATGCAACATAATATTAAGATGGGGATAATAATATTTTCCACATTCCTGTGATAATGTGTGCTATTTCTACACAATAGAATCAACTTCTAGTTTTGTCTAGTTTTTAGGACTAATAAATATTCAGTAAAAACATAGCAATCACATATAGCAATATATTGATTGGGATAGATAGTGAACTGATGGGAAAAAAATCCAGCACAAAACCCAGTATTGATTTACATGTGATACCACTGAATATAACAATGATAGAAAACTGATCCTACACAGAACCGGTATGTGAAAATGCCACTCCTTTTACAACAGAATTCGGCTGAAAAATGAAATAATATTTTTAAAATTTGCCACCCCTTCTGTATAAATAATTATAACTGCTGGGAATTACTTCATACATAACAGGCAGCGAAGGTTATCAAAAGGGTGGGCAAAGGGTGGCCCACATGCCGCATGTGGTCCGCCAGGGTGGTCCCCCAGGCTCCAAAGCCCTACAAATCCCCCAGATGCCTCCTGAGATGGAAATAAAATTAAGCAAAAGAAAGAGGTTTTCCCCTTCCTCCTTCCTGGCATGATGGCTTTTTCATAGGAGGGGATTTGTAGACACACACATCCCAACCATAGACATAAAAAAAAGAACAAATCAAAAACACAAATAGTCACTCAGTCGGAACTTCTATATCTGTTTCAGACTTACATTTCACATTGTAACCAAACCATAAACTGTAGCTAGTCATATCTATGCATAGTGAAAAGAAATCTACTTCATATAAACAATTATTTGAAGTTGCCTCATTTCCTCTAAACATGGGCAAAATTAACCATAGTTTGTCCACAACTGGACACAATGAAAAGCTGTACTTGGTTTAAAAGAAAAGCAAACGCTTATGAACTCCTCCTCCTCATGGCCCCAATGGAAAAAGAAGGCATGCAGCGGATTGTCCTCTTAAAGTGAAATCTCTTCCTGATTTATTCCTTCTTCATTATACACAGCATGCAGCATATGTCTTTTTTGTACATCATACCCAGAAAGAAATTTGTAATATGCGGGCCACAACAGAAATAGGAAAAGGCATTGCATTAAGAAACATGGAGAACCACAGTATCCAGTCTGGTGCATGGTGGAACCACAGCTGGCCTGGGCACATCTCATGACTCTGACTGGGTATACTGTCCTCCCCTAAGCAAGTTGGTGCTTTATTCAACCTTTAGCACCCACCCTATTCTCTTCCTTTATTTTCCTCAGAATGCCTGTGGGACCCACATACATCTAGAAGCATTCTTAGAAAAGACAGCTGAATTTTAGCAATGTTTTCAAGCTTTGAAAGAATACTGAGCTTTTAAGCATTGGTTTCTTTTAAAATCTGCTACATTTGTTTGTTTGTTTGTTCGTTCGGTTGGTTGGTCGGTCGCATTTATATCCCGCCTAGCTAATGGTCAAGCTGCTACTCTGGGTGGCTAACAGAAGAACACAAAGTGGTGGTGGTTGTCGTCGTCATCATCATCATAATCATCAACAACAACAGCAACAACAACACAATAAAATAAGAGTGAACATTAATGGCAGGCCCCTAAAATTACTTATTTAGGGGCAAACTATTGAAAGGCTTGGAAAAACAATCGGGTCTTCAGTTGCCTCCTAAAACCCAGGAGGGATGGAGCTGGTCACACTTCTGGTGGGAGGGAGTTCCAAAATGAAGCAGCCACCACAGAGAAGGCCTGGTTTCAAGTGGCTGATTTCCAGGCCTCCCCCAGGCTGGCCACCTGAAGCCTCTCAATAAGAGACATGCAGGTGGGATGGGTAGATGTTTTGAGGAAGAGGCGCTCAGCCAGATAACAAGGTCCTAAACTGTTACGGGTTTTAAAAGTTAGCATAAGCACTTTGAACTTGGCCTGGAAGCAAACAGGCAGCCAGTGCAGACGAGCCAGGATAGAGGTTACATGGCCATAAAGAGAAGCTCCAGCGATAAACCTGGCAGCAGCATTCTGAAAACTGCTTCTGAACCACCTTCAAGGGCAGCTCCACGTTGAGAGCTTTGCAATAGTCTATTTTTGAGATTACAAGCACATGGACCAATGCTGTATGGGACTTCCTCCTGAGATATCATGCTGAGTGGCTTTAAAACAGCACTTAAAAATAGCAAACAATAGCAATGTTCAGGAAAAAAACAGAAATACTGTTTAAACACAGAACAAATTAAAACACAAACCATTTCAGTAAAAAGAAATTCCAGTAGCCAACAAGCTAAAAATCCTACAATAGCAAGTTAGCTTAAATGAAACAGAACTTGGAAATGTTACTGTGACGTTTACCCCGTGGCCCCTGATTGTTTCACAAAACACAGAGCTCACAAAGGTATCCCAACACGCCCTTTAACACACTGCCACCAGTTGATCTCTTTACCAGCTATGTTTCCTATGAAAGACTGAGGTCCATTCAGTACTGAACTTTGAAATAAAAACAGGTTTATTGATTACAAGTTGTTTTAGGAATAGTTCTTAAGCACATTCTTAAAAGTACACAAAGCTTCAGTAGTTTCCTTTAACCTTTTCTATCTTAACTAACACAGATAACACTCTGAGTATTCACTCGTTAAATTCTCTCTCTGCCTCAAACCCAAACTATCTCTCCTCAAAACTCTGTCTATGACTGAACTGACTAGACTCTGACTCACCCCTCCCTTCTAGTTTCTCTGGCTCCGCCTCCTGACAGCTCTCATTGGTACATGCAAATATACTGCTGAATATTCATGCCAGGGGTGATCGCTACAGTTACTGTTTCATAATCAACTCCCAGAATTCCCCAGGTAGCATTCTGGGAGCTGTAATCCCCCCCAAAAAAGTAACTTTCCCTAGCTTTGACTGAAATGTCTTTGCTTACTGGCAGAAGAACAACACAGAAGGAACAAGCCTAGTCTGTCTTGGTAGGGAGTTCCAGAGTCTGGAAGCAAACAAAGAGAAAAATCTCTCTTGAGACCCTTCAAAATGTATCGCTGAGCATGAGAGATATATTTTGATGTGTCTCTTAGAAGAACTTAAAATCCACACAAGTTCTTTGTATGGGAGAGTATGATGTTTTGAAAAGCCTGGTCCAAAGGTGCTCCCTGACAGAGGAGTCTTGGTCCAGTTTGCCTGATTATTTAAGGGCAGTTCATTCCACTTCAGCCTAGTATTATGGGAAATCATGACCCTTCTGCCCTCTTGCCAGGGTCCACAGAAGACACCAAAGAACAACTAGCTTAGTATCTGGAAGTTGAGTCATGGCAACTGGACTTCTCTCTTATTAGGTTGAAACATTTTGCTACTCATCCAAGTAGCTTCTTCAGTCTGAGGAGAGTTGGTAGGAGACCCCTGATACAATCTTCCACGTTGGTTTCACTTCCCCCTGGTCTGAATAGTCCTTCTCCACCCATTGTCATGGGACTGCAGAAGTGGGATTATCCCTCACCCTCAGTCCTTTGTCCTTCTAACGAGCCTATTCAGACCAGGGGGAAGTGAAACCAAAGTGGATGACCTCACCTGGATGACTGAGAATCTTCACAGATATAACTAGCTTAGTAATGTGAAGAAAAGAGAATGAAAGAAGTATGCACAGGGCAAATTTTCATGGTATAGATTTGTATCAGGCCTTCTCCTCTTCCTCCTTTAATTGACAATGACTTTATTACTCTCCTACACCTACAGTTCCGTAGAATATTTGCAACTGAGAAAAGTTACCAGGAAACAGTCATTGTGAGCTTAAGGTAAGCATGGAAGGTTCATTAACATGTACATAACAAGTAAGTCTTGCAACAAAATGTTGCAGTACAGACTGCACTTATTTTGGGTTCCAGCCGCTTTGCACGCCATACCCTTTCCCAGAATATTTCTCTTCATCCACCTCTCCCTACAGTTTACCATTTTCACCCTTTCAGTGGCCAACTATTTTAAATGAACAAACTTCACAGGGCTGTTTTGGAAGTCCCGCCCCGCTTTTTTTTTAAAAAAAGATTTGTTGAGGGGGGTAGTTGTGCATGGACACCATGTGATGCCATTTGGGGAGAACTAGGTAAAAAGCCTGAATGGAAGAGAACACATTGGAACGGGGACTTCTTAATAAAGACCGATGCCAAAAATAGTGGGATGTGATGGACAAACAGGTGATGAAACTGGGACGGGGAGGATGTTAAGCACTCATCCTGTACTCCAAATTGTACCTCTTCCCACATTTCATTTTACAGTTTGGGAGACTTGGGTTTGTTGACTTGCTGCTTTGGCTTTAAGCAGCTTTGTCTTTCAAACACACACACACAAGTTGTAAAGATTTCTATTATTAAAATATTGTTTTTAATGGCATCTTTGCTAATATACATGTTTATGTATTTCAGTCCACCTTCATCAACATTAAACAGGCTCAGTAAGGCTGGAGCAGAAAGTAATATTACTGTTACATTAATTAATATGTTTGACACAAACACAAATATAACTGAAAAGACGGTGACAGACCTTGTGCAAAAAGCAAAGTGTGATGAAAACATTCAATGCAAATCCTTTAGAGGTAAGTATTGAATTAGAGTTACTGGCACAATTCTACCATATCAGTCATGTGACTACAGAGAAAAATCAGTTGATGTCAAGGAATTTCCCTCCAAAGGTCCAGAGGCTCCCATGGAATCCCTTTGGTCACTGGGATGTGGTTGGGGGCCGCAGAAGGAGGAGGAGAATTTCATTTCTGAAAATTGCCAGTGAAATCATCCCAGAAGTGGCTGGCAATATTAAGGAATTAAAGACTTCTATCTGAGAATAGGTAGCTCAGACAGGTGAGCTAATGTGGCTGCAAGGGGCTTATAAGGCCTGTTGTATAGCCTTTGGCTCAGAGATGAAATATACAACTCTTGGGACACTGATTTGAGCCATAGAGAAAAATAATTAAAAAGCAAAAAAAAAAAAAAAAGTTATTATAGGTCAGCAGGGCTGGGGGGCTAAAAAGTGGGATGAGAATTCATACTCTGGTATTTGATTTAGAATTTAAATCATGTTCCTCTGTGCCAGTTGGGTCTGGACAGTTAAGGTTGTATTCCAATTGTAATATCATCAGAATTCATACATTTAAATATTTTATGCCAGTGTGCTGTCAGATTTTCTTTGTGCATGGAACTACTGTTGTACAAGCAGTTATCCTATTTGGTGAAGTGTCTGTTGCACAATTTGTTGAGCAGCTGCCACTTGTACCACAGATATCTCCCCACATAGCATGATTGCTTGTGGGCATTAGTTGTGCACACAAAAATCCTCTGCAGGATACTGGGCAAAGTAATTAACTTCTAGTTCAAGCTTATTTTGGTAGCCATTCATTTGTGATGTCCAGGTATTTAAGACAGACCAAAGCATTGGTAATAAAACAGTTGGAGTGTTGAAGGCATCTACGCCAGCTTAAAATCTTCTTTTAAAGAATCTGCAGATTTACACCATTATTGTCATCTAGAGATATCTGTTGCAGGGCATGGTGTTGCTCTCACTTTGACTACATGCACTGTAATTCCCCCCCCCCCTTAGAAACAACACCGTGTAATGCTTATGGCTGTGATGAAAGCACTACAGAGTGCAAAGACCCAGTGAATGATGCCTTTCCAACCTGTGAATGTAAAGAAGGTCTTGCTAAGAAGAATCCAGAGGATAAAACTTGCTTGTGTAAGTGTTTAAGATGACATTCCCAGATATACTTTTTCTTCTCATCTTTGGTTTTGGTCACCACTATTTGAGAGCAAGTGAGGGAAAAGAATTAACTATATTTTTTACTGTAATTTACTATATACTATATAATTTACTATATACTATATAATTAATAATTTACTATAATTTACTATATTTTGAATCATTTGTTCTTCAAACTGAAATTGTTCTTCAAAGTGAAATTTTACGTATATTTGATTCTACTTAATCATGAATAAATAAAAATCGGAGATGAAGGACAAGGTCAATATCTGGTATAAAAGAAGGGACCCAGAGAATGGAGAGGGACCAGAGTGTGGAAATGTCACAGTGTTTTGGACTGTAACTCCCAGCATCCTCCAGCCAGCATACCCACTAGCCCCACTGGTTTTAAGATTATGGGAGCCACAGTCCAGAAAAGCAAATTTCCCAGATTGTGAGAGAGAACATGGGTAGAACTACCTGGAACTGCACCTAAGAAAGACTGCAATCCAAGTATGGTCTGGGTGTAATTTTGCTCCTCTGTTGAATAAAAATTCCATGTCACTTCTCCTAGGCCCTCTCTTCTTTCCTCTTCCATTTGGAGTCTGCATCTTTCCCCACAGCATTCCCCGCCATTGTAGCAGCAGCTGCTCCTAGAGCTTAGAATCATTGAATCGTAGAAGAGTGAAGTTGGAAGGGGCCAATAAAGGCCATAAAGTCCAACCCCCTGCTCTATGTAGGAATACAAATCAAAGGATATCTGCTAGGTGGTTGTCTAAATTTCTCTTGAATGCCTCCAGTGTTGGAGCACTCACCACCTCTTGAGGTAATTCCACCACAGTCCTATCCTACCAAGGATGAAGGGAAATCTTTCCAGACTTTGGTATCTTATAAAAAATCCAGGAAAGCAGGGGGATCGTAAAATCCTGAACATCCATTGCAAGCATCTCAAGAAGTTATAAATATATCATGGTGAGATATCCCTTTATAATTCAGTAAGATGGAGGATATGGTTGCAGAGCCAGGGGTTGGGAGTTCAGTCATCCACTGTGCCTCCCAGGAGAAGAGTCAACTGGCCTGTGTGTTCTTGGACAAGCTGCACGGTCCCTGAGTACCGCAGAAGAAAGGAATGGTAAACAACTTCTGAGCACTCTACACCTAGAAAACTCTAAGAAGGGTCACTCTAAATGGGAACCTGACAGCATGCAGTTGTTATTATCAATTGAGGAGAGGAGAATGGGAACACAGGAGTAGGTTGTTCTCCCTTCCCCATCATGTCTTCTTTTCCCATTGCCCTCTCTTGCTTAAAAGGACTAAAAAGGGCATCCCATGTCAAACAACAACAAACCTCCCCACACAAAAAAAAAAAACCCACTTGTTGGTCTGCCATTATATATATATTGGATTGATGCAAAGCACATGGATTTTGGCCTTCACTTAGTCTTCTACAATGCTGAATCTTATCCCTCTCTCTTCTCTGAATGCAGTTTGCAGTGCTTCATGTTCTGTGGAAAGCAACAAATACTGTTTCATGACAGCAGGAAAGACTCCAGAATGTCAGTGTCTGGCTGGCTATGAAACACAACATGATAAAAGTTGCAAAAAGTAAGTAATTTGGCTGCTCTACCAAAATTAAAGAGGTAGGAGGGCACGAACTTGGGTTTTTTTCATGTTCTTTTCCAAAGGGTACCCCCTTCTCGGGGTTCTATATTTAGATGACTCCTCTAAGCCATACTTTTTTGAAAGTTTTGATGCATCAGTTAAGAGAATGGAGAAATTAGAGGATGTGGGCAACCTGGAGTGGCTGGTCAAGGTTGTGATGGATGGAAGCAA
Organism: Intellagama lesueurii; assembly: GCA_037013535.1. Lineage (NCBI taxonomy): Eukaryota > Metazoa > Chordata > Lepidosauria > Squamata > Agamidae > Intellagama > Intellagama lesueurii. The sequence goes on along the minus strand of JBAJHW010000001.1, from coordinate 125,405,810 downwards.
AATGGCCATCCAAACTATAGGCAGGCAGGGAAACAGGCCAGCTCTGCCCCACTGCACTCTTTCTCCCTTAATAATCAATAATAATACATCACCACATTGGGAGAGCCTCAGTGTAGGCTGCTCTTCAGTCAGTCCTTCTGGGTAACCCTTTGTTTGCTTTTTTTTTTTTTTAGGTGTAATTTTGGCTACTCCGGAGTAGAATGTAAAAACAGTACGTATAAGAATTTTGGACATTTCATAGAAAATCTGAGTGGAAACAATTTCCAGCAAGGGAAGCAAAATCTATAGTAAAAGAATTAGGATCATAAATTCCCAGAAACTGCATACAACTCTTGGGGGAAATAGAAAGAAGCAATTTTCACCCATGTGCCTCATGAGCATGTGTATACTTACATTGGGAAATGGCACCATTTCAGACACCACATTTTCCATTATCGCCATTTCAACTCTACAAAGTTGCCTTCTGAAGACTTCTGTTGTTCACTAATCACTACTTTTGACAAGTTTCATGAGTCTCACTGTCTTGTCACACAGGTTTCCATGGGCTGAACAAATACTTTGGAATCGCCTAGTGCAAAGAGAGGGAAAGGACAGGAAGGTGGCTTCGTCCATCCTTCCTGCCTGAGGCAAAGGAGAACATTGCCCTCTTCTGTTCCATGGACCAAAACTGATCACAGTGGCAGTTAACTCACAGATTAACGCTAGCAGTAGGATAGTGTCCATCCCCCTGAGGCAAGCAGAGCACTTAAGGAAGTTCGGGGTAGACTGTTTAGCACACACAGGCCTGTCCCTCAGGAGAGGGGGCAGAGGTTTTGAAGGATTAGCTAAGTAGTTGCCACTGCTGCCCCAACATCTGCTACAGTTGCTTCATTCTGCCTAATGGTAGGGCCAGCCCTGAATTAACTTCATAGCACTGTTAAAGCTAAAGGTTAGACTTAAAGGGTAGGAGGGACATCGGATTTAATTATTCCCTAGAAGGGAGGTTAGTGGAAGCCCCATTGAAGCTCTGACATTTTTCAAAGGAACAGTATTAGGCATGTATGGGAAATAACAACAAGTGAAACAGCTGAGACCATCACAAATGAAACATTGCAGAGGTTTTGAATTTTTAAAAAAATCACCTATGATTAATTTAAATACAGGGCTGGGATCCAACTATCATTCTACTGACAGAATTTCTTCCATCAATAGAACTGAGATTTCAACTAAAGTTTGCAAGAATTTTTGCACAAATTCCTCCTCCCCTATCCTAGTGCAGTTCTAAAAATGCAGCCGCCATAAATAAAGACACACCCCGTTTTTGGTCTTACAAAGTATTTTATGTTTATACAGAAAGGGAGTGCTGCAGGCTATGATCATTTAACATCTTTTCTCTTTTCAGATTACCTGGCAGTCCTTGTAGGAGTGGCCACTTCACTGGGGGTTATTATCATAGTCTTAACTGGAGTGCTCATTTACAAAGTCATCAGGTACAACTGCTCTTTGGATTGTGTGAATATGTACTGTTATCAAGTTTGTTACAGTGGCTGGCCTGCTTGATTCTAAATGGGCATGTTTACTTTAGAAATTCAGCTTGGTCCCCAGATGATAACTGTATGCTGTCCCCTAAATAAATCAAAATACAAACTTACGTTATGTTTTTCTTTTGCATTTTGTCTTCATCTTTACAACTTCTGTGTTTTATGCACTTCTGGATCTAGGCATATGCTCTGTCTTTTCAGGTGACTGCTTTAGCCAGCATCGCTTTTTAAACAGCCTGTTCTTATTTATGTACTGTCACATTACTGTTTCCAAGTTATGGGAATCAATGATCTCCAAAAGATACTATTGTTAATAACCCTGTTTAGGTCTTGCAATCTGAAGGCCGTGGCTTCCTTTGTTGCATTAATCCATCTCATGTTTGGCCTTCTTCTTCTCTTACTGCCTTTCCCTTTTGCCAGCATTAATGTCTTCACCAGTGACCTCCATCTTCATATGATATGATATGTCCACAGTACCTCGGTCACTTTAGCTTCTAGAGATTTAATCTAGAACCAATTCATGTGTCTTTCTGGTAGACTAGGGTGTCTGTAAACGTTTACTAGAACACCACATTTCAAATGAACAGGTTTTTCTTCTCCCTGTTAGCTTTCTGCATTGTCCAGCTTTCACATCCATACATGGTCAGCAGAAATACATCAATATGAATGATCTGACTCTTGCCTCCAGTGACACATCTTTACACTTAAGAGTCTCTTCTGATTCCTTTATAACTGCCTTTCTGAGTCTTTATTCTTCTGATTTCCTGGCTGCTGTCTCTGTTTTGACTGATGATTAAACCAACATATAGAAAACCTTTTAACAATTTCGATTTTGTTGCCATCAACATTAAAGTTATGTTATTCTTCTGTACTCATTATTTTTGTCTTAATAATATTAAACTCTAATCCTTGTTTTGTATTTTTCTTCTTCAGTAGTTGTTTTAGCAGTCACTTCATCAATAGTAATTTCTGCTAGTATCTTGAATTTTGATGTTTCTTCCAACAATGTCCATTTCTCCCTTTTCTGAATCAAATCCATCTCTTTGTTTTATATGTTCTTTGCACAGACTGAATGGACATCTACCTTTGTCTGGCACCTTTGCCCATGTGAAACCATTCCGTTTCTCCATATTCTTTCACAATGGCAGCCAACTGTCCAGAGTATAGGTTATGCATCAGGATGAACACTGTAGGACTCCCATTTTAAAATGTTCCATAGATTTTCATGACCCACACAGTCAAAGCCTTTAGTGAAATCTATGAAATCCAAAGTCTATGAAATCTATGAAATCCGTGGAGTCTCAATTGTGGGGTTCCGCAGGGGTCGATCATCTCCCCAACGCTGTTTAATATCTATATGAGGCCGCTGGGTGGGGTCATCAGGGGGTGTGGGGCATCGTGTCATCAGTACGCTGATGACATGCAGCTCTACATCTCCTTTTCACCTACCTCAGTGGATGCCGTTCTGTCCCTTCAGCGCTGCCTGGAGGCTGTACTGCAATGGATGCAGATGAATGGGTTGAGGCTGAACCCGGACAAGACGGAGGTCCTGAGGGTGGGTGGTCCCCCCATCAGCGGACTGGGTGACTCCCTTTCTTTTGGGGGAACAACTCTCACCGCAAAGAGTGGGGTTCGCAGCTTGGGGATACATCTGGACCCGGCGCTTACCATGGAAACCCAGGTCGCGTCTGTGGCCCGCTCCGCCTATTTCCATCTATGGCGGATTGCCCAGCTGCGTCCCTATCTTGATGGGGGGGCCCTCACTACTCTTGTCCATGCGCTCGTAATCTCGAGATTAGACCACTGTAATGCGCTCTACGTGGGGCTACCTTTGAGACTGAAGTGGAAACTTCAAATGGTGCAGAATGCGGCGGCCAGACTTCTTAGTGGGGTGAGAAAATATCAACATATCTCTCCCACTCTGGCTGCCTTGCATTGGCTGCCCATTCGTTTCCGCGTTGACTTCAAAGTGTTAATGATGACGTACAAAGCCCTAAACGGTTTGGGACCTCGATACTTGGCTGAACGTCTTCTCCCACCTAGATCTACCCGAATCACTCGGTATAGCCAGGAGGGACGGCTGAGGGGCCTAACGCCAAGAGAGGCCCGGAAAGAAAGAACAAGAAACCGGGCCTTCTCAGCAGTGGCCCCTCGTCTGTGGAATAGTCTCCCAACAGAGATCCGACTGGCACCCTCGCTGGGCGTTTTTAAAAGCCATTTAAAAACTTGGCTCTTTAGGCAGGCCTTCCCTTCAGTCAACAACTGATATCTACTCTTGTTTTACTCCCATCTTGGCATTAATTTAATCTAATTTAATCTAATTGTTTAAAAATTATGACGTTTTATGATTTTTATATGATGATGTTTTTATGATATTTGTAAGCCGCCCAGAGTAGACTTTGTCTAGGGGGGCGGGGTAAAAATCCAATAAAGTAAAGTAAAGTAAAGTAAAGTGTTTTCCCCCCTAAAATTCTTTAATATGGCTCAGTAGTCAACATATATATTTACAAAGTGATCTCTAGTGCCTCTCAGTTTTCTGAATTTATTTTTGAACCTCTGGTAACAACTGCACCCTTCCTGAAAAATAAGGGATTACTGTTTTGCAAACCCTGATAATAAACTCTCGGTCAGCTATTACAAAAGCATTTCATTTTGATACTTCACTTAAAATAAAAACTCAGATCTGCAAATTGTGGTGTTAAGATTTCTAATTAGATTTATCACATGGAACAGCTTCACTGATTTTCTGAGAGCTCCACTCTTAGAAGATATCAGTTTTTAATTTTTAATTTTAAAGCACAGCCAGGACTTGGAGAAGTTGCTTTTGTGGACTGTAACTCCTAGCATGCTCAAATTGGCATGGGGCTTAGAGGTTTCTGTACATCTGGTAGTTGTAGTCCTAAAAAGGTAAAGGTAAAGGTTCCCCTTGACAAATTGTCCAGTCGTGTCCGACTCTAGGGGGCGGTGCTCATCCCCGTTTCCAAGCCGTAGAGCCAGCGTTTGTCCGTAGACAGTTTCCGTGGTCACGTGGCCAGTGTGACTAGACACGGAATGCCGTTACCTTCCCACCGAGGTGGTACCTATTTATCTACTGGCATGTAAGGATTCCTTTTAACCCCTTTTGTAGTGTTCTGGCAGACACTTCTCTTGTTATTTTAATTGGGATTACATAAAATCTAATTTAGAATCCTGAAAATCTTGTTGAAAGAGCATGACATTTTGACAGACCAGAGATCTGCCTGATTTCAGATTCTGAAAGATTGCTAACATAGGTATACACTGCAGAATTAAAGCTGACTGTGAGTTTATCTAACAGTACACCAGGCATTATTTGAACTTGATTACTGACTTTATGAAAGTTGCTTTTGATAGGCTTAGGATTGTTCAATTTCTTAGGTTCCCTTCATAGTTTATGTAATAATGCGTAGACATTGAATTTTGTTTCAGTAGTGATGGAAGGGATCCATTTTGCAATTATCACAAATTTCAGAAAGAGGACAGGTTACATGCATGGGGGTGGGGTGGGGGAAGGAATAGTTGTGATATAGAAGTGAGAAAACAATCTGTGTTTTAGGTCTATTAATTTTTTGCCCGGTTTTGATACAGAACAAACAAACAGTCTCCTGAAAATAAGCATTTGCTGACCAATGCTTATGAAACCGTTGGGACCCGCTTCTGAAGGCAGCTCTGCTACAAATTCTGCTAACAATGGTAGAATCTTTCCAAGAATCCAAACTAAAAACCCTCAGCTGATGAACAGAACAACCATGGCTAACCAAGAACAGCAGCAAAGATACAGCCGTGAACCAGGCATACAAAACAGGGCTTACCTTCCCGAGCGAGATTATGATGATGACAATGTAAGTGGTTTTTTCAAAGTATATTCCTAAATACTAATTCTTATCTGATTCACTGCTAGTCCAGGATCATGTTATTTGCCATTTTTATTTCTGAATTAGAATCCCCACTCAGGTGAGGTGCTTTTTTAAATGGTCAAGTTCATTTGTTCAATTGTCAACTTAACCTGTTCAGCACTTCCCTGTGATCTTGAGCTCGGTGTTTCTCTTCATACCGATTCCTTCTCATGGGCTAGTGGCAGTCTTCCCTTTCCTCTGCTGGGTTGCGATGGCAATGGATTTAGTGGAGACCCAGAAGTGAGCGATCTTAGTAGAGTTCAGGACAACTGAATCATTAACAAGTCTTCATAAGCGGGCATTGCCTTGGATCAGTCATCTTCCATACACAACCTCTTCCTACAGCTCATTCCCACTTGCAGGTACTATTCCAGAACTTGGAAATGTTACCTTTTTGAATGATAACTCCCAGAATCCCCCAACCAACATGGTCATTCACCATGCTTGCTGGGGGATTCTGGGAGTTGTATTTCAACAAAGAATATTTCCAAGCTCTGCTCCCCGACGTTGTTCATCTGCAGCCCTAATCCTTAACACTACCCCAAGCTTTTTACAGCAGGGCTATAACAACACCAGGTGAAATTTGTCCCAACAATTTAATCATTAGAGAGTGAAGGGTTTTTGTGCTTTATTTCCCCATATAAAACCATGTCACCATACATCGCAGGGACATATGTTCTATGAAATGTGTGGTCATGTTTCATATATTTGGGCTTCTTTGTGTATGTATTTTTTTTTAAAACAGCAGTCCTTGAGTGGGTGAGATCAGGAGTGGGCCTGCACTACTCCTGATCTCACACACTCATCATGTAATCCATTGCCACTGTGATTCTGATGGAAGCTACCCACCAGAAGCTGCTATTTTCTGCTATCTAGGAGGATGGTTGCTATTGGCACGATAAATGTGAATACTCATTGCCACTCTCTCTTGCGCCTAGTATTTTAAAAAAGACTAAATATATTAAATGAATAATAAATGTGTACTTGGACTCTCCATTTTGTTAGAAAGGCAACATATCCAAAGAGCAGAGATAATCCTGCCACTAACCTCAGAGAGGTGGCCGCCTTAGAGGGTTGGGTGTGGTTGCAGAAAATTCGACACCTCCCCCTTTGCTCTGGTAAAGCCTCCAGCACTCAGGAGAGCTGGTATTGCTCAGCACAGCTCTCTGGAATGGCTTCCTCAATGGCTGGCTCAGAGAGTCCTGAGAACTAGGCCTTATGGGTGAAGTAAGTGGAGAAATTGCCTGTGGGTGCAGCACAGACCATTTTCCCCCTTAGCCAGTCGTTCCATGGGGTCTGCCTCTGATGGCCATTAAAGTCAGGGACAAAGGATGAGATGTATGTAATAAAGGCAGCCTTTAACAGCTGCCACTGTAGAGACATCCTGAAGGTGCTTCTGTTGTCATCCTTCTCCTTCACTGGGAGCCAACACCTTCATTGTCCTCCTTGTCATTGTCTTCTTCTGGGAGAGGGGAGTGAGGTATGAGGAAGTTACAAGTGCTGTTCACAATGATATTTTGCTTCAGGTGCTTCAGGCAGCAGGAGAACATATGCTGCTCCTACCAAAGAAGCACGTTCTCTTACTACAGTGTTACAGTAATATGAAAAACTGCATGAGTCTTCCAAATAACAGAAGCCTTGTTATTTTCAGAATATCAGCCAAATCCAACTGGAGTAGACCTATGTAAGAAGCTTAATTTACAAAACTGCTAATTCAAACTTTCATTAATTGATTCAATCCATTAACACTCTTTGTTGGACTAGATCTTGCTCTAGAGGCCTCAGGTGGGAGCACCATTTGTAACTTGGAACTGGATCCCAGAGGGCAGATAAACTTTCTGCTTCTTTAAACCACAGATCCCTGGACAGCCTTGTTTCAAACAGTAGTGATTCATACGTAGTTTCAACATGGGATAAGTTTATAAATATTTTTAAACAGACAGAATGATTCAAAAGATGTACAAAGCAAAACTAACTGTACATGAAGTACTTCAAATCTGAAACCTATCCAAGAAAGGAAAGAAGAAGCATCTTCAAAATAGTTTTAATTACATGTTTTAATGGGTTTATTGTTGTTTTGATCATACACCAGTGAACTGAGTGATGTTAGATACTAAAAATCAGATAGCACAATAGTAATAAGAGGTATCATGTCATTGTAGGTAAGAATTTGTTAGCACAGATCTAACCATTTTTTTCAGATGCTCTTTCAAGACAAACGTGTGGTTTTTAGAAATGATCAAGTATTTATTTATTTATTTATTAAATTTCTATCCCGCCCATCTAGACCAAAGGTCTACTCTGGGCGCTTTACAAATTTAAAAACAATAAAACCAATAAGCATATATTATAAATACAAGATGGCAAAAGTATAAGAAATTAAGATATGGCAGGAGGGAAAGCCTGCCCAAATAGCCAGGTTTTAAGTTTGTTCCTGAAAACACCCAGAGAGGGAGCCAGGCGGATCTCCACTGGCAAGTTGTTCCAAAGGCGAGGGGCCACTGCCGAGAAAGCCTGGTTCCTCGTTCTTTCCTTCCGGACCTCCCTCGGCGTTAGGCCCCTCAGCCGCCCGGCCTGGCTGGAACGAGTGACTCTGGCAGAACTGGGTGGGAGAAGGCGCTCTGCCAGTAGAATTTGTAATGCCTCTTGCTAGATCATAAAAATATTACTATTTTTCTTATATCTGCATTTTCTTTCTTTCTTTGATTTATTCTTTGTCTTTGTTCATATCTAATGAAGACATGGCTTGAAATGTCATCAAAAGACAGATTCTGAATCCAGCTGAAAAGAGAATCTAAGAAGGCTTGTGAATTTGAACTCTGCAAAGGCAACAAGGCAGTTTTGCACTATACTTTCTCAAACCACTCTCTGATTGTTGCTTGGCAACACAAATCCTTAATACACTGATAAGTCCTGAAATTTATCTTTGGGAAGTGGGTATGTGATGGACCTTCAGTTACACCTGCTATATTTAAAAAAAGTCAAGAGGAAAAAGGTAAATGCAGCTATGGACATGATCTCTATCAAGGCATTTCACTATCTTATACTCTATTGGGTACCACAGAAGAAGAGGCAGCAGAGATGGCAAAAAAGACACCTGCCCTTTGTCAGTAATATTGTGTAATAATGTATTTTTGTTGGCTTTGACCTTGATTGTAACCTGAGGCAAGATTATTGCTTGATATTTATGAACAATCCTTGCCAAAGGAATCTATGGCTATCTATAAGCTCCACTGGGACACAAATCAGTTCCAGCCAAAGACTGCTGACAGGAGAAGGAAGTAACAGCACTTATATTCCAGAGACAACATTACCCTCCCAAACCTACAGCCAGTAACTGGTGGAGTCACACAGTGACTGGAATTGGTGGGGATAGTGAAGAAAAGAAAATGAATAAAAATCAGAACCTCTGGAAGCAGCCATAACTCAGTAGTGCGACACACGTTTTGAAAGTCTCATGTTTAGCCTGCATCTCAAGGTAAGGCTAAGAAGAAAGAAACCTGCCTGAAACCTTGGTAGGTATTGCCAGTCAGTGTAGGTAGCACTGAGCTAGAGGGAGGAATGGTCTGTCTTAGAATAAGCCAACCTCATAACCTGTCATATGGCAGGAAACATTTACATCTCTAGAGGCATTTTTCATATTTTGAAAAGATTGTACTTTCCATCTGTGTACTAAGTGTATACCTTGAAAACTATAACCATGAAGTAGTCAGAACATTTTGGACTGCTCAGGATTACTGCAGTGGACAACCTGGTGATAACTAGGAAAGCCCAAATTTGGTTGTATTATGGGACTCTCTAGATGAGATTCTGAGTACGTCTCTAAAAGCAGTGCACCTCGGAACTGTCTATTCTAACATAAACTCACCTAAATAAGCATTGGGCAAGTAACCTGTTTTTGTGTTGCAGTTGGTCAGTTGAAAAATAGCATGACTTTGTATGCATGTCTGATGTCTCAGGCATGTAGCACTGAAAGATCAGTATGTTTAGAGGGATAGGATTATAAAACAAGGAAACATGCATTTGCTTTAAGATATGATTTGGCCCTGATTCAGCAGTCTGGCTGAATTATCAAGACCTGATAATTATATAATTATAATTATACCCTACTGAACACATCTCTCACCATTTTGGACTTATTTCCCTATTTTAACTCTCCAGACCTTTGCTTTGGGGAATCTCAATTTTAACTGAAGTCTCCAAAGACTTGTTATTTTTCACAAAATTGGCCAAAGAGTTACATTTGCTAGATCAGTACACAGTTCTTTTCCTAAGGAGGGTTCCAGAACTGCAAAGTGCATTATTAATAACCTATAGAAACTTCAGCAATGAATCTTTTTGTCCCATAAAGATGCAGAAAATGGAAATATTTCATCTGTTGAATTTAAAATAGTGCTAGAGCTGTAAAAAAATACACAAACAGAGAGAGAGAGAGAGAGAGAGAGACATACCAGGTGGTCCCTTCTAGAAGAAGATAGTCCTAATTACAGTATTTGTCATCTTGTTTAATAACAGAGTGGTACGAGATGCATGTATTACTTTCACCGTTTGTGAAATTATAACTTTCTTTTTCCCTCTGTGGTTAACAATATCCATTCCTTCCTTTTGATAGAGTCTCTTCAATCTTTTTTCTTTGTTTTAAAGATCATTTAAATTTGTATTTGCTGCTTGCAGCTTCATTTGAACCATGGAATTTAGTGATTATGTAAGATTCGTATTGGTTTTATGTAAGTGCTTCAATATCTTTTTCTCTGTGTCTCTATTTAAATGGTTAAAGGTATGTCTCAGATATTTAATTGTGTTAAAGTTTAATGCTTACTCTTTTCAATTTGTCTTTTCATTGTCGTCCTTTTTTCTTAAACAGAGAACTTTATTCTATTAAAGTGACTTTCAATATTTCTTTCAGAAATATTAATGCCTTTTGTGTAGATGTCCTTTTCTAAAAGTAACTAAAATGGTTCTCCTGGCCTTTTTTGTCTTGGGGCAAGTGCCTGAGGAATCTGAGTGTGGCTTTATTAAAATAAACTTTCTCTAATCATGCAGTGGATAAAATTGGTCCAGGCAGGAACCTACAGAGCAGACTGGCTTCATGTCTCCCTCAGTAACCTTACTTATTTGTTAGTTTACCTCAACTGGCACTTACTGTCTCAGTACATTCACTCAGAGACTCTGGTAACGAGAAATAATGATATATACTGTTTACTTACAGTTCTTCATAGATAAAAACAAACATCACATTGTGTAAAAATGTTAACTTGTTACATAACTGAGTTTATCTGGTTAACTAGCTTCATTACTAACTGACTGATTGGTTACATGGCTGACATCATTCTGTCAACTTCTGACTCCATTGCTAACACTGATGGGAAAAAGGCTGGAAAAAGAATCTGAGGTATAGAGGAAACAATTGGCTATTACTGAGTTGACAGACACCCAACCCAGTCCAGAAAGGTCCCTCCCAGCCAAAACCTCTTAAAGGCACCAACATTTCCCCCCTCCACTTTTTGTTTCACTATGAACCTTAACGGCATTCAATCAATTCCATCCTCATTGGCCTTTGATATGATTGCCTGGAGAGACAAGAACTGGTAGTAACTCAACGGTGGCTGCGTCACACCAGCAAAGTGTTTCTGAGTTTCTCCTCATTAATTTCAAGAATTTTTTTTTGGGGGGGGGGATTCAGATGATGCAAGGCCATTATCAATTCTTTTGTTTCCCCTTCGTGCTATCTCCACATCAAATCCCACCCGCGGGGAGGCTTATGCTTTTTTGTTGTTGTTGCGGGATTCATCGCGCAACAATTAGAGCGGTGTCCTGGGTGAACAGCTGTACCAATACTTTTTCTTTCAAGCTGCCTTGTGTTGCTTCTGCCAGTGATGTCATTTGCTTGCATGTCCCTTCATTTATTTATTTTTTAATTTAGCCAGTGGTGTGTTGGTACATTGGAAAGTTTATGTCATTGGCCCCTGAGCTTCCCTTATTTGCGGATCCTTCCGCCAAGTGGTTCTCCTTCCCCTGAGCCCTTTCATGGTTTCTTCTTGGGGACTTCATGGTAGAACTGCAATTAAAACAAAGTCTCCGACTACAAGTTTCTCTGCTGCAAGAGGCACCAATGCAGCAGAGAAACTCATACCCATCAAGGAAAAGTTGCCGAAACAGCGATGTAACGAAACTTATTAAAAGGAAAAAAAAAAGGGGGGGGGAAAGAGGCCCCAGAGACATAAACAACCCAGAGGGAAACATTCTAGTACCAAAGTGTAGCCAGTCATATCACATGAAATTTAGGGACATGTTGCAATAATTCAAAAACATGTCAGAAGACACACCCCTGGATATACGTCAGCCAGAGTAGCAATCCTGGCTTAATTTTGTTTTAAAAGGATTAATTAATTTTACTTAATTATGCCTGTAGCTTGCAATTTCATTTCTCTCAGAAAGGACAAGACATTTGGAAGTAGCCCTGGGAGATTAATTTCTCCACAGGCTCTCTAGGCGACACCATATATTAAGGCCTATCCAGATGGGGGAATTTGGAGCGATCTGGTTCAAGCTTAAAAGGTTCTTATCTTCAGCACAATCTATGTTATCTAACACTTGTGCAATCCTTCCATTCATACTGGAGATGCTCATTCTCCTGTGAGAAACATCCAGGCAGGTCTTTGAACCACTGGTTAACTCGCAAGTAAGGAGGCAGCACCATTGCGAGGGGAAGACGTTGGAGTGAAGTTTGGAGAGACAGAGTGGAGGTAACCCTCCTTTCCCCTGCCTTTCCTCTCAGTTGGAACTCTGCCAGGACTGTGCTGCTTTGTGGGGGAAGAGCCCATGGAATTGGTTGGTCAGTCCCTCTCCCTCTTCCTCTGTGAGGTGGCAGTGAGAAAGTGGCGGTGGTTCCATTGGTAGGCGCTAAAAGCCTGAGCAGGCAACCCAAAGATAGTTCTTCCTCTGGTTGGTCCTCTGGCCCAAAGACTTCCGTTGTCTGCATCAGTTCTGGCATGGACCCCAATGGCAACAACATTGACAGCAATGACACTGGCTCTCTCTCCCATCACTCTGCTTATCCCTCTGTCTTTTGGTTGTCCCACCAAATGCCCTGTGGGGAGGCTCGGTCCATCCTGTGGTGGAGGTTTCCAGCACTTCTCTACTCCTTTCCCCTGTTCTGCCCTGACCACTATCTCTCTCTCCTTCCTCCATCTCTCGCATCTTTCTCCCCCCAATAAGAGGGCTTCTTTGTGTGTGTGGGGGAAACGACACTTCATATTCTCTCAGCTTTCTCTGCTGGCACCACCATTTTCTCCTATTCCCCAGTCCAGGGGCTTTCCAGCACTATCCATTCCACCCCTCTGGTAATATTTTGTGCTCCTCCTTTTTACTCGCTGACCATTCTGCCTCCTCTGTCCCTCTCTCTTCCGTTCCTCTTATATATATTCTTTACTTTCCTCCTCTGCCCCCTCCCTCTCCTCCTTCTCCTTTCCTGCCTTTCCCCCCAAAATGAGATGTTCCTTTGCTCCTTGCTTTTCCCCCGTCTCCTGGTTCTGACGGATGCGTGTTGGATGGTGTTTCCCTTTTCCAGGGAAAAGGAGATGGCATGAGGGCAGGAGGGTTCCTCTGCCTATCCCCTTTCTCACATGATAATAGAGGAGGGGGTTGCTCCATCCTCCCTTTTAATATCACAACCCACCTAATACGTCACAGGGTTGTCTGCTAAATTAACACTGCCCACAGCTCCATTTGGGTGCAAACTAGCCATCTGCACAGGCTATACAACATGATAATTAGAAGTGTGCCAAGTCGTGTCCAAAAACCCAGAAGCTGCTAGTGCTGTGCTAGAAAGGTGTTCAACAGTTCTTAAAGGGGTAGGATGGGTTAATCTAGAAACACATGTGGATGCCATCATTTGATTGAAACCAAACTGTACCAACAGCGATCCAAATTCCAGTCTATGTATCCATCTGGACTGGCCCTCAGCATTGGTAGGAGGTTTCTCTTTTTAATCCAAAAACTCCATGCGGGCTCTACCTGCCGCATAAAAATGTCGACGCAGGGGGCCCTTTCTAATCAGATTTTTTCCAACAGAGGAGTGAAGCAAGGCTGCATTCTGGCGCCAACTCTGTTTAATTTATTTATTAATGACCTTGCCCCACTCCTACATAATATTAATGGCCATAGCCCCAAACTGGGCCCTATACAGATTCCAATTCTATTATATGCGGATGACATGGTTCTCCTTTCCCGCACAAGGGTCGGCCTAAAGCGGCTAGTGAGTGGTTGCTATGACTACCTGACACGCAATAAACTCCAATTAAATTTTGAGAAATCTAAAATTATAGCCTTTGGCAAAGCATGGAAACCCCTGTCTTGGTCTTTCAATGGCAACTATATCCAGCAGGTCAGAGAGTTTAAGTACTTGGGTGTTTTTTTCATTATAGACACACCTGGTCAACTCACCAGTGGACAGCGACTAAGTCAGCAAAGCTTTCAGCACAGGCTATCTTACGCTTTCATCGTACTTGGGGCCACTCTTACATCCCTGCTGCGCTGCAGATTTTTAATGCTAAATCAGCAGCACAGCTTCTTTATGGTGTCCCCATCTGGATGTCTGCATTACATAGTTCTGTGGAAAGGGTCCAATCAACATTTCTGTATAAAATCTTTGGCCTGCCCCATTGTGTGCCTTATGCTACCCTATGCCTATGCGGTCAACACAGGATTGAGACTCAGGCTTGGCTCAGATTCTTTAAGTATTGGATTAGAATCTGTTTCTTTTCAGCCCAGGACATCTTATTTCAAGCGCTGCTGGCAGACATTCTGTTTCCAAAAGGTTTGGCCCTATTTCTTAAGAAAATCAAGACCCTGGGGTTGTCACCAGATCTGCTGGGCTCAATACCCCCGTCCAGGGTGTTCCATATAATCAAAAAAAGAGTTCTGGATATAGAGGGGCAAACTCTGCATAGTGCTGCCCAAAGAGTCTGTTCCCCACTTTATTTTCAGCTGCCCCTCTCCCATGGCAGTAGACCGAATTATCTCTATCATTTAGAACAGCCACAAGATAGATGGGCATTTACCCTTGCCAGGTGCAATATAGTACCATCAAGCTTAGTGCAAGGCAGGTATATGGGTTTACCTATAGAACTGAGAGTCTGCCCGTGTGGTCAGGGAGAGGTTGAATCCCTGCAGCATATGCTATTCTACTGTATTTTGTATAAGGACATTCGCCTGTCTTATTTGAGCACTTTCCTCTCCTCCCATTCTGGATGGGACGATCTGAGAAAAATTCAACATCTCCTAAGTGGCACTATTAAGGAACTGACCCTGACAACTGCTAGATACGTTCATTCCATCATGCAGAGACGACGTAGTGTGCTCTCGCAGAATGCCGAGCCCTAATATGCATTTGGCTGTCCCCTGCCACCTGTTAACCGTTGAACATTTTAGCTGTATTTTAGTGTGTTTTAATTTGTACAGTATGCCAGTAAAGGTTTCTGTCTGTCTGTCTGACTGGCCCTCATTTTCTTCAGAAAGATCACAGATCTTCAAACAGTTCAAAGACAAAGAGCCACTGACTGTGCGTGTGTGAAGGACTTTCTGGAACTAGCTTCCGGAGGAGCTCCGCCTAGCCCCCTCCCTGCTGACATTTAGGAAGTAATCAAAGATGTTGCTTTGCATGGAGGCTTTCCACACCTACCCCAGCTGACCGCCTTCTCCCCCTTTTTTTTTTTCTCCCTCCTCCTCTTCTTCCCCCTTCCTCTATCTGCTCTGGGTTTATATGATTAGTTGATGCCATCTGTTTTTAGGGTTATTGTTGCTGCTTTTTGTTTTCTATTACATGTATTGTAACCCATTCAGAGTAGTACCTTGACACTAATGGGAGCGGGATACAAACTGAAAATAAATAAATAAATAAATAACGAGTAGAAGGAAAGGCTGAACATAGACTGGAGGGAGCAAAAGAAGTGATAAGAAGAAAGAGTATATGGGGAACAAAGAAAAGAGAAAAAACGTGGTGTGGTGGCAGATTAAACGGGTTACACCCATGAGAAGCTGGTATTTCTGTTCGTACAAAGATCAATAGGCAAAATGGACTTTAACTTGCACATCTCTAATAAAGTCTGCTCCTCTAAGGAAGGACTGGGTGGTGGCATTATTAAAAAGCTGGACCATAGGTGCTTTGTGCATGTAGCTGTGGTGAAAGGATATGTACATGAGGGAATATTAAATGTATGACCTGAGGCTGTGAAGAAAAAGGACGACAAATTTTAAAGCTTATCAGAAGTTCAACTCTATAAATGCTGAAGAATTTCCGCTGTTGTATTGTCAGCATCACTGAGGCCTACACTCTCAAGTGGCACAGTTGCTACTAAATGCCACCCAACTCACCGTACCGCACTATCTGCACCCAGCTTTCCTACATGAAAGGAGGGAAGCTTCTCCAAGCAAATTATTTAAGGGCCTGTACTTTAATCTCTATTTGCCTTGTATTTGAATTATTATTCAAAAATGACATGTCTTCCTCATACACCCTTCTTTAATGAAGTCTGTTAGCCATTTATTAACACAGCCAAATAAAGAAGTATGTCAGTTATTAATGTTACTCATCTATCAATGTGGTGACAGCAATGGCAGCGTATCAAACATTTAACATTACAGTTACATAAAGTGGCATGGACATCTCGTAACAATTTTTAAGAATAAATGTATCTTTTGTAACATTATGTGGTTCATTTATTACAAAACTACACTGTTAGCTAGCCATGCCTCACATAGCCCACACCCATCAGTGCTAGAATGTTTTCCTGATACTTCATCAATAAAACTGATAGAGAAACGCTGGCCTTCCAAATATTTTGGATCTCAGCTCCCATGAGTCCATGGCCAATGGTAAAGGAGTATGGGAGTCGGAATCCAAAACATCTGAAGGATCAAAGGTTCCTCATTCCTGCCTTAAGGGACAGCTATATAGTATGAGGGGAATCACTCTGTGTTTTTGAATGAAACACCCACCACGCTTTGGAGAATGTGACATTCTTTTTGCTAAAATGAAGGAACATTAGCAAAACTGGAAGTGTAGCCTTGGGAAGGTGCCTGATCTTCTGGGAGATCTCCTGCTTTCAAGGAAAAGGAATATGTTTATGGTGCTATATATATCCTGCCCATATATTTGCAAACATTGAAGAGATATCACATGTCTCCAGTGTTCTAATGTCAAAAGTCAAAACAAAACATGGTAATATCATCCCTTGGAACTTCTCATTGGCCAAGGAAGTAGGGAGCATGTGGCCAGTTATACAATCATTGGGTGTCTCTGAATGTCACTGCTTCTCATGCCCCCCAACTACCGACAAAAGTCAACTCTCTAGTCTTACCTCCAGCCCATGTAACTCACTCAAGGGTACTGGTAGTTCTTGACTTCGCTTCTTGTGCATTACGCATGAAGGATTATGCTTTTCCCACGGTTATAACTCTGGAATCTACACAACATGACAAGTATACACATGCTTGCCTCACCCAGCTTCTTATTGATGATGTGGGTGTGTATCACCAGCCATACAAAGCTGAACTGCAACAAAACCTAGTTCTGGACCTGCCGTAAAGAAAACAACACTTGCTAAAAAAAAAAAACATTTTTTTAAAAAAATCCACTAATATGATTTTTCTGATTAGGTTGCACCATGGAGTCACTAAATAAAATTTGCATTAACTCCTCCAATTTGCATTAAACCTTCCAAGAGGCATACTGTATACTACATTTGTCAAAGAAGAAGTAATGTAGAGGTGGTGGGAGGAGAATAGCAAGGTTGTGTTACTTATGTGCAAAAGCTTCAGTGGCAGCCATGCACCAAAACTTGGTTATTTGTCCAGATAATTTTGTCTTTCCACTTAACTCTGTGAAAATTCCTTTGGAGAAGCAAGCCATCGTTATAATGTATTCCCTTTGCTTCTGCATTACTGATGATTTCATTGTGAGTTTTGATGTGTAGTTTGCATGAGGTTTGTAGATAGAGTTTAAATGATATATTTGTAGATAGGTTTGTAGATAGAGTTTAAATGATATATTTCCCATCTATCCGTCTCAGAGTATGAGCAAAGATTAAATCCTGATGTGGCTCATTTTTATCTCCTTTTTTTGTGTCTACCTGCATGAGAGGCAGTTTTACTTTATGCTTACAGTACATTAAGACATGTGGAGCTGGAAAGGTTTTTGTAACTGTTCATACCCTTCTACTTTACTTAGACTGATATTTAATTATTGACATATACAGTATACCTGGGAAGTAGTTTCAAAAGTTTTTGTTTGCTATGGATTTTGAAAAGTAGATAATAGATTCATAGTTACTTCGTACTGTCCAATAAATGTTGACACTGCTTTGCAATTCATCTTCCACAAGATGGTGCTGTGTTGCTTCTTAATTGTAACTTAAATACAGCCGCAAAAATACCAAAAGTACAATAGGCCTTATATTAAGACAGACAACTGCCTTATCAAATGCCACTGTTGTTTAAGTATTCTTATTTTCTATATTCTAATAAAAGCCCATCCAAGATGCTTCAAATATTAGCGGCATTTTAATCTGATTACAATAAAGATTCTTGTGGCACCTTCAAGATTTATCTAGCATAACCTTTGGTAAAGTGTAGTTCACAAATAAATCCTTAGCAGAAATAAGACGTTGTTTAAGGCGTGACAACTAAGATTGCTTCAGAAATTCTTCCAGTTAGGAACCAAAGATAGTTGGTGCCCATCAAGATTATTTTAAAATGAACACATTTTTAATGTATTGATTGCTAACCTCGTTGGCAAGTGGGTTGCAACTCAAGCACAAACTGTAAGATGATAGCTCTACTCAGGTGCTCAGATTGAAAGTGTGGTGATGGTGATGACGACAGGTGCACGTATGGATTGTTGGTTGTAAGGGTTTGTCTACACAAGCTCTTTTGGGGTGGGGCGCAGGCTAAATAGCATTGCTTGGAGTTGGTTAGGGGTCCAAGTATGCCATTTGGTTTACTCATGCAACCCTATTTTGTCCAGCTCCTTCTGCTGGGAACTTCCCATATCATGAAGTAGCTTAAGAAGACAGCCACTGCACGATCTTGGCAAATTAAAAACCTCTGCTGCTCCATGGAGGGGCAAAGGAATTTTTTCCCCCTTTTGGACTGGCAGCACTAATGTGCTGCATCACTTATTTTAAAAAGTAAAAAAATTAGAAAGCTTCCTCCTGGAAGCAGAAGGAGACAGGAAGGAACAATAAGGGGGGTTCCCCCCCCTTTTCTTTACACATGTCTTAAAGGTTGAGTCAAGAAATTGCCCACAGCTGAATCAACTGACGGCAGTACTGTCTTCTTAAGCCCCTTCATGATATGGGAAATTCCCAGCAGAAGGAACTTTGACAGACCCAAACTCACTTTGGTTTGTTTCCAGTGATTGCACACACTGGAAATGAAGCAGAATGGAGCAAGAGTTGGCTTTTCCAGGCCACACACGTCTGCAGCTATCACATCTGCACTTATGTTGCTTTGCTCATATGATGCATGCCTGTGCCACCACTGCTGCATTGCAGCTTTTGTTTGAACAGGTGCCAAACAGGTACACCGTGCTCTGGTACAGGTGCTGTTGTGAGACGGTGGATGACATAACTTTAAACAGCACATGGCCTGACCTGTGGCCCCTAAATTAGGGTACAGTTACACGATTGAAATAAATTGGGAACTGGATTGGGGTTTTTGAAGTTGGTTTAAAGTTACATGATAGTGATAGCCACGTGGTTTTTGGGTCAGTGTATGTGCATCCTCTTGGGACAACTTTTAATCCAGCTGTAAGACGTGTGGTATATCCGTCAAGGGGGCAGCACAGACTTTCAAAATTGTTTTAAAATTGGCACTGTGTGGCTCCAGCTTGTTGTGTTTCACCTTCCCAAGGCTATGCATTCCCAGAATTAAATATACCAAAAAACTAAAATAAAACCCCATGCTGCTGCTACAGCTACAGGAAGATGCCCTGGATGCTGGCACATCATCCTGGATCTACTTTTGAGGTTTTGATCCTGTGCAAACCTGTCCTCATACTGGCTGCCTCTCACAGCTACTCACTGCTGCCACAAACTCACTTCCCACACTGAGGTGACGTGGGTAGCAGGGACAAAAGCCATGTGGTGTAATTTTTAATATTTTGTTTAGTTGTTTTATTTTTTCAAACTGGCACAGCACTAGATCAGTGTTAAAGATAGAAAAAAAGAATATACAGCAGATTGGACTGCAAAGTTACTCTGCAGCCCGAAACCCATGATCCAATACTTGACAAACCCCACAGACACAATTGACTCTGAGACAGATGGACACACACACACAAACAATTCAAAATATATTGCATTTATAATTTAGTTAAAATAAACAAGCCCCTAGAGGGTGTTTAAAAAATTACTTTCTGAACAAAAAACCCCCCACACTTCCCAAATAAACAAATGCACACTTAGCATTTACATCATATAAATGGATATTTTAAAATTGATTTCAAACATGCTAAACCCAATGCAAATACAGGAGTATTTTCACAAGTAAATGCAACCTTAGTTTGCTTCCCTCAGGGGCTGTGAAGGATGCATTCCCATTGCAGTCGCCAGCATAGCTGGCCTCTGTATCTGGAAAGGCAGCACTATCTGGTTCTTTGTCTCAGATGCAAAACGTCTTAGGCAGCCCTCACCACCTGGAAACCTTATAGGTGCCACCAGGAACTCTGTCAAGAAAGAAAAGATACAAATTTAATATTTGTGGTAGGAATGGGGGTTTAGGAATGTTGGCCCATTCGGATTTCTGTCGTTGTTCCATGACATCCAGTGTTGAACAGGAAGGACAAAGACTTCAGGCAGGGAAATCAGAATAAGCCGAGTTTTTAAAAAAGAATTTTAAGACAAAAATTAACAGAATCAAGAACAGAAATGGCAAAGGGACCTCCCTTCCTGCACTTCTGAGTTCTTCCCTTTCAAATAAACTCCCTGATTTTGAATGCAAGGTGTGAGAGAGTGAGTCAATAGGGGTGTGTTAAAGATCAAAAACTCGCATTTACATTTCACATTATGCTAATGTCTGGATATGCTTTTGAATGTTTTGAATGTGCTTTTGGTAGTAAAATAGCCAGCATGCCCTTCCTTGTACAATCCAGCCCTCTGCCAAACTTGCTTTTATACACACAACAATCAGAAAAAAAGTGCTATAAAAATCACAGGATGCAGCTGCAGCAGGCAAGTTATAAATGAGTTTGGTCTGACCACACAAGCAACTATCGATTCATATTGGAATGACCTTGTGTGAGCAGGTAATATTTCAGAACATTGTCAAAACAGTAGTCAAATTTCAAAAGACCTACAACTATGAGATACATTTTCTATTAAAATGATGTTTTAGTCCTTAAATTGCCACTGGCAGAAGTGGCCTACTCAGTGTCTACAGACCTTTAGGGAGAGTCCAATTCCTATTGATCAGGCTCATCATCCACTCACCCAGTCTGTGCAGAACTGTGCAGTAACACCTTTGATCTTGCCTTGACTGATTTCCAATTCATTGGCCCTAATCCAATCCATTGCACAGCCACCCACCCACAGAGCACATTCACCTGCTGAAGACGTGAACTAAAAGTGGAGCTGTATCTACCAACATGCGGATGGCAATGTGCTCCAAAACTCTGGATAAACCCATGGAGTGGCTTCCTACAGATGATCGATACTGAGCTCTGCAAAACCCCAAACTGGAGAGTTCATGTGGCCAAGCTTCATGACTGAGTGAGCTTCTGAGCCTGAGTCTCCCCAGCTGCCATAGAGACTCTAAGCCTCCCAACAATGGGCATACGGGCTGATCTATGTGTCTTTTCTTCTATGTCATCTTTGCCAAGAGCTAGCTACAAAACTGTAACAGTTCCTCATGTGCAGAATCATCACATCAAGCAAAAGGTGTTAATGAAACTAAAATTGTCTGGTATTTATGAAATTTATACACACACACACACACCCCGCCGCCATCGTATGTAGCCAATAACAGGGACCTACCTCCACTCCTCTTCAGACTCTTAACCTTTTACTGGGCATAGGCCTTGGCAGCAAAAAGCATGAATCGGGGCTTCTGGATATAGGAGGCTGAATGAAATCATACATCAACATGTGTCACTTCATAGATGGTAAATGGTGATGTGTGTTTATGCATGTGTCCATTCTGGGGAACTGAAGCCTGAAATATTCCTATAGAAAGGAGCGCTTATTGTGGTGGCAAATGGCAAACAATGGTCATCATCAACAACTTTTATTTATTGCTCTTTTCAAAAACGATCAACTGCAAACAGATACATGGAGCGAGAGAGTGCCCCATACAGAAAAACCCACTGACAGTATTGTTCCCCAATTTTATATTGGCTTAGGAGGCATTTGAGCTTACCATGATTACATGCATGTGATTATCATGAGCGCACGCCTCTCTAGATCAGCAAACTGGTATTTGTTTGCCTGTGCCATTTGTTTCACAGGAAATATGCCTGAAAGGATGAAATTGGCACCACCAGCATTTTTTCAAACAGATCCCTTGTCTTTGCATGTCATTTCCGGTTTGCAAAATCCACATATTTTCATGTGTCTTGCACCCCACCTCGCCCTTGTACATGTTTGTTTCCTGTCTTCTCCAGTAATCTGCATCAAGAAAACCTGCCACCACTATATGATCAGGGAAGAGAGGAAATTATATATGTGCTTGTGAAGTATATATCTGCCCACTCAAAACACTTGCCCCCTTCAAAAAAATACCTGAGAATGCTCAAAAGTCACATAAAAAATTGTTATGTTGACCAATACTGAATATGTTTATTCATTAGGACCAGCTTACAGGTTTGTGGAGTATGGCAGCCTCCACTGCCATACTGCCTAATTAGGAATGTCCCACAGCCATTTCTTACCCTGTGTATTGATTTCTATGGCTTTTTGGATCCTGTTTACACATTGTTAAATTGCTACTCTTCCTTTCAGTGTGTTATTTTTACAGCCACATCATCTGACTGCCTTGATACAGAGCAGGAGTAATATCTATGTATGCATGATGGAAGTGAGAGATCCATTAACTGAGCCAGCCAAACTGAGTGGGAGTATTAGGGCTTGTTCTTCCTGACAAGCAGGATGATTAAACTGCTCTTGGGCCAACCATCTGGCCTAAAGACAATTAAAAAAAAAAAAATTAAATATACCAACGTTTTTAGTACAGATTTCAACTACATCATGATGTTCATCTTAGGGATCAGCAACTTGTAAAACTAGTTCACGAACAGGGCTCTGTAATAAACATGGTCTGGAGCTGGCATGACATTGTCTTTGAGTTACAGAGACGGCTTCTCATCAAGTCCATATGATTATTCATATTTAAACTGGCAACGTTCTAGCTTACATGGCTGAAAAGAAAAGCTCAGCACTTGACTGGGTTGTACATTGCAGAGTTTAGAAAAAAGTTACTTTTTGGTGGTTATAACTTCCAGAAACCTCAAGCAAGCATGGCAATAAACCACGGTGGCTGGAGAGGGGTTGGCAGCTGTAGTGAAAAGTGTAGCTTTTCCAAGCTCTGATTTTATTTTTTTATTTGGCCAATGGCATAGTGCTGAATCGAGACAACTACCTGTGAAACTGCAGTGCTTTTGTGACATAGTGCTATATTGGAAAAGCTCATTAAAAATATTGTTCAGAGGAGAGGCAAGAAGCTCTCACTTGAGGGGGGATGTTGCCATTGTATTGTCATGCCATAACCCACCATCTGTGTCACCTAAGGACACACCCGCCATTGCCCCTTCAGACCGATATAAGTGATTATACCTGACAGAAACAAACAAACAAACAAACAAAATCATATACAAAGTGAGCAGAATTGTTAGAAAAAAATACTAGCCCTTGCTGGCTGAACAAAAAAGAATGAATGCCCATGGAAAAAACGCCAGGTTTATTCACAATTAGCTATATGTTGTGGGAAACATACTGGAAACATATTGAATAGAACTGTGCCCTAGGGCGGTGGGGAACACAATTGATTTGTATTTTGGTTTTTGTATTTTATGTTGTAGTTTATAAAATAGAATTAAATTTTATTTTTTTAAAAAAAAGAACTGTGCCAACTCGGGCACAAACTGGGGTGACCTGCAGTGCAGACACATCCTATTGTTAGTATTTTAATTATGAGACTTTAATTCTAATTGTATTTCAGTAGTATAATGAGTTTAATTCTATTTCAATATTTGTGACTTAATGTATTTTAAATCTAGTGCTTTTAACTATATTATAAGCCACCTGGGCTCTTAGATCTGGAAGAAAAGTAACATATTAAAAAAATAAAATGAATTATTTAACGGTTACCATCTACAGAAGGCGAGGAATACCTCATTTGACTAAAATGTGGGAGATTGGGCATGCAGATTTAACATAACTTTTCCACAATAATTTCTGTCTAAAATGTTGTACAATATAAAGGAATAGTAACATTTGTAGCACAAAGATGAGGAAAAAATAGGGAACGATGGGACAGGAGTTTGGCTAATTAGAAGTTAATATTTAAAATTTAGGGGGCCCTCAGCTTATGTGATAGTATGTTGTTTCAATTGAGAAATAGAAACAAATAAATTTTGGTGCTATATCTAAACAAGATATTGAAGAAACAAGAAAAGGAAAACATCTGATTTCAGAATGATTGTTATGAAAGGAATGGAGGCATACTTTCTGTACCTGATGTATATAGCTTTTGTTAGTTTTTTGTTGATCAGCAAATGGCTTTAGGATTATGCAGTTATCAGCAAATGTATGGTTAATCAATGCAATGAGTTACTCTGTAACTGCAGTCCACCAGGGAGTTAATCTCACTGAAAAAAATTACTTCCCAGTAAACTTGCAGAGGGTTGTACCTATAGGCCAAAATGCACACGTTATCTGTTATGAGTGGAACATACACATTTGCATTTATTTATTTTGATTTATGCTCTTAATAATCTTTTTTTCCCTAAGAAGTTGCTTAAAGTATTATACAAAATGATGACATTTCTCAGCATTAAAAAAAAGAAGCAGTAATTGTGAAAGACTCTCAGTTTTATATTTAGCCTGCAGAAAATGGTAAATATAAATTCACACGGTCAAAATGGACATGCAATTTTATTATGGAAAATAGGCCTGTCCATAACACAATTCACAGTGGCAGATGACAATATTGGCATTAAAATAAGTTCAAATAATAATCTACTTCAGTGATGGTCCCAGTTTAACACAGACAGATGGACTAATAGTATATACAAGACAAATATTTTTATAATAATACTAACAGTAAATGACATACAGTGCTTGTGGCACATTTAAGACCAATAAATATTTAATTGCGTAAATTTCCATGGGCTACAGTCCACTTTGTCCTATGAATAAACTGTTGAACTGAGAAGTGCACCCACAGAAAAACATATACTGTACAAAGAGTGTACAGAGAGAGGTAAAATTAAAGGAAAATGAAATGGGAAAGAATACAGTGACAATTATATGGAAGTTTAAATATATACAAAACAACTATAGTGACCACTCACGAATCAATGACTGGTCTTTATCTGACAATAATATGCCTTTGCAACAATAAATTAACTAATGGATTGTATCACATATAAAAATAACTCTTTCGCTTCCTCTTTCACATAAGCATGCTGCTTATGTAATCATCTAGAAAGCACATGAGCTGACAGTGCATGAATTTGCTCACAATAGAGGCTACACTGTAAGCAAAGTCATGAGTATGTTTCCAACATGGGCCAAAAATATCTGCTGACCACAGGCTACATCCCTCTACATCCCCATACTCAACATTAGGTATCAATTTTATTTCTATTTCAGAAGTGGAATATGTTTTGGTTTGTCACAATGCTTTTTCCCCCTTCATCAGTGCTTCTCAAATGATGACAAGTTCTCCCTGATGACATGTCGACAATAACTTTTTAACTCTGTATCATGTGAGAATGAGGTCGTTTATCCAGTGTGTGTTGGTATGCTCACAGCCAGCTCAGGGACAGTCTGGAAGTGTTATGCCCAAGGAGAGCTGAGCTATTTTTGAAGTAAAGCACATCCGTTTCTGTTTATGGGTCGGTGAGATGGTCTGTCCTGTAAAATAGTGGACAGAGAGGAACTGGCAAATGCAGATAAAAGGGTTCCGGACAGTTAAAGCATGCCTGTAAATGCTAGCTTGATTTTATATTTCCAAACGTGTAGAGGCGAAGCTTTCTGCCTTTCTTGTCTCCTAGGGATTACTCCAGGCGAACACTAAAACCGACACATCATCTGCTGGGACCTCTCTCGAATCTCTCCAGGTTCCTCTTCTCTCATTTTATTTGAGGACACCACATAGACACCATGACTTCTACATCAAGTCGTATATCTGAGGTAGTGGACTACTGTATATTCCATGAAAGCCCACGACGAAACAAATTTGTTTGTCTTAAAGGTGCCACAGTACTTTTGTTTGAATGTTTGCTTGTCGTAAACATCAAATCAGTTTTCAGAGAGATAAACCACGTTCTTGTTGAAACAGACCAGATCATGGTGTGCGCTCTGAAAAGCCACGTGATGTTCAGCGCAAACAAAAACAAAACGAAAACCAGAAGTATTGTGGCTCCTTTAAGATCAACACATATCTTTCAGTGTAGACCTCTATGCATTACGATCTGCTTTTCGGACATGCAGCAGTGCGTCTTGAAGAAGTGGATTGTACATCCCAAAAAAAGTCACACGCTGAAATATATGTGCTCATCCTAAAGGTGCCACAACGGGAGCAGAATAACGCGTTTCCTTTACTTTGAGAATCTGACAAATGCGTAAAACACACACTCCTCCCTCGGGGAAACGCTTTCCGACTCAACGATCCGGTAGCTGCTTCCCAAATCGCTCCCGGAGCGTCCCATTTGACCTGCCACCTTCCAGATCCCTGCACCCAAGGTTGCCGAAATGTTGGCGCGCGGGCGGGCGGGCAGACGCCTCCCCGCCCGGCCTAGAAAGAGTTAAAGGATTTCTGTGGACGCCGATTGGGCAGCCCGGGCGGAGATTTGCCGTTCCGATTTTGTGGAGGAAGAAAGTTGCTGAGTCTTGGAAGAGAGGGAAAGGGAGGGCAGGAGACCCTGCCAGGAGGAGTTGGGCGGGGGGAGGGCGCGCGCGCACACACACACACACACACACTCCGAACTCCCCGCCCGGAAAGACGGCTCCGAGCCGGGAGCGATGGCGAAGGCATTCCTCCGGAGCCAGGGCCTTGGGGAGCTCCGCGTCTGAGGAGGCGCTCCAACAGGCACGAAACTTTCCGGATCCCCAGAGAGTTGCAGGGCAGCCGCCAGGCTCGTTCGGGACAGGGACGGCTGCCATGGCCGGGGCGCCTGCGGCGTAAGGAAGCCGCCTCGCCCGCCTCTTCTTCGCCTCGGCGCCTGCCCGCTCGCCTGGATTCCTCCGAGCCCGCTGGCCGGAGCAGGAACGCCCGCCGCCTTCGCGCCTGATCCCGCCGCGGCCAAGCGGAGCGGTGTCTCCCGCGGTGGCCTTTGCTGAAGCCAAGCGCGCGCCCCCCCCCCCCCAACCCCCAAGGACGCCGGGCGTTCGCCCCTCGTCGGCCCCGGAGCGGCGGCATAAAAGGGCTTGGGCTCACACACACACACACACACACACACACACACACACACCCTGTTTTAATTCCCACCTCACCCCCCCGCACCCGCCGCTGCCGTCGTCATGTCCCCGGGGAGGGGGCTCCTGCCTTACCCCGCCGCTGCCTACCTCTGCGTCCTCTCCTCTTT
Organism: Intellagama lesueurii; assembly: GCA_037013535.1. Taxonomy (NCBI): domain Eukaryota; kingdom Metazoa; phylum Chordata; class Lepidosauria; order Squamata; family Agamidae; genus Intellagama; species Intellagama lesueurii. Next base: position 125,378,574 of record JBAJHW010000001.1, on the reverse strand, counting down.
CTTCCACGGTGTGCGAGGTTAGTAGCTTCCTTCACCATCAGATTTCATTTCGGGGGGGACGGTAGGCTAAGTAAACGCCTCGGGGGCGGGCGGGGGAGGGAAACAGGCGCGGCGGGAGCCAGGCGTGAAGTTTCGGGGCAGATTTCTCCCCTCACCCACTCCTGCTGCGTGAAAGTCGCCAAACTCCCAAGGGCAGGCAATCTGAGTTATTCACTTAATTAGGAAGAAGTTTCTATGAGTGCCAGCAAGGGCTGACTGAGCAAAAGGCACTGAAGGTGTGCCCCAGTCTCAGATTCTGGGAGTGAAGAGGAATGTAGAATAAACAGCGAGCCGGTGTGGTGTGTAGTGGAGAGAGTCTTGAACTCGGGAGACGCGAGTTCAAATCCTTGTTGGAGCACGGGAACTCGGGGGAGCGGGCGAAGGCGAACCACTCCTTGAACATCTTGCATACTTTAAAAACACTATTAAGGTCGCCATAAATCCGAAGTGACTTAATGGCACATAACAACAGCGGCAGCAACAAAATAAACAGTGAAAATAAAGCATAAAAAATTCAGTGGGAGGACATAAACATTGCAGCAACAGACATGCAAATCAATAAATAGGTGGGTAATTTACCCTACACGCAATAGTTAAAATAATTACAGCTGATCGAAATCCAGCCCCTCTTGGAGGGTTTCTGACCCCTGGAGCCTTGGGAAGTGGAGATCAATGCAAGGTATCAAAGGTGCAGGCATTGATCTGAATTAAGGCTAGGTGCAAACCATCCTGTGCTTGCTTATTTGGAAACACTAAGAATTAAAGGAAAACTTGTTTCTTGTTTTGGAGATGCTTGTGACTGGAAATGAGTGAGTGGCCAAAGAGACTCAGTCGGTCAAATGTTTTGAGCATCCCAGTAAAGGCGGCAGAAAGGGAAGCCAAGAGCTGCTGGAATAGAGGTGCCCATTTTTTTTAAAGTGAATTGATTATACAGTTTGTGTAGACTTTCTCCATTGCAAAATAAAAGTAACATATTTTGCAGTGCTAATTCATATGCACAAACACTTATCACATAAACTTGGTTTCCATAAAATCTGTGCCTAGAAAGACCCCTTACAAATGACACTTCGGAGGAGCAGGCCTCCCAAGGTGGACTGTTTATCCTGCAGCACCAGAGAGAGGCCTCTGTGGTGGGTTTCTCTTTCTGAGCCAAGGAAAAGCATATACTGTGGAGGTGTTTATAGTGTTAAAATTGGCTGTCTTGTAAGGAGGCCTTTTATAAAGGAGTCGAGTTGGGTTCATAGACACATGCAGATGCAGTTGTTTTCCAGGCCCTGGGAAACGTAGGTGTGTTATTAAAATGTAGATAAGGATGTGGCTTGGAAATTATCAAAGGTCCACAGGCTGAAGTTGTAATATGTGAATGGTTGAAGAGTTCAGCCAGGAAAAACAGTGTGGTCTAATAGATAGAGCATCAGACTAGGACTCGGGAGACCTGGGTTCAAATTCCCAATCAATCATGGAGAGTCTCTCTCTCTCTGTGTGTGTGACAACAATAAATAAAACCTTAGAAACCTTATTAGTGTCACCTTAAGGTGGAAGCAGCTTGGTGGCATATACAAGGCATATAACAAGAAGCGCAGCCATGCTGGTCTCTGAAGTTGGCTTCCTAAATATAGATATTTTCTGTGTTTAATTGTTTTTTTTCCAGTAAACAGAACACTTATGTGCATCACCTCCCCATCATCCTGCTGTTGGAGGAAACGAGAAATGGTTATGAGCTTTTCATGTCAAATGGTATTAATACAGTTGGTACTGAGGTTTCAAATTCTTGCTGCTCAGATAGACTGCTCCTGCTTCGAAGATCTTGTATGGGGGGAAAAGCAAGATACTGTAGATCAATGTCACATCCTTTTTGACTGTCTCCTATAGCATCCTCAATGAATCATTGAATGTTTGTTAGGCTGGAGATTCCAGGCCAAGGCAGTGGTGCCATGGTACCACTCTGCCTGGGCTGGCCTGGCCTGCAGTCCCTGTTAAGACTCTACAAACTAAGATTTCACCATGTTTCTGATTGTCATGCTAGAGATAGGTCCATTAGTTTGTTTTGTTTTGGAAGGGCATATGATCTGAGGGTGGCCGGATGGTTATGTCAGTTGGTTCAAAGGATATATTTAGAGTCTGATTTATTGTTGTGGCAGAATCTAAATGGATTGCCAGATAATGTTTTAACTGGATTGTTACCAATTTTCTGTGACCCCAATCGGGAGGAAAATATCCACAGAGAAGTCATTATGTGGGAGGGGAAAAACACATTCATGTGGTAAAGAGTCCATGGTTTTCTACTGACTGTGCAGCCTGTATTTTAAATTACCCACACTGCTGTCTTAGAAATAGGCAAAATATGTATTTTGACACCTGGGCCATGTAATTGTGGTTTGACTTACTGTTTTATTGATCTCAGTAGAGAATGTAGGTAAGTTTAGAAATGCAGGATAAATATCTGTTATGCGTAACTCAGCCACTGGTTTGGGATGTGGAAATAGCAGTTAATAATTTTATTATTTTTCAAGGTATGTATTAGCTAAATGGACAAGTATGTTTGGTAGATTAGGGCTCTTGAATAGGAAGAGCCCAAAGTATATTTCATTCTTAGAGGCTGTGAGGGTTCAAACTTCACCTCCTCCGGTTTCAATAGAGACTCTGGAGAGACTCGTGTTGGAAAATCAAAACTATTCTTTATTGGAAAATGCAACAATAAATCTTTTTGCCCACATTCAGCTTCTGTGATTTCTCTTGCCACCAACGGGTCTGGCGATGGTATCCAAACGTCTTTGTCAAATGGGTTACAAGTCAACTCGCCCCAAGGTCCTCTTAAGAATGGATTAGTGTTCTCCCACTCATAAGGGTCAAGCTCGGGATTCAATAGCGGGGTGGTCTCCTCGTCTCGTACCCCCGCCTCATAATGGTCTCCCTCTCTTCGCAAAGGAATCCACGGTCCATTAAGTAGCCCTTCTTCTGGGCTTCTTCTAGACGCCATAGTCGCCGCTCTCTCTCCTCTCTATCTACTACCTCCTTTTGTTCCCTGAGTCGTCTGCGCCACTCTCTGGCCTCTGACTCTCCCCAATAGGAAGGGTGCTGCGGTAGACCCCTTCTCCGCCGGTAATCCGCCTCTTCGCGGGGGACTCGTACCTTCTCCCATTTACCGGTCCAAGGGTCCTCTACCCATATCATTTCCCAACCCCCCCGGTATTACGTCTACCTCCCTTTTTATATCACCCATTCCCGCCTCTACAACGGACCTCCCTCTTCCCTCTCTTCCCGCCAAATCATTCCCCGTCTGAGTGGCCACCGTCATCCTTGACAGTTCCCGCCCTAAATCCAGGGTATCCACTCCCTTCTGTCTAGTCTCGACGGGTGATGCAGGCGGGTCTGTTTGTGCCTCTTGTTCCTTTTTGAGGGAGGACGACACTCCGGCGAGAGCTTCCACCCTCTCGCCTCGGTTCTCACAGAGGCAGAGGCAAGAGGACTCTGATTATTACATGCTGGGTCCTTGCAACAGTGAATGGACCTTGATGCTTTGGGTGGGTCCCCTTCTAAGTACCCTGGATGACTGCTGTTTATGGATAGGGGATACTAATCTGCGTGGGATGGGACTGGAACTTCCTTGACAATTGTTGAGCAATAATGTATGTGCTTAATGTTGAACTCTCACCAGCTAAATCGGTCAGTTGCTATCCTCCCTTTCTTTCTTGGAGGACCTTGACCATCTGCTGGCAAACACTTGGTCTTCAACAGGTTTCATTCTGTTATCTGTATGTATTTATTTATATTAGTTATATTTGGAGTCAGTGTGGTGTAATGGTCAGAGTACCAGGCGGTGATTCAGGAGATGCAGGTTCTAATCCCCACTTAGCTATGCAACTCACTGGGTGACGTTGGTGCCAGTCAATCAGTTCACTTGACCTTCCTCACAAAGTTGTTGTGAGGATGACGTAGGAAGGAGGAGAGCCTTGAGTTCACTGGAGGAAAGGAGTGGGGTATACTAATAAATAATAATAAATAGGGAGAGGATTTCTATGACATGTCATATTTTTTTCTGCAGTCTTTCTGCAATTTATAAGTGGTTTAGGACATGTTTATGAGTAATCTGGTGAGAAAGGCCAGATTACTCATAAGCATGTTTAAACTTGCTTGCGGGTTCAAGTATAGCTTGCAGAGAAAGTGTGAAATGTCATAGAAATCCTCCCCCTAATAATAAATAATATTCTGTTATGCATCCAAAGAGCTTAAAGAAGTGAACAGTGAGCTCAAGAGAGTATGCTTTTCACCTTGTCTTCACGACTCTGTGAGGTAGTTGTGTCTGGGAGAGAGAGGTTGTCTCAGATTTAATACGTTTGAGCCAAAGTGGTGCAGTAGAGATAATAACCTGGCTTTCTGAAGTCTGATTCCACTTCCCTTCCTATATACCAGACTGGCTTTCTGGTTTCTTCCATAGCTGTTGAAATAATATATCTGAGAGATAAAGGAGGTGGCATCTCGCTTTTATATTAATCAAGTTGTTGTTGTGACATTAACAACAGCAAAAATCTTACCCAACTGAAAATAATGTCATGTTAAAAATGTTCTGGTTTGTTTCACTCATTGTGTCATACCTCAACTTTTTCATTGGAACATCTGTGCACAAGGAACCTAGTAAATATCTCCTCACATACTTGTGGTCATTGAAATGGATCAGATCATTGTCTGTATTTTTAAAAATTCAGATAAAGAGACAGTATTTTCTTGGAACATGTTTATTTTTTTATTATTATTTATTTAGTCTCATTTATAAGCTGCCTTTCTGCCCGTAAGAGGACTCAAAGCTACTCTTTATTTGCCGCAACTGCAGGTGTTTTGCTCTTGACAGTGTCCAACTTTCCCAAGGTGTCAGTCTCCCTGTGCTGTCCTATCAGCTTAGTCTTCATGATCTCCTTCATCTGATCCTTATTTGTAAGACTTCAGAAGTGATGAGGAAGAAGCACTCGAGTAAGACCTTGTTGTCTGTAGATCACACTTTGCCTTCCTTGAACTTGATCTGATGTTTTGCTAGTGATATTATTGCTACTCCGGTAACCTATAAGTACAAAAGTTCTCGTGCCATCAGCCAGCTGGCTGTTCTTGTGATTCCCACCCATAACTGTATTCTTGAATGGTTTCCCAAAAAGCAGTGCTCATGGTTTGAGTATCTATCATTTGGAAGCAGATTGGAGTGATTAAATTAAATGAGGTCTGTGGGAGAACCAGTGTGGTATAATGGACAGAATGTTAGGCCAGCACTCGGAGACCTGGGTTCAAATCCCTGCATGGAAATGGACTCAAAGAGTAGTGCTGCCAGTGGTAAACCACTCCTTGAACATTTCACATGCCTTAAAAACCCTATTAGGTGATTATAACTCAAAAGGGACTCGCCAGCATATAATAGATGAATCCATAAGACAGATTCTATCCTGCCAAGTCATTACCAGCTATGATGTTACAAGTTCTTTCAGCTACTTGAGTGTCTCTTATTTGTTGGAGGATACCATATATCAAGGGACGTGGTGGCGCTGTGGGTTAAACCGCAGAAGCCTCTGTGCTGCAGGGTCAGAAGACCAGCAGTTGTAAGATCGAATCCACACGTCGGAGTGAGCTCCCGTCGCTTGTCCCAGCTCCTGCCAACCTAGCAGTTCGAAAGCATGCAAATGCAAGTAGATAAATAGGGACCACCTCGGTGGGAAGGTAACGGCGTTCCGTGTCTAGTTGCGCTGGCCACGTGACCGCGGAAACTGTCTTCGGACAAAAAAACGCTGGCTCTACGGCTTGGAAACGGGGATGAGCACCGCCCCCTAGAGTCGGACACGACTGGACTAAATGTCAAGGGGAACCTTTACCTTTACCTTACCATATATCAAGGGGCTCTATCTAAGTGACCCAGCCCCATAGATAATCTAAATTGTTCCAGCTTAAATACACTCCGACCCTCAGTAGGTATATGCTGTCTCTCAGATGAGTATTATGGCCTTTGTTGTTTAGTCGTTAAGTCATGTCCGACTCTTCGTGACCCCATGGACCAGAGCACGCCAGGCCCTCCTGTCTTCCACTGCCTCCCAGAGTTTGGTCAAATTCATGTTGGTAGCTTCGATGACACTGTCCAACCATCTCTGTCGTCCCCTTCTCCTCTTGCCTTCACATTTTCCCAACATCAGGGTCTTTTCCAGGGAGTCTTCTCTTCTCATGAGATGGCCAAAGTATTGGAGCCTCAGCTTCAGGATCTGTCCTTCCAGTGAGCACTCGGGTTGATTTCCTTCAAAATGGATAGGTTTGTTCTCTTTGCAGTCCAGGGGACTCTCAAGAGTCTCCTCCAGCACCACAATTCAAATGCATCAATTCTTCGGCGGTCAGCCTTCTTTATGGTCCAGCTCTCACTTCCATACATCGCTACTGGAAAAACCATAGCTTTGACTTTGCGGACCTTTGTCGGCAAGGTGAGGTCTCTGCTTTTTGAGACGCTGTCTAGGTTTGTCATCGCTTTCCTCCCAAGAAGCAGGTGTCTTTTAATTTCGTGGCTGCTGTCACCATCTGCAGTGATCATGGAGCCCAGGAAAGTAAAATCTGTCACTACCTCCATATCTTCCCCTTCTATTTGCCAGGAGATGGGACCAGTGGCCATGATCTTAGTTTTTTTGATGTTGAGCTTCAGACCATTTTTTTTGCGCTCTCCTCTTTCACCCTCATTAAGAGATTCTTTAATTCCTCCTCACTTTCTGCCATCAGAGTGGTATCGTCTGCATATCTGAGGTTACTGATATTTCTTCCGGCAATCTTAATTCCGGCTTGGGATTCATCCAGTCCTGCCTTTCGCATGATGTATTCTGCATATAAGTTAAATAAGCAGGGGGACAATATACAGCCTTGTACTCCTTTCCCAATTTTGAACCAATCAGTTGTTCCATATCCAGTTCTGTTGCTTCCTGTCCCACATATAGATTTCTCAGGAGATAGATAAGGTGATCAGGCACTCCCATTTCTTTAAGAACTTGCCATAGTTTGCTGTGGTCCACACAGTCAAAGGCTTTTGCGTAGTCAATGAAGCAGAAGTAGATGTTTTTCTGGAACTCTCTGGCTTTCTCCATAATCCAGCGCATGTTAGCAATTTGGTCTCTAGTTCCTCTGCCCCTTCGAAATCCAGCTTGTACTTCTGGGAGTTCTCGGTCCACATACTGTTGAAGCCTACCTTGTAGGATTTTGAGCATAACCTTGCTAGCGTGTGAAATGAGTGCAATTGTACGGTAGTTGGAGCTTTCTTTGGCACTGCCCTTCTTTGGGATTGGAATGTAGACTGATCTTTTCCAATCCTCTGGCCACTGCTGAGTTTTCCAAACTTGCTGGCATATTGAGTGTAGTACCTTAACAGCGTCATCTTTTAAGATTTTAAATAGTTCAACTGGAATGCCATCCCCTCCACTGGCCTTGTTGTTAGCCATGCTTTCTAAGGCCCACTTGACTTCACTCTCCAGGATGTCTGGCTCAAGGTCAGCAACCACACTATCTGGGTTGTCCGGGACATCCAGATCTTTCTGGTATAATTCCTTTGTGTATTCTTGCCACCTCTTCTTGATGTCTTCTGCTTCTGTAAGGTCCCTACCATTTTTGTCCTTTATCATGTCCATCTTTGCACAAAAGGGTCCTTTAATATCTCCAATTTTCTTGAACAGATCTCTGGTTTTCACCTTTCTATTATTTTCATCTATTTCTTTGCACTGTTCATTTAAGAAGGCCCTCTTGTCTCTCCTTGCTATTCTTTGGAAGTCTGCATTCAATTTTCTGTAACTTTCCCTATCTCCCTTGCATTTTGTTTCCCTTCTCTGCTATTTGTAAGGCCTCGTTGGACAGCCACTTTGCTTTCTTGCATTTCCTTTTCTTTGGGATGGTGTTTGTTGCTGCCTCCTGTACAATGTTATGAGCCTCCATCCATAGTTCTTCAGGCACTCTGTCCACCAAATCGAGTTCCTTAAATCTGTTCTTCACTTCCACTGTGTATTCATAAGGGATTTGGTTTAGATTATACCTGACTAACCCAGTGGTTTTTCCTACTTTCTTCAGTTTAAGCTTGAATTTTGCTATAAGAAGCTGATGATCAGAGCCACAATCAGCTCCAGGTCTTGTTTTTGCTGACTGTATTAGAGCTTCTCCATCTTTGGCTGCAGAGAACATAATCAATCTGATTTCGGTATTGCCCATCTGGTGATGTCCATGCGTAGAGTCGCCTCTTGTGTTGTTGGAAAAGAGTGTTTGTGATGACCAGCTTGTTCTCTTGACAAAACTCTATTAGCCTTTGCCCTGCTTCGTTTTGAACTCCAAGGCCAAACTTACCTGTTGTTCTTTTATCTCTTGACTCCCTACTTTAGCATTCCAATCCCCTATAATGAGAAGAACATCTTTCTTTGGTGTCAGTTCTAGAAGGTGTTGTAAGTCTTCATAGAACTGGTCAATTTCAGCCTCTTCAGCATCGGTGGTTGGTGCATAAACTTGGATTACTGTGATGTTGAAAGGTTTGCCTTGGATTAATATTGAAATCATTCTATCATTTTTGAGATTGTATCCCAGTACAGCTTTTCCCACTCTTTTGTTGACTATGAGGGCTACTCCATTTCTTCTATGGGATTCTTGCCCACAGTAGTAGATATGATAATCGTCTGAACTGAATTCGGCCATTCCTGTCCATTTCAGTTCACTGATGCCAAGGATGTCAATGTTTATTCTTGCCATCTCCTGTTTGACCACATCCAGCTTACCAAGGTTCATAGATCTTACATTATGGCCTTAGCTGGCCTTATTTCAGTGCAGCTGTTCTGTGAGTCAGAAATCAAGTAATAATGAATTGTATTATTGAATAGCATGATATTATTAAATAAAAATATTATATGATACTATGAAAACCTTGAGCCATGGAACCACCTTGAGCTGACTAATATATATAAGTCAATATATACAGTGGTGCCTTGACTTGTGAACTTAATTGGTTCCAGAACTCCGATCGTAACTCGAAATGGTTGTAAGTTGAAGCACCATTTCCCATAGGAATGCATTGAAATGCAATTAATCCGTTCCGGCCGAAGAAAAAAATCACCAAAAACCCCCCAAAACAAAAAACACACACTGCAAGACCCATCGGAAACGCAATTAATCCATTCTGGCCGAAGGGGAAAAAAAGAAAAGAAAAGCAAACAAACCGTGCAAGACCCTTCAGAAATGCAAAAAAAGCAAAGCACAAAGCAAACAAACCGTGCAAGACCCATCGGAAATGCAAAAAAAGCAAAGCAGAAAGCAAGCAAACCGTGCAAGACCCATCGGAAATGCAAAAAAGCAAAGCAGAAAGCAAACAAACCCCGCAAGACCCATCGGAAATGGGGGAAAAAACCCCAAAAAGCAAACAAACCCCGCAAGACCCATTGGAAATGGGGAAAAAATAAACCAAAAACCAAACAAACCCCGCAAGACCCATCGGAAATGGGAACCCCCCCCCCAAAAAAACAAAGACTGCAAGACCCATCACAGCACAGAAACGTAACCCCCAGCCCAAAACCACGCTGCAAAACCCACCCAGAACAGTTTTTAAAAAGCAGAAAGCAGCACCTTACCTTACCAGGCAGTCCGAAGCCTCCTCCGATCGCACTCACTCTAACCGCTGGGGCGAAAGAGCTACAAAGAAGCAGCCTCTTCGCCACCAACAGTTAGCAATTTGAATTCCCCGCCTTTTTCCCCTGCCTTTTTCTGCTCGTTACTGGAAGCTCCGGCCGCAAGTTGAAGCAAAATTTTGCGGCCGGAGCTGGTCGTAACTCGAAATGGTCGTATGTCGGGACGTTCGTAAGTCGAGGCACCACTGTACTGTGAATCTCTCCCCCCCCCCCCCGCCCCATGAAAAGAACTGTTGCAAGTGGCCAGAAAAACAATAGTAGGGTGGTATCAGGTTAATTTCTGATTGCCTTTTTCCTCTTTGTGAGCAGTTTTGGTGAACTGTTGTTATATTCAAGGCTTCTCATCATCAGTAAGATAGGGATACATGATACCTTGGATATATACAGCAGAACAGCTTTATTTTTCCTATTTGAGAGAAAATTCAGTAGAAAAATCCTCCCCATTCTAAACCTACATTCATTTGATTATTGTTTATGCTCCATTTTAGGATTTCCTGTATTGTTAAGTTTCAGAGAGCTCTCTTTCAGAGCACCGCAAAGTTGCAGACGGACTAATCTTTGTGCAGAGCAAGCACATGGAGTGACTTACCAGAGTGCTCCTGTAAACCTGGTTAGCTTGCATGTGGTAGCTGAGTTGAAAGAATCTCTGTAATTGGCATTGAATGGTAGATTATCTGCCTGTTAAGAGGCACCTCCCTGGATCCTGTTAATTTCAGCTCTCCTTTACGAAAGATGGAGCCGCCTTTTCTCATAGTTGTGGGCATGTATGGACAATGTTTGCTTAAGGCTCAGAGATATGGCTTAATCTGAATCCAGTCACACTGGCCCAGTCTATACGTGTTCCCTACGAAAGCTCCTCAAAGTCCAGTGGGATTTGCTTCCAAATAAACATACACAGTTCTGGGAAATGTTTTCAAGGCATATTTTCAGTGTGAATGATTATATTCTGTGGTTGGGTGAATAGCCGGCCATGGGATCCCTAATTGTATGGTATAAGCGTTTCAAGTGTTAGCAAGTAGGAGACATGATTACTTTCCCCCATTGCTGTGAGTCAGTTTGTCTGCTTTGTGAGAAGAGGAATCCACCTACTCCAGGGCACCGTTACAGGAGGAGTGGGATACTCCTCCTTGTAGTTCTTCTGAAATGCATCTTAAAAATAGCAGCACTTTAGAAAATGCATTTGTTCAGCATTCCTGTGTTCTCTTTATGATTTTTTAAAAAATATTTTAGGATTTTAAAAAGGAGGAAGACGGCTGAGTGCTTTTAGTTCTTGCTTCTTTTAACTTGTTGGTTTCTTTCTGTGTGTTTACAACTTAATGGGCCATGTTAACAACATATTTGTTGTACCATTGAGTGGCCTCTGGCAAAAACCTCTAACACTGCATAGGTGTTTTGTGTGTTTGTGTTCTTTCTATGGCTTGAAGCAAGAAGTTTGTGCGAATCTACAACAGCATTTTCTGCTAAGAAAATGAAATAACACATTCATTATGTGGGCCAAGACATAATATTACACTTAAATTCTGCTGCAACCTTTTATACTTTAATTGCACTCTTACAAAAATAATTAGTTCCACAGACTTGTTGCATGCCAGGTTGCACCTGATTGGCTTGTAATTTTTAGCACTCAGTCTTTGGTGTTCCACAGTTTTGAAATATGCTAATCGTAGAATCATAGAATAATTGAGTTGGAAGGGGCCTATGAGACCATCAAGTCTAACTCCTTGCTCAATGTAGGAATATAAATCAAAACAGATCTGTCAGGTGGTTGGTTGTTCAATTTTCTCTTGAACGCCTCCAGCACTGGGGGGCTCATCACCTCCTGAAGTAATTGGTTCCATTGTCATACTGCTCTAACAGTTAACACTTTTTTTCTTGATATCCAGCCTAAATCTGAGTGCACTGTTGTGTGTCCTGAACTCTGGAATTATTGAGAACAGACCCTGCCCCTCCTCTGTAGGTGAACCTTTCAAGTATTTGAAAAGTACTATCATACCTCTCCTCAATCTTCTTTTCACAAGGCTAGACATGCCCAGTTCTTCTAATGTTTGATTAAGGTTCTGACTAAACAACCCTTTGTATCTCAGCCTTCTCTAAGGCAGCTCACAACAACTAAAATTGTACAATAACAACCAGTTAAAATAGTATACAAAACTATATATTAAAAACAATTAAACATGGATCAAGATTAGAAATGATTTTTCTCTGTTTTTACCTTCTGACGTTTTAGCTTTTATTATATTGTCCTTCTCTGCTTTTAAACTGGCCTCCACAAATGCCAGCATTAAAATAAATGATCTGTAATTGAGCCTTCTCCTCTCCCCCTGCACAGCTTTAAACATGAGTTGTTGGTTCACAAAATTAATAGTAGTGTTTCTGAAGTGAAGACTGGCTCACTTTGTAACAGTGAAAATGTTAGATGAATGGGATTCTCACATTTAAGGGATAGTTACAGTGTAGGCAATGATGTGGCATTATTGTCTGCCAGACCGCCAATGTAGGAAAAGAGCAGTTACAATTTTTATTGCAAATGCCATTTCAGTAGCGCTAAAGAGCTGCATATTATGCAAAAGTTAAAAAGTGACATATTCTGCTCACAGGTTCAAATTTTTATATATATATAGAAAGGGAAAAGGAGAGGTAAACACAAGGACTTGCCATGTAGGTTAAAGGCAGCAAAGACTAAAAGATCATAATTTGAAAAAAACTATTTGAAAAAGCTGTGTGCTTAGACATAACTTAACTTGGCAAGAAGTCATAATAAATACATTGTGAGAGGCAGCTGAAATGTCAACATTGTGTTTGGATTTAGGAACTTGTGCATAAAAAAGCCAGATCTTACAACATTGTTGCCTGCTGCTGTGAATGGAGTTGTGGATCACTGCCTCCTTCATCATGGCAGAAGGTCAAGCCGGGCAGGCATGGCAAACCTAGCCTCTGTCTGAAAGGAACAACTAGTTGTGTGGGAGAGTGGCCCCGAAAAGTCAAATACATATGTAGAAGCCCAGTGCTGAGCATGGGAGTTGGGGTGGTAGTGAACCAGCTGTTACAGGGGCATTAAAGACCGCAGGGAAGCAGAAGAGGAAGGAAGAATGATGACCAAGCAGCCGGAGGAGCAGTGCTAGTTAGGAGGAGCATGAGGGAAAAGATGCTGTGAAGGAGTGAGTCATAGTTCAATGTGAAGCAACTGCTCTGCGTTCAGACAGTCTCGGATTCAACCTCCGGCATCTCTAGAGGGGCATAGGGAGCAATCCTACCTAAAACTTTGGAGAGCTGCTACCAGTTGGAGTTGGCAGTACTGAGACAGATGGCCAAAGGTCTGAGTCAATATAAGGCAGCTTCCTAAGTTTCTGAAAGAGGGGGAGACTTGCCTTGCAGGCACATGGCTGCAGAATATCGAAGGATGGGTCTCTCTCTGTCTTTGATTTGTGGCCATTATGGGTGCAGGCCAGCCCCAGGAAATGAGCTGCTTCTCCCTGGTGCCACAGAAGAATATAGGGAGGCCAATTTAATATTGCATTCAAGCTGAGCAACATTTTGGGCCTCCGAAAATTCCTGAATTCCTTCTGTCATCAAATGCAAAGCTTTGGGAGGCAGATCCTTTGAACTGTGATGAAGCTGAACTTAGTTACTAGTTCCCTGATCCTTATCCATATACATTTTTGAAAGAGAGCATGATCAGTAAACCTTAGACTGTAGATGCTCTTGTGTTCCAGTCTTAGCTCAGAACTATCCCGTATCGCCTGTCATCTCTGTGGTCAGAGATGAAAGACGATACGGGATAGTTCTTTCAAGGTAAACAATAATTCTACACTATTAAAACCCTCTCATTAATGTGTGATGAGGCTACATGACAATTACAAATAAAGAACTGGTGCTGTACACCCCCTCCTCCCAATATTCAGCTTTTAGTCACTCTGAATTTAGTCTTGCGGGATTGAACACTTTCTATATACAAAGAGGACTGTCAAGTATAGTACTGCATGTCAGTAACAGCCAAAAATACATATTTAAATAGTAATGAACTAGGAATCTTCATTCCACAATCAGCTTTAGTGTACTTCAGCATGCACAGAGAAGTTTTAGGTCAGAGGGAAACTATCTTGTAGAAGACATTGTCCTGGATGTGTGGCTATGTTGCTTTGAGTGGTCTACAGCTGATTGTGGCATTTAGTAGCCATTCCTTATGTGTTTTTACTTTTTTCTGTAGCTACTGTGGGATGCTCTACAATACAGTGCACTGTGCATTCCTTCTCCTTTTGTTCCCGTTTTGGATAGTGTTGTCATGGTGCTTGATAGTACTCTGTACATACATATGGCTTTCTGTGTACAGAAGCCTGTGAGTTCCATCCATTGTTGGGAGAATGCTCCTTAAATATATAAGCGCATCCTTGGGGATCGCCAGATATCGTTTGTACGTATGAGAGTCTTAACTCCATTTCCGTACTCCACGTATAATTATGATCTCAGGTTATGCATCAATATACGTTCTTCAGAAACAACAGGTTTGGTAACATGCAGCAGCTATTTGTATTGAAGGAGATGGTCTCCCAGCCATACAGAGGTATGGCATGAAGTGGTCTGAAGCTCAGACTGGTAGGAGGGCAGGGTCATATCAAGCTTTATTCAATTTACTGATGGAGCTCTGCTTCAAAGTTCTTTGCAGATAGGAAAGCTGGAAATTACAGTCTACTTCAGTAACATTGACATCTGCCTTTTAAAATTTATTGTTTCTGCAGGCCATTTAATGTGATGCTTCTCCCCCTAAGGCAGGACAGTGTGTCTGTTATCACCACCACTTTTTGCTTTGCTTTGCTGTTTGTTTCTGACTTCTCACTGCTTAAACTGGAGTGATTTATGTAACCAACACCCAAGTTACACTATTTAAAATATCAGTACTTATTGTAAGTGTATGGCAACTTGATTTGACTGGGAGGTTACTATGGTGGGATATCAATACCTATATAAAATCAAAGTCTGTTTAATTGGCATGCTTTACAACTTTGGTTGCCTGCAATGAGAAGTAATGGAAGAAACTGGCCAGTGCTTTTGTTGACCTCAGTGGGACTGTTATCTGGGTAAATTGTCATTGAGTTGCCACCTTAGTGTGGAAAAATACAGTGTGTACCACCATAGCTTTACAATCTAGCTGTAGGTCATTTTCTCTTTAGCCAGTACAGCATCCATCCAAGTGTCATCAGCAGGGTTCATTTAATTAGATATTGATTGTGCACTAATATTTGTGCACCCCAAAAGATCAATAATATTGATTGCTTTTGCCTCATCTGCAAATACCATGACAGTTGTGCAGTTCAAATCAAAGCATTTCCTATTTCATTTCCTTTCCTTTCATATCTGCCATTTTAGGTTGTAACTCTATAAGCAAAGACTGTTTATTCATTTTACTTTATGCACTCAGAGTAATTTTAAAGAACTGGGGCACAGTACGCTGATCACTAGAGAACTGAATTTTGAGATGTTACTTCTAAACTACACTTTCCATTATCCTCTGGTTGGTGTGGGGGATACTAGGACAATTTTCCAAGCCCTGCTGGGGGAGGGGACGGGAGGTCTTATGGCTTGATCTACAATTCACTTGTCAAAGTACTGTGGTGACAGCACAGTCCACATCCCAAATGAAAGTGGCTTTTAGCCACTTTAGTCTAATTGGCGGACATAAATTATCCTATATTTTATCTACATTTGCCAAACTGGCTGCATATCAAGCAGCTAATTTAGCACTCTGCTGTTTGGAGAGGAGAATAACCGAGGAAGATAGCTAACAGAGATGTAAATGTGAATAATGCGGAGAAAATCAATAGGCCAGTAGCCTAAAATTCAGTAACATCTGAAGAGCCTTTAGGTTTAAAGGGAAAGGGAAAGATTTCTTAAAGAAGTGCTTGGTTAGTCGGATGTAATCTTGGTTCCCTCTGAGTTCAGAGGACAAGATACAGAGGGAACATCCTTCCACTGTCATTGTTTTTTGGAGGTTGAAGTGCCACCAGTGTGACAAGTGTTTTGCTGTACATGAAGCTGTCCACAGCAAACGTAACCTCTCATGGTTAGTTTGGCACAACCATGGAATATCTAATTTAGAAGCAGGATGCCAGTGGTAGAGAAAGGTAATATCCTGGTCTTAGAAGACCTACCCATGGAAGGGAAAGGATTGTATTCTTACCCACCAGTGTGGTGTAGTGAATAGAGTAATGGACTTGGACTCTGGAGAACAGGGCTCAAATCCCCACTCATCCATGGAGACAGACTGGGGGAGTGAGTGGAACTGGTAAAACCACTCCTTAAGTATCTCACTTACCTTGAAAGCCCTCTTAGGGTCTCTATAAGTCAGTTCCAACTTGAAGGCACAGAACACACAGAGGGTCTAAAATTGTTTATGATATACAGAGAGGAAGATCTCAAGATACTATACCAGTGGCTGGCGTAGTTTTTGTACAAGATATACCTTCAGAGTTTTTCATTCATTATGAGGTTGGCTTAGTAATGGGATAAAAAGAAAAGAACCTTGTGTCTGTATACAGTTTGTCTGATGATTATGCTTTAGAAGAAACAAAAACACACTGACCTTGTATAGCATATTTGGAAACTGTTTTGGGCATTGACCAGGATAAACAAAGTGTTCTGTTTAGCCTGGATATCCTGTGGAAATTATTCTTTTAATACATTTTTTTATAAAAAGGCAGTGGATGCATAGTGCCTATTGGAATAAATTGCATGCTTTTTATAACATAGCATAAACAAAGAGGGTCTTTTGTAGTTAAAAAGTCAAGTTTTGATTGACATAATTTACTGCTTTTCACTTCTGGAAAGATCCATTCATTCTCTAGAGAATTTCAAATGTTTGTCACTTCCTGTGATGGCTGTTTTATAGTAGGTAAATGTTGTACTGGCTGAAATCCAATAGTAAGTCACAACTAGAGTAGACCCATTGAGTCAGTAGAGATTTGGTAAGTCAGCTCTTCCGTTAAGTTCCATTGATTCAATAGGGCTACTTTAGTTGTAACTAGAGATGGGCATGAACTGCTGGTTTAGCCAACAGCTGCACAATTGGTCTCTGGTTCAGCATCTCATCCCCTCTAGCGGGTGCCCACTCAGAGCACTGCCTGGAGGAGGTGGGACAGGGAAGCCAGGGCTCTGCCTCTGAGTGGGCGCCTGCCAGAAGGGGTGGGGCACCAAACCACAGATCAGCTGTGTGGCTGGTAAACGAACCAGTACGAACCTCTGAACCAGCAGTTTGTGCCCATCTCTAGTTGTGATTATTAGATCTCAGCCACTGAGTGACAAAATCATGAATCTGTTTGTAAAGTTTTTGTATTTAAATGAATCGGCTGTATATATTGAACTAGTATAACTGAAAGCATTCCAGAGATCATGCATCCAAGATTCTTTGAAGGCAAACCTGTCGTAGACCTGTGATCATGCACACAAGCAGGTTGCTCGAATTCAGTTGATTCTGCTTAACCACTCTCATATGCTAACATTTTAATGGCTGGAATCCTCTTGACATTTGGCAAGATTTGCGTAATGTGTTGCAGCTAATTAACTAGGTGCTCAGGCACATGGTGGTGTGCAATCAAGTGTGTAATACAGCCAAGATGTACCTCAGCATCTCATCAATTAGCTGCAGTTAGCCACATCAAGTTTTGCAAATCTTATACAAACACCAATAAAATTGTGGCCAGTGTTTCTATCACAGTGCAAACAATGTGAGGAAAATCCAAGACATCGTCAAGCCATATCTTTGGAGGCTATGCTAGCAGTCCAAGAGTTGGGAAGACCTAGCCCCCAAAGGGCCTGATAGTTAGAAATGCTGGTATTGGTAGATAGTGTTCCTCCTTGCTGATACCAGCCCTACCTTGCTGTCACTGTAAGTTACCTCATTTTCCCCATGAAGTCTCCTCAGTGGTTTAGGTATCTTGGCTGTGAACCAAAGGTTGGGAGTTCGATTCCCCACTGTGCCTCCCTGACAAGGGATGGGCTCAATGATCCATAGGGTCCTTTCCAGCTCTGCAGTTCTAAGATTAAAATTAATTCCCAGGGGAGACGAATATGAATATCACCACCACAGGTGGCTAGGCCCTTTCGACCCACCCCTCAGAACCGGTTGGTCCACTTACCGCTTGTGGTGTGCACAGCAGACATCATTTGCGCCACACCAATCATGAAAGTAGCTTCCCCATTTCCCTGCACTGCTGACCATTCCAGCAAGGAGGCGGGATGACGAGTCCCCTCGCTCAGCTGCTGAGTGGTCAGCAGCATAGGGAAGTGTGGAAGCCCCAGCTGGGCTACGTCCGCAATTGGCGTGAATGACAACAGCCGTGTGCACCGTACCGCGAGCGATAAGTGGAACGGCCAGTTCTGGGGGGTGGGTCAAAAGAGGCTGGCCACCCGTGATGGTGATATTCATATTCGTCTACCCTGGGAGACGAATACGAATATCCTATTTCTAATCAGCATAAGTGGCAGAAATTCAGCAGATAAATTCTTTTCTCATGGCAACATCTTAATATTGGAAGAGACATACAGTAGGTAGCTAATGAGTGATGCGGGGGCACGGCACCCCACTCAGAAATTTTGGGATGAGCTTCTCATCACTGCTCAGTCTGTGAGCCTCCCCTCAGAAGAGGTACGTCTGTCTCTCTACTTCTTTTACTGCTGTTTAAAGAATCTTGGGGGGGAAATAGGTGGAATCTAGCAGATTATTGAGGAGAAATTAATCAAAGCACACAGAAAGCTAAAATAAATATATCAGTCCCATATACACCCTGGGCTGAATTCCTCATGATAGCAGGTTTTAGTGGTCTGTCATCCAGAATCATCCAGAATGCTTCACATGGTGGAATTTGCTTGGGATCAGGCTGCTGGTCTCAAGGTGCCCAGCATTCAGGTTGCTTCTAAAATAGCCCCCAAAGGTAGCAAATTCCAGGTGTTACCATCTGAGTGTCTATTGAAATCCTGATTACTAGCAACCCCAGCTATCAGTGTAAAGCATCTCTGCTTTAGAAACAAGCAGTTGTTCATAAATTCCTTCTGCACACTGTTAACAGAGCTCCCACTTACCAAGTGTAAAAATAAAATCCTCTTTTCAAAGGCAAAAAATGCAGACTCTTTTTTTATGCAAATCAGTCTCCCAGGAGTGAAGAAAGGAATTAATGACTTATTGGTTCTGATGTATCTTATTAGTCTGATGCAAATAGCATTGAAGACCCAAGTACTTCTTATGCTAATTCGTAAGTTTCTCTCTGTTGCTCTTTAAAGGTCTTAATATTTGCACAAGTGGCAGTGCCACCTCCTGTGAAGAATGCTTGCTGGTTCATCCCAAATGCGCTTGGTGCTTTCAAGAGGTAAGCTTTCACTTGCTTTCTGGTCTGTCTTACTTGAAAAAATTATTGCATTTTTATACATGTACAATCCACATCACACTGTCCCCATTACAATGGCTTTCTTTATGTGGCCTATCACCCCTATGATCACTATTTTTATATGTATGTTCTTTGGCAGTGCAGCCTTATAGTTTCATCCTCAGAAGTGAGTTGATTTATTCCCTGGTGTGTACAGGATTATTTGTTGTTGTTTAGTCGTTAAGTCGTGTCCGACTCTTCGTGACCCCATGGACCAGAACACTCCAGGCCCTCCTGTCTTCCACTGCCTCCCGGAGTTTGGTCAAATTCATGTTGGTAGCTTCGGTGACACTGTCCAACCATCTCATCCTCTGTTGTCCCCTTCTCCTCTTGCCTTCACACTTTCCCAACATCAGGGTCTTTTCCAGGGAGATTTCTCTTCTCATGAGATGGCCAAAGTATTGAAGCCTCAGCTTCAGGATTTGTCTTTCCAGTGAGCACTCGGGGTTGATTTCCTTCAAAATGGATAGGTTTGTTCTCCTTGCAGTCCAGGGGACTCTCAAGAGTCTCCTCCAGCACCACAATTCAAAAGCATCAATTCTTCTACAGGACTATAGCCTTAACTAGATTTCAATGTTTTAGAAAGACTAATGGTTGCATTTTCCTCAACCTGTATTAGCTTTTCCTTCTTGGGTTCTCCATTTCCAGCATACCCTAGTATGATGAAAATGGAAATAATAGTATTTCAGGATAGGAGAACTGGCCTGTATGCATACAGTATTTTGGTATGGGTTACAAGGGTTTTGAATTTCTGGTAAAAATTCTCTTTTGCTACACAGTAGAGGTGCAGAGACTCATAGAGGAGAATAGTTTCAGGTTCCCCAGAGTCCACCCCTTTCTTAACTGGCACTTAAAGTCTCAATAACTCACTCTGAGACACTGGTAGCAGAAAGAATTAAAAACATTTATTTATTTACAGTTGCTTGAAATTACATACTTGTATATACTGCTTTATTTTCTGCACTCATACTTAGCAACCAACTGAACAGATCAACAGCAAACAAACAACTGCTTTCAGTTGAGGAAAGAGAGGGAAAGAAATGCTCAGCAGAGAGGTGTGACTGTCTTTGAATTCAAAGGCAGGAAGGAATGATTGGTTAGTGCTAGATAGATAGACAATCACCCCAGCCCAGAAAAATCTTTCCCAGTCACACAAACCACAGACAGCATTCGAGGTTGAAAATAAAATTCCCAACAGTATGTCTCCAGAGGAGTGATGTATTTGTGGGAGTATCACCAAAAAACATTGGTCTTCATCAACTTCTCACCTAAGCATGGCACATTGGTGGCATTTTGAGGAAGACACTGTTGGCTGATCTTGAAGACTATGGTGGCACATAGGAATACTTAAGAGATGTTCTTCTGGATACACTGGGTCAGGTTTCAGTCAAAGCACCTGAGTAGGACTTAGCTGGTCATCTGAGATAATAGTGCTGGAATCTGTTCTCTGTAGGGATAGAAGACAATGAGTGTTTTACCTTTATGCAACCACCAATGAGAAGAAAGCATTTGTTTCATGTGTGAGCAGCTCCTTAGAGAAATAAAGTATATGTGCCTAGAGGAAGGGTGCCCCCCTCATATTTTGCTGATAAAACATCTTGTGTACAGCTGTAAGAAGTGTATTTCTGCCAAATATATTAGCAATGATGACATCAGGAATAAAAAATTACTACTTGCAAGGCTGTGGGTATCCAGTATTGTTGGGCTGGGTCAGTTACATTTTCTTGGTGTAGAAGGACATTTTTTGTATAGCTCTGCCAACACAAATGTTTACACGGGGGTTGTTGTGGCTGCTGCTTGTATTGCTGTTGCCTCAGCAATAGTTGAGAGTAGTGTGTTATCAAATTCATTGTTTGGTTCTGAAAAATTTCAAGACTGACTGGAGGGCAAAGAAGTGAAAAGGGTTGTTTGTAGGAGATAATTCCTGAACCCTGCAGTAGTTCTTAATTTAACTGGCCTCTCTGAAGCATGCCAGAAGCAACAAACCTTTTACATTGAGATGAAAAGATTTTCATCTCCAGTCTAACTACACAGAGGTAGCGTCCTTTATACTTCACAAACCCTGTGGAATAAATTTTAGTTGCTACAGCTATGAAAACTATGTATACTATAATCCATAAAAATGAATGTAGCTTGTTGGATTCTTTAGAATAAATGTTGGGAGTTTAACTGAAGAAAAGATGTACCTCAGGTCCAGGTTCATAAGACAACTCTGGTCCCCCAGGATTTCTAAATGTGCATGTTAAATTGTAACTCACAGCATTCCATGTTCATCTTCATTTCTTATGTTCTGACAGAAAGGAAAATCTATCTGCCTAATTACATTTCATCCATTTTTTGGGGGGCTATAATTCTTTCAGTATCCTAAATAGTATGTTTTGAGGTGATGGATCCATAGCACAAAACTCAGATCTATCTCCTGTTAGTCCTGTGGGAAGTCTAACTATTCATCTGTGAACAGAAGTCACTAAAGCTTTGGATGGTATAGCTAATCCTTTGGAAGATAGAAACAAAACTCAAAAAGATCTTGATAGGCTCGAGCACTGGGCTGGAAACAACAGAATGAAATTTAACAAGGATATGTGCAAAGTTCTACAACCTAGGAAAAAGAAACCAAATGCACAGTTACAAGATGGTAGATACCTGGCTCAGCAATTCTACAAGCAAGAAGAATCTTGGAATCATTGTAGATAACAAGCTGAGTATGAGCCAACTGGCTACAAAAAAGGGGAATGCTATTTTAGGCTTAATTAACATAAGTATAGTCTCCAAATCCTGTGAAGTACTAGTTCCTCTCTATTCAGCATTAGTTAGGCCTCATCTTGAGTACTGCTCTGGACACCACACTTTAAAAAGGATTCAGGCAAACTGGAACAAGTTCAGAGGAAGGACTGAAAGAACTGGGCATAGTTAGCCTCAAGGGAAGAAGACTGAGGGGAGATATGATAGCACTTTCAAATACTTGAAAGGCTGTCATACAGAGGAGGGGCAGGATCTGTTATCAATCATCCCAGAGTGCAGGACAAGTAATAATGGGCTCAAGTTACAGCAAGCCAGATTTTGGTTGCATATCAGGAAAAATGTTCTAACTTTTAGAGCAGTATGACAATGGAACCAATTTTCTTAGGAGGCGGTGAGTGCTCCAACAATGGAGGCATTCAAGAGAAAATTAAACAACCATTTGTCAGATTTACTTTGATTTGTATCCCTGCATGGAGCAGGAATTTGGACCCAGTGTCCTTATAGGCCCCTCCCAACTCCATTATTCTGTAATTCTTCTACAGAAAAACAATATTCCTAAAAATCATATCAAAGGGTGCCATAATCACTGCAGATACACAGATCGTAAAAACCTAGCTTTGGAATATCTCAATAATAAAAATGTGCTGTCTGTACTGTGACTTTCGATCCGGTTTCCAGGAATAACATGTTTTGTTCTTGCAGAGGAAAAGAAAGTTTGGTCCTTCCTGTTCAAGAGTATGTATTGGGCTAATCTTGATTTTGAATTTGCTGTAATATGGCCTAGATATTTTTGGATGACTAACCCCCAAGCATCTGTACGTGCTTGCCAAAACAGCCCAAATGATGATTCAAGTTTGTTCATAATGAAACAAGTACAGGTTTCTTGAAAAAAAATTGTCAAAGCCATTTCCAAACAAAGTGAAGAGGAGTTTTTGAAATCAGTTTGAAGATAATAGTTCACAAAGCATTCAGCCCATTACTTTGGTATGGTGATTTCATCTAGCTAAACAATTAAGACTGTATCTTGATGGAAGCATGTTTCATCTAAGATTGGGATAAAGTATTTGTGGAGGCATTTTCTTTCTCAGGTGAACTTTTCCATGATAGTTCTTCTTTCCAGAAAGAAACCACATGCAGAGATGTGGTGTATGGAAGTAACATTCCTTTGGTATGCGTATGCCTTGAGGCTGAAGCATGAAAAAGACAAGATATTGCAGGCAAAGTGGTTAAACTTAATAAGGAACTAGTGAGAGTGAAATGTTGTTACAGGATGATGGATTAAAAATATATATGTAGAGAGAGATTGGCATGGTAATTAGAAAATGCTGGAGTATGGATTACTGCAATGTCTGTAACTCAAGGATGTTTTCCTTTTTTCTCTCCTTGATCACACTGAAAATGAATATCAACACTATACATTTTATTATATTTATATGAGGCATTAAACGTTTAATTCTCCCTGTAGATGAATTTTGCTGTGCTTTACCCCAGAGTTTGTCTCAGTTGTTTATAATTACTATAGTGGACATTCGTTTAGAGTTTCTGGAAAGCCAGAGGCTGTTTATGGAGTTTAGCCGTTATCTAGACATCAACAGTAATGTGTTGTACATGTTTTGCTGGCTGCTAAGCAAGCACATAAGTTCCTTTTGCCGTTGAGCTTTTAGGATCTGCCAATTATAGGTGAGAGTATTTCAATATAAGAAGCTGGGCACCCTAGAAATGATCTTGAGTATCAGGAAGCTAGGTCAGTAGTAGCTAACCTTTAGGGAAGGTGTATTCGAAGTTGAATCCAAAGCTTATGACACTGATACTTTATACAGTTCCTTGTACTGTACCTTTTAATCCACCAACTTAAAGAACAGGCAGGAAAGAGTGCAGTGTAGGAGGAAAACAGAGTTTCACAAACCATAAACATGCCCTTATTCATGATTATGCCTTTTCAAAAAAACAGCATTGTTTTTGGAGTCGTGTAGGTACTCTGCTTCTCTGATACAGACTAGTATTAGGCATCCTTCAGTCTCGAAAGACTATGGTAACGTGCTCTGTATGGAGGACTTGGAACAGCGTCTAGTGTGGCTGAGAAGGCCAATTCGAGAGTGACAATCCCTTCCACACTGAAGACAAATACAATCTGTCCCCTGTCCAGCTCCCTGATTTTGCTGCTTCCGTGACTGCCTCTTTGCCTCAGTCTGCTGGACAAGGGTCTCTTCAAAATGGGAGAGGCCGTGATGCAACGCCTGCCTCCAGGCTGAACGCTCAGATGTCAGGGTTTCCCATCTGTTGAGGTCCATTCCTAAGGCCTTCAGATCCCGCTTGCAGATGTCCTTGTATCGCAGCTGTGGTCTCCCTCTGGGGCGATTTCCCTGCACTAATTCTCCATACAGGAGATCTTTTGGAATCCGACCATCAGCCATTCTCACGACATGCCCAAGCCAACGTAGACGTCGCTGTTTCAGTAATGTATACATGCTAAAGATCCCAGCTCATTCTAGGACTACTCTGTTTGGAACTTTGTTCTGCCAGGTGATACCAAAAATGCGTTGGAGGCAACGCATATGGAAGGTGTTCAGCTTCCTCTCCTGCCGTGCACAAAGGGTCCAGGACTCACTGCAGTACAGGAGTGTGCTCAGGACGCAGGCTCTATAGACCTGGATCTTGGTATATGTCGTCAGCTTCTTATTGAGCCATACTCTCTTCGTGAGTCTAGAGAACATGGTAGCTGCTTTGCCAATGCGTTTATCCAGCTCAACATCTAGAGAGAGAGTGTCAGAGATCGTTGAGCCAAGGTACACAAAGTCATGAACAACCTCCAATTCTTGTGTGGAGATGGTAATAGAGGGAGGTGAGTCCACGCCCTGGCCCATGACTTGTGTTTTCTTCAGGCTGATTGTTAGTCCAAAGTCTTGGCAGGCCTTGCTAAAACGATTCATGAGTTGTTGGAGGTCTTGAGCAGAGTGGGCAACAATGGCTGCATCATCGGCGAAGAGGAAATCCCGCATGCATTTCAGCTGGACTTTGGTCTTCGCTCTCAATCTAGAGAGATTAAAGAGCTTTCCGTCTGATCTAGTCCGGAGATAGACACCTGTTGCAGTTCCGAAGGCGTGCTTCAGCATGACAGCAAAAAAGATCCCAAAAAGGGTTGGTGCAAGGACACAGCCCTGTTTCACTCCGCTTCGGATGTCAAAGGGATCTGATGTTGAACCATCAAAAACTACAGTGCCTTTCATTCCCTCATGGAAGGACCTGATGATTTTAAGGAGTCGAGGTGGACATCCAATCTTGGGAAGGATTTTAAAAAGGCCATCCCTGCTAACCAAATCAAAGGCCTTTGTGAGATCTATGAAGGCGACAAAGAGTGGCTGTTGTTGTTCCCTGCATTTCTCCTGCAACTGTCTGAGGGAGAATACCATGTCAGTGGTGGATCTGTTAGCTCGAAATCCACACTGTGATTCTGGATAGACTCTGTCTGCGAGCACCTGGAGCCTCTTCAGCACAACACGGGCAAGCAGCTTCCCTACAACGCTGAGAAGAGAGATGCCACGGTAGTTATTGCAGTCGCCCCTGTCTCCTTTGTTCTTGTACAATGTGATGATGTTTGCATCCTTCATGTCCTGTGGTACTCCACCTTCCCTCCAACAAAGACAAAAGATTTCATACAGCTCGGTAGTGATGGTCTCTTTACAGCACTTCAGCACTTCAACAGGGATGTTATCCTTTCCAGGTGCCTTGCCGGAGGCGAGGGAATCCAAGGCCGCTTTTATTTCTGCTAAGGTTGGTTCGCTGTCCAACTCTTCCAAGACAGGCAGGCACTCAATGTTATTTAATGCTTCTTCGGTTACTACATTCTCTCTGGAATACAGCTCAGAGTAGTGTTGCACCCAGCGGTCCATCTGCTGTGCTCGGTCCTGGATGATCACGCCTGTAGCAGACTTCAAGGGAGCAGATTTCTTCTGTATTGGACCTAAAGCCTGCCTGATACCGTCATACATTCCTTTGATGTTACCTGTGTCGGCTGCTATCTGTATCTGAGAGCAGAGCTGAAGCCAATAATTGTTGGAACATCTCCTGGCAGCCTGTTGGACTTGGCTACGAGCAGCTCGAAGAGCTTGCAAGTTGTACTTGCTAGGACAGGCTTTGTATGCTGCTAGAGCTCTCCTCTTATCCTCGATGGCTGGCATCAACTCCTCCGAATGGGCTTCGAACCAGTCTGCCGTCTTTTTGGTCTTCTTGCCAAATGTGGACAAGGCGGTGTTATACACAGCGTTCTTAAAATGTTCCCATCGTTCAGGTGCATTTGCATCAGCCGGGCCTGGAAGGGTTTCCTCCAGCGCTTGGGCAAATTCCTCCACTTTTCTTTGATCGCAAGTCTTCCTGATGTCAATACGTGGTCTTCCTTCCTTTTTCGTGTGATATAATCTCTTTGTTCGCAGTTTTACTCTACTACACACCAGGGAGTGATCAGTATCGCAATCAGCACTCTGGTAGCTGCGTGTGATCGTAATACTAGGAAGGCTAGAACGTCTAGTGAGGATCAAATCGAGCTGATGCCAATGCTTGGATCTTGGATGTCTCCAGGAAACTCTGTGTTGAGGCTTCGTATTAAAGAATGTGTTGCTGATGCAAAGACCATAATAACAGCAAAACTCCAGCAAGCGTTGGCCATTTTCGTTCATCTTTCCAATGCCAAAACGGCCTAGACAAGTGGGCCAAGAATTGTGATCAGCACCAACTCTAGCGTTAAAGTCTCCGAGAATGAACAGTGCCTCTCTTTCAGGGACTTTTTTGATAGTAGCTGCCAGATCGTCGTAGAATTTATCTTTCACTTCTGTAGTGGATGACAGTGTTGGTGCATATGCACTAATGAGGGTGACCGGTCCCGCTGATGAGTGGAGCTGCAGAGACAGGATTCTTTCACTCCCCACAGTAGGTGGAACAATGGATCTCAGAAGAGTATTTCTGACTGCAAAGCCAACACCATATTCCCTGGTCTCATTCAATGGTTTTCCCTGCCAGAAGAATGAGAAGTTTTTTTCTTTGACAGATCCCGAGTCTGGCAATCTCGTCTCTTGCAGGGCAACAATGTCCATCTGCAGTCTGCTCAGTTCCATGTCGATGACAGCTGTCTTGCGCACATCGTCTATTTCCTGCAGGTTGTCAGAAGAGCCGTGGTCAGAAAAGCCAGGGGTCATTGTCCGTACATTCCAGGTACCCAGCTTTAGGGCAGAAGTTTTCTTATGATTGTTGCATGGTGCAGGGTTATCGATCTGCTTGTCGGCTTTTACCCTAAACCCCACGCACCCTGTGAGGTTAACAGACCGTGGCGAGGTAGCACCCTACTGGCTGGGGGCTGCCCAGCTTAAGGCGGGCGGTATCTACCTAGTGAGGTGCAATGACCTCTCCCACCGTCAGAAGTAGCCCCTGGAGTCATGCTCTACGCCAATCGAGCAAAGACTTATAACCGGTAACTGCTACTTCCCGTGTTGTTTCGACGCTGTATGAGAAGCTGGAGTGTCCTCTCCAGAGCACGAAGCCTGGGTAAAATAATATGGAGGATAGGCTGTTACCCAAGCAGCAAATCCCCCCTCTCCACGTCACTGAGATAGTCCAGTGGAAAGGCAAGAGCCAATACAACTGGTAACAGCGACGTCGCAGGAGTTGCCAGAACGACACGAGCTGCCTCCGGGGACTCCGGCTCCGGGTTTTGCCTCGAGGTTAACTCCTGAAGCCTTTTCCATCAGTGGATATAGCCACAAGGCAGTGGAGGTTTGAGATCAGAGTTTTCCTTCTCCTAGATGGGCTGCCTTCCAGGGCTGACGAGCCCCACCTACCCGGCCTGCTCTCTAATAGTGCAGAAGTATGATCTGACCCTTAAAAGGTTCCTACCCCCAGGTGTATGTAATGCTAATTGGCTTTCCTATTTACCCAAATTAGTAATTTTCCTATTTACCTTTTCCTATTTACCCAAATTAATCTCAATTTGGGTACGGACTATGTTACAAGGTATTATTATTGACTCATCCAATCTTTTATGTTGACAGAATTCTTTTGTGTAGAGGAGCTGTCAGTTTTGTAAGACCGGAAGTGGTATAGTTAAGAGGCAGGTTTGTCCACCTCAGTGAAAATTATTCCATAGTTTTTAAAGCAGATGAAGATAGCTGAATGGTGCGATTGTTGCTCTCACTGTTTTTCTAATACAGTTGTTGCTGGTCATATACATGCTGTGTCTTTTTAAAGCACAACAACAAAAACAGCAAAACCCTGCAATTTTGAAGCACAACTAAAACCAGGTATTTGGCAAGAAACAGTGGTATTCATTGTATGGGCCAGGCCCATACAACCTGTGAACTGTGTCTGGAGATTATAGTGAGATGCCACTGTCTCTATATACCACTGTGACCAGCCCACCTGGCTAATCACTTTTCCAGCTCTCTAGCCCCTTTGCTGGGCTCTCCTTAAGCCCAAAACATAAGAGCCAAACTAATTCCATTGTAAAAGAAACAATAATGTATTTTATTTTATGAACTGTAATGGTTCGTTGAACCCACCTGGCGAGTTGTGATTGGCTCAACCCCGGCCAATCAGCTTCTTGCTGACACTGAATGGGGCTGCCTACCACAACCACCTTCAGTTCTGAGGGCTTCTCTACTCTGTGAATAAAGCCCACTGTGTTTGAACAAAAATAGAAGGGGAGAGCTTTCAGGAACCCATACTTGCAGACTGTAGTGGTTCTGCTTGCAGTTTATCACCCCAGTGGTGAGAACTAGGCCTGTCCCCTTCATCTGTTGCAAGTTGTCAATGGTTTGGTCATGACTTGTTATTTGACATCCTCTTGGCATTTCCCCCATCTTCTCCTTTTTTAAAAAAAAGGTCTACCAGGAATAGAGTCTTTGCATATTCATGGGTTGTGATTGTGCTTGCTTGCAAATAACACGTCTGTTATTTTTGTGAATCATTATCACATGATTTATGTGGAGAAACAGTTTTATTTAAATGAAAAGTTCTCTCTCCATTGATTGTAGGATGTAGATGACAGTGGGGAGGAAATAAAAAGGATGCAATATTTATTTATTTAATTTGTATCCCACCCCATTAGCGTGAAAGCACTATTCTGGGCACTTTACAATCAACTAAAACAATACATATGAATAAAAACAACAAAATAGCAGTCAAAACATCCAGTGGTTGAAATATAAAATGAAAAACGGCATGGGCATGTAACCATATAGAGCGGCCGAGGTACAACAGAGTGTGGTCCTATTCTCATTATTTTCAATCATATGCTTTACTTCTAACTTGATAATTTACTGTTCCTTAAATTGGCATGGCTTTCAGCACCAAGTGCATGTGTGTGTCTTTCCATTTGTGTCTATGCACAAAAACATTGTTGACATTCTTTAGTTTTTTTAAAATAGAACACAAGAATTAGACTATTTGGAATGGACAGGATTTGCATTCCACTTCCCAAATATCCAGAGATCTCTTATTTCATTCTGACAGGAACTTGGATTCCTATAAAAGGCCCCAAATAGTTTTCTGTTTAAATAAAACAAAGGGATCTTTTCAAGCAATCTGATATATTTAAAATGTTCAGACCAATACCTTTTGTCTTGAATGAAAACAAAATAGAAAACTGCTGGTGTCCTGAGGTGATTAAATGTATGAAATGTGAGCTGGAATCGTAACTTACTGGTTAGGCTCAGGTAACCCAATCGATTTCAGGCCTTTGTCTTGCAATGGGCAAAACCATCTTCTGTAAATTTAAGCTGGTGGAAGCTAATGATTTCATCATCATTCAACACTTGTAACATTTAATTTAAATTAATTGAAAGCTTCCTATTCTCTCCCCTTTCAGGTTCTGAGGCGCTCTCAGTCTTTTGCCCTGGGGAAGCCTTTGGGAGCGTCAGGATGAATGTGTGTGTGTGTGTGTGTGTGGGGAGTAGCCCTTAATCATCAAAAATTACTGCCAGATTCCCAGGATAATAAATGCTTCATTATCAAGAGTATGATAAAAAAATTCATTATTGTTGTTGTTATACACTTTGTTGTCTTGGGTAACAGTTCAGTGTTCCCTCCTATCTCAGAAAACTGGGAAAAGCAAGGAGTTTGATAGAAATTTCCTTGGGTGGTGATCCATTTGCCTGCATTTGCAGTGAACATCCAGTGGAGTAGTGAGCACAATACAACCCTCTAGTTGTTGCTGAACTGTATCTTCCACCATAGCCAATGCAAAGAATGCTGGGAGTTGTAGTCCCACAACATCTGTGGGGTCACACTCGGCCCACCTCTTGGTTCATCAGCTTTTATTAGCAGCAGTCCTCCAAAGCTTTTCCCAACCTTACTACCTGAGATGATATTTAAGTGAGGATGTATCTGCTTCATTCTACCTGGTGTTTCCTCTCTCCTGTCTCTTGGAGAAGACCAAATATGAGTAAATCATATTGGGAAAAATGACATTACAGTATATTGGTTAACACAACTATAAAATAACCACTGATGTGAAGCTATAAGTTTGTCATTTGTTGTCTCTCTTGGTATGACTAAAATGCTTTAAAATTCAGCTTTTGCAACTTAATGCAACATCCTGGTTGCCTGATAGTCTGTATAAAGAGTAATAGTTTACTAATCATCCTACTCACCTGAGCTTTCGTTATTTCCAAAGCTTCAGTTCTATTCTCCCCTCTGAAGCCTCAACCAGATTGCACTCATGGGGAAAAAAACGGGATGGAAAGTTGAAAAGTTTGCAGTTATAAGTTTATAGTGAAATGGGCAGGAGATGACATGAGAAGAAGAATGGCTTCTCAGCTAATTCTGTGTTGAATCTTCATAATTGTCAGGCAAACTAATTTTCTTCATTCTTCCATACAGGAATTTATCAACACAAAATCAATCATTTCAAGGTGTGACTTCATTGAAAATCTTATTGCCGGTGGTTGTGCGGGGAATTATGAGACTACAGAAACTAGCACCAACATAGTGAAGAGCCTTCCTTTGAGCAGTAAGGGCTCTAGTGGAGCTAATTCAGATGTTACCCAGATAATGCCTCAAAAGATCTTATTGAATCTGCGGCCTGGTGAGCTATCGCTGAATTGTTTGTTATTTGACATAGGTTGTTTGGCATAGATAATTTGCAAGGATACTGTATGGATTGATTTACCTGCAGTGTCAACTTGTCGTGGATTGGCATTATAGGGACGATCCTATGCTTATGTACTGTTACCCACTCCCTACCCCCGTGTAGTTAGTTCCTGGTCTGCAGCAAGCCATAGGTTACTTCTGGATGCTGCAGTGCAGAATTGTAACTCAGGATCATAGTGCTGGTTTGCAGAGAAAGCCACAGTGACAGTAAGGCTAGTAGATTTGCAAAGATGGGGATGCCTTTATCATCCCTTCCTTTCCAGTAAGTTGCGATGATTACACCGGTTTCTCAACCATAAGGGAGCAAACTGGTAGTATTCCTATGAGTAAAGAAATAGGACTAAGCCAGTAACCACCAATCCAAGTTTCTTATGAATCTTAGCAAGGACATAATTTTCCAGAGGATGCTTTTGTCTCTGGTTTGCTTTCTTCAGTCCTTATTTCCTGGAGAACCAGCAGTACATCATGCTGGGTTAAAGCCAAGACATGATGCTGAACCATGAAGAAAGGGCTACTATAAAGTTTTGTGAAACGATGGTCTCATTTTTTTCTTGGGCATGTGGGAGTGAAAATCTGAACTCTGCATTCCACCTGCCACTCATCTCCAGAAATGCTGGAGGTTTTCCAGCTTTATGCCTTATCGTGCACAATAATCCCATGTCCCTTTAGTGTAAACAACAACACTGGCTGTGGTTACACTTGCACGGTTAAATCTGAACTTGTGACCCAGAAGCTAAAGTTCCCCATATTATTAGTTTTGCATGAAGATGAAAAACAGGATAGAAAATGCCAGGGATTTTTGTCATGGAAATTGTTTGCAGAAAAGAGGCGTTTGTACAGTTTCAACACTTGTACAAAAATATTTGGCCTTTGATATTCAGTTTTGTTGACGAGGCCCTTTATAAATGAAAGGAAAGTCCAGTACAGAAGACTGATTCATTTCAAATTCCCTGCCCCCAAGAACTTGCCCATCCCATTTCAAATGACTGCATTGCTTTCCAATCTAGGCACACTGGAGACAGTGATTTCCTACCTTTTGTTCCTTAATTCCTATGAATTTTACAAGGTAATGATTCAGATTTATGTTTTAAATAATGAAGCTGTTGTATTTCTCTGGTGAGAGCCTACAATTTTTAAAGAATCCAGTCTTCATAATTCCCTCACTCCTCTCCGAAAAATGGATGCATACGAACCTACCTTTATTCTGAGTTATATGACAAAGACATATCATGTGGGCCTCCAGATGCTGTTGGATGCATTGTCTTACTCCTGTGGCTATGCTGCCTAGGGAGTTGTACTCTATAGAATTACATGTTCTTCACCTTTGGGCTGTATGCCTCAATACTGTCTGACTTGCAGTAGCAGTCCACGTTTCAGCAGAGATTTTTCAAAACCTCAGAACATGAACACTTTTAAAAATTCAGAAGTCACTTTCTGAGGCCTTGTGCACGCAAACTCCTCTCCTGCCGCTGAACTTGATATGCATACACTTTAAGTGCACTGGCTTCTCTTCACTGAAACTCAGTCAGTAAGATTATGATGCTAAACAGGATGACAGAACAGACATGTAAAATTAACATGGAAGGTCCTGGTTTTTATATGCAAGTAACAATGGATGTCCTTAGGAGTCTGTACTATATGCAAGGCTGATGCTACAGTTTGAATGATGATTTTAAAGCTGTCTCTTCAAAGTTTCCCCCTTGATTCAGGGCAAACTTGCATGGTCTAAATCACCGTCCACATGATGCATTCTGATTGTCCTGGACATTGCATTTGAAGAGAGAAAATAATTGCTGAATAGGAACAAGCCGCCCTTGTTTGCTAGCAGTTGCACAGTGAAGAAAGCTTTTCTTCAGTTGAGCCATCTGTCACATCAATCACTTCTACACACTGAATCTTTAGGCTGCAGGTGAAATTCCTCCTGCGTAGAAAAAAATCTCAATCAGTACATAAAATAATGAGATCACAGGGATTTAAAAAGCAGTGTGAAAGTTGAGCAAGTGTGGTACATGTCACATCATATAAGTGAGTAAATGTGATGCATAATTTTAACTGAGTTGGTTTGTAGCAACCTTTACTCGAAAGGAAGTCAAGACTATCCATATACAAACATTGCCCTAGGGCAGTGGTGGCGAACCTTTTTGGGCTCGCGTGCCCAAACTGGAAAAAAAACACAAAAAACCAGCGGGTGGTGTGCCGCCACCGCGGCAGCGGAACTGGAAGTGGTGGCGGCAGAACCAGAAGTGGCGGAAGGAAGGGGGAATCCCGGCACGGAGGTGCCTCGAGACCCCACTCCGGATCTGCTGCCAGCACCAGCTGCTCCGGATCTGCCTGCCGAAGCACCAGCACCATGGCTGCAGCCGCCTTCTCAGGTTTGGCTGCGCGGGGGGGGAGTAGCGATCTGGCGACTTATGGCTCGCATGCCGGCAGAAAGGGCTCCGCGTGCCAGCTGTGGCAGACGTGCCATAGGTTCGCCATCGCTGCCCTAGGGTGTAGGCCATCCTAGCTTCCCTTCCCTTTCTGTTTCCTTAATTTCTCCATCTCCTGTAACACTTCCAGCTATTTTGCTTATCTGTTCCTCTTTTTTGCTTCTCTTTGCCCCTTCTCTCCCCACCACCCAGACCTCATCTCTGGCATTTTTCTCAGTCTTCTTCCCCTTAACAGTCCTTAACTTCCTACTTACTCCTCCTCTTCTAGACTCCTCAGTTGCTCAGTTATTGCCAGTCAATGCTAGTGACATTTATTGTTGGAGAAAGGGCTTGCTGGCTCCTGGTGTCGTAGAGGCAATTGGGCCCTTTTTGTCTGCCTTCTGACATTGTTTAAGAAAGCCAGAAATGGAAGCATGTGCATTATGATCTATGGCTGATGCTTTATGACTAGAGATGGGGGTATTCGTATTCATATACGAATACCCCCACACAGGTGGAGATAACAAGGGTCTGGCCCCATGGGGCTGGACGGTCCACTCACCGATGCACTAATGCCGTGGGGTCCGCGCTGCCATCCTATCGCTCTGGAGGTTGTGCTTGCCGAGCCACTCTTCGACCTGGCAGAGAGGCTTGTTGTCCCGCCTCCTGCCAGGAGTGGCTGGGCAGACCCTCGTTATCTCCACCTGTGCGGGGGTATTCGTATATGAATACAAATACCCCCATCTCTATTTATGACCTTGTAATTAATTGTATTTATTTTGTGTTCTTCTGCTATCACCCGCCGCCACCCTGTGACCCCGTGTGAGCATTGATAGGAAATGCATATGCATAAGACAGAAAATACACATTTTGCTTTTGCCGTCTAAAACTAGAAGCAGTAGAGTTGGGGGCAGGGATGGAGACCCTGGTGCTTTCCACCTGTTTTGGACTGCAACTCTTACAGTCCCTGACCATTGGCTATTTTGACTGGGCTTGATGGGAATTGTAGTACAATGTCTTTGGAGAGTGCCAGATTGCCTCCATCTAATAGATAGATCTGAGAAATTTTAAAACTGCTGTCTAATTATTTGCCGTACAAAAAAGGGAGCATAGCTGTTATATCACAGCCATGAAGGATGATTAGAGTTGTAGAATCACGTTTTCTAGGGGTCTTCCTGAGAACTCAGACACTCATATCTTAGAGGGAAGTTCAGACAATTCTGTGTGGGGCAAAGGAACTAATCTTTTTCTCCTACATTGTGGTTAGATAGAGGATTAGAGATATAAATACTTCAAACCAGAATCTTCTGGGTGCATACAGTACGTGTATGGTTCAGCTGTTAGCTTAACTGAATTATTTTTATTGTTGTAGCATTTTTCAAGGGCTTTTCTTATAAAAACTACAACAGGCTGCAATTGAGTATTATTAAACAAGGTTCCTGGTTAGAAATTGGCTCCTTTGTGCAGTTGATATTTCAGTTGAGTAGCCATGGAACTGAGCCACTTCTCATTAGCTTGGAAGTTAGGAAGTGAAACTTTCACTTAGCTCTAAGACCCTTGGATCTGAAAAATGATTTGATGTGTTCATGCATCCTATGGTTCAAGTATGGCCTTCTGGCATTGGTCAGCTAAGTATCGCCTCCTGGGTTAGTTTATTTTAAAATGTCTATCCTGCATTTTGAAGTAGTGCTCAAATATTTCTAAAAAAATGTTTTTTTTAAAAATTAAGAGATTGAATATACTCTCCATCCCCATTTGAACACTGAACCTACATCTACAACTGTGGCTCAGAACATACTGGCACATGTAAGCTAAAAGATGTGCTGATATGCCTCCCCCCCCCCCCCCCCAAGTAAAGCAGGTAACAAACCTTGTGGAAATCCCAGATATATTTGAAAGCTGGCATATTGCAGCTGAGCTATTAGTTTGACTGTCTTTTCTTAAAGTGGTCTTCATCCCTCACAGTTCCACTTGAGTGTCTCAGAGAGGGACTCCTCCATCAGGTTGATGGGGACCAACTGGGCTCCTCCCCTCCTAGAAATGTCTCCATCTGTGGCCATTTTGCTGGAAGAAAAGAGATAGCTAGGCCTTCCCCTTTGAGGATTCTTCTCCTAGAATTCTCTCATGCATTGGCCCATGGCACATTAACTTCTTTTCCTGTTTCCACTCTATCCTTTTCCTCCCTTTTGTGATTTGTCTGTTTAATTGTATGCCGTTGTTCTGAGAGTGGGCTGCTTCCCATGTATTGGCAGAAACATTGGTTTTTAAATGTAGCAAACAAACGACACCGCTCCCAGCTAGGAAGTGAAAGCCTGTGCAACCCTCTTTCACTCCGAGAGGGATGAGACCCCAGCCATGAGCTGCTGCAGATTTTCCAAACTGCCCCAGGCTCTCTGGCAGTTGTTGAAGGGCTGTTGAGCTATGCATTGTCCTGGCTGACAGCTGTGCCTGAAAACTGTAGGGGCTTGGCTGCCAGCATGGGCTGGGCACTGGATGAAGAACAACCGTATCAATGTAACTCAGCAGGATTGTAAATATTGCCAACTGAGGTTCTTGGAGAACTGCTTGTTGTTCTTTTCTTCATCCTTCTGCTTTAACCTAAATACAAAGCTAGCAGCTATTTTAGTCTTAATTGAAGAAATAACTTGCAAAAAGGAAAATCTGCCGCCTGGATTTTGGCATATTGTATCGACTACATGTTGCAATAGGAAACTTTGTGCAGAAGAATTCATAGTCAAGCCCTGCATCTGTCATGCAATTTCTGGTAATGGCTAGGAGGGTGGTTCTGTGCTGAAGGCTCTTAAATCCACACTCAAAGAAGGAGAGTAATTTGCTTGCTTTTGCTTATTAACCGCTAGTAATTTGCTGCTTCCACAGGTGACCCAGCCTTTTTCCAAGTGCAGGTTCGACAGGTAGAGGATTATCCTGTGGATCTCTACTATTTGATGGATCTTTCCCTCTCCATGAAGGATGATCTGGATACTATTCGCAACTTGGGAACCAAACTGGCTGAAGAGATGGGAAAGCTCACCAGCAATTTCCGCCTTGGGTTTGGCTCTTTTGTGGATAAGAACATTTCCCCCTTTTCCTACACAGCACCCAGATATCAGAACAATCCCTGTACTGGGTAAGCAAGACGACTCCCATTGTTGTTTCTACTAGCAGATACTAGAACATAAAACTCTTTCTGTGTCAAGCACAATAAGCTTGTAGGTTGTGGCCGTATCCCATGGCAAACGGGGAGAGCTTCCAAGCTTTTTCTAAGTATGCAGGGTCTTGTAAACATAGACACCACAAAGATATCCCTGATAATGCCCTATTGTAGCGAGTTTGCAGTTTGGTTTGGAGGTTGTCCTCCTTATTGACCAGTGCAGGCAACAACTAGCTTTTGTTCATGAATATTAGTCACCTAATAAAGGTATTATTTGTCCTTGCTGTTGTATTGTCTACTTCAGTTGTGATTAATGTTGGATTTTGTTCAGGATATATGCTTATACAACTACAAACCCATGAGTATGCCTGTGTGTATATTCGGTTCTCTGCTGCAATCAGAACAAATATATATATATACATATACCAACGATATATATATATATCGTTTTATGGACATTTGCTTATTTTGTACCAGGGTGGATTTGATTTATCACAGTTTGAATCATGATTTAAATTTTGAAAATCAGGGTTTTTTTATGATTTCAATTAAAAAAAATCAATGTTTCGATTTTAAAAAATCATTGATTTTTATCCACCCTGTCTTGTACAAATATTATAAGGATGCTAGCAGTGTTCTGCATCCAAAATTGAATTAGTGCAGCAATTTATATTTCCTGGCAAGCAGCATCCTGGGTAAATGATAGCAGGATTGCTTGGTGGAGAGGAATGTGAGCAGAAATGATAAATGAAAGAACACCAGCCATGCAAGTGTCATCTGTGAATGGAGGAGCAGTTTGCTAAGAATGTTCATGTATGTTTTCCATCTAACTTCATGAATCATGAGCAATGTCAATTCTTTTTTAAAATTAATTTTTAAATTATTATTTAACAAAAAAATGTGCAAAAACCACATGTTTATAATACACTACAGTAAGTCAATTGAAAGTTAAACAAAATTAAACAAAACCACACTTCTCAACCCTGTGCCACCCCCACCCCCGTCCTTGAGACTGGTTTCATATTCTTTATCCTTGTATTTTATACCGTCCCATTTCTCTGGAGAAATTTATTGATTCTTCTCCTGGTGTATACCCCTTCCCTTTCTGAAACACATATACCAAAAATAAATTCCATATTTCTTTAATATCATTACTTTTCGATATTCCTCTTGTGATTTTAATTTCACAACTTAGTTTATCATTAATTGCCATACTCCACATTTCCCTATACCATTCCTCCACAGTAATTTGGTTATTACTTTTCCAATTCTTTGCAAATATTAACCTTGCCACAGTCACCTTTATGATAATTAATTCCTTTTCTCTCTCTTCAATGGATTATTATTAACTATATTTAACAAGGCAGTCATTGGAGACATTTGTACATCCATACTAGTTATTTCCCTAATCTCCTTAAGAAATAATTATCCATTCCTTCTTAGTTGTTTCACAAGACCACCACATATTTTTATACCTCCAGCACAAAGATGGTGCATTTTTGTTTAATTTATCCAACTTCACCGGTGTTCAGTACCTTCTCTACACTACTTTATAACAATTTTCCTTAACCCATACAGATATATTGTTCATTATTCTTTTATTCCACATTTTATTCCAATCTTCTCCTTTACTTTCTTTAACTAAATCTGCTTGCCCCAAGTCTTTTAATGCTATTGTTTTATATTCCACCTGTATTAACATTTTATATAATATGTTTCTATTTTTCATTGTTTCTAGTTTCTCTCTTTTTTCAATAATCTCCTCAAATTTCATTATTGTTCTACCCTCTCCTTCCTTTATTTTCCATTCCTTTGTCCAATTTTCTAGATGGAGTATATTTAACCATGAAATCCTCTCTTTTTCCAACACCTCTTATGTTCATCCCCTATCTTGCATCTGTTTCATCCAATCTTTTATCCTCATAACTTCCTTAACAATCGGTACCCTTTTAAATTTTCTTTAGCAGCGTCAGTTCTTTTTAAGAAAGAACTGTTGCATATCAACAGTAGTAAACAACACCATATTAATTAAAATGATAGGTAAAGGTAAAGGTTCCCCTTGACAAATTGTCCAGTCGTGTCCGACTCTAGGGCGCGGTGCTCATCCCTGTCTCCAAGCCATAGAGCCAGCGTTTGTCCGTAGACAGTTTCCGTGGTCACATGGCCAGCGTGACTAGACACGGAACGCCGTTACCTTCCCACCGTAGTGGTACCTATTTATCTACTCGCATTTACATGCTTTTGAACTGCTAGGTTGGCAGGAGCTGGGACAAGCGACGGGAGCTTCTGCAGTTTAACCTGCAGCGCCACCACGTCCCTAATTAAAATGATAGCAGCCCCCCAAATCTGGGGTACCTTATTCTTATAATTATGTGCCGTCAAATCGCATCTGATGTATGACAACCCTATGAATGAGCGGTCTCCAGAATGTCCTGTCCTCAACAGTCCTGCTGAACAAACAGAACCCTGTAGCTCTCTTTAGGGAGTCAATCAATCTCGCATTTGGTCTTCTTCTCTTTTTTTGCTGCTTTCATCCTTTTCCAGCATTATTGTGTTTTCCAGAGAATCTTGTCTTCTCATGATGTGCCTAAAGTCGGACAACCCCAGTTTCAAAATTTTTGCCTCCAGGGAGAGTTCAGGCTTGATTTTGCTCTAGGACCCATTTGTTTGTTTTTCTGGCAGTCCAGAGTATCCACAAAGCTCTTCTCCAACACCACATCTCAAATGAATCAATTTTTTTCCTGTTAGCATTCTTACGCCCCTACATGGTGATCGAAAATACAAGAGTGTGGATGATCTTGACCTTGGCCTCCAGTGACACATCCTTAACACTTGATGATCTTTTCTAGTTCGTTCATTGCTGCCCTTCTGAGTCTCAGGCTTTTTCTGATTTCTTACAGAAGAAAAATTGCTTCCTAATTCACTGCATGTGAACTCTCAAGTGTATCCTAAGGTATTCCACAGGGCTTACTTTTCAAGCAGGTGTGCATCAGATTGCAGCCTTAGCAGCAGCTCGTCCATCACATTCCATGTGATTTGTTTTTAAGGCATTCCCTTATTTGGAACTCTGTCTTAGGACAAAGAAGTTTCTGTGTAGTGTCAGATAACCTTGGGTGTGAAGAAAGTTGCCAAGCTGCTGAAATGAAACAGGCAATGAATGAAAACATGGCTCTAGGGACGAGCCTTTTCACTCTGAGGTCTGCCTCGTGTCACTCAGTCAAAGCCTATTGTACACAGCACTCTGCTCACCTGCTTTGGACTCTCTAATCATGCATGAGGTTACAAGGATACTAGATATTTCTTTCTTTCTTTCTCTCTCTCTCTCTCTCTCTTTCTTTCTTTCTCTCTCTCTTTCTTTCTCTCTCTCTCTCTCTCTCTCTCTTTTTCTTTCTCTCTCTCTTTCTTTCTCTCTTTCTTTCTGTCTGTCTGTTCTTTCTCTCTCTCTCTCTCTCTCTCTTTTTCTTTCTTTCTCTCTTTCTTGTTTCAGTATCCTTGGTGTATGCGTGTTCATTCTGTGTATGCTGTAACTGTTTGCCATTCCTTGTCTTTAGGGCAGGTGATACAGATCACAATTGTAAATACGTGGCAGAAAACTGAAGAAGAAAACCAGAGAACTATAGAGAGAACTGTTAAATTAACCACTGCTGAGGCAAAATGCATGTTAGTAACAGGAATTCATTTTGCACCATTAAGTATGTAACCTCTGGTTCATTAGCAGGAACATTTTTTGTCCTCTGAATGGTTTGGTTTATAGCGCTCATGAACCCCACCCAGCATTACTAATCGGTTTGAAGGAACTGGAATCCAACTCATCTGGAAGGCCAGAGGTTCCTCCCCCATGATGTTGGTTGTTGCATGAACAGAACAGGAACAAGAAAAGCAACCCAAATATTAGGTGATAGCATCAGAAAAAGGATGAAGGGACCTCGTGTGGCTTTAACAAATTTATGGGGAAGACAAAATCCAAGATGCAAAACAAATGTAGTAGCAGCAGCAGCAACAACAACAACGATAACAATAATTCAACATGGACATGGCTAAAACTGGGGACCCTTAAGAAAGAAACGGAAGGCTTGATTTTTGCTGCAGAAGAACAAGCGCTCCAAACCAACGTGATGAAAGCTAAGATCCAAGGAATCACTGCTAACAGCAAATGTTGACTCTGCCAAGAAAAAGATGAAACTGCGTCACACCTCATCTGCAAATGTCCAAAGATTGCACAAACAGATTACAAAGTTAGACATGATAGAGTGGCAAAATTAGTGCACTGGTCATTATGCAAAAAATATAACTTGTCGGTCTACAAAAACCCATGGGAACATCAGGTAGAGAAGGTGTCAGAAAATGAGGAAGTCCAGATCTTGTGGGATTTCCGGATCCAAACTAATAGACACCTTGAACGTAACACACCAGAGATAGTAGTAATAGAACGAAGAAATGTCTGGATCATTGACTGCAATTCCAGGGGATGCCAGAGTTGAAAATAAAGAATTGGAAAAACTAACAAAATACAGAGACCTGGCAATCGAAACATCTCGCCTCTGGAAGAAACACACTACAGTGGTCCCCATAGTCATTGGGGCTTTGGGAACAATATCAAGAAATCTCACACAGTACTATAAGCAGTTGCAGATCTCAGAAATTACACAATCGGAGCTACGAAAAATGGCAGTATTAGGAACAGCATACATACTGTGCCGATATTTAACAGATACTTAGGTTTTTGGTTAAAACTTGTACCTGGTATATAATACTAGTCAATTTTGACTGTGCCTAGTGTTTTTTAATTAATTAATTAATTAATTAATTAATAATAATAATAATAATAATAATAATAATAATAATAATAATAATAATAATAATAATAATAACAACTTATATCAGTTACATAATACCAGTCAATGTTTTTATAGTTTTGATTGACTGTCCCAGGTGTTTTTGACTACTACTACTACTACTACTACTACTACTACTACGAAGCAGCAGCAGCAGCAGCAGCAGCAGCAGGGCCTCCCTTCTAGACAGATTTCTTAACTTTATAGAAAAATCAGTTTCATTTGGGCTGCTCCAACTGTCATGTTGGTTTTTTGCAAACCATAAACTTGTCTTGGGATGCACATTGCATTCCTTTCTTTTTGTTGTTAGAAATGTTACTATATATTGCCTATCAATTATATTCTCAGTAAGTTTATCGAAAAATAAAAAAATTAACAAGTAAATACAAAAGCCATGTACATCATCTGGTACATCATCTGGTTGCCAGAAAAAGGAGCAACTCAGCTTGTTCCCAAAGTGGACCAAACTGCAGGTCAAAGCTCTGTCTGATGGTACCCTAAGTGAATCAGTACCATGCTACAGATTTTACAGAAGGGTCGTATGAGGAGGGAACACAAATGCTGAGTGAAAATATTCAGGTTCTATGTTGGTTTTTGTTGCCAATTTTTCTGAGCTGAATGCTGACACAAGACCTGTGCTAAGCTTCAAATCACAGAGTGTTAGCTAATTGGACCTGAAGCTGCTAAGCTTCTTGGGACTTATTTGCACACTTGTGAGAGAAAGTAAGATTAAAATGAAATTACTCCTCCTGAAGCTGCACAGCTAGGGAGACAGAGCAAATTAATTTTTTGAATTCTGATCATGCTTATTTTCTAAAAGGGTAAGATTTCACTGGCATTTGGAAGTTGACCTTGCTGAGTGAAGACCTTTGAATAAATAATACAGGCATATAATATCAGGAAGAGTAACATAACTGAAAAGTTTGCTGCCTTGGGTCCCTAAATTCAAAGAAAGGAAGGATATAAATTAAATTCAGTGAATGAATG
This sequence comes from Intellagama lesueurii, assembly GCA_037013535.1. Classification (NCBI taxonomy): domain Eukaryota; kingdom Metazoa; phylum Chordata; class Lepidosauria; order Squamata; family Agamidae; genus Intellagama; species Intellagama lesueurii. The sequence continues at coordinate 125,336,205 of JBAJHW010000001.1, read as the reverse complement.
AAATGAATAAATCCCCCCCTTCTGTTGCTTTTATCAGCTTTTATTAGCTGCTGTTGTCCATCTTGGTTGGTTCAGCCCCCTTTTCCTTGTGGGCTTCTCAGAATTCTGTGGTGATTGTAACACTGTAATAAAGGGGGAAGTGCCCTTTATAACAATGAATGTTATAATAAAAGACTTTTTTTTTAAACACATTATGGGCCACTGGAGGCACCCAACAATAAATGTTGCAAATTACATCACCTATGTTCGCTGGGTATTTTGCATTTGCAGGAAGGGAGCAGTTGCATTAAATACGGCTGTGCTGGTCAGATTTGGTCTTCAGTCAACTATATGTCCCAGCTCCTGCCAACCTAGCAGTTCGAAAGCATGTAAAAATGCGAGTAGATAAATAGGTACCACCTCAGTGGGAAGGTAACGGCGTTCCGTATCTAGTCACGCTGGCCACGTGACCACGGAAACTGTCTTCGGACCAACGCTGGCTCTATGGCTTGGAAACGGGGATGAGCACCGCCCCCTAGAGTCGGACACGACTGGACTAGATGTCAAGGGGAACCTTTACCTTTACCTTGCAACTATATGCAGTGGCATGGTTCCTGAATCTTCTCTAGTCAACTTAATATGCAAAGGTTTAATTCTAAATGAACCTACTTAGTAGTCGGTCTCAACAACTGCATTGCAATTTATTTCTGAGTATTTGTATTTAACATCAGAAGCTATTAAGCTTTGAAGTAGAGTTGCTAATTTTGAGCTCTTAGCTTCCTAGCATTGTGCCGAAATCTAGATTTTCAGCAATTCTGAAAAGTGGTATATTAAACATTATTCAGAATCTGAATATGTTCAACCTGTGTGGTGTAACCAAGTGACTGTAAGGTATATTTAGTGGTGTTGATGGTGGGCGTGAATGTGAAATTTGAAGCCAACTATAGTGTTCCTAATCTTACTGTGCAGATCAGTGATGCATCCTTTTAAAAATTCTGTCCTTTCTAGTTACAAGCTATTTCCAAGCTGTGTTCCATCTTTTGGATTCCGCCACCTTTTGTCCCTCACGGATAAAGCTGACAGGTTCAATGAAGAAGTCCAGAAACAGAAAGTTTCCCGTAACAGAGATGCGCCAGAAGGTGGCCTTGATGCAATCTTGCAGGCTGCTGTGTGTGAGGTGAGTAATTTGGGGTGAGGGTGGGGTTTGTCAATGGCTGAATGTATTTGCTGTTATCTATAGCAAGCTGACACTTGGAATATTTGAAATGGGAGGTCTACCAGAATGTTTTCTCTTTTCAAAAGTTTCAATAGTTAATAGAATAGCTTGGTTATGAGGATTTTTTTTAAAGATTAGCATACAAATAGGGCATTACTCGCAAACTTTGTGGTAAGATGGCAAGCCGTTTTCACACCTGAAACATGTACATTTATTTCACCACAAGGTAGTGGGGTGGTTTGCTCTTTTAGTGCAAACTTCCTTGTGCTTCCCTGTATTCTGTTGACATCATCTCCATCTGAGATATCTCCATGGAAACTAAAATTGCCATTTTCCATTGTTACTTGTCCCTAGGGCTACTCTGTCAAGGGCATCTGTCAGTAGTTATTAAGTATGCCTGGTGTGTGACCTATATTTACATTTTGAACTGGGATTTTGGTATAATGGGCAAAGAAACCTTTCTCTGGTGTTTTTTTTTTGTGTGTGTGTGTTTTGTTTTTGCCTTTGACAAAAAGAGATGTAGCATTGCTAGCTCTTGCTTTAGTGACCCGTCATTGCACTTAGATACATTGCATCTGTTCGACCAAGCTGCAGTTTCTGTTGCTGGCTTTCCTTTGTATTTCAAAAACACTTTCTGTGCTGACCCAAAGACAAGCCTGTGTGAGATGCAGAGGCACAGTTGCCTCTGATCGGCTGCCTTGGCAGAAGTTCCATTACTGGCAAAGCGACAATTTTTGTTCAAACTACTGGTAGAGTAATCAAAAGATAATATGTTTATTGCGTCCCAGGAGGGGAAGTTATTTCCTGCTTTTACGAGGAGAAATTAAAGACCACATCATTTTGTTGCACCTTCCGCTAATAATGCCTCATATGGTGTAGAGTTGTTGTTGGTAATGATGGTGTGTGTGTTTGTGTGTGTGTGTGTTGTTTTTGCAATTCTCTTCAAGCTTTTGTTCTGCTGTCCAAAAAAAATTGGCCTGCTTTCCTGAATTGCAGGAGCAGATGTAAAATACTTCCCGCTTTCTGGGTTCCAGAACTGTGATCTGTAATAGTGTAACTTGCACTGTGATTTTTATGCAGGCTCATTGAATCCCTAGGACTAGTGGAATGCAGATTCGTATGTTGGGTATCCCACTCACATTCGCCTTGGGGGAAAAAAATCAGTCTTGCCTACAGTTGCAGAGGACACCTAAGATATATATGTTCTGTTTTTAGCCTTACTCTTGCAGCATTTACTCATACTGGTATTTCCTTGAAATAAGAAACGTTACCAGCCAAATTATGTCCCCTACCTACTTCTCTCCATGGGAAGAGTAATATTTTGTCAGGCTTGGGCAGGAAAACATTGCTGAGCAGGGTTTGTTATCAAGGAGATGGAAGGAGAAGATGGACCATTGTTTCCCTGAACTTAGAGAATAAAGCATTTCACATTTTGACCTCATGGTATATGATCTGGGTCATACTATTTAACCCCACCAGTCATCTCCATCTTCGGGCTGATTTAACCATAGCTCCCATGGCTTAAAACATCTTGCCAGGCTTTTTTTCTTTCTTTCTTTTTTTTTACTTTGATGTTTTTCTCTCCTACTTTTAGGTTTTAGTTGTTTTTGCCATCTAGCCTCTGGAAAATTCTCAAAAACATAATTGTTTGCACACCATTGTGGAAGTTTAGTAGTTCCTAATAAAAGTATAAAAGTACCAACATGAATTTGACCAAACTCCGGGAGGCAGTGGAAGACAGGAGGGCCTGGCGTGCTCTGGTCCATGGGGTCACGAAGAGTCGGACACAACTTAACGACTAAACAACAATAAAAGTATTGCTTCTCTTGTGGATTTGTTTTGTAAAAATGTCAGCTCTAGATATTCTACTTTTGAGGGTTTTAGTATATTCTTCACTCTGTATTCTAATTTTGTGCTCATAGTTTTCTTTATAGTCTGCATATAGTCCTTTTTTTAGGTTAAGTTGTCTGTTGAGAATTTGAAGGGAGCTAACAGTACATTCTTTTTCCTGTTAGGTTGTCTATAGCAGTAGATATCTCCTGATTTCATGCTGACAGAACATGTCAACTCATGCATGAAAACTGACAGATTTTGTTTGTTTGTTTACTGTGTAGAAGGAGATTGGATGGCGGAAGGAGGCTTCTCACTTGTTGGTCTTCACTACAGATGATGTCCCACATGTTGCACTGGATGGGAAGCTGGGTGGATTGGTGCAGCCACATGATGGGCAGTGTCACCTAAATGAGGCCAATGAATATACTGCATCAAATCAGTTGGTGAGAATACTCAGCATTGTGTGCCTTTCCCCGGCCCCCCTTTTTAAAAATCTTTTTCTAGAGCTGTGCCTGAGGCAAAATAGTACAAATGTGGTCTGCATAATTGAAACCTTTGGCCAAGATCCAATAATATGTGCCATCTAAATCCTATTGCCTCCACTTCAGGTCAGAGACCCCTTTCCTTCTGCAGCCTCCTATATACCCTAAGAAACTCAAGAGGACTGGGAGACCCTCTGGAGCAAGTTTCTTGCACCACCGAGGTCCACAACATGAGGAAAAGAGGAAGAAGTTCTGATTCCATTTGTACCAAAGTACACTGTTAAATCTTGACCATCGTTTCACCCCATGTCACCCTCCCAACACTTTTTCCAGTGTTGGAAAGAAAAGAGGAGAGACATATCCAGTATTATTGCTGTTTATGGGTGGTGCTTACCACATTTTATCTGAGGTATGCAATTGTCTCTTCTCAGCATGTCGGTACCAGCGCTCCATCTTGCATTTCTTTTCAAAATGGAAGCATGTGTTTCTTCAGAACACTTAACTGCTGTTGCAAATGGTTGCTGTGCATCTGACTCTTGATGTAGAGTTTACTTTGTGTCTTAATGTTTTTGGAAACAACCACATATTTTAGATTTGGCCCCATGTCTTACCCCTCACTGTCTCAGTGCTTCTATGTATCTTGTGTTTCCATATATGTGGTTGTGTATAATAATAAATAATTGCATGTCAGCAAATCAATTCTGACTTATGATAACTCTTCCCAGCATTTCCTAGGTGTACTCAGAATTCTTTCACCATTCCCTTCTTCTGGGGGCACCCTGGGCCTGTGCAGCCTGCCCAAGGCCACACCGGCTGGCTCTATTCCCAGGAAGCACAGTGGGGAATTGAACTCCCAATCTCTGACTCTGTGGCCAGGTGCCCAGCTCACTGAGATATCCAGCCCTTTGTGGTCATGAGTAGGTGTTAGTAATCAAAGAACAAAGTAAACCTGGAGAGTCAGTGCTTGACTCGAGAGAGGTCTGCAGATAGTTTTTCAGTTTTCTTGATGAAGAACCAAATTGCTCTTGTATAACTATTATTGTTGTTTCTGCCAGCCAGGCAAATTGCAAACCCTAATTTATTATTGTGCCCTTTAATAAGTGTGCACTGTTCTTCTCCTTCCACACTGAAAAGCTTTGCTAACTGGCTGTCTTATGACAATGGGCGGAAGTTCTCACACAGAACTGTCCTTTGTTTTCAAGAGTAAACAAAACAAACGTACATCTTCATTCGCATTCCTGTCAGTGGTGTACTAGCCTGGAAATTAATGAAAGGTTATTCTACAATCATTGTACCAGGAGAATAACAATATAGTTCATGTGGAAAAGTCTAGATATAAATCATCAAAGTTTGCTCAGTGATGTTGGCTAAATAAATCTGATCTTCTCCATCTGTAAAATGGCATTGTTACTGGCCTTTGAAGGTGGTCTTGAAACTTTAGTCAGTACAAATTGTTGCAGCAAGAATATGGATTGGGGCTACGTGCTACAGTCATACTACAGTCAATATTGTACTGTCTTCCCCCTGGTTTGTTTCTGGGCCAATTCAGAGTGCTGGTATAAGCCTATAAAGTGTGTCATGGTTTTGGATCAGAGTGTCTGAATGATCATCATCATCAGTATCAGCAGCATCATAGAACTGCAGAACTGGATCATGAAATCCATCCTTTGTCAAGAAGGCACAGTGGTGAATTGAACTCCCAACCAATGGCTCCACATTTCTTCCTGTTTATTCCTACTGGAGCCCAGGATCAGTTTCTGAGATGCTGCTCTGTGGGTCCTCACATATTGAAAGCCCCCCTCGAGTTATAGAATGTCTTCCCTAGAGAGGTTTGTCTGGACCTTTTATGTTTGTCCCTTGATGTCAGGCAAATAATGTTTGATTCTCACAGGCTTCTTGAACCTGTCTCTCTCTGTTTCCTGAGGATTAGTAGATATTTTTTCATTCTATTCATATCTGTGCAGGACATATCATGAGATGAAAAGACTCACAGGAAAAGACACCAGTACTAGGAAGAGCTGAAGGTGGAAGGAAAACAGGAAGATAGTATAACTTGAGATGGATTGAATCAATAGTTTAGTTTAGATCCTTTAGTTTTTGAAGACCTGGCCAGCTGGTAATGATCAGGACTAGAGATGGGGACGAATATAAAAACGGATCGGCTTTTTTGACGAAAATAGCCGATTCGTTAAATATTCGTCCCTTCATATTCGTGGGTTACAGAGATCCCCATGAATACGAAGGGATGAATATTTACCCATTTTTATTCGTCCTTAGTATTACAAACACACACACACACAAAACATTCTGCCTACCGATAGGCAGCCATCCCCCCCCACAGCCACCCACCCCGACAGCCTACCCCCACCCCCTTCCTCTCCCTACCTTACCCTCCACCCCACCGACACCCCCTTCCTATTAAAAAAACAACAACACCATTCTGCCTACCGGCCGCCAATCAACCAATCGACAGCCGATAGGCAGCCCCCCCCCACCCCGACAGCCTACCCCCGTACCCCCTTCCTCTCCCTACCTTAGCCCCACCCCACCCCACTGACACCCCCTTACCTGAATCGCCGCTGCCGAGGTCTCCATCTGGCCTCCCAGCCACGGCATGTAAAAAGGGAGACTGGATGCCCTTTGCAAAGATGGTGGCTGTGGCTTCATTTAGGGTAGGGAAGCTGCAGCTGCCGTCTTTGCAAAGGGCATCCAGTCTCCCTTTTTACATGCCGTGGCTGGGAGGCCAGATGGAGACCTCTGTGGTGTGTGTGTGTTTTTTTTTAAATAACCCCCCACGAATCGACGAATAACTTAGTTATTCGTCACTTCATGGGGGCAACTTTGTGCTTCGTGAGTCGTCAACTTTTGACAACTCACAAAGTGGGATGACTGGCCAAAATGGTGAGTCGTCCCCATCTCTAATCAGGACCCAAGAGGTTATTAATGCATAGAGTGACCAGAGGTCAGAAGAGACTTGATGGCACATAATGAAAATTTTGGTTTTTACTACTACTATGCATTATTTTTTCCTCCTAGCTCTTTGGTATCTTGTACACTTTATCTGTTATCTTTGCTTTGTGGATGCCTCTTTTATTTTAATCTCAGTTATAATTCTTTTTATTATTATTATTATTATAATTGTGCTGATTTTGATTAGTTGTATATTGGGTTTTTTTTCTGGTCTGGCAGCCTGAGAGCTATTTGCTGTAGTGTAAATGATGAATTTTAGAAGTGAAATAAATAACTGAGAGAGAAATTATTTCAAATTAAGGTGGAAGAACATGTTTGGATTAATGGTTATGGTTTTGGAATCTTATAATTGTCAGTAGTTCTGCGTTATACCTAGTGTGAATTTGAATGGTTTTAAAATAAATTATATTGTTAATGTCTAGCTTTACATGAATGAGAACAGTGTTCAGGGTAAGGATTTACCACAATTAAGCAGAACACATACTAAACAATGGAGACTTAATTTTATTGGTTTTAGGTGTAATACATTGACCCCGAAGCCCAAACTACAACATATTTGCCTACAGGAATAGTATGCAGTGCCACTCAGTTGTCTGTTAGGTACAGCAGGGAATACAATTACCAAATAGTAATGGTTCATGGCAGATTAATTTAGTACCTTCAGCAAAAAGAAATGGCCAGTTCTGTAGTCTTCTGGTAGAAGTAATTGTTGATCCTGTTCCAGTCATATCAAAGTGAAGCTTCGCTGGTGGAACAGGCAAACCATTCTGAAGTCAGACTGAGATTCTTTAAAACCTAAAGATCTTGAATCAATAGAAATTGGACCTAATTGCTCTAGACAGTACTCACTTGCTTAACTTCTCCTTTGCCTGTCCCAATTTTTATACTGAGTTCAGCACAGTCAATATATAGAAACATAAGCATCTGTCTTTGTTATCCTACAGTTGGGAGATTATTCAAACAACGTAGCAGTGTCAGCAAATTCACCCTGTGGTGTCAGCAAATGTATACAGTAAGTTTAGCAGAATGATACATGAACTGTAATCAGTGAGTACATTTCACATGACTGCAGGTGTTGAGGAACTCCTACCACTTAACTAGTATTTTGTTCTACTTCCTCTTGGACTAGTAGGTCTTCATGTCTGCTAGGTCATCTCTTTTTGTTTCAACCATATATTCTGGTAAAGGCATCATGAGCAGATATAGATGACATAGATATGGAGACACACATATGTACACGTATCTTTTTGAACTGGTTGCCAGGATTCTGATATCTAATAGCCATCAGCTTAAGTCTATTAGCATACATCTCTGTGACAAATTGCTGCTAGTTAAGAGACCAGTGGTTGTATACCAGTTGCATACTGTACTTCCATGACTAGTAGCAATTCACCACTGAAACTTATGCAAATGAACTTACACTGATATAATTATTCAGTTTTATTCTGATCTGTGTGTACCACAAGCCTTTATTAGAAAGCTACTACTCTGTCCAACTAGATCCTTGTCAACAAGATTCCCATTGCTGTTAAAGGTCTAGACCTTCAGAAACAGGCTAAAATACATTCTTAAGATTTTTACAGGTGTTGAATGTGAAATTAGTAGTGGCAAATTCTATGTGTACCTGATGGAAACATGATTGAAATTAACATTTTTAAAAATTATATTTTATTTGAATCAGTTGTTTGGAGATGTGTTGTCAGTGGACCTTCTATGTATGTTGCTACTTTTTTGTAGGAATAAAGTAAAGTGGAATATATGGACTTAATAGGAAATTTAATAACATCTCCTAAAAATTTAATAGCAAAATCATGACTATGTAGTCTGCTAACAGAAGAGGAATGGCTAAGACTTGACATATAGCTGTTTTACTGAGGTTTACAGAATTGTTGGTAGACCTGTGAATAAATAGGAATGGAAGTCTGTTGATTGCAAATGAAATGGCAATGAGAGATGCAAGGGAACCTTTGAATTGTGAGAATGTGTGTCATATGAATCTGTGATGGTTAAAAAACCCCCCATAAAGTTAGCTAATAGATCTATTTCTGGCAAATAAATTTGGTTAGAATCTAATTTATGTTCCATAAGCTACACAGTATTTAGAATAAACCAGGGAGAAAAAATGTTTTTAACATTTTAAGCACAAAGATGATGCCATAGGCTAACAAGTAGTAAGTAGAATTTTCTCTACCACTGAAGTCTGCTTTCAAGAACCTTGTGAAGGGACCTAATTCCACATGTGATCACAAATGTGTTCATTGAATGACTAATTTTTTTGGCCAATGAGCTCAGTTTCTTGGCATATAGATGGCATAATCAAGTGGACCTTCAAGTGCCTACTGAATCTGGATTTGTTTCTTATTTGCAGATACTTTTCTGATTATAATTATATTTATCTGGAATGGTAGTTAATTATCCTCTTCTTGGCTTGTTCTCCTATTCCTTGCAGGATTACCCTTCCCTTGCACTTCTTGGAGAAAAACTGGCTGAGAACAATATTCACTTAATTTTTGCAGTGACAAAAAATCACTATGTTCTGTACAAGGTAAGTGCTAGAAGAATAGAAGAGCTTGATTCCTTCTCCACAACCTGCTGGACAGTGGAGGAAAGCACCTCCCCACTCCACCATTCAGTGTGGATAAAAATCAGTGATTTTTTAAAAAGAAAAATCAATTTAAAACATGATTTAAATAAAAACTTTAAAAAATTTAAATCTGTAAAAAAAATCCAATTTTTAAAATTTAAACCATGAGTTAAATACACCCTACCACCCTTTAAGCAAAATATCAGAAATCTAGTATGGGAAAGAAGAAATAGAAGCTTTGAATTAAAAAGCACTTAAGGATTTTCTGTAATGTGGCTTTAAAGCCTGGGTTCTTTTCCCTATGTATAACTGAACTACCTTTGGAATTGCTCCCCTCCCTGTCTCATTCTTCAGTTAATTTAAGAATAGCACTTCAATGAAAAGCTGTTAAGCTTCTTAAAGTAAATAGATAAATGTTAGTGATCATCGTGAAGGCACCAAAAATAGCTGTGGATTTAATCTTTACTTCAAGTGTATTGCCAGCAGGGGTATGTACTGGGATATGTCTGCCATTACTTAATCTCATTATTTAAGAGTGAACTGTATTTCTGCGGAGCCTGAAAGCAGCTTGCCTTATTTCAGTGCATTTCTCTCCATTGTTAAGGCTCAAAAGTAAAAGATTTCCCTTTATTCATAACAACAAAAAGTGATGCACCTTAAACTATAGTTACCTTCATAGACTGTATTTCATAACTTTTTTTCTTGTGTGCTTCTTCTTCTTCTTCTTTAAAGAATCTTACAGCTCTTATCCCTGGAACAACAGTAGAGATTTTATATCCAGACTCCAGAAATATTATCCAGCTCATAGTCAAGGCTTACAATGTGAGTTTCTCTCTTTTCCTTCATATTTTGATGTTGTTTTCTTAAAGTGTATGTGGACGTTTATATATTCAAGGTTACATTTCACTTTTTCCCCGTCATGAAGCCTTTATTTTCCAAGTGTAGACGTGGCTATTCAGAGACTAGTTTCTTATCCTCCAGGAAAATGTCACTTTTGTGGCACAAGAAGCAGCCATGTTGCAATGGCCACAAAAAGGATGTCAGAAGCTTCAAGTAATGGATTGGGCTAGACATGTGGTAGGAATCTGTTTTACAGCTCCTCTCCCTCCCACCAGCATCACAATTTTAGAAAACTGCAAGGACACTGGTGTGGGGAGAGGCTAGTGTGTGAGCTACTCCAACATGGCGCTGTGTCTTCTGATATTCCCCTTCACTGTGTGAAAATGAGGCATGATGCAGAGGCAACAATACAGGAAGATAATCTCAGAGTATCATCATATAGCAGCCCTGTTATAAATGCCGTTATATTTATTTCTTGAAAACTAAGTTCAGACTCTGCTGCTTGCTTTCTTACATGTTTCTTAAGAAAGGATCAAGATCAGTAGTATTTGGGGTGGACAGAAAGGTCTTGGGCCTTAAAGCCATTTTTCTCTGTAGTTCATGTCCTATCTTGAGGACATGTGGAACATAAGTAAATCTGTGATCACAGCATCCATTGAGATAAAGTCCTAGTTAAAACCACTCCTTAAATGTCTTGCATTCCTTGAAAACCCTATTAGGATTGCTCTAAATTTGATGCAACTTGGTGGCACATAAAGCATACATAATTGATTAAATGGTTGAATGGGATCAAAGTGGTTGCCTTGCTCCTGTGCATCCAGCAGTTTAAAGCCAAGGAAAGTAGAAACAAAACATTATCTTTATGTTATTTAATCTTTGCATGATATCAACATTTCCATACATTATGAGTGCAGTGTGAAAGCTAGTCACAGGTGTTCAGTACTGCTGCTTTATCCAAGCTGCTTATTAAAATACTATGAAATGTGGGAACAATCTGCAAGGTAGCTTGTAATGGCTTTGTCCTAGGGAAGTTAGACTAACTCCTTCTTTGTTCAATTTTAAGCAGGCTGCTTTGTATGGCTTTTCCAAGATTCTAAATATATCAGTTCTGCTTTCTGATCTTAAGGTTGTGCTATTGGGGGGAGGGTTTGCTCTTAATTTTGCTGCCTGGGATGTTTTTAAAGTTTTAAAATGGCAAGTCACCTTTCTGACGTGAAAAGCAATGAATAAGTTTTATCACTCAATAAATAGGTGTACAATTTCTCAACATTATTTGAAATATTCTGTCTCACTTTGATCAAATCTATTGATGTGCAATACAATGACAAGAAGGGTTTGTTTGTCTTTTTAATTATTCCCATCATATAGCTTTGAGTGGGCAATTTTAGCAATCTGTTAATAGGGCTGGGATAGAGTAGATTGCTTTTGCTATAAGTAGAAAGCCCATATTTAGGATTAGGGATAAGGACGTCTAAGTTTAGCTGGCGATCACTGTGGCAATTCTGTCTTGTCTGCCTAGATACATAAATGTGTGTGCTTATGTAAACTATGAAAACAGGTTTGTATGGATGCATGAGTAAGTTGGGTGCTAGAATGTTGTGATGGAATGTTGAGTCACAGGTTACATGTGGGTAAGTATGGTAAATGAATGTAGAATTAGACATGTTTTTTCTCTTCAGACTAGACACCTCATAAAGTACCTTTCCCTTTTTCCCATTGACCTGTTCATCCCAAATAAAATATTTTTGTTTGTTCCAGATACAAATCATATTATTTATTTTAGGTAAAGTTTTATTAGCAGTCAGCAATATAGAATGCAATACCCACATTTACACAAGCTATGCAGAAGAAGCAGAAGCAGCAGCCAGAGTTTTCACTAAATGGATCTTTTCACTCAGCAACTAATCAGAATATAAAAACCAGCTGGCCTATTGGCTAGGTAGCCCAATTAAAGGTGCAACCCCAAATACTTAGAAACAGTTTGGGAGTGGTTGTCCCTAGGCAAACTTCTAAAACTGCAGCACAAATGAGACCTTCAGAGTTTAAGGTATAGGTGCTGGAGGTGTGTGGCTGACTCCCTGGGGAGTGCATAGCCACTAGTGTGATAGTGGTGAGAAAGGATGCCTCCCTGAAGAGACTGCAATCACTAATGCCACTTCTAAATACCAAGTGGATGATGATCAGTGTGAATTTCTACACAAAGACATGCCTATACCTACAGCAAGAACTTTGGATGTAATAGCTAGAGCACTCATAAGCATGTCATGACAGTAGCTTAGAATATGTGGGTGGAGCACACTGTCTTGGTGGTGAGAGAACTGGGCACATGTTGTGCTCTGCAAAAATCCTTATATTTACCACTATGGTTGATTTCTGACCAGGCCCTAATTTGGTTCAACATTCTTATTATGTTTTCATGCTTCACAGATTCCCTGTCAACTTGCAGCTGCTCATTATTGACCCCTCTCCCAACACTGAGTTCCTGTTCAGACAAGGAGAGCAAAATTCATCATTCTGCACAACAGATAAAGCATTGATTTACTTAATTTAGGGTGTGAACAGACTGGCATTTAGCCCACTGTTTGGTCCGCTGCAGGAATGGGTTGGTTTACTCTTTTTTCTGGTGATCACACAACATTATCACCAGAGTGATCCAGCCTGCCCCCAGAGTGTTCCTGCCCACACCTTTCTGGGCCCCTGTTAAAGGCTTCTACTTTTTTGTTTTGGTAGGATCACTGCTGACTGGCAGCAGATTCAATTGTGGGCAAGTTCTTGACCCGACCTTTAAGAAAAGGGGGGGAACCCTTGTTTTCCCCTCATAACTCCTCCCACATACAGAAGGAAGTTTTCATTTTTAATTTTTTTAATAAGTTATGCACCACATTAGCACTGCCCTAATACAGTCTAAAAAAATGATTTTTAGCTTCTAGTGCTTGTCCAGAGAGCAGAAGTGTTAAATTTGCCAGTATCATGAAGTGGCCATCAATACGGGAAACTGAAAGCAGAAGGAGCCAGACTAAATAGTGTCAGTTGAGGTGCGTATGCCATTTGGATGTGAGGATCACATCTAATAGTGTACTGCAACCTCTAGCAACCCTGTTTAGCTTGCAGCATTTTGCTCCAAATGAGCCCATGTAGATGACTTCTTATTTGCTAGACATAATTACCATTTTGGGTTCATCCAGTTAGCTTCCTGCTTTTATGGAAATGTTAAGGTTTTAGCCATGTTAACCCAGTTTATCTCTCCTTAACACAAAGTTAGTGCCCACTTGCAGTCTGGCTGACATGTAGGTGGATGAACTGAGCTGAGTTTGAAGTGAGCTCATACAGAGAGTATGTAGGTGGAGTGACTTTAGATATAGATATTGAGCAGGTATTTTGTTAGCAGGTTTTTGTAAGGAGAGAGGAAGCAAAGTATTTATTAAGTGTAAACCTCACAATGTGTGTATTTGGATTAATTAAAGAAATAATTACATGCTGTCAAGTCACTTACAACTAATGGTGATTTTTCCCAGGATTTGCTAGGGACAAAATACTGAGAAGTGGTTTACTGTTCCTTCTTCTGGGGGTGCTCTAAAACCTCGGGAAAGATATAGATCCCTATTTCTTGCCTAGCCCCACCCCAAAAGGGAGAGAAAAGGCATCATATTTATTTATTAGGATTTGTAGAGAATCATAGATGAATGAGCAAACAAAGGGCAATGCAGTGGTTAGCATGTTTGATTTTCTTTGGAGAGACCAAGGAATACATTATGTTTTCACATAGCCTGATATCATTAGCTCAAATATATTCCAAGAGGTTATTTTTCCAGATGCTTCACACAAACATCTTCCCACATATTGCAGTCCCGTCATACTCTTTGTTTTTCTATTGATAATCAAACTGCTGTTTAATTCATGAATCTTCTTCTAGGTCAGGATTAGGCAAATTACAGAGGTCTAGAGTTGCACACAGCCACACCTGGACCTTTGGAGGGCACCTGTGATCCTGCAACCACCAGACCTCTCTCCCAATCTTTTCTTACAAAATGTTTTTTCTTAATTGAATCCTTGTCCCCTCCCCCATAGCTGACTTTTCTTTTAAAGAAAAAAAATTTTTTTTTGAAGGGGAGTATCATGGTCCCAGTGATGCTGGAGCCTTTCAAAAGGTGGCAGAATTGCATTTCTTCTAAAGGACACTTGGGTACTTTTCAAGACCTTCCCCTCCTCATAAAATAAAATAAAAGAAAGATGGGAGTGTTAGGAGTCCTGATAGAGCTGCATGTTGCTCACCCGTTTTGTAACTGAATTTTTTTGCACATTTTGAAATGTTCAAGAAGCTGGGAGGTGAAAGCAGAGTGACCAGGTAATATTTCCATCTTTAGGAAATACCACTATAGGCAGAAATCACAGCTTTGGCACAAAAACAACCCTAGTAAGAGAAATAGAGGACAATTCTGGGCCTGTATATGCATCCTATAATTTAACTTTCTTATTTATGAAAATTATGAGCCCAGACTTTTTTATGCTGCTGATGGGATGGATGTACTTTACAAAAAAAACCAAACCAAACCTAATGGACTTCCTTTCCTTTTCCTTTTCTAGAATATTCGGTCAAAAGTAGAGTTAACAGTCTGGGATAACCCTGAGGATATCAACCTAGCTTTCACAGCCACATGTCAAGATGGTTTGTCATACCCAGGAGTCAGAAAATGTGGAGATCTTCAGATAGGAGACACTGTGAGTTTGATGTATATCCATTGACTGGGATAAAAAAAAAAAATGATAGACCATAATCATAGAAGTCTTGTGTATGGCCATCAAGCTGCCTGAAGGAGATACTATTTTTTTAATCATTTATTTTCTCAAAAAGAAATGGGGGTATGGAAGGAGAAATGAATAAGGGGAAAATTAAAGCTCGGGGGAAAAACGCATATCATCAATAAATACATACAACAAGGGCAACAAAATATTTATAATCATACATTTTTCAAAGATAAGAGCATTTTATACAGATCATAATATTCAAAAATACTTTATCTTCCCCCTACTTATTATTATTCTAATAATAAAAGAATTATTCTAAATAATCAACTTATTTTTTTATTTTTTTATTTTATTAATATAACGAAATATAACAAAAACATAAATGAAAAATAGAATCACAACTCAAATATACCACCACCATCAGGAATATATATATGTTTCATCTTAATTTGTATCATGTGCCCCATCCCTTTCCAAAAATATAATGATTTTTTAGTTGGGGCATAACCTTTATGTTTTGTAAATACATGTTCTATATAAGGGCTCCAGATCCCATTAAAACTATTTTCTTTCAATAATCCTTTTCTAACTTTCAATTCACAAGTTGATTTATCATTAATAGTTAGATTCCACACCTCATTATAACATTCTTCCAACATCAGTTGATTATTATTTTTCGAGTTCCTTGCAAATATCAATCTGGCTGCTGTTAACATAATAACAATTAGTTCCATTCCCCCCTATTTAATGTACCGATTTCAAATATATTTAACAATGCTAACATTGGACATCTTTGTATATCTGTCCCTAGAATTTCTTTAATCTCATTAAATATAATCATCCATCTACATTCTACTTCCTTTTCCCCCATTCCTTAAACTTCAAATAAAAAAACATACTATCTACTATTATATTGTAATCAATGTTCCCTCTAATTTTTAGCCCTGCCCCCTTGCACACACGATTCTGCTCCCCCGTGCATGTGACTCGGGGGGGGGTCTCACGCACGGGGTTCTTTCTGTAATCTAGAAGCCATTTTAAAATAGATTAGCCATTGTATCTCCTTCCCTTCTTCTTTAATTTCTTGCCATGATTTAATTTCTCCTTGTGAATTTATCATATCTCTATAGGTTATAAAGTCATTGTTCTTCCCTACATGATGATCATCATATCTATCTATTGATGACATTTTTGTTGACATTGATGGGCTGATTCTTCATTTTAGTATTTCCCATATTTTTAATGTTGTCTTATGTGTCTTTTACCCTGAGTTATATTTTTGTAAATTGATTTTTTAATCCAAAAATAATTATGTAGACTGTCATCCAGATTTGAAGATTTTAATTTTATCAATCATGTCATTTGGTTTTTTTTATCTAATCTGATATCTAAATGAATCCAGGAGCTTGATAATATAGTTTAATATTAAATATTGCCAGACCTCCCCTTTTCTTCTCATCTTGCAGTACTTTAAACCTTATTCTTGGTTTCTTGCTTATTTGTTTGCTTGTTTTTGCCAGTCACTCAGAGTCTTTTCAAAAACTGAAGCCTGAAGGAGATACTTGAGACAGTCCAGTACTATGAACATTAGGGGATTCTTGTCAGATTTAGTGTTGAAAAGGCTTTTGAGGTCTGAGGCAGAATGCCATTGGTGGTGATTTGGCTTCTGCAGCTGCTTGGAAATCAGTACAAGGATTTAGTTTGACCACCCTACCCTTTGTGAGATCCGTCTAGAAAATGCTAACAATTTAAATATATATTCCTATTCAGTCACTTGAGACCTCTGCTGTAAACACTAGGAAGCTTACAGGGTAATACATCAGTCCTGTCCATATCTACCCAGAAATAAGTCCCATTGAGTTCAGCAGGGATGCTGGCAAGTCTTCCCCTCCAAGTCCCAAATCCGAGTCCAAGTCTTTGGGACCAAGTCCCAAATCTCAAAGCTCGAGGCTTGGAACTCGTGACTGGGACCCAAAGACTTGGGCCTTCTGCTGCCACCGCCATGCATCCCCCACCATCACGCACCCACGCTGCTGTCGCATAGTCCCCACCACTGCACCCCCACCACTGCTGCACACCGCGTCACTGCTGTCCCCTTGCTGCTGCCCCCCTGCTGCCGCCACTACCGTGCCACTTTCCAGGCCTACCAGACAGCAGGCCTGGAAGGTGATGCGATGGCAGCAGTGGCACCAGGAGCAGGTAGGGGCGAGTGGTGGCGGGGGACACAGTTGGGGGGACTTGACAACGCAATTCAGAAAAATGGTTCCAAGTCATGAGTCAAGTCCAAGTCATTGAAAAAAAAGCATGAGTTGAGTCTGAGTCAAGTTGCTGGTACGACTTGAGTTGGACTCGACAACGAGTTGCATGACTCGAGTCCCCATCCCTGGAGTTCAGTGGGGCTTGCTTGTCCATATAGGATTTGAGCCTCAGGTGTACAGAGAGCTGGCCAGTACTCTACTAGTCATGGCTTCTTTGGATTTATATTTTGAAAGGAATAGAATTGTCTTTAGTTTCAGTAGCCAAACTCCTTTTGCATACCTACACACAGCATATATCTTTGGCGGCAAATTGCCCCAATTTAAGAAATCACTGTAGACTTTTTTTGAATTTCTATTCTATTCTTTTCCGTCCGTCCGTCCGTCCGTCCGTCCCTCCATCTATCTATCTATCTATCTATCTATCTATCTATCTATCTATCTATCTATCTATCTATCTATCTATCTATCTATCTATCTATCTATCTATCTATCTATCTATCTATCTATCTATCTATCTATCTATTGCCCATCTGGCTGAGGCCACTCTGGGCGGCTTACAACATATAAATACCACCAAGTACAATTTAATATAACAAAAAAGAGTAATGATAAAATACAAATAAGCAATAAACTCAAAGCATAAAAACACATCAAAATAAAACATTTTTAAAAATTCAAAGCATTTAAAACATTTAAAAAATTAAAATGGCAGACATTGGTCAGATAGGCTAATTAGACTCAATTGAGTTTGCAGGTGTGATGTTTTCAAATGCCTGCCTAAATAGCCAGGTTTTTGGTGACTTTTAAAATATTGCCAGCGAAGGGGCCAAGTGAATTGCAGAGGGAAGTTCATTCCATAGCTGAGGAGCAACCGCCGAAAATGCTCGGTTTCTCGTTTTCTCCCTCCAGGCCTCTCTCGGGCTTAGCATCCTCAGCTGGCCTGCTTTTGGGATGTTCTTTAATTCATATCCCACCATTCTCACAACAGAGAGACACAAGACGGTGTGCAACAACTAAATATACATGTATTTAAAATCACAGTACATTAAGACATTTACATTAAAATACAGTTAAAGCAAAAGAGTGTTAAAACATGTTAAAATAAAATTAAAATGCCTGATAAAAACATGCTGCATCCCCAACTAAAAATTTAAAAACTCAGTATGCAACAGATAGTGTCTATGTTGACTTCTTAATACTATTTGCCTCCCAAAGTTACACCAGCATAACTAGGCAATAGGATTTGACATAATGTTTCTCTCTTTAGCTGTCATGAAGATCTGCTTCGGACAATGATGTGGCATTATTTACATTTTCCATTGTATGTAGAGCTCTCACTGTGATCTGTGGCCTACATTTATCCAACAAGAGAGTGTGGGAAATTAATTACAACTCCCAAAATTCTCTAGCCATCGTGGAAAATAATTTTCCCCCATTTCTGATAAATACCTCTCTGAGTAGGCCTTGAACTGTCTCTGCCACTTAACCAAAGAATGGACAAGTGGTAGGAGCAAAGTCTGCTTTTATAGCTGTTTTTAGGGCATGCTCTTTTTAGCCAGCAGAAACTGATGAAACCATACTTAATGAGCAGCATGTTACACTCTAAAGATATTAAGTTAGCTTCCCTGAAGAAGGTAAAGCTGGGTATTGTGGTTCTAATCTGCTATGATTCTGCTCTTGGGAAGACTATTGATAATTGTAAACTAGAAGCTTCTTCCGGCTTCCTGATCTGTTTTCCTCAGCTATGTAGGAGAGTTATTCCTTTACTGTCCCCTTCAAGTTTCATAAATTAGACTTCTCTGCTTTAAAAAAAAAATGAGGATGGCATCGCTGGTGTTAACTAGCGGCCAAGCATACTGCTGAGTGCCATCTGCATGCAGCCATCTGGCATGCAGGAGCAGGCTGTATTCCAATAAAGTAGAGAATTCACAGCGACTCTTTGAAAGGGCCTTCCTCACTGTATTTTTCAAATCAAGCCTGTTTCAGAGCACATAAAAGAGGCTTATAGATAAACCTACAGCAGTACTTCTCTCTTAACTTCCACAAATCAACTCCTTCCATTTACAAAGAGGCGTAGGTTCCCCCTACCCACAAATCTGGCCTTTGTTTTGTTAGTAACACTTTTGCATATTCCAAACAGCCTGCAAATGTGTGCTCTTAAAAAAAGGGTAACCCTTTTTTATAGTCCAAGCCCATTAGCCTTTGGTTCTGAGGGAAGGAAATACTGTAGTTCATTTGGTGTGTATCCTTGCACAATTGGTCATTTTATTCATTTTTTTTTTAAAAAGCCATGTGCTATAAAATACATTTTTACACAATTCTATCAGTCTAAATATATGATTTATCATCATCATTTTAGAGCTGCAGAGCTCGAAGGTACCCTGTGGATTGTCGAGTCCAACCCCTGTCGAGGAGGCATAGTGGGGAATCAACCTCTCAACCTCTGACCCTTGCAGCCAAATGCCTAAACCACTGAACTATCCAGTAGTTCATAAAGCATGCCCAAAATTTTAACCAGCTGCTTTTATTCTTAACATGATTCTGTGCATGCCTTCAGAAATAACATTTTTGCACCTTAGAATGAGAAGTGTACTTCCTGAAAACAGGCTGGGTTGGGGGTTTGTATGCCAGGAATCTCTGAGCATTTGGTAGCTTGTACCACTTGTACTGTATTTTCTTTGGTATTCATTAGTAAAACTATTTAAAATGGTAATTTATAATAGAGTTCCAGACATGCCTACTGAGACGTAAGTCCCATGATGTTCGGCATGGATAATGTCTAGATAACTGCCTAATATTTCCTTAACTTTTGCTACTTTTTGTGGGCAGAGGGTGAGGTTTTGGTGAAGGAATCCTGTGCACTATTTTTAAATCTGAAAACAGATACATCGTCCATTGCATCCAAGCCCTGTCCTGTTTTAGTAATGTGGTAATGGTGAGGTTTTTTTTTTTTCATTTACTGTATTTATAGAAAATTGTTCCAAAAATGTTTTGCAAGACAGAATACGCAAGCAGGATATTCAAAAACAGGTTTTAAAAATACAACATTGCATAAGAGCAAAAGCTGTGAAAATGGTATGAAGGAGGAGGGACAGCAAATGGAGCAGCAGGGTAGGACTCTCTCTCTCCCCCCCCCCCCCCCCCGGTTCTTAAAAAGAAAGAAGCATCCTCTAATGCCAAGATACAGAGATACTTTCCCTTGGAAAAAAATAACCTTAATAGAAATAATTTTCTAGAAATGGTAGGTCATTGCTGTAGGGAAAAGTTTCACATCATACTTCATTATTTGCCTTTCAGAGTTTTCAAGCATCCTCTT